>CM069530.1:26077500-27327500 GCA_035773235.1 Eospalax fontanierii
GATGCTGACCATCACCAGAAACTGGAAGAGACAAGATTCTCCGTTAGATCTGGCAGAGGGAATCAGGCTATGATGAGACCTTGATCCAGACCTAAGGAAATCAATTTTGGACATATCTTTTACAACTGTAAGAGGATAGATTTCTCTTGTTTTAAAACACTGAGTCTAGAAATTTGTTATGGCAATCATGGGAAATAATTTGTTATTTTTTTTCTTTTGTTTTTAAGTCAATGTCTCCCTGTAGCTCCAGCTGGTCTGGAATTTGCTATGTAGACCAGGCTGGCCTCAGTCTCACAGAGCTCTTCCAGCTCTGCCTTCCAAATGTTGGGATTAAAGGTGTATGCCACACACCTGGCCACAGGATATAATTTAATTCTACTTTCTGATGGCTAACTTTAACTTTTCTGAGTTTCTATGTGATATTTTTATCCTAAGCCTTTGGAGACATAGGTTTGATTTTTTTTTTTCTAGGCCTAGAAAAAAGTCATGCTTCCCAATGTTCTAAAGGTTTCAGGGGAAGGGTGGTCTTAAGGGATCTCAAGAAAAAAGATCTCTCCCCTGGTTGAATGTGAGACATTGAAAAATGAGATATTGATACCAATGGAGAGCAACATATTTAAATTTATTTTTGAATGATTTCTTTTTATTTTATGTGCATTATGCCAGCACGTGTTTAAGTGCACACATGTCATGCAGTGCCCATGGGGGCCAGAAGAAGGCATCAGACCCCCTGCCTGGACCTGCACTTAGGTGTGATGTTAGTGGCCATGTAGGTGCCAGGATTCCAACCCAGGTCCTTTGTAGGAGCTGCTCTTAGCCACTGAGCCATCTCTCCAGCCCTTGTGTGTTTTTGTTTTTGTTTTAAAGAGAGGGTTTTGTTCTGTAACCCTGGCTGGCCTGGGGCTTTCTATGTAGACCAGGCTGGCCTGGCATTCACAGAGATCCATCTGCTCCCTGCCTCCTTAGTGCAGGGATCAAAGGCATGCTCCATTGTACCTTGTCTCAAATTATCACTTTTTATTTGATAAAGCTTATTTTGGAGTGTAGTGTTACTGAATCTCACATTCATAAGCTTATCAACTCTGTACTTAACGTTGAACAACCTAGTCCTCTTAAACACAGGGTATCAAACAGCAGAGGGGAATGTGCACTTTCTGTAGGCACCTAGTTCCTGAGAGGACAGGAAAATAAAGGGATTTAATAAAATAAAATGTTTCCTCTTCTCTGGGGGGCAGAGATGCCAGGGCTCACATAGAAGGCAACAGGAGGCTGGATGGGGAGGTGTGTTTAAGAGCTTGCCATTCAGCACGAACCAGGAGTAGTAGCTGCTACCACGTGCATGGCATCAGTGCCACTCTGGCCTTTACAAGCTGAGACGTAGATAACTTGAAAAGTAGATGATGAAGTCATGGCTGTTACCAATTCCGATCTGAACTCGGGACTTTTCACCACATCTAAGATTCCGAATGGGTCTAGGGAGGACTGATTAAGCCCTGGGTTGCCCCCTCATTCATGTATGGACTGATTTTACATATTCCATCCTGGTCTCTTTTTAATCTGCTGAAAAGTCATTGTTGCTTATACAACTCTGGACCCTCCATTCCTTCATAAACAGATACTAATAGCGTATTTCAAATGATTATTTTCAAAGCAAACATCACTGTGCCAAATATCTATAACTTCAACATGGGGTCTCAGGGACTGAGACATTTTCTTTCTGTCTAGAGATTCATTACTCTGCTTTCCCAGGGCTGTAGCGTCCTTGTGTTGTTTTAATAAAACTTGTTTTTGTTTCCACATTGGGACCAGAATAAATTAAAGAATATCATGAACAAATACCTGCTGTCACATAGCTTCTTTTCCCCCTAAACTCTTATTTTATTGTTTGTTTACTGAATCTTTGAGTATTTCTTATAAAACATCTGGACCAATCTTAATCATTTTAATGCCCACTTCCCCACTGCCACCCCTCGTGGACCCCCAACTGCAATCCATGCGTTCTGTCATATGTGCTAAGGCTTACTGTGTCAAGTTACTGTCTGAAGACATTCATTCTGCAGTGCAAATTCATCCAGTCAGCTTCTCTGAGGTCCATTCAGCCTATCTAGACTCCCTTCCTTTAGGAAGATCAGCTCTTCTTCATCCGGCAGTAATCAGTTGCCAATATTTCTTCATCAATGACCGGGGACTGCTGTCCATTTCCTCAGCTCTATGCTGGGATTTGTCTGCTTGAGTTTGCATGGATCCTACATTTGCTGCCAGCATTGCTGTAGGTTCACATGAGCGGGGCTCTAGGAACGTGTACAACTCTATGTCCATATTTTCATGTACCTTCTCCCTGACTCCTACAAACTTTCCGCCCCCTCTTCTGCAACAGTCACATACCCCTGGGTGGGTGAAGTTTAATATAGGAGTCCTGTCCAAGGACCAGCATTCTGCAGACTCTTAATCTCTATGCTTTGGCCATTTTTGGCCTTTTCTGTTCCTGGTCCTCTGTTGCATGAGGGAGCTGCATTAATGGGAACTGAGAGATCCATCAGAGTCCTCTTTAGCCCTTGTTCTACGTTCTGTGAGTCTTAGGTACAGAGGTTACACTGTAGATGTGCCACTTAGGCTTGGGCAATTCACAATGTCTGTGTATGACCAGTTGTGGTACTCTGCAATAGTCTCTGGTGCAGAAGAAGCTTCTTTGATTATGGTGACTGGGATATTTGTCTGTAAATAGAAAGATACATACTTTGCCCATAGTAAGGATTTACATTAGCATAGGGATGTGACATGCTTGGGGTTTTCACTAAGATCTCTAGCCATGTGTATTTGGCTATGTCTGTGGTACCACACACAGTTTCCTCTCATTAGTGGGCTTTTAGTCCAATTAGGTAGCTATTAGTTGACCCCAAGATAAAAGTACCACTACTACACCAATGTCATGTGCTGTGTCAGTCATTGATGTGCTCATTTGGTCATGAAGCTGGTGTTCAATGATTGATTGGTGCTCTCCCTTAGCAGCTTTCATAGTGCTATCCAAAGCTATGAGAGCTCGTCTTCAGGGGAAGTGGCTTCCAGGTCAGTTCCAGCTCCATTGGTCCAAATCCTGTGCCCGAAATATGTTCTTTCTTCAGCAATAGGGTCTTACCTTCAAGTTCTAGGAGGCAAGCAAGGGCTGTAGCAATAGCCTGTGTAATTTGGGAAGTCTCTGAGACTACCCTGGCCAACAAGTCAAAGGAAGGTTTTTCTTGTCTCATGATGTTTCTTGTTATGTAGCCTTCAGCAATTCACATGGACTCCTATAAGATATTGTGTGTAATGTCATTAGGTTGTTGGACTAATATGGTTCCCTCTGGTTTTTAGCACCAGCTAGGCATTATTTGTTGCTCCTTTCTCTGTTCTAGTCTAATACTTCTTCCATGCCTTCCCCTACACGCTTTACAAATACCAATTCATTATCTCCCCAAGACTCAGAGGATTATTAACATTATCCCCAGAGTTGAGAGGAAAAGGGGAAGCATATCTGTGTTTAGAAATCAGAGCTCGACATCAACACTGTGTTTTTTTGTTTCCTGAGGGAACACATGTGTTGCATATCCCTCCTGTTCTGTGTTGGAGGTAGCAGAGGCCTACACTGGGTGTGCAGTAATGGATTCTCATGCTTCTGCTCAATGATCAAAGGACAAGAAAAGCACAGAGAAGAACCTGCTGTCTGCAGGGCACGGTGCCCTTATTCTCTCATTCTTTGGAGATTCCTGAAACTTTTAGTTTTGATTGAGGGGCAGTTGGGGGTGTTGGCTTCTCCTATCTTTGCAAGTATAATGCTTGCTCTAGTAAACAAGTATTGTGAGACTCAGAAAATATGATCCTGTCACTTTCAAGTTTCTTTAGGCTTTGAGTTTCAACACCAAGGAATGTTGACCATTTCTAAGGGTTTATATAGGTGTATATAGGCGCCTGGTTGCTCATATTCAAGTCTCTGGTTTCTATATTCCTGTGGAGCTTCCTAAAACGGAGACATTCTCTTTCTGGTAATGTCAGAAAATAAGTGATTTCTCATTCTGTTAGGAACTACAGAAACTCTGAGCTAACAAGACCAGTCACCAAAGCATATTGTTTTGATGACACACAACATTTGATGAAGTTCAAAATTTTAATAAACTAAACTTTAAACTGTGCTAAAAGCTTATATATATATATATATGTATATATATATATATTTTTTTCTTACTGAGAAAGTGACTCACTATATATCACATATTAGCCTCAAACTTGGAATTCTCCTGCCTCAATTTCCCAAGTGCTAGAACCACAAGCCTGGCCAATATGCCCAGCAAGTTCTAACTGCTATGCTCACATCTCTAACACACTGGAATTTCTTGAAGAATTTTTTACTCATTTCTGATTTTAAAGCATTCTTTCTACAACTTTCATAATATAGGAAACTTGTAAGCCATTCAAACGTACCAGTGCATTCTTTTTAAAGTAATGAGCCATCGGTGATTTAGTAACATTATTTGTGATGATGTCTTTGTTTTGTCTTGAATTATAGCATACTGAAGAAACCACAACCTTTCATAATTATTTATTAGGGAAGGTAATTTTTTTCAGAAGAAAGGACAATTTGGTGTTCCTAATTTAAAATTTGTTTTTCATTGCACTGCTTGGTCTCTAAGCATCATGGTGGCCCAGAGTGTCATCGAATGATTACCTGAATCCCCACCTCAGACCTGCACTCTTAGTTGCTGCATTCTTACAGAATTCATTTTCTTCAGCAGTATCACAAACTCCATACCACTTAGAAGAAACTTTTGACTGCCTCTTGCCACATAGAATATGGAACAGGAAAAGTAGTGAGTGAACTTTAGATTCCAAAACGTTACAGTTAAGAAAGTAAGAAATAAAAATTACAAGACAACAGTAAAGTAGTAAAACAGATTTCACAAGTGTAAGTACTAAAGCACTTCACTGGACTTCAGTGAAGAACTTGTCGTTACAGGTCTGTCTTATCTGGGAAGACTCAGCAAAGTGAGGTTGAATGCAGGTCTAGGCAGAGAGAGGCATAAAAACTCTAGAGAGGGCAACATTTATGAGAAATGGTAATTTAAGCAGTAAGCATATATGACAAACAAAACACCCTACACTTGCCACAAATCTTTAAACAAACACTTTATCTTCATTATTTAAAAAAAAAGTCAGGGCTGGAGCGATGGCTCAGCAGTTAGGAGCACTGGCTGCTCTTGCAGAGGACCCGGGTTCAATCCCCAGCACCCACACGGCAGCTACCAACTGTCTGTAACTCCAGTTCCAGGGACTCTAACACCCTATTCTGACCTCTGTCGACATTGCAAGGCACTGGTACACCTACCTACATGCAGACAGTACACTCGTACACATAAAATAAGAATATTAAACAAAATATTCTAAAAAATATGTCCTTAAGCTAAGTAGAATGCTACATATTTGTAATTCAAGCACTTAGGAGGCCGAGGTAGAAGGATTGCTACAAATTTGCTATACATCTGGTACTACTTTATCAGACCAGCCAGGGTGATGAGATAGTGTGATGGTTAATATTGTCAACTTAACAAAATCTAAAATCACCTGAGAGACACATCTCTGGATATGTTTCTGAGGAGGATGCTAGATTGGATTATTGAGATGGAAAGACCCACCCTATACGTAAGCATCATTCCATGGACTGGTGTCCTGAACTGAATAAAAAGGAGAAAGGGAGCTAAGCACAAGCATTTTTCTTCTGTCTCTGTCTCCTGTCTCTGTCTCTGTCTCTGTTTCTCTCTGTCTCCCTCTGTCTCTGTCTCTCTCTCTGCTTTCTGACTGCATAAGCACTGTGACCAGTTACCTCTTGTCACTAGGACTCACCACTGTGACTCTATCCTCAGAGGGTGAGCAAAATAAACCCTTCCTTTCTTAAGCGCCTTCTTTTCAGTTATTCTGACACAGCAACTGGAAAGTTAACAATACCGAAAAGAAAAGTGGTACCATGAAGGGTGGCGGTTGCTTTGATAAACGTGGTCATGAGGTTCTTACACCTTTAGATCTTGTTTGAGGGAGGAATGTGGAAGAGTTTGAAACTTAGGGCTAGAAAAGTCCTAAGGTTGTATAAGCAAAGCTTCATGGACCATTCTGATCGAAATTTAAAGCCCACAATGCTTACAGAAACCTAGACAGTGGAGGCCCTACTCATGAAATTTCAGAAGGGAGGAAGGACTTTTTCAGGAACTATGCTAGAGGCCACTCAGGTTATATTCTACTCATGCCTTGAGAACAGCAGTGAGGCAGAATTCAAAAGAAATGAACTAAATTGTTTGCTAGAAGAAATTTCAAGAAAGGATAGCATACAGGCTACGTCATGGTTACTATGGTTACTTCTTACTGTTCTTATCTAGGTCTACAGTGAAGGAGAGAGCAGCAAGCAAGCACTCTCTCTCTCAACACACACACATACACACACATACATATATCATATGTATATATACATGATGGGACAGTTCCAGTTGAGAAAGGGGAAGTTTAAAGTTGCAGGCAAGACAAGCAGGCTCTGAGAAATCAATTATAATTGTTAAAAGAAATTAGCATCATTAAGAGACTGAAACTTCAGTCACATGAAAACACAAATTCATTGAACCTAAATGAAGAAGCCATTGCAGTGCCAAGATCCAAAACAATTGTCTAGAAAAGTGTGTCCTCAGGATCTCCACACAAAGGCAGGTAGAACTGTGGTCCAAAAGGCCGGGCTAGATCTTAAGCTGGTAGCAGAATTTGACCGCATTGTCCAGGTAGTTCTGGCTTTATAGGTATGACATATATAAGAAGAAGGGGGTCATGAATGCTTCTTCCAGTGTTCTAGAAGGCCCCTGAAGCCAAGCAATGTGAAGCAGGGTTGGATTCTACACAGGGCAGCTCTAAGAAGCTACTGTGTGAAGCTGTGGGACTGAAGCCTACATTGCAATGGAGCCCCTGGGTGTTGTAGGTGCCAGGACCGAGTTGGCTGTCTGCATAGGAACACCACATGTCTGAAGAAGAGTATCCCCAAGAGAGAAGCTCTGAGGCTGCAGGTGGCAGAGCTGGAGGGGTGCAGCTGCTGAAGCCCGTTGGAGTCCAGATGACTCTATCAGAAGCCCCAGTTGTCCAAATGGAGCTTCAGGGTTTGGTGCTTGCCATGCTGGGGCTGGTCTTGCTTTGCTCCAGTCTTTCCTTGCTGTGCCCATTTCTCCTTCCAAAACGCGGGTTTTAACTTTGTGTCCTTGTGTGTTGGAAGTGTATAATTTTTTTTAATGCTATGGGGCTCAGATTTAAGAGATTGCCTGAGTCTCAAAAGCACTTGCTCTTTGAACACTGTTGCACCTGTGAAAGTGAGCTGACTTTTGAAGTTTGACTGAATGCATTTTTCATTATGAGATGACCAGGAACTTCTGAGGACAAGGGATAGAAAGTGTCAAGCTGACAAGGAGTAGACTTGTGCTGGTTAATTTTGATTAGTAACCTGACAGGATCTAAAAGGACCTAAGAGACAAACCTCTGGGTATGTGTGGAATCGTTTTTAGATTGGATTGATTGGAGAAGGGGGTTCTAAATATTGGTAACATCATTCCTTGAGCTGGAGTCGTAGTCTGAATCAAATGGAGACAGCAAGCTGAACGTTGATGTTCATTTCTCTCTGCTTCCTGGCTGAGAACTCAATATGATCATCTTCCTTAAGCTTCTGACACCACCTTTCCCACCATAACGGACTGTTTCTCTCAATCTGCAACCTTTCCTCGTTTTGCTTGCTTCTTGTAAGATATTTGGTATTAACAACAAGGACAGTAATTCATATACCGCTGATATAATTGGGATTGTTTTACAGTTGACTATATAGAAATGTATGCCTCAAAGCACACTTAGAGATGACTAATTTAAAAAATTTTGTTTCCTTCTGGTATTTTCTTATGTATAAATACTGCATCCACACACTTATGTAGTCAAAATCAAACCATATATCCACTGACTGAAATCAATCATATTTATAAAATTATAATTAAATTTATAAAATCAACTACTGATCAAGCTTGCGTCTTCAAGACTGACCCCCGGGGAGAACTAGAACCAATATGTGGACTATCCCTCAGCAGTTAAGCACCTTGTCTTTCCCACTTTCTCCTTTCCTGGATGAGGAGTGGTAAGTAGGAAAGAAGAGGGAAGCTGATGTTTCTCATGGTTACATGGAATCATGTAACTGGGCACATGGAGAAATGGGGACGAAGTACTGAACATTTATTCCTCAGTCTACTGTGAGTTCTTTACTGGTTGCCTAATCTGTGCCAGGCATGGTAAAAGAAGACAGTTCAGCTCTCTATGAATTCGCAGAGTGAGGAGTAGGAAATCCTGGAACTGTGTGCAAAGTACCATGGCAGAGGAAACGCACCATTATGGTTGCCCGTAATCCAGCCTGGTTTAGAAAGTCTTTGGAAGGAGCTGAGGACAAAAGTGATTAAACAAAGCAGAGAGGTGACTAAGAGTTGACTATCATCCAAGGAGGCAGTGCATCAGTCCAGGAAGAGGGAATGGCATGAATACAGGGTTCTCAGGATGACACAACCACAGCCATGACAAAGCCCTCAGTATAGTGGAACTTGCAGATCCCCGAGAGGTGTAAGGTTAGATGAGGAGACATTAGAGATCCGAATCAGAGAGCAAAGAACTTGTTAAGCTACTTGAGGAAAAGGTGGGGCCTTAAGAACAAGGGAGACTCATTGAAACTGAAGTTGGAAAGTAACATGACCAGATTATAATTTTACTACAAATTTCTATCAAACATATTTTCTTAATTCTTCCTCTCTAGTTGACTAGTTTGTTTCTCAATGCCATTCTGTGCTCACACTAAACTACGGACTAGACATAACAACTTTTAAAGGTGTTGCTACCACTTTAAGTATGTCAGTGGAAAAATGGTACAGGTTGACACATTCATCCTAAATCACCTACCTGATAAATGTTAGAATGACTCCAAGGAAGGCCTATTTTACTACAAAGTCAGTGTTCTTTCCAGTGGACCAGGCTCCCTTCCAATGACAGTCACAAATAGCTGCTGGATGAGGGTGCCAAAACTTATTGAAACCTAACTGCAGCTGGAAGAACTTCAAAAAAGGAAGGGAAAGGTGTAGCAAGTATAGGAGGTAGGCTGGGTGGGGGCAAAAGAGTCGGGTGAATCAATGCCTTTTAGTAGCAGATTCTACTCTGTTAGATCTGCTTAAGTGTTCAAGAATTTGTCAAGCACCTGATAAATTAGTCCTTTTAGAATACGCAAGTGTTTTTGTACAAAGCAGAGCTTGATTATATTGGCAGCTTCTCATACCTACTCCTTGCATTGTTTGAGTGCATCAGAAATAAGGGAAATGAGAGTGTTATACTTCAGACAAATGATGATGACTGTGACCTTTCTCTAGTTATCTTTGATTTATATGAGGTTTTCTAAAGGACAGATAGTCATTCAGTTTTAATAAGGAAGCAAAAGCAGTTAGGTGATATAGGCAAGTTCCGTCACAATGCAGGTCTTTGCCTTTCATTGTTCTGGGTCTGTCATATTCACTTGGTGTTTGGAATCCTTGACAGTTGTAGTCTGTGCCACATAACAGCGTTTAGTGAAAGATAATGACAGAATTTAGTTGCTTTTTGTTCAAAATGAAAAGATATAGTCTATGTTTATGACTTAAGGCAGGTGTAGACACAATTAAAGAATTTTCAGATTAAGAGTTATTGTTGGAGAACATCTAGTCCAGTCCTCTATTTTGTGGATTAAGGGGGACCAAGATTCAGATTAGAGACAATCCTCAATATCATTTCTTGACTCCCCAAGCACTTGTTTGTCATATATTCTTATGAAAAATTCAAAAGCATATCTATTTTCTGTTTGGTGTTGAGAATTGAACGAGGGGTCTTGAGCATGCCAGGGACGTATTTTACCTCTAAGCCATATTTTCAGAATTTTTTTTTTTTATTTTGAAACAGGGTTTCATAAAGTTTCCCAGGTTGTCCTTAAACTTGTGAAACTCCTGCCTTAGCTTCCACAGGAGTTGAAATTACCACCAGATTCATTGCTAATCCTTTATTAAAGTAAACTTCATGACTCTAACTCATGGAAGCATAAAAAAAACGAGAATAATGAATCTAAGAAATCAAAACAGACTCTTTTATAGACAACCTATAAAGATACCTTTTCATTCTTTTCGTTTTTGTAGTATTGTCAGGCTCCATCCTCCTGCAATTGGAAAAGCCAAGGAATGGTCCAGGACAGGGATAAGGCTTGTTGAGGAAGAATTTGATTTAAAAAGAAGAAAAAAAAAAGTTCGCTTTGTGGAGAAGCATATCCAGTTATTTCAGCTCACCTGGTTTGACTGCAGAGTTCCTTCCCAGGGAGGAAGTGGAGCATTTAACATCTTGCTCACCTTCTTCTTGACCCTGTCCTGCCACACCTCTGTTGGGAGACAAAAACAAACACAGAGCTGAGAATTCCCAAGGGCTGAGGGCCAGGTAATCCTTTCAGAATTACTCCCACCTGATACCACCTGATAAAGGTGGGACTCCAAGAGTCTGAGAAAACTCAGCTCTCGCTCTCTTTTCTCTTTGTTTTCCCATTCTTGCTTAAAGATAACCACCACCCAATCCCAAATATTTTATGTGCCCTTGTGATAACTCCTTCGTCTACTTCCTTTGTGAGTTACCCTCTTAAAGAAAAACAAGTGACAAAGTTTTTATTTATAAAGGATCGGATTCAATGACCTGGGAAAAGTTAAAGAACTTTAAAGAAAAATGTTCACCTTACCCTCACCAGGAAGCAACCAACTGAGAATCTCAAAACTCATCACAATCATGGTGAGGTTTTCTAATTCTCCCACAAAAGGGACGTGGGAGAAGAGAACTGAAGGATGGTGCCTTAAAATCCAGCGTGTACGTGAGGCTTCCCGGTGGAGGCTCAAACTCCTTGTCCTCCTAGCTGAAGGGGACCGTCCATCTTTGGCTTCTTTTCTGTCTTTGAGCTGGCACAGGACAACAGGAGACAGTTCAGTTGTTAAGAGAGTTCCCAGACCTCAACACTTAGTAGACTTTATGGCTCGGGATTAAACAAAGATGTTGTGGTGAGTCCACACTTTTTTATACATTGTTTCCCAGAATTCCCAATTGGATCTTAAGAAGGTTCAACACCTAATTTTTCTGAGTTTTGTTGAATGAAGACTTGGCTGGAAGTCTCTATAGCACAGTCATTATGGAGAAAACTGTATTCTGTCTAAAGTTCTAGAACAGTGAAGGGGGCTGGGGAGATGGCGCTCTTGGTAAAGTGCTTCCTCCGTGCCATGAGGACCTGAGTTCAGATGTCCAGTACCCATGTGAAGAACCTGACATGGTGGCACGTGCTTGAAACTCCAGTACTAGTGAAGCAGAAACACAAGGTCCTTGAGCTTTGCTGCCATGCACCTCGCCACCCCCACGTGCTTTGGTCCATCATATATTCCAATTGTTAAAAGCTCATCCTCATTATCCCCCCACCCAGCTAGAATCAATGTGGATTTGAAATCTTGCTTCATGAGTACTGTGTAAAACTTTGGGCTGATTTCTTTTCTGTCTTCATTTTCCTCATCCTTATAATGGACATAACAGTACTTATCTCTATCTATCTATCTATCTACCTAATCTATCTATCTAGTGTCTGTGCAGTGCTTGGCTGGTGCCGAGCACAGACTGTGCTCAAATAATTGTGTTGCTTCTGATCATTTCAAAGAGCCATGCCCAACTGCATATGTGTAGTGGTCAGGGTTGATATCAGTTATCTCCCCAATCTACCTCCACCTTACTTTTTGAAATAGGGTCTCTCATTGAAGCTGGAACTCAACCACTCAACTAGACTGGCTGCCAAGAACCCTCTTGTCTCTGTGCAGCACTGGGATTGTAGGCACAGTCCATTGTGTCCATGTGAGTGCTGTGGATTGAACTCAGGTCTTCATGCTTACAAAAGCATTTTACTTACTGAAACATCTTACCAGTCCTCAAAGGTATTATCTTTTCTTCATGTGTGTGCATATATATGTATGTGTGTTGTGTTTATGCATGTGTCTATGTGTGTTTGCATGTGTGGACATGAGTATATGCATGTAAGTATAGAGGTCAGAAGTTTGCATTCAGTGCCTTTGTTGATCACTCTGTACTTTATTTATTGAGGCAGAGTCTCTGGATGAACCCAGTTCTTGCCAGGTAGTCTACCCGCCATTATTAGCTCCCAGATACATGCCTGGCTTTTTACTTAGGCTCTGCAGTCTGACACAGACCTTACATTTGAATGGCAAGAACATTATTTACTGAGCCATATCCCCAGTTCTCAAAGGTATTATTAAGAGTACTTTTTGAATAACTCTAAGGTAGCCTTCAAATGTTCTGTTTAATCAGGACACCAGGAATTGTGCTGCTTGATGGCAGTATTGGCATGTGCTGATGTTCTTTCTGTGGCTCCCCAGCAAAATGTTTTCTTTTTAGCCAATAATCTCTCTCTCTCTCTCTCTCTCTCTCTCTCTCTCTCTCTCTCTCAACCCCTTTCACAAAAATCAGTTTTTAAATTGTTCTGATCTGAACTGGTTTCTTCTGGCACTGGTAAATTGAATATACTTTATGCTGAGGGCACATGAAAAGAGAACAAGTATATTCTTTTCACACAGGCGACTCCCAAGTCTGAGACTTGTGTGTTCGGTTGTTGGTAAATGAACAAGAACCCCAGTGGCTAAGTCCCTTCAGAATTGGATGGAAAACTTACTTAAATTGCTGTTGCTGCTGTTGCTGTTGAACTAGTGTGGGAGTTGTCAATATTTTAAAACTGGTTTTTCAGGGTTTTTGTTTAAAGGTTGAAAAACGAATCAAAGCATGATTATTGAACATGTACTACATACATAGATATGAAGTTTCAAGAGGGATGTTCTTCAAAAAGAAACCGAGTTGTACTAAGCAGAAACTTTCTTGTTTTTGTGTTCCTTCGAAGAGATTTTTTCTAGGAGCATTTTGATCAGAAAATGAAAATAGTATTCCATCAGAAAAATAGAAATCCATATTAAATGAATCTGGAATCTACTTCTGTGAAAATACTCTCATATACTTGATCCTTGAATATTCCAGTGGAGTGAAAACAAAGCCCTTTAAAATCCTGGGTCTATAGAGTCCACTCAGGCTTCTTCAGGATTTTAACCTCCAAAAGTTTAAAGTAAAAAAGTCTTCCCCAAAGATTTTTTTTTCCAAGCTTTTGTAACAGCAGCATCAGCCATCTCGCCTGCCTCCCTGGAGGAAACCTTCTGCCAAAAGGGCACTGTTTGCTGTTTGTCAGTGCTCTGCATAGCCCTTCCCTAGCCCTCTGTCATTTGGCCAAGATAAAGACAACCAATATTTAAAGGTGTCAAATGTTTTGAAAAGATTGTATACATATTACTCATTTAACCTGTGTAAGACCTTCTAAGGAAGGTTCACTTTTTAGGTGAGGAAACTGAGGCACTCCAGGTTTGCAGACCTGACAAGATTCAGACTCAGGCCATTGAGCTGCAGAATTTCAGTTCTCTGGCTACTTCCTCCGTCACTCCCCCCATCTGCTCCAAGAGAGTGAGTGGTCTGAAAGATGGACCCGTGGAACAAGATTTCTGACTCTAGTTTTCTCGTCTAATTCTATGTGTCAAAATTTTAGAGTCGAGAAAATTTGCTCTGATGGAGCCTGAAGTTGATGGATAAATTTCTTTTTTTGTGATACTATTCATATTGCTTAACATTCATTTTTTAAAACCTAAATTGTTCTAAAATTTATTCACATCTATCTAACACACCCTTTTTAATGGTTTTTGTGTGCCTGGAGTCCTGAGACTCAAAGCCATCATCTCACTCACAGCACACAAACATGGTACCACTGAGCTACACAATCAACCTTAGTGATATTTTAATTTATTTTTGTGTGTATGTTTATGTATCTGTATATGTGTACATGTGTATGCATGCACATGTGCATGGGGAAGCCAGATGTTGACAATGAGTGTCCTCTTCTGCACCTTATTTTTTGAGACATGGTCTCTCATGGAACCCAGAGTGCACTGATTGATTGAGTAAACTGGGTCCCAGTGAGCTCCAGAAATCCATCCACCTGTCCCTATGTCTTCAACACTAGAGTTAAAGATGTGTACCACCATGCCTAGATTTTATGTGGGTACTGGAGTGTGTAGCTTAGGTTCTAATGCTTGTGGAACAGGCAACTTATCAAATGATCTGTCCTCTCAGCCCCCAGTAATATTTTTATTAAGTGGTATTTTATGGTTGTTAAAATAAAGTGTATTAATAGATTAGAAATCAAGTTGTGACACATAGAAATTGACAACAGCCTTTAATTTACAAGTTCTCTTTATTTGCAGTAACTTCCAAGTTTAAATATCATGTTTTCTCTCACCTATGTTTTATATATATATATATGTCACACAGACACACACACAGAGACACACACACACACACATACGACATGTTGAAATAAAGTGTCGGGGGGCAAAAAAGAACTAATGATAGGGATGAGGGTTTTGAAAAGGGAGCAAAGAGAGTGTAAGAGAAATAAGTATGTGCCCAACAAACACACACAAACTAAAAATAAACAAATTGAAAAATGAGTTTGATGAGTAACTTTCTACCAAGTGGGTCTCTAAGCAACATTGCTTCCAAATGGGAAACACTACTAACTAAACCCAGGGCAAAACCATGCCATGGGTGAGAATCCTGTTTGGATAGTAGCCCAGAGTTTGGCTGTTTAGGGAAGCTCTAGCAGCTGCTTAATGTGGAAAGTGGGAACTGAGGATATGAACCACAGAAGAGGAGGCTCTACCTTGCAGGAGAGGAGCACATATATATATGCTTAAACATATATATATATATATATATATATATATATATATATATTTATAAAAGGGATATTTTGTACATTTAAGAACAGGCTTTCTTGGGCAGGCAGATGGCTGAGACAGTCAAAATGCTTGCCCTACAAGCCTGCTCCTTGAGTGGGAACCCCAGAACTCACAGTAGACATAGAAAAATTAACTTCTGAAAGTTTCCTTTGACTTCCACACTCAAGATGTGGCACAAGTGTACCTGTGCAATGCACACACACATACACACACACACTCCCCACAAGTAAGAATAATAAAACAAAAGTGATAAAATCTCTTAAAGTTTCATTTGAAGGTGTGTGTGTTGCTTTTCAATAAAAACCCTGTTAAGCCACATTATCCCCCACCCCACCCCCACCCACCCCACCCACCCCCATGTCCCTTAAGCCAGGCCTCATTCCTGTCTGTTGTGATGAGAGGAGGCACTAGAGGGAAGCTGAGAAAAGCTAGCATCACCTTTGGGATCAGTAGAGGCGGCAGCAGGAACGTAAGCAGAAAACTGGGAAACAACGGGGATCTTTTGCTTGAGGGAAAACTGAAGGCACAAGAGCAAGCAGCTCTGCTTCTCACACATCTTGGAATTGGAGGAATTTGCAGAAACAGCTAAATTTCAAGGGGCAGGGTAGCCCACTGTCATAGAGATGGAACGCTTTCTGTCTGGGTGTGCACCACGTCTCCCTGAGAAGCCCGAGTTTGCCTGAAATCACTTATTCAGTGTACTAGCTCTAACAAGAATGAAATCATTGTCTCTCTTTAATATTCCATAGCTTTTCATCCTCTCTCATTCTTGCTGGTTTTCATTATCACTAGGAGAGGGAAGCAGTCACTTCATTGGTAAGACTCTCCTTGGACTCAATCTCTCTTTTCTGGAAATGACCTGGGGCTCCTTGTACACAAACATCGAAACCAAATAGTCATATTATCACTGTGTTCCTAACCCTAGAGACACTTAGCATGGGTGTGGGTGTACATAACAAGGAAACTAGTATTGACCTGGTACAAATGCTAATTAAATTTTGAAAAAACTCAGGGATAATTCATACTAAGTTGTGTGTGTGTGTGTGTACAAAACATAGGGGTGGATTTGTGCACATGTATGTGCTTTTATGAGTTATGTAATTATTTGACAGTGGATGCAAAGTTCATTACAAAAACATAAAAGACAGTTTGAACGAAAGGAAAGAACAAATAGTTCCCTGTTTCGGGGAAAGAGGTGACTCACTGTGTGACGACGTCTAAGTACCTGGTCTTCACATTCTATCCTGCACCTTTAAAGTGGAGCCTGGGACACTTAAAAATGTCATCATTCAAAGTGTATCTCCAAAGGATGAGACTCATAATGTGGGGAACACATGTATTAAAATGAGTCTTCCAAGACTTTCTAGGGTACTACGTTGCTATTTAGAAAACTGAAAGCAAAATTAAATTCGCAGAAGAACAGAAAGGAGACTCACCTTATTTGGAAACGGGGAGAGTTGAAAGGGAGAAGAGGTGAAGAAAAGGAAAAAATAAAGCCTAATGTTCTTCAAGGGAACTACTGTGAACTTTACATCATTTTTTTTTAAGAAACCTGCTGGACCTGCATTCCAGTTTCTGCTGTATAAATTCGCTCCTAATCCATGCCATCAGACACCTGAGTGGTGGGCCAGTTCAACCCTGAAAAGGACACAGATTCACAATTAAAGAAGGATAAAACAATCCCCTGTATCTCTTTATCTCTGGCAAACGGTCTTTAACAGAATATATAAAAGTAAAAAGGTATTTTTTTCTTTTTGCCCTTTTGAATAATTTTTGCTGTAGGAAACAGGTTTCTGATATCAGTATTCTCTGATCCAATTAAACACTTTTGCTTGCTCACTGTCCAAATGAGGAAGCTGCTTACCCACAAAATCTCTACAGGAAGACTCAGAAGAAAAGGGAATTGCAGCTAATCCTTTCCCAGGTCACACCTAACACAAGTCTCTGCTAACAGGGAAGTGAGTTCTATTTAAAATATAAATATGAATCTTACAATGTGTTCCAGGGAGAGAGTGGAGTCAGAAGGTCAATTCCACATTTAAAAGGTCAAGGGCCAGCAAGATGCCTCTGAGTGAAGGTGCCTGCTGCCAAGCCTGCTGACCTGAGTTCCATCCCTGAAACTCACATGGTAGAAAGAGAGAGCTGATTCTGATTCCCACACAGATACCAGGACATTCACATTGTGTGTGCGCATGCGCGCGCGCGCGCGCGCGCGCACACACACACACACACACACACACACAGACACACACACAGACAGCATAATTTAAAAGATCAAATAGAAAATAGTAGTCCCTGAAATATTAAAGTTGTCTTGCTTATTCTGTGGGAGGACAAATGAAAGAAAATTATTGTCACCTGCGAAATGTTGGAAGGTTTGATAGACTAATGAAATTTTCAAAGAGGGATATATGTTATAAGCAGTAATTTTCAAACCTGAAACTGTTTTGGTAGTACAAAATAGCATCATGCTTTAGGGAAGACAAGTTGGAAAATGTTGGCATAAAACACAATTGCATTTGAACCTCTGTCTATGTTATTTGGGGAGGTAATCATCTAAAAGTCTTGAAACTTTGCTGCATACACAGTGGAAATCCTGTTCTGTACTCTGTGTCTCTGACTGTTAGCCTCTATGTCTCTGTCTCCCCTCTCTGTCTCTCTGTCTCACTCTCTCTCTCTCTGTCTCTGTCTCTCTCTCTCTCCTTCTGTTGAGTATGGGGTAAGTGAAGGTGTACACATGTAGACGTCAGAAGAGGGCATCAAGTATCTTGCAGTATCATTCTCTGCCTTATTTCCTTGAGATAGAGTCACTCACTAGAGCTAGTCTGCCAGCCACCAAGTCCAGTGCTCCTCCTGTCCCAGCCCTGACAGTATGGGAATCACAGGTGTATATAACCAAGGCTGAATTTTTATGAGTACCGGGGGTCTGAACTTATTCATACAGCAAATGCTCTTACTAATGTAGTCATCCCTGTAGCCCAAGATTCCAGTTTTATTTGCCCCAGTCATGTGTCCATCTAATATTCACGTTGAGATGTATATACTTCTTGACACAATAACTCTGAATGTTAATGGCCTAGTCTGATGTGCAGTGGGGGCCAGTGAGACCAAAGAGAAAGATCCAAGTAAAGCTTTGCAGAGGAAGGACTCTGATGAGATTCAAGAGCATGGATGCTGAGTGCTTGATACAGTGAGACTATGTTCTTTATGTTCCCACTGGGTACATGGAGTTTAAGCAAGGTTCCTATCAAAGTGGGAAACCAATTTATTTTCTCAGTGCAGAATCAATGATGGTTAAGTAGTCCTGCTTTCCTCTTGTTTGGAGTGTCAACCCTCTTGGCTTTTTGGTGTAAATCTCCAGTAGATGTGGATCTCTTGTAGTGCAAGTACTTTAGCCAGAGAGCTCGCTAGTGTCTGCTTGGCATGTCTTTTCTGTGAGAACTTCTCTCCCTATCTGTCCATTGGAACTTGCCATGTGAAAGAAGTGATCCCACTTAGCAACATAAGATTTTAGAAGAAAGCCATTTACCATTGAAACTTAAGTGAGCTGTAATTATTGCCAACTGTGGGAATATTTGGAAAGCCTATTGATAAGTCAAGCAATACGTATTAGAAAATCTTAAGTCGAACATTTTAAGTAACTAGTTATTTTTTAAAAAGAAGTCAACAAAATGTTTAAGGTGAGGAAGATGATAATAAGCAAAGAACGAGGGAGAAAGGTATTCATTTGCTTAAAATCAGGTCTCCAGAATATGAGAGACGCAAGAGTCACACCCTGTGGCAGCAAGACTGCAAGTGAAATTGGCTGTTTCATAATTTCAGTGATACGCTCCAGACTCAAAATTCAAGAACACTTCTTCCCACCGGATGGATCTTTTCCCTTCTGTTGATTTGTGTCTTCCTTGACAACCAAGCAGAAAGCACTCTGGCACTGACGGTTAATATGGGCAGCATGATGCAGCCTATCAGTTGTGTTGAACACACCCCGTGGCAACTACCATTCTGATTCAAGGAGGATAAAGAGAGTTCAGTTGGTGTTTAGGGAGGTGATCTGGAAGCATTAGCCATACAAGGCTGGCAGAAACTGTTTGGGGAATGTGTCAGTGGTATCTCAAGTACATGAAAAACCAGCTTTACTGTCTCTGGGTACAAGATTAATTTTTTCAATTTCTAAAGCATTTACCATTGTACACTGGACAAATATTATCCCTGTTTTTCAGCTGTAGAAACTGAAATGTTAATAAGTTAAGCAACATTCACAAAGTTACATGATGAGTCACTTTTTTGAATCAGGAAATAAATGGTGGCTCTGATTCCCTGTTCCCTGACTCTATGAGCTAACAAGTCATTTAACCCTGTTTACAAAAGCAGTTTCTTTATTGCCTTGCAATGGGCACTGAGCAGATTTTTCTGAGATAAAGATAAAAATTACAAAATATGACATAATTTGAGGCGCCATGGAACTTAGTCAGTAGCATTAATTCATGCAGCTAGTTGTATGGAGCACTGGTTGAATATAGAAGCCAAAAATTTTAGTCTTAATTTAAACATTACCTATGCTTTGAAAATATGCACAGGGTATCTCTTTGCCTCCATAAATGTAAGAATACTTATCTCCACCACATTTCAGAGGAAAGTTCTGTGA
This sequence comes from Eospalax fontanierii, assembly GCA_035773235.1. Taxonomy (NCBI): domain Eukaryota; kingdom Metazoa; phylum Chordata; class Mammalia; order Rodentia; family Spalacidae; genus Eospalax; species Eospalax fontanierii. The sequence goes on from CM069530.1 coordinate 26,097,097, forward strand.
TTGTATTACATAATGTGCTTTGAGACAAACGGATCAAATTACTGAATACAAGTTTAAAAAATGATCATATCACATTTCCTTTATCAGAGAGTTTTATGAAAACTATTTTTAAGAACATAGCCTAATTTTAGCATCCTTCTGTTCATACTTGTAAAAATGTTTCAGAAGAATATTTTGGGGGCTGGGGAGATAGCTCAATGGGTAAAGCACTTGCCATACAAGTGTGAGATACTGAGTTTACAAGAGTATGAGGTCCTTGTAACAATGTAAATGCCAGGTGAGCATAGCAGCTCTCTTGTAATCCTCGAGTTCTGGAGGCAGAGAAAGGGGATCCATGGAGCAACATGATTAGGTTAGTTAGACTCGCCAAATCAGCAGCTCTGGCTCAAATAAGAGACTCTGCCTCAATATTTAAGGCAAAGAGTGATCAAAGATGACACTCAGTGTCAACCTCTTGCATGTGCAGGCAAATGCTCCTACTCACACGCACACACACACATGCACTCACTCATATATGAATGTGCATGCATCCACATCCACTACACACACATAAACATGCCCCTCACATAGTTTAGTAGTCTTTAAGTGTCTTATCTAGTCCTTATTACAAACACTTGGCTATTCTCCTGAGTGTGGAAGTAGGCATTCATGCAAGCCCACTCTGTTGCCCCAAATTTGGGGGACAGTGGTGTGATTTTTTTGCTATCCACACTATGTTTGCTCTCACTACCATCTTTAGTTTCAGCACTTTTAAAGCTTTAGTGAAAGTACTGTCAGAAATCCCAAATTGGATTCATTAGTATAGGTGGGATTTTGCTTCCTGTAGGCTATTGCTTCTAAAGAGAATTTACGAAATAGTAAGGAAAAGTAACAAGGACACAAATGTAGAAAGTAAAAAGAGCAGAAGCCTGGTGCATTTTTGGCTCGGTTATTGTTGATGGAACTCATCCCTGGAAGGACTTGTCTGTCTTATTATACGTGCCTGTTGGAAGATCTACACTGAGGGCCTCACATGGTCAGCCCCCCCTCCCCAGACTTCTTATACGCCAGTTTTCACCCTGTTCTGCATGGAGGTGCCATCAAATAAAGCACTGTAGAGAATCTCTTTCTAGAGAAGCTGCCACTTTGTTTCCCTTTATAGTGAATACTGTCTCCATAGACTTTAGCCTGCATTGGTTGTGTGACAGGGAAACAGGAGGCTGTGAGAACGGCAAGCCTGGGAAGAGGGTTGTGGGACCAGTCATGATGCTGGTGAAAATACTGAAAAGAAGACAGTACCCAGAAAGACAACATCACGGGAAGGGCCCATGCTGCTGCGCTCCCATCACCTTACCACCAAGCTGTTTCTGTTGTGGATAAGTCTTGAGGTTCTAGGTTTGGGTTTTGTGAAGAAGAACCTTCATAAGCTGCTATTAGTATCTTCACGTTGTAGATGAAGAAGCTGAAAGGCAAACATTTCATTCTAGGCTTCAGAAGCACAAATAGTAGATCTTTGAATTGAGTCTCTTGACCTTCAAAAGGTGTTTTCTTCCTGCGTCTTGTGGCTATATCCTCATCCCATCAATGATGTTGCCTGCGTGGCATATTCAGTGGTCAGGTGGTAACAGTTGATTTCCCAGGGAGAAGTCATTCTCTTCTGAACATTAAATTAGGGACTATCTTTAATGACACCTTACCAATTGCAAAAAAACAGAGAAAACAAAACTGAGCAGCAGCCTTTTATAAAAGGCATTAAAAATAATAATTAAAAGAAAAGTAATGTGCAGCAAATTTAATATGTATCTCATTTAAAAAGAGAGTCCTGTATGTTGATATCATTTTAAATCTCTCCACCTGCTACTTTCCAAAGATGATGAAATATCATGTGCATTCAATTTGTACTGCAAATTCTAAACCATTGCTCTTAGGTGGAAACGTAAGGCTAATTTCCTCTGAGTTCTGGCACATATTCATGCACAAATGAAGACTAGTCTGTTTGAGGTGTGTTTCTGTTTCAGACACCTTATTTAATATTGTTGATTCATTAGCCTTGAGCTCGTAGCCAACAGTGCTATTACTCATGTGTGAACAAAGTTTATCTAGCACGTATATTTTCTCTGGGAGATACATCCCAGATTTCTTGAACATGAGAACCCTAGATCACACTTCAGAACTATGCCCAGGGTTGATTTTAAATAGCAAATTACAATAAAAAGCAGAGAAAAGAAAAATGGCACTCATTGAACTGCCCACAGGGGCCTTGTTTGTAGAATGAGAGCCGAAACAAGGAGACAGGGTATGGCTTTGCTCCATCTTATCCTGCCAGGACCTTAAACCTGTTGCCACTTTGTGTACATGTCCATGAATGAATGTGAAATGCTTTGAGTACTGAGTTTAAGCTTATGAATGAATGATAGTGAACAGATGAATTCACAAGTATGAAATTAGCAAACAATGAGAATCAGTCGGTCTGAGGAGATGAATCATCGGGTTAAAAGTGCTCGCTGTAAAAATATAAGGAGTTGAGTTCAAATCTACAGCACCCACGTAGAAAGCCCAGGCATGGCTGCACATGCCTGTAACAACAGCATTGTACAGAAGAGATGGTCAGATCCTAACAGCTTGCTGGCAAGCCCATCTAGCCAAAATGGCAAACTTCTGGTTTAGTGAGAGATCCTGTCTGGAGGCAATAAAGTGGAGATCAATAAAGGAAGGTATCTGCTACTTTCCTCAGCACACCACCTGCACTCACAGGGTGTGTACTTGCATATTCACATGCACGCCTCCCCAACATCACACACTATACACACACACAAACACACACACACACACACACACAATCAATACATAATGTATAAATACAAAAAATCATCGAAATAATTTACATTCTAGCCACAATGAGAAGTCAATACACTTAATTTTTACACTGAGAAGTTGAGTGACTAGTCATTAGCTTAACTATCAACCCGTCTTTATGCTGTACCATCCCAGATCTGATGAAGCACTTTTAATGTCAGTTCTCAGGCTAAACTAATTGAAGTAAAAGAAATTTAAAATTACTGTGTCACAAAATTAAATCAGTCTGAGGAATAACAGCTTAAAATAAATGTTAGTAATAGCATATGATAGTAGGGCCAAAATTGGAAAAGAGTACAAATTGGAAGATGCTTTTGCACGCATGCCAGCTTTTCATTTCAGCAAAACTGTTTCTGTAATATCCTCCCACTAACTTCTTCATACCAAGTGTGACAAGCCCACGCAGTCCACATGATGCTCCATGCTATTAAGTGAAGTGACAGAAAAACAGGTGAGAAAACAGTAGGGTTAGATCTCCCGTTGATTAAGAAGCCATACCTAGAAGGGAGCAGTACAGACCACACAGTAGTGAAGCATGGAGCACAGAAGCGCCAAAGAGCTGATAAATGGTGGACTTCTTGTGGTGATTTCTCATCAATGGACACGGTTTTAGTCAAAAGTTCATGCAGCATGTGCACTGCAGTGAATCGTGCATCTTGGGTCTCGTACATCCATGGGTTCTAGTGTGCTTGATTTCTCTGGAGGAGTTTTAGGTTTAAATTGTAAAAATGAGTGTGTCTTAATGAGCTTAAGGGAATGAGATATTATTAAACATATTGTATAGATATAAGCTGATTGTCATGCACACAAATGATGCTTCCAATATCTCAGATGAGCACAAGGTTTCCTCTGAATTACAGAAGAGCTAGCAGAAATCTGGCGGTCCGCATGCCTGTGAAGTCTGAAGTTCAAGAAAATTAATTCCATTCTAGCAAAACCATTTCTCTCATAATTTTTTAACCAATGAACATTGTGTGGGAAATTGGTTCCATATGTTTTCAAGTCATTTATGCAACTTGAATAATTAAAATATTCATTGGTAAGAGCCGCCTGATGTCTTTAAAGTCAGGAAATTATCTTATGCCAAAAGTAGACAAACTCAAAAATCAAAAGGTCAAGCTAAGTTTGAAATTTCACATTCCAAAATGCAATTATCCTAACAAAAATGCTTGCTATTCTCTTCTGCTTATGGCATGGTAGAGAAAAAAATTTAAATGTCCTTTATTCTTGCACAGTATTAGTTATTCCTTTCAATCCTTGAGAATTTCTTGATAGTGTACCTTTCTTTCACTAATGCTACAGCCGGATCTTCTTGGAGAAAAACCTGGAGCAGTAGTGACATTTGCAAGAAAACCCTGCCAGCTGTTTTTAGAATAATAAGTACATTTTGCTTCCGTCATATCTAAATATTTCTACTAAGAGTGGCAATTATTATTCCCATTTTGTAGATTTCTAAATCAAGTTCCTTGTATATTGAGTAGCCTGAGAAAGCACTGAATTCACTAAACCTTGCTTTAGAAATTCTTACAGAGAAATAGGCATAAAGGACACAACGAGTAGTTTTGGTTCTAGTAAAGATTGTACAAAGGTGATCTATTTACCTCTGAAAAGAAAATGAATACTTAGGGGAATGATGATGAAGAACAGTGGAAAGTTGACTGTTTGTTGCAGAGATAAGTTTGGAACTGAAGACCTGTACTCAAATTCTGACCCTCCTGCTTACAGCTCTATGACCTTAGACAAGTCACTTGCTCACTGAGTCTCTATTCCTTTGTCTCTTCGATGACCATAGCAAGACATTGTGTTTATGAGGAAAAAATATGTAAAGTGTTTCATCAATTGAAAAGTACATGGCGGGGAGATGGCTCAGTGGCTAAAGTGTTTGTCTTGCAAGCTTGTGAACCTGATTTCAATCCCTAGTTATTCTTCCAGCGCTGGTGAGGTGGAGGCACATGGATCCCTGGGGCCAACCTAGTGTACCCGGAGAATTCTAGGCCAATAAGTGATCTGCCTCAGAAAAAAAAATGTGGGTGGGGGAGCTAGAGAGATAGTTCAGCAGTTAAGAGCACTGGATGCTACTGCAGAGGACTTGGGTTCAATTTTCACCACCCACATGGCAGTTAATAGCCATCTATAACTCCATTCCAGGTAATCTAATGCCCTATTCTGACATCCTCGGGCATTGCATGACAGAGTTGCACTTACATGCATGCAGGTAATATACTCATACACATAAAATAAAAATAATAAATAAAATATATGTTTTAAATGTGAATTACTCCTGAGGAATGACACCCAAAGTTGTCCCCTGGCTTCCATGTGCATGTGCACACACATGCATGTACATCTACATGTAGACATATACACCTGAACACACACAAAACTTGATAATTATTAAATAAATTAATATTCAGAATATAGAAACAAGTTATCCCTAGCTATAATGAAATTTGGAAACAAATGAACCTGTGTTACTTATTTAACCTGTTAAATATCACAGATTTAACTTCTTCACTTCCTCATTAGGAAATAAAATTTTATAGAACATAAAATCTACCTCAAAGAATGATTTGGGAAAAACTAATTTTAAAAATCTCCATCTCCCCATCTTTGCATGAATTTCGCCACAGAAGCTCGCCCTTGTTTTTCCTTGTTCCCTCTAAGTTTAAAACCTCTTTAATTCTTGAAAATCTAATTATGTAGACAAGATGGGCAATGGTCTTTCAAACACGGTGCTCCTTCAGGGGCCAAAAAAAAAAGGGATAAGAAGGGAGAAAGGAAGAAGGCAAATCATTGGGTTGGAACAAGCTGATACCTGCCAGAACAATCCATGGAAATCACCTTTTGCTGTGCGTATTGTACTTATGTTATAATTAAAAACGGATTAAAAAGAACCGGAGCATAACACCTCTGATTGCTGCTTGCTGTCACCCTCAAGAAGAAAGCCCTTGTATTAAATTTAGCCAGTGGCACTCAGTTAAGCCCAAGCTGTCTAGCCAGGTCTGTGCCTAAGAGTGCTTTGACCAGCAATGGACAGTTAGCTTCCATCTTGGAGATGTTTCGAGTAAAATAGATGAGAGGGGTTGAATTGTTTTTAACCCAGAGCTCAAGACACTCCTCCCTTCTCTTCATGCGATGCCTGGAGCACTAGAATTGTTGATTCTGAATATACTGGATCATATACTGTAGATAATGATATTTTTATCCACACTGTACAGGGGCCTTGCTAGGGTTTACATCTATGGAAATGGAAACCTTTTTTTTTTTTCTCAGCTGGGGAAGGGCTAACCTTTTTCCCTAGGTAAGAAAGCTCCCTTTTTGTTCTTTGCCCTCCCCTACTTCTCTTTCAAAAACAAGTTCCATTGTGTTTACCCAGAAATGGGGCTTTGTGGCAATTAAGAGATTCCAAAGTGGCAGAGGCTAACGTACCAGTAGAGCAGGATTCCAGCTTTCCATGGTAACACCCAACTTCCCTTCCTTAACCACCTCCTTCGAGTCACCCAGACAATTCTAATCCTACCTCTGTGGTTATGCTGAAAAGCCATCCAGTTTGATTATCAGAAAGGATCTGTCTTAAGCAAATATTTGCCGGAGTCTGTTTTACTCTTTTGGGGAGGGAGGAAAGGAAGGGCTGGATTCTCTTAATCCTTTCTGATCACACCATGCTGATGATGATAGACTATAGTCTGGGCTACTAGGAGGACAGCATAACCTGCAAGCAGACATGACACTTCATTGCTTCGATGATCGATGATCCCAGACCTCAAGGGGCCTGATGGGCTACTCATCACCTGGGTGACTCTTACACTGTATTACCATTCAGTGCACGTCCCTTCCTCTGCATGGCAGGAATCCAGGAACATTCCATGAAGGTTACAACATTTTCCTTTTTACAATAATGGGCCTTACCTTTTTCTTGGTTTCATGAACCTTTTAAATGTCAAAGTGATTCACACGGGAGGAACTGATCCTACACTCCTCATTGAGAAGCTTAAAGATTCAAGATCTCTCATGAAATGGAGTGATGTTATCTTGTGGATAGTCATGCGGGGTATGTTTGTCTTTAGCACTCATTGGCCTCCACACTGCTAGCTAGTTCTCTGGGAGGTCAAAACAGAAAGAAAGAACAACAATGGGAGATTTTCTATAACCCTTACCTTTTCTATCCACTTCAGATACCCTAAGAAGATCCTAAGGAAGGTTGAGGTCTGTGTGCCCCTGTGTTGCTGGACAGATTGTTATCCAGGCCCTAATCCAAAGATAGTTTCTGAAGGTAGCCAAACCAATTTACCTTCCACAAAAATCTAACTGTGTTTCCAACAAACATTAATGAATGAGAGTTCAGCCTTTCAGTGGCCATGGATCAAATTCTCAACTAAAAATAACAGAGCAATTTGAAATGAGGATATGTGTGTGTATGTGTCTGTATGTGTGTGTGTGTTTTTGTGTGTGTGTTTGTGAAAAAGAACTGCAAGACACTGAATGCTGAGAAAGAACACACAAAGCATTTAAAACATACTCTTTCAAACAAACATTGAAAAGTTTGCTGCCATGCCGGTAATTGAATTCAATGTTTTTAGATTTTGTAATTTTAATTTTTATGAATTTCATACAATATAATTTGATCTTATTTATATCCTTTCCCACTGAGATTCATGTACTAATATATATATAGACAATATCATACATATATATTTATCTATATATCATCTATCTATCTATCTATCCTATCTATCTATCTAGCTAGCTAGCTATCTGCCTATACAGTCAATTTTGTGTCCACAAATGCCTCTCAGTGTGTGTTTGTCCACTGAAACCTGGTCAACCTACCAAGAGACTCACCCTTAAGTGAGACCGACTTTCCCCATCCCAGTAGCCATAGATTGAGAGTGTTTGCTCAGGTAGGGTTGGGGTTTCATATCTACTTCCCCATGTCTATGCTGGCATTTTGTCTGACCTGAGCTCGCTTGGGACTTTTACATACTGCCATTGCTGTAAGTTCATATGAGTCACTGACCAGTCATCTGAATAACTCTGCTTCCTCACGGTCATCCCCACAGCCTCTGACTCTTACTATATTTCCCTGCCCTTTTCCATAATGGGTTCCCTGAGCCTTGGGAGGCAGAAGTTTGAAACAGCTGTTTGATTCAAGAATCAGCAGTTTTCAGCCTCTTAGTCTGTGCACATTGGCCAGGTGTAGGTTTCTGTGTTAATCACCATCTGCTGCATATAGAAGCTTCTCTGCTGAGAGCTGGGAGATGCATTAATCTGTGGGTATTATAATAAGTTACTGGGAGTAACGTTAATACTGTATCTATTTAGCAGAACAATAGTAGCATATTATCCCCTGTGGCCTGTCTAGCCACATGTTCCTAGTCCTGACATCAATATCAGGTATGGACTCAATCTTATCTATGAGACCTTAAATACAATTAGACAGCGATTGGTTACTCCCATAATATTTATGCCTCTATTGCACCAGTGGTCATAATGTGCCAGGACAGTTGTTGAAGCACTATAGAAGTCACCAGTACGGACGAAGCTTTCCAGTCAGCATCAGCTGTTTGTTCTATAGCCTATATATATACATATATATATATATATATACATATGTATATATATATATATGTATATATATACTGTCTTCAGCAGTAGGTCTTACCTCTAGTTTTGGTGTGTAACCCAAAGTAGGAGCAATAGCAAGTATTGTTTGAATGTCTATGGGACCCCTTGGTCAACAGCTTCAAGAGAGGGAGTCCATTTCTGGCACCAGGCTTTTACTTTGCTAGCCTGTGGCATAGAAAGCATTTCAGAATTTATCTACAACTATTTGTTGAGTTCCTGTTCTGCAGCAGTAGGCTAGGAGCCAGATCCTTCACTTTGGCCCACCCACACATCTCTGCTCTGGGATGTCACCTCGGAAACTTTTCTCTCTCCTGTTGGCATCATTATTTTTTTCTCCTCTTCTAAATCGTTTTCGTCCATATAGAATGTGCGAGTAATCTCTTGCCTTTTAACTAGACTCTTCCCCAGCCCCTTCTTCATATCTCTGCTTTTCAAAGTCATTAGATGTGTTGAACTCTGCAGTCCTCCCTGAATACACACACAGCTTGAAACTGAATTTACACCCACCAGGCTTTTGTCACTGAGCCTCCAATGAAATGACGACTCTTGTCAAAGTCATAAAGGAGTCCCATGTGGATAAATGTAGAGATCGGTTCTCAGTCGTGATTTTATGAAGCCTATAAATTGGGTTTAAGATTATTGAATCTGAAATTTGCCTGTGCCATAACTGTGGGGCAGTACCACCCTAGGGTCCACAGCTTCCATCACTTCTTACCACATATTGACTCCCATGTCTGCTTCTTCTGTCCAGGATGAAAATACTAACTTGAGCTATGAATGGACGAATCCATTAATTTTCTACACTCAGTCTTAGGTGTTCTAATGATAAGATTATTAAATGTGAGGGAAAGAAACAGCATATGGCTGTGACTTTGCTCATTTAACCGCCTCTGGTAATGTTTCCTTGTTACAACTTTACTGATAAGACTCTGAAATGTGGTTTCCCTTTTCCAAGTAAAGATTCCACATTAAAAATTCTAGAATGTGGCTGCTCAATCCCAGGTTTCAGGACAGTGGGAATTATACCTGGACTGCCATGATGATTCCTATGGCATTTTTAATCTATGAAAAGCATTCTTGGTGTGGGTCCATACGGGTATATATATTGTGGGTGTGGACCCTCATAGGGGGACCTCAGGTATCCTGTTCAATTGCTTTCTGCCTTATTCCTTTCAGACTGGTCACAGCCTGCAGCTAGACTGGTCGCTGGCATGCCCAAGCAATTTGCTCTATCTGCCTCTCCCAGTGCTAGGGTTACAAGTATTTGTGTGCCCATGTCCAACTTTTCAAGTGGATATTGGGAATTTGAACTCAGGTTCTCATGTTTGTGCAATAAGCATTTTTTACCCACTGAGCCATCTCCACAGCCCCTAGAATTTTTCCCTTCTTCATTTATTTTCTTTTTTAAATTTTCTTTATTATTTTTATTTTATGAGTATAAGTGTATATATTGCCTGCATCTGTGTAAGTGCACCTGTGTCCTAGAATGCCCTAAAAGGTCAAAAGAAGGTGTTGGATACCTTGGAACTGGAGTTGCAGACAGTTGTTACCTGCCATGTGAGTGCTGGGAATCAAACCCAGGTCTTCTGCAAGAGCAGTCAGTACTCTTAACCGCTGAGTCCTTTTTCCAGCCCTCTTTTCTTTTTTGAGATAGTGTCTTACTCTGTATCCCAGCTGGCATTAAACTCACTAAAGAGATCAGGCCAGCCTTTAACTTATAATAATTCTCCAGCCTTACTCTCTTGAGTGCTAGGATAACAGTTGTGAACCATTCTTACAAAAAGAATTTTTTATATTATTTATTTATTTATGTGTATGTACATGTGTGTCTGAGTGAGTATAAACCATGTGTGTGCAGGTGCCCTCAGAGGCCAGAAGAGGGCATGAGATTCCTGGAGCTGGAGTTAAACGCAATTGTGAGCTGTTCAGTGTTGGATCTTGAACCAAACTTGGATCCTCTGGAATAGCAGAAAGTGCTCTTAACTAAACAGCAATCTCTTCAGCCCCTGTAAAGAATTTTTGACACCAATTATCACCAACAGTTAATTTGAATCTCTGGTACCATGACTGAATACTAAGGAAAATGTTTTTCTCATGCATTTGTCTTCAGTTTAACTTTGTGTCTGTTCGTCTGGCTTTAGGCCCCGCTCCAAGCTTCTATTATTGGTCTGTATTCTTATGACCAGGAAGCATGATGCTCAGCAGGTTCCTAGCCTGTCTGATCCTGTCCCATGCTTGGTAACCAAGTCCTACTTTACTGATTGTGGTCTATTTAACTCCATGCTTCCTGGTTCTTGACCTTGGCTACAAACTGGATTATGAAATATTCCTAATAACCTTGTCTAGGAAGTTAGATTCTTGTAATAAGAGGACCCTGACAGTATGATTTTAATTTTCACCTGAATTCAGACATGAAATCATCAACTGGACTTGCACTATGCATTCTACCTGTGGATATGCATGTGGGTATAATGTAGAGCTTCTTAAACTGTTTACTGTAACAACTCTCCCCTCTCTTCACCTGTGACAGTTACACTGGCCCAGAGCACCTTACACTGGCTTTGCTAATCTCTGAATTTAGGGGAATTGTCTTGTGCTAAACTGCACCTATTTCTCGGTTAAGAATGAGATCACAGGAATAGTACTGGTAGGGATCTGAGGGGAAGAGTTTATGTTACTCTCTGCAGAGCTATTTAAAGTCATATGGTATGACAACCACTTTTAAAAACTGTACTGTTATTTGCGAGCTCAACAAACAATAAGACCAAAAAGAAGGAGGGGAAGAGAAGGAAATAGAAAGGGAAGGGAAAGGAAAGAGAGAGGAGGGGGGAGGGAGGGGAGAGGGGAGGGATCAATGAAGGCAGGATTTCCTTCACATCAGTCTTTCAAGTATATCACATAGAGAATTTCTTTAGAAAGTTTAGTATTCTCCCTGCACACACAGTTTAATTCTAGGAAATTCCAATGCAGTACTATGCAAATAAAAATTAATTTGGATGTGTTACACAGACACAGAGAGGCTTAAACTAAGAGAAATTAATTAGGCTCCCAAGGACCCTTACTACGACAAACAAATCACATCAGATCGTGAATTCAATTCCACTTTATGACTGTGTTTTCCAAAGGGTGTGATTTATTGAGATCAGTTTTAGACAATGGAGTGGGCATTTTTTTCTTATCGGCTCTGTCTGTCATTAAACTACAGGACCTGAAGTTATCTACCTGTGCTCTTATTTCCACCTAGGAAAAGCAAGAGTCCTTAATTTATTCTATAAAACTAGGACTGGAGAGATGACTCACCAGCTAAGAGCACCGTCTGCTCCTGCAGAAGTCTCAGGTTTGAATTTCAGCACCCTCATGGCAGCTAACAACTCTCAGTAACTCCAGTCCCAGGGACTCTGATGCCCTCTTTTGGCCTACACAGCACCATGTGAGTGCACTTACATACATGCAGACAGAACATCCATACCCATAAAAAGAACAATAAAAACAAGTAAATAAATGAATAATAAAAATAAATTTTAAATATTAGGGATACTCTAGAAGAACCACATTTAGGTCAATTTGTAAATATTAATAGTAACAAGGCCAGAAAAGTTGTTGATTTAAAGAAAAAGTAAACATTTTCACTAGCACCTATTGGCAGGATATGTACACAAAGAAAGCTGCCATTGTATGTAGCTCCCTGGACACCCGTATATCAGAACCCTCAGACAAGAAGCCAACAGCTGACTCAGCAGAAAGACAGAGCCCTGTGTGGACCAATGGAAGCATTTGGGATAATATTGGAGACAGTTTGTACTATCACTCCCTCTGCTGAATAAATACATCAATTCTGCTTTAATTACATATCAATCTTTCTTTAACATGAAGTTCCCAGAGATGTAGGCTAGAAAGTGCTTATGGGTAATTCTTGGAAAACACTCTGTGTCTAACATTTTCTACGCATGGTCCAGGGAGTTCCCCAACATGGGCAACAAGGTTGCAAAAGAAAATGTGGCCAAAGGAATACTCAGCAAGAATGGACCCAAGTGCTGCTTGTTTTAGGCTTTAAACATTTGCATGAAAAGACTGATTTAAGCTTCTGGATGAGAAGGAAGCCCTGGCATGGTTAAAGTTAAAGAAAGCGTTCATTTCTGTGCTACCCATCACTTCCCCATTAGGATAAATTCTCTAAATCAACTGCAAAGTGCTAAGATATGAAGAAGAAGCCAAAATATTATGTTACTCTGTGTGTGCATCTATGTATGTATGTATGTATTTATGTATGTGTGTACATTTGTGTGTGCATATGTGTATGCATATGCATGCATGTGTGTATGTGTGTGTATAAAACCAATTGTTGTGCTGGTGCTATTTGAACCATAAGTAGCAAACTGCATATTGATAAATCATTTAGGTGGTATTTGGCGAGCTGTGTCTGATCCCTCCCACTTCACATCCCATTAAGGGAAGTATCCTTGGTCTCGGTGATACAATATTAACTACTTGACTCCTCAAGAATGTGGCTACCTTGTCTGAACAGACTGGGATTTGTACTTCCTGGCTTTCTATGGCACTCCTGTCCTTTACAGAGCTTTTGGATTCTAATAGAGAATTTTGCTTCTAAAACAGAATTTCAGTCGTTATGTGGCGGATTAATCTGTCATCACAGCACTGACGATGCAGAAAAAGGCTCAGAAACACTGTTTTCCTGGCTCCTGAACAGCCCTTCCTTAGGAAGGGAAGGCAGGGAAGGCGAGGCCCCTGGGTCATATATTTCTGAGAAAAGATATAGGTTTATCAGATAAACATAAATCAGAGAAAGCTGAAATTATTTTGAAAGAAATATGTGTTAGAAAGTTTCTGTAAAAACAACACAGAGTTCTGTCATCGGCAAGATGTAAGTCATTCAAATTAGGATTCTCCAAGCAATGACTCATGTCTCTTGGATAAATGAACACAAAAGCAATTAGTAGGGTGTGAATTATTTGGTTTCTAAATGGCCTAACAGTTACGACAACCAAATTTAGATTTTTATCTGTCTACTGCTGATTCAATTAACTTTTTCCTTAGAATCAGTGAGAACGTTTTAAAAAATTTGAATATCTGTTATACACCCTGTTCAAGAAAAGGGAACATGATGAAAACATGTGGTTCCTGGGGCTGGGGAACCCACAGGTGATTTGGGAAAGTGTTTGTTGTGTTTGTATGCAGACCTGAGTCCAGAGCCCAGCACCAATGTAGAAAGTTGGGCATGGGAACAAACATCTGTAATCCCAGTTCTGGAGTTCAGGACAGATAAACAGAAGATCCCTGGAGCTGACCGGCCAGCCTGGCTACCTGAATACATGAGCTCCAGGTTCAGTCAGAAACCCTGTCTCAGAAAATGAGCTGGAGCACCATAGAAGACATTTGATATTGACCTCTGGTCTCCTTTACATGCAAATGCGTGTACGTGCATGTGCATTCCCACACATGGTCACCTGCACAGACATGAAAACCTGTCACACACACAGGCATGGCTTCAAGCTTCAATAAGAAGCCACCAGATGGCCCCTCTGGTCCCAGGAAGCATCTCAACTTTAATGCAGAAATTCACCTCTCATGCTGGACAATAAAATCCCTGCACTACGCGCCCTGTGCGTGTCCAAGGCAGCAAGCTGGTGGGTTTAATTGCTCTGCATTCTTCAGAGAACACTCCACATACTCAAGGCTGTCTCCTTTCCTTGCTCAAACAAAATTTATAACCTAAATGCACACATTGACATAAACCCAGGGAGCAGAGGACTAGCAAGATTAAGAAATTAATCATCTCCCAGTGATTTATTCCTTTGATTTCTCTGGGTTTATCTGTGACAGCATACACATGCTAGACAGGATACAGCCTAAAAGCTATGTCTTGAAAATACATGTGAGCAGAGTCTAAATACAGACCCTGTAAACCCACAGTTCAATGACCTTGTGCAATTTAATCTTTCCTCTGTACCTTAGTTTCCCAGTTCACAAGGCTATTGTGGGGATTAAAAAGCATGGTGACTAACAGATCATAAACTTCTTGAAAATTTTCCACGACTTTCTTTGTACCACCAAATCACTGGTACCCAGCAAACTGTCTTGTACATCACAGAGTTTAATAAATGTTAGGTGATAATTGAGTGAAATATTCACCATCGTCTCCACTATATAGTGAGTAAGAAGACAGTAATGATTACAACATTTGGAATGTTTGAGAACCCCTTTAAGGATTGCCCAATGCTTCTAGAATAACTCTCAAATTTTCATAAGGCCCTTCATGATCTGAGTGGTTTCTATGACTCTATTTTTATCTTGAGTTAATCTTCTGGTTTAAAAATATTTCTTTTTTCCTCTAAACACACTATTCTTTTTCAGGGTCTAAAGTAAGCTGAACTGCTTTCTATCTCAGGACCTTTGCACATGATCTTCTCTTGTTTTGCTTTTTTTTTTGCTTTTGTTCTTGCTTTTTTTTTTCCATTCTGCATCCAGTTCCCTCACAATCTCTTAACCCTTCAGTTTAAGAACTCTTTCACACCAGATATTCGGTATGAAATTACAGATGGAATAACAGGTAAGGAACACAGACCTCCCACAAGTCACTGCACTAGCCTGCTTCTTGGTACACTTGAGCAGGAGATCTTGAACACTCAGCTAGTCACTTATACTAGGACTAGTTAGTGACTTTTGTCCCAAACCTTCCCAGACCTTTATTTCCTTGTCTTCTGTAGTTACATAGTTATACTCCCCATGGTAAATTACTGGTCCTACCATATCATACTTAGTCTTGCTTCTCTGGTTTGACAGTAGTTGCTAAGGGGACTGGAAATGAAATGTGTAAGGACTCAGAGTAACAGAACCATAAAACTGAGTACGTGGAATTCATTCTGGTCTTGTTGGAATTAAAGGCATTGGATGTTCATATGGCCAATAATCCATCAGTCAAGATTATTTAAATGACCACTTTGGGACATTTTTCAACTAGAGCAAAGTGTTTGGGATGAGCACAAAGCACTTCATAAGACATTTTAATGAAAATCTGGTTCTTGACAAGGTTGATTGTTGGCTTTTAAATGTACCAGAGAACATGGGAAAAGAAAATGATGTGATTGCAGTTTTAAGTTCCTAGGTAAGTACACTTGCTCATGGTGGAAGGAAGTGTACTGATAATACTGCAGAGTTTCTAGGTTCATTGTGCACTGTGGATAGCTCAGAGAGGCTCTGACCACTGTGTAACTGAAGCCTAGATGCAAAGATAATGTAAAGCAAATCTAATCAAAATGCCAGAGTTCCCCTCTTTAAAAAATTAAGATCATTTGTATTTGTGTGTGTGTGTGTGTGTGTGTGCACGCGTGTGTGTGTGTACATACACATGGGTGCCTGAGGAGGCTAGAAGAGAGTATCAGATTCCCTGGAACTGGAATTAAAGGTGGTTGTGAGCTTCCTAATATGGTACTGGGAACTGATCTCTGGTCCTCTGCAAGAGCAGCAGTCACCCTTAATTGCTAAGACATCTCTCCAGCCCCACCAGAGCTTTCTTGCTGTCATGTGATAAAAAGTATGTAAAGGGTTAGGGATGTTGAGATGGATGTTGGAGGGGATTTATGATGTGAGAGTCTCTCATTCATCTCTTTATCACTTGCTTTACCAATACTATGCAAGCCTGAAAGAGACACACTCATGGGTATCTTTAAAGAGCCCTGTGGTGGACGCCAGTGCTGTGTGGAGGCCAGCGCCGTGAAGTAGATAGGATTTGTATGTGTTCCTAAAGGCTCATGTGTTGGAAATTTGGTTCAAAATGTGGTGATGATGATAAAAGGTGGTGGAACCATTAAAGAGATGAGAGCTGGGAAAAGGTGCCAGCCTGGCCACGCCCCTTCTCTGGCTTCACTCCTCATCATGGGACGTCTCCCTCCTGCGTGTGCTCTTACCATGCTGCCATGCACCTTTGAACCCTCAACTGAACTGGTACTGTACAGTTTGTATTTTTAGGCTTCTAAATTATGAGCTACATAAATCCCTTTTCTTTATAAAGTATCTACTACATAATATTTCATTATAGAAATGGAAAACTGGCTAAGATCAGTAGGAGCCATAGAGAAACACATCCCATAAAATTGGACTGCTGGAATTCAGTGGTGATAACAGGAATTGTAGGATATTGCCAGCTGAACTGTGCACAGAGTCATAATACAGTGTGAGTACGGTGATCATAACAGGCAGCAAGGGCCATGACACTGATTAAGATAGCTTGATCAACAGAGATATTGACTTTACCTAGGAGATGATGGCCCTAGAACTGACGTCAATTGGCAGGCTACTAAAGTCTCAATTAAATGTTAAAAAAAAAACAACCTGGATTTGATGCAGAAGATCCTCAGCTGAGTCATCACAGGAGAGTTGGAATTAGTTCCTCAACTAATTCTGTGATAAGGGACAGCAGATTTAGAGGGTCTTGAATCAAAGACATCATATTGCCTTAAGGAAGAACGCTGCTATGTTGTCAAAAATCTATAGAATATTCTCTGATTTAGTCTTCTCCAAAGGGACCAACAGTCACAGCATGACAATCCATTGGGAAAGAATAAATAGTCAAGTTTTTTAGGAAGTATTAGCATTGATTTGAAATATGACATGGGGCCTGGAGAGATGGCTCAGTGGTTACGAGCAAACTGGCTTATTTTGTAGAAGACCTGGGTTTGAATTCCAGCACCCACATGGCAGCTAACCACCGTCTGTAACTTCAGTTTCAGAAGCTCTGACACCCTCTTCTTTTTGGGTGAACTTGCATATCTGCACGAAATATATACATACACATAAAATAGAAATAAAGCAAAAACATGTTAATGAAATGGATTTCTGGAGACTCAGTCACTAGTGTGGTCTGCACTGAGAATGGAGACTCATTGAGGTCTAGTGACAGATAGAGCTCTGGCTTGGGCTTTGATTGTTTGCAGAAGCTCCTTGTGATTTTTCAAAATAATACAGTCAATATTCTTCATTTTACCATTATGATAGAAAATGCTGTATTCTGAGGAAATTGCTAGAATTGGCTTGGCATATACAAAGACAGCAACCAAAAAATAATACTGCTTTTGAAGGTGAAGTGATTATTGATATCACATGCCTGAAAGATACAGAAGTAGTGATTTCCAACTTATTTGACTCATTATTCCATTTAACTTATTATTTAGTCTGTGCAAAGAAAAACAAAATAGCCAAAGCAAAAAGAATGACTCTTGAGGAATGCCCATAGATAATAAACTCAATCAACAGTTAAGTCCAATAGTAGTTGCTGAACAAATGTGATCTTTATTGCTGAGATACACGAATATACATGCTCTGCCTCTTATGTACCCAGATATTGACATGGCAAATGCTTTATCCTTGCTTTGTGTACTCTGCTGCTGTCTTCAGAGCCATTGGTATTCCATGGGTGGAGTCAGTATTACATCATCATCATCATGTCTCAGGGCTATGTCAATTCTGCAATTTTTGGTTATAATTTTACTGTCAGGGACCTTGATCAGCGTTTTATTCTAGGTGACATCATATTATTAGACCATTATGTTCATTATATAATCTTGCTTGAATCCAGAGAACACAAACAGGTTCTTTTCAAGACTTCCACTAATGACTCTTTGGTGTTTGTGCCAGAAGACAGAAAAATCTTACAAAAATTCAGAGCCCTGGCCCACCGAGAAATTTCTAGAGACAGATGGAGAGATTCTGTGCATGTTGGTTGTCTGAGTAGCAGTTGCATTGTGTTAACTGGAAGCATGATTTTTCTGTCATCTTTGGTTGTACATTTCATTGCCTTTGGTCAGTCCATTAAGCAACTCTGTAGAGATGGGCGTTGCTTGTAGAGGGTGATGATGCTTCTGAGGTTTCACCACAGTGAAGTCAGGGAATATAATTCATTGTCAAACCAATGAATTTGACCAGTGGCTAATACAAATAATTTAGTGACACAATCTAATGCAACATGAGTTTTCAGGTCACTACTAATCAGGAGAATGGAAGTTGGAGAATGATGACAACAAAGGTTCTCTTTGGCTCTCAGATTGCCAATACTGAAAAGGACAGCTGTACTGTGCTGATGGGGCCAGATGTTGTAGACTTTCGGAGGGCAATTTCAGTACTCAAAGGAGATTTGTAAAGACATCAATCTGCAGTTTTCCACTAGATAACTATTATATAGTAGCAATGCTTATACACGTGCACAAAAATGAGAGCAAACATATATATCATGATACCACAATATCAAGAAATTATAGTCAGGCCTGGAGTCTGAGGCAGGATGATTACAAGTTCAGGCTTAGCTGGGCTACAGACTGAGTTCATGGCTCATGGCTCCTGGACAACTTAGAGAGATCCTGCCTCAAAATTTTTGAAAAAGTAGAAAAAAAAAGGCTGAGTGATGTCACTCAGTATTTGAGTGTTTGCCTGGCATGGGTTAGACCCCAGATTCAATCTCCAGTACTGCAAAAAATAAAAATGTTAATTTCTATCCATAGACAGAACAAATAAAAACTATAAGCTATCATTATGATGAAATACTCAGTATTTGTTAAAATATAAGCTACCCTAAAATATGTTTATATGTATATGTGGATTGCTGAAAACAGAAAGGCTGTTAAGGTATAGACAATAATCCATATACATGCAAAGCATAACACATAAAGCAAACTTCTGCAATGATCTATACTAGCCGAGGAATTTAACAGTATTATGTCTGCCTCTGGCAAAGTTAGCTGGGCGAGGAGCAGCAGTGATGTTTTCCAGTATTTGAATTCATTACAAAAAATCAGTGATATATTTATTCTTTTTGTAATATAAGAATTCAAAACAGAGAAAAAAAAGCACTTCTTGTTACTTGCCCCATCAGGCTTGTGTAGAAGTTGTCATAAACTCATGGTTTTTCTCCTGTCTCAACACATCAAATGCTGGGACTACAGGTATGTGCCCACACGCTCCTGGAGCCTCCTCCAGTTCTAATATTTAACTAATATTTAACTACTTCCATTTACTTCAATTTGAGGAAAGAAAACAGTGGGAATTAAAGTGGAGTCGCATCTTACTAAAGTGGTAGTTTTGAGGCCCTTTGAAAAGCAATCGTTTTTATTTTACCTACCCTTCTTTACTTTTAGGTTGCAAAGGGTGAGTGACTCCGGGAAAGTGACTTCAGGGAGAAACACCCCACTCCCCCATTCTCACCCCTACCCCTCCCGTCCCTGTTGCACAGGGCAGCCAATAGTGGACAAGAGAAACAACTCCAGTGGTTCACTCTTTAAAATGGCTGTGTTGAAAGGAAAGGGATGCAGAGAAACCAGAGCCCTGCTCCTGGCTTCCTGTCCTGCCTCTACCTGACCTTATAGGATACACTGAGCAGCAAAGCCTCTGGCTCTTCACCTGAAAGTGACATTAATGATTGCTCTCCCTTCTGGAAGGGCTGGCCTTTCAACTTGGTGAACTTTCACATGAGAAGGCATGTTATGAACTGTGTAGAAAAGCCCTGCTTCTGTGTGTCTTCTCACCCCGTGCTTCTCCTACTTAAATGCTGAAAGCAATGCAGAAATCATGAATCTGGGCAACACTGGATTAATATTTAATGTCTGCCTCCATTTCTGGCTTATAGATTACATGGCAACAGAGACATATCTACTTTTTATACCTATTAGTTTCTATTACTAGACAAAGCAGCTCTTAGAATCTGTTTAATGAACAGCTGGGTGAGTGACTAAGGAAAGAAAAGAAACCAGTTACTTTTACACACACCCTCATTCCCTGTTCCTCTGTGTTTTCAGGTCATTTATAAGTTAACTAAACAAATGACTTTGTTTAAGAAACCAAAATTACCAACTCCCCCGAACTGGAGGAGAAATTCCTCCGTAGTTGAGAATCTTTCCCCTGCCACCTGAGCTCAGGTGACTTCCTTCATGGCAGAAAGGTCAGGATCTAGCAGTCACCACACCTCTGTCAAGCAGTAAAACACTCCCCGGATTAGCTGATCCTGGAACCTAAAGGGTTTCTAGAGTCTGGACCGGTCATCTGAATTTCTTACTTGGGATCAACCAGAGAATTCAGAAAAGCTGTTGTCTTTAAAATCACATGACAGGCAAAAAAAGCTTCTTCTGAAATCTAGACTTCACTGTCTTTTGCTAAAGCATCAAACGTTTAAAAACCAATAGGATAATGGAACCGAACCATCTGCAGTAACAAATAAAACCAAATCATACCCCAAAGGGATTTTCTTGCAAGCTGCCTATTTCCAGAGTGAATTTATACAGAAAACAATGTATTCTGAGGACTGCACTTCGCACCTTAGAAAAGTAGTGGCCATCAGTTAAGTTGAAAGGAAGTGTCTTCAGTATCAGGAAACTGCTCCAATAGGCTGCCATTAGGTGTCCTAGATTTCATAATAATCTTTCTCTGAACTTCACATTAAGAGTAAATAGGCAATTCTAAAATTAAATGATATGAAGTCTCTAACCAGCTTCTAGCTCTAGGTGGTAAAATTTTTAAAATATTGGATTTGCTTTTCTTTTCCAACAAGGGGAAGTAATGACTGTTTGAGTCTTAAAGAGGTAGTGGAAACATCTTGGGAAATATTCACTCAGAATGCATCTACTTCTCTGCAAAAGATAAAGCAAACCTGATTTTTCTCAACTGGGTATCCTAAAAATTACAAATCTGTTGATAAGAAGAAAACTAATTTGGAAAAGGGTTATTGTAGTTAAATGTGATTGGCAAAGAATGAGGGAAAGAGAGAGAGAGAGAGAGAGAGAGAGAGAGAGAGAGAGAGAATTTGTAACTGACTTTCTCCTCTGACTCCATCCTTCCAGTGGAATTCATGCAGACTTGATCTTGATCGTTTGTGGTTTCTATTCATTCTGTCACCAGATGGAGCTGCTCTGTAGCTGCTGTCATGCACAGTCCTCTTCCCCTGGCAATCAAAGAGTTGTGGTCTCTTTAGAACTCACAGTTAAGAGCATGAGAGCTACTAAGTACAAAGTGGGTTTTTATTTCCCATCATCCCATCCATATTTATGTCTCTCTTTCTAGTTTACTGTGTTGTTTTTTTCCCTCAATCTTCTAACCTGGTGTCCTTTTTTGTCTTCTAATGTATCATTAAACATTTCTTCCTGATAACAAAAGAGGTTTAATTAGGTTTAAAATAGTTTTATTTTCAAATTATGATAGGTGGCCTTTAATTTCTGTAGCCTGCTTAGATATGGTTTGGCAAAATATAGCAAACTGAAACATATGCTATGTTGGATATATCACGGCAGTTCTACTAATGTTTGTAGTTATTAAACTGGATATGTGTAAAGAAACTCACAAAAGATAATGCCTTATTTGGAATTTAAAAGAAGCATCAAAACTTTTTAAAGGAGTCGTAATCCCAGTAAACATCAAAGAATACAAAGAACACTCACTGGGAAAAATGGATTATAAATAAACAAAAATAACTCAAGATTTATTTCATGATTTATGAACAAGATAAAATTCAGGGCCTTTTTAAATCAAATATATGACTAGATTTTTACAGGGGCCTTTCCCCTTTTTCCTTTCTTTCTTTTTTGATTTGCTTATGAGTGTGTTTGTGTGTTTTCCTGCAGGTGCCTATAGAGGCCAGAAGAGGGTGTCAGATCATCTGGAGCTGGAATTGCAGGTGGTTGTGAAGTGCCCAATGTGTGTGTTGGAAATGGGGCTGTGGTCCTTTAAAGAGCAGCAAGCAGTCTTAAGCACTGAGCCAACTTGCTAACTTCTACACAGGCCTTCTCAGAGCAGATTTAAAATACTTTACACAAAGGAACAGTTTGTATTGTAAGAACTGGTTCATCTTTCCAAACTGTGTAAGTCATAGCTGCAGATCCCAGATCTTTTGATCAATTCTCATATCAGATACTGTATGCCATTGTTGTTTACATATACATACTTATAAGCAGCAGGTCAACTTCCCCACACTGGTTTTCATCCCAGCACCTTACTCATAGCCCTGCTCCTTCCAACCATATGTCATCTCTGGTCTCTACCTTTTTTCTTAGCAAGGGTCTTGTATACTTGTGGAAGCACAGCTCAACTCTCTGTACTATAACTGGGGTTTTGAATGTGTACTTTTCTTTTTTGTAAGATTTTTTATGTAAGTGTGCATGTATGTGTGTTCAGGTGCATGTGAACCTGTGTGTGTGTGTGTGTGTGTGAGAGAGAGAGAGAGAGAGAGAGAGTGATGACAATAGCAGAGACTGTATCAGAATGCTCTATTCTTAATATAGATTAACATGCAGCAATAATTATAACATGAAGCAATAATTAGCAAAGCAATTATCAGAACATCACAGTATTTGATGATCCACAGTCGTCTCCTGGCACTCCTTGGCATCAATCAAGTAGATACTCAGTCTTCAGTCTAATCTTCCTGTTGACACCTTGCTCCAGTGACTGTATTTTGTTATCTTTTTTTGATTTAATGTAATTTCCAACAAATTCTGAATTTATAGCAGGTTCAGTTTTGCCATTTCTTTCTAAAACTTTATACATTTAATTAATAACACCAATTGCATACATTAGTGGGCTTTTCTGTGTTATTTCCATACATTCATACATCATGCATAGGTCATGTTCAACCTTTTGTCAACATTCAGTCTCTCACCTCTCCCCAAAGGGCCTTCCTAGACCTTAAAATTTCTCTTAATTTCCTTATGTCCTCCTCCTACCTTCCCCATCCAATATGGGGATGCTGCTGTTCCATCCAGTACTTCTGCAGGATTGACTTGTTAGTTTCCATAAATGACTACAGACATATGGTCTTTGTCTTTCAGTATCTGGCTTATTTTTCCCATCATAATATTCTCCAGCTTTCACTGAAAACTTTTATTGCAATGTGTCCAAATATTGAAAATAATTATAATGAAACAAATAGAAACTTCTCTTTAATTTGCCTATTTTGAGGAGAAAGTTATTTACTGAGAGTTTCATCTTTAAAGACCACAAAATATCCTAAGACAGTATGTGTAGCCACAGTGTATATGGCATAAGAAATTGCTTCTTGAAGGGGGTACATTATCTTTATTATTCACAACAAAATACAAGGATAACAGAAAGCTTCATGAAGATGCCTATGGATAAATTTAAAAGTAACAACAGTAAATATGTGTTTAGTAATAAAATGTATAGAAATCACTCCTGGAAGAAATAATTAAAACAAATTATTTAACTAGGCTTAAAAGAATAAACAGTTTTATAAGCCTTGATGACATAAGTAAACTGCTGTTGATAGACACAAAAGAACAATATACCAGACATGGTTCCACATTGAATTGCTTTCAATTTAATATGTTATTCCAAGGATGATAAAGAGAGGGTGGCACTTGTGGAATGTCCTTCCAACAGAAAAAAAAGAATTTTGGGAAACTAATTAAACCACGAAAAAATTCATAGTGATCTAATAGGTGATCCTATGAGGTCATACTATGCATAAGGAAAGGATTCATTAAACTGAAATAACCCATCCATCCCGAAATCAACATAACTAGAATTAATTGTAAAGTCATGGCCCTACAGTAAGTATAAATTCAGTCACTCTAGAGATTCTAAGTTCAGTTAGGGTTCACTAAAATCTGCAGCTAGGGAAATAAGGGAGGAAGAATTGGTTGAGAATGTTATCTTAGTTCCTGCCTGGACTAGGGAGACGGATCAGCATTTAAGAGTGCTCACTGCCTTTCCAGAGAACTCAAGTCTAGTTTCCAGCACCAGTGGGTTGGCTTGTAACTGCTTGTAACTCCAACTCTAGGGGATCTGATGCCCTCTTTTGGACTCCATGACTCCATGGGATCCTACAGATACCTGGCATACACAGTCTCTCTCTCTCTCTCCTCTCTCTCTCTCTCTCTCTCTCTCTCTCTCTCTCTCTCTCCTCTCCTCTCCTCTCCTTTCCACCCCCACAATTTCTGGCCAGCACCTTTAATACTAATTTTCAAGGGGCAGAGGCTAGTGATATGAGTTCAAGGCCAGACTAGTACACACAGAGAGTTCTAGGTCAGTCAGGGTTACAGGGTTACATAGTGATTCTCTTTAAAAAAATAAAACTACCTATTCAAGTATCAACTTAGCAAACATTAAAAGAAAGAAATAAGAACACAGTGTTTGCTTTTCTAGCTTTTATATCATAGCTTCATTTCCAGAACCACATTCCTTTTTCTGATCTGGTATATCACAAAAGCATTGTTTTGTCTACAAGCAAGTTGTTGTACACAAGTTTCCTGGCACAACATTCTAGAAGACATTTTAGATCCATGTATTTATCTTATATGTCAAGCAATGTGTAGGGAATACAATAAAAGTTAGTTGAATCTTGACACAACCAATTCCGTTTCATTTCCCTGTACAGTACAGCTATCTATTTCAAGAATTTTAGCTCTGATTTCCCTTTTGAATTCTACATTTTCAGGAAACATAATCACCATTTTTGTTAACTGCAAACATTACCTATGAACTCCTAGTTATGAAAGATGAAAATTTACTTCTCTACACTCCTTCCCCATCCCTCCCCATACACTTACATACTTCCCAATTACTATTCTCTTGGTAGAGATATTTAATATTTACATCATCATTATTATTTTTAAAGTGTTATATAATATCACCAATAGAGTGATCTTAGTATTTTGTTTGTTATTGAAATTTTAGTTTTACTGAACTTTATAATTAGTGTCATTCTTGGAATTTTTGCTTTTTTATATAATCATTAATCTATTAACTTTAAGAGAGCTACAATTCTCCACCTAAATACATTTTTTAAAATTTTATGTGTGTTGTTGGGCATGGTGGCACACAGCTTTAATACCAGCACTCAGGAGGCCGACGCAGGTGGATCTCCATGAGACTGAATCCAGTCTGGTTAACAAAGTGAGTTTCAGACCAGCTGGGACTACAGGGAGACCCTGTCTCAAAAAAAGAAACAACCCAAAGAATTTTATGTGTATGAGTGTTTTGACTGCATCACATGTATGCAGTGCCCACAGTGGCCAGACAAGGGTGTTATATCCTGGAACTGGAATTACTGATATTGTTAGCGGTCATGAGGGTGCTGGAACTGAACTTGGATTCTCTGAAAGAGCAGCCAGTGCTCTTAACTACTGAGCCATCTCTCCAGCTCCCACCTAACATATTTTTTAAGTAAATACTATTTTATTCTCTGAGTTTTGCCTTTTGCAGCCTTCTGTGCTCCAGTTCCAGTGAGATTTCTCATTTCTTGGACTCCAATGCTGTTTGTTACTCAGGCATCTTCTAAATTAATAAGATCAGCTTTCTTATACTTCTGTTATGGATTTCCTTCTTTGGATTTTTGGACAGGGTCTTGCTATATAACCCTAGCTGGCCTGAAATTCAATATGTAGACCAGGTTTTCTATCTCTGTCTCTAGAATGCTGGGATCACAGGTGTGTGCCTTCACACCCAGCTTCTTCTTCATTTTGGCAGAAAATACTATATGATAACTTCCTGGAAAAAAAAAAGATTCACAAGATAAATATCTTAAGCTCAAGTCTGAAAAATGCTTCTATTCTCCTGTCATAATAATAAAACTAATGATTAATAGTTTGGCCACGTATAGACTTATACATTGGAATTAATTTTTCTTCAAGGCTTTTAAGACATTGTGCTACTGGTTTTTAGTTTCCAGCTGCAGTCAAGAATCATGTGTGTTGTAAACTCTAAATTTGCCTCCTGTTACTGAAAGTATTTAAGACTTTTCTCTATCTATGGTGTACAATCAATTCACAGGGATGGCCTTTGTGTGGATCATTTTAAAAAAATCAATGTATGCAATCTTGGGAATTCTTTCAACCTAGTAATTCATGTTTTAGTTCTAGTAAATTTCCTATCTACAGTTTTAATTTATTGTCTTTAAAACTTCTATTAGAAGTTTTATTTCCTACACTTTCTACCTTATTTTATTATTTTCTCTTGTACTTTTTTGTTGTTGTTGTTGTTCTATAACATTTGAAACCTCTATGTGTTGAGTTAACTCTCCTAAGAGAGACAAAAAAAATCTATTCATCCCTGACAGGATACCAGTAACAGACTAAAGACATAGTTCCAGCCAAGTCTGAGTGGCTGAAGCAATGAGTTCCACTTGGGGTATTTTCAGGAGGATGGATGCACAACTTATGGACAGCAAATAATCTTTATCATCAGCTGCTCCTGATCCCTTGATTAGAGTCTTTCCTATTTAACTTCTCCAGAAAGCAAATCTCCAGTCTTGCCCTAAAGTAAATAATGATTAAGGCCTAAGAAAATTGATAAGGGAAGAGCATCTAGGAACAAAATAATTTATTTAAAATTTACATGCAGGCCTATTTCTCACCATATACCCTATTTTTAAAGTACTGCAGTGAGCAGTTCCCAAGACCTTCCAGTGGTTTGTGGAAACCATCAGCTTGTGTTTCAGGTTTTTTCTTTAATTATTTTTGTCTCTTTGCCTGACTCCTTTCTGAATTTAGCTAAACCATTCATTCTACTTTCCAAAATTTTGGCTTTCATTGTTTCCTGTTATTTATTGTGCCATCCTCTTACAGCCTTAGATCTTTGTTGTTTGTGTATGTAAGACATTTTGGAGGAGAAGAGATGAATGCATTGACTCAATTAATGTATTAATATCAATTGCTTAATTTTGTTGGAACATAAAATCCCAGGACAATGGTTTGGCTAAGCTATTCAGAAAGCTGCATAGCCAAAACTAGACCCCATTTTCTTGAATCTTGGTATGATTTCTGTTGTACTGTTTATCTCAAATTAAACCCTTATTACACAAATGTCTCAATTTTTATTCTGAATTTATCTCTGCCTTCCTAAATAATTCATTATCTAAAAGACTACAGAAAGCCAATTGGTGCCATGTTTGCATAAAGTGCTTTTCATTGTACAGAGAAGAGATTATCCTTTTAAATCAGAGATGACATGTGTTCTTCCTTTGAGACACTTGTGAGAACAGAACAAATGAAGTTTGTGATTAGTGTGAGCTTCTCATTTGTGTCTCCTTTTCTTTTTTTCTTCACTATAATAATAACCTCAGACTGCTTATCATGATATAAACTCCATAAATAAATTCAAGAAATACAGATACATATGACGAACAACAGGAAGCAATCACTTTTAGCACTAAAACACAAATACACTTTTTGTTACCATAGTTCCCTATAGCTATACTTATACCGACAAAGGAGGTATATAGAAAGGAGTGGGAATCTATCAAAACAATATAACAAAAGAAAATTTAAATAAAACTTATTCTATCTAATGATGCTTGTAAAGAATTTCATAGTAGAAAGGGGAGACAGCAGATTAAAACAGTATTAGTTATTGAACTTCAGATAAACATGGTCTCACTTCACCACATAAAGGAGGAGTTAGGGAACCTTTTAAATTCATGCCTCAATTCACGCTGACTTCTTGCTATAACATTTCCCATCTTCTTCAAGGACTAGTCTGGGAATAATTACCCAAAGTTGAGAACTCTAAAATCCCAAGTGTTGGATTCAAGTCCTATCCCTACAACTCTAATATTTTGTATGAAATTGGGCACAGAATTTAAGTCTCTCACCCCTCAGTTTCCTCATATATATTATGAGACTAATAATATTCAGTGACTCATAAGTAGTCTGTGGGAACCAGATGAGTTCTTAGAACTCATTTTTAAAAAAGCTAGTGTGTCTTCTGCAAGTGATAGACATTATTGCTCATTCTTCTTCAAACTATTTCAATTTTATTCTTTTATTTATTTTTATTTTATGTATATGAGCATTTTCCATGCATTTATGTAAGCACTCCATGGGTGTGCAATGTCTACAGAGGTCATAAGAAGGCAACAGATTCCCTGGAACTGGAGTTACAGATGGTTGCTGGCTCCCATGTGAGTATGGTAACCAACCTGAGGTCCTCTGAAAGAGCAACCAGTGCTCTTAATCACTGAGCCATTTCTTAAGCCCCTCAATTTTATTCTTATTGGGTTATGTTAGTTTTGCTCTATCATACTGTATAATACTATAACCTATTTAGAAACTTTCATTTTACCAGTTATTTGGAGGTCTATGTCTAAATTCAACATGCATGACCAATTCTTGTACCATAGCCTTTTCATTTATGAATTTGTTGACTTATTTTATAAAAAGCCTAGTTTCATTAACCCTTACATAGCTCAGCATCACTAAAGAAGCAAGCCTAATTTCAATAACGCAGCTCCTGGCAAGATGTCCAGCTCCATCTCAGCCTGCTCTATCCTTGCCCAGTACCCGCTGCATCCTCCATTTCAAAGCTGGTTTTCATGGGTATTCCGGGCTCTTTAAAACCTTTATGCATTGGCTCATGGTGTTGCTTCTGTTTGGAATAACATTTTCTCTAGTAAAGTTGGCAAATGCCTACTTGACCTGTGATATACAAGTTTGAATAAGTGTCACCATAGTCTTGCCAATGATTTAGCATCCAAGCTTAGGGGATCCTATTTGCTATTTTTCCTACATTACATCCCATATCAATTCATTAGGTATTTCTATCAACTCCACATACAAATTATTTCCTAACTAGAGCCATATTTAATTCTTATTAGTACCATCTTAGTCCAAGCCATTGTATCTTCTTGGATGATCCCTACTGTTTCCAAAATGTTCTCCTTTCCTATCTAAAACTGTCTGTTTCCCATCTGTTCTTTTTACACCCAGAACTATTTTCTCCTCTGATGCAAACTTACTTTTGTTTCATTAGAATCCTGATGTGGTTTTTCCTCAATGTTATGTTGTTAGATGATGCTATGAAATGTTTTTAAAGTTACAATGATCAGTAAGTATGCAATGAAAGCTGGAGATGATCTTTAAATTGGATTTCTCCTTCAACCAAAATCATTTTATTGTCAGAAAATATTGATGCTCTTTTCTACACTAGGAAACAATACATCTACTCTCATTTTTGAGATGTTAGTGTATTTTAGAAACATTTTACTACTTGCCAATGAGGATTTGGAGATTTGGCATTCTACCTATCATTGTCTTTGAGTTAGAAATTTAATGTAGATTCTTAGATATGTGAGTTTAAAAATACATAACTTTTCCTAGAAAAGTCTCTTTCTTTTGAGAAATAAAGGCTGATCATTTATACTATGCCTGATATTTCTCCTCAAGTGGTGATATTGTTGAGATGTTCAATTCATATGAAATAACAAAGGGGAAAATAAGACAAAGAAAAGAAGGAAGGAAATAAAAGTATAATACATGCCAAATTCTTTTAATAATGAAAACTAAATGAAGTCAGTGTTCTTCCTCAGTAACTCAGCACTTTCAGCATCATTATTAATAACATAATAATATCAGCAACAACAGCTATTTATTAAACACTTTCTACTTTTCAGCCCCAGAACAAAACATTTCATAGACACCATCTCGTCTAATAGCCACTACAATTTAATAGTTTAATAATACATTTTATTAACCAAAACTGTTATGTAACTTGGCCCAATTACCCAGGTAGCAGGTATCATAACCAAAACCTGAACCAGTGTGATATCAGATAATTTCACACTGTCCCCCTCCTTTACAACATCTCTCATCTCTCATCATTAATTAATGAATAAAAAGGCAAAAATATCCTTCAAAGTTCAGTTAAGAAACTGGAAATATTTGTGGTTATGGTTATTATTTCCTCCATTGAAAAACAGATGGTGTTTCACAGTTTTAAATCACAATGACTCCATTAACATTCAGGTTTTGTTGTGTGAGGTTTTGGAACTTTGCCACAAAATGTCCGTTAAAGAAGAATTTGGCTAAGTGGTATCCTAGGTGCAATCATAGGATACAACTGATCTATTGAAATGAAGTTGCCAGATTTGAGTGGTCTAAGAAACAGAACATATATTGCTGACCACACAGACTCCAAATTCTTTTTTCTGCTAAGTAGCACTGATTTTTTATATTTAGCAGTGTTCACAAATAGTCCATCTAATTTCTTTCACTAATTTTGGAAGCAGGCAAAAGCACTACAAACCACAGCTAGCAGGAGATGCTTCTTTCCTGCTCCCACACTTTCTCCCCAATGCAAATTACAGAAACTCAGGGTAAGGAACATGCCCCCTACACTGTTGCTCAGAGTCTCTGTAATACTGAACCCTTGGGGCCCCTGGTTTTAAGTGACAGAAACTCAAAGGAGCTTGATTAAGCACAAAATGAGTTTGATTCTTGCAAATGTAAAGTGTGGGGATGCTGACATTTCTGGAGCCTGGGGTCAGCTCTCAACTTTCTTTTCTCTATGTTCCTTAAAGTCACAGGAAATATTCAAATGGGGCAAAGGTGAAATTTACTTAGATTAGTAAAATCCTAATGTTAAAGGTGCCCCAGTCCCTGTCACTTCAGCTGAAGTTCCTGGAGCACCTACCATTGACTCATTTTGTGTCACATATTCATCCTTGAGTCATACCAACGTTCAGCGTAATTGAGTGTCCTGAACGGTCACCAAGGGATGTAACTTTGTTGAAATAGGTCAGTCCTATTCTGCTATTGCTCCTAGGCTATAATTTTTCCAAATTTATCTTTCAAAATCCTCTTGAAGCTGAGGACTCCAGTCAAACTCACTAAAATTCCATGGTAGATGTGCATGCCTCTCAGGCCAGGCAAGGTGAGTCATTCCCTACCATCTCAAGCCCAGCTTGAGCCTCTGGTCCTGAATCCTTTCCCTGAGACCTCCCTGCAACCTACCTCCTGAGCTCTGCATGTCCTAGACCTGGGAAGTCCCACCATCACTTACCAGCCAATCTGTTCACCTAGCAGTCCACATTCTACCCTGCAGATCCAGGATCCTGTACAGTCAATTGTGGCGTCTCAGCTCAAAAGCTGTACCTATCTCTGGCTGAACTGGCCCCGACTGTACATCAACCTAAAGTGGCCCCCAAACTAAACACCAAGCACTGATCAGTTGGGCCATAAACTGACAAGTTGGGAAAACAGCAAACAAGGTACAAGCAAACATCTAACCAGGGACACGATCACTGACTCACGTCTGGAAACACCACTGCACAGGTCTAGATGCCAAGATCTCAGGGGGAAAAACAAAACAAAACATGATAACCAACATAACATGGCTGCTATTGGAACTAACATCTACATCATAATATTTCCTGAGAATGACAACCAAGGGGATGCACAAGACAGTTATTTCAAAATAGCAATCATAATAGTAATTATATGTTCAAGGAATTCAAAGAAGATATGAATACAAAACTGAATAAAGACCATGAAAACACAGTTGAGTGAAATAAGTAAAACAATTCAAAACATAAAAGTAGAATTCAATAAAGAGACAGAATCTCTGAAGAAAAACCAATCTGAAATAAACCTTGAAATCAAGTAGCAAAAAGGAAGTTGAGGAAATGGAACAGAGAATATCAAATCTTGAAGGCGAGCTTGGGGAAATAGACTGCTCGATCAAAGACAACATCAAGCTGAAATAACACAGGAATGGTGTATGCAAGACCTCTGGAACACTATAAAGTGATCAAACCTACAAGTCACAGGCATAGAAACAGGAGAAGAAATCCACATCAAAGGCACAGAAAACATTTTAATAAAATCATAGAAGAAAATTTCCCAAATCTAGGGAAAGAGATACCTATAAATGTATAAGAAGGCTTACAGAACACCAAACAAACAGGACCAGAAAAGAAACTCCCCATATACATATACATTATAAAAAATATATATCAGTAAAAACAGTAAATGTACAGAACAAAGAAAAGATATTGAAAGCTGTGAGAAAGATCAAGTCACGTATAAAGACAGGCCCATCAGAATAATAGTTGACTTTTCAATAAAGGCTATGACAACCAGAAGGGCATGAACCAATGTCATACAAGTCATAAAAGAACATGGAGTACTATACCCAGCAAAACTATCAGCTGCAATTCAAAGAGAAAGAGAAACTTTCCATGATAAAACTAGATTTAAGAAATGTATGTCTTCAAAACCAGCTCTACAGAGCATACTTGATAGATTACTTCAGTCAGAAGAGAAGATTAAACACTCTCAAAAGGGCACAAAAAGTAAATAAATTATCCCAGAATAGTCAACCAAAAGCAGCCTAAGAATCAGTACTACAACACCAACATAACAGGGATTAATAAACATTAGTGAATAATAACCCTCAATATCAATGATTTGAACTCCTCAGTGAAAGGACATGTTCAGATTATATGCGGCCAAAGACAGTTTATCAATGAAATCAAGAAAAAGTTATAATGCCAGGGATTAAAATATAAATGAAAATGAAAATTGTGTAGAGCATATTGCTATTAACCAAGAGTAATAATAGTATCTAACTTGTATGACTGTTGTATTAAATGAGATGACAATGCCCTATGCCGGCTCAGAGAAAGTCCTCAAGAATTATTAGAGAATGTGTTGAATTTAAATGTCGTCTCCTATTGGTCTATTTATGTGAAAGTGAAAAGAAAATGGCAAAAGGTCCTGTGAATCCAGCATACATTTTCCAGGCCAGTTTTTTTCACAAATCAAGTTGGTAAAGCTAATGCGGATGGGACACTGAGAACATTCCATGAATTTTAGACAAGTTTGTGTTGAGAAGACCTTAGGAGAAACTCCCATGCGTGAGCACACAACCTAGCAAGTGGGAAGCAAAGGGAGAGAGAGTGGCAGGTCTGGGAATGCCAGGGGTCTGCTGTTCTGCACAGATCCCAGTGGATGCCAGAAGTCAGTCTGCCAAATCCTGGGGCGCTTGAACACATTTGCAAAACTGCAGCAGGGTTACTCAAGAAACCGCTGCATTTATGGAAAACATCCTGTTAACAGCCTCCTATTCTCCCAGTCCCTTTTGGACGCATCCCAACCCATTTGCAATCCTGCAGCCAGAGTAATCTATTTAAGATGTATTTTTTGTTAGTCTTGAGTGATGCTCTGTGTAAACATGAGAAGCTGACATTCAAGGCAAGTCTAGGTTTTTCTCCTTCCACATTGCTTACCCTTTGCAACCTGTTAATTCCTCCTAAAAAGTATGCCAGGCATTCTCTTTGTTCCCTGCTTCTGATGAGTCAGGTGCTGCTCCTTTTATCATCACACCCTGGGACCTTGGCAGGAGCATTTTATTGCTTCTCTGCCTCTCGACTCCTGTTCCAGCTTTTCCTCTACAGAACAGTAAGATAGAACGTGGGCAAAGGCAAATTTGGCATTTCACCTCCCTGCTTTTATTCTTTGGGGGCTTTTCCTGAGCTGAAGGTCAAAGCCTAAAACTCTTCCAGTGGCCTTTAATCCTTCCACCAGGCTAACTGCTCAAGCTCAGTTTCTCAACCTCACCCCTCGTATCAGTTGGCTCTTTTGATTTCCAGACATTTGGTGTTGAAAAGCTTTCTGCACTTGTCATTCTTTCTGCCCTGGGCCTTGGCCTCTGCCTCCCACTCTTCTCAGTACTTTCCTTTCGCTTTGGTTCCAATGCTCTGTTATTTTTCCTGGAAAAGCTTTCTTGACTTTGAAGGTTTTTAATGCATTTGCTCATTCATTTATGCTTTTGTTCAATATTTATTGAGTCTCCAGTCGGTGCTGGATTCTGAAGTGTTCCTCCATGTGTTCCCACCGAACTTTCTTATTCAAATATACCAGTGTGCTTATTTTGCTATAATTCGTTTTATGTCTTTTACTAAAAAGACTCGAAGTCTCTAAAGGCCAAGAA
Organism: Eospalax fontanierii; assembly: GCA_035773235.1. Classification (NCBI taxonomy): domain Eukaryota; kingdom Metazoa; phylum Chordata; class Mammalia; order Rodentia; family Spalacidae; genus Eospalax; species Eospalax fontanierii. Next base: position 26,131,273 of record CM069530.1, read on the forward strand.
ATATGTCTTTTAATAAACCCCCAGAGCCTAGAAAAGTGCCTGGAACATACTAGGTTCAACACATTAAATCACTGCTGAGTAAAGGGACTGAGAACAGAAGGAAAATGAGAAGCAATTGGTCTGGGGTGTAAAAGGAGAATCACTCTAATGGGAGTTACCTGTGCTTTGATATCACCAAGAACCAACCTCTGCTCTCCTCTCCAGCCCCTCTTTAAAGGATGACTAGGCCAGTCTGTACGACACCATTCCTTAGCCTCCCTTCATCTTCTGCATCAAATAGCTCTTCACTCCATGTGACAGACACTGTTCATTTAGCATGCAGAAGAATGAATGGGCTAATTGTCTAGAATGCTTATTAGTAAAGAGAAAATTGGGGTGAAATAACATCACAAAGTATCAAGTAACAGGTCACTGGTCTAAAGATTTTGAAAGCCAGTTTGCTCCTCCATTCAAGAAAAATGAGAGAAACCACTTTGCGCACCATACTTTTCCTTCCCACAGGTACTAAATGGGTGACTACTTTCCACGATACTGATGATTTTTCTTGATTAGTTGGATGTGTGAGGAGATGGCCAGGTTGATGTGAATGAGAATCTGGAGATATATTACTTATACATCCTGTAAAAATATGGTTATCATTATTTTTAAATATTTGCCTGGAACACTAAAGCACATGTGGAAATGTGCATGGTGGTTTCATTCATTTCATACTTAGTCATGCAATTTTGTTTTTTCTGTAATATCAGGGCAATTTCAAACGTGGTTAGTATACCGTATTTTGAAGTTCACATTCCAGAATAGCTTTGTAATATACCCAGAAAATGTATGTCATTTATGTAATAAACTAAAATGATATTTTTGGCATGAAAACTATTAACAGTAGATAGAACAAATTTTGCTAGGACTAGGGAGATGGATCTGTATGAGTGTATGTGTGTAGCTGAAGGCTATATAACAAGAAACACGGTGCCAGACAGGAAAAAAAAATTCTCCCTTGAATTATTGGTCATGGTAGTCCAAGAGACTCCCCAAATAATACAGGCTACTGCCACAGCCTTTGATTGCCTCCAGGAACTTGAAGATAAGACTCTATGCTAAAGCAGGACTTGAAGCAATCGAGATGGAACTGACCTGGAAGCCTCCTCCCTGAAGACTAGCTTTTATAGTATCAGAGGATGCAATACAAGATGCTAAGGGAGAAAACCAATGGTCTTACCCCACTGTAAAGCCTAATATCCACAATGGCCACCACGGGAAACTATATCTATTGGTACTTTTATCTTCTTTGTTTTAAAAATATTTTATTGAGCTTTTGTACATTTCATGCAACATTCATGATCAAATTTAGGCCCTACTCCTCTATTCATGCCTCCCTAGCTCACCATTAGACCTCATGTATTCTGTCATACATGTGAAGTCCTATCTAGTCAAGCATTTGTACCCAGATGTCCTTCAGTACAAATTCATCCAATGGAGTCCAGTCAGCTTATCTAGAGATCATAAATAAGATCTATTCTTCTCTACCCAGTAGCAATTAGTTTCCAATAATTCCCAGACTAAGGCTGACCTGCCACCCATTTCTCTAGCTCCACTCTGAGCCCATGTGTTGGCATGGGTCCTGTGTTTGATGTCACCATTGCCACAAGTTCACATGTACAAGCTTCCAGTGACCTGAAAGCCTCTGCTTCTCTATGTTCATGAACCAGCCCTGGCTCTTACAGTCTTTCTGCCCCCTCCTCTGCAATGGTCCCTGAAGCCATGGGTGGGAGAGGTTTAAAATAGGAGTCCTGTCCCGTCTCTATTCTTTAAAACTCAACCAATTGTACCTTCTGTATGCATCGCACTCCGTTGTATAAGGAAACTTCACTGGTGAGAGTTGAGGAATACCCTAGTTTTTACTCTATCCCTGTTCCTCTATGTTGCATGAGCCTTAGGTATAGAGGTTCAACTGTAGATGTATTCGCTAGGCATCTCCCAGACGTATGTTCTCTATGTCTGACCAGTTGTGGGATTCTGCTGTAGGTAGCTTCCATCTGTTGCAAAAAGAAGCTTCTTTGATGAACTGTGTACTGTGTACTTATCTGTAAATATAAGGATCCATATTTAGCATATGGTAAGAAATTTCATTTTTCTGTAGATATGACAGAACTGGGGTTTCTCCAGGATCTATGGCCTCTCCATTTATGTGTATTTGTCTGTGTTGAGTTCACTCCAATTAGATAGCTATTGATTACCCACAGATAAAAGTGCCACTACTGCACCAATAGATGTAGCTTTCTATGTTGGTTGTATTGGTTATTAGACTTTAGGGCTGGGTTGGATAATTGATTTTCTCCCATAGAAGCTTGAAAATTATCATCTAACACTGTGAGAGCTAAACGTCATGTAGAAAGCTTCCAGGTCAGTTCCTTCTCCATTGCTCCAGGTCGGTATATGAAGCATGTCATGTCTTCAGCACTAAGGCCTTTTCTTCCAGGTCTGAGAGATAACCAAGGGCTCCGGAAATAACCTGTGTTATTTGGGGGAGTTTCTTGGATCATGCTCACTAATCACTCTCCTGTTCTTTGCTATAGGGCTCCCAGGTATACGTATGCACTAATGTTCAGACACTGTATTGCATGTCTCCAGGTTTCAGAGGGAACGCATTTCTCTCTGGCTTCCCAAGCTCCCAAATTCATTAATTTCTACTCTGTTCCTCCCAGCTGACCTCCCCTCTCCCTCCCCAGTTCAGGAATCTCCACTATACTCACCCTCCCCACCTCCCACCATGCCCCCTCCCCTGAGTTCCTTTTTCCTACACCGTGGCCCCCAGAATGTCCCTTTCTTCTCCCCTCCCAGTCAAACATGCCCCCCAACATCTGTTTCCTACTGTCCCCCTTTTTTGGGTGATTTCTTTTCCTTTACCTCAGTGTATTCTTTCCACTTTCTTGGCTCCTGGCATTACAGCAGTATGTACACTCATATATAAAGGATTCGTGGTATAATTCACAAACAGGGGAGAACTATGTCCTTTGCTTTTCTGCATTTGTATTACTTCACTTAGTATAACACTGTCTAGTTCCATCTATTTACCTCCAAAGTTCATCGTTTCTTACTGCTGAGCAGAACTCCATTTTGTAAATGTACCACATTTTCATTATCCATTGTCAGATGAGGGACATTTAGGTTGTTTCCATTTATTAGCTATTGTGAAGAAAGCAGCAATAAACATGGACGCACAGGTAGGATGAGTCCTTTGAGACTCATGCCAATGAGTAATATAACTAGATTCATTTTTAGTTTTTTAAGCGTTCTCCACATTGCTTTCCATAGTAGTTGCATGAGTTTGCATTCCCAGCAGCAGCGAACAAGCATTCCCTTGTCTCCACATCCTTACCACATTTTGGCGTCATTCATTCTCTTGATCTTAGCCAGTCTGACTAGGGTAAGATGGAATCCTAAAGTGATTTTTGCCTGCATACCTCTAATTACTAAGCATGTTGAGCACTTTTTAAGGAGTTTCTTAGCTGTTTTTATTTCTTTGAGAACTCTGTTCATGTCTATAGCCCATCATTTTTTGGATCATCTATTTTCTTGTTTCTTTGTTTTTTATGTTCTTTATATATTCTGGACATTAATTCTCTGTCAAATGTGTGGCTGGTAAAGATTTTTTCCCATTCAGTGGGTTTCCCCTTCCCTTTCTTGGTTGTTTCTTTCATGCTACAGAAACTATTTAGCTTAATGAGGTCCCATTCATTGAGTGTCAATCTTAATGCCTAAGTAACTGATGTCCAATTTAGAAAGACCTTTCTATGCCTATATCTGGTAAGGTACTGCCTATGTTTTCTTCTAGCAGTTTCAGAGCTTCAGGTTTTATATTGAGGTCTTTGATCTATTTGGAGTTGACTTTTGTGCAAGGTGAAAGATAAGAGTTCAATTTTGTTCTTCTACAGGTGGAGATACAATTTTGCCAGCACCATTTGTTGAAGATGCTGTCTTTCCTCCATTGTGAGTTCTTGGCATTTTTTTCAAATATCAGGTAGTTGAAATGCATGTACTCAATTTTGGGTCATTGATTGTGTTTCATTGATCTATGTGCCTATTTTTTCCCAGTACCATGCTGTTTTTATGGCTATAGCTCTGTAAAATAATCTGAGATCTGGTGTGGTGATTCCCCACACACACATTGTTTTGTTTTTGGTTTTGGTTTTTGGGTTTTTCCCAAGATTGCTTTGGCTATTCAGGGTCTTTTATGATTCCATACGAATTTTGGGATGATTGTTTTCTAGCTTTGTGAAGAATGTTGTGGCTATTTTGATTGGCATTTCATTGAAACTATAGATTTCTCTAGGCAAGATGTTCATTTTCATAATATTGATTCTACCAATCCATGAGCATGGCAGGTCTTTCTATCTCCTAGTGTCTTCCTCTATCTCTTTCTTCAAAGATTTGAAAATTTCATTGTAGAGACTTTTAATGCCTTTGCTCAGGTTTATTGCTAAATATTTTTTTTATTGTGAATGGGAAAGTTTCCTTGAATGCTTTTTCTGAGTGTTTGTTATTGGTTAAAAGAAAAATTACTGAATATTTTTCTAAGTTGATTTTGTAACCTGCCACTTTACTAAAAGCATTAATCATTTCTAACAGTTTTCTGGCTGAATTTCTCAGATCTCTTATTCTAATATCATATCATCTGCAAACAGTAATGATTTGACCTCTTTTTTTTCCAGTTAGTACTCTTTTAATTTACTTCTCTTATCTCATTGCTCTTGCAAGAGATGTCTGTTAGATCCATTTTGTGTAAGGTGTCATTTAATTTGGATGTCTTTCTGACTATTCCTTGTCCCGTTGACCTGTCCACGGAAGACAGTGGTGTATATTGTACCTACTGTTGCTGAGTTCGATTTAATCTGTGTTATACAGTCCTGGAGTATAGTTTTTATGAAATTGGGTGCTCCAGAGTTTGGTGCAATATGTTCATGATTGTAATATATTCTTGACTGATTGCTCTTTTGACTAGAATGAAGTGACCTCTTTATATCTTCTGATTAGTTTTAAATTTGAAGTTATTTTGTCAGATATTAGAATAGTACCTGCTTGCTTCTTAAAGCCTTTTGCTTGAAATATTTTTTTCCATCCTTTCTCCCTAAGACGGTGTCTATCCTTGAAGGTGAGATAGGTTTCTTAAAGACCAAGAAAACATGATCCATTCAATTAGCCTGTATTTTTTGACAGGGGAGTTGAGGCCATTGATATTTCGTGTTATTATTGTAAGATGTTTATTGGATACTGCCATTTTAATTCTTAGTGTTTTGGGCCCTATTTTGTATTTCTGTTGTTACATCGTTCTTAGTTTTCCTTCTCTAGCCTCTTGGGTATTCTCATTCCTATCTTTGGTCCTTTGTGTTGTTAATTATTCTCTGTAGGACAGGTTTGGTGGACATGATGGATAGCTTTGCTGTATAAAATATTAGGGGTTGGGATCCATTGTAGGGTCTGGCCCCCCTGCAGCCCTTCTCTCTTAGTGCTAGGCTCTAGGCCAAGAGCTGGCAGGATGTTGTCAGTTGCAGTTCTGAAGTAAACAACTTGACCTTTACAGACTTCCTCAGTTTACATCAGGTGTGTGTCATGTGGCTAGATGTCTCCTGAGAACCCAAACTTTTAACCTCCTGTAAAGCCCCGCCCTCAGGGTATATAAGGCTTGCTGCCTCCCAATAAAGTCAGTCATTCTCCTTTCCTCCTACCTAGTGTGTGTGTGTCTCTCTCTCTCTCTTATTTATGTGCGTCATTCAATCCGCAGCCCTCCGCCGATCGGGACTCGGACAAGGAACGTAGACCAGGACTCTACAATCCATAATTGTTTAGAACTGGGAATACTTTAGTCCAGGCTCTTCTGACTTTCATAGTTTGCATTGAATAGTCAGTTGTAATTCTGACAGGTTTTCCTTTATATGTAACTTGCTGTTATTCTCTAGCGATTTTCAGTACCCTTTCTTTGTTCTGTGCATTTAATGTTTTTACCATGATATGCGATGGGGAGTTTCTGCTTCTTCCTGTATTCCTATGGTTTGTAGGTTTGGTCTTTTCATGTTGTTCCACATTTCCTGTATACACCATTCTTGTGTTTTTAAAATTTTACCTAGTCTTTGTTTAGGAATTCAAGATCTTCAACTTTTTCATCCAGTCTTGATAGTCTGTTTTCTGTTTCATTAGTTCTGCTAGTGAGGCTTTCTCCTGTTGTTTCAAATCAGCTTATGGAATTTTTCAATTCGAAGTTCATGTCTGTTTGGGTTTTCTTTAGTATTTCTATTTCTTTTATGAATTCACTTTTCAAGTCATGAATTATATGTGGTATTTCAGTAAGCTGCATATTTATATATTCTTGAGCTTCCATCACAATTTTATGCCTATGCTCTTTGAGGTCTTTGAGTTGTTTGTGTTTTCTTGAAGTTCTTTGATCATGTATATGATTTTTCTTTTAAATGCTCTGTCCTTGTGTTCCTCAGTACTTCTCATGGTAGTGTACTTCGGTAAGAATAGGGGGTTTTGGGGGGATATATTCTCTTGGTTTTTCATATTATTTGTATTTTTGTGCTGCCATTTGGGCATATGGATGGTGTTTGTTGGTTATGTGTCTGGTAGGAACTTCTATTCTGCCTTTGTCTAATTTAATTTTGGTTCTGTTTATATTGTTTTATGTAGCTTTTAGTTCAGGTATGAAAAATAAATTGGTGTGTGCTTCCAGTTCTTTCAGGGTAGTAGGCTGGTCTGAGTAATTGGTGGGACAGTATAGTAGGTGAGTTAGTTAGATCAGTCAGAGGCCTAGTCTATGTCAGACAAATCAAAAGCCAGTGAAATCTTTGCTAGGGAATTTAGTTAGTCTGGGTTAGGAAGCCAGTCTAGAAATCTAAGGCAGAAGAACTGGAGCTGGCCTATGTCCAAGGTTAGCAGGGGACAGCAGCACTTTTGTCTTTTGGGTAATCAACAGGTACTCAATTGGACTTAAAGTCCACTCGATAGGAGGAAGTACATATGTGGTACTGTAAACATAGCCAAAGACACCAGAGAGGTCATAGATTCTAGAGAAAACCCTATATTTGTCACATCCCTAGATAAATATAATTTCTTACTATATGCTAAATATGGATTCTTTACACACAAGTATGCTGTATGCCACTCATCAAAGAAGTTTCTTTTTTGCAACATAAGGAGATTATTACAGAGTTCCACAACTGGTAAAATGTAGATAATATCTGTCTCTGTGAGATGCCTAACCCAAAGAGACACATCTACAATGCAACCTCTACACCTAAGGCACAGGGGACAGGGAGGACACAGATGCATCTTTCAACTCTCACCAGTGAAGCTTCTGTATTCAACAAATGGTGATTAGCACAGAAAGACACAACTGGCCAAAATGTAGAGAATAAAACATTGCAGCATGACCTTGGATAGGTCTCCCATCTTAAGTCTCTACCATCCAGGACTCAGTGACCATTGTAGAAGAGGATGCAGAATGATGATAAGAGCCTGCAGTGATAGAGGAACACAAAGAAACAGAGTTTTTCTAGGTGGCTGGGACTTGATCAGATGAACTTTTAGCAATGATGACAGCATAAACAAAACCCACTGAATTAGTTTCTTTTCTTTTGCTATGATAGAAACACTCTGACCAAGGGAACTTATAAAAAGAAGAGTTTATTTAGCTTGCAGTTCCAAAGGAGCAAGTGTCCATCATGGTGGGGAGGCATGGAGGCAGAGGTGGCTGGAGTAGAAACTACGTGCTCACATCTTCAAGCAGGCGCAGGAAGCAGAGTGACTGGAGATCTGGCAAAGCTTAAGAACTCCATAAGCACACCCCCAGTTACATGCTTCCTCCAGCATGGCCACACCCTTTAAGACCTCCCAAAACAGTGCCACCAACTGGAGACAAAATGTCCAAATACTTAGAGCCTGTGGGAAACATTCTCATTCAAACCACCACATTCCACTCACTGGTGCCCATAGGCCCATGACCACATAAAATGCAAAATGCGTTTAGTCTAACCTTAAAAGTCCCCATGGTCTTTACCAGTCTCAATACTATTCAAAAGTTGACAGACCAAAGTCTATTCTGGGACTCGGGGTAATCTCATAATACTAAGCCCCCAAACATGATCTAAAATCAGCAGGCCAAACGCCAAATACAGTAGATCCATGTCCAACTTCTGGGACTGTACTTCCAAAGGACTTAGATGGCTCAACTACTTCAGCTTTGCTAGGTGCAACATGCATCTCTTTCTTGGGCTAATACCACTCCCAATATGCTGTTCTCCTTGGCAGATGACTCATAGCTCTGGTGTAATGAATGTCTTCTTGGGGTCTCGACTGCCACCCAAGCTTCAACTTCACAGCTTCAGTAAATGACCTATAAGGACCTTGTTTATGCAGCTACACACTGCCTGACCTCTGTTGGTTCTCTGAAACCTCAGAGGAAGAACCAATGACCTCTTCACTCTTGCATCTTTCATGCCTCTAAAGCCAGCGTGAGGTGAACGACACTTCCAAGTCTGGCTGCTAGACTGGAATGGACCCCAGCTAGATTCATCCATGTTCAAAGCTTTTCTATTTAGTGGTTTTCTAGTAGAAAACCCTTTCAATACTTTCTGTCTACAAGCTGGAGGCTTAGCTGGGTGTGGTCTGGCCTTGGAGGCTCTCTCCATTGTTTAAGTGCAAATCTATAGCCTTATTCTTAATCACTTTAATCTCCTTATCAAAGGGATCTTTTCCTTTACAACATGTCTTGACTCCAACATTAATCATCCTAGTGCTCTTTTTCAGTCCAAACTGTACACTCTCAATTTCTTTCTGCCCCATTTGCTCTTTTTCACTGTAGATCTGCATAATATTCACCATTAACAGCCATGTTTCCATTTCTACATTAGGATGCCTTGAAACACCCTCTGCCAAAGAAATTAGTCCATTGATTTTCAATGTAGCATCAGGTGAGCTTTTTGGCTGTGGGCAGACTCCACCCAGACTCTTTGCTAAAAATATCCCAGTAGCTGCTTAAGTCCTTATTTCCTTCTAGAAGTACATTATTCTCAGCACTACTTTCTTCTAGGCACCTATTAGAATGGCATGTTAACCTCTGCTTACAGAAATCAATTGCTTTTCTAGCCTAAATTTCCAAGGTCTTCCACTTTCCTCCCAAACCCCACATGGTTAGGTTCTTCACAAAGCCAACACCCAACTCCTGGTAACAATTACTGTATTAGTCTCTTTTCTGTTGCAGTGATAGAAACACCATGACCAAGGGAACCTATAAAAAGAAGAGTTTATTTAGCTTATGGTTCCAAAGGGGCAAGAGTCCATCATGGCGGGAAGGCAGTAACAGAGGTGGCTAGAGTAGATGCAGAAGCTAAGCACTCACATCTTCAAGCAGACACAGGAAGCAGAGCACTTGGAGATCTGGCAAGGCTTAAGAGCTCTCTAAGCCCACGCCCAGAGACATGCTTCCTGCCGCAGGGTCACACCTTCTAATACCTACCAAAACAGTGCCACCAACTGTGGACAAAGTGTCCAAATATTAGAGCCTATGGGGGACATTCTCATTCAAACCACCACTCCCATTAAAACTCAAACCAGACAAAATTCAGCATAGATGTGAGGCAATAGGGTAAGAAACCTCAATCTTAGCTGAGTAACTATTAGCAGCTGATCACTGTTGGGTGAGGGAGGGTTGGTTGTCTTTAGCAAGGACTGCCAGCTAGATTTTCCAGGTTGCCGTGGATGGATTCATAGTGAGGATCATCTTGGGACACAAATTTAAATAGGACTTAACATATATGACAGAATGTGTAAAATCTGGTGGGCGGTTATGAGGATGAATACAGACAGGGGAGGGGGGCGTCTAAATATTATTAAGATGTAGTGTACAAAATTCATTGTCCTTTATTAAAAGAAACAAACATAGCATATATTATATATTATTATTATTATTATTATTAATATTAGTATTACAAAATCTTCTAGCCTCTCAAATAAAATAGTTTTTAATTAAAAAAAAATCCCTGGGATCTAGCTTCTAGGGATAGGAAGAATATGAGAAAACTCAGGACAGGGACCCTAATGAGATGGGGATGGTAGAGAAGACAAATAGCAACTGAATAACACTAAAACAAACTGTTTCATTTAGGGAGAGAACAGAGTAGAGCAAAGTCTTCTTACTTCAAAAAAGAGGGCATCAAACTAAAAGAACATAAAAAATAAATGATGAAGCCAAGAATGTTGAGATTCAAATTTGTGACTTTGAAGATCAAGATAAAGAAGTATAAAGTATGGAGTAAAAATTGTACCATTAATGTCATGGGGAAAATGGTCTGAGAAAAACAGAATACAAAATGACATTTAAAATTAATACTACTGAGTGGCTAAGCAATAGTAGAAAAAGTTCCCTGAACTGAAGATGGAACATAGACCTCGAAGGTTAACTGAGGTATAAGTGGAATCCGTAAAAGGTATCCATCCAGGCAGAGCTTGGTAAGCAAATTCCAAAACAATAAAAGTAAACCTTTCAGGATTCTAGAAAGACATACTACTTAGAAAGGACAAAGAATAAGACTAGTTGTGGGCTTCTTGATGGCAACATGGAAAACAATTTCAGACTAATAGCAGCAAAGCAGGCCAGCCTAGTAATTCTAACAACTCATTCAGCTCCCGGGGTGGGTTTGTTAATAACTAATATTCACAGAATACAATAATCATGTGTTTTTGAGGCAAAATTTTATGAAAGTAATCTACCCAGTTAGCAAACACATGAAGAACAAAGAAAAAGAAAATGGCGAAGCAAGAATGCTTCTGCTTGTCTACTGACCACTATTATGTCAAACAGTGGAAATGCCTAGTAAAAACAGCATATCAGAACAAGTGAATTTGGATGAAAGTATAATAATTTAGAATTAAAGAAAAAATCTTAGCACCTTCTGCTTTGGGGGGAGAGCAAACACAGTTATTTAGAAAACTAACTTCTGAGTATGGAGGTAGAGATATTAAAGAAGAAAAAAGGGAACCAAAGTAAATTCTAAATGTCATGGGAAGGAAATTAACATGCTAATGAACTATCACTTATGATAAATGAATTTTCACCTTTGATACAGTAATAAAAAAATTTGATTCCCAATGCCAGAAAAAGTGAGGTCATCATATTGACAAAGCAACATATAGTATGATTCCCAAATTGAAAACCAGAAAGAACTGGAATAACAGAAGAAAATGATGATATAAAACAGATAAGCACTTTAAGAAATTATAGAAGAAAAAAACATCTAGCTTACTGCAATAAACATAAATAACCGAAACTCTCCTATTGAAAGACAATTTGGAGTTCTTTTTGCCTTAATCAAACAAAATCTGCTATGCATGCTTACAAGAAACACTATTAGGAATAAGAATATATAAAGGAGTAAGTTGAAAAATATCTAACAAATATAAAACTCTAGAGCTGTTAAAGAATACAAGATAGATTTTAAGATCAATGAATTACATTGTTTAAAATAGACTATAATGGAATAGTAAAATAAAAGGGCAAGTAATAGTCAGGGTTGGTGACGCATGCCTTCAGTCCCAGCACTTGGAAGGCAGAGGCATGCGGAGCTTTGTGAGTTCAGTCTGGTCTATTAGCAAGTTCATGAGGCTACAGGGAGACCCTGTCTCAAAAAAATTTTAAAAAAAATCAAGTAATAAAAAGACATTGTCATTTATTCTTTATGTCCAGCAAGATAACTATCAAAATCTGACAGAATACAAAAAAAGCTTGCTACAAATGTAAGTATAATTGATTTTAGCAATATTAGTCAGTAAACTTATTTCTAAGCATTTCTATCTTTAATTAAATTTTTAAAATTAACTTTTGTGGCTGTGTGTTTAGGTGATTGCAGGTACATGTAAGTCATATACCTCAGGATCTGTCTACTTTATTTTTTTGAGAGAAGGTTTCTCATTGGCCCAAGGCTCACCAATTAGAAGAGGCTGGCTTAGGAGTGAGTCCCAGGGTTCTTCCTGGACGCACATCCCCAGCATTGGTATTCCAAGTGCATACCACCACACCCAGCTTTTTACATGGGTTCAGGGATTGAACTCCAGTCCTTATGCTTGTGTGGTTAGCACTGTAACAACTGAGCCATCTCCTCAGCCCAGCATTTATAATTTTACACTATTCAATAGAAGAATGACATTAATACTTGTGAAATATTTATGACTTTGATCATCTATTTCACATAAAGGAAACATTATCATCTTTTTAATTTAGAGACTTTCAGATGAGCTTTTCCAATTATATTTTAATTCATTAATAAACGATATGTATGTCATTATAATAAATTTCAGTGTAATATTTTAATCAAAGAGCAAACCATAATTAAAATTCTGAGTTCTCTATAATATAAATAAAAATAGTATTTCTCATGTCAAATTATGGCAAGTAGAAAGCTTGTCAGACAATTTGAAATATCCAATGCCTTTTATTAATGTAAACATAATAAAGTGAAAGAGTTAGTGCATCTGAAGAAATGAGAAAAATCATAATAAAAAAAGGAAAAAAGAAAAGACTAAGGAAAAATCATCCACATAAAGGTGAAATTAAATTTAAAACTGGAAAATATTACTGGAAAGAATCTGCATATATAAAACTCTTTTGTTTCAGGAATGAATTTCAGGAAGGAATTTATGAAATAAATTCTTTGAGAGTATGATTGGAAGTTAAAAAGGAAACTGCCCTAATTATTTTCAACTGTTAAACTGATACTGCCCAGAGTCACTTGAGGGAGTTCATTGGCCCAGGTCAAATTGCCCTGCAGTCAAATCTGTGAGGGACTGTCTTGACTGATGATGGGAGAAGGTCATGTTGGACAGCTCCATCCCTAAGCAGGTAGGCCTGGGCTTTATAAGAAACTAGTGAACTATGAGGGAGTAATTCAGAGAGTGAGCCAGCAGTCAGCCACCATGCATTCCTTCATGGTTTCTGCTTCAAGTTCTTGCCTTGAGTTCTTACCCTGACTTTCCATGATGATGAATTGTGACATGGAAATAAGAGCAGATAAGCCCTTCCATTCCCAAATCACTGCTGGTCATGGTATTTATCACAGCAAAGGGAAGGAAACTAAAACACACACAAAGAGTAAAAATAGGATGGACTGAGAGAGAAACCTTAAGTATGGAATAATGTCATTAGATTAGCTTAGTAAATACAAATTAATGTTGTGAAATTTTAAATCCAAGAGATATTTATATGTGAATTTTACACTAGAGGACTATCAAGTATTTTTTTTTATTCCTAATGAAAGGAGATAAAGGACACAAAGTTTCTTACAAATGAGTTTTATTTATTATTTATTTATTTATTATTTATTTATTTGAGAAAGGTTCTCTCTATAGTCTCAGCTGGCCCATAACTTAAGAGGCAGATCAAGCTGGCCTCAGTCTCACAGAGATCCACCTGCCTGTGCCTCTCAAGTGATGGAATTCCAGACACATGCCAATACACCTGGCTCAAAAGAGTATTTTTTAAAAGAACCAATGAAAAGTGACAATTGGTGGAAAGTGATTTATTTGCCTTACAAGAGAAGATGATATAAAGATACTTATAGTCAAATGAAAATTAGTTAGCCTTTGACGCAAAATGAGACCAGAACAGAGATTAGGGTTTAGCCTAGAACACCCGGAATATGAATTGTAGTGAATTCTTGTGAATATGTAGTGCATGACAGGGCTGAACTTCTCTTTATTGATCAAAGCTGATTAGTTTAATAAACAGAGCTCAGGAAGCACAAAACTAGTTTTCTGTGGGGTTTGTTCATTATATAAAATATATTGTGGGTAGAATAGATATATAAATATGCAATATAAAACAACAAAAATTTGAGGGATAAAATGTACCATCTGCATGAAGAAGAAGTCATTTTAAAACTTCTTTATTTTTGTGAATATCATATATGAGTATTATCTATATTATTTCCATCCTTCCCAGCCCCTCTCCAACTCCTCTCCTTTCCCCCACTCCTCAATTTTTGTCATCTTATTTTTTATTACACATACAAACATACATTTATACACACACACACACACACACACACACATATATATGTATGTATGTATTTATAAAGCTCACTGAGTCCATTTAGTGGTGTTCATGTGTATCTATTTTTAAGCTTGTCCACTTGGAGGTTTAGATAACCTCTCAGTGAGCTAGTCCTTGGAGAAAACTGATTGTTCCTCCTTCATTATCCATTGATTGCCTGTAGCTCTTCATCTTAGGTTGGGACTTCATGAAATTTCCCCCAACCGCCTTGATAACTGGTTTTGTCATTACACGCAAATGTTGTTAAACTACATACCAGGAGATTTCACTGGTGTAGTGCTCTTATCGTGTCAAGAACGCATTAAGCAGCAGCAGTTGTCTTGTCCTCCTGGCTCTTCTTTCTGTCCCTTCTTTTGCAGTATTCTCTGAGCTTTAGGTGTAGAGGATGCATTGTAGATGTATCACTTAGGGTGCATCACAGACACATTCTCTCTGTTTGACCAGTTGTGCAACTCTGTAATACTCTGCATCTGTTCCCAAAAGAAGCTTATTTGATAGGCAGTGAGGGATACACTTGTCTGTAAATACAAGGATATGTATTTAGAATGCATGGTACTGTAGAGAGCCAAATACACATGGCTGGAGGTCATAGATCCTAGAGAAAAATCCACTTCTGTCAGTTCGCTAGGCCAAAATCACATCTTACTATATTCTAAAAGAAACCATTTTTGAACAATTTAAAAGATTTGGAATCACTGAACTGTCTGTTTGACCATGGACATGACTGGCTTGTGTAAAGGTTACTCCCTGTCTTTGTTTTTAGGCAGCCTCAGAATGCAGCCTTAGCTAGTCTGGTACTCACTGTGTGGCTCAGCATGGCCTTGAACTCATGGAAAACCTCCTTTCTTGACCTCCCAAATTGCTTAGACTACAGCCATACACCACTACATCTGGCTTCCTTCTCCTTATAAAGAAGTTTGTCACTTGGTGATCTGGCTTCTTGCTTTGAATATACCATGTAAAGACATGATACTTGTCCTTGAGGAACTCTTTTAGGTTCAGAGTCAATATTTAGGTAAATGATAATACTGTAGATAAAAGAAATTTGTGAAAACTGGATAGGGTATGAATTCGTGACGATATCCTTGAACTAGCAGAATATCCTAGATGGGTGTGATTTGACTGTCAACTTGACAGATTCTAAAATCATCTAGGAGACAAACCTCTAGGCATGTCTATGAGGGAGTTTCTACTTTGGTTTAGAGAAATGGAAAGACCTACCCTAAATCTAGGTAGAGTTGATGTTATGTAGTGAATAAAAAGGAGAACATGAGCTGTGCACCAGCTTCTGTTGCTCTCTGCTAACTGCAGGTACAGTGTGACTAGCTGTCTCACACTCCTGCCACCACCCCACCCTTTGTGATACTGTAATGTGTTCTCAAACTTTGAGTCAAAATAAGCCCTTTGTTTCTTAAGTTGCTTTACTTGGGTATTTTGTTATAGCAGTTGTGTACAATAACCAATGCAACCTTTACCTAGATATCTTCTTGTGTGACATTTAAAAAAAAATTCTTCATCAGAAACTGTTACATGGTTACTTCAGTACAATAAAATTTTCCTAGTTGATTTGACTACATTGGATCTGCCAGAGTAGAGTTATTGGTAGCTGTGAGTCACCTGATGTTGGTATCTTGATGTTCTCACATTATTCAGGTAGTGCTCCACAGAAACAAGCAGATAAGGTAGAGGGGATGATCATATGCTTCCTGGTCATATTGTGGTGACAGAGGTCAGGGAACAGAAACAGGACAAAAAATTCTCTGCTGTGATCGGATCCAGTCCATGGAAAGCTCTGAAGGGAACATAAAATGAAACCTGTGGGATTTTACCTGACCTTCCCTACTTCTGCAAGGTGTGTGTGTATGCGTGTGTGTGCATGTATGTGTGTGTGTGTGTGTGTGTGTGTGTGTGCGTGTACGTGTATGTGTGCATGTGCAGAGAATAGATTTAACTGAGAGTCCTACCTGGGTCTGGCAGGCTCTCTCTTAGATAAAACTCCTGGGTCAGTTAGGTGGTCTCTCCTTGATTAGTCCTTAGTTTTCATCTTCTTTGCATATAAATGTCAGCCAATCAGAAACCACCTAAGCCTATTAAAAATCCCTGGACCCAGTTCCATGGCTGGCAACCAGTCCACATCCCATTTTCAACCTCTCCCTCTTGATGACAGAGTTTTGGTCTCACTCAATATGTCCTCCGTTTGCTCACTCATCATCCTTCAGAGAGACAAGAATCTGGTAGATAAGAACCACTATAATGTGTTTGCTACTGTGGGAAACGGTAGTATCTGAAAGTCTCATATCCACCACTGCCTGGGAGCTGGGGCGCTGGATACTCAGGCAGCCTACCTGCTTTTCAGTTTCCTCCATTGCTTCC
Source organism: Eospalax fontanierii (assembly GCA_035773235.1). NCBI lineage: Eukaryota > Metazoa > Chordata > Mammalia > Rodentia > Spalacidae > Eospalax > Eospalax fontanierii. The sequence goes on from CM069530.1 coordinate 26,147,741, forward strand.
ACGAGGAAACGTGGAGCTTCCAGAGGTGTCTCATGAATCTGCAGAGACCTAATATTAGAGGTGCTGCATACATTTATTCTCCATGACTTAGCAGGTGGGATCTGGTTCATCCAGCTGGGTAAAACAGAAGCTGATTTTCTATTTAGAAAGGTTTATTTATTTGGCGGCATCTACAAAGTCTCTCCGGACATGCCCCATCTGCCCACGGTCTGCGACTGCTGGCAGCCCTGCCCAAAGTTTGTGATACCCACCCGCCTGGAGCTGCCATGGGGGTGACGTGTGAGTCTCTGATCCGGGCACAAAGCCCCTTGTTGCTGGGCTTGGTCCGGTCCCAGCCCGCCTCTCCCTGGAAGCCGCTGCACACCACGCTGTCTCCTTGGTTCATGGGCCCAGGATCGGGGTGTTTTTCTTTCCACATGGATCTTAGCAACCTCCGGTTCTCTCCCCAGCTCATGGTCATGATGATTCTCTGTACTCTCCTGCCTCCCTCCTCCCTTATTGGACAGAGGGTGGACTTGCCACAGAATGAACCAATAAGAAACAAAAACTGCAGAGAGACAGTTCACTATCACTTTACAATCCACCCCTTCTCTCTGGAAAACAAACAAGACATAACAATATAGCAACAACCATAAAGGAAAACAGTAACCTTCACATAGACCATCATAAACATAACTGTTTAGACAGTTATATCCACCTCACAAACAATCACAGTAGTTTCTCTTCTGGGGCCTATAACTTCCTTTAACACTATTGGGAGTCAACCTCCTTTCCTTTCCATATCAGGCATGTGTTCCGTCCCTAAAGAGCGGGCTTTAAATCCAATCACGAATAGGCTGCGGTTGCACTTCTCAGACGAGCCTCCACCACCCCTGCAGGGCATCTGACAGTGAAGGACGCAAGATCTGTAGCTCTTTCAGGACCATCCTCCCATGGCAGTCTGCGTAGCACTCTCTAGTACCATGAAGGCCGGCCATCCATTTGTAGGGAGTCTTTAGCTCAGTCCCAGCTAGATCTCTTTCTCCATGCTCAAGCCATGTCACATTTTCAGTAATGGGGTCTTACCGTCCCTTTCCAGTGCACAACCAGCATTATAAAGTGGCAACTGCCTCTTGTTTGGTAGAGAGGACCATCAAGTCCCCATTGGCCAACAGCCCATAGGGAGGGTCAATCCATGCTTGGTATTGGAATTGCTAGTCGACAACCACATAAAGTATACCTTTACTCTTTGACATCTGTAGGCTTAGGCCCATAGAACTCACAGGATTTCACCGTTATATTTTACCCTGGTACTTTGTATGAGTTACATTTTATTCTTGTCCTTCACTCGACATCTCTCAACCCAGTTTCACATCTGTAAAACATTCAAAAGTTAACATTACATACACATACAAGGCCTAACATAGCATGGAAAATTAGCCAGTTTTTTTTTTTTTTTTACTGTCTTTAGTTATTGTCAGAAACCCATTTAGTATCCCAGAGTCATCACATGGAGCCTCTATGTATTTTCGTGTCCTTGCCAACCTTGTTGAGGTTGGCCCAAACTGCCTGGTCCTACATAGGAACCAGGAAGAATAAGGATTTCCTTGCCCCTGTCGTACCTGTTAATTCCTAGGGCCAGGGAGACCCTGGATCTGATTCCTGACCCTAGGCACACCTGTGGTCTCTGCATTGCTACATCTGGCTGGTGGGAGAGGCCCTGCCCAGGCAAATTGTCTCCACCCCTCAAACAGCTAGTCATAGGGGAGAAATGTCCTCCTTCTACACTAGGGAGGTTAGTATCCACCCCTGGGATAAGCTTCATTCTCTGGGTACCTTTTGTGAACCGTTTATCGGGGCTCAAAGCCTCCCAGAGCTGCTTTAGCGTAGAATTTGGCTTTTTATCAATCTTTTCTTTAGGATCTTGGGCTAAACACAAGTCTCTCCACATTTGCCTGCGTATAACCTAAGCAGACCTCCCTTTTTGTTTTGTTTCCCTTACATATCTTTTGGGTCTCTCTATTTTTGTACAGACATACTTCACATGCTGGCCCACATTGTTTAACCCTGTCAAAGCCTCTCCGGCCTTGTAAAGCTCCTGCCCCACTAGGGGTTCTAGTGAGGACAATAAACTTTTACACCAATGTTGAGGTCCATGTTCAATTAAATCCGTCATAAGATCTCTAATGAGCACGGCTCTGTCCAGTCTGGTGATTGGGCTTTCCTCATGCCCAGTTCTCTTAAGAGCACCTGTCCTTTGTGGGTCGTATTCCAGCTCTTGGAATTCATGGGGATCTCCACTGGTGATGACCAAGTGTCTCCTGTAGCCTGCACAAGCCAGTTCATCAGAGACTGCTTTCCCTTGTATTGTGCCAGGTCGTGCAGCTTAAATCTCAACGAGGGATGAGTGGTTATGTGGCTCAGCTGTCTTGCTTCTGCAAACAATGTCATCTGCTCCTCTGTCCCATATCCTCAGGAGCCAGGTGATGACAGGTTCTTTTGCAGCTTGTTTGAATGTCCTCCCTATTTCCAGCAGCTCTAGGGCTGAAAACCCTTTATCCTGCCCCCTGCCTGCTTTCTTGGGTGGGTGGTCAGCTGGTATACGCTGGGCTTTTTCTTCCTTTTTGTTTAATTTATTAGCAAGGTCAGTGGCTGATGCAGAAAAGGTCTTTTGCTTTAATTTCTCTCTTAACTCTTTAGATAAATTTTTTATCACACATAGCAGAGGCCATGCTGCCTCAGCCATCACCTGCTAGAGCCTTGGCTCTTTGCCATCCAACAGATTTTCCAAGGTCTGCTTCAGTCCCTCTGTTGTTTTTAGATTATCTTCATAGTTCGGAGGTTCCGCCCAAAAGTTCAGTAAGTGTGCCACTGCATGCCAGCCACCAGAGGGCTCCCATCCTGGGATTTCTTCCCCAGACATTGCTCCTAAACATTGAGCTATTTTCTGTTTGGGCCAGCTGGATCCTGCTGACTACGCCAATTGTTGAATAAATTTATTCTCCACGCCTTAGCAGGTGGGATCTGGTTCATCCAGCTGGGTAAAACAGAAGCTGATTTTCTATTTAGAAAAGTTTATTTATTTGGCAGCATCTACAAAGTCTCTGCAGACGCGCCCCATCCGCCCGCAGTCTGTGACTTCTGGCAGCCCTGCCCAAAGTTTGCAATAGCCGCCCACCTGGACCCGCCATGGGGGTGGCGCGTGTGTCTCTGCTCCGGGCACAAAGCCCCTTTTCGCTGGGCTTGGTCCGGTCCCAGCCGCCTCTCCCTGGGAGCCACCGCACACCAGTATCTCAGTTCGTTTGCATAAGCGCAACTCGGCCACCCTCGGTCCGCGACTACTGGCAGCCCGGGGAGGGTGCCAGTCTCTTATTCCGTGGCACTCATGTGATTCATGGGATGGCAGGGTCGTGGCACGCTGTCTCCTTGGTTTGTGGGCCCAGGAACGAGGCGTTTTTCTTTCCACGTGGATCTTAGCAACCTCCGGTTCTCTCCCCAGCTCGCGGCCATGATGATTCTCTGTACTCTCCCGCCTCCCTCTTACGTTATTGGTCAGAGGGTGGGACTTGCCACAGAATGAACCAATAAGAAACAAAAACTGCAGAGAGACAGTTCCCTATCACTCTACAAGAGAAAAGAGGAGAAGCAGATGGCAAGCGGAGAGACAGAGATTCCTTAGAAGTAGTCACCACTGTCAACTGTTAGAGGAAGATATGTCTTTGAAACCTAGCAGTGACCATTATAAAAAACATTAAGAAATGAGCTATTCTGAAAACAGACCATGTGAAAATATAGGAGTGTGGATTTGGTGCCTCTTCATCTTTATGACTCAGTTACATGTCCTGCTAAGCAGCTATTTCCTGGCATGGAAACATTTCTTCCTTAGGGGAGGTAGAAGGCTCAAACAACACAGGAACCTAAGGAAATTCACAAGTTTCAGAAAGCTCAGAAAGTCACATGGCCCAAGAAGCCTCCTCCCCAAGTTTATGCAGGCAGCAATTGCTGGGGAAGAGGAGACTGTCTTCTGAGGACCTGCCTGCAGTTTGGGCAGGAAGCTCCAACTATGCAGCTTTCATGAGTTCTCACCAAGGTTCAAGTGGCCTTTTGAGGCTACAGTTGCCTTTGAGTCACCTGTGCTCTGTAACTGAGCCCACATCACGCTCTTGTGCATCCCAGTAAATAACCTCACTGGTTCACCAAGCTGTCTCCCATAGACTCACTTCCTTGTTTTGTTGTCATTACCATATCTGGGATGAATAAACATTTGTTCAAATCTTCCCAGGAAAAATCAAACAACATACCTGTAAACCAAGAGGGAAGACATTTTACCTGAAGACACTAAGCCACTGGAGGAAAGTACTATTTGAAGATGCAAAGTTTGCCTGAACTCCCTGGGTTGGATTAAGTCTGTTCATTTTCCTCACTATAGAATAGACGATCAGATCAATTGATTGAACAATTGAATATATGGTTTTAACTATTTAGATGGAGTGAAAGCAAAACCATAACCTGGCTACAAGTATAACTACTATTAAGACATTCTTTTGAATAAAGGATGGGTTTTGATAAAAGAACACTTTCAGAGGACATTCTAGGCTGGAGAAGGGGGCGGCAATAAATCGCTAAGTAGGAAGGGAGCAGGGAATGGGGAATGGGGATATCAGCCAAGGTTTTCCATTTGACAGTTTTGCCTCCGGCCTATCCTGTTTGTCTTTGTCTGGACTCAGATAACTAGAAGCTGAGGCCAAAAGGCTTGTCCTTTTTTCTGCATGATGGAGCACAGTCCAGCCTATTGAAGAGAAAAGGCAAGCAGATGGAGAAGCCTCTGCTGAGGGTTTTTTTTTTCCATCATTTTTCTTCTGCTTAATTTTTGTTCCCCAAATACAGCCCTGTTGTGTTTATAAACTCCTTGAGAATGTTTTCTCTTGATTATCTATTTTTTTCTCTCCTGTTCTAAGTATTCTTATTTTTATTGATTTTAGACTTTAACCATCTTGTGTTTTGTGGGAAATGGAGAGAGTTATAAGAATTAGTCAATAAATGTAGTGCTAAGACAAAGGAGAAACATTCAGCAAAAGGTTATGGCCAACCTATTTGCCTAAATTCTCAATTTACTATGTTAGGGATTTAGTTTAAGTAGTAGATGAAGATTTTTAATGATTTCAGGAAAGCATATATAGATGCTTATCACATGAATGTTAAATTTCAAAATAAGGATTTTATTCATTCAACAAATATTTATTGAGCAACAAATATTGCTATCTGGTAGGCAAAACTGCAATGAAAGAAAAGAAAAATGCAGAAGTAGATATCTCACTTGGTCCTACGGACCATTAATTTTATGTGGGGAAGAGAAAGAATAAATGAATAACCAGGTCATAGATTGAAAATCATAGGAGAAGAAAGCAGATTAATGGATTAGATAGTGTCTGCCAGGTACAAGGAAGGGTGTAGAAATTTATATTTGGACAGAAGTCTGAATGAAGTACGGAGCCAGACACTCTGATATTTAAAGGCATATCTTTATAGGTTCCTGGAGGTAACAGTGTGCCCGACATATATGCAAAGAGAGCTCATAGCTAAGTGAAGGGTGACGACTCAGCCATGAGCAAGTCAAAGTAGGACCTACAAAAACTCCGGGAGGACTTTTGTCTTGTGATTGATGATCGCATGCTATCGAGTTTTGTTGAGCAGAGATCTGAAATAATTAAGTCCATTTTCTAGCCTTGAAAATAGATTAACAGAGAAAACCCAAAGCTTGAGAGGAAATCAAAGGGGACTGATAAAGTAGGGATGGTTAATTGGGGTAGGAAATGGAACGGCAGGGCAAACACTAAGGGCCTCTGGAAAAGCCATATGGAAACCTACCACTACAGAGGCTTTTAAAGTGTGTGTGTGTGTGTGTGTGTGTGTGTACATATATGTATATGGTATATGTTTAAAGGTATTTCCTTAAAGCAGGAGGCACTGACGTACTACACATCATAGGCTACCAAAGTAAAAACCCAATGCCAGGGGTAGACTCTCTTTTTGAAACTGTTTTCCATGGGTCCCATAGACCCTCATACAATATCAGCCACTGCCCCTGCTCTTAGTTACCCACCATAACTTAACAGTAAGATCCTATTGCTGAAGATACCACAAACATGAGCCACAGAACAAACCAGGGGAAACAAGAAGATGAATCTTCAAAGTTTCATCTCTACCAAGTAGCTTTCATAGTGCTGGAAGATGATATGCATGCTTCCAGAAGAAAAAAACAATGAAAAACACAGAGCATGGGACTAGAGAGCTGGCTCGGTGGTTAAGAGCACTGTTTGCTCTTGTAGAGGACCTGGGTTCCATTCCCAGCACCCACACAGGGCTAACAACCATCCGTAACTCCAGTTCCAGGGGATCCACTGGCCGCTTCTGACCTCCACAGTCATTGTACAACATGGGTGCACTTACATACATGTAGGCAGTGCACTTATACATATAAAAATATAATAAATAAAATATTGAAAAGATGACTGAGGGAGGTGAGGATACAGTCCTTAGACATGAGCAGATCAAGGTACTAAAGGCTAGGAGAGTGAGAGAATGTTCCATGATGGGCGTATACATGGCTATGAAAATCACCAATCTGGGAACAACTGTAGAACAGTAGTGGTATCCGGGAGCTGTGTGGCAGACCTTCACTGAGTGAGGATCAATGACCTCGGGGTCTGCAAATGATAGGAACAAGGGAGGGGAGATTCTGTTTGGAGGTTTTCAAATGACATGAACTTCAAAGGAGATGGAATTCTTTTTTAAGGAAGAAGGTGTACTTGCTTGGAAATGCCAACAAGAAACAGAGAACATCACAATACTTTCAGATTTATGAGATGTAAGAAAAAAAAAATACTGCAGTTTTGAAGGTTAAAGGGGAAGCACTATTCACAAGTACAAGCAAGCTTTAGCTCGAACAGGAACATAAAGGAAACATTTATAAGGAAGAACGATTAAGTTGATGAGTTATCAGGAATTCCAGAGGGCACACTGGAAGGATCTGAGGGAGAGGGGAGGGTAGAAGATCAGTTCAGATCAGGGACTGTTCAAAGGGGATCGGAGAGTTCCGGTGATGAGAGAAGACTTGTGGTTCTCGGGTGACTGAAGTGGAAAGGAATGTTGGGCATGATGGGATTAGCCCAGAAACATTCTGTTATCTTCAGAAATGATTACTCAGCCTTCACACCATTTAGGGAAGTATCAGGAAGGCATGGAAGGTCGAGAAGCAAGGTGTATGAATTTGTGTTAAACAAATTACTAAACAGCTACATCTTCAGTACTGCAGTTTACTCACAGGAGCCCAGGTGAGGGTCCAAAGCAATCTACTGGAATTCTGATGCCCACCTTCATCACCGATTATTGAATTTTTAAAATTTTAATTTTAATTTCTGAATTTTTTTTATTTTTGAGAATTTCATACATGATTATTGTATTTACATCTTTCCACCCCTCCCAGCTCCCTCTCCAACTCTTCTGTTTCCCACTCAATTTTTTGTCCTTTTTGATGATTATGGTTCTATCTATATACATACATTTATGAATATACACATATATAAATACATTGAGTCTATTTAGTGGTGTTCAGATGTACAAATGTTTAGGGCTGACCAGTTGGGATTAGATACCCTGTCAGGGAGCTGGTCCCTGGAGAAAACTGCTGAATATTCATTTTGGCTCTTGATTACAATAAGTGATTTATATCCATTGTTTCATTTACTTTCTCAAACAGCACTGTAAGTTGGTATGGAAGTAAGTAATTTCCATTTCATAGTGATAACATCAGCCACAATTTGGACTCCAAAGTTAATGATGAATAATGATGAGATTAAGGAGTTTTGAAAGATTTAAGGGTGGAAGTGAAACGAAAGTCTAGTTCCAACATTAAATCAACTTTACTACATTTCAGCATTGCACGAGGTGATGGTTCAGAAACTGTAAGAAGAAGTAATTCTATAACCATTTGAGACAGGGTCTTCTGTGTCCCAGATTAGCCTCAATCTCCCCATGTAGCCAAGAATGGTCTTGAACTTTTGATCCTCTTGCCTCCTGAGTCCTGGGATTACAGGGTATGTGCCATGCTTAGCCTATGCAGTGCTGGGCTTTGTGCATGCTAGACAAGCATTCTACTAAAGGAATCACATCCCCGGCCCCAAGACAGTGGATTAGAACCACAGGTACATAAGAGAATCATTGGAGGAACTTGAAACAGAACTGTCTGGCTTCATTTAGTCCCATTGTACTGGAGTTATGGATGGTTGTTAGCCACCATGTAGGTGCTAGGAACTGAACCCAGATCCACCAAAGCAGGCTGTGTTCTTACCCACTGAGCCATCGCTCCTGTCCTATGTATGCTGTATTTCAAATTATGGTGTAGCACTTGGAAAGTCCACATAAAATCTATTTCAAATGATTAGTGGAAAATATAACAGAATCTGAAAATAAAAGTGAAAAGTTTTTAGACACAGAGTAATCTAAAATTTTCTTTACACTTGTTGAATTCAATATAGCAAATGTGGCTGCAAATAAATCATCACCATTTTAAAATCTCTGCTAAACCCATGTTTATTGTTCTGAAGCACATACAAATAGTGAAAGAAAAAAAAAACCACAAATTTTAATTTTCATAGCTTATTCCTGTTAATGAAAAAAGCCTAAAGTGATAATATATTAATTAATAAAAGACGAAGCTTTCAAAATTGAAGATAGTAAACCAACCAAAGGACAGTATGTATTCACAAATATATTCTCTGATCTCATTCTGTGTTTAAAGGCATCCTTCAGGGGCTGGAGAGGTGCTTTAGTGGTTAAGAGTACTGACTGCTCTTGAAGGTCTGGGTTTGGTTCCCAGCACCCACATGGCTGCTAACAATCATTCATAATTCCAGTTCCACTGGATCCATTGCCCTCTTCTGACATCTGTGAACATTGTATGACACAGGTGCACTTACATACATGTAGGCAATACACTCATCCATATAAAATAAAATAATAAAATATTAAAGACATATTTTCTTCATTCTGTACTTCCTTGCTTACTCCCAAACCATGTAAGATTATCTTCTGCATGGGTCTGTGAAGTTTATAGAGCTATGAAAAAGCAAAGCCTAGTTTCTACATAAAGAAGAGGCATCATGGGAATTATTAATAGTTCAAACAGAGAGCTGAGGGAATGGGGAGTGTCTGTTGGGATCTTAGATTGATTTCAGTTCTAGTCCTGGTATCTCCCAGTCGTAAGATCTTCTAAGTATGCTTACATTTGAATACCTTAATGGGAATCTATTTTTCTGATCAGTTTGAGATTCAGAATGTAGACACTATTTGAACTATAATAACTATTTAGAATACAATAAGAGGTCTGTAATAGTTACTAAATAGGTGAAATTAGCACCCTCTACACTCTAGATCGTAGAATGTCAAAAAATCATCGTCACTAGACTCTAACATAACCAATTATTATTACTCTAAAAAACCTTGTTAAGGACTGTATAGAATTAGAAGGAAAGTATACTGTGGATAAATTATATATATATATATATATATATATATATATATATATATGATCTAACATCTGTAATTCTAAAGTTACCTGCAAGTAAATGGTCTGATATATAGGCAATCCATAAAAATATAACTATGGGAATGATGTATGTAAAAGATAAAGTATAGTTTTCAGCTTTGGAAAGACTTCTTTCCAAAGCAGTCAGCTATGGAAGACTTCTTTCAAAAGATCCCTGTCGCTGTCTGGGCTCAGTCTGAGAAGAACTTGGGTGTCCTCTTATTTCCACCACCAGTTTAGTTTTACATGGTGTAAAAATTCTTTCTGGGAGGCTCTAGTGGACCTACAAAGGGAGGTATAATTTTGCCAAACTACAGTTTGAGAAACCAGAGTTTATTTGGTCTTACTTACAGAGCAATTATCAGCTAGAGGAGGCCCTACTGAGGTCATACAACAAATTCTACATTTCTACTGAGGACTGGTGAACTGATGCCAGCTGCCCCAGATGGCGTAGGACGCTAGTCCCTCCCCCGTGCACAACTCAGGTCACTGATTGGTTGGGAGGAGTAGCCAACTCTCCTGGCTCCTCCCTTTCTACAAAGCACCAAAAGTCCAGTTTGTGCTAATCCAAGTAGGCAGGTGCAGCTGAACACTCGGACCATTTTGGCAACCTGGGGTGGGGGTGGGGCAGTCATGCCACATGTCCGAATAACACAGTAGACTATTGTGTTTCTACTTTCTGATGTTATTTCAGGAATCACTGTTTCTGGATGTTCATTTCTCTTGGTCTATCGCATTTCTCATATAATAATGTCCTGGTTTGCTTTTTTGTTGCTGTGATAAAACATTGACCAAAAGCAATGTGGGGAGTAAAGGGTTTATTTGGCTTATAGGTTACAGTCCATCATCGAGGGAAGTCTGGGCTGGAACCATGGGGAAATGCTAACTAGCTTGCTTCCCCAGGCTTTCTACAGCACTACCTTTCTTATATAAGCCAGGCCTCCCTGCACAGAGATAGCACCATGACCAATGGGTTGGGACCTTTTATATCAATTAGCAGTCAAGAAATTGCCCCACAGATATGCCCTCAGACCAATGGAATGAAGGAAATTCATCAATTGAGATTCCTTCTTCCCAATACAACAAGGTTTATATCAGGTTGCCAAAAACTAACCAGCATACATAAGTTGCATGAAAGGCAATAGACATCTCCCTGTATCTCAATACACAGATTGCTAACTTTAATCGGTAATGGAACCATGCCATCCTAAATAGACAGTAAAGACTAATTTATTTCCCTTATCTAAAATATTTTGAGTGCCTTCCTCACATCTAGATTTTTAGACCACATCCATCCACGGGAAGTTGAATATTGACACTCAAACCTGCGTATTGCCATTCTTACAATTCTAGTTCCTGAAACTTTTTCTTAACAAAACAAGTGAGATTATACAGCATCTTCTAAACCATCAGCTCCTGAACTAAAATAATTAATGCTTAATGCAATGATGTCAGCCTGGTTCAATTTCCAAATACAGAACTCAATTATAAGCTGTTGGAAAAGGTGAATAATCTGAGTACTGGTGACTTAAAATTTTGAAGATATTCATGAGGAGTGTGGGGACTCTGACTGAGCCTGGTAGTTTATTCCTTATCAAATTATCAAGTATCAGGACAACAGATCAAAGAAATGACTCTTGTACATGGCCTTTAACTAGTAAGAAAAGAAACATGCTGATTCCTTCTACACCGTTTGCCTTGGGTCTCTGGGAAGCAGAAAGGGGTCACACAGAACACAGAGCAGTCTGAGTTCCACAAAAAGATTAATTTGAAGGATAGTGTGTTTGAAGAAGTTAAACTTCACAGAAATCAAGAAAGACTTTGGGGGTAGGGACATTACTGCTTAGTTGTAGAGTATTTGACTAGCATGTGTGAGGTTTGGGGCAGTGGAGATTTGGAAATAAATGAAATGGAACTTTACTCAGAAAAAGAGGTTTTAGCCGTTTAGTTTAGTTGAGACTGACAGCAAAGTTGCCAGCTCCGAGGACAAGGAAGTAGGTAACCAAGTGTTTTTTATGGATTCATATCTGGTGGGTGAATGACATTTCATCTCACATTCTGAGGTGCTGTCTCTGATGCACTTTTGGGCAGGTGCCATCCTACTTTGTAGTGTAGGCATATAGATCCATTACATTTGGGTGGGGCATCTGGGAAAGGGTGTTCCTTAAAGTTCTAGAACTCAGGAAATTCTTTCAGTCAGAAACAAAAATAGTGAAATATCCCCAGTTCTAATGTCTCCTAAGTATTTTTTTCTTCAGTTCTATTAGCATGAGTTTTTAAATTGTTATTCTACTTGGTTTTGTTCAGGTTTTAGGATTGTAAATGCCCCCAGTGTCTCTTGGGGATTAGGAGGTATGCATAGTTCATCAGTGCTTGTTTTCTTTGTGTGTGCGCATGCTGGAAAGTGGTGTGGCACCATGATTACTGAGAGATCACTTTGAGGAAGCAAAACAAAAATCCTACTACAATCATTTAGTTGACATTCCAGTTAGTCAAGGAAAAACAGAAACCGTGGTGCTTCCTTCCTTTGCTTTTTATCCCACATACAGTCCATCAGCAAAGCCTGAGGTTTTACCTCATACTTCTTCCACTTCAAACTTCCAGTAATGTTCTTGGCCTAACACTTGAAAGGAAATTGGGATTGGTAATAGTATGCTAATTTGTCTCTCTAATTCAACACTTCCTTCTCCACATTTTTAACCCCTGGTCAGAATAATCCTTTTAAAGTGAGACTGTGCCATACATCTCCCTCATATTCCTTATCTGGCTTAGAGTAAAACCAAAGTCATTATGGCTGACAAGGCCAGGGTGAAACTCAGATTCCCCCAGCTAAGTATCTTCTACTGTCCAACTCTACCTTTCTATTCCTTACTGCTCACTGACTATGATAGCAAGCATCTCCTCAGGACTTTCCTCAGAAATCTACAAGGTTTGGTCCTCTGCTTCATTGCTACTTATGATTTCCACAATGTCTTTCAGACACATCTCCTCCCCAAGCTACCCAGATACTTTCCGTTTCATTAAAGTACCTACCAGCCTCATACCACATCATTACTTTTGTCTCTAGTTGTACAGAATTGTTTCATTGATGTCTCCCTCAAACCTAGTCTAGGGCAGGACGTTTTAGCAAAGACTTAATGACCAAATTCTGAGTTAGATAACATTCAGGGTTACTTTCTTCTGTAGCTGAAGAAGAGGAAAACAATTGGGGATGTGTTCAAAAAGTCATGACTATTCTACTCTCCTTGTTTATTCACTTTTTTTTTCTCTTGATGTTAGCTAAAATCCTTTAACTCATGATTGCTTCTTAGCGGGGGACAGGGCTTCAGAATAGTCCCCCCCCCCACATGACTGGTTGTCAATGGAGTCATGGTTCCTGCCAAGATCCGCTATATAAGCCTGTTACTCCATCCAGTCAAGCAATTTGCCTAACACTAGATATGGCAAAGAATATGCCCTTTTGTATATACAGTTGTTAGCCTTTCTGTAAAACATCAAAAAGACAGAAATAGAAGCATACCTTAATCCCTGGGATTATACACACCGAGCTCATCCCCAATGGGACAGATAAAAATCTTTCTCTAATTGTGGCTATAATAATTGTTTCTTCTCCTGGTCACCTCATTTTTAGACTTCCGGCTTGCTGACGCATTTCCTGTGTTTCATATTGTTCTTTCTATCTAAAATGTTTTCTCATATTATAGGGCTTTCGTTAAGTGGAGAATATTCTTATTTGCATAACAGTAGACTATAGAAGTTCAGATTTTAGGTATCTTGATGATTGCTACAGATTCTAAATTACCCTATCTTTGAGGTTTTTCCAAAATGCTAATGTTTGCATATTCCTTATTTATACCCAATCATGTATTCCTAAAGGAGCTACAGCTTTACATTAAATAACACACAGTGAACAGTAACAGGTGCCTAATAAGCCATCTATTAATTTAACGGCTATCATTTACGTCAGTAGTAAGGTGATACTGCCATGCCAAGACAATGTGTTCTGACAGTTGTGTTCTCTGTCTCCTCTGTACTTTATAATATATGTGTGTAGGAATGAGGGTGAGACCCCAGTCTGACTTTCTAGCTGGAGAAGAAATATTTGAATCAAATTCAAACACCAAGATAATTTGGACATTTGTAATTCTGATGACATTTTCTTGTAACACCCAATAAAAGGGCTCACACCGTTGTTGCAAGTCTTCTGGGATTTTCCATTTTGGCCATTTTATATTTTCTGTCTTTGCTTAGAATTCAGTTTTGCTTCACACACATTCATTGAACAATTATTGACTAGATGCCGGGAATACAATGATGACTCAGACAGTACCCCCATCCCAGGGAACGGACCATTTCTGGGATGTTTTGCTTTGGGGCACAAGCAAAACGCTTTTTGAAAGTCTCCAAGAACCAGGAGAACACCTCATTCTAACCTGGATGAGTAAGAGCCAGCTCATTTTGTATTTTGCCCTAAGCCTCTCCTCATCTGATCCCATATGGCTTTCAGTGACATCAGTGGGAGTTTTGAGGGTGTATCTGAGAAGAATTTTGATCATGGTTTGCGTTATTTCTAAGTATAAGCATATGTACCCAAGAAGTTTGATGCTTATCTGTTCTTCAGGCTTCAACATGCTGGCCACCTATTGCCATGGAATAGGAAGACTTGGACTACATGATTCCTCAGAATGAGAGAAGCAGCTAGAGAACATTAATAAAGTATTATACAGCCACCGGATTCTAGATTAAATCGTGAATGTTACAGTGGAGTTACACTGACAAGGCTGTTTACACTACCCAGGAAAGTGGTATGACTTATCTCGCCTATGGGTCAAATCAGCTGGTAGTGATTTAGGCAGAATGAAGAACTAAGTCTTCTTTTACTTGTGTTTTCCGTAACTGCAGAGTGCATGGTTACTTCAGCTCTCTACTTCTAGAATACAGAGAGCCATTTGTGTGCAAAGCCTCAACTTTGCAATATGATTTTCGTTTTAGAAAATGATATTGATTTATTTGGTAGGTGTGGGAGTGTGTTGTGTGTACCACAGCACATGTGTGGAGGTCAGAGGACAACTTTGGAGAGTCAGTTCTCTTCTCCTACCGTGTAGGTTCCAGGGATTGAATTGAGGTCCTCAGGCTTGGAGGCAAGTGCCTTTATGCAATGAGCCATCTCAACGCCCAGCAATATGATTTTCTTATGGGCTAGACACAGTTGATAAAGAACTAGGAAAATCATTTAATTTTACATGAATACATGTGATTATCATCACCACCGGAAATCCCTCTCCCTTATCAGATTTTCACAAGTACAAACTGCATCTATTGTTCTGAATGCTGTGTAAAGTTCTTGATAATTAGCACTCATAGATTCTGTTACTGCCTCAGTCCTCCATGCATTGATCCTCTTGAGACAAGAGGAAAAAGGTAGGAGTTAGCAACAGCATTGTGTAAACCATTCATTTGCAATTACCATGTAGAAAAAAAAATTGATTTGCTTCCTATATATATGTATATTTTTCCAGTTAATTATTATATATGTGTCCAAGTAAAATTATATGCCAACAGAACCTATGGCTTTTTTTCAGCAAGAAGGGAACTTAGAGACTATTAAGTCAAAAGCTGAAAGAAAGGACACTAGCTGAAAAACATCCCCTGTAGGAAGATAAGATGCTAATTTTTAGAGGCACTCAGCAGTTGGAAAATCAATTTTTCTTAACATTGAGAATTATTGAGTGGCTAGAAAAGCATCTTACTCTATGAAATATAGTCACTGTTTAGTGCCTTTCCATTTTATTTACTATTTAAAGCATACAACAGCTAGTTAACCAACTACTTATAAAATATATTTAATGTTTAGAGGCACTCACTGTGGTTATAAAATGATTTTAAGGCTATACAAAAATGGTATGTTAACCACATTTCATGAACTATGGTTCCCTCTGGAAAAACAAAAACATTTTCCCTGGCATCCTGCGGCATCTCATCCTGAAGTTTGTAAATGGCCCATACTGCTGAAACTGGCTTCCTTGCTGGCTTTTGATGCCAGCCACTTTAGAGCATACACCAGAAAGATCAATATAACCCCTACATAAGTGATAGAGCACCATGCACTCAAAGGCTGTTAGACTCTCCGATAAAGAATGGCTTGACAGATGCAGTGAAATTAAGCAGCATGAACAAAACCCCAGTAAAGAGGTAGAAGGGCTGCAGTCTTTCTCTGTATACACTGGATTGATGGGTGCACTGTGACACAAAATGCACTGAGATGAGACTTGGCCCCTGCCATGTGTATGCATTAACAAGTTTATGGCCTATGAAAACATGGCCAGAGCCTAACAAAGAGTGATATAAGAATGGAATCTTTTCCAAAGGAGCTTGCTACAGAGAATTATGACAAGTTAAGTGTAAGGAGACTCAGGATAAACTAAATAGCAAGGGAATGTGGAACCATATATATTTTCAGAGACTATCTCAGTTCCTTAAGCACATACTTCATCACCATACACTAATACCTATTTTTCATCATTAAAATTTCATGGTCCTGATTACTGAGGAAAAATGATGACTGAAATGTTGCCTTCAATGTCCATCTCAGGTAACACAGTCAAATGCAATGATGTTTGCTTTACTTTTTTACCTTTCCAGTCTGCTCCATGTAACTTGGTAGAAGCACTTCTAGCCCAAGACTATGTCACATTTAATACCAGGAAAAGTATGCATGAGCAGACTGAGGGCAGCCTCCTTTAAACTCGTTTGTTGATATATTATTTACTTACATAAGAAGAATTGTCTGTGGAAACTACTGCCAGGGAAGAAAAACTAAATTCTAACTGACTAGTTACTTGAGGTTTACTATGGACAAATATGAATGTTAAAATCTCCAGAGGAACTGAGTGATAAGTAAGTCCCCCTTTTCTGGAAATTTTATTTCCAGGAGACTTACCAGGTTGTCAAAGGGAAGATGGGAGAAACATTCCCTTAGGCTTAGGGAACAGAAGGAGTAGCCATTTTGAAATATGTCAGGAGAGTTATTATGTTCTTCATAGTTTGTCCTAAAAAGAAGCTATTTTACCAGACTTTAATAATTGTGCTTTTATCATCACCTAACCAGTCGAGTACATAAAATGTTAACTCCAGTCCCCTGTAGCTATCCAGTCCCTCCTAAGCTGGGGAAAAATTTGAGCCGCATTTGTGAAGATCACAGACAAACAGCACTCACTTAACACAGATTGCACCCTAGTGGGACCACACTGCTTCTTCTCTCACCACACCTTGAAAATACTGGTAATAAGTTATTTAACATAGTTCCTTTTCTTAGGTTTGCCATGTTCCTTTTTCAACAAAACATTATATGGTATACAAGAAGGCAAATAATTTACAGTTTGGAAAGACACAAGAAACATCTGACTCAAATATGGCAGGAATGCTGGAAATACCAGGTCAGCAATTTAAAAGAAGAATGCTTGATATTCTAAAGGCGGTGGTGGAAAAACAAACAAACGAAAACATACACAACAGGGCTGGGGAGATGGCTCAGTGGGTAAAGTGCTTGCCCCCTACAACTGTGAGTTCAGATCCCTAGAACAAGTTCAAAAGCCAAGTGGGTGTGTCAGTCCCCCAGCCCCAGTAATCCTAGCAGGAATACAGAAGCCTAGGAGTTCCTGATTCAGCAAGAGACCATACCTCCAAATACACGGTGTCAATCGAAAAATCGAAAGACAGACCTGATATTAACTTTGGACCTCCCCATGCACACACACACATGTACCCACACCTACATGTGTTACTACACACATGTAAATATACATGCAACAGATACATAAACAAAAAAATACAACATGTAAGAACAGATGGGTAATGTGAAAAGAAAGAAGAAATTAAAAGGGAAGACTCTAAAAAACATGACAAGGTAAAAACATGGTAACAGAACTCAATCAAGGCATTGCATGGACTAATTCATAGACCAGACACAGCAAAGAAATCGGCGAGTCTGATGGTGATACAGAAACATCCAAGGATGAAAAGCAGACTAAATGGGCCCATGAAATGGCTCACAAGTGAGAGTGCTTGCCATGCCAGCCTGCCAACCCTAGTTCAATGGGTTCCAGTGACCCATGGTAGAAGGAAAGAAGTGACTCCATAAAGTTGTTCTTTTTCCTTCACGCTCACCCAGTAGCACACATACCATCACCCTTTATTTATTACCCACCTAAAACAATAAGCAAGTATTTTTAAAAAGACAAAATAGTAAAATAGAATGTACCCAAACTAAGAAATAACAACAAACAATAAAGCATGCATAATGAAAATGCCAGGAAAGGTCTGACGGGAGAAAGCAAAGCGGGGAAGGGAGAAACTTGAAATAATTTGAATAATTCCCCTACTTTTTATTGGATATCATACCAAATGCTTAGGAATCTGAAAAAACAGCAAGCATGAAATTAAAAAATCTGACACATGGCATGTCATAATTAATGTACAACAAGTCATGGATCAAGAAAAAAAATCTTGAGTTATAGGAAAGGAAATATGTTAACTTAAAAAGGAGAAAAGATATGAAATACATCAGATTTCTTAGAAATCATACAAGAAGAGAGTGAGGTAAAATATTTAAGTTATTGATAAAACAGAGAAAAATAGCCTTGATTTTTTTTATCTTATTAAATTATCCTTTGATGCAAAAGAGAAATAATTCCTCAAAGAAAATGGAGGGATTTTTGTTGTCAGTAGAATCATCTTGCAAATAATGTTTAAAAAGAATCTTCGGAGAGGTTCTATATTTAGAAAAAGAGAAACAGAGAAGGGATACCTGAGGGTAAAACCAATTATTTTTTAACTCTTACTTGAACATCTACCAGTTTGTTTAAAATAATAGCAAAATATATGATATGATGACTAACTTAAGGATAACCTTAAACTAACTGTGAAGCAATCAAGTTTCCTCTGAAAGTATACTTGCATGAGTTGCTTATGCATATTGAAATTGTAGGGTAGCCATTACAAAGAAGCAAACAACTAAAGAAGTAAAACAGATATGCTAAAAATGGAGAAAAGGAGAATCATAAATGGCCAACTAAAACCAAAAGAGGAACCAAAGAAATGGCTCCCTAAGCCAGGAAAAGGGCTTGTTGCCAAGCCTGACCACCTGAGTTTGCTCCCCAGAAGCCACATGGTAGAAGGAAAGAATCAACTCCTGTAAGCTGTCTTCTCACCTGCACATGTACACTGTGGCATGTGCAACCACACACATACACACAGACATAAACCCATACAGATACATAAAAAAATACCATTAAAAAATACAAGAGACAGAAAAAGAGTAGAAGACAGAGCACCAATCAAGGTAATGAATAGAAAATAGAGGCTGACCATGGTGGCGTACACCTTTAATCCTAGCACTCAGGAGGTAGATTCAGGCTGATCTCTGTGAGTTCAAGGCCAGCCTGGTCTACATAGCGAGTTTCAGGTAAGCTAGGGCTATAGGGAAACCCTGTCTCAAAAAGACCAAAAAAGAAAGAAAATAGTAACAAATATAGTAGATATTAATCTAACAGTGTAATCATTTCTTTAAATATTAATAGTCTAAATATACCAACTAACAGAAATTGTCTGAATGGATCACAAGATGCACTCTATGTTTTGTACAAGAAACTCACCTTTGAATTTAAAGATATAGAGATCAAAATTGAAAGGATAACACATATCATCACAGTAATTAAAAGAAAGCTGAAGTAGTAGCTATGTGAATTTTAGCCAAAGCAAACTTCACCTTAAGGTGCATTCTGAGGCATAGAGAAATACATTACATGATGATAAGGGAATCAATTGTCCAAGAAATAGACAATATCAAGGGTGTATGTACACAAAAACTGAGCATTAACATGTATGGTGTAAAACCTGGAAGGACTCCAGAGAGGAGTAGATGAATCCACCATTTGAGCTTTCTTACCCTCTGTAAGGAACAGATCTCTAGCAAGCAGAAAAATCACTGAAGACAAAGTTGAACTCAACCACACAATCAATCAACTAGTTATAAGTGGCAATGATGAAAGACATCATATAATTGGAGAAGAATACATATTCTTCTCAAACTCACATGGAACATTTGCCAAGAGAGACCACATTCTGCCACTGTAAAATGGATGTAAGCACACAGAAAGAACAGAAATCATATAATGTCTATCCTAGTACACACTGAAATTAAAACAGACATCTGTAACAAAAACGTTGATGGAAAATCCCTAATATTGGAGATTATTACATTCACAAATGACACATCAATGAAGAAATCTGATGTCAAAATGAAAATACAATGCACCCAAATTTCTGGGATGCAGCGAAAGCAATCTTTAGAGAAAAATTTGTAGCATTGGACTCATATATTAGAAAAGAATAAGATCTGAAATCAGCAATCCAGAAACCCACCTGGGAAATCAGGAGAAGTAAATAAAGAAAAGAATAAAAATTAAAGGAAAAAAAAGGAGGGTCTTAACAACAGGAGCTCTGCAGAAATAAATCAATATACTAAAAGTTGGTTCCTTGAACAGATCAATAAAAACAAGTAAGTATCTGGTAGGATACCTCCAGGGCAAAAGAGACTACTACTAATTTCAAAAAAGAGGACATCACCATCATGTTACTGACATTACTCGGACATTTTAGGAGTATGCTTTAACAACTTTATGCTCATATATCTGATAACTAAGATGGAATTTACCAATTCATTAAAAACTTTTTAGTTTGTATGTGTATGAGTGTTAAGCCTGCATCTGCATAAGTGCACCCATTTTGTGCAGTGTCCACGGAGGACAGAAGAAGGCATTGGATCTCTTAAAACTGCAGTTACAAAGTTGATAGACACCATGTGGGTGCTAAGATTTGACCTCAGGTCTTCTGCAAGAACAGTCAGTGCTCTTAACTGCTAAGCCATTTCTCCAGCCCAGGGATTTACTTAAGAATTTTGAAAGACAAAAAACTGTCAGACTTACAAATCTGAATAAGCCTACATTTACTGACAATTCAATGGGCATATTAGAAGCCTTCAGAAACACTGAGTTCTGTGGTAAAGTATATGCGTAGTATGTATTGAGTCTTATGTTCAATCCCCAACACCAAAATAAAAACAGACAAAACCAAAACCAACCAAACAAAACCACCTTTAGCGCTGAAACAGAAGACACCAAGGCCAGATGGATTCACTATTGAATTCTGTATATATTCTCATTCTAGATTCTATAAGGCCAATGCTATTCTAATATCAAACCAGACAAATGTTATAAGAACTGTATAGACCAATATCTCTCAAAAAATAGAGGTTAAAAAATCAAATTTAATAATGTATAAAAGCAATTACATAGTATGAGTAACTGGTATTTATTCCAATCATACAAGGCTGATTTAACATTCAAAAGTCACTTAATATAGTCCATTATGACAATAAGCTAAAAAGAATAGAAATCACATGATCCTAGCTACAGATGCAGAAAACGTATTTTACAAAATCTAACAGCCACTCAGATGAATACTGTAGAAAACAGAAACAGTAGATATTCCTCAGCCTGAAAAAAACAAAGAAACCAAAAAACTAAAACTATTTTAGAAAATAAAACCAGGGTCTGGAGTGATGGCTCAGTGATTAAGAGCATTGGCTGCTCTTGCAGAGGACCCAGGTTCGGTTCCCAGCACCCACATGGTGGTTAACAAGATCTGTAACTCTAGTTCCAGGGATCTGGTGCCCTCTTCTGGCATTCCTCAGGCAACAGGTGACATAGGTGCACTTACATACATGCAGGCAAAACACTCATACATATAAAATAAAAATAAATTTTAAAAGTTAAAAAAAAAACAAAATTAAAAAACCCAAACCAAACAAAACCACAAAAAGTCTTAGAGCTGAGCTGGGTGTGGTGGTACATGCCTTTAATCTCAGCACTTGGAAGGCAGATGCAGGGGCATCTTTGTAAGATACAGGCCAGCCTGATCTAGGCAGCTGGGGATACAGGGAGATCTTGTCTCAACCCTCCTCCCCCCAGAAAAAAGCAAAAACAAGAAAGCCCTAGAGTTAACATTCTAAGGTAAAGAAGGCCTTGTCTTCTCTCACTGTCCATTTTTAATATCTCACTGAAAGTTCTGCCTAATGCAATACTAAAAAGAAAGAACAAACACACATTTATGAAATAACATTTTCTTGTCATGTTCGTAGACATGATAGCATGTGCAAAATCCAAATAAATTGTCAGAGGCTAACTCTCTGGAGTTGGTTTTCTTCTTACACCCTATGGCTTTTGGGGGGTGTCAAACTCAGGTGTTAAGGTTTGCCTAGTAAGCACGTTTACCTGTTGAACCATCTTATTGACCCCCCTTTCTTTTCCAGCTCTGAAGAATTACAATTTGAAATTCTGAATCCACCATCATTTACACTAGCATATCACACAAAGTGAAATGAAATAAATTTAACTAAATATGTATATGTATAAGACCTGTATAAGGAAAACAACAACAACAAAAAAAACTGATAAAAGAAGTCAAAGAACTACATAAATACAGTCTCTGCTCATGGGTAAAAACAAGAAAACCAATTAATATTATAAAGATGTTAGTTCTATGCTGACCTGTAGATTCAATGTAATCCAGTGAAAATTGCAGCAAGCTATTTGTAGACACAAAGACAAATTTCCCTTCTTTCTCCCTCCCTCCCTCGCTCCTTCCCTCCATTTCTTCCTTCCTTCCTTTCTGCCTTCTTTTTTGATATAGTCCCTAACTAACTTAGAATTCTAACTCACTAGGTTGGCTAAGCTTGCTAGCCAGCAAGCCCCAGGAACTCATTTATCTCTGTATCCTCATAGTTAAAATTACAAGCATGGACTGACACTCCCAGCATAAAAAACATTCTATGAGTCCTGGCTCAAACTGAGTTTCTTTTACTGCCAGTCACTAGGACTCACTGTTAAATTTCATGTGGAGAAGCAAAAACTCAGGGTCCCCAACGCAGTACTCACGGAGAACTAAGTAGATGACAGGTCAGTACTTGTCTTCTCAACTTAGAGTGAATCTCATAATCAAGAAAATGTGGTACATGTGAAAGAAGACAAAGAGATCAACAGAACAGAACAGAGTTCACAAACGGCACCACAAATATAGCAAATGCTCTTTGATAAAAGAGCAAGGTAATCCAATGGGAAAATATTGATCTTTTTAGTACATTTTTACACCCCTTGGAAAAACTCCCCCAGCTGATAACAGCAAATGCTTAAATGGACAGGGAGCAACAGGAACTCTTCCTCATTATTAATGAGAATGAAATTGGCAAGTTTGCGAGGCTGTTGTTATGTTTCAGTTTGTGGGGACAGAACTCAGGAGCTCATTAATGCCAGGCACGTATTCTATCACTATGCTATGTACACTCTCAACCTGACAGTCTCTGGCAAAACTGAACGTACTAATCATATCATCATCTGGCAAGAGCATCTGTGTCATTTACTCAAAGGAACTGAAGCCGTATGTTGGCACAAAATCCCACACACTTACACACAGATATTTTTAATCATTTTATTCATAACTGCTAAAACAGGGAAGCCACCAAGATGTTTTTCAGTAGGTGGATGAAAGAATAAACAGTGGAACTTCAAGATAATGGAACTGCATTCAGTGCTGAAGATAAATGCACTATTAAGTCACAAAAAGACATAAAGGAAACTTACATGCACATTACTATGTGAGATAAGCTAATCAGAAAGGATACATACTCTATGAATCTATGTAACATCCTAGGAAGTACATAATTATGAAAACAGTTATGGATCCATATTTTCCTGGGATATGGAGGAGGGAATAATGGGTGAGATGCCATTTTAGGTAATGATACCATGTGTGTTAAGCATTTGTCCAAACCTAAGGAATACAAACCACCAAGAGCACATGCTAATGTAAACTATGGCGCTGGACTGATAATGGTTTGCCAAGCCTAAGTTCACTAATAACAGACCTGCCATCTGATGTGTGATGATGACAAAGGAGGGGCTGTGTCTATGTTGATTCAGGGAGTTTATAGAAACCTCTCTGTACCTTTTTTCTCAATTTTACTGAGTGCCTAAAATTGTTCTAGAACATACCACCCCATAATTAAGCAAAAAAAAAAAAAATACCCTAACTAAACTTAGTGGGTCATGCTGAGCATAGTGGTCAAAACCTTTAATCCCAGCACTCGGGAGGCAGAGGTGGGCAGATCTCTGTGGGACTGAGGCCTGCCTGAGCTACAGAGTGAGTTCTAAGCCAGCTGGGGCTGCAGGGAAACCCTGTCTCATAAAACAAAAACAAAAAGAAAAAGAAGAACAAATAAACTTAGTTGGTCTCACACACACACACACAATAATGAAGCAAAAAGGCATGAACCATGAATTCAGCTTTGGGATATGTTGGAAGAGATAGTTCATTGGGAATGAGAGTAACAAGGAGATTAAAAAAAAAAAACTACATCATATGAATGTATAAGATTTCTCAAAAATAAAAAATTTAAATGCTAGGTATTTGATAAACTTTCAAATGGAGATTATAATATTTCCCCTCTCATATATTTATATCACATTTTTTTATAAAGAACAAATGCTATTTTGAAATTGACAAACACAACTATAGAATTCCAAAGACAATTTGCCATGAAACCTTTGGAGATTAAGTTCTAGTAAAACATGCAGAAACTAATGGGGAAACAAATCAATAAAAAGATTTGAATTGACATTTTTACCTTTTCTTTAGAAAAAATGTCAGTGCTAAATACTGCTTGAAGACTCAATTTAGAGAAAGTTCCTTCTGTATTTCTTTCGATTCCCTCTAATGAGAAGAGCACTTTTTCATGTGTAATCATTTCCAAACAAATGCTAACCAGTGGTGAAGAACATGGCGAAGTATTCTGGATCTCGGCTTCCCCCCCAAGAAATGGTGGGAAAATTTTGATAAAAAATGCTAAAGTCCCTGGAAGGCAGAAGGGTTACTGGAAGCCGTGATTCAGAGTCAGGCAACTTAAGGCCTTTGGTGGCAAATGGGCCCAGGTCTGGTTATACAGGCCTTGGCTCTAGGTTTTCTTAGATTCGTTGATGGGTGTGTCTTTGATGGGGTCTTTGTGGCTCACTGGGGTGCCTGGAAGGGTAAGGGAAACCCCGGCCTCGATGGTGGGTATAGACTCTGCGAAAGGGGCCGGGTCTCCCCTCACGACCAGTAAAGTTGGTCTCCATGGTGCATCTCCGCTGGCGAGAGTTGGTTTCCCTGTAGCATCCTAGTTGGCGAGAGGTGGTCTCCCTGGAGCATTCCCCGTGTTGGCGAGAGTTGGTCTCCCTGGAGCATCCCCGTTGTTGGCGAGAGTTGGTCTCCCTGGAGCATCCCCGTTGTTGGCGAGAGTTGGTCTCCCTGGAGCATTCCCGATGTTGGCGAGAGTTGGTCTCCCTGGAGCATCCCCGTTGTTGGCGAGAGTTGGTCTCCCTGGAGCATTCCCGATGTTGGCGAGAGTTGGTCTCCCTGGAGCATTCCCGATGTTGGCGAGAGTTGGTCTCCCTGGAGCATCTCCGTTGTTGGCGAGAGTTGGTCTCCCTGGAGCATCCCCGCTGGCGAGAGTTGGTTACCCTGGTGCATTGGTGTTGATGTGAGTCCATTTGCCTGGTATGCTGTTGGTGGTGAAGATTGGTTTCCCTGGTACAATTGCGTTGGTGCCTCGAGGAATTGTAGAAAGGCTGCTGCAGCAAAGGTGGCTGAGACAGCAGAAAGGCATCCTGCCGGCTTCGAGACTGCACAGACGACTGCCGAGGGTCCCTGGACACAGTTTGTTGGCTCGGCTCACCTCTGCGGTGCTGTGGCTGCCTCCTGTCCGTCCAGGCTGGCCGTCTTTCCGCAGGGTCATCCCTGATCCACCTGCCCACGAGGTTGCGCCTGGGAAGGACCACACCCCAGGCGTCTGCCACGTGCGCCAGCAGCAGCTGCGAGAGGTGGCGGTGCGCGCGCTGGTCCCAGTGCACGCCGTCCCGCAGGCGGTGCTGCGCCGCATGGCGGAAGTGAAAATGGAGGTCCAGCACATCGAAGCCATGCCTCACAGCCTCGGCGGTGCTGTAGAAGTTGGCCTCCATCACTTCTTCCGACAGCCGCGTGGAGCAGGGCGGAGCCTGGCGCCGGAGGAAGAACCCGGTCACGGCCTGGGCCACGGGCATGGCGGTGTTCCACACCAGCAGGCAGGACGTGGGCAGCACCTGGTCCAGGCGCCGGAAGAGCCTGCCGAGGTCCACGCGGTACCACCTGCGGAAGTTGTGGCTGTACCGGGCCAGGTCCCAGAGGCACGAGTTCATGACCACCAGGTCCGGGGCGTACTGGCTCCAGCGCAGCTGCGCCAGCACCTCCTCCACGTAGGCCGAGTGGGCGCGCGTAAGGAAGTAGAAGCGGACCAGGTGGTGGCCCGAGCAGAACTGGCGCACCTCGCGGTAGTGGATGCTGTTGTGCATGTGGCCCCGTCTGCCTCCGTCTAGAAGCAGGTCGCCCTCGAAGCTCAGCTCGCCCTTGGCCTTCAGCTGACTGGAGGACAGCAAGCAGTCCTTCTGCAGCAGCAGCACCAGGTCCTTGTACACGAGGCGCTGGACGGAGTCGCCCATGATGACCACGAACTTGTTGTGCAGCAGCTGCTGGACTTCGCGCGCCCGGAGCTGGGGCATGGTGGCTGAGGGTAGCCTCGTGCCTCCTTTCCTTCCCAGGAGGTCTGCGAACCACCTGGGGAAGCAGAGCACTTCACCTAAGTGAGAAAGGTGCCGGATGCGCAGACTGTGGGATGCACAGCTGCTTGGGTGGTGCGGAGAGGGGACCTCGTGCTCCGCTCCTGAACTCCGCCTCAGTCGGTTTCTACAGCCCAGGAACGTGACCTCTGAACCCCGTTACGTGAGGCCAGGCTCCACCTGGCGGAGGAGAGGTATAGCGCTCTTGCGGAAGTCCCAGAGTTCCGGTTGCAAATGCAGGATGAGCAGGCATGCCCCCTCTCCCGCCCTCCTCCCTTTCCCCTTCTCTCCTTCTCCCCTTCCCCTTCCCTGTGACTCAAGTAGCTCAATTTTGGGCCACTTTAAAGTGTGTACTCAGGGACAAGCCAGCCAAAGGCCTTCTCTTCGTCTAGTATTTCACTAACGGGGTGCTCAGCTCATCTGGATGGCCTTACTGCTTACTCTCGCAGCTTTCTGTACATGAGCCCATTTCCTTTAAAAAAAAAAATAATTTCATTTTACGTGTATGAGTGTATTGCCTGCATGCATGTAAATGCATCCTTGTCATACAGTGCCCATGGAGGTCAGAAGAGAGTGTTGGATCCCCTGGAATTGGAGTTAAGAATGGTTGTTAAGCGTCATGTGGGTGTTGGGAACCTAACTTGGTTTTGCAAGAGCAGCCAGTCCTTTTGACCCCAGAGCCATCTCTCCAACCCTTGTTCATGCTCCTATTTCTAGTTGAGGTTTTCTTCATTGCACGTGTAGTGTTTGTTTTTAGCCAGACCTGTATTTGTGGCACTTAGAGAATATCTCCATTGTGGGAGGAATGCCATTGTCAAAGGTACACTGCATTCTGGGGACTGATCTACAGCCCAGGATTACTAAGAAGTAGTTAACAGAAAATATGGTGCATTGTATAGAATAATACAAAAAGATCCCCTCGTACCTTTTACCTATTCTCCCTTGTGGTGAAATCTTAAACCTTGGTCTTTTTGTACATACATGTACCCCTACAGTTTGTCCTGTTATTGGTGGATAGTCTCCCCCTACACTGTTACTAAGCTTGGTAACCATTTAAGCTATTCTCCATTTATGGAATTTTGTCATTTCAAGAATTCTGTATTAATGGAATCGGATAGTACTTAACCTTGGGGCATTGTTGTCTGGATTTGTCCACTTTATAAAGTCTGACTACCTGTTGTCTGTCAATGGTGTAAATAGCAATACTCTATTCTTTTATTATTGCTGACTGCTTACTCTTCAGTGGTGTGGGTATATCACAGTTGTATCCAGTCATCTGTTGAAAGGACTGCTGGGTTGTTTGAAGGTTTTGGCTGCCACAAATGATACTGTTGAGCATTCCTGTGTAGATTTTTTTGTGTAAATACATGTTTTCTTTGAGATAAATCCAGAACTGCATTTGCAAAGCTGTAGGATGGTTGTGTAGCTAATGATTTAAGAAATGCCCTCACTTGTCTGGTTTGGTGGCTTATGCATGTAGTCCCAACACTCAGGAGGCAGGAATAAGGGGACAGGGAATTTGTGGCTAGCCTAGGCTACATAACATGGTGAAACTCTGTCTCAGAGAAGAAAAGCATGGTCACTGTTTTCTAGAATGTATGCCTTTTTTCATTCTCATACGTGTAACAATTTTTCTTTCTTTGTGGGCCATAGAGATGCATGTCCTGAACATATGAACTCCAAAATCTTCCATATGCTTGCTCAAGCTGGTCTATCCCAGGGAGTTAGGAAAAAAGGACTTACTTTTCCTACTTGATACCTCATGGATGTTGTTAAGCTCCATGGAATTTGTTTTAAAATCACTTTGTCACTAGGTTGCCTTATTTATCTAGGCCCTTTAACAGTTGTTTAGGAAATCTTTCAGTGCTTTGTTTGAGAGACTTAAGGACATATACCTGTGCAGGTGTGTGCAAGGTGGTTAGGTTTGGTATTGGGGTCAAAGGCTCAAGACCTAAAATCATCATTTGTTGCATATTCCTGGAGGATGGGAGAAAGAGGAAGAGGTCTTGCTTTCTGCACTGTAGTCCTGGAAGTACTCTAGTAGTTTTGCATAGTGAATATTTGTGCTTTATAGTCATTCTTGAGGCTCTTGTGGATTTTCTGGCTTCTTCTTAGGGCATTTTGAACTATTTTAACCATACTCTGTTTTTTGAGGTGATCCCCTGTGCCTTTTCTTGCTAGTATTTTCTTAAATGGTCCTCAAAATCTCATTGTTTTTCAGCACTATAATTTTTTTTAAAAAGCATTTTTCTTTTGTGATTTCAGTGTAACCAGGAACAACATGAAAGTAAGAATCATGTGTCCTTCCATCTATGAGTGAATCAATCCATTGAATTTGATTATGGAAGCAAATATCTTGTATAATTTACTTTGCTAAGTTTCTTTATCCTAAGATGGTTGTTAGTTGCTTAGAAAGCAGGAAAATAGATTTCTAAGGTAGTTTTTACCTTTTGGCAATATTTGGCTTTATGAATCAATAATTAGAAAATTAAAACAGTAGTAACTTGTTGGCACATTAGTTTTGAATAAGATGGAAAGCTAGTTCTTATTCTGCTCATCTATTCAAATGATCCTCTAAATATCTCCTTGTACTTCAGTTAAACATACAAAAGGAAAGAAAAATAAATTCCATAAGCCATTTGTAATTGTGTGCAATTTGGATCTGTAATCCAATGGTTTTGTTTTCTTCTTAGCTTTGATGGTTATGTAGTAACAATTCTTTTATTTCTTTTCTTTGTCCAATATCAGATTTGTCTAGACGTTAACATCAGTTTATTTGGAACCTGAAGAGATGGCTTAGAGGTTAAGAGCACAGGCTGCTCTTGAAGAGGACCTGGGTTAAGATAACTGGCTGCTCTGGCAGAGAACCTGAGTTCAGTTCCCAGCACCCACATGGTGGCTAGCAACCATCCGTAATTCAAGTTCCAGAGGCTCTAATGCCCTCTTCTGACTTCGATGGACATCATGACACAGGTACATTTACACACATGAAAGCAGTGCATTCATACTCATAAAAGAAATAATAAAATGTTTTAATAGAATTTTATAATTAAATTTTTGTATATTTCATACAGAACATCTCAGCCAAACCTAGTCAGTTTTATAACCCCTTCCTCACTGGCACCCTCCCACAACACTCCTTCCCGGAATTCATACATTCTGTCATTTGTGTTAAGGCCTATTATTTCAGGTTAGTGTCCCCAGACATTCTTCAGTGCAAGTTCATCACTGAGATCTAGTCAGCTTATCCAAAGACCCTCATTTTAAGAAAATGATCTCTTCCTCACCCAACAGTAATCAACTGCCAATATTTCTTCAGCAAAAATTGGGGTCTGCTACCCATTTCTCCAGTTCCATGCTGGCTTTTTGTCTGCTTGAGTTTGCATGCTTCTTGACCGTGATGAAATTATTGCTGTAGGTTCATATGAGCAGAGTCCCTGGAGCTTGCAGGATTCTGTTTCCATATGGTCACCCTCTCCTCCCTGGCTCTTATAATCAGTGTATTTAGAGTCCTATGTCACGAAATGTAAATTTCAAACTAAAGGACATTTTATTTTTTTCATCAAGTTAAGAGGATGGCCTGGATGAGGGAGAGATGAAACTTTCTTGAGATGGACAGGAAGTGTAGGTGAATAAATGTGTCCCTTTTACCGAATTAACAACTTAAAAACAGAGCTGAACTAAATTATTGGGAAGATTTGTTTGGGGGAGAGAAGTGTGCTGCTGACAAGGCATGTAAAGACACACCTAACACTTCTAAGTAAAGGCAAAAGTGTTGGCATTGCCAGATTTTAAGTTTTTCTCTGGTAGTTTCATCACTAAGTTCTGCTGAGTGTACAAGCTGAAGTTATTATGAGTTAAAGAGTTAAGTATCTAGATGGTTAAGTAACATGGGGAAGAAAAATAAGTGGCTTAAAAAGGCTCTAGGGCTGAGGATGTAGAGGTGCTTAGTGAAGAGGTGAGCGCGCTGGCCGGCGGTGTGGTCCTGACCTCCTCTCCTACCCGTGGTTCTTCCCCTCTTGCCATCAGTCCGTATCCTGCTTTATTTCCCTTTACAGTGTTTCCTACTACCTGACATTTCATCATTACTATTTTATAATATATTAGCATTTTCTTTTCCCTTTCGATTTTAGTTCTAGAGAAATTGACTTGTCTTTATTGGCTTATGTGTCCTCAGTTGTAGGTTGGTGCTGAGCATATAGCTGATAATTGAATAAATGTTTGTGTGATGAAAAAATACAGCATGGAAATTCCTTATCAGAAGAGATCTTAAAAACTTCCCTGAACACCCATGTACTGCTTGAGTTGCCTAAGTATCGTGTGCTGTGTTTATTCACATTTATTCACAGAAAACTTTCCATGGCAGTGTTTTGTTCAGAAAACTAAACCAAGTAGCTGATCAGGCCTATAATCCTAGAATTTATACTTCAGATACTGTCTTGGAAGAAAGGAAAGAAAGAAAACGGAAGGAAGGAGAGAGGGAGAGGGAGATTGGGGAAGGGAAGGAGAGAAAGGATTGTGGGAAAGAAAGAGAAAGGACAGAAAAATTGAATCATTAAAATTCTGATTTATTTTTTTTAATGAGGTTGGAAAGATGACTCGGGGGTTAAGAGCACCTCGTGTGCTTTCAGAGGGCCTGAGTTTGATTCCCACCAGCAACTATACCTCTAGGGTTCCAGTGCCCTCTTCTGGCTTCTTTAGGCATTGCATTCACACACACACACACACACACACACACACGCACACAAAATAAACTTGTATAAAAATAAAGATCTCTGTTTTTTTTTTTTTAAAGGGCCTTATTTGATCCCTTAAGATATTAGATCATGATTATTCCTCTTCCACAGAACTGTGATTTAGATACTATTTGTCCTTTATTGTCTGTTTTATACTAGCCTTAAATGTCTTCAATGATTTCTACCATGTGTTATGAATTCCATTGTGTATTAGTGCATGACTGTGTACTCCAAGAGGCATAATGATATGTAATTCAGAGGCCTGTCACTAGCACAGGAGGAATTTCCCTGCATGAGCCCAGCACACACCTTTAATCCTAGCATTCAGGATGTGATCTTAGAAGCAAGTTCCAGGTCAGCTGGGGATACAGGGAGACCTTATCTCAAAACAACAACAACAACAAAAAACAAAAAACAAAAATTGCCTTGCATGGTAATGCAAGAAGTGGATCCTTTTGGGATAACGCCTTTTTTCTTCCAAATAACAGTAAGGCTTTTGACTGAGGTCCTCTGTCCTGCATCTTTGGAGAGGGTGTGGATAGTAGCAAGAGTTACTTCATCCAGATAACATGTATTTTCAACTCATGCATGTCCCTGTTCCTTGCTCTTCTTTTGTTGGCTGATTGAGCACTAATCTCAAAGCCTTTATGCTCAATTTTGTCATTTGCATCAGTTACAAAAGCCAAACCAACCTTGGGGGTTGGTTCTAATAAATCTCTTCTCCATTTCTAGTTACTTATTGCAGTATTCATCACAAGACAGCTATGACATTCTAAAATAAATCCAGTGTTCCAGGTGTGGTTTGATTAACACAATTGCAGGTTTGGATTATCACCTCTTTTGTTAAAATAATGGTGCCTAAAACCTAATCTGCTTTATTGGAGAATCCACCATGCCATGACTCACTTTGCCTTTACCTTCCATTAAACTTGTCTGAGTCATTTTAATACCTGGTAAATATTGTCTTCCTTGTCCTAATATGTGCCTGTGGCATTTTAATTTTGAAAGCAAATATAAAGCTATCATAAATATAGTATAAACTTATTCTGCTAACTTTATGTTCCTGTTAGCCAAGATCTTCTTATTCCATGGCTATAGCCTATTGAGATCTTTCTGGAGTCTTACTTTGCTGTCCTGGTTGCTTAATATCCTCCACAATCTGCAAACCTTGCCTGATAAACATAACTTCTTCAATAGTAAAAGTACTGAACTAGACAGGTTGGAGTAAAGGAACTATGGTCGTGTTTATCTCCTTCCAGCTTCATTTTATCCAGTTTTCAGGAGACTTTGGATATAACTGTTTAGTCCATTATTCATCTTTGCTTCTAGGACATGTTCTTCCATCTTGTCCCAGAGAAATGCTTGATAAATTGTACCGTGTGCATTTCTAAAGTCTTTATAGACTTGACCTACAGGTTTCAATGATCTAACTGCATATCCTTGCAAAGCTCTGCTGGATGCCCTCCCTCCTTCTCCCAGTCCACTTGACCCTGCTTTGTGCTACATTATCTGGGTCCTTCATCCTGAACTGACAGGAGTTTGCAGTATGGCAGAAGGAGATAATGGCATATATTTCACCAGATTTCTTTCTTACAGCCACACATAATATAGTATGCATAACATAGTATAAATGATGTCATTCTTCTTCCAAAGACTAAAAATCCCTATGATGGATTCTCTCTTGACTACAGAGACAACTGCAATGCTGCTGCTTCATTCAAATCTAAGGAGCACAGACTTCCAACTTGTGTCATCATAAAGGGTTCTGTGCTTGATTTAATGCTTTGTGGTCCTTCTCTTGACTTTCAGTCTGTTTTGAAAGGAACCTTACAAAAGATGTAGTCAGTCTTGCTGTGAATGGTATTGGTTTCCTTCAGCTACTTCACTGCTGATCCAGGTTTCCCTTAACACACTGCCCATGCTTTCATGGTGAGTCCCTTTGCTACAGTCTCTCTTGTGTGTGTCATGTGCTTCCAGCCAGGGCTCTGACTCATGTAGAAAGAAATGAGATGAGTCAAATTTGTTCTTGTGAGACTCTGTTGGCTCCTAGCGATCATCAGTTCTTTATGTTCTCTACACCGATTTCTTTGTGTAAAATATTCCAAAACCTTATCTGAAATCAACGTAACACTTCACTCTAATTTGCTACACCTCCATTTGTACAGTTTTCAAGATTAGTTTGTATTTTCCAGCATACAGTTCTATTTCCCTGTGTTGAGATCCTCGAAGGCCACTGGCAATGTTTAATGATCTAATTTGCAGGTTCTTTAGAGACCTTAAGAGAAAATTCAGCCTCAGCTAACACTCCAGTTCAGCCTTATCAGTATATTTTGTCTTTTTAGTTCAGGGAGAATTTGTTTTCTGTTTGTCATCACTGAAGGTATTAACATCAAACACAGAATATTCTTTACTTTCCTCTTGTACTAATAACAAGTGTAAAAGATTTTTTTAAAGGTCCACTTTAGTACTACAGGCTTCCTAAAATTATCGATATCTTGTTAGTCTGTTTTGAATCTTTCCCTATTCTTTAAAAAAAAAAATTAGCTGATATTTTTTCTAAATGGAAAAAGCTGAGAGACCAACATAAAAGTCTGAGTTGAGTCTGTCACCATTCCCTTCTAACTCCAAGGAGGAATTATATATTGTTTCTGGTTTTCTATGGCTGTTTTTATGTCATTTGGATTGAGGGTCTCGGAATTTTCAGCAAAAAAGGCAAGAATATGATGTGGTTATATACGGACTCATGTTTAGATGCTAAAGCAGAAGCTTTTTAGTAAAAACTTGTAGGGATGATGCTAGAAGATGGCAGACATCAGGGAAGTAGGTGTCGTGAGGATGGGTGATGAGCAGATGTTTTGCTACATATGTCTGTACTTAGGACTGCCATGAAAACATCAGTTTCTTCCCAAATCTTTCTTGGTGATGACTGTGTTTCTCAGTGCTCAGGGCAACCATAAGAAGGGCCACTGATGTTTGGATTTTAAATGTGTCCCTTCAAAGTCTGAGCTCAGCAACCACAATGGTTTTTTTTTTTTTTAACTGTCTGATTCTTTTCTTCCTCTGTGGCTTCATTATTTGTACTTCTACTGTTAGAATTACATTTATGTGAACTTCTGAAAACGTCTTCCATCTTGGCATTTCCTGGCATAAAAACCAAACTTACCTTTTGTTTCTAAATAAAAATAAATCTTGTTCACTGTGCTTCAGCTTTATCCCATGGGATAGATTTCTAGTGGATTTTTTATTCGGGAGAATAAAATAAGTATTTTATGGTAAGTATTTAGAAAAGACTATTTCTGTTGTCTTAGTTCATTTAGGATCAGCTACTACTGCTGTTCTGCCTTATTAATATTGTTTGCATTTTCTTAGTCTGCTGTGGTTTGCTTTCTCTTTGTTATGCTATTATAATAAAATACCTGACATTGAGTAATTTATAAAGAACAGAAGTTCAAGGTTGAGGGGCTCACATTGGCCAAGTATTTTTTGCTGCAGCATCCCATGATAGAAAGTGAGAGTTTAAGAGGGGTAAGTACTTGAACTCACACTCTACCGTTGTTTTATAATTAGCATTAATCCTCATGACTTAATTATCAATGAAATCCCATGAGGCAATCCTTCTTACGCTGAAGTTGTAGGGATTAAATTTCCAATGCATGCTTTTGGGATGACATGTTCAAATCATGTTCTTTTTCTGCCTCGAAAATCTATAGCCTTCCAGCTGGGTGTGGTGGCACATGTCTCTAGTTCTAGCACTAGGGAGGCAAAGGTAGGGTGGATATCTGTGAAACTGTAGGCCAGCCTTGTCTACATAGAGAGTTCCAGACCAGCTAGGGCCACAGGGAGACCAAGTCTCAAAAACACACACACAAAAAAATTTATAATCTTCTAATGCAAAAACACATTCACTTTGTGTAAATTGCCCCAGAATCTTAACTCATCCCAAGCCAACTGAAAAGTCCACTGTTCAGAGTCCCCTGTAAATCAGTTATGAATATGAGATTCAAGGTACCATTGGTCTTAAGGGTAGGGGTGTGTGTGTGTGTGTGTGTAAAATTAAAAAGCTGCATGTTTCTAAAATACAGTAATAGGATAGGCCTGTGACATACAATAAGGGGTAATGACTGAAGTCTGAACTCTAGCAAGGAAGATAACGTTAAGACTTAAAGCTCTCGAATAGGCTCTTTGATTTCAGGTCCCTCATTTTGGGTGTGCTGGAGTAGGAGTCCAGCACCCCTGCCCCCCACCGTGGCTTTGATAGGCCCAGTTTATCTAGCAATGTTTATCATTTGCACCTTCACAGCTGGAGTTGCAAACTGCAGTCCTATAGTTCTGTGAACTTGGGAGCTGCCCTATCTACTCCCATTATTCCACTTGACGTTGCCAGTGTGGAAACTCTGTGGTGACTGTGTCCCTTTGGCAACATTCTGCCTGATTGCCCAGTGGCCTATGACATCCTTCAAAATCTGCTTGTGGGGTTATCATGATGTCCCAGTTAGCTTGACCTCTCAATACATCCACAGAAAGGAAGCTAGAACACAGGGCTGTAGTTCCTGTGTTTTGTATGTCTGCGGTATTCGCACATTAATGCTGTCAAGATTTATTGATAGAATCATCTGGAGCAGTGAATTGAGGTGTTACCTGGCTAGCTGATGGCTGGGATGGCAACACCCACTGCGTTGGTGTTTGGAGAGTATTACCCTAAGGCAACACATGGCCCAAGTGCTATCATCCTATAAATATGGGTCTGGAAACCTTAAAGACAGGGTCCTAGCTTGCCTGGAAGATATCTGAAAGGTTCTTTGGTCACTCTTCCTTTGTCCTGGTGAATAGAACCTGAATTTCCTCTTTTTAAGCTCTTTAGCAAATGTTACTTGGTTACTCCCTTAGTTCTTCCCTGAAGATCCACCTAGCATAACTCTGAAGAGTTATGCTGTCAAAGCATGTGTTTAGCTTGGCTTAACCTAGGATTTCCCAAGGGAGCCAAGACCATTAATTTATTCATTCATTCATACTCACAAGTTTCTTGTCTATGCTGTATGTTGACATGGCTTTACTATTTGTTTGTCCGCATTTATATAACGTGCTCAGGAATTTTATTTAGGATGTAAATTGAAAATAATTTTAATAATTTCAGGACCAACCAGGAAAACCATTTATTTATATCCTGTATTTTTCTTCATTTTCACTTTCTTAGAAGAGATTCTCACTATGTAGCCCTGTCTGTCCTGGAACTCTATATAAAGACCAGGCTGGTCTGGAACTTATAGATATCTTTGCCTCTGCCTCCTGAGCGTGTGATTGTAGGTTTGTACCACACACCTAGCCTGATGTGTCCTCTTAAGAAGAGTTTTTATAGACTTGGAGAGATCACTTGGCAGTTAATTGTATGCTTGCAGAAGACAGCTAACAGCCATCAGTAACTCAGGTGCCAGGGGATCCAGAACCCTCTTCTGACATTCACAGGCCTTGCAGACGTGGCGCATGCACATATTCACATGCAAAACACTCATAAACAGAAAGCAAAAATTAATTTTCTAAGTTTTAAAATCATATCTGTGCTATGACCACAAGTCTTAAGCCAATATATATCACAAAGTTTCTATAATCTTAAGCTCCCACTTCGAATGGCCTTGGCTTTAACCAGATCCCTCAAATGTCATAAATATCTTACTTAATCTTACTTAATAAATACTTAATCTTCCCACTGTGGATGTTACCATAATCTATCAATTTATCAATCCCTCTTTACCATTAATAACCAAAATCCACCTTGTCTTATCAACAGAATATTTTAGGGGTGACAGCTTGGGAAATATGAAGACATGGGTACTGTAGATGCAGTTTGGTTGGCAGAGTGGATTTGATCTCCAACATCCCATAAATTGGGTGTGGTGTTCTGTAATGCCAATACTCCAGATGTGGAATCAGGAAGGCCAGATGTTCAAGCTCATCCTTGGATATATAGGGAGCTCCAGGTCATCCTGGACTAGAAATCGTCTCAAAACAAAATAGAATAAAACATCACAGAATATGCTTCATGTGATCCTCTTTAGCTATTGAGAAATCAGGTTTGGGGAGGAGGTAGTTACTCACATACTTGTGCAGGCAAACTTAGGGCCCACGAAGGCCTGATTCAAGCTATTGATAAATCACAATTTCTTCAAATTACCCGGTATTTCTTAAGGAAATCTTCTTCGTCAATGTATTTATATACAACACATGGAGCCAATCCAGATCTTGTCTGTATTTATTCTATTGATAATGAAATACCAGATTCTGTGATTGAATATGTACAAAACTGTTGTGTTGAAACTTGTCATTATGTCATAGCTTTTGAACATGAGGCTTTTAGGAGATGATTGAGCTGTGAGGGTGGAGTCCTCAGAGCTGGGATCAGAGTTCTTATACAAAAGTCTGAGGGAGTGGATTCCATTTGTTCCACTCTTCTGTCCTGTCAGGAAAAGGTGTTCATCCCCTTTCACCCTTTCTGTCTCTTGTACCATGTAAGTTTACTTCACTGGTGCCATTTCTGAGTAGCAAGCCCTTTTCAGACAATAAACCTGCTAATACTTTAACTTTGGATGTGTTAGCCCAAGAACTTGAAGAAATACATTTTTGCCTTTAATAAATTATATGGTCTTAGGTGTTTTGTTATAGCAGCACAAACAGACTACACCAAGATATACCAGGTTACAGAATTTTATCTTCAGTGTTCATTAAAATGAAATTCAAGGGTGGGTTCCTTCTGTATGTTCCCATGTGGAGAGTAAAAGGTAAGCCTTTTAATTCTTTTTCTGTCGCTGTGAGAAGATACCTGGAGTAAAAGCAACTTAAGCAGAAAGGCCTTATTTGGGCACACAGTTAGAAAGTACAGTCATTGTGGCTGGGGATTCCTGGTGGCAGGAGCTTAAGGCAGCTGGTCACCCTGCATCTGCAGACTGGCAGCAGAGAAACCTGGATTCTAATACCCTCGTGGTCAGGTAACGGATTCATTTTCATGCAGGTCAAGACCCAAATCCAGGGAATGGCACCACCCACTTTTAGAGTGGGTCTGCTAGTTAAACTAATCAAGGTCATCCCTTCCAGACCTGCCGAGAGGCTAACCTAATCCAAATAATCCCTTACAGGAATCTCCTAAGAGGTTCCTCCTGTCCAGGAGCAACACTGACCATCACATTAAGCCTCAAAAGTTTCTGTTCACAATTGATTTGGAAGGCAGTGTAGTGTGATAAAGAACAGGTCTACTGGTTGTAACTCTAAAATGTCCATAACAGTTGTGTTATAAGCCTTATAAGAGTGAAGACAGAAATCTCTTGTTCTCATAGCTGACTGAAATATCTAGGAAAGTTAGACTTCCCTGGAATCTCTAGTAATATGCATTTCAGAATTTTTGTCAGGCAGTGGATCTGGAGGAATACAGGAATGGCACGATACGCTCCCTGTGCCATGCCGTTTCCCCAGCAGCATCACTTGCCCTCCCCTCGTTTGTCACCTGCTCATAACTCTCTTGCTATGCCTTTTCTATTGCCCCTCACCCTCTACACAAGATCAGATGGATAGAAGTTAGGAGCTGAACTCATGGCTTTCTAATAATTTATTGATTCTCAGAATTAAAAATTTAAAAATTAAAGCAAAAGTTACACACAGGTATAATTTCCTGAACTTCAGTCTTTCTTTTTTGAGAAATGGGCATTTTAGCACCTGCCCTCAGTACCTCAAAGGTGGTTGTGATGATTACAACATAAAAGAAGAACAAAACTTTAAAGCTTCCAATTAATATAAATGTAAATCCTTGTTGACATGTAAAGGAAGCGAAAGGGTCTAGGCACTATTTCCTATTAAGGAAGAAGTAACGAGAAAAAGGACACACTATCCCAGGCACTCCAAATATTTCTGTTCTATTTAACATGGTTTTTAGCAAATATTAAATAGAACTTTCCTTTTTTGTCAACCAACTCAACTTAAGTTTTGAATTTAATTCATGGAGGCTAGAAAACAACAGCAGTGATCAAAGACCTATTTTAACACATTTATAGCCTCTTATTATTGTAACATTCTGAAGTAAAGGGCAAAAATTTCACCCAGTGAACTTGTTCTTCCTGTTACTAACACAAGATTGAGACATTTAAATGCTAAGACATGGATCCCTCAGGCAGAACATAAAATATTTATAATGAAGAGAGTATGGACCAATAAATTTCAGTTATGAATGTTTTTAGCTAAAAGAAATAATAAATAACCTTCCAGTGGCAATATTTCAGTCTGCCTTTATTGTGGCTCATCACGTCACATTTTCAGGAAACAATAATGATTGCATAGTAGGACACTAAATTATTCTCATGTTTAATGAACGATTAAACTGTTAAGCTTTGATTAAGATATAAGAGCCTCCTTAATTTAACTGTGAGATGTGGTTTCCTTGGAAAGGTATAGTTTGCGATAATAATAAAGATATTGTAATAGGTATATTTTTTAAATTGAAAAGCAATTAAAAAATAGATGAAGCTTTGAAAAAGGATGATCAACTTTGTAGGTTTGGGAAAGAAAGAATAGCATTTAAGTGATTAGGACAGGAACTGAAGGATGCTTACTTTTAGTCCATTTGAGCGGTTTGGAAAATTGATACTGGCCTAAAATTTTATATTAATGATACATAGAAACTACTAGGAGATATTATAGGACCTGGGAGATAGTATATACCAGCAGACAAAAGACTTAAATCAGAACTCTGTTGTTATGACTTACTTGCTCTGTGACCCTGAACAAGTCTTTGTCTTCTCACACTCTCCTCCTTATTTGTGAGGCCAGAAGATCTGTCCTGAATGGTTGTTATATGAAGTGAGGTAACCTGTCTGAGCCTGGGCCCTTCAGAGAACAGAGCACAGATGAAAGTTTTATATAGATATCTGCTTCTGGGTACAGAAAGGAATGAGGTACCAGGTTAGGCAAAGAAAGGAGAGCCAAGAACAAGTTTGATTGTCTGTAGACCATCTTACTATCTGGCTGCTTTACTATCCCAGAGACTTTACACAAACATCAATCAAACCATCTGCTGAGGGGAGGACTGATTAGAGAAGAGTTACTCATCAATTTCCTTCTCTACATCCATCACCACAGAGCATGTTAAGAGTTGTTATATCCCCCCGCTCCCCGTTGATTAGCATGCTGAAACTCAAATGCTCTATACTTCAGAATGCGGCTGTCTTTGGACACAGATTACACTGATGCAAACAGAGGGGCCCCCAGTGTAACGGGAACACTGTCTGTAAGGAGAGTAGATTTGGATCCACAGAGATGTACATATCAAAAAATGACTAAGAGGCCATTTCTTTCTTCGGGGCCTGAGAAAAACTGAACCTGCTGATGCCTTGACCTTGCCATTCTCACCTCCAAACTGTGAAAGGATATATTTCTGTGGGTTAAACCACTCAGTCTATGCTATTGTGCTATGAGATCCCTGGCCAACTGACATGGGGTGTTAACTCCCCCACACTCTGCGTGGTACAAGTGTGAAAGGAGAGTAGGTTCCATTTCGATTCTGACACTGAGGTGTCAACAGAAAAGTTCTATATGGAAAGTGGGGTGAGGGTCCTGGAGGGATGGGGCCATCAGTCCCAGTGTGGAATGCAACCAAAGCCCTTACAGCCTAGGCGGTCAGTTAGTGTCTGGGGCTTAGAGAACCTGAAAAGGAGGATAAGAAGCAATACAACATGAAAGGCACTTTAAAACTTTAAAAAATAAAGATAAAACTACTTACAGCTACCTGATAGATTTATGAAGGATTCATCAGAAGTATATATGAACTCATATTACCACGTTTTGTTTGAAATCATGTCCATACACAAGTCTTCTAAAATCATTGTTTCTCCAAAGAACAAGCAAAAATGCTCTGTAAAATCTATCTTCTTGAAAATATAAAGCATTAGATAAAATTGGCGTTGCTCTGAGTGTCTGTATGTGTGAGATTCCATTGCAGTCTGTAGCACCAGGATTTGGCCTTCCGTGTACTCTATTGCAAAGAATCTTGAATTGGACACACCAGAGAGATGAGTGATTTTCGTGGTCACAGGAGGCGTGCATATGGTTATAAGTTTGGTTACGTGAGACCACGAAAGCTTTCTGTTATATTTGTGGAGATGTCGGGAAATGTCTCCATATTTCAGGGGTAGTTAAAGGGTTTGTGGACTGGTGAAGTGAGAAGCAGTGAAAGGAAATGTGGTTTCTGTGGGTGAAGAAATGGAGTCAGGAGTCCTGAGTGCTGTGATATGTACGTGTGCAGAGGAACTCTCATGTGAAGTCCAGCAACCGAAAACCTACCAGATCTGAAGTTTCCGGATCACTAAATCCAACATCTGACTTGCTTCATGTATGCATTCTTTTCCCAGAAGAAAACAGTTTGATATGCATCCTCAGAGGTAGCACTGGAAAGGAAGTCAAGCTGGTTTTCATACAAATGTGATCAAAACGTCATGTGCTAAGCAGCCTGATAAATGTTGGTAAGATGAAATGTGAACACTAAAATTGCAGGTTTTGCATAAGTCATCATTTAATAACCACCTTATTTACCTAATAACTACCTTATTTACCTAATAGCTGAGAAGGGGAAAGCAAGAGGAGACAGATGCCCTGCTCACCCACTGTTTAGTTTTGTGTTCCTCTCTGGCTGAATGCCATTTCCAGGTGCTTGGTACTGAGCCACATACTAAAATTAGACACCTGGTACAGCCCTGGTTGAGACATAGCGGTGATGGCAGGAAAGCTCGTTCAGTCCTTGGCCCCTGACACTGCTATTAGTGCCTGCTTCTAGAGCTCTCAGATTTACCCAGCAATTTCAAGGAACATGAAATAAGACAGAAATGCAATCATGAAAAACTATGCATTACAGCAAAGCCTCCTTCGCATTTCAACATTTACTTAAATATTTTAAAGTCACGTGTGTTTTTTTAGCAAAACCTGGAATATGAGTGATGCTCTTTTAGGATTTCATCCAGATCATATTTTTAAAGTGCTCAGTGGGATGACATTGTAGAGACAGATTTGTATAAAGCAACATCAGAACTTCAGACATCAAAAAATAAAATACAAATAGCATTTTGCCTAAGTGAGAATTTCTCAGATTTGAAATCTAATGCTCAGGTTTGTAGATATGACAATCCTGTCTGACTAGTAGTGCAGAGGAATGGAGATCGATGGTCCCAATCAAATGTACAACAGGGTGACATCCGGTATAAGTCAGAATGAATGGATTAATTGTCACCAGCACTGGCAGCGCCATTTGTTTGATAGCCTTACGCTGTATGGTAACATAACCTTGGCAAGAGTTTATCTTCTGGATAGTTCTACCTAATTGCTTAGAATACTTGTGATAAATATTAAAGTGAAGAAAGATTGCAAAATGACATAGTGGTACTAGCAAGCAAAAAAACAGAAGTTCAAATATAAAGGATTAGTAGGTTTCTAATCATAGCAGACCAGTTCTTCATTTCTCTTACCGGGAAGTAGAAAGTACGGACTTCAGCTGATCAGATATGTGAAACCTTACCATGTGACTTCTTTCTATCATTACAGAGACCCTAGTGGCAAGCCCAATACTGTGTGTCAATGCTGATTCTCTATCAAAAGGTGTAAGATCTGAG
This sequence comes from Eospalax fontanierii, assembly GCA_035773235.1. Taxonomy (NCBI): domain Eukaryota; kingdom Metazoa; phylum Chordata; class Mammalia; order Rodentia; family Spalacidae; genus Eospalax; species Eospalax fontanierii. The sequence continues at coordinate 26,190,420 of CM069530.1, forward strand.
AAGGAATGATTAGTGGCCAGAAATCACCAGAAAAGCCTTTGACCTGTTTTAGGTAGCTAAGACTTTTGCATCAAAAATTAACTGTAGGTTCTGTCCGTGTACTCTTTCCCTAGTTGTGAAGAATTACCCAATGTCTACTGTTGAAAGAGAGGAAAAGAGCATAGGATCATTTACATATTTAATCTTTTGTTCTCAGCAATTGCATAGTGGGGGTGATACTAAAAGACCCAGATATCACTTATGCTTGCTTTGATCTCAAAATATAAAAGCAGGCCAAAGGCTGGGAGATGCAAATCATATTGATGCATCCTGCATAAAGTATGGTGGAAGTATCTCCTGTCCCTCACTGCGGGAATCTTCAGTCATGAAGCTTTTCCTAAGACATGGGTTTTAAACCAAAGAGAATGTGCTGGATAGTTCTAAGGTCAACCTAACACATCTGCGTAGAGGAAACCTCAGCTGGGGAATTGCCTCCATTGGACTGACTGTGGCCATGTCTGTGAGGTGTTTTCTTGATTGTTGAGTGATGTGGGAGGACCCAGCCCATGTGGGTGGTTCCAGACCTGGGAAGGTTGTTCTGTATTGCATAGGAAAGCAGGATGAACATGGGCCAGAAGAGCAAGCCAGTAAGCAGTGTTCCTCCATGGCGTGTGCTTCAGCTCCTGCATCCAGGTTCCTGCCCTGAGTTCCTGCCTTGAGGTTCCTAAGTGATTAACAGTGACCCAAGAAATGTAAGATAAAACAAACCCTTTCTTCCTCAAGTTGGTATTGGTCAAAGTGTTTTGTCACAGGGATGGAATGTAGACTAGAACAGAGGAAGCTGGCCTCTGGGCACGTTTCGTCTCTGTCTTAAGACACTTAATAAAATGCCCAGCTCCCAATATTCCTATGGAATGAAACAAGTTCCAATCCCCAGGCCTTATCTCAAGCTCCATATAGAAGCTTTTTCCCATTTTATCACTATCTTAATGGTTCTATAATCTCTCCTTCCTTTCTCTTCATTTACATGAAGTTCTCTTCCCTAGTTTTATTTAAATAATTGATTACTTTTTGTCAAATACTTTAGTAATTTTTTTTTTACATAGCAGTGTTGAATCATTTACTTTATAATACAGACTGCCCCCAAATTACCTAGAGTCACTATCAAATGTGTACTGTATTGGTTACATTTTTAAATATATATTTTTATTGAATTTTTCTGTCTTTCATACACAGCATCTTAGTCCTCTTTATAACCCCTTCCTCACTGGTACCCTCCACAGTGCCCCCCACTGGATTTCATGCATTCTGTCATTTAATGTTATAAATGACATGGAGTCAAATTAGTGTCCCCTGATGTCCTTCAGCATAATTGGGGTCTAGTGAGCCTACCTAGAGTCACTCCCTTAGATCAGTTCCTCTTGACCCGGTAGTAATCAGCTTCCCAGTTGTTCTTCGGCTAAGATTGGGGCCTGCTACTCTTTTCTGTAGTTCTATGCTAGGTTTTTGTCTACTTGAGTTTGGTGCATGCTATCACCATTGCTGTATGTTTGAATGAGCAAGGTCCCAGGAGCCTATGAGACTCTATTTCCATAAAGTCATGCACCTCTTCTCTGGCTCTTATAATCTTTTGGTCCTTCTTCCATAATGGACCCTGAGCACTGGTTACATTTTTAAGTAATTTGTTCAGAATACATTTTTAATTTTAATGTGCATTGTGCTTATGTATGTGCATGCAAGTGTTCCTATATGCTCCTTATGTGTGTAGAAGCCAGAGGTCAACCTCGGGTCTTCCTCAGGACAGCTGTCTCCACCTGTTTATTTGGTTTTTTGAGACAGGGTCTCTTTCTGGACACTGGGGCCTGCTTGGCCATCTAAGGGTCTGCCTGTCTCTGCCTCCCCATCACTGGGATTTCGAGTGCTCTCCCAGGCTTGCCTTTTTACATAGGTTCTGGGGATTTGAACTCACATTTCATCACACACACACACACACACACACACACACACACACACACACACATTTAACATCCCAACATGTTTTTCAGTTGAAATATTTTGAAATTTATAGGAATGGGTCCAAATATTATTCAAAAAAATTTATAGTAAGTATACTACTTTTCAGATTTTTGGACACTTATTTGAGTATTTATTGCCCTTCTCCAAATTAAAAATTAAATCCACAGCTGGGCATGATGACACACATCTTTAATCCTAGTACTCAGGAGGAAGAGTCAGGCAGATTTCTCTGAGACTGAGGTCAGCTTAGTTTATATAGTCAGCTCCTGGCTAACTGGGGCTACAGAGAGATCCTGTCTCAAAGAAACAAATAAATGAATAAACAAACAAACAACAAATCCACAATTTGAAATTTAAAGGTAGTGTACCCAAAAGTATTTGAACTTACTATTTTGGCAATATAATTAACATACAATTTAAAAGTGATTATCTGTATTTCTCAGTTGTTCAGAAACTTTCATATTGTAGACAAATGTTAAGCTTCAAACAAAACAGGGCCTAATATTGTTTACTGTCACTTAATCTTGGGTCTTACTCAATTTTTTAATTTCAGTTATCCTATTTCTTTTTAAAAATATTTTATTTATTATTTTTATTTTTTGCATATGTGTGTATTGCCTGCATGTATCTGAATGCACCTATGTTGTGCAATGCAGATGGAGGTCACTTTTTCTTGAGTGTGATATTAATTCCACCATTGTCTGGCTAGCACTGTAGCCTTGAGATTACTGTGACTTATGGACTGAAAATAGTGGCAGTGAGAACCGGAGTTACAGATAGTTGTCAGCTGCCATGTGCTGGGAACCTAACTTGAGTCCTCTGCAAAAGCAGCCAATGGGCTTAACCTCTGAGCCATCTCTCCAGCCCCAGTTATCTGATTCTTAAGAAGGAATTTTGGAGTTCTCTTCATAAATACTGAATGCTCACAAATCATTCCGTAGTTTTGCTTTGGAATTTATACAGTTTTTTCCAAAACAATTTTCTCAACTACTTGTTGAGAAAAATCGTAAAAAATCAAATTATCCGTGCTGTTACTTGACAAAACTGTTCTTAGCCTTGCTTGTTTATAATAAACAAAGAAGTCAGAATATCATAAATTAAATTTATGCCCAAGAAAGTAAAAAAAAATGTAGTTCAAATATCAATGCCAAATATCTTTTGAATATAGATAAAGCCTTATTATTGACAGGACACATAACAAAGGGGAAGCGGCGGCGTGCGGGATCAAGCAGCATCCACGAGGTTCCCAACACCTCGGCTGAATTCCTGCCAGCAGCTTCTCTTGAGTGTGATATTAATTCCACCAGTGTCTGGCTGGTGCTGCAGCCCTCGAGGTCCCGTGACTTATGGACTGAAAACAATGGCAGTCTGCCTCTGAGAATCATGGGTGAACTGCTTCTGGGCAAACTCTTCTTTCTGAATGATCTTGAACCAGGATCTGAATCTAAGGTCTGACAAGTCCCAGCATACTACAGTTCCTGATACTTACACAGTCTGTATTCAGTCTAACCTATTGATTTTGTGCACTTGTTGCCTGAGGCAGAGAGGCAGCTAATTAAAGGAAAATGGAGCTTTGAAAAAAAATCTCTGAGAATCTCTCTGAGATGCTGCCACTAACCTCAGGAGTTGAATCACTGCCTGGCACAGGAGCTGACAACAAATCTTCCCCATGCTACAGAACTAGGAGTAAGCTACCTTTACAACGGAAATAGAAAGATAAAGAATGCCCTTGCCCTCATCTTAATTTTTCCCTAAAATTTTTGAATGAAGTCAAAGAAATTTGAGAGTCCAGAAAACGTGTGTATACATCTGTGTGCATATCTTTGTGATCACGACTGCATGTGTTTGCAGAGTACTTGTAAATAAAATGATCAAAAGTTAAAATTCTCTCTGTACTGTAAGAACAGTCTCTTTCTTTTTACAGGTAGAGGAGGACAGTGATAAAACAGTTAGATAATTTTTCTTAAGTAATCTGAGTCAGCCAGAAAGACAATTGGATGAGATTACAACTTGGAACTGCTGACACTGAAATACATGCAGAAACCACTAGACCACATCGTTATCTTTCTTTTTTTGAATCTACCGTCACAGAACTGCACTTCTCTGCTTACAAAACCCTTGATGGCTTTGTTCTGCAGCAAGATCTAGGGAGATAAAGCATATGCATCTCAAAATTGTCACTTAATCCTAGCTGTAATAGTTTACCTCGTCTTTTGAATACAGCATGAGCAGAGTGGGGAATATATTTAAAACAATGTGGAGAATCTACTGTGCTGTATTCATATTGTATTACTTCCAAAAAACTGCAAAGGCATTTTGCCAGAAATGTTCCTTCTTCCCAAGCAAGGGCCAGAAAGATGAGATCAGACTACAAGCCTATCATTAGATGCAAACAATAGGTTGAAACTCAACATCCAGAAATCCCGAACTTCCTTCCCACATCAGAGGGTTTGCTAGTTAGTAAACCTTGAGCACCCATCCTTCTACATCCTGAATGAAATTACAGGTTAAAAAAATAAAAAAGCAGGGCAGGAGTTCATTCCTAAAGAGCCAAATTATATCTTTTCTAATGACCAAGACTGAATCACAGTCAAGAGTCAAATCACTGAACACAAGGCATCTTCGTAGCATGCATGACAATCCAGTAAAAGTTCAAAAGCATGAATCAATCTACATTCCAACTCCACGATTCACGCTTTCTCCAGAACTGGAGAGGCAAGAAATCGTCTCAAATACGGATACCAGAACAAGCTAATATTCTGCCGCAAGGCTGACTGGCAGGTCCATGAATGGCCTCCTTCCCCGGCTGCACCATTGGTACTGGCTGTCAGCTGGGTCACTTCAGACCTCCATGTGCTATGCAGGCTATGTTTGCGTCTTTACGTGGATGTTTTATTTAGTTCTCCATTTTCAGAGCAATAGTACTGTTTAAAATTTGCAAACAAATTCTGAATCATGTTTTCCAAGGAAACACTTATACCTTTGGCTTTTGGAGACAGCTGACCTGCAACTCACAATATAGACCAGGCTAGTGTCAGTCTCACAGAGATCTATCTATCTCTACCTCTTGAGTGCTGGCATTAAAAGCACATGCCACCATGACCAGCTCTCTTGTATGGTTTTATTTTATGTGTATGAGTGTTTTACATACATGTATATAAGTGGTAAACGTGCATATAGTGCACTCTGAGGAGTGGATCTCCTGAAACCACAGTTATGGATGGTCATTAGCTGCCACATGGGTTCTAGGAATTGAACCCAGGTCCTTTGAGTCAGTGCTTTTAACTTCTGAGCCGTCTTTCTCTTCAGCCCCTCTTGTATGTTTTTAAATTGTAATTTTCTCCACCACCCTTCTATATATGGTGGTCTAAATAATGATTAAATGGCCTTGTAGTAGGTGTTATTTAGAACATGAAGTCTGGAAAGGGGCTCAGACAAGCAGTTAGATCAGTAAAATGTTGGTGCCTATGCTTTAACTCTTAGGAGTCTGGTCAGCCTTTTATAGTATCTTCTTCAGCTGTGCATTTTTACCTAGTTGGAAGAGATACAAAAAGTTAAAGATAAATGTTCTCTTTTTAAAAAGTAGAGCAGTTGTTTCATGCTTCTGAAAGAGAGAAGAAAGCTTTGAAATGCAAGGTATTTGAGGTTGCCAAATAATGTAGATACTGGGTACAAACTGGAATGTGCTAATCATAATACGCTGCTAGAAATTTCATGCCAATTTACTTTTTTTTTTGACAAGTTCACCCTGTAGCCCAGTTGGCCTGGAACTCTCTCTATGTAGAACTGGTTGGTTTTGATCTCACAGAAATCAGCCTGCCTCTGCCTCCCAAATGCTGGGATCAAAGGCATGAGCCACCACACCCTGCTTACTCTATATATCTTAGTACTAAAAGAATTCTCCACTACCTTCCAGAATAGAGAGAGGCACTGTAGGTTGTATGGTTTAGCTTCTACTTGGATAATGCTCCCTATTATGAAACAGCTAATTCCACTGTTGAATAGTATAAGCTGACGACAATAATCTTTAGATTGAATCAAAATATAGTTATTTACACCTGGACTTGTTTGTGATTTTTGCCTAGTGGATTGATAAAAGTAGTGATTATAGCAAATGTGTATGTAGCTCATCTGTTTAAATGCTTCACGCATGTCAGTTTCTTTAATCTTCGCAACAATCCTGACACTTTTAAATTGACTTGTCAGATATGGGAACTACTGTATTGAAAAATGACATAGAATTGTCCAAGAATATGTAGTTATTAAGAAGTATGATTAGTATCTAAACTCAGACAGCTAGATTCCAAGGCCTTTGCTGTTAGCAAATACTGATAGTCATCAAACTGTTAATTACCACGGCAGTATTTAGTAATTGGCATAAGGAACTAGTTCCATCAGTTGTTACAATAAACAAATTTCTTTCTCTCTTTTTACATTCATCATCTGACTCAGAAACTCAGAAAGCAGTTCTATTGAGGAAAGCACTTATACCGTGATCCTTCTGTGGCTCACCCGGCTTTCTAAACCAAATATCTCTAGAACTTTTATCGTATTTTGTATTCACCTTCAGCCAAAATTTTTGTTTATATTTTTGTGACAATTTGTATGTTACAGTATTTATGTTAGCATTGAAATGCTTAAGGGTCTCTGTGTGTGTGTTTGATGTATTGTATATATGTGTGTATATTATGTGAATTCATATGTGTGGGAGGGAGTGTGTATCTCATGACACACATGTGGAGGTTAGAGGAAAACCTCAGATATTGATTCTTGTCTTCTATCTTGAGGTAGCATCTCTTGTTTTTCTGCTGTGTATGCCAAGCTAGCTAGCCCTCGAGCTTCCAGTGATTCTCCCATCTCTGTGTGCACTGGAATACACATGAATGCTGCCATGTGTGATGCCTGGCTTTATGTCAGTTTAGGGTTTCAAACTCAGGTCCTCATGCTATGCCCACTGAGGTAGCCACGTCTCCCCCCGCTGTAGTCTCTTCAGGCATTGTGCTATGCACTGTAATAAAAATAAATTACTCTGAGTCATTTCTTAGGCAGGTTATAGGTTTTTGAACAGAAAAAGGTTTACAATAATGGTGTTATGTTAAACTATGGTAGAAGTATGCTCAAACTTCTCTGTGAGTTGGGAGAGACATCTAAATATTTCTAGGACGTTGATTTACAGTGACAGTTCTTCTGTAACAGAGACTTGGAAGGTAAGTAGGACTAGAGATAGGAAATACACTAAAAGCAGAAGAAACAAACTGCATTACCCAGGCAGTATGACTGTACGTTACCTGTGCAGGCACTGGAGTTTAACTCCTTGAAGACAGGACAGCAAGATTTTCTGTCTTAAACCAAGATGGAGAGACTGTATTGCATTGCTTAGTATAAAGAGATTTTATTCAACAAATACTTATTAGGTTTCTACTGTATACCAATCCCTGCACTAAACATTTCCTTTTTGTGTTGATTAAGACAGAAGTCATTACTGTCTTCTTTCTGTGTATTTGTTTGTAATTGTTGTTTGTTTTTTGAGGCCATGTCTCTGTATAACTTGGAACTATGTAGACCAGGCTGTCCTTGATCTCACAGATATCAATCTGCCTCTGTCTCCTGAGTGATGAGATTAAAGAAAGGTGTCACCATGCCTGCCCATTGCTGTCTTCTTCTTACCTAGAGTCATTTGGAAAATAACACAAACAGTAACAATAAATGTGGGACTGTGATAAAGGAGATGGGAAAAGCAATGAGCACGTTTTCCCGGAATCAGACTGGGATTAAAGTCAGCCTATCTAAGAGAGTAAATAGTCTTCACGCTTTGATTTAAAAGCAAAAGAAAGTTAACTAGGGGAACACAGGAGCAAATGGAGGAACACAAATGAGAAGACAAAGGAAACAAAGTAAGAAGCATTTTAGGGCCTAAAAGAAAGCTCAGTATTGTGCTTGATGGGATTCCTTAGAAGTAGACCAGGAGACAAAATCTGGAGAAAAAGCAGTTTATTTGGAAGGCAATCAGAGGAAAATGGAGAAAAAATGCTGGGGAAGTAAGAAACACAATATAGGATAGCCTGGCTGGCCTTTTGGACAATGGGGATGAATCCTAATGTAAAACTCAGGAAGGCTGTGTAGAAAGCATGCCTCGGAATTGTAATATCTGAGGGGGAGGAAGCTAGAGTGCTTAATGGCCAATTCAAGCTATTATTGATTGAAGGCTATTCTCAGGGATTTTTAACTACTTACCACATCTAGACCAGCAAACCAATAGGCTGAACAAACTCCCAGAGCCAGAGCAAGCTCTCACACACAGACACCGGAGTTTGTAGTACAGTATATTCAAGGAGAAGGTCCCTTACAAAGTTCTTTCTCTTTTGATAATGGATCTTCAACATGCTTGCCACAACTTTAAAACATAACACAACAAAGCTTGTAATTAAAGAGAGTTAGCGAGATAAGCCGAGTTTCTGCTGCTCTAGTTGATCCCAAAGCCAAATTATTTTCCTTTTTTTTTTTTTTTTAAGGAAAGTTTGAGTTAAAAATTGTTGGACAGTACACACCCAAGACATGGGTTCAGGCTTCTCAGGACAGAATGGCACTAAGGCAAAATTTGAAATGCCATTTGTATATTCTCCTGGACATTCTTCATTCCTCTTATCATGGTCAACACTTGGCCAGTCTAAATTTCTTGCCAGATGAAATTACCTGGGACTTCTTCCTTCATCTCTGAGTTCTGGTTTTACTTCCACATGAAGCCCACAGCCAGCTGTCCTATTCAACTTGTCTTCTCCACAGTCTTTCATGCCGACCCCTGAATTCAACAGTAGTTCATCAATAGTGAATTTATGAATTGCCTCAAATGGAGAACTGGACTATCAGCTTATCAGGGATGCTCTGTGGCTATATGCATGACCTTAAGTAGGATAGGTGATTGGCCCTTCATTTAAACCTATGATCTCCAGACCTTTTTACCACACAACTCCCCTTCCCCTTATGTTAATGACACAGGAGAATCTGAAGATGATCAGTTAAAGATGAGTATTTTATCTCTCATTGTTACAGGAATTCCAGTATTGATTTAGCCTCTTCTAGGAGACTATACATATATATATATATATATATATATATATATATATATATATATATATATGTATATGTAGTTTCTATCGGTTATTTGCCCAGGTGCCTTTTTATTCATGTTCTTTACATGAAATAGCTTTGCTTAAAATCTTAGATTGTATAGTTTTATAACCTACTTTTGCTTTCTTTAGCTGGTTGGAATCTGTTGTGTTAGATGACCAAATGGCAGATCTTTCTGAATTCTGTCCTTCATCTGTGTACTGCTCTCTCAGTCTCTAGTCTCCAGTCGAATTTGGAAGCTGTCCACTGTACCCTATAATTGTGCAGAAGCAGTAGTTGCAAGTATGGTATATGCTAAGTCTAAAATGCAGGGAGTTCTGAATTGTGCTTTGTGCTGAACTTGGTAAATGATTAAACGTCAAGGTATATGAAACTTCCCTTTATTTTGTAAATGTATATATCCTAAAAACCAGATGGGTCCATCTAGTATTACTCATATGTACATGCGTTTAGGGCTGACCACTTGGAATTGGGTAACGTATCAGGGTGCTCATTCCTGGAGAAACTGATTCTGCTACTCTTGGCCCCCATTGATTGCCTGTAGCTCTTCATCTAGGGGTGATGCCTCTAAAATTTATCCCATCTACATTGGCATGGCAGATAGCTTTGTCATTATTGAGATTCTGTTTAGGTAACCATGTTGTTGAGATTTCATGTATGGAGCTTCCCTGTCACGTCTAGAAGACTGTCTCACAGTGAGCGTCCTGATCATCTGGCTCTTAAAATAGTTCTCTTTTCTTTTCCATCATGTTCCCTGAACCTTCCATGTACAGGTTGCCTCATAGATGTGCTGATTAGGGTTGGGCACCCCATGGTCACTTAATCTTTGCATGTTGACCAATGTGGATCTTTTAATTGTCTCCTTCTGTGGCAAAAAGAAGCTTCTTTGATGAGGGGTGAGAACTACTTGTGGGTACAGAGATAAGTATTTAGAATACAGTTAGAAATTATATTGGTTTAGGAAAATGACATTATAGGTTCTCTTTTAGTGTCTTTGACTTCTCCAGTCACTGCTAGTTGGCTAGGTTGACAGAACCAGGCATAAATTCCCTCTTATTGAGCAGGCCTTGAGTCCAATTAGACAGCTGTTAGTTACCACCAGGAAAAGAGTGCCACTATTGTACCACTGGGGATATCTTGCCAGGATGATCACTGATGTGGTTCATAGGACTTATAGCTGGGAAGGGTTATTGATTGTTTTTCTCCCTTGACGGCTTGACTAGCACCTTCCAAGACTATGAGAGCTGCTCCTCGGGGAGGAGGCTTCTATGTCAGTTCCAGGTCAATTCTTTCAAGTCCTGTGTCCAAGGTATGCAGTATTTTTAGCAATAGACTCTTACTTCAAATTCTGGGAGGCAACCAATGGCAGTATTTTGTTTTGAGGCTCTCTGACCAGCAACTCAAGGGGCGATTTCCCATGCCTGTCACAGGGATTTCTGTTAGATCCTCTCTGACATTATCACCCTGTATGGCCTAACTCCATTTTTAAAATATGTATGTATGCCTGTATGTATATGCATTAACACACATGTGTAAATACACACATACACACACATACAGGTTTTTTGAGACAGTATCTCTCTACGACTGACCTGAAACTTGCTATGTAGACCAGGCTGGCCTTAATTGCGGAGATCTGCCTATTCTGCCTCCCAAATGAATATATGTACTTTTGAGTAAGCGAGTAAAAGCATATACTTCCCTGTGGCTTTTCAAACATTCTCGATCTTATTTTTCTTTTCTTCTCCCTCTCCCTCTCTTTTACTCTCTCTTCCCGTTCTCGGGTGAAAGTCACCTTGCCAGTTTTCCCCTGTCCGCTTCATAGAACCAGTGTCCCACTAATCCCCTTCTACAGTTCCTTCCGTCTCCCCATTTTCTATCTTCCTGGCTTTTGCTGTTACTTCAGGTTATATACTCAAATCTGAGTAGATAGATTCAGAGCTAGGATCCATAAAAAAGGTATTTGTCTTTTAGGGTCCAAGTTACCTCTCTCAGTATAATATTTTTCAGTTCCATAATTTTACTTGCAAATTTCACTCTTCTTTATACCTGAATAGAATTCCATTGTGTATTTGTGTCACATTTTTCTTATCCATTCATCGGCTGAAGGACAGTTAGGTTGTTGTCATTCCCTACTGATTGTGATTAGAGTGGTAGTGAACTCTGTATTTGGATATCAAGTTCTTTGGGTACATGCCAAGGAGTGGTATGCCTGGGGCATATGGCAGCTCAACATTTAGCTTTTTGAGAATTTTCCACAATGATTTCCAAAGATGGCTGCAGCAGTTTGCAATCCCAACAGTGAATGAGGTTCCCTTTTCCTACGCCCTGTCCAGCATTTGTTGTGAGATATTTACTTGATTTTAGCCACTCCACAGAATGAGAATCTTTGCCTGCTATGCATACATAGAATATTAATTACCATAACATATAAAGCCTACCCCTCCCCAAAGAATCAAGAAAATAAATGATCCAGCTTATGAAAAAGAAGGATTACTGGAGCTGGAGAAATGCCTTAGTGGCGAAGAGTACTGGCCGCTCTTGCAGAGGACCTGTGTTTGATTCCTAGCACCCACATGTCAGCTCACAAAACTCAATAATTCCGGTTTCAGGGGAACTGATACTCTCCTTGGGCATTGCACGACACAGGTACACTGATACATATGTGGGCAATACACTCATACACATAAAATAATAAAAAATAATAAAGAAAATGTTTTTTAAAAGAAGGAACCCATTAAAAAGTGGGCTACTGATCTGAACAGAGTTCTGAAAAGAACAATAAAAATGATCAAGAAATATCTTTAAGTGTCCAACATTCTCACCATTTAGGGAAATATACAACTTTAAGACTTCATCTTATCCTAGTCAGAATGGCTAAAATCAAGACTTGGTCCGTTAACTTTGAAATACCCAAGCATAATTCCAGGTAGTAGACCTCTGAAACTTCTCTAGTATATCAGATTCTTTCATTGTCTAGGACTTTATCTCTGACTTGCTGATACACAAGTGTTTTATCAGTGGCATGCATATTTGTTACTTTCTGTTTCCCAGGAGCGTGACCCATTGGTAAGTATGATATTTGTAAAAATTGTGAAATCTGTGAAAATCTCAATACATTCAATAAAATAATTATCTGTTCCTCTTTTTGGAGTCAAACATATTCCAGCTAGTGCAAAGGAAAGGAAAACATAGAAGACACAAATTTTTGTGTTTTTGTCTTTTTGAGACAGGGTATCCCTGTAGCCCTAGCTGGCCTGAAACTTGCTAGCTAGTCCAGGCTGGCCTCCTTCTCACAGGGATCCACCTGCCTCTGCCTCTCATGTGCTGGGATTAAAGGGTTGTATCACCATGCCCAGCAAGAAAATATAATCTTAACATAACAAACCATAAACATTTGCTGCATGTGGAAATTCTTACTAGTCCTCAGTGGCTGCTCAGGGACTCCTGACCCTCATCCTCTTCTCCTTCTATACCTTGCAGTTAAGTCAATAGAATCAACCACAGACAGAAGTGTGACTTGAGAATGAAGAAAAGGGATATAAAAATGCTTGTTATGGAAAAAAGACACAAAGTGTAGCAGAACTAAAGTTTTTTTTGGCTCCTGTATAGGTCAGTAAAGTAACGTGGAAGATCTGCTCTTTGGTTTCCATAACTTTCTTGTGGACCTTTAATACTTTTAAATTACGACAACTGAATTAAAAGATTATTTTAAAATGATTCTGGATCCTACTTTTGGTTCTTGAGCTATAACAATAAGAGTTGTGGAGAGCATGAACTGTGTCAGCCAGGTTAGTAGTTCTAAAGTAACCAAGAAGTTTTAACATTGAACATGAAAAGTTTGCATTTCTGGAAAATGACTCTTGCTCCCTTGCTATATTAACGAAATACTAGGAAAAAAGGAAATCAATTATATGATTGTTGTTGTAGATCAGGCAAGGAATTATAATGGTTTGATTGAGGCTGGTGACACATAGAAGATAGAAAGAATGGGAGGCAGCAAGTCACTGATTTCATTTGGAGAATGCTGAAAGAGACAGAAACCCTGTCGCTTCTGGCAGCCCATTGACAGTGTTACCATTTTCTGTGATATCTGATGATTGAGAAAAGGAGATTGAAATACAGATGCAGTCAATGAAGTTAATTTTTTGTTCAAATTGTTTAGGATTGTTGAGTCCACACTGTATCCTGCTCTAAATTACTCCATTTAGTATAAAACAGTGGTTTCCAGACTGTGCCTGGACCTAAGAGACTCCATTTTATAAACAGCTTTTGACTCTAGTTTGAGAATGGAGGATGACTTTGGGCCTGGCTCAACCCACAAACACACAAACACTACCATATTTCCTGACACCATACATACAGCAGATTGATAAATGACTCATTCCTGGGTCATTTATTATAAAAGGATGCTGCCCTATAAATTTATTGAGATGAATTAGGGGTGCATGGGTGTGCTAAAATCATATCAAGCAATACCCAGAAACCTAGTGATGATACACCAGACCAATGAAAGAGTGCAGCTTCCTTACTTGGATCCCATAAAGAAGTTCAAGACATGGACACTCAGTACTGCAAAGGCAAAGGCCCATATATACCTGCTACATGATACTCAGCCTGTGTGTCAGGCATGCGCAAGCAGAGATCTCCTGACTGTTCCTGAGATTTTAGCTCTGTCAGATTTGGATATATTAACTATGTGTTTATCTTAATCTGCACAGGCTGTTATAACAAAATGCTGTAAAGTAGGTGGCCTATGAACAACAGAACTGTATTTATTACATTTTTACAGATTGAGAAGTTCACAGTCAAGATATGTGCAGGTCCAGTATCTGGTGAGAGATCACCATCTCCACTGAGATGGCACCTTCCAGCTATGTCTATCCATGAGGAAGTACTGAGACGTCTCTCTTAGTCCTCTTTAATAATGGCATTAATCTTAGTCATGAGATTTCTTTGCCCTCAGGATCTACTAACATCCCCCAGTTACCATACCTCTTTGTAGCCTCACCTTACAACTAAGGTTGCCAGCGTTGGTGGTGAGTGCACAGACATTCAAAGCATAGCCAGTAATGTGGATGAGCCATTCATGCTGAAAGAGCTTGAAAGAGGGGAAAAGATATGCCATGTATTTACACGAAAGACTCAGATTCTCTTCAGGTCAGAAGCTTTAGGACTGTCTACTGAAAAAAACACTTAGAATGTCCAGAAATGTTTCATTGTGGAAACAAAGAGTCAGCAAAGTTGAAGAAGGCCTGGTTTGAGTTAGGAGGCATATGCGTCATAAGAACATACGTGACTAAGAATGATGGTGGAGAGGGCAAAGAGAAAGATGATGAGAAGGGAAACTATGGGAGGGTGGATCTCTGGTCTCAGCACCATGTAAGAGGCAAATGAGGATGCAATGAAGGCTGGACAATTTCAGATGAGAGCGTCTGGGGAACGTCAGAAGAACAGTCACCAAGGAGATAAAAGAGGGTTTCAGGGACTGTTAATGCAGAATACCTGGGTTTGAATCCCAGCATGCATACAGCAACTAACAGCCATCTATAACTACAGTTCAGGGAAATCTGATGTCCTCTGTGAGCATTGCATGACACAGGTACACTTACACACATGCAGGCATAACCCTCATACAAATAAAATAAAAATAAATAAATAGAAATCTTTAAAAGGCAGTTTCAGGAACAGAGTTCCAGAGTTTCTAAAGCAAAATTACACAGTTCTGACCTGAACCTAAGGAATTTTTTTTTGAGAATTACGGCACAATTTAAAAATGCATGGATTACAAAGTGATGAAGAGTAATACATCATGCCCAGATATCAATTCCAGATGAATTAAAGGCTTAAATGTGAACCATTTAAAATTTTTAGGTAAAAAAGAAAGTATAATATCATTGGTCTTTAGGATAAAGGATTCCTTAAACGAGATGAAAAAGTTCTGGGGAAGGGGTGTCTTTAACAGTATCACTAAGGAGGTGTGTGTATCAAAGTTACTTAAATGAAGCAAAAATTCTCCAAATAAATGAGGACAAAATTTGCCACACATTAAGCTAACAATGGGTTAGTCATGTTTTTCTGGTATTTTCTGAACACACCCCTTTTTACATATGTCTCTCTAATTGGTACATGGACTTCCTGTTCCTAATTGGTTTTTAGTTTTGTTTAATGTTCATGGTTATTGGAATCACTAATTATATTAGTTTTCTGAATAATCCCTTCCCATTTTGTCTCATACTGAATTTGTAGTCATTTAATTTTTACTAGCCTAAGACAATGACTGGTATTTAAAAGATGCTTTCTATACGCAAAAGAGATTCTGTACTTTCCCAAGAACTGGTGGTTAAAATAATAGAATGGACTGTGGTGCCTGGTTTACTGATTTCTAGTGCTTTCTGGCTTCTTGGAAAATCACTCATTTTACTTAAGTCCTTGTGGAATGAGAGAAATGATTTTAGGTGAGAATGATGTAGTTATTTATAGAGATTTATATGCCCTGTTCCAAGTGTTTCTCAGATGTCACAGCTATCTGGAAGAAAGTCCACAAAGAGCATTGCAAATATTATTATTTATTTTTAGTAAATATGCAGTAGAGGCAGAATCAATGCTCCATTAAAAACACTTTCAGGACTGAGTCTGAGTCATCTTGGTTTTTCTTCTCTAAGCCATTTGTTTTCTAGACAGACTGATTGAGTGGTTTCTTGACTGAATGTTTTTCAACCTTGACTCAAAGGACAATCACATGCTAAGCCTGTAGCTTTATTATATCAACTGCACTGAACAGAGCGATAGCAGTTCTAGAGATGGGAAACCTTCAAAGATTGTCATCATCAAAAGACTCTAGTCAAATCTATAGCCTTCCATGAACTTCTGTCTGCTGTACTGTGTGATTTCTAAAGCCTGCTGACACTTCAGAATCAGTAACAAGTAAATATCCCAAGGAAACAAATGTAAAGAACATGGTATAGAATACAAAATCTGAGGTTTCTACCATTTGTGAGCATTGAGATTTTTATTTTCTTTACATGCATGCCAAACATTACAATATTTAAAAGGATTTTGATTCTTAGACTCAGTGTGGAGGAAAAGCAAAGGGCTAAAAGTCACTCCGATTTTAAAGAGTCAGTGGAGATTTAAAGATGACATGTCACCTGCCCCGAGGTAAAGGACTAATAAATAATGGAGAAGGGACTCTATCCCAGTTGTATTTCAAAAATATTGCCAAGTTCAGTGTCCTTTCAACTAAACAACATTACAGAATTGCCATCCAGACATGTAAAATATGACAAATTTATCCTGCTTTTATATTTTTAACTAAACGTGCTTACCTTCCTTTTCTCCTGGATCATGTGGCAGTGCTTACTTAATAAGTCATCAGTTCTAAATAATTTTTCATAAGTTGCATGAGAATATAAATTCATTCTGTTTAGAATTATAGAAGTAATTCATAAGAAAAGCTTTTATATAGTTATAGATTTTGCTCTAAGCTACTTTAAAGATTATAGGAGTTTTTCCTCTCAGTGGTTGTGATCATAAATAATGTGTCTCTGTGGTCCTTTGTAGTCCTAAAATACGACGATGTGATTATTTAAATTGACTATGTATTTTGCCACAGCAGAGGTGTTTATGTGAATGGAGAACATTGTACATGACTCCACTGGCATTGGTATTTGCTAGATGTTTTACAGGCAGTATGTAGTTTTAGACTGAAAATAACCACTTGCAGGTAGAGGCTATTATTGTCTTTTACTGATAGTAACGCACACTCTAGTATCTAAGTAACCTATTTTAGTTCATGCGGTTAATAAATGCTCTAAAGTTTGAGCACCCTGCCTTATTTTACACCCTGTACTTTTAGTCCCATACTTCGCTACTGAACTTTGATGCTCATAAGTGAAAAATTTAAAGTGTGTGTATATGCTTCTGAGTATATGTGTGAAATGTGCATGGGTGTGTGCATGTTTCTGGGTCACATATTTGTGTGGTCACACCAATGCCACAGCATGCAAGTGGAAGTCAAAGTACATCCCTCAGGTGTTGGTCCTTACCTTTCCGCTTTGTTTCAGACAGGGTCTCTCTTTGCTACTAAATAAGTTAGGCTAGTCCATGAGCTTCTGAAGATTCTCTTTATCTCTGTCTCCCATCTTCACACAGGGACATACTGGGAACATAGACACTTGTACTACTGTATTCAGCTTTAATGTAGGTTCTGGGGATCCAAACTGAGGTTGTCAGACTTGCATGGGGCCATCTCCTGAACCTTGTGGTTCTCTTAATTCAGAAGGTGGAGGGGACAGCCATGAAGTGGGAAGAGAGTGCAGTATGAAGTAAATGCCTCATTTCTAGAGATGTAAGCAGTGATTCCTGCAAATGAATCAAGCTGTGAACTTGAAATAGAATCATTTATTTTTGTTAGAATAATTTGAATGAGTTTGAGTTTAAGACAAGAGTTTGATTCTAAGGATAAATGTGGAGTCCAAGAAATAAGAACCCAGACCAAAGTCAGACAGTAGCGAAGGTGTCTGGAGATTCAGATGCTAGCCCGGATCTTGTGGTATTGTCTTTGGACAAAGAATGAATACAAAAATCTGTTGTGGTAATGACCCCTTAAGTAAGATTCAGAGTGAATCCAGGCTTCCTCTCCTTCAAGCATGTCTTCTGTTTTCTTCTACAAGCTCACTTTTTTTTTTTTTATTTTTTAAGACAATGGCTATACTCCTTTAACCCTTAATGAAATAGTTTTTCCTTATGTTTGGAATATTCTTCTTTGTTTGTTCTTGTTATTTGCTTTGTTGCTCCAACTCTTGTTTCCATCTGGAGTCCAGACTGCTACTGTTCTTATGCTACGGTATGCTCTGTCTGCCTTCGGAAGTGCACTACAGTGACCTCATGGAGACATTCACGTCACCTCCATTGTCAAGACCACTTCTAGACATTTTCATCTTAGAGTTCTTCATTAATAATTACATTCCCTCATTCCCATTCTGCCTTATGTGGTACACTTTTGCAGGGAAACCTTTGTAAGCCTTTGGCTTCTATGACACACCTCTCTTTGGCCCTCTCTGGACTTCTCTTACTGCCGTTTCTGCAGTACTTCTTCTTCTTCTTAGCTACTCTGCTTAGCTTACCTCAGTTGCTCATAGTGATCTTGAGAGGTTTTCATCATAAATAAACCTTCCAAAATTTATAAATGCAATAAAGAGAACCATGTGTTCATCTAAGTACTAGTTTGCTTTCTGTTGCTGTGATAAGCATCATGACCAAAAGCAACTAAGTGGAAGAAAGGGATTATCTCAACTTACACATCCAAATCATAGTATATCACCCAGGAAAGTCAAGGCCGAGTAAGCGTCACCTGAAGCACATACCACAGAAGAACATTGCTTTCTCTGGGACTCGCTTAGATAGTCTAAACCCATCTGCTTAGGGATGGTAGGGCTGGGCCCTCCCACACTGGTCATCACTGGTCATCAGGACAACCTCACAGCCATGGCCACAGCCCAGTCTGACCAGGGAAGTTCTTCAGTTGAGATTCGCTCTTCTTAGGTGATTGTAGGTTATGTCAGGTTGACAGTTTAAAACTAACCGGGACAATCTGTATGTTATTTTTAAAATGTTTTTGAGAATGGAACGACTAGAAAGTGAATCAGAACAAGGTAAGAGAGTATCGCTCAGTTGTTGAAAGATGTTAGTCCTATCCTATTTGTTTTTTTTTTTTTTTCTTTTGCCAAGGTAAAGATGATTGTCCTATCCTCAGGTATCAGTCCAGCAGCTGTCATTTTATATCGAGTGCTGGCTTGAATCAATAGGAGCTCATCAAACCCCTGTGGTAGTGCGGTGATGTAACAAGCGGGATCCCTATGCCAGGAGGCTTCTTACTGTTTAAAAAAGTGAAATAAGCCATGATTGTTGGCTGTCAACCTGACATATTCTGGCATCAAACCAAACCAAGCCTGGGGCCTTTGGAGGATTTAAAGGCTTTGGAAATTTCTTAATCATAGGATCCTATGCGTCCATAGGTATTTTTCTCAGGAGATCTCATGTAGTATTACCTCTAACCTCATGCCCCTGTATGGTTATGTAATATAGAAAAAATGTTGATATTAAGACAGAATGGGGTAAGGAGGCAATTATCATACTCAGCATTATTGTTGGTAATGACATGACAACACAAAACTTCGTTTTTTCTTCTAACCAGTGCAAGAACTAGTGAATAGCTTGCTTTTAATTCTCTCCCTGTTCTTTCCTGACCCCACCAGTAAGTGCTTTAACATGCATATCAGATGGCAGATGACAGTCTTTAGTGTTTGATTATGTGAGAAAGTACTATGAAAAAATTTATCCTGGGGCCAGGGATCTAGCTCAGCGTTAAGTGTGCCTGTCCAGCCTTCTTGAAACCCTGTGTTCAATTTGAGAAAGGAAGAAAGAGAAAGGAAGAGAGAGAAGGAGAGAGGGATGGATGGATGGATGGAGTAATGGAAAAGAAAAATAAGAAGAGAGAAAGAGTAAAAAGCAAATGGAAAAGTTTGGATAGACAAAATTGTTTGTTGTAATTACTACTTAATTTACATTGTCATGAATAATTTCTGGTTGAGCAGACCTTATCTACAAAGATATCCACATACTTTGGTGGAAATACATGATATTAAGGAAACTAAACCAAATATTTTATATACTTGGTTACACTATTATGGAAGTTAATATTGAATGTTAAATGAAATTATGTAGATCTTGATTTGCTGTAACTCTTGAGATATATTTTTGCAGTTTTGGTTCCTTATGTAACTTAAGAAGGAACACTGACTTAGAATGCCCAAAGGCCTCAATCTCTAGAACAAATTAGTATTTAATGGTGGAGTTCTTGCTGAGCATAAACAAAGACCTGAATTTGGTCCTCAGCACCTAAAGTAGAAACAAACAAACAACAACAACAACAACAAAAAAAACAGAAGAAACGAAACAAAAAGACCACCTAAAATAAGACTAGATACCCTGTCCTTATTCTCAGACATTTCACGTTTTCAGTTTGTGACTATTTGGTATGCTACATTATAAGACATTGAGATGATTTTTTTGATTCTTTGGTCCAGACTATCCAGTATCTCATGTTATTCTCTAACCATCATTAGCCTATTTTGTCAGACCTGACTTATATTTGCCCCTATTGACCACAGCCTGATGATTCAAACTCTGTGCCAGATGACTCTCTTCTAGTTAGAGCTGAGAAACTTTGGTCAATAATCTAGACACTTAAAAGAATTAATGATGCCCAAGGACCTCATTGTTTTGACCTCAAGGCATGGTCTCTTATGCCACACTTGCCCTGGCTTCCTGCTGCACTAGCCTTCTTGTTCTGACCTGACCTAATTCCCCTGGTGACTCTGCAGAAATGTGACAGGATAGTTGATCTAGGAGCTGGTTTGGGAAATGGAGTTCCAGAGAGAATAAGGCAAGACTTGGTCTATATTTTAAGAGCAGGATGGTATAAGTTCCCAAGAAATGGATAAAGAAAATTGGGCAGATTTCAGGCCAATAATGAAGATGGAATCTGTATTCGTTACTTTTTTCAGTGCTATGGCAAAAAGTATCTTAAGGAAGGAAGGGTTGATTTCCTTATAATCCATCAGGGCAGGAGGGAGAGTGGTGAAAGTGTGAGGTGGCAGGTCACACTGTGTTCGAAGTCACGAAGCAGAGAGAGATGAGTGCTGGGTTTCAGCTGGCATTCTCCTTTTTCTCTGTATTCATTGGAGACCTCTGTGCAGGGGTGCTGTTCACATTCAGGATGAGTCTTCTGCCTCACTTAAATCTCTTTGGAAACACCCTCACAAATATCCCAGAGGCCTGTCATCCAGGAGATTCTACATCCAGTCAAGTTGACATGAAGATTAACATTAACTGAACATGTAAGGAAAGTCAGAGAGAAGTTATCTAAGAAAGTAGTTGAGAACCCAAATCTGAAATCAGTCTGGTGCTTGGAGATTAAGCTATAGGGAAAGGCAAATGGAGTAGTTATTTTTCTTAAATCTTTGTCAGAGTGTGGATTCTAGTTAAGGAATATTTAGTTGCATTGATAATGATTATTATGGGAGAACTTGAGCTCAGAGAATAACACTGGTTGACAGAGAAGTGAAATACAAAGAAGAAGAAAATAATATCTGGATCTCATGTTTCCTATATGCTTTCTAAATGTGAGGAGACTAGTACTAGAGGCTGGGTAGAGGACAGGGCTGATGATGAATATCAGATTTGGGGACTTGGAGGTGGGAAACTGAGTGGTCATCATCTGTGAGTGGGTGATTTTTCTAAGACTGACATTTTCAGCTTTTGATTCCCTTGTCAATTTTTTTTTCACTTTGGTAGATTGTTCTAATTTTTTAAGCTCCATAGATGGATTCTCAGTGTTCTGTGCACTCCAGGTAGCTCAGGTTCACCTGTGGTCCTGACATTTACATCTTCAATGGGTTGGTTGTCTCTTATGGGGAAAAACAGGAATTTGGGACTTGAGTGCATGAGACTATAATTATAAGGATATCATTGAATCTTGTCTAATTAGAAAATAAAAATGATTTCCTTCTTAAATTTTGATACTTTAATAACTAATAGAAACTGACTATGTTGGCACTATTGAGACAGGGTAGAAAGACAGGAAACATTAAGGGGTCATGGGAGAGAAGGAAGTCCTCTACCTTAGAGTCAGTTTGAAGGCATCCTGAGATCTAGAATTCCAGCACCATTAACATTTGTTGAAGGTTACCTACGTAGAGACAACATTTCTTTTGTACAGAAATATTTCATATTAGAATATTAAAAATAGGGGGCTGGAGAGATAGCTCAAGAGTTAAGAGCACTGGTTGCTCTTACAGAAGACCCAGGTTCAGTTCCCAGCACCCATATGGCAGCTAATAACCAGTTCCAGGGGAATCTGACGCCCTCTTGTTACCTCTCTGAGCATTGCACAATGCAGGTGTGCTTACATATATGCAGGCAATACACTTCTACACATAAAATTAAAAATAATAAATAAAAACTGTTAAAAATAGCAATTAATCATGATGTAGGGCTTATGTACAGTCTGCTTCCTTTCCCATATGTAACCCTACAGTTTTCTGAGTATCTTAGAAACAAGACTATAAACTTTTGTTTACAATAAAAACAACTGCCTCTGCAACCCGTTGTGACCTAGGGTTGTACTTTATCAGCTGTAATTCTATCTGTCGCACCTCAGGAACCACCCTATGATCTCACTGAAGTTCCTTAGCAACCATTTGAGATGTAACTTCAGAAGCCACCAAAATCATATATATGACTATTATAAAGACATTCAAGCTATTATAAAGACACTTAAGCACAACTCTGTCTTGAGACATCTACACCTACTCTTGGGTGTGTCTTACCCTTTCTCCAAGTGGTCTCTCTTTTTTCTAACTCTGTGCTTAAATCAAATAAAAACTCTTCTCAACACACTCCAACTCTGCTGGCTCATCTTGAAATTATTTTCTGCAACAAAGTCAAGAATCCTGACTCCCCTGATTAGCGGCCTCTGAAAAAATGCTCCTTGGGTTCGCAGCATTGAGCTCTGTCTCTGCTCCCATCCCTCTGCCTCTGACAATGTTGCAAAATAGTTGTGATCCATACTTTAGCATATCCTCTGATTGCTGATGAACACAGAAGTGAGAGCTGTTTCCCACTCCTCAGCCATGAGCCATCCTGCCTCTTGCCTTCTCTACCATGATAGAGTGTATCCTTAAACTATGAACCAGAATGCATCCTTCTTTGCCTCTTGTCAGGTACTTGATCACAACAGTGAAGAAACAACTAATATACAGCATTGGTAGGAGAGGTAGCATCATTGCTGTGTGAACACAGAGCATGCAATTTGAAATTGGGACCTGAATTTAATCCACAGAACCCACATAAAACTGGGCCCTGTGGGGGCTGGAGAGATCACTGAATTAAGAGCACTGGCACTGGCTCTTCTTGCAGAAGACCCAGATTCTACTCCCAGAACCCACATGGTGGCTAACAGCTGTCCATAACTCCAGTTCCAGAGACTCCAATGCCCTCTTCTGACCTCTGCAGGCATTGCACAACATGGGTGCCCTTACATTCATGCAGGCAATACACTCACATAAAATAAACATAATAAAATACTAAAAAAAAAAAACAAAAAAAACTGGGCACTGTAGCATTTGTTTGTAATCCTAGCACCAAGAAGGTGGAGACATGGTGCTTGAGAGATGGCTCAGCAGTTAAAAGCACTGACTGCTCTTGCTCAGGACCCCAGTTTGACTCCCAGCACCTACATGGTGGCTAGTATCCATCTTTAACTCCAGTTCCAGGAGAATCTGATGCCCTCTTCTAATACAGGTGCAGCCAATACGCTCGTGCACATAAAATAAAAATAATAAAAAATTTTAAAAACGAGACAGGCAGTGGAGACAGGCAGACCCTTAACACTGTTGGCCAGCTAGCCTAGCTTATGCAGTGAGCTCCAGACCAATGAGAGATTGTGTCCACAAAATCAAGGTGAGGGCCTAGGGCCATGGTCCAGTTGATAAGGTGCCTGCTTCCTAGGCACGAGAGACTTAGTTTAGATCTCCAGTACCCATTTATAAAGCTGAGCATGGTGACCTGTGTAAAACCCCAACAGTTATATGAGTGCGTAGGGGGCAGAGACAGGTAAATTCCTGAGGTTCATGGCCAGCAAGCTTAGCCAAGTTGATGAACTCCAGGTTCAGTGAGAGACCCTGTCTAAAAAAGTAAAGGTAAAGGACAATTGAGGAAGATGCCCAACGTCTGCATCTGACCTCTACACACATGCATGCCTGTACCTGTTTGTACACACCACACATATACACACACCATGTACAAACATACACAAAAAACTTAAAAATAAAGGATAACAGAGAGACAGAGATTGGTTTGTATAGTGAAGATGCCAGAAACATGGTACATTCACTGAAGAATGCTAAAGATACCGAGTGGAGCTGTCTGATTTGTATCCACCCAAATTGTGAGCCAAAGTAAATCCTTGCTTCCTTAAATTGCTTTTGTCAAATATTTGGTCACAGTGATGAAGGAAGCTAACTAGCACATAATCCCCTGGCATTTCATTTCAACCCACCCACATTATTTTAAAAAATTAAAATTTTCATTTTCAAAGACTCCATAATGGTACATTCTCAGTTTTCCTCAGTAATTTAGCAACATACTGAATAACATATATTTACATTGAATAGACTCAGATGCTTTTTAGATAAAGAATATGTGCGGAATACACTTTTAAATAGCTCCTTAGGTAAGAGAGTTGATGTAAACTTCAAATGACTGCAGCATTTCCTTCTACCTTGGAACTGGTCTTATGTAATATACTCAAAGTAACCGTCACTGTTCATTCAGTTTTGTAATTATGACATTCTAATAGATGCCTGTTGTTCTCCATCTTTCTGAACCTTCCCCATCCTTCTTAATACTCAGTGCATGCACAAAACTTGAATATAAATATTTCAAACATTTGTTAAATAATCATGTGCATCAAGGAAAAGAACCTCATACTACTGAGCATTATTAATATAATCATGTAAATTTTCTAGTAACAGAAGAACCAACAAAACCTTAAAGGTTCTAGGCTGGGTATGGTGGCACAGGCTTTTGATTCCAGCACTTGGGAGGCAGAGTTGGGTGGTTCTCTGTGAGTTCAAGGCCAGCCTGGTCTACATAGTGATTCCTGTAGCTGAGGCTATAAGGAGATGCTGTTTCAAAGAGACCAAAAATAAAATAATAAAATAAAATAGGTTCTGAACAATGAGCTATTAACTTGGTACTTATATAGCACTTTGCCTTTATTACAGATACTTAGTAATAAATTAATAATCCTTTTAAACTCATCCAAATTAATATTGCCTGCAAGCATAGTATAAGAGTGATTACACAGAGCTGAAAAATATTAGGCATGAGTCCATAAAACAAAATGTTTGACCTAAGACCATATGAAATATATTATCAGGATCCTATACAAGCAGAAGTTCACTGTCTAATTTTTATCTCTTTTCAAACTCAAATACATACTCAATGTTAATTGTCTATTGATTTAAAAAGGTGATAAGAAGGCACAGAATACATATGCTGAGTTAAAGCCCAGCTATATATCACTTGTTCTCTACAGGAGAGAAATTCATCAGTCATAGAAGTGCCTTGAGGTGTAGGTTTGATTAGAGTATGGCAGCATTTGACTCTGTGTTAAATAGGCTTAGCAGACTCAGTACAAGGATAGCCCTAATCCTTTTGGGGGAATATGCACTTCTTATTAAACATGCTGAAAGGTCTTGAATCCAAGTGAAACCTTCAATATTTAAATCTTTAATTTAGTGATATTAACTAGATTGTTAGAAGAGAGCAGCAGGGGTGATACTAATGAAATAAGCAAAGAGGAAATGTTAGTTGAAATTCCAGAAGGTCCGAGTGAACACAGATATTGAAGAACTTCAAAAGAAAGTTGTTCGTATGAAGGACCCAGATCTCAGTACTCATTCGCAGTGTGATTCTGGGCAAGATGCCTAACAACTATATTCTTTCGTTTCTCCAGCTGTAAGTCAGGTATAAAGGGATCCTACCAGGTACATATCGAGAATTACACAAGATTAAGTCAGTGTCTAGTACTTTCCAGTGATGGCTGATTAGAGTGATTTGTTTCTCAGCCTCTTTTTACACTACATCATAGAATTATCTTGACATGTTAAGAACCTTTAGAAAATATCACTTAAAAGTGATTCTCGGTTTTAAAACAAACCTAATTTTCCATTTAATCTTTTTTCTTCTTAGTTATTTTCAGAATTTTTGTTTGTTAGACACCTGTTTGCTCAAGTGCCCAGAATTATAGTTAAATATGAGTGAGATCTGGCTCTACCCTACTAACAGAGCTAACAGACTAATAGTGGCATCAGGCCATGGCAATCCTCAATTACTGTACAACATGAAACTAAAATGAACTAAGATGTCTTGGGTGAAGAACAGACATTTGACTACTGAATTTTCCTATCATGAATTCAACAATTAGATATACCAAGTGACTACTGTGTGTGCCCGGCACCTTTTTAGGCACTGGGTTAGACCAATGCATGAAATACATTTCTGAGTTCATTGAGCTAATAGTCTAGTGGCTTGAGAGACAGTAAATACATAAACAAATACTGAAAACTGAGGTCCAGGTGAGTGTTATGGAGAAAAGAGAAGCAACATTCAAAGACAGAGTGTGTCTAAGTTTCTACTTTAGAAAGGGTGAGCAGCAAAGGCTTTGGCAAGGAGATAATATTTACGCAAGGACTTGGAAGAAGCAGAGTGGAGTAGCAAGCAAGCCTGGCAAAAGTCATGGCTGAAGGTTTAGCACCTCTAGAGCACATGCCTAGCAGTGATTTGAACCCCAGCTTAGCCTGGAAGCCAGTGTAGCTTTAGTGAAATATTTATGGGGCGACTGGTTTTAAGGAAATTGGGAGGAGATAGCTTAATGACAGCATGCTTATGGGAGGATGAAAAGGAGGAACATAATCCAAATTTTATTTTAGTGACAGTAAAGGACTAGAGATTTCCATGACATAAGTCTATGGGAGCACTGTAAGATGTGACTGAAGAGAAACCCCTCAGCAGTTCCAGGATTCAGGAGGACTGACAGACACCTTGGCGGCTCCAGACTCCAGCCAAACTTCCAGAACTCACAAGCGTCTGCACACAGGGACTGACTGCAGCTTCCTGACAATAAGCTTCCTAGCCAGATAAGCCTCCTGATACTATGTGTTAACTACCTCCTCTGAACATCAACCAAATCCATACATATCACTCCAATCCCCTCCCCATAAAAAGTCTCCTGAACAGCTAGGAATTGCTAGCTCTCTCACTCCTGAGCTGAGAGACTAGCCCCGTGCCTTTAATAATAAACTGGTCCAGTTAACTCCTCTGCGGAGTCTCTTCATTTCTTCTGGGTCTGGTGCCAAACCAAACCTTACAAGGACCTGAGTGTGCCTTTCTCACCAGTTTAGCAAAAGAATACACCTTTGCTGTTCCTCAGCACCCTCTTTCGTGTCTGTGTCACCCTCAAAGAGCACTATTAGTATTGTCTAAGGCTTTTGACTCTCCTACCATTGCTGAACTTTAACTATGTCATGATAGGATACAACATCACAGAGAGCAGATCCATTTGAGTCATTAGACGGTAACATATACTGTTCTTTTAATTTCTTTTTTTTTTTTCCTATTTTTTTTTCTGAGATAAGGTCTCACTTTGTAGCCGAGGCTGGCCTCAAGCTGTTGACCCTATTGCTTCAGTCTCCCAAATTGCTGGACTTATCCGTATGAGGCAAAATGTCTGGTTCTCATCCTTTTATTTTGAAGTTTAGCTTACTGACAACATTTCAAAGCAGAATACACCACTTCCAAATATTTTAAATGTTTTTGGGTAACCTTTTGTGTTCTACAGCATTTTTCTTCCTCTAGTCTGTCGTGTTTATTTCATTCAACAGTTGTGGAGTGAATGAGGCACTGTGCTGGTTGACAGCTTATGTACCATGTGTCACAGTGGTCAGGGAACTTATCTTTCTTAATCATGTCTAGGGAAAAGTTTTTCTTTTATTATGTGTGTGTGTGTGTGTCTGTGGTGTACATGTGTGCACACTTGTGGAGTGCTAGAGGATGACTTTGGGTATCTTCTTCTAATATTCTCCACCTTATTTTTCAAGACAGGACCTGTCATTGGACCTGCAGCTCACCAGTTATATTGACTGGCAGCCAGTGAGTTCCCAGGAGCCTCTTTCTTCAGCATAGCTCTGGGGTTGCAGGCACAGACCACCATGCCTGGCTTTTTAGGTGAGGGCTGGGGTCCTCATACTTGTGAAACAAGTGATCTCCCTAGCTCAGGAAAAGACTCTTGATAATATTGTGTGTTTGGGTTATTAAGTATTTATATTTATAGACACATTTATTTCTGATATGTATATATGTATGTCTTTGTACCTATGTGTATATATATATGTTTATGCAAGTGATATTGTGTATTAAAACAGCTACTATTTGTTTGGTCATCACTTGGAACAGCATTTTCCTGACACATGACTTAAGCCCATCAGTAACCATCCAACCTGTATATACTGCTCAAATTTTAGGAAAGAACAATAGGATAAATTTACTAATGTCTAATGAATGTGAAACTGGGAGCCAGAATTAAAGCCCAGGTCAGAATGATTCTCTGTCTCATACTGATTCCTCAAATAGTGATGCTAGTAAAATCCAGAACGTGTTTGATGGCAAGAGAATTTACTTCTAAGACAGCAACGCTGGGCTCAAAAATCTCGAAGACCCAAATCACATTTCTGTTAACTTGTTTAGCATTTTTTCCAGAGATTCCCAGAAGAGACGGTTATTTCATTTTCAGTGAACACATATGGATATTTACATTAGTGACTTCATGGAGGCCGGATTGGGCAATACTAATCTACATTTTCTTCTCTTGGTTAAGACTGTCGCTTCCCTATAAGATTGCAAAAAGCTGCTAAAGCTCCTTCAATGAAGCACTCAATCCTCAGGCTTTTACAAGCTTTTGTAAAACTGTAGTGATCTGGTTGAAAAACTC
The DNA here is from genome assembly GCA_035773235.1 of Eospalax fontanierii. Taxonomy (NCBI): domain Eukaryota; kingdom Metazoa; phylum Chordata; class Mammalia; order Rodentia; family Spalacidae; genus Eospalax; species Eospalax fontanierii. The sequence continues at coordinate 26,219,161 of CM069530.1, forward strand.
CTTGCTGGCAACACAGCGAACAGATGAGCTCACCCCTGGTATGCAAAGCTGCCGAATTAGCTGGTTAAACAGGCTGCTGAGATAATTACATTGTCTGTTTTGTGACACATTATACCGGTGCACTTGGGATTAACCTGTTCTCTTGTGTCTATTCTGATCAGTTTTTTAGACAGCCTTTTATCTGATGAAGGAGCAGAGACATCAAAAGAGAAAGGGGCGTGGGTGAAAAGAAAGCTCACATAAAGCTGAAGAGTTAAAATTTCTATTTAAATTACTGAACATATATTCCTTATTTTCATAACTTTGCTTGCTCTTTAGAGACCTCTGCTGGAAATGATAGGCATAGATGAACCTCACGTTTTCATTCCAAGTCATTGTTTGCATTTTACGGTGGCTATTATATCATAAACTCGGTAACTAATTTCAGAATGAAATTTAATGTCGTGTCATAAACATCACACATTAACTACAAATCTATATTCGAGACAGAAGTTTTTCTCTCCAGTACTCCGAAGGTACTCTCATGCTAAAATTAAACTCCTAGTCAGTGTGCACACATACTGTTAGTAAGAGCCCTACTGTGAGTTTGGCAGTGATAAATTTCAGCTTGTTATTTTCACTTCTGCTAATGCTATCAAAGTTCAAATGAAATTATCTATTTTGAGATTAAATGTGGTGGATATAAAAGCCAAAAAAATTAATAGTAATAATGATCCCACATAAGCAATGGAAAAACTATCCCTAAAGATTTTTATGGGCCTTTTAGTTCCATGTCATTATACTTAAGAGGAAAAATTATTCAGACCTTCTGATTATAGAGGAATGCAGCAAACATAAGATTTCATCATCAGGGATAATTTAGATAAAGAACAATTAAGAGAATAAATAGAAATCCTACCCATTAATAGCCCCTGGCAACTCAAATTGAATTTAACCAACTATTGAGACTCTGGCTACAGGGAGATGCAATTTAAAGCAGGTATAATAGATTTTAACAACTAATATTTGTTTGTCACATGGTACCAAGCAAGGTTTTAGTTAAATGGGGCAAAACATTTCCCTTCATGTTAATGAACATCAAGTTTAACTCTTGCTGTCCTTTTCCTTCTCCACCCTGGAAATCCCTATACTTGATAGGCCAGCATTAAAATGAGCTTCTTGCAAGCAAGTTTTGGGGATAAGGCTTAACTTGGTTGAGTCTGTGTCCCATACATACTGCCATTATGTTTAAAAGGACTTGAAAATATTGGCCAATGTCTTCCCTGCAAAAGACTCTGTATTGAAATATCAGATACAAAAGGCTCTACCAACTTCAATTGTAGGTCTCTGTAGCAATGTTACAGAACTGTTAATACAGGATCACTTCTAGAACCATCTGCTTACTTGAATATTTGTTTTAAACATTTTCATCAAGAGAAATAAAATCTTTATTCACCATTTTTACCCAAGTCATTTCTATTGGGTCTAGATCTATCTAGTGCTGTGTTCATTATTTAAATGCAGACAAAAGTAAGGGGAAAGCATTGTGTCATTTTTTTATCATTAACTGAAATACAGAAAAATTAAAATATATGTGTTGTTATGACATGAGTCCAGATGCTTTCTACTATACTCATAATTTTACTAAACTTTGTAAAAAAAGAAAAACAAATGACTCAGACAAACTTATAAGACAAATTATTTTCTAATCAGATCTGGGGAAGGCAGATTTTCCCGTTATGCCTTCAAAAATATTTCTGGCTCCACAGCTATGAAGTAGACAATCATAGAATTCTAGCACTGGATCTTCTAAGTAAAATTAAAGGCTATTAAACACACTAAAACTGAAGGAAGGTGATTAAATACTATCACACCATGCATTTAGAGACTAATGACAAAGGGGGAAAATGTGTGCTTGTTCAGTGTGGAGACAGTTTTCTTTTTCTTGAATATTTCCAATACAAAAAGCTGTTTGAATTTGTGAATGTGGAAATCACAGATACCATGAGTGAACCACACTGCTAATAGATGCCTCTTTGGGTAGTTGGATAGATTTTGTATGTATTCCATAGAAAAGGGAATAGACTGGTATTCAGAAAAGTGGAACTAGGATTGGAAGCTCTGCTATCTACTTTCTGAATCTTTCCGTGATATCTCCTTCCACTTTGGTGGTGCTGCTGCTGGTTTTGCACATTCAGATACCTAAGTCTAGCTTCTATAACATGGGATGCACACAGGAAGTCTGGCAAGATACTGTAATGACTGCCTTTGAAATTACCTTATGTTTGAATTTCAGTACACACTTAAGCAGCTGTGTAATAATGAAATATTATATGATAATATGATCTCTCTGAAATCCTACTTTCTCATCTGATGAGTGCGATACAAATATTAATACCTACCTTAGGGAGTAGCTGTGAAGGTTCAATATGACATTGTAGCACCAGGCATACAATAAGATAGGATGTCTAGGGTAGAGATAGCGAGACTTTAGGTAGAGGTACTTCCCACCAAGCCTGATGATCTGAGTTCTAGTCCTAGGACCCACATGGTGGAAAGAGAGAACTGACTTCCAAAAGATTTTCCATGATCTTCTTATTTGTGATATGTCACATGTGTGTACTCTTCCCCCCCCCCAAATAAATGAATGAAATGTAATTTTAAAAAAGACGTGCAAGGTAGGTCTCCATCTAATCTTTTGTGATAAATTCTGAGAAACTTGATGCACATGCACGAGGCAAGCAGGCAAGAAACAATAGAAGAATCCCACAAAACACATTTGACAAAATGCAACGGTAAATTTTGAGAGCAGTTTTTGTCAATGTGGAATGGAGTTTCAAGAGGAGTATTCAGGGAGAAAATGGGACTTGAGATGAGCCTTGGAAGATAAGGAGAATTTGTATAGTTTGAAAAGGGAAGTCATTTTATTCAAGGAAGACCGCCCTAGCTGAATTGCCTGCATGTAATAAAAGTCCAATCCAGTTACAAAAATACCATTCCAGTGAAGAGCTTTAATGAGATTTCTGCACCCCAGCAGATGACCCACTTATTTAAATACCACACAACATTCAATACTACAGAATTCCTTGATGACACAATTTAGTCAATCTCTGGCAATCGGCTGTAATTTAATCAGTGTAGAAATTGAGAACACTTCGCTCATAGTCAGCATATTGCATCTCAGTTTAGCATTCTCCATGAATCCAAGTCTGGCTTCTGGTCCCTTGGCCTTTTCTTGTTTTTCTATAAGGCTATTTCTGTCATTTCACTACGCGTGTTCTCAGTCCACTTTTGCATCCAGTTCATAAAGTGGCTCCCCCTGTTTGCTCTGTTAGTCCTTACCTTAGTCTCACAGAGGCAACTTTATTTTCACTCTAACTTATTGGTGGTTAGTGTGACTAAATTTGTTCAGAGTCCTTTGTGAGTCATGAACAGTAAAAGTGGAACAAACATGGAACATCTGTCATCTATGTTACAGTCAGGGCACTTTCCTACAATCTTCCTAAGACCATACCTGGCTGTGGCCTTTGTGGATGGAGTGCATCAACAACATGAATTCTCACGCCCTTTATTCAACATTTTCTGTACAGATATTGTTCCAGATTGTCCGAGGAGGGCTGGCGGGGAGGAGGATTCGCAAAAAACTTAAGCATCAATCAAGACTGGGATTGGTGGATTATTTGAGATGTTTTCATATTATGACGGTTACACAGTTGTTTAAAATGAATTAAATGTGTATATATCAATATATAAAGATAGTCAAAATACCCTCTAAAATAAAAAGAAAGAACTCAGAACAGCATGTACCAGTTTGGACATCCAATCATTTGGCCCAGCACAATTTATTGAAAGGACATTCCTTTCTTAGGTGTTGCCTTTGTCATAAATCAAGAGTAAATACTTATCAGGCTGTTTCTGGATTCACTCTTCTATCATACTAGTTGACTTGTCTGACCTTGTGCATATCCCATATTGTCCCAAATATGTTAGTTTATGATAAGACTTGATATTTATAAAATATTTTTGTTTTATTTATTAATTATTTCATGTGTATGAGGGTTTTACATCTGCATACAGGTATACCATGTTTATGCATAAATTCATATTTTGCACAGTCTTAATTTTCTGTCTGAGTATTTTTGTCTTGTTGTAGTTCATATCAGTTTTTAAGGCCAACATTACATCTTACACACAAATATTAACTCATTTTGAACCTGATGCATCGAATCCATAGGGCTTTGGGGAGGAATTGACAAGTAATCAATATTGAATCTTTCTGCTGTGACCATGGAAGACCCTTGCATTTATTTTCAATTTTAAAATTAAATTATTTAAAAATTTGTCTTAAAGCTTCTGTAAATTAAATGTCTCATAGTTTCGTTCAATTTGCTCCTAGGTAGTTTATGTTTTTTGTTTGGCCTGGAACTCACTATATAGACATGTAGACCAGGATGTCCTTGATCTCACAGAGATCCACCTGCCTCTCTTTCTGGGGTACTGGAATTAAAGATGTATTCCTGGCTTAGGTTATGTTTTTGATGTATTTTTAACATTATATTGTCTTACTGTAATTCATCTAGCTGATCATTTAAAACGTATGGGAAAACTGTTGATTGTACAAAAGTTCATATAATCAGCAAAACATACTTAAAATTTTAAAAGTATTCTTAAAATGATGTTAGAGGGTGTGAAGGACAGTTGGAATTTTTACATTCACAGCTAGTTGAAGACATCATTTGTAGAAATTTAAAATTTAACATTTTCTCCCAATGTTGAGGATAGCAAATTAGCCCAGCAATTATACCACTACATAAATATCTAATGATAAATTTTACCATGATATAAGTACTCAACCTCAGTTGGTAGCAGAATGCTTTAGCCACATATTTATAGCAACATTATATGTAATAACCCCAAAATGGAAAAACCTAGAATGTGTACTCTCAATCAAATGAATAGTAACATGTTCATATCTTATGATATTGAGTATTCCATATACATCTTGCTTCCATATTTCAGGAGGTTGGAAATCTGTGGTAAGAAAATAAGCTATTGGTATGATGAACAAGTTTTGTTCTCATAATGTTCAGTGTAAATGGCCCTACAACACATTTTGCCTGATCCCATTTATGTAGGCAAACTGACTTATACAAGGTTCTAAGATTCCAAATAGGAATTTTCTCTGAAGATAAAAGAGAGGGAGTGATTGGGAGTGGCCTGAAGAGTCCTTCTGGGAAGCTTGTAATATTCCATGTCTGACTAAGTGAGGATTAGATGGGTGTGTTCGCTTTATGATAACTCCTTAGCAATCTACTTTTGAATTGTGTGCTTTCCTTTGTGTGTGTGTGTTATAGCTCAATAAAAACTCTCTAAACCTTATGGAGTTTTCAGCCTTTCTGGATTCATGCATAAGAAAGTAACTCTCCTTGATAAGTAAGACTATAGAACCAGAGAGAAATAATTTTAAGTTTCTATTTTGGAAGATCATAATTACTTATTTTTAATCCTTTAGCACTTACTGTTTGTTTACTTTTTAAATATCAAAAAAGTTAATGACTGAACAAAAATGTCTAGAAAATCATTTGTATATAATAGAATTGTTCAATCTCTGAAAAAGAGATAATCATTCCCATTCTAAAGTCTTATTGTGGAAATAAATATTAAAATGCATTTCAAATACCTCCTGTAATGTTCTCGGTAGACTACAACAAGGAGGAGCGTTGGAAGCCAGTGTATCTTGAGGACTGTAAATAATATCTGCAAATCTGGTTCATTTTCTTATAATTTACCCATATTTTAGTTTTATGAAGATTATAAAATTATTTTTCTCATGCCCCTGTAAAATTTAGCTCCTTATAGTTTCTAATCTCATTTTAAAGTTTGACTATTAGGAATCTTGGTGTAAAAGGGAACCCACAAAATTTCTGATACTTGTGTTTTCTGATGTGAGTTCTAAGTTGGGTCTAACGTTCCTTATAAATTCCTGTGGAAAACAAATTAGATATCTGTGACTTTTAACCAAACCAGAATATTTTACAGAAAAATTTTTGAGTAGTTTATCTTGCTACACGTCCATTGTATACAGAATGCATCCTTTCCAGAAAGACTTTAAAATATCCAACTTTGGAACTGGAGAGATGGCTCAGGAGTTAAGAGTACTTATAGCTCTTTCTGAGGACCTGAGTTCATTTTCCAGCACTGACGTCAATGGCTCACTACTTTCTACAACTCCAGCTCCAGTGGATCTGACTTCCTCTTCTGACAGTAAATCTTTTTCAAAAATTCAGCTTCTTTTGGATACCAGTGATTCTATAAGCCAAAGCAAACCAAACGGTAGCAACATCTATCCAAAAATAATAGCAGTTGCCTGAAAAAAATGTCAGTTTTAAGTTCCAGATGCCAACCAAGCCTATGTGTATATAAAGAGATTTATGTGTAGGTAAGGATCACATTTATATTAGAATTATAGCTGTGATAATATTAGAGGAAAATAAAACTACTCTGTTGCTTACATACTGAAATTTAGGAAAATCATTATTTTTCATATGTATAATAAAGAGAATTAAAAGAGAATTAGTGTTCACAAAAACCTCAGGTAACTTTTCAGTTTATAAGATATTTCTTGATGACTTATGGCTAATTTGGACAGCATCAATATATAGTAATATTTTGGAAAGAATGAAATATTTGAAATTGTCCCTGGGCTTTAATATTTTGATGCTTTGACTCCAATATGCTGATTTCTTCATCTCAGGACCTTGATTTGCATTTACAGAATTCAACTTAAATTTTAAATAAAAAGAAGAGAAAATGAATTAACAGTTATTGCCTCCAATTGTATAAGTAGTTTATATAATTTACTGTCTGATCCTAAAAGAAAAACTTACAGGTTAAAGATTATTTCTTTCACTTCACAAGTTAAGAAGCTGCAATTCAAAGTGATCAGGAGACTGGTACAGTGTTACTAAGCTTGCTGAGGCAGGATTCCAAAATGCTTCATTTCCTCTGAAGACATAGGTCAGTGTCATGTTTAAATGATTTGGTTTCATTGTGTTGATTTTATTTATCAACAAGTAGTAATTTTATTAATATTTATACTTATATTATTTGCTCATTTTTATTAAAAAGAGTTGTTTCATATGTTGACATCATATTTGTTTCATTTTATGGTCTAATTTTCCAGTTATAATGATTTTAAATGTTACAGTGACGTGGTAAATTTTTATTTTTTTCTTTCTTAAGGATAGTCTCTTTCCATGGATCCATATTTGCTCAAGCAAGCTAAACCTTAAAATTGTATATGTTAGAGACATGTAGATAAGTGTCATTCAGAGCAGAACGTAATTGAAAACTATTTCTGAATCACTTTAATCGCCCTGAATCAGCAAGAAAATTCCAGTAGCACAGTCCGTAGTCTGGTGAACATGAAAGCTCCCAGAATCACACCAGATTTTCAGAATTTCTAGATGTGTAGTTTTTCTAATATGTTGATAGATCTCTTAGGTCTTCCTGGAGTTTGATTGATTGATTAATGATTAGTTTATGCTGAGGTTTGCACTTAGGGCGTCCAGCATGCTAAGCAAGAGCTCCACCACTGAATTGCATACCCTGCATTCTTTTTACTTTTTTATTTTGAGACACTGTTGGGGTCCCCTGTGCTCGGGGCCAGTCTGTGTGGGATGAAGGGTGAATAGGCACAGGGTCAACAAACAGATCCCGGGAGCTGGGTGAAAAGTAGGCAGATGGGCCTGCCCTGCTGCAAACTCAGTTTATTCAAAGAAGTGCAAGGGATCTTAAAGGTCTGGTTAGCCAATCGATTTATGGGGTGGGGTCCCGACTGCAGCCAATAGTAATCTGTCCCCAGGTAGGTCATCTTGGTGCAGGTTCTTTCCAGACGCTGGGCAGATGCTGGTATCAGGACTAGCCAGAGCTGAGCGCCATGCCCACAGGAGCCATTCCTCTATTTCTCATAGCTGGTGACCTGGCTAAGGCCCACACTGCATTATGCCATTCAAGACAGTATATCTAAGTTGCCAGGTTCACCTTGCACTAACTCTGTAGCCCACACAGATCTTAAACTTGTGATCTGCTGACAGTCTTCTGAGCACTCAGGAAGACCTGTGCTATCAGGTCCAGCTTCTCAGAGTTTTAGAACAGTGTTCATTGAGCCAGAAGTTATCCATATTAGGAGTCAATGGAAAGAGTCTCTTTGGGAGAAGATGGTAGTTTTATTGCAATCTCTTTTCTTATTACTTGAGATTTAGTGTGGTTCATATGTAACCCCTAAAACTTTTGTAGAAATATCCCCAAATTTATGTTAGTGATATTTGGATGTGGGGCATTTTAGAGATAATTGGGTCATAGAAGTGGGGTCCAATGATGGCATTAATGACTTTTTCAGAAAAGGAAGAGAGATCAGAACTGACATGCTTACTGCCTCTCTAGTGTGACAGCTTCTGTTGAATTATGATGGGCAAGAAGATTCTCAGCAGATGCTAGCACTGTGCCCTTGACCCTTCCAACAGCCATCCTCACGAACTCGATAAACTTCTATGTGTAAACTGCAGAGCCTGTGGCATTCCATTGAGAACAGCGATGGCATGTAAAAGGACGAGTTTAGTCTGAGAAATGTGAACAACTGTAGAGAGGAACATTCTCTTTTGGATTAATGTCATTTTAAAGGGCCATAGAAAGGTTTTACCTTCACATGTGTATGTGCTACATGTGCATGTGCACATAGGTGCAGCCACCTGTTGGGGATGCAGAGGCCAGAGGAGAACCTTGGGTAGCCCTGCTCCATCACTCTCTGCCTTGTTGCTTTGAACAAGCTCCAGTGATCCTCGTCTCCACCCACTCTCACACCCAGAGCGTGATCACACCCAGCTTTTTATCTGGATTGTAGGATTTGAACTCAGGTCATCATGCTTGCCTAATAAGTGTTCTTACCTGCTACGACATCTCTCCAACACATTTTTATCTTTTCAAATTAGTTTCCCCCAATTTTAGGGAGAAGGTAATCTTCATATACTTTTATATATTTAAAATAATTTAAATTGTGTATTATTTTAACAGATGGAATCACCTGTTTTATACTTGTTATAAAAGAGTGGGGAGTTATCAGAGTAATACCTGTTTTCTGTGCCTATCTTTTGGTTTTTTACTTCTTCCTCTTTCTCAGGATTAGCCTTACTGACCTTTTAGAACTCAGCTGGACAGCTGCTTTCTAGAGAGCCTTCTCTGGTTCCCTAGGCTAAGCTTCTTTTCTGTGAAGTCCCTGTTTACTCAATACAATATGAATAATTTGTTCCTCTGATAATGAATTTGTGATTCACATGATTTGCTTGCATAGCTTCTAAATATTCTCAAGTTTTGTTAGATTTTATTTGTCATTGTTTTGTTTTCTTTTTAAAGTAGACCATGACCACTCAAATCCTGGTTAATTGACATACCACTTGGGCTGCGTGGGGGTCTTATTTAGAATTAAGTTATTCTAATTGTAAAAATATACATGTATATGCAAATTAAACACAGTGTGGTAATGTAAATTTTTCTGTCACAATTGTATGTAGATATTTGCCTTTGGCAAAAAGAGAGTCCTCCATCCTCCTTATCTCCCTCTTAAAATGGTGTGTCTTTCAGGTTCAAAACCAAAAGCAGCTGTCAGTCTACAGAGTTTATACTGGAAAGTTTCAGTTGCTTTTGTAGTACTCGTTAAACCTGAAAGATACTCTTAATTGCCCGAATTACATGTAAACAACTATACATTAATGGGTTATGTTACTACAGTTTAACTGGGCTCAGTTCCAAAATATACAGACTTTGCATGGATATTTCCACAGTATGAAAATACTTTTCTGTTTGTCACATTAATGAGAAGATAGGACCAAGATAGAGACAAATTATGAGATTTCAATAGAGTAGAATATCATAGCCTTATGAATCTAAAGTTTGATTTATGATGAAAACTTGGAAGGGAGACCTAGCAAAAGTTGGCAGAACACCAGTTGGGGGGTGGAAGGGCCATAAGTTGAACAGAAATGAAAACTAAAATATCAGAAGGTGCTAATGTCTAAGAAGAAGGAATGAAAGCACTCCGATTTTATCGTTTCCTCTTGTCTTTGACATTTTCATTCGTCCTCACATATTTTTAGATGTGATCTCTAAACCTTTTGCCCTCTAGTCTAACTGCTAGCTATTTCATTATTGTCTCAAAATCAGTCTTACTAAATCTCTTAAATTCCTTCCTGATTTGTCTGTTTTAAAATTATTTTTATTTATTTTTTGAGACGGAGGTCTCACTATGTAGCCTTGGCTGGCCTGGAACTCGCTATGTAGACTAGGCTGGCCATCTCACAGAGATCTACCTGCTTCTGCCTCCCAAGTGCTGGGATTAAAGGCATGTGTTGTGATGCCTGACTGATTTATCTGTTTTTCTTAGGAATACTTTAATTTCCCAGGTCTTAGTTGCTTCTAATGCCAACACAGTGTATACAGTAGGAACTCATATAATTCAAGAGTTAAATTGATGTTATTTCTCCATATCTGTCTCCTGTGCACAATTAGTCCATGAGTCTTATTGACTTTTCTTTATGTTTTTGATTTCTACCATGGTTCTTCAGTTTTGTCCAAGCTACCTTCACATTCATGCTGTTTTCCATGGTAGAGTAGAACAGTCTTTCAGTGAACTTTACTGCCTTCATCCACGCCCTGCTCCAAACCATCTTCTACACTGAATTGCCCTTCATAGGCACCCTGCTCTCTTAAAGATAAAATAGAGGAGTTTTAAAATAGGAGGAATCTGATAAACATCTGTAGGTCCAGTGACATTAATAGTAAAATTCGCCAACAGATGAAAGTCAATAGTTTCCCTCGGGGAAAAACTTGCCTACATACAGATACTTTGAGGAATGTGGAAGTCTTGCGAAGTAATGACAACTACAGAAATAAAGCACTGGAAAACCTTAACAGTTGGCTTTTTGACATTTTTTCAAATTTGGAGAGAGAAAAGGAGCTAACTGTGAACTTTGAACGTGGTAAAACCTTGTGTTAATAATCTACGACAAAGATGATCCAGAGAACTGTCTGCAGTGACAGAAATGCCACGTGGTAGGTACTAGTTACCTGTGGGTATAGAGGACTTGAAATATGGCTGGTGTAATTAAGAAGCCAAAATGTTAACTTTAGTTAATTAAATGGCCAGTGGTGATCCTATTGGAAAGCATGGACCTGCAGTCTAAAATTCCTAGGGTTGTTGGCCTCTTTCAACTATACTTAGAGTTTTACTTTCAGTTATGAAACCTGAGTAATTTTTCTTCTAGATAGCAACCATCAGGGGCCATCTTGATTGCAGTATGAACTTCATGCAGGTGGTATATACTCATACATCTACATTGTATTGTCATATTTCTGCTGTTTATTGATTTTGAAATCTTCATTGAACATCTCCTAGATGACAGTCTCACCTCTTGATGATAGATTTATGTAAACTTAAGGTTCGTGCTCTAATGGAGTTTCTTTTCTAATAAGAGATACAGATAATTAACAAATAATTAGACCTAGTGTCGGATAGTAGAAATTAAGTAAAGAAAATAAAAAAAGGGGATAGCTTAAGACAACGGATGCAATCTCTACAACAGTTATCAAGAATGAACTTTAAAGAGTCAACATTTGAGCAAAGACCTGAAAGAAAATAATCAGTGGTGTAGATGGAAGTAGGAAGGGATTTCTAAGGAGAAGCAGCAGCATATACTGTCAGATAAGGGGCATTATTAATAACCTTACTAAGCAGAAAGGATCCAAGTTATAGGCTAAACCACCAATGAATGAAGGTGCCATTTATTAGATGGGAAAGTCTAGAGGATTGTGTGTGTGTGTGTGTGTGTGTGTGTGTGTGTGTGTGTGTGTGTGTGTTGGAAGTAAGTGGTCAAGAGTTCAGTTTTCAAAAGTTAAATTTCAGATGTGTAAAGATGTGTATAGGAAACGAATCTAGGGAAGGGTCCAAAATATGTCTGCGCTTTCTCCCTGGAAATAGTACTTGGGCAGGCTATTGTAAGTTCATCCTGGATGTCATAAGGGAATTCCTTCTTCCGAGTCTCTCTTTAGCTCTTCCTTTTTAATAACGCCCTCAGCCTTCTTAACTTTCTGCTGTCTTTTCAGGGTTTTGCTGATTCTTCTGCCTTCCTCTTGCCTCAGATCTGGCCCTCAGGGGTAGAATGTTTAGGAAAAAATATTTGCAATGCAATGTAGTTTTCTTATTATTAAAATTGACTGCTTCTGGGCATAGGAGATAGCCTAACTGGTAAGGGTGCTTGCCCTCAAGCCTCACCACCTGAGTTTGACTCTAGGCTCCAGATGATGGAAGGAGAGAGCCAGCTCTCCAAGTAAGCCATGGCATACATGCTTGACCCCTCCCCACAGATAAATGTGATAAAAATTTGACTAGTTCTTATCACGACTTATCTTTTAGAAGTTAAAAATCCACATCATTTTTTTTTTCCTGAAAAAGTAAACTTCCTTTTGTTGTTGGGTTAATTTTTAAATGTTTTAACTACCATCTCAAGCTCAAAGCTTGTCTTGCCAGAAGAGAACCAGTAGATAAGACTTAGTGAATAGAACCAACTGGGCATATTTAGCCATGAGTAGGGAGAGGAAAAACTTCTGTTTCTTTCAGCCTTTCCTGTTATGATCTACAGAAAAGGTGAAAGACAAACGAGGAAATCTGCATACATAGATTCAGCTCTGAGTTGAGTTCCTAAGTGTGTTCTGGGCTCACGTGCAGCATAAGACTTCCTGGAAAAGGTTTAATGCTGAAGGGTCTGCGTTTTAGAGGTCTCTGTTGCACCTGTGCACTGTCAACCTGCACTTCTCAAACCCAGGATTTCCACCCTAATGCTCCATCTGTGTTTTTCCAGTGTAGCAGTTACCACTTTCTAATACAGTTACCTATGGGTCAGACTCACCATTAATTCCTTCCGTCTATCTTCTGGTAGACATAAACCCCAGATGAGCCATGGTTCATCCCTGTCTCACTTACTGATGCATCCTAAATGAGTAACATTTTGCCTGGCTTGTAATAGGTGATTGGGAAATTAGTGGTAAATGAATGTTGTAGTCCCTCCAGGTAAGAATTGTATAGAACAGGTAATGCGTTACAGGAAGCAAATGTGCATGAGAGTGGCTGCCTACTGCTCCAAGTATTACATTGATGGAGAGGAGAAACAGCCTCCCCTAGAGGGTCCTGAGTCTCATTCATAAAATAATTTTACAATGGACTCAAATGGAAGCTGTAGGAAAATTTTATTAGAATTTAAAGAAAAATCCTCAGGACAGGCAAGATGTAAATCTCAGCAGCTGCTTTGAGAAAGGAAATAGAGGGCAGGAGAGAACAAAACCCATGAAGCCTTGCTGGGTAGAGACGCCATACTGGTTTAGAGCCTGCATGGAGGTCAGGCGCGTGATAGATGAACAACCATGTGGTGAGGAGGAGAAGGGCATTGTAGAGAGAAAGGGACGGAAGCCCCAGATGATGGGTCCACCCAAAGTGTTACAGAGAGCATGGTTACAGAAGAGCTACGAAAGAGTAAAAGGGAGCGGGTCACACTTTTCTGGAGAAGTCAGAAAAGAGCAAAACGAACAGAGAGCCACGTGTTCCTCTGTGACTCTGTCCACAAGAACTGCACTAGAAGGCTTGGATTCTGGGCTGGAGAAACATTTTGGAATACTAGTGTAGGTAAAGACCAAAGGTACAACAAACCAAGGATGGACTCCATGAGAGCAAGAGGTGGAAATTGCTCAGTTTAAAGATACCTCTCCCATTTTAGGTAACCAGTGTTTTCTCTGCTAAAGAGTTAGAAGTTTACTCGGATCTGCCAGTATACTTATCCTTGCCTGAGGCTAGAGATGCCAGAACTGTCCGATCCAAAGATGTCTCTGGTCCCATCCTTGCTGGAGGCTGGGGGTGCCAGAAAGGAAGTCTGTTTTGTTTTTGTTTTTCCTTATCTCTTTTCCCTTTAGGAGTACCCTACCCTGTTCTTAGAAGCCATGTTGAGGAAGTGACTAGAACCTCAAGGGCCCTGGACACTTGGAATGGGAACTGTACCCACCCACTCATTTCCAGGTCCCTTCCTCCCTCCACTCTAACCTTATTAACTCCAGAGCAATGAGGTTCAGTCCCATCCCTGAGGACTCCTCCTGCTGTATAGGAGCTCTGCCTTCCTTCTCTTTCTAAAGCTCCCTATAATAAAATACTTCTTTCTAAAACTCATCCTCTGTGGCCCATAAGTTTCATTCTTCGAGTTCATGAAATAAGAACCTAAAAACCTCTGTCTTGAGGTGGCTTTGGTGGCTGTTGAGTGTTTGGGCCCTAGCCTCTCAAGCTAAGCACAACAGAGCCGAGAAAGGCTCCATCCCTCTCAAAGACACCCCAATAGTCCCATATCAGAATTGTCCCCAAAAATCTAAGTCCAGAGAGAAACTGGGCCTCAGGTTCAGGAATCAGCAAAAATCAGCCTACTGGTAATTATTTTCCAAATTCTGTGTTTCAATTGAGGAAATGCAATGGGAAAACTAGTAAGAAAGTGATAACCAATAGCCAGAGTATAATTTATAGGTAGTTGGTCACCCTGGAAAAACAGAGCTGGCCTGCCTAAGCAGAGTTTGGGATTTCATTACAGAAGAGAAAATGTTTATGGGGGAGTCAGGTACTTATCTGTATTCCTAAATTTCCCTGATTTACAATTGCTGCTTTCCTTCCTCTTTTGCCTACTATGGGGAAGCTGTGGGCTTTTCCAGCCTCTTAGGTACCTCCCCAGGCTTCCCTAGCCTTCTGTCTGACTGAGGTACAACTTGCATATACTCACAGCCCTAATTTGTTTCCTGTCACCGCTCATTGTTAATTGCAGCACCTGCAGCCATGCTGTGAGACCAGTGCGATAATGTGTGTGAAACAGTTACAGCTGGTACAAAAGATTCAAGATTCAAAATCAGAGTCATGACTATTTTTGGAAGATAAAATACACCAATTTAATTTGTTGTGGTTGTTGTATTTTTATGTGTAGCTTTTAAGTTATCAAAACATCTTAAAACTTGCAGAATTGCAGGAACAATAAAAACAAAAACAGGTACCAGAGACACCTCTGAAGGATGTGTTCTCCAAAGAAACCAAGGCCATTCTCCTAAATAAACACAATATAAACATCCAAATCAGAATGCCCTGTTGTGAAGGCTTCTGCTGCCCCAGTCACACTGATTGTGAGCAGGATCTTCACACAGGATTCTTGCTTTTCTGGTCCTTCTAACTTCCTCTGTGCTGCATTCATTTGTAGGTCTTCCTTCGACCTTTGTGGTTTTACCAGTTTTGAAGACTACAGGTTTTTATGTTTGTTCTTTAGAATGTTCAACTGTTTTTCTTATTTTGTGTATTGATGTGCAGGCATTCTCAGCCTCCCCCTTTGGAGAGATGAGCCTTTTTCCCGGGTGCCACTTCTTAGAGATTACAAGCCTTGCTGCCTGAGAGGGTGCCTTTCAAATGCAGATAGATCTATTCAGAGTCCAAAATCTGAGCTACTTCCTCTGAATTGGCTCTTATGCTCTAGGAAGCAACATGCCTTTATCCTGAATGCTCTGAGCCTGGGTACCAAAAATCTAGAGATAGAACTTTTACATTACAGCCTGCTGAAAGTGTTCAAAATAGCCAGTCCTGAACTCTTGACCTGTCTCACCCAGCATCTGTAGAAGCTTGGGTAAGGGTCAGGCTTTCTTTCCCTTGGCTCCTCGTGTTGTCTGCTGTCCCTACTACTCTGCTGCATGTGGCCTGCATGTCACAGAGTACTTACTTATCCTCTTGGAAACTGTAACTGCATTATATTTTATTTGTTTTATTTCACAAGTTCATATATACATATAAACATGTGTAATGCGCTTTAGTCATAGCCCACCATTATCCTCTCTTATCCTCCTCCCATTTAACCTCTCTTCCTGCTCTCAGGTATCCTTCCTACTTCCGTGTCTTTTGTGTGCTGTGTATGTGACCTAATGTGTTTAATTAGAAATGCTTGCATGGGCGTGGGTGGGGGTTATTTACATGAGCAAGGGTCCTCTCAGACTCTCATAATAATGTCAGGAGAATCTAGAAAGGGCCTTAAGAGTTTGGGAAACTAATGAAACTTCCTTGGACATGTTCAGATTATTAGAGGCTCAAGGTGTTACATTTGCTGGCTGATGTGGCAAGAGGCACCACATAGCCAAAGCTCATTACATGTAATAGGCCTCAGAAATTATTTCATGGCAGCCTGTGTCTTGTTTTTTTATGCATCATGACCATCCTTGCCTCTGGTTAATCTCTTGTGGTAAACGATAATGTAAAAGTGGGAATGTGGTTTGAAACCAAGGCAATGGATCAAGATTGGAGGACACCTTCCCAGCTGAGCATGGTCAAGTTAATATGGCTGGGCAGTACTCATCTAGGATCTGGTGCCTGCTCATGTTCCTAAACACAACAGTTGTCCAACTTCTGAAAGATCTCTTCAACTGTTAAAGTCTCTATCGCCTTATATATAAATTAAAGACAGTTTATAGCATTTGGAATAAATATAGCTAAGTAATAGAGAATTCTGACCCATATAGTTTGAATACTATAGATAGTTAAGAAGACGTTATTTTGATGACAGCATACAGAGCTGGTGTGTGTGTGTGTGTGTGTGTGTGTGTTTATTGCCAGGTTTACAATGTCTTAGCCATAAATGGCAGCCTCAGAGCCAGATATCCTAGCATGTTACAGCAACATCTAGGCTTTTTCTTACTATATAATTCTTATTAGTATTGAGGAAGCAGCTTCAAGGAGATGCCAACAACATTCTTTCTTAACAGTCAATATTGTATCATGTGGCCGTGTAGAAGCCGGTCACTGGACAGGAGAATCAATATGTGATGACTGCCTTTAATCAACCATTCTTCACTTTGTGACTAGGGCTGGTTCCCATTTCCCTTGAAGTTAAGGCTAGAGAAGGGAAATCACATCTCCAAGGGGATAAAAAGTCGAGAGTTTACAAAGCCATAACTAACCCTTAGCAGCTAAGCTGTTCTGCCCGCATGCTGCGTGACGCTCAGCTCCTTTTTCTTCTATTCATTCAGAAACCTTATACATCCTTGGAGGTGGGGTTGTAAATTTTTTGAAGTATATTCAACCAGCTCCTATCATTCATCCAATTCTTAGAAGATTCTATTGAAATAATGGAAATGAACAGTTCTACAAATTGTTATATCTTCTTTTTTTGTGTGTTAGTGTAGTAACTACTCTTTTTTTTTTTTTAAATATAAGGTCTTGCTGTAGCTCCATATGACCTGGAATTTGCTATTTAGACTAGGCTGGCCTCAGTCTTAGAGAGGTCCACCTGCTTCTGCCTCACAAGCCCTGGGATCAAAGGCATGTGCCACTATGCCTGGTTTGATTGTTTATTTTCTTTAAAAAATATTTTATTTATTATTTTATTTTATGTATATGAATATATTGCCTACATGTATGTATGTAAGTGCACCTGTGTCCTGCAGTGCCCACAGAAGTCAGAAGAAGTCATTGGATTCTCCTGGAACTGGAGTTAGGACAGTTGTTAGCTGCCACGTGGGTGCTGGGAATCAAACCCGGGTCCTCTGCAAGAGCAGCCAGTGTTCTTAACTGCTGAGCCATTTCTCTAGTGCCCTTGGTTGCTTAGTTTTAAAAACATCATATATGGCCTTATCTAGTAGATATTTCTACTTATTTCATATACTAATATTAGGATGATGGATTTATTTTTCTTATATATTTCATAAGAATAAAACATTTTTGATGATATTTAATTTAATGAAAACTACCTTCTCTCATACACAGATCTCTTCTGGTTTTTAAGACCTAATGTGGTACAAGAGCACTTTGTGGCCTATGCCTGGGATTTCTCTTATACTGGATGTGGCAAGTGAGCCTATGAAAAATATGTATATCAGGCATCTGCAGAGGCTCAGGGAGTTAGTTTGGTTTGCACATCTACCATTGCTGTCCACCTGCTGACATAGTACATAGATCAGTGTGGTTAAACAGAGTGATCTGGTGATGCAGAGGGATGAACAAAATACTCCTGTGCTTTGCACTGAGAAAGTACCAAATGTACTCAGGAAGCATAATGGCGGGCTGTAATTCTAGAAGTTAGAGAAAGTCAATTCTATGAGGCACTTACTTCTATTTATGTTAGAAGAATTTTATTAAGAACGTCAGCTCCCAGGCATAACCAGAATAAATGAGGCTTTTGATTTGTTTGTTAATTGACAAACTGATGAAGGCTTTAAAGAGTTATACACAAAGTGAAACTTTTAATTATATAAAATGCTACAATTGTTTATGTCCAGTTCAAATGATAAATACTGAATAATGAGAGATTATACAATGGAAATATAAAAGATTTTTCTGGCCTACATGTTTTGTGAAGGGGTTGGGGGGTGTGTATGTGTGTGGATACCAGAGGAGAACTTAAGGAGAATTAATCCACAGATAGAATATACTCATACACATAAAAATAATAAAAATAAAATTTCTTCTCTTTTAATGAAAAAGGACTATTTCTTCTCTGGAGGAGGCATATATTCCAATTTATGTATGTATATGCTAGGGATTAAACCCCGTGCCATTGGTCTCATAAGGACATGTTAAACCTCTGAGCTATACTCAGTGAGCCATCCAAACACTTGTCAAACAAACCATTCCAGGCCCAGTGGGATGAAATGGTAAGTATTTTGTTATATACATAGATAATGCATTTCAAGAACTTTAAAGGGGCATAATGAGGCTGTTTTTTGGGGTGCTTTAGCTGAGAAAAGTAGAGAGATTATTCAGTAGCTGGGGAAAAAGATTCATCTCTAGGCTTTTTTACTCACGTGTTTGAAATGGACTATTTGTGTCTTTAGCTGAGACTGCTTTCTAAATCCCTTAGGCCTCCTCAGAGTCTTGTGGCAGAGTTCAGAGAGTTTTTTGCCTCAAAAGCAAACATGAAAAATTAAAGAAACAACAAAATAAAACCACAGTGGAAGTTCATGGCATATTTATGATCTTACCATGAAAATTGGAAAGCATCATTTTAACATTCTCTTGAGGTGGAGGTTCTTAGGAATATCAAAATGTTGGCTGAAGTTCAAGGACTGAGGTCCCACTGGGGAAGCGCATGTGCCATGACATAAAATGAAGTGATCCTCCTTGTTCCATACACAGATGAATAGACAGCTTCCGGATAAAGCTCTGGCAATTGCAACAGAGATCTCTTTGAATTCCAGCTTTGTGAGAGGACCTTTAAATAGCATTTCTAGGTCTATATTCAGAATGATAAAAGTAACAGAGAGTTATTAAGAGAAATTTGAAAAATAAGCCAAATTGATTAGGTAGAAATATGCATTATGATTGATTTATTTGACAAAATTCGCTGAGTTCTGAGGACTTTTTTCATTTGTTGGTTATTTTAGATCATACCATAGTAAACCTTTTTAGTAAATATTCTGTCTTGATTTCTGTAATATGTGTTTATTTGCATGTAGTTACCCAAACATGGAAGTTTATAATCATTGTACATTAAAAATAGCACTCAACCATCACCAGTGTGTGCTTTCTGTTTTAAGTTGGTCCATACTTTATTTTTCAGCATTAGAGACATCTTATCTTGGCATGTGAGAAGAACATTTTTAATGTTTGTTATTTTTCTTTGTAAAATTTCACAGTTACTGTCAAAGGAGAGTATTTGAATAGGGATAAGGTGAAAGCATATAATTACTTTCTGGTTTATCACTTCTATAGAAACTGCTAACTACTTCATGTTACCCTTAATCTAGTTATAATTAACTGCAGCTGAAAGGTAATTTTTAGAAACTGTGTTTAGCCTGGCACAGTGGTGCATACCTATAATCCCATTGCTGCTGAGGTAGGGGCAAAAGGATCTTGAGTTCAAGCCCAGCCTGTGCTATGATACTGAGATTGTGTTTCAAAACACGAAAACATACAAAAGATATTTAAATTTCATTGTTTTAATATTTTGGAAAATAATTCAATAGCATTACTACTAAATAATTCAATAGCATTACTACTAAATAATTCAATAGCATTACTACTAAATAAATAAATAAATAGCATTACTACTAAAGTTACAAGAGTTTTTCCAAAACTTTTTCCTACCCAGGTGCATTTTGTTATTTTTTTTTTAATTTTGTTTATGTGTATGAGTGTTTTACCTGCATGCATATAAGTGCATCCATGTCATGCAATGCCTCTGAAGGTCAGAAGAGGGCATTGGATCCCTTGGAACCAGAGTTACAGATGGTCATTAGCTGCCACGTGGGTGCTGGCAACCAAACCCAGGTCTTCTGGAAGAGCAGCCAGTGCTCCTAATCACAGAGCCATCTCTCCAGCCCTGCATTTGTTATTATTTTCTTATGGAAGACATTATAATTTGATTATAAAAAAATGATTCATATGCTGTATTTGTAGCTCAACTTCAGTTAATTTCAAGATTTGACAAATCATATGAGGAAACTGTTAGGGGAAATTTGTCTAAAATTGAAAATGGTAAAAGCAATTTCAGTATGCCGAAACTTCTTGAGAAACTCAGTTGACTTACCCCTGACATATCAAAATGTTGGAGAGAATATTCTGCAACCTTACATAAAATGAAAGTCCCACAGTATAAGGAAGACTTTTTATTGTTGTGGCTGTTCGAATATCTAAATCAAAATGAGTATTAAATCTGAGACATAACATATGAATATGGGAATATGCTCTTGCTGATCTATCAAGTACTAACTAGCCCTATATACAAGTACTAAAACGGTGTCAGGAGGTTCTTTGGAAGGCCACATGCTATTTACCCACCCTTGTCCTGTAGTCAGAGCAGCTCCAGTTGAGATGTCACAGTATTCAGAGTTTCTTCCACTGCATGGCCTTTACCAAGTCCTTTAGCCATGTTAGATTTTAGTTTCTTAACTGTACTATGAGGAAGTAGACTGGAGTGACCTCAACCTTCTAATAGATTTTGTGATCGTGGCTTGATTTGTGGCTTAATGTGAAAGTAGAAAACTGCCAATCTGGAATTCATTAGGAGGTATTAATTTTATAAGCACCAAATAGATCAGTTGAACCTTTGACCCACAGTCCTTTGTAGCTTGTCTCTGAGGTTCCTACCTGAGAAGTGGTTAATGTAAACTTCGGATCATCCCACCCAGTTAGCTATTCAGGTAGCACTTAATACCACTGCCTAGTTTCCTGATGAGGAAAGAATTAAAAAAAAAAAATCGTATCACTTACACTTAAAAAAAAATCACAAGGAAAATCCTAAAGGATCTTTATTTGCAAATGACTTTTGAATTATTTACTAGTGTGTGTAGACTGTACTGCAAACTCTTATAGAAACTGAACTCTAGCTGTTTAGTGGAGAGACTAAGCATCCTGTAATTTCTCCTGTTTGAGCCTAGAAGAGGGGCTTCCAGCTCTTCTGGAAGCGCTAAGGTCATGACAAATTATAATTTCCATGTTGGTATGTTAGTAGTTATGCTTCTTTAAGTGATGGGAGAAGAAAAAGATAGAAATTTATTTTAAAATAGTAATTAACTTTGGTGTGGGACATAAAACCTAGTTATTAATATTTGGGTTTTTCTTTTTTATTGAGATTATTTTCTCTGTTGATTCTTATCAACAAAAAATGTAGATGGGGTATTTTCAGACAGGTGAAGTTTGACTTACCTAAATTGATAATAGAATTTTACATTGACTTATTTGCTAAATAAATGTTTCTCTTGTATCTTATATTTTTTAATGAAAATGACTATAGTCAGTTTTTCATACTGAAAATTTTCAGTGTGTAAGAAAGAGAATAGAAAAAAAAAAAGTAAAGTGGTGATTTAGTGACTTTATTCCAATGCAGGAACAACCCTGTGTCCATAAAAGGAGATATTTTCAATTTGTTTCCCTCCGCCCAGCAAGGGCTTATGTATTCAGCACTACTGAGACAGATATAAAATTATCTCTGTAATTGTATTGCTCTCAAGATTGGTTTGTTTTCAGCATTTTCCATAGCCTGCAGTGAGCATATCAAATACCGAACTAAGTGTTGCAAGGTACCGAACCATGGAATCATGGCTAATTTATTACCTGTAGAAATGCCTTCACACTTAATAAGGTGTTAATTGCATTCAGGTGACACAACTGTAGTTGGAAAGATAATATGGTGCACCTTATCAGAGCAGCACTCAGGTTACACTGCAGTAAGAAGGGCACTTTCTTGCAGCCCATCAGCACTTGATAATGGACATTCAGCATCCTCACTAGTAAATGATAATTGTTCTCACCATTAAGGAAAAAGCATTTTAATTAATAATAAGAGAAAATTAAAGTTTCGTTTCATGTGTTGATTTGCCTTCTTCTAAAAAGGTCTTAGTGTGACTAACACAAATATAATTTGTTTATTTCGATGTTTATTAGCCTCTTCAGCAACTCAGTTTTATGGTACCTAACCTAAATGATGCTAACATGTTCAGGTAGAAGGTGAAAAACGCAGTCAGTCATCCTTTGGTTCTGGTACATTTGCACAAATGAGACGTGAGCTAGAGTTTATTCTGGTGGCTGGTGGCTGAGAGAATTGAGTGTAGACTCCTAGGATTCTGAGTTGCTGTTACAGATCTGTTGCAGTGCATTAGCTTGGCCTGGCACAGGTGTTAAACAGAGATATTGGCTAAACCTTTACTCCTGATGCAAAACTCAAGTGGCATTTTCTCATTTAGGAATCAAGATCATTCACATGTTTCACAATTTGATCTCATTCAAGATAACACATTATTAACATTTAAAGTAGATCCATAGATTCAAAATCAAGTAAGTGAATATGAACTTTGAAATGTTGAAGTCCTTGAAAATCACTGCAGGCTGTTGGATTCAAACTCATTTATCTTTCTGTTCTTTGCTGTTCAGTCTCTAGGATAAAATACATAGTTGATATTTACATTTTTATTAGCCTTATTTCAGTTTTGTATTGACAGGGTACTTTCATAAATGGAATGGCTCATAAAAATAAGAGCTGACATTTATTAAGCGCACATTCTAATGTGAATAATGTTTTTACTTTCTGTTGGTTATTTTATTAAATTTTCACAATAACTATGAAACCAATAGTAGTTTTAATCTGTGTTTTTCAGAGTAGAAAACTAGAGTGCAGTATACTAAGAATAATGTCACTTTGCTAGTATGGGAACTTACAAGGAACCGTTGTGGGGCCAGGTTATATGCATTATTTCTGTTTTCAGATCAAGTTTAAACAAGTGAGACTTGAATAAAAGTTATTTTATTCCAGAGCTGTTGATGGCTATGAACTATATTTTCCCTCTAGGGAATCAGGAAACAGTTTTGTTTCTCTTACATATTTTTTCTCTTTGGAAACAGGGGTCTACTTAGACCATAGAATGAAATTTGATAAGAATGTGAAGGACTTACAGAATTCTCACATGTACAAAGACTGATGGAGTGATTTGGAGCACACAGACACTCGTGTCTGATGGATGGCCGTGGACACTGGCTTCCTGAAAGTTATATGTTTCAGCGATGGCTGAGTTAATCACCTTTGCTGAAAGAAATTGTCTAGTGGAAGTATAATTTATAGCATTAAAATTGAAGCATAACTCAAGTTACAGTTTATTCCTTCAGTTGATGAGTATGTTCATAAAGTGTTCAGATACTGAAAATCTCTAGGTAAGTAAGGAAGCATGAAAAGGTATAGGCATGCTGATTTCTCTTCGGTGTTCTTGATGTTCTCCAGATCCTTATACCTATAGATAATATAGGGCTTTTGAAAAAAGTTTACTAAATTACAAAATTTAGGGAGAGGGACATGCCAGATACATTCTTGAAGGAGTATATAATTTAGTACAGATCAAAACTTCTATGTATTTATGCATTTGACATCTACCTTAAGTAAGTATTTAAAATTACCCTAATAGAAAAAAACCCCATACATTTAGCAGGTGGCCTGAGATTTGTGGTGAACGTAGTAAAGGGAAAACTTAACATGAGAAAATATACTGAGCTACGCTGTAAAAGTCATTCTACCTTGTTCTTAGGAACTTTCTAAAAAAGATATATGAGAGATAGAGGTAAACTTTATTAGTTACTTCTCTGTTGCTGTGATGAAATACCATGATCAAGGGAACTTGCAGAAGGAAGAGTTTATGTGGCTTATGGTTCCAGACGGGTGAGACTCCACCAAGGTCGGGAGGAACGGCAGGAGGCAACCACAGCAGAACACTGAGCGCTCAGATCTTCACCCTTCCACAGGAAGCCGACAGCAACCAGCAAGTGAGGCAAGGCCACAGACTCCCAAAACCCAGTCCCAGTGATGTGCTTCCTACAGCAGGCCCAGACCTGCTAAGCCCTCACATACAGCACCACCAACTGAGGCCGAATATTTAAATATTTAGGGGAGAGGGCAGATTGACAGATAGAGACACAGGTAGGGACGTGGCACATGCCACCAGCAGCAATGCCTGGTTCAAGAAAGACTGGATTCCTGGAGTCCTTTAAACCAAGAATGAGACTGATCTGTTCTGTGAACTTTCCTTGTTTCTCTCAGAACTGTCGCTTGAACTACAGACTTGGTCTGTATTTATTTAAACAGTGTATCCCCTGAGATATGGGAAAAGAATGAGGAACCATGTCCTAAAGGATCTTTAAATGGGGAAGAAGTGTGCCTTTTCTGATGCCTACTGAACTAGAGCAGCATATAAAACCACCAACAGTTGCCATCAACCTGTGCCCACATGTTGTTTACCAATATACTGTGTTGCTTTTGATATGCTTCCAAGGTTGCTGCTTTCAGCAATGATATTTTCACCACACACATACACACACACATGCACACACTATCCTAGGCCAGAGGAAGGAAGGGTCATGAAGGAGAAATAGGGAATATAGTAGAAGATTACATTTAACTTGATTTATAAAAGTTGATTCTAAGAGGAACTCAAGACCTAGGAAGATTGTTTGCATTGTTTTCCTAAGCTGATTGCACTTACATAGTGGGAAGGCAGATGGAATAGTGTTAAATAATCTCAAAACATAAGATTAACTTTGATTACAAGGTTAGGTAAGACAGAAAGCATTCCCAGAAAAGTCATTCTCACATAGAGATAGAACTGAAAAATGGAGTGATGAGAGATAGATTATCTGTGGCAAGGAAAAACAAATGAAACTTTCCTTAACTTCTTTGTTAAAGTTATATAATGATGTAGAAATTAATCTCATCAGCCCTTACCTATTGGTGAGTTTAAAAAAAAACTACTTTGTTGAATTAGAAAACGGTTGTCTCTTTAACTTCTTTGAACAAATTCATGGTACTTATAAATTTTAGTTTCTTACTTTTCTAGACATTCCCTAGGAATCCTCACAACTTAGTTTCTGCTCTCAAATTCATCCCAGCTATCACCTCTAATTTTCTTGCACTACTGAGTTTGTTCAAGTGGCTCCTGAGCTTGCTGATCCATCCTTTAGTGCTCCCTTCAACAACCATCCACCACTAAACAGTGTGCTGCCTTTATCCTGATTCTGTTCCTCTAGTTCCAGCTGTAACCAGCTATATAGATGGAACCTTCATGAAGGTTCTGGGATTCCATCCTGATCTTCACAAGTACAACAGGAAAATATCCCTTTCACTGTGATTTATTCCTCTATCACAATTTTTTAGGCCCTAATAGGCAAAGCCTTGCTCAACAACAACAACAACACACACACATACACTCACACACACACACACACACACACACACACACACACCCCACAGACATGTACTTTTTTCTTCCGTAAGGTGCAGAGCCATCAGCTTAAACAAAGTCAGATTATTGCTTACATTTTCCTCTAGCCCGTTTGGGTGAGTGTAACTCTTTAGCTTAGATTCCTTTTCCTGTGGTGAGTCAGCCCAAATGCCTGACTACTGTCCCTGCAACTTAGCTTCTGACGTGTTTCAGAATTGTCTCATGCCTTTTTAAAAATATAATTTAAAAAAATTTTGAGAATTCCATACATGAGCATTGTGTTTGTATTATTTCTACTCCTTCTAGGCCCCTCCATCTCTCCATCTCTTCTCAGGCCCCCCCATCTCTTACAATTCCTTGTCCTTTTCTATAAATTTTTGTTACATATACATACATTTGAACATATATAAATATATATACATATATATAATACACTGAGTCCATTTAGTGATGCTCATGTGTATTTGTGTTTAGGGCTGCCTATTTTGGATTAAATAATGTCTCAGGGCACTAGTCCCAGGAGAAAACTGATTCTCCCTTCCTCAGTACCCAGTCTTCCTCATCTTGAGCTGGAACCTGGTTTTATCCCTGTTGGTGTGTCATTTGTTTTTGTCATTATGCAGCTCTTGTTAGGTTACCATACTATAGAGATTTCATGGGTGTAGCTTCCTTATTATGTTGAGAATGCATTAACTAGCAGCAGGTGTCTGGTCCCTCTGACTCTTACATTCTTTCTGCCCCCTCTTTCACCATGTTCCCTGAGCCTTAGATGTACAGGTTGCATTGTAGATGTGCCACATATCCTCTATATTTGACCAGGAACATTGTCGTGGTGTCTGTCTGTTGCAAACAGGGGCTTCCTTGATGAGTGGTGAGAGCTAACTTGTCTATGAATATAAGGATATGTATTTAGATTATAGTCAGAAATCGCTTGGGTCTCAGGAAGTTGACACCTACCTTTTATCTCAGTAGTAGCTTGACCAATCTAGAAATCAGCATTAGACATTCAAGTCTCTGTAGCAGTGTGACTCATTTAGCAATTAGCTTACATTGTAATGATCATGTTTTATTTGTTGCTATAGTAAATGTTTTTTGTTTTCCTCCTGGTGTACAAAGCCTTCCAATTGGTTTTTGAGATAAGATTATACATTTGGAAAGAATGAGAAATTTCCATTATGGGAGGCTAAAGAAAAATTCATGTGTCTAAGATCTGAATCTTGTTTTGTCCTTAAGGAAGACATAGAGGATTATTTGAGTTTCTGTCATTTTGAGATTCTGATAGATAAATAAAACTCTTGTCAAATAGGGGATGAGGGAGGCAAAAAGAAAACAGACTGCCAGATGACACAAATGTGGGAGAGTGCTTTCCTGTGCATCAGGGCGGAAGCCTGAATGTAGTCTGGTTGAGTGGTGAGACTGATTGAGAAAGGTTGCATACAAAACTAAATACAGAGCAACAGTAGCCACAGCATTTAGTAGCGTAGCACAGCATCGATATCAGGCTAAGACCTGCTTTAAACCACTTCAGATTGTATAAAACCATGGGCTTTGGGGCTGTGCCTTGCCCCAAAGGACTCCATTTTATAATCAACACTGATTTCATTTAGAGTGCAAGCACAGAAGCAGGATGATTTTTCCTTGTACACATAAACAGTGCCATCTCTCCAGCACCACCCACGAGGCACCAGACTGATAACTAACATATTCTTATGAGTGAAATGGATGTCTTCTTTTATCAAAGCAAATTAGGACCACATGAGCTCAGGAATGTATTAAAAGAATAGAAAACCAGACTGGAGAGAACTTATCGAATACACAAGACTAAGGAACCTATATAACACTCTCACCTAGACCCTTAAAGAGCAGGGCATCTAACACTGTGATGCCGAAGTCCCCACTGACCTATCATGTGATCATCACTGTGTGCCTCAAGAGACTAACAGTGAACTCCTGACTGCCCCAGGCGCTTCAGGTAGCTCATTCCCTACTGCTGAATGGCCTACTGTAAACTTCTGTCTGTCTGTCTGTCTGTCTGTCTGCCTGCCTGTCTGCCTGCCCGTTCATCCATCTAGACCTTCTTCTGCACTTCACAATTGTTCACAGTCATGCACCTTGCTCTGCAGTTCTAAACCTGGGAGGCTTGACTCAAACCCATGACCCTATGTCTTGTTTCTGCTGAAGTGCCTCCAGCAGATCTCCAACAAGGTTTAGTATTGTTATCTAACTCCCACAGAGATTATCAGCCTTTGGCCTTTGACTCTCAGAGTGATCTCTTTGAATTCCTTGACCTCTGCTGTAGCCTCTGAATTCTTTTGTAGCCATTATGTAACATATACCCCCTACCCCCACACACAAACACACACTTGCTCTGTGATATGTAATGTGATATGTGAATTAATAATATTATGTTAATAGTTAAGATTTGAATAAAAGAACCTAGGTTTGTCAGTGATCAGCTATGAAGGGAAATCAGTACTGTTTGGCAAATTGCAGCCAAAATATCAATATAGCTTGTGAATTTATTGTTTTTCAGTAAATTGTGATACTCCGTTTCAATAAATTATAACATTCATGGGACGACAGAGCATCTCTGTTTCTGACAAAGAACGCTCATCATGCTTGACCCGCATGTAGCCAAGCTTGGCCCAGAGAAAGGAGAGATGCTGGGTACTAGTCCTTCAGTGAAGTACCAGACTTGCTTGGACAGGCACTTCCTGGACCTAGAATTGCATAGTGAGACAATTTTTGGGGAGCTAGCATCCAGTTCATGTTACCTGTGACTGCAAAGTGCAGTATCAGTCACAGACTGGGTGATACCTGAATACCTTCTTTCTTGAGGGTGAAAATAGTACACTATTGCACAATACACGTTCTAGAACCATTAAGTAGAGGTAAGAGGCTGCTTAGCATTCCTCTCAGTCTGCAGACTGAAGTCTGGTACAGATTTCATGCAGAATGTAATGATACATGGCACAACTTTCTTCTACAATACTGACTATCCTTTAAGCTCCACAGAAATCACTGGCATCGGCAGGCATAAAAGTAAAGATTCTTCTTGTGGTGAAGGTGCATATGCAATATTCCCCTATGTGTCAATCATATCTAGCCCGTATTTACTCATCCAGTATCCCTGGTTGAGATTTTGTAATGCCCTGCAGGCGATGATATTACCTTCATTTGTATGGATACCTTCCTGTTAAATTAAGTTTATGTGAAAATAATTCATGGTGAGTTGACTAGTTGGAGGAGAAGTTTTGGTGCCTGAATTTCTAGTATATTTAAATCATGATAGATAGATGCATTTGTCTCTATCAGGAAATGACTCCAAGGAAATTTAAAGCACAAACTTTCAATCTCTGGAATCTTCTTCCCTGGCACTATGCTGAAAATTTGGCAATCACTTTTTAAATGCTCATGTCTCCATAGTCTATTAAATTCTACTTTACTGCCATTGTAAGTATCTCAGAAATTTGAAAAATTCAAGTTTATGTTTTTTAGAATTACTTTAGACTTCATTAGTAAATTTGGGCTATTGTGTGATAGCAAAATATGGACATTTTGTTTATTGGCCAGAGTAAAATATAGGAAAAATACTACATTTTGGGTTGATTTCTCCTACTTCAAATTTCATTTTGTTAAGTTTTCTTTACTCTCCCACTGAATTCGTTCTGTGCCCTGTCAGAAGTTACTTTATGGCCTCATATTGCAGAACCGTATTTATGGTCCAGTATTGAAGAGGAATGCAGAAGTCAAGAAAAGGGATCAATTTTCCAGAGAAGGTTTAGTTTGGAATATAATGAGATCGAATAATGATGGGACATTCAGATAGGATTAACAATGCTCAGGTAAGAATATCTGCATGTGGAGCCAGTTGTGGTGGCTGACAGTTATAATCTCAGCATTGAGAAAGACTAGGCACCAAGGCTACCACTGGGTCAGCGTGGCTATACATTTTTCACATCATTCTTGGCTACAGAGTGAAACTATGTCTCCCTCCTCCCCCCACCCCCAAGGTATCTGCTAATTTAGGAAATATTCTGGTAGGACTTTGATTTGAACAGTGACCAGTACAACAGCTGTGGCGAAAGAAGCTTGTAAGGGACCTGTAAAGAATAGCAGATGGCCAGGGGACAGAGCATCTCACAGGGTATCCCATGGCATGGGAGGATAGCTCTCTGGCTGCATTGATTTCTTCTTCCCATAAGCCTCAGCTTCTACTCACTAGCCAACCTTCTATAAGCACAGCAGCAACACAGGATAATGAAACTGACAACCTTTCTATTAAACAATTACTGCTTCTGGTAAATCAGCTGAGACACATGTCATGATTTCTGCCCAGGAGGACCAATAATCCCAGTCAGAGAACATTTCAGGGTCCTGTTAGAGCTACACTGACACTTCGTTTTCAGAACAACTTTGGCTGCATATGACAAAATCCATGACCCAAAAGTGATAAAGCCAGTGTATCTTGTCCAAACTACCAGAGCAAGCCCTACTGAAGGCTTTTGTATTTTTTCACAAAGCATTGATGTATTTTTATTCTTTTCATAGCACTCTTAAAATTCATAAAGTTATTAAAGTACACACCCATCCCAGTTTCTTAACTAGTCTTGGAATTAAATCTTATCAAAGGGATTTATCCACAAAGCAGAATCTCCAGAGGACCCCTTCCCTTGGAGATCAGCTCCCTTGCTAGGTCATGGAAACTGAGGAGAAACTGCTAGTATTGGGGTATCTCAGTTCAAAGACTATCTCATGCCACACTTTATGACTGGCTATATTTATTTCAAGCCTAAATAAAACCTCAACATCCATGTTAGGATTACTGTGTTACCAAGCTTACTAAGACCACTTACATGGCTTTTATTTGTTTTTCTAGTATATCCTGAGCACTAGGAGTGAGTCAAGCAAATATTCCTGACTTAGTTTTAGCCCCTGAGCTAAAAGTAAAGACTTTTGGACAAAATCATTTCCTTGTGCGCATCCTTTCAGATGGACCACTTGTTCTATATCCTAACTTAGTGAATCCTTGTCGTTCTCTTGTTGTGCATATGACTGTAGTTTTCTCAATCATAACTTTTTTGTTTTTTTTTTATTTGTTTATTGATTGTTTTATGTGTATGAGTATTTGTCCACATGTAAGTGCACCCAAGCCGTGTAATACCCACAGAGGCCAGAAGAAGGCATCAGATTAGCTACCATCTTGGAGCTGGGGATGGAACCCTGGGTCCTCTGTAAGAACAGTCAGTTCTTGCAACCACTGAACCATCTCTCCAGCCTCTCAATCTTAAGTTTTAAAGCACAGTTTTTTTCCTTTGAAAAAATAGTTTCTAAACTTTTCAACAAAGTATTGTTTTAGTAAAAGTGAAGGTAAAAAAATAAAAGGAATTATGGGGCTAGAGAGATGGCTCAGAGGTTAAGAGCTCTGGCTGCTCTCTCAGAGGACCTGGGTTCAGTTCCCAGCACCCAAATGGTGCCAAAACCCTCAGTAACTATAGTTCCAGGGCATTCAACACCTTCTTCTGATCTCTGTGGGCATTGCAGGACACAGGTACATGTACATATATGCAAGCAATATACTCATAAACATTAAATAAAATATTAAAAAATAAAAATAAAAGAAATAAAAAGTAGCTCATAGGACTTAAATTAGGTTGATTTACATTCAAATAATTTATGTTTTATCTTTGAGGAATTCTTTGTTATTGGAAGATTTAAAAATACACAAGTTACTTCCTAACTCATTAGACATTACCTCTGTGTGTGTGTGTGTTTGCGTATAAAACAGCAATGATGATAACAAACTTCTCAAATTGTGACCTTTATTCACATGTAGAGATTTAAAATGGATTTAGAAAAGAAAATACTAAAAACCAGTAAGAAACTAAAGTAAATGTTAAAAACAAAGTGAAAGTTAAATTCTTTTCTTGATTTGCATATATGCCAAGTAGGACTTTAATAATTAAGGGCCTCTCCACACTTTCGTATCCATTTTTTAAAAATTTTCTGACACCTGCCAAATAGCTGGTTGATTATAACTTGAAATGAAAAAAAATTCAAATAACCAAGAACTAGACTGAATTTAATTCCAAACTTCATGTTTAATAAAGAGCAAAACTTGAATCCAGTATTTTCAAATTTCTCTGAGGTTCAACAGCAATCTCAAGATGCCTCCTCAATTAAATTTCTCTCAGACATTGTAAATTTGAAGATGAAGGTATCTCAACACGTTCAAATCTGCAGTACGTAGAAATGAGCAGAGAAAGTTACAGAATCAACATTGAATAAAATTTCAGTATCAAAGGGCTGGAGAGATTCCTCAGCTTTTGCAGAGGACCCAGGACGGAATCCCAGTATGCACATGGCAGCTAACAGCTCTAACTCTAGTTCCAAGATAACCAATGCCCTCTTCTGACCTTCTTGGGCACTTCATGACACAGGTACACTTACATACATGCAGACAATACACTCACATACTTGTAATTACCTAGAATAAGCTTTTGCAGTATTTGGCATTAGAAACTTTAATGAGGGCAGAAGAGAAGACCTACATTGTTAACTAAGAAGAGAATTTGCTTTGGTGATTTCATCAGAATAAGTTTTCTTGGAAATCTCTCTTTTCTGAGAAGAAAATCTAACAACATTTGAGCTTTTTGAATCACTTCTGATGAAGCCGGGAGCCCACCAAATGAGATTGAGGGATCTTTGCTCTGTGGTTACTCAAGTAAGGAGTGAAAGCCTGAAGTGAGTCAGCAGAGTCTTTAGTGCAGCTCTTTTATGCAAACATGACTTTCATGCCTTGAAATGGGATATTCTGCTTTCAATCTGTCATTTCCAGACTTCTGAGTAAGCATGGGATACTGCATTGAGTAGAGGAGCTGGATAAATTAATGTATATATAATATTGTTAATAGAGACCAACAAATCAGATAGCTATTATGTGTTTTTCTGTGTGTGTATGTGTGTGTGTGTTTCTATGTAAGTGTAGGTACACGTCTGCCATGGTACATGTGTGTGGAAATCAGAAGAAACATCAAGTGTTGGTCTTCACCTTCCACCTAGTTTGCCACGAGGTCTCTGGTTCGCTGCTCTGTATACCAGGCTAGCTGTCCTGTGAGCTGCTGGATTCTCCTGTTTCTACTTCCCTTCTCCTTGTTAGGGTGCTGGGAATACAGGTGCATGCACTACAATATCTGTTGTCTTTTTATGTGGGTTCTTGGAATCAGAACTAAGTAAACTAAACGGAGAACACAGATGTATTTTAAACTACATCGGAGGGAGACCTGATGTCTCATACCTAATCTCTCAGGCTTATAATCTCAGCCACTTGGGAGGCTGAAGCAGGAACCCTGCAAGCAGTCCTGCCTAGCCAGTTTAGAGGGACATAGCATTAAACAAACAAACAAACTTGGGGGATATAACCTAGTGGTAGAATGCTTGCCTAGATGTGTATGAGGTCCTGATACAAACACAACCACCACCAACAAAATGCATTTGAATCTGGTAGTGTTTTTCATACCTTTACTCCCAGTCTCTGGAGGCTGAGGCAAGAGAATGACTAGCTCAAGGCCAGCCTGAGCTACAGAGTTAAATGGTGCTTCAAACCTCCTCCCTCCCAAAGAAATTGAATTATATCAAACATATACAGCTATTTTTCCTATTGATATACCATAAGCACTATAGTATTTACATAAATTTGTCATTTACCACAGCAAGCATTTCCATTGAATTATGTATTATAAGTAAGCTAGACATGATTTGAAGTTTTGGGGAGGATGCCTGTAGATCATATGCAAGTATATGATTTTGTGCAAGAGATTCATATAAGAGATTTAACTGAGAAGATTTGTATGCATTATACTATATGTATTCCAACCAAACAGTTCTAGAACCTTTGAACACTTTTAAAATGATAATCTCTATGAAAATGTAGAAAGCTTCCATTAGACCCAGTGGTCTCCATATGCCCCTCAGTGGCCTGTCTCTGCCTTGAGTTCACTGGCCACTGATGACTTGCCTCTGTCTTTGTATGTTGGTTTGTATGTTTTGCAGTTTTAGCTAAATGAACTTGCAGTGCTCTATTTTATCTGGATTTTAAATTCAGCACAATGATTTTGAGATTCATTTCTGTTATTACTTATATGTACAGTTCATTGTTTCCATCGCTTTGCAAATCAATAGTGGGCCACTGTTTTGAACAGACAGTTCTTACAAGGAGAAATACAAATGACTAATAGATATTTTTTTAGAGTGTTCAATATCTTTAAAACATATTTTTGTTAATTATTTTTATTGAATTTTTGAGTATTTTGTACAAAAATATTTTTAAATCTTTATTTATTATTTTTATTTTATGTGTATGAGCATACTGCCTTCGTGTATGTAAGTGCAATCATATCATGCATTGTCCACGGAGGTCAGAAGATTGGATTCCCCTGGAAGTGTAGCTATGGGGACTGCTGTGTGGGTCCTGGGAATTGAACCCAGGTCCTCTGCAAGAGTAGACAGTGCTCTTAACTACTGAGCCATCTCTCCAGCCTCCATACAAAACATCTTAATCATCTTTATATTCCTTCCGCCATACCCTGCCATAGCCACCGCCCCCCCGCCCCCCGCCCAGATATCATGACTTCTGTCATTTATGTTAAGGCCTATTGAGTAGTTAGTATACCCAGATGTTTTTCATGTCTTTCAGTGCAAGTTAATCCACTGGGGTCTATAAGCCTGTCTAGAATCACTCCCTTAAAGAAGATCAACTCTCCCTCATCCAACAGTAATCAGGTACCAATAGTTCTTTGGCCAAGGTTGAGACCTGCTGCCCATTTCCCCAGTTCTGTGCTGGATTTTTGTCTGCTTG
This sequence comes from Eospalax fontanierii, assembly GCA_035773235.1. Taxonomy (NCBI): domain Eukaryota; kingdom Metazoa; phylum Chordata; class Mammalia; order Rodentia; family Spalacidae; genus Eospalax; species Eospalax fontanierii. Next base: position 26,253,794 of record CM069530.1, read on the forward strand.
AGTTTGCATGGGTCTTGGCATGCTGACATCATTGCTGTAGGTTCATGTGAGCAAAGTCCCAGGAGCCTGTAATACTCTCTTTTCATATGATCATGCACTTCCTCCTCTGGCTCTTAAAATCTTTCTGCCCCTCTTCTGTAATGGTCCCTGACCCCTTGGTGGGTGTAGTTTAATATAGGAGACCTGTCCAGTGCCCACACTCTGAAGACTCTAATGCTTTGACCATTGTGTCCTTTTGTGTTCATTGCCCTCTGTTGTATGAGGGAGCTTTGTTGATGAGCGCTGAGAAAGGCATTAGTATTTTCTCTACCCCTTGTTCTACTATGGTCCTTCAGTCTTAGGTGAAGAAGTTCCATTGTAGATATGTCACACAGGGTTGGGCATCACACAGTCACTTTTTCTCTATGTGTGACCAGTTGTGGAACTTTGCAATAGTCTCTGTCTGTTGCAAAAGAAGCTTCTTTGATGAGTGGTGACTGGCATACTTGTCTGTAAATATAAGGATCCATAGTTTGCATATAGCAAGAATTACATTTGTCTAGAGATGCCGTAGACATCTCTCTAGTATCTCTGACATCTCCAGCCATGTGTATTGGCTGTATTTACAGAGCCACCCATGGGTTTCCTCTTACTGAGTGAACTTTAAGTCCAACTACGATTTACCCCATAGCGCCACTACTGCACCAATATAGTTTGTTGTGCCGGTCACTGATGTGGTGATCGGGCTTTAAAACTGGAGTTGGACCATCAATTGATATTGTCCCTTAGCAGTTTACATAATGTCCTCCAAAACTATGAGAGCTAATATTCAGGGAGGTGGCTTCCATATTAGTTTCAGTTCCATTGCTCCAAGTCCGTTATCTGAAGTACGTCCTCTTGTCAGCAACAGGGTCTTACCTTCAAGTTCTGAGAGATACTCAAGGGGTTCCCCAAAGGGAAAATAGGTAAAATGGGTATATTTAACTGGAGGGAAGAGGGAGTGTTATTCAAGGAACCATGATGGGAAGGGGAAGAAGGAGCTCAAGAAAGGGGGAACCATAGGAGACAGGTATTATGAAGGGTGGAATGGAGAAAATGGGGTCACTTTACCCAGGAAGAGAAGGGGGGGTTAAACAGGGAGAGAGAGAGGAGAGACAAATAATGCTTAGTTGCTATGAAAAAGCAGAGGGAAATGTATTAGTTCAAAAGCCTACTGAAAAATTACACATACAATATTTGTACATGAATTCATTCTTTCCTATTGCTGAGTACTAGTCCCTTGTGTGACTATACCATATTTTATTTATTCATACATTATTGAAAGATTTTGTGTTGATTCTACTTTTTGACAATTATGAAATTCTGCACCACGAGCATTCAAATACAAGTTTCTGTATAACACATGCTTTCATTTCTCTAGGGTAACAGACCAGAGGCCATATAACTGGGTGACTGCACAAAGTGCTTTTTAAGATAAGGGAAGCATTGTATAATACCAGCTACATACATAGTATGCAGTATATGAAAATTTCAGTTGCTCGATGTCCTTACGAACACTTGATATTGTCAATCTTTTTTGTTAATTGCTTTCTAGTGACTTTGCTGTGTTATCTCATTGTGGGTTTTAATTGCATTTCTTTGATGTCATATAATATTGAGTATCTTCTCTCATACTGCTTGCTGACCGGTCATATTCACTATTCGTTTTTTTGTGTACTTTTTATTTTTTTATGAGTGCATGCATGTGGGCATGCACATGCAGGAATATATTTTCCATTAAAAGACAAAAATTTTGATCAACTCAGGGTCATAATGGGTTTCTAATATATATATTTTTCTTTTATGATTTTTACACCTTACTTTTTGTACTTAGATCTAGTATCCATTTTGTTTGTGTTTATAGTGTGAAATTAATGTCAAGAATTTCATTTGTTTTGTTTGTTCCATAAGAAATATCCAGTTATTCTAGTTTATTGAGAAGACTTGGTTCTTTTCAATGAATTCAGCTTTAATATCTTTGCTTAAAGTCAAATACCTGACCACGCCCATGGCCAGGTGGCATTATCCACAGCAGTTAAGAGACAGAATCCTAGTCAGGTATGGCGGCACAAGACTTTAATTCAGCATTTTGGAGGCAGAAGCAGGTCGATCTCTATGAAATTGAGGCCAGCCTGGTCTATATAGTGAGTTTCAGGCCAGATAGGGCTATTGGGAGATCCTGAGTAAATCATGTTTTAGGCCGTTTTGTGTAGTTATAACAGAATTACACTGGATAATTAGTTATAAAAAATTTATTGTTTCATAGTTCTGAAAGATGAGAAGTTCAAAATTGATGGAGCTAGTGTGTGGCAAAGACCTTCTTTATACAATAGCTCATGATATAAAAGCAAAGAGAAAGTGAAAGAACAATTAAGAATAATGAGTTCAAAACTTCTATTACATGTCCTACTGAATGAATGTAATTAATAATTATATTGTATGTTCGAAAATTACTAAGAGAGTTTTTACTGAAGGGTAGTAATTTCACATTTTTATGGGGTACAGTATGATGTTCCCATGTATTTATACATTCTGTATTGCCAACTCTGCAGACTGGCTGGCCTAAATCCCAAACATTGTGATGAGAACATTCAAAATCCTCTCTTTCAACTATTTTTGGTTATATAACGCTGTTGAAAATAATCACCAGTCCATGGTACAGAATTTCAGAACTCCTCTCTGGTGCTGGCTTTGTACTGTTAATCTACCTCTCTCCACCTTTGGGCTCTGCTAATCACCATGTGCCCGTGACTTCCATGAGCTCAGGTTTTTAAGATTCCACATGTGAATAAAATCATGTGGTATTTGTTCTTTTGCGCATGGTGTATTTCACTTAATATTGTGATTTCTATGTCCATCCATATTGCAACAAATGACAGGGTGTCATTTCTTCATTATGCCTGAATTATATTCAATTGTGTATGCTTGCATATATAGATGTGTATGTGTTGTGTGTGTGTTTGTGTGTGTGTGTATACCACATTTTCTTTATCTAATCATTAGCTGATGGATACCAAGATTGACTGTACATTGTGGCTATTGTGAATCCCTACTGCAGTAACGTGGGAATACAGATGACTCTTTGGTATACTAATTTCATTCTTTTGACTGGATGTGCAAAGGTGTATTTCTGATTCTCATGATAGTTTTTTTAATAGTATTTTTAGGAACTTCCTTATTATTTTCCAAATGATTCTCCTAATTCACCTTGTTACCAAAATTTGTGTTTCTCTTTCTCCATATCCCCCTCTGCATGGGCCAGTTTTGTATTTTTGATTACAGCTGTTCTCACTGGGATGAGACAATGCCTTATTGTGCTTTGTTTTCGTTCCCATCCTGCTTTGTATTCTCTGATATACTTGTTGCCCATTTATATATCTTATTTTGAGAAATCTGTTTAGAAAAATTTTCCAGTTTAAAATCACATAGTTTTTTTGCTCTTGAGTTCCTTATATATTTTGGATATTGATCTCTTCTTGGATTAATAGTTTGCAAATATTTTGTCAAAATCTGTGGGGTGCCTGCCTTCTCCCTGTGTTGATTCTATGTATCCATTACTGTAATTCTTACTACCATGCATATGCTAATTAACTTGATTAGCCCTCAAACAATCTAGGAATATATCAGAGTATGTCATAAACTATAAATATATGAAGTTTTCTTGATTAAAATACATTAAAAAGCAAAGGAATTATTAAAATTAAATGAATGTGTATTCATATATGTACGACTCTACTTTTGGATTCTTTCTCTGTGTTTCTGTTTTTGCTACTACAAGTGTTTGATTATGTAACTTTTTAGTAAATTTAAAAATCAAGCAGCTTACTCTTTCAAATGTATTATTTTAAGAATTACTGCGGCAATTCTGGGTCATTTCTCATTTCCATATAAGTTTCAGGATCAGCTTGTGAATTTTAGCAGAAAAGTCTTTTGGAAACTTTTATCATGACTGCTCTAACTCTCTGGATCACTGTGAAGCTAGGGTATTCCTTTAAAGCTGAAGGCTTCTAAAAAGCGTAACCACAGATTACTGGCATGCTAGTGACTGTGATAAGCAAGACATCGATAAAAACAGGAAAAGGTTTGGCATGCAAACCTCCATCCATGTCTCTAGAATTCTGCATAGAAATAATTTCAACTAATCTTTGCCCAAAACCTTCCTTAAGAACACCACAGACCCTATCTCTAATACCCCAGCCTGAAACAAACCGTACCTTGCAATCTCCAAGCTGGCCCACTTTAAAGGAGAAGCACATTTCATTCCTGTGCTTGTACTAAAAACTCCTGTTTTGATACACACACAACTCAGTTATCAGAACTACGCTGCTAGGTACTGGGGAAGTACCTTGCATGAGAACCTCATCCTTTCTGCATGCCTCAGCACCTGCTGATGGGCAGACAAAGGAAGTGCTGTATTGATTTAGATAATAACACATCAGAAGAATTGAAACCGCTTTCAAAACTGCTTCACTTGAAAAGGTGCTTGGCCCTAAAGGAGTTTTCAGAACGCCTCCAAAGAGAGATGCATAGAACTCAAGCTGTGTGAACATTTCCTTCATCTGCTTTTGTAAACCTCTTGAATTATTTTTGTTACCTTTTGGGTGTTTAGTATGATCTCAAGAATACATTTCACTTAGAACAAAATCTTGTGACACTCAAGCGAAAACATCTAAAGAACACTACTATGTAATGATAGAACAATCTGGGAAACATTTTGTTCTGAAACTGAGATGACTACTAAATAATTACTAAAATTCGATAAATGAAAAAGGACATTTTTCCTACCTTAAAATATATATATGCTATTAGAGTCTATGTCTACAGCATTGGCTTTGTTTTAAGATTTCTATTTTACTTTGTATTCTTAGAGATATTACTTTACTTAGAAAGGATTCTTGGTCCTCAGTGAAGATAGAGGAGATGCCTCTTACTAAGACTCTGACTCTCTAGAGTTGACCAAATATTGTTTCTATCTCTCAGGATTGGTCTATATCTTCAGTCACAATTTTTAGAAAATTTATCAATAAATATAGCATAATATCAATGCCAGTTGATTCGAGTAAGTCTTTTCCAGGCTACAGAAGGTAAATAGACATAGATGCCTCAAAATCTTGGATTATTTATGTTCTTACACAATTATTGCCCATTAAATGCAAGGTCTAAGAGAGACAGTTTGAGCTCACCCCCCCTCAGTCACAATTAAATTCCTTAATCTAAACCTTGCTTAAAGCAATTAAATTTTCATCACCATTTCTAGTCTTTCAAATTTTTGTACCTATTTTTCTTCTTCCCAGGTACGGATGTTACATATATAGAACACATACATATGACACAAAGAGTGGGCCAGGGAGAACACAGAAGGGAAGACTTGATTTGTTATTATTTATCGTTCAATATCTAGTCACATTTTTCTTTCAGTGATGCTAGGGAATGTTCATTTATTAATACATTTACTTCAAAATCACCTGCATCTAGTGCATGTTCATTTTTGGCAGCAGTATGCAGGAATTCCAGGACTTGAAAGGGTTAGCAACCAGAGATATTGCTGTCTGCGGACCCTTTTTTCCCACAGACCTCCCTTAGCTCCAGTGTCTTCTAACGCTGTCGTTAGAACATGGTTTTCATCTCTTGTGTGCTCCACGGAAGGAAGAAGCCTCTCTTTCCTGCAGCTGAGTGCTTCCTGATGCCACTTTCAGGTGCTCCGGTAGGCATATCAGTGTTTCCAGGTAGTGCATGCACCCAGGGGGGCACACAAGTGATTTTAGTTAGAGTGTTCACACCATTATTGTCTAGATGGGGAACACTTTGTGAGCAAAAGAAATACTTAAATAATGACTACAAGAGAACAGAAAAAAAGTGCCGACAACTAAGATTTCCTTAGATTTCGAAGCTAGGTATTTGTCTTTCCGATATTTTTTTGCTTATGCTAAACAGTAATTCTAAGATAGGAGGCTGGAGAGATGGCTCAGCAGTTAAGAGCACTGACTGCTCTTCCAGAAAGGCCCATCTTTGAATCTCAGCACCCACATAGTGGCGAACAACTATCTGTAGCACCAGTTCCAGGGGATCCAATGCCCTCTCTGGCTTCTGCGGATACTGCATGACACAGGTACACTTGCATCCATGCAGGCATAATGCCCATACATATAAAATAAAAAATAAAGTTTAAAAAGTCATTATAAGATACAAAGTTTTCTTTTGAACTATGTTTAAGGAAAACAGTAACAGTAAATAATACTCTAGGTCTTACTCACTAAAATTGTGAAACCCAAGAAAAACTGAGGCTTAGAGAATAAATCACAACTGACATCACACAGGACATATTACTGCCCTGCTAAATTAATGAGCAAAGTGAAATAAGTGAAGGATGTGGGAGACTTCAAGAAATTAGCTCAAGATTAGATAGGTAAAAGTAAGTGAATTGTTATTTAAACTCCATAATCTATGGCACAGAAAGCTATTTTTCCTTCTTAATGAGAAATATGATTTTTAACATAGGATCTAGAACTTTCCATTTTCTTCTTAAATTAATAAAATTTAGAAAATTTTCTGTCCCACTTGGAGGCAAACTCAGAATTAGCACAATTTGATGTCTTTTTATCGGAGGGTGCTTGCACTTTGCCTTGGTCTTGGGTCCTGAAGAATCTTCTGGCTCTCCCAGGCCCTCTTTCATCTGGAGACTACCTGCTAGTCTTCTCTGGGATCCAATTTCAACTATGAAAGATGCTTCCTCTCTGGCATGCAGGGAGGCCCCATTGGGTCTTTACATTATTTTGTTTAATCCTTCTCTTATCCAGAAGAAATAATATCTGATTGAAGCCACAGATGGATTGAATGTTTCTGGGTGCCTCCCATTCATATGCTGCCAAGCAAACTGTGATGGTATTTGGAAGTGGGGGGCTGTGGGAAGTGACAGGTCATAGGAGAGAATCCTCATAAAAGTGATTAATACCTTGAGAGTACTCTTTGGTCCCTCTGCCATGGGAGGACACAGTGAACAGACAGTCTGTGAACCAGGAAGGGATTCCACCTGACATCAGATCTGCTACTCAATCGTGGACTTCCCAGCTCCTCTAGAGCTGTGAGAAGTATTTGTTATTTAATCATCAGACATCTAGTCTCCGTTGTTTATTCTTGGTAAAGCAACCTTAACAAAGTAAGGTAAAAGGAATCTTTCTAATCTGATCTATATAATTTGTATGAAATATAAGAATAATTTGAGTTTTTTTTTTAAATAAGGTCTTTATCTCCCTACTGGCCTTGAACTCAGTAAGATCCTTCTGCTTCATACTCTTGAGTGTTGGGATTATAGGAAGAGACATCATACCTGGCCACATTATTTGATGTTTAAAGCTGGTTTAATCATTTGAAAAACCTCATCTTTATCACACTCATTTTAAACCAGTATTTACCATCTTTGTTACCAAATACATTCTAAGTCAGTCAAAACCAGTTTTCGAATATTTTTCTCTTCCAGGACTCTTCTAACATTGGGAACCATCAGTAAGCAAAAAGACCCAAAAAGTGAGAAGGAAGTAAACAACCAGTAAAAAATACTGGATCACAGAGCCCACAAATATAAATGAACTTAACATATGTATACCACTTTAAATCTACATATTAAACACTAGTGGAGTTTCCTGAGGTAAACACTATAAACATTACATTCTTACTCTTCTGCCCATTTCAGTGGGTGATCTTGCCACAGTTTGGCCTACTGCCCCCCACTTTAGAGACCATTTTTAAGTAGCTGTCTGCAAAAGAAAATAAGGCATATCATCTTTTCTTCAAAATATAATTGCCTTAACTTTTCTACCACTTCCTAAGCTTTCTGGTACTGCTTTCTGAGTTCAGGGTTAAGGTCCAGATTCCTCCCTGAAAGTGTGCACTGGAAAGCAATCCACAACTGAATGACCAGCCTCAAACTCCTAAAGGGAAGAACACTTTCCCAAGTTCTGGTCATTTGTGTCACTTCTAACCATCTCAGGTTACCAGATGAAGAAGTGATTTTTCAGGGAAGAGTGGATTGATTATTCAGTTATCATCTCTAGGACTTTCTTTCAATATGGCATCGTGATAATATTTATCACGAACCCAGCCATTTTTGGTTCTGAAGATTACATTAATTTGCTGTAAAAGCAAAGGAATACACAGAGAAAGGGTGGATGTGTGCCAGGCACATTTCAAAATCATAGAAGAAGCAGAGAACATGAAACAAATAACCTATTTGTTCATTGACAACCATTACTAGGTACCCCACAACAAATTTTCAAACCACTATATGAAGAATCTTGCAGATTAGATAGGTGATTCAGCCAGACTCCTTGCCTTCTGAATGAACTTTTATTCTAGTGGATTTGTTGAATTAACCTGCTTTCTCATAAGAGCCTCACTGCTGATTTTCAAATATATCCTTTTGGATATTGTTTGCTCTTTCTGAGTCTTTAAAGAGGCAGTAACTGCCTTGTTTTTTTTTTAAATTCATAGTCTAAAAATACACCTGGTAACATGATTCACCAACCACTAGGCATCCCACACAAAGAGACTGGATTGTTTGGGGCCACAAAAATCTGGTTTTGAGGGGGTGCTGTCTGGTTTCAGAGCCTCAACTCCCTTCTTTTTTCACTGGAGTCTTTTCAAGGGCACCTCTGAGCAGCTTTATACAATGCAGTGAGATGTGGTTTTGTGCAGTACTTAGGGCAAGGTAGAGGGGGCAGGGAGAGAAAACTTCCCTCTAGTAAATTGGCAGAAAAACATTTCTAAAGGTTACACACCACCCACACATTCCTTTTAGATGATCAAAGGCTCACAAGAGGTCAGGGAAGGCGAGAAGAGAACAGAGTCTGGAAGAAATTTTTCTTTAATTCCCTGTATTGCAAGTCGTGGTGAATAAGGGACAAATTACAACTTTAAAAACTCCTTTGGGAGATTTCTGAATTCAAGGGAATAATCATTAACTTGAGTCAGTGAACTGATGTTTCCAAAACGAACACATACTCGGCTGTGCCTCGTTCAGAATGACTTTGAGTTCATGGGATCGTTTTTCTGTGTGCATGTTTTTGTTGGGGAGCAAACCTAGGGCTTTTCACCTGTTATACAAGTACTTTTCCAACAGTCTGTCCTTTCAGCCCCATGAAAAATTATCTCTGCAGCATGACTGTTATTTGTTTTTTATTATTACTACTAATATAATTATTAGTAATTTTCTTTAGATTTCAATTTCATGGTCCTTTTTATTTCCTGGTTTTAATAAATATACCAAACTTGTTATCTGGCTATTTCTGGCCCATCCCAAATCAGGAAATATTCAGCCTTTATAAGAAATGTGTTTGGACATGATTTCTTTACCCATTGGTCGTGTATATCCCAAATCCTGTCTTTTGTGCTGGTCTTAGTTACATGCATCTTGGATCACTCCTTACAGCTTGGTTCTGGCTCTCAGCTCATTTTGATCAGATAGAGGGAAGTACTCTCTCATCTTATGTTTTCCTAGTAATGCATACCTTGATTAAAACTTTATTCATGTACGTTTCACTTTTATGGCATCACCCTGATATTGAAATACCCTCAAGGGAAGCGACTGTCTTCCACATCTTTGTATCCCTATCTCCTAGCAAACTGTCTGACAGGTAATGGATACTTAATAAATATTTGCTGAAAGAATTAATAGACTATTTTTCATTTGTAAAGCTCCAGGCTTAAGTCTGTGGAGTTATTATTTTTTTTCACACTCTCTACCAGGTGCAGGTGGCTGGGGGCCAGGGGTTTTTTTTTTTTCCTTGTTGTTTAATCCTGCTTTGCCATGTGTTTGCCGTGCCTCCCTTTCCCTGTCCCTGTTGCCTTGGTCCACACACAAACACAAGACTTATGTCACAACAGAGAGGAAAGATAGAAGAAAATCCTTGAAAGGTGCTTCAACTTTTCAGTTGAAGGGAATTTTACAGCAGGTTTGTACTTGACTCGAGTAAACATTCTTTGCTTTAAGCATATGGTAACTTGCTTATCTCTAGTACTTTATGGGTGATATTCCAAATGAGATTTCCTTATTCTTGGTCTCCATTGACAAGTAGCAGAGTCTTACCTAATTTGATTGCTGCTTTTTTCATTGACATCTGTTGTTCAACTTATGCCTGATTCTTGGATATTAGTGGACCAAGGTAGTGCCTTTACTCCTGGACTGTGATGTGAAGTGCACCCTAGTTTGGAAAAGTGAGGTATTTATGTCTATTTCTGGCCTGGACTTTTAGAACTTGCTTCCTCTTGAGGCCAGTATGTTCTCTCCAGGATGTGAGCTGTGAGAGTCCACAAGGCTGCTGTCAGCACCCTTCCAGGGCAGGAAGATGATGGCAGCCTGTGTTCAGCCTTCAACTCTGCAGCTTCCTACAGTCTTTTATATTGTTGAATCCTCACCTTTTCCTCATAATCTTTTCTCAGTTTTGAATTTACTTTGGAAGATTATAAAGTATCTTTTAAAAAAATGACTTTACACTGATTTTAAAAGAAATCCTATTTTATTTATTAAAACAGAATGTAAGAATATGTCTTTATTTACCAAAGGTACATCTTTTTGTTTATTTGCTAGGTATGTATATATGTACATACACATATATACACACACACTTACACACACATATTCTAGTTGTGGGGATTATAAAATTAAAGCATATTTGCCTGGAGAGGTTTATGAAGCTTCACCCCCAGCTGAGAAGCTAGCTATCAGTGATTGATGTGAAAAGAAGTCAGTTTTCTTTGGGGATATGGTCCCTGGTAGGTTGCATATGTTCCAGTGGATGAGCCTGTGTCCATGTACATTCTGGAAACACTAACTGGACTCAGTGGGTTAGAAAAGAAGGACGTTGAAGTTGGGAGGGAGATGGTGGTGGTGGGAGCTCTGGGAGGGTTGGAAGGGGGAGCAGAAGTGGACACAATCACAATATATTGTATCCAAATCTATTCTTGTATACATGTAAATACTCCCACACATATGCTTGAGGGAACAGATTATTTATCTCTTCTACTTTCTATAAAGATGCTTCAAAATACTACAAAACAACTTGACCAATAAAATAATGATAAGCAATTGTATGGCAAGTCCAAATAAAATAAGCCATGGAACTTCAGCCAGCATTTTCTAGAAGACATAGAATTAGACTATTCCTCCCTCTTTTCAATTACTTCAGGTTCACTTTTAACAAAAACTGAAGGATTGGGACCAATGAAAAAGACAGGCACTTTTCCCACACATGAGTTTTACAGAATACTCAGTTTTATATTCTCTGCACAACTCTCATAGGTGATGGGGACATGCAAATGAGACTATTAACATGAACACCCTCTTGATAACTTGTTGTTTATGTCACTAGCTTGGTGTTCCCCTTACTGCCAGAGAATCTCAGCCCCGTGCCTCTAGTGTGCTCATAAGCAAGTCTCCTCGTGTGCTTTGCGTGAGGCCATGCTCTTAGTGATAACTACCGACAAGTCACTTGAATACATGTGCTTAATACCACCACTAGAATGGTATACCTTGTGGAATGCCTTCCTGAGCTCTACAGCTGAAAATCTGAAGGGCAAGAAACAACTTGCTAGATTATATTCAAGTCTGTCTCCAGCCCAGTCATGATGTGGTCTGATTAGAGATAAGCAGCACGTTGTCTCTAGCATTAGGACTCAGATCTAGAGCTGTATTATACTATCTCAGTTCTATAATACTGCTTCCCTTTCCAAGTCCCATTATCTCAGTCTTATGGGCTCTCCTGCCTTTACTCCAACCAGAGAAAATGAGCTCATGTGTAAAGGCTGTCATTGTAGCTCTGGTGACAGAAGAAGCAGCCACCATAATTCCTCAGCTGTCCCAGTTGAACTCCAGCCAAGGAATACTGCTATATTTCCAATAATTAGGAAAATTGTTTAAATTTAGCAGTCTTCTAGAATCACTTGATTTGCTAATTAAGCCTCAGATAATTATGGTCTTATGGCATCTCATATGAAGAGATCAGGCAAATGAGGAACAGTGTCATGTGTTCAGTGAACTAAGTTAAGGGCTGTACAGATTGTCATTCTTTCCACTGCCCTCCTTCCTCTCTTGACCTCATTCATGGGACATCTGATGTGCATTAGTCCCAGTTCTCTAGAAGAACAGAATGAATAGAATGGAGATTTTATATGTGTGTGTGTGTGTGTGTGTGTGTGTGTGTAATTTGTTAAATTAGCTTTCATTGAAATTGTGACAACAGTTGGCTCACACCTGAGAAGCTGTAGCTCAGTCCTTGGGGCTGCGTTCTGGGCAGCTAGAGTAGTCCCACAGTGCTTTTCTCATACTGTAGAAGCTGACAATCTGCCATCGTTCTGGCCATGAGACTGAGTGCCTCAGTAGTTCCAAACTACTACTGAAAATCTAGAGGGTTCCTGGAGAGAACCACTGGGTTAGTCAACAGTGGCAGCCTAATAGCACTAGCTCTTTATCAATGAATGGATCTGTAGCAACAGGAGAAAGGCAGATCAACCTCACAGCAGAAGAGGCCAAGAGAGCAAAAGCAAATTTTCTTCCTTCTGCCATGCCCTTTTTAAAATATGGGCTGCTGGGACTGGAGAGTTGGCACAATGGTTAAGGTCACTGGCTGCTTTTGCAGAGGACCTGGGTTTGGTTCCCAGCACTCACATGGCAGCTAACAGTTCCAGGGGATCCAACAATGATCTTCTGATATCCATGGGCATTGCATGGCACAGGGGCACATGCAGGCAATACACTCATACACATAAAATAAAATCAATGAAATATTTTTATAAAATCTGGACTACTACCAGAAGATGCCGTCCACATTTTGGGTGAGGCTTCCCACATCACCTAAGGCAATCAGGACAATTGCTCAAGTGAGGCTTCCAACTCAGGTGATTTTAATTTGTGGCAATTTGACATCCAAACCAACTATCACATGATAGAAAAGCTAAGATTTGATGACTGCTGAAAAGAGGGGTTCTAAAGCCTATCAAAACATATGATGTAGAATATGTGAAAGAGTGAAAGCAAGAATGAAAGAGGTTAGAGATGGAAAAAGTAGAATAGGAAGGGTTTAGTGGTCTGTGAATTGCCTGCAACAGATTAATCTGGAACACCTAGACTGATTGCTTATACAATACAGAATGGCCTGCCCAGGGGAGGCACTGCCCACAGTGGGCTGGGCCCTCCCACATGACTCAGCAATCAAGAAAATGCCTCACAGACATGACCACAGGCCAGCCGAACGGAGGCAACTCCCCACTGAAGCTCCCTCTACACAGGAGTGTCAGGTTGACAACTAAAGCTTTCCAGCACACAAGGAGAAAGGAAAGGAAGACTGAAAGAAAAGAAAAAGAAGAAAATATGGAAACCATCCGACTGGCTGGACTCAGTAGCAGGTCTTTGGGAACTTCCTGGTACTGTTCAATAACATGAATTGATCATTTTATCAATGCAGATGTTCTCACATCAGTACAGTCCAACAGATACCTGGTGGAATATAATGTAAAACAGTCGGACACATACCCAGTCTTGTGCAAGGACTGGAGTTGATGCAGAACAGAGGACTTTCAACCTCAAGCCTCAGCAAGCCTCCTTGGGGGATGAGGGGATCAATAGGAATAATGTACAATATCAACATCCGGGCTCTGGAGTGAAGTGGGCATGTGGAGGATTTTCTTCAGCCTCTTTTTCTTTTAATTTAAAACATCCTTTGGAAATTTCTTATGTGTATATAATGTATATTGATCATATCCGCCCCTCACTTCCCCGTTCCACGTCTCCTCTTCATGTCTTATTTATTTTAGTGCTTTAAGTTCAGTGCCTGCTGTCCATATGCACATGGGTGTGGGGTCATCTAATAGGGCATTGTAAGAAACGTTAAATATTAGTCTTTTCTTTCTAACCCGATAAAACTTTTGGTTCATGATAAGGAATTCTAATCTTTTAACCCCAACATACACACATACACTGTAAGACTTTTGTTTACAAAAAGGCCCTATGGCATTGCTGAACCTGCTTGCCTAGGGCAGTCAGAGTCCTTTCCCTCTCTTTGGCCAACCGTCTTCATTCTTTCATTTGTATTGATTTTTTTAAGTTGGCCAACCAGGAAGACTGTGAGGTTGGACCCCAACCAATGTGAAAAGACAGTACTCTTTGCATTAGGGATGGAAACCTATCAGACTTCCCCACTGGGTGTGCTTGCTTAGCCTGAAGGCCAGTTTGATGACTTCTCTTGCAAAAGTAAGAGCTATCTTGATGAGTTACTTTTTGCTTTATTTGTGTGTGCTTTGTGTCCTGGACTTCAGGTTTTATTTCTAACAGTTTGAGAGCTCAGTTCTGGGTTCTAATTACATCTAGGAAGAAGTCCAGAGCTCCAACATTGGGGAGACACACTCCTTTGCCTAGTTGTGGTGGTTCCATGAACCCTAGATTGATAGTGATTCTAAAATCAGAAAGTGCCTGGGCAATGCAGACGAAGGACCCAAGCAATAGGCACCACAAACACCAGGCTACTCCCTGCACGGAATAAGGAAAGAAAGGTTGTGGGTATGACAAAGTCTTGCCTTGGTGGATGGAACATTCTGGAGGTTGCTTGTTTAAGAATGAATACGAAGCAGCATTAAATGTGAAATGAGTGTGGAGTTGTGAACCACAGTTCCATAGATGTTGGGCAGGTGATTGAGTTCCATCAAGGGGTGAAGTGGCAGACTTAGAATGCAAGAAGGCCCGCCTTAGAGATGGTGAGTTAAGCTTCTAAGGGACTCAATTTAGATACGAGAAGCCTCCTCCTGAGGGAAGGGGGTTGAACGTCTAAGAAATTAGAATGGGAAATAGGAAAAACTGAACTCTAGAAAAAAAATGAAAAGAAGGGAAAAATGAAAGAAGAAAAGAATGAAAACAACAGATTCTCCGGGCAGTGGGGGAAGTAACTCCTCTGACTGCCACAGGCGCCTCCACTCTCTTCCATATATCCATTCCTGCACCAGCTAAAGAAAAAAATAATTGCCATTGTTTTGAACATTGCAAAAGAAACCTCCCAAGTCTCTGCTTCCCGCAGCTCCCCAGGAGAGGTGTCTTCACTGTCCAGCCTGTCTTCACTCAGAGAGGGAGGAACTGAATTTGTTCATGCCTGGATGTAAGTGGCACTCAGGTCAGAAATCTAAAAAGAGAATCTCATTTCTTATTAGAAGGCTCCTTTTGGGTAGTAGACCGGTTAGGCCAGTTCCTAGGACCCCAGATTTATACCTGGGCTGAATTAATGTCCATTCCCAGTATTCTGTTCTCAAGGGAAGAGAGAGAATGATGATCAGGAGTTCTGCACTGGGTATTTGAGAAAGAAAACACCCAGCAGCTCAAGGTTGGGGGTGGGGAAGCTGGCGCCATAGGTTAAATATCCCAACCAGGACTCCAGGTGGGCAAGGGTAATGATGCCATCAGCACCTGAGGGATCTGACTTTGAACGGGAGGAAAGGACTGGTTCCTCTATTTCAAAATACCAGTAAGGCTTTTAATTTCAAACAAGGAAAGGATGAAGGTTCAACTGAATTCTTTTTAGACAGGCTAAAGAAACCAGATGAGAAAATATTCTGGATTAAATTTGGAGAATTTGGCCAAGGAATACTTAAACAACCTTTTGTGATCAACAGTTAGATGTTTATAAAAAGTTACAAAAGATATAACTGGATCAGAGTGGCTTAGTGTGGTTAGATACCACACTGCCTTAGACTGCAAGGTCCCAGGCAGTTACTTTTCTAACTGGTAGACAAGCCTGCTAAGGTTTTAAATCAGGATTAACTATTTTTAACAAGTAGTTTTTTAGGGACTTGTTTTCCAGACAACAAAGAGGGTCCAAGATCTCTTCTGAACTCAGCCTATACCATGCTGGGTGAAACAAATGGTGTCCAGGTCACAATTCCTCATTTTCTACACTTCCTTCCTGGGTTCCTTTCCAAACTACAGCTTATATGTTAGAGCAAGCCAAGGGGAAAGGAGATCCAGACGACATTGGTTGGCATTTACAACAGAGGGCAGGACAGTGATTCCCTTTCTTTCTTTTGAGACCATAGAATTCTTTCCTCAGTTCCTTAGCTTTTCTCTTTTAGACTTAAATACCTGCAGGTAAATTTCTATAGCTTTATCAGTTTAACTGGGCTGGGTGCTTCTTCTTCTTCTTCTTCTTTTTTTTTTTTTTTAAGAAAATGGAGTTGTTTAATATGTAAAATGTTTGAATCCCACAGGACTGTGCTTTGATGGGGAATGAGCTCATTTTATCATGAAGTCTGAGAGCACCACGTGATCTTTGTCACCATCTTGATTAGTGACTGCATTAAGATGAGGACAGCCATATGACTTGGTTACCATCCTGGATAGTGACATCTTGTGACCATTTGACCTCACCAGTATCTTGATTACTACAACCGCATGGCATGAAACAAAACGGCAGACGCATAAACTCACTGGTACAACTAAGCCATCATGGTACCTTGGGAATTTCTGGCATGATAGCCATTCATTCAGTCATATGTCCCAATCCTCTTGCAATTTTTTATTTTTTGGTTTTCACCTGCTTGAATTCTTAATGGAATCATAGAAATAGGAAACCCAGGTACTCCAACATGGACTCCTTTGTTATGTGATAAAGTCAGGGTATTTCTATGTCAGACTAAGTAAGTATTACCAGACCTCCACAAGGACCATTTTGGATTTTAGAATTGTTTTGTGTACCTCTTTCTGAAAGAGACTATTTTGGATTTTGACATTTTTGTTTATTTACTGTTTCTAAGGGTAACCAGTTTAGATTGTTTTGCATAATATATTTGTTGGTTTCTAAAGGGGACTTAGAGTTTTTCTAGCCATATGCCTCCAACACTTGGCTAGGAAGCTGGGACTTTGAGATGGCTAGATCGGGGAAACTCATGTTTATTTGCAGTACCCAAGGGTCAAACTTTACAAAAGCACAGACCCAAATACTGAGACTGAAAATATAAATTTCCAGGTAAAGCAGGTAGCTGCAGCAGCTGGAGGCAGAAAAGCTTGGGTATGAGGCTGGAGATTGGGCTCCACTGGGTCAAAATTCCTGCTATTTATGCACTGTGTCTCCCTGCCAATTTTCCTCTGAGAATAGAACGTTCTTTGCCTCCTTGAGACTCTATTGCTCCATGTTTGCATTTGTTTTCATCCCACCATGCGCTGGCATCTCTGATTTTGAATTCAGTTTCCAATTTCAGTGGCACAAACAGGTTAAAGAGGGAAAAGCATTCTGTTATCTCTATCATCTCTTTCCAAACTCTCTTAGCGTTATTGATTTCTATGTTCCTTATTTTCTAGATTATGGTTACTTCATCCAAGATTGAATGTGGCAAATTACAATTTGGCTTTTTTAGTATATACACACACACACACACACACGATTCTTTCTGTACTCAAACCTAGCCCAAAGTTAAACTTGAGACCAAAAAAAAAAGGCCTCTCCTATCCTAGAAAATATCAATTGATATATTATGTTATCTTACAACTGGATCTAAGAGGGAGGTTACATATCGAGTTTTTTAGCTAACAGCTGACTGACTGACTGTGGGTATAACAGTATGCACGCAGGTAATATTAACATAGTGTATTAAACGATGTATATAATTTGTATGAACTTTCTTTTAATAAGAAAGCACTATGTTCCAAGCCAGACAACTTCTGTCTTTATATTGTAAACTATGGCTGCTTGTAAAATATTGTTGCTGTTGGGCTTGTTGACTGTCATAGTTCCTTCCTGGAATGAAGGGGTGAGCAAGGCAGTTGAGCCCACTCATGGGTATCCAGCCACTCCTCTCAGACAATTGTATGCAATTTTGCCATAGTTGAATGTGGCCTCATGGTCAGGGAGGAGGCAGACTACATGTAGGCTGAGGAAGTCTAGGAAAATGGTGCTCAGGCCATGAAGCCATGGGGAAATCATCATTCACCCTGTGTGAAGACTTTCCAGAGCAGCTGCTTTAGGGTCAACTACACACGTTGTCAGTAGTCTTCACTTATGCTTTTTAAGTAAGCTCAATAAACTTAAGGTGTCTTGGGGTGAATTTTAATGGAATAAAGCATTATTAAGTCAATAAAACTTTATAAGGGGAAGTATACATTTCTTAGTACTTCTAGGGAGAAATTCTTTCAGCAGTCGGCAAATTTATTTGTTAATGTTGTTATGTATCATAGTATTAAGAAAGAAAACCAGGGCTGAAGAGATGACTCGGCAGTTAAGAGCACTGACTGCTCTTGCAGAGGACCCAGATTTGATTCCCAGCTCCCCCATGGTTGTTAGCAATCATCTGTAACTCTAGATCCAGGGGAATCCAACTCCCTCTTTTGACCTACATTGCACAACCTGGGTGCACTTACACACATGGAGGCAATACACTCATACACATAAAATAAAAATAATAACATAAAAATATTTTATAAAGGAAACTAGTCAGTAAAAGAAAATGTAAGAAGGATATAAATAACAACCTTTTAAATGAAGGATTGATGTATAAAGATTAAATAGCTAGATGTTTTCAGAATGGGAAAGAAAATGGAAAAAGTTATACTAGTTATGAAGGTCTAAGTTACTTAAGATACATAAAAGATGAGCTTAGAGATAACATGTAAGATCTTAAAATTTCTAAGACCAAATTTCAATCAGTTCAACCAATTCTTGGTTGATTTTTGCTTATTTTATCTAAATGTTTCACAGGAGTTCAAAGTACCAGACTGGTATAACTAGCCTTCTGGGTGTTCTATAATCATACTTGGAGACCTGGATTAAAACAGTCATAGGGACTTAAAGGAAGTTTGCCCCTTGGTCACCAAGATCAAATACATCCCAGGCAACTCTGGAGGCATCTCTCAAAATGTCCTATAACTGTGGTAAGTCACCTGTCCTCTACTTTAGAGAGGCCATTGATACCCCACCAGATGGAACAGAACAAGTGTCCAGTTTACAAAGGGGAGGGTCAACCCAGGAAAAACTTTCTGTAGTGCTTCTAAGTGAAGCCATGGTGAAGTAAGGCCTTTGACTTGTCCTCACATAGATGGTAAAAGGGAGGCAAAGTGCCAGAGGCTCCTTCTAAGCCTAAGGGATCCCTGAGCACCAGATACGCAATTCACCTTGACCATAAGAAAGCAATTGGTTAATTTGGCCAACTGCATAATCTTAAACACCTAACAGTAAAGTATAGTCAAAGACTAAAATGTTTCTTTATATGAGTCCAAGGGACTTTACTTCCAGACATTTGGTGTAAGTCCATATGAGATGTTATTTGAACAATTATTTCTCACTGATGATTTTCTTCTTTATACAGACAAATAACAAACAAACAAAACCAAACATCCAGGTATAAGATTTCAGAACTTGGTCCAATTCAACACTGTCACAGACAGGCCACTCTTGTCTTAATCTAGAAGTTAAATGATGGCTAAATTTCTTCTTTGTTCCTCTCTGGAAGGCATCTGGGAGAGATCTCACACTAAAAGTCTAGCCACTTTAACAGCTATCAAAGAGCCTTAGAGCAGATCCTGTATTTATCATTTTTGGATCCTACCTTGGAAGCCAAAAGAAAAATAGGGAA
The DNA here is from genome assembly GCA_035773235.1 of Eospalax fontanierii. Lineage (NCBI taxonomy): Eukaryota > Metazoa > Chordata > Mammalia > Rodentia > Spalacidae > Eospalax > Eospalax fontanierii. Next base: position 26,273,405 of record CM069530.1, read on the forward strand.
GAGCCCAGTGGACTCCTATGAGTCCATCAAGAAATGCTCTGGATCTATAGAACTCATAATGCTAATAAATCTTGCCTGTTCTTCTCCCTCACATCTCCTTCTAGATATGAGTCAAGAGCAGTCCTATGTCCATTTGGCAGTTATTCAAATAAAACCACTGATGCACTTTTGCAGTCTTTTAGAAATCCTATTCAGCTCCATTAGCAAAGTGGCTTGTGAGAATAAGTTAGTGTTAGACATGATTTTGGCTGAAAAAGGTGAAGTTTATGTAATGCTGAGTGGTTAATATAAATTCATTCCCAATAACACAGCTCCAAATGAAGCTATTACTAGAGCTCTCCCAACCTTTGATACCCTTTCTGAAGAACTAAAAATTCAGGAATAAGTGACCCATTCCCTGACCTTCTGGAAGGATGGTTTGGAAAATGGAGAGGTCTCATGGGTTCTGTGCTAGCCTCCTTGATAATCAAGGTGGGTGTCCTGATCATATTTGGCTGCTGTATGATACTATATGTTAGGAGCCTTAGAGGCTTGTTGAATTATCTATTACCAAATAAATGTCCCCTCCCATTAGTAGTTTCTTGCTCTAAGATATGACAGAGAAAGCGAACAAATATCTTCTTAATGTGTTTAAAGAAAAAAGTGTTGAAGAAAATAAGAGGAGGAATTTGTGTTAAACATTAGTCCTTTCTTTCAAACCCTGTAAAACTTTTGTTTTTTGACAAAGAATTCCAGTCTTTTAGTTCCCCCAGACCCTGTAAGACTATGAAAATGCTGTGGGGCATTCCTGAACTTGTTGAACTGATGTAGTAGAGTACTTCCCCATTTTTGGCCAATCTTCTTTCCCTTCCTGTGCACAGATTCTTTTAAAGTAGCCAACCAGGAAAGACTGTGAGGTTGGATCCCAGCCAATGGGAAAAAGACACAGTCCTGTTTGCATCAGGGAGAGAAACCTATCAAACTTCACAGTTGGGTGTGCTTGCTCAGTCTGAATGACAACGCAGTGCACCCTTTTTTGCAAAGGTAAAAGCTGTCTTGCTAAGTTACTTTTGCTTTGTCTGCCTATTCTTTTTAAACTGGCTTGATCTTGTCTCTGTAGTTCTTGTTGCATGTTACAATAAAGCCTTTCCTGTTCTTCCAAAATCAAAAATATTCCAAATACTCTAAGACAAATTTTCATGTTATTTAAAATATTCTAGGAAGAGTGGTTTGGTGGTTGTGTTAAGATGGAGGAGCAGCGGTTTTTAGGTACTGGTGAAGGGAAGGATATTTCAGCCAAAGAGAATGCTAGGTAAAACTCTTGGAAATGAGTGAAGTATCCAGAAGAGCTGAGTGACAGAGATGATGTAATAAGAAAGTGAGGGATGTTGGGATACATGGCCGGTGGCCAGGGATGTGACAGTTGTGTTGAGGAAGTAAAAAGAAAACAAAAACAAAACCAAAAAAATATTAGTTAGATTTCATTTTAGGAAGATCCATTTCCTCTCAGCGTGGGTACCAATTCAGTGCAAATTAAGCAGGCAGAGAGAGAGAGAGACAGAGAGAGAGAGAGAGAGACAAAGAGACAGAAAGACAGAGAGAGAGAGAGAGGAGAGAGAGAAACCAAGAAAATTGATTAGCAGAAAGAATAACCTGAACTGGGGAATGACAGACAGTGTGCCTTTTGATGGACAAAGTCATGTTTTGTGTGTGTGTGTGTGTGTGTGTGTGTGTGTGTGTGTGTGTGAAAGAGATCAGGAATAGATAATCTATCAATAATCACTATAAAATGTAGTTTTATAGAGTTTCAGTTTGGGGAGTGAGCTGAATGAATTCATAGATACTTAAATGGCAGAGTTGCCTGCTTATTTTTGCCTTTGCATAAGGGCACCAATTACACTTTAGTTAGTAAAAGACTCTTCTTCCATCACAACTCATGACTAGAACTAATCATTTAAAATTGTGTTGTGGGTGCAGCACAGTGGCAGGTAGAAAATTTCCCTAACATTCCTAAGCTCTGTGTTGTTTGATGGAGGGGGAAGAAGAGCTTGTAAATAACCCAAAAGTTATTCCTTAAGACTAAAATTACCTGATAGCATAAGAATCAGACTTTGAAGATGAAGCAGTACTTTAAAAGGTTGCCATTTCTGCACATGGGTATTTTAAATTAACAACTGGCTTGTTCAATTGGAGAAATATTAAAGATGTGTGAAAAGGAGACTGACAGTATCTGTGATAAGGGCCTTGGTATTTCACATGGATTTAATCTCATTTTAACACTGACTTGATGATGTAATTAAAAGTTGAGTCATGCACAATTGATATTCTAAAAATGTCAAAACAAGGAATTAGGAACATGAAACGCGTGGAATACAAAACTCTGAAAGAGCAAATTTCCAATCAGGTTCAGTGTTGACCTTCTCATTTATCAGTTCTTTTTGTAATTTCCAAGCTTCATTCTATTGTTTCCTTTTCTTTCTGGAAAAACTGAAAAGTAAATTATTTTGTATCTGACTGTGTCCTTTGACCCATTAATATTATTACCATATTCACATAGAAGCAGTGTGGCTGGTCCAGTAGCTTGGTGTCTTGTATGAAGGGACTTTTCCAAGTCCTTGGATGATTTCTCTGTGTTGTACTTAGTCATCTAAACGTTTGTATTTCTTGTTGGTTTCCAGGCAGTACAATACATAAGTACAAATAAATATATATATAAATAAATATGTATTTTTTAAGCAATTCTTTCTCCAGGAGCGGCATTCCGTGTCCCCTTCCTCAGCTATGGGAGTGATCATTTCTCTGTGTGGTACCTTTTCAGAAGTGCTCTTTTCCCTGTTTCTGCTGGTAACAATTGCTTAACATCTTCTTATGCATCTTTGTCAGCTCAGTTTTCCCAAGGCATTTAGAGCATAAGAGACAGAAAGACAAAATGGTCTGGAGACAGCACTTATTGAAGTAGGCACAAGCTTTATTGATGACTTTGGTTTGAGACTCTCTTCCAAGCAAGGCTGTCTCCTGATACACTCTTCGGAGAAGAGAGGTGATCTCACATCCACCTATGCTGCCACATGCACTGTTACCCTGTTCTCTGTGTGTACTTCAGCCCTACCATATCCTCATGCTAGAGAATCCTGGCCCTATTCATGATCCTTTACTTTGAAGCCTTTTTCCTGTCAAATTCTTGTCCAGGAAGCTAAACTCCAAATCATCTTGATTAGTTTACCAATATATTTATATGCAGGAGATAAAGTGATAAATGGGAATCTTCTCTAAGTTCTTGATTCCTCTCTGTGTTGGTTAATCTGGATTTAGAATCATCATGCAAACACCCATCTGGGTGTGGTTATCGGGGTGTTTTCAGAAAGGTTTAACTAAAGAGGGAGGACCCACCCTCAGGGTGAATGGTACCAATCCATAGGCTGGAGTCCAAGACTGGAGAGAGGGATAGGGGAGAGAGAGAGAGAGGAGAGAGAGACCAGAATTCATTTCTTTTTGCTTCTTGAATCGGACCAGTTCACGTTTCTGCCACCCACCTTCCTGTGTTCTGTAAGTGTGAGCCAAAATGGACACTTTCTGCCTTAAAGTGCTTATCAGATATTTATTTGATCATAGTGACAGGAAAAAGAAAGAATATGCTTCTTATGGCTCTGAAACTAAATCAGTAACATCAGCATGTATTGACAGGTACTTAGTAGGTAGGTGTTTACTTGTTCAGTGAATAAATGAATGAATGCATGAGCTCGCTAGCCTGCAGCCCTGTCTCTCTTCCTCCTACATTCCATTTTTTAAATTCCACTGAAAAATCAGTGGGAGAGGAGAATGTCACAGTAAGTAGAGGACATGTCCAGCTCCTCCTACCCCGTGTCCTGCATGGTACCATGTCACAAACACAAAGTAAAGGATCTCAGCTTTGCAAAGTCCTGCCTCTTGATGTTTAGACATTAAAAAAAGCTTCAGCCATGTGATCTGTGTCTTTGAAATGTGCTTTGTGAAGGAGAGGGACTAAAGTCTTATTTTAAGTCGTCTGGCCTCAGTACAGATTGAAAAATATCTTATGTCTTTTGTTGGTAACAAAGATAACAGAAATAGTTGATTTAGAGAGGGAGGAATACAAGTAAAACCTATGCTCGGTGTTTTTCTTTTCCTGTTGACCGGCTTCTGCTGAGAGCAGTACTCTTGAAACACTGATGACTATGCTAATTCTCATACTGGTACAGAGCTTTTGGCTTTCAGAGCATGCTTACACACATTTCTCTTTTAATTCCTGTAATGACAGCACAAGTTTTATCTCCTGCCACTCTCCCTCTCAAAGGAACCACATGAACTTGCTGTTCTTGGAGCAGGCTATCAAGCGCCTCCTTGCCTTGGAGCCCTTGCCTGTGTGACCCACTTGTTGTGGAATGTTCCCTCCACCCCTTTCCTTCCTACCTTCTCTTAAAACGTTTTTACCTAAAGATTTGTTCTTTGACCCCTCTCCCCGATCAGGGTACATTTCCTTATTGCTGTCTTCTAATAGTTCTCCTTAACTGTTCCTTCATGTAATTTCTATAACGAAGTTCCGTATTATTTGTGTAGCTGTCTTCTCCAAATAAATGGTAAGTTAGTGAAAACAGGGATTCTCTTTGGTATGGTGTCTACTAACTCTCCTGGCACATACTAAGTGCTCTGCAAATGTTGAGTGGGTTATGGCAGAGCAAGCATCTGAATCCCTGACTCACCATTTGGGAAAATGAGACTCGAATTCATTATACAATATGCCTGTCTCTGACACAGGCATCTAAAAGTAGTGGAGCTGACTGTGGCAGGCAGGGCGTCTGTTTCTGTTCTGGTGGCAGGGCACTTCCCCTGGCCCTTTTCTTTCACCTTACTCTCTTCTTTGTGAAATAGTCATTTGTATCAATGCCTAGGGTAGGATGAGCAGGCAGAAGTATGGCAGAGGGGGGACTCCACCTTGAGACTGGTGGCTCATTTTCGGTGAATTCATAGAAGATGACTGGTGGATATCTTTACACAGATCACTTCCAGTTGGCATGGCACATTTCAGTGCACAGTCCAGTAAATTCCCTCTGCAAAATACTTTTCCTACACTATAAAGAAGACAATGTACACTTTAAAACAATAAACTTTGACTTCCCAGAAGTTAGTTGGGCAGAATTCCCAAATATCCCACATAAAGCGTCGCGCTTACAGAACTAACCTGTCTTGCTACATTTACTTGTGTTTGTATATCTGGAATTACTTCAAAATGCCAAGTCGTATGGTTTTATTTATTTATTATTTTACTTTTTTGCAATTTTCAAATCCTGATCAGTGGCTTTATATTGAATTTATTAGTGGTTGCTAAGGGTGTGCATTTTTTTCTAAGTGTGGGCATTCTCCATAGAGCTCTCAACAAATAGCCTCCAGCTAAAGTGGATGTGTCTGGCATTGAAATCACTAGCACTCAGGATGAATCAGAGTCCTGTGCCATGGCTAGCTCACATCATGTCTCATGCTACCATTGACAACTTGGATTCCTGAAAGATGGAATAAGCCATTTGAGCCAATAAAACCCCAGGCATCTTCTGAATGTTGGTGGGCCTTTCTGATAAGATTCCATCAGGTCTTATTAAATAACATAATTCTAATGTCTCTAACTTTGAGCTAAAATATTTAAGTACATCCTCCTTTTAAACTATATATCATCTCATTCTTTCAATTAAAAATAAATAAATCTGGGTCTGAGGGACTGGAGAGATGGCTCAGAAGTTAAAAGCACTGGCTGCTCTTGGAGGGCCAAGGCTTGGTTCCCAGCACCCACATAGCAGCTAATACCTGTCCTTAAGTCCATTTCCAGGGAATCCACTCTCTTAGGGCTCCGCAGGTACCAGACATCTCATGGGGACATTTAAATACTTGCAAATAAACACTCATACACATTAAAAAAATGTGAGGCTATTTATCCTAGAATATGCAGTCTTAACTTTTTAAAGGTTGTGCACTTTAGTTCTGTGGGGTTTATCTTTATGAAAAGTCTGGGGTGTGTGTCTCTTTTAAACTCAGAGCCTTCCATGTAAAATTTAATGATTAAAATGCATATACTTAGTAATTTCTGATACTCTAGAACATTTACATAATCTAGAAGAGTTGAGAATCTCAAAAATGCTTGAGATGAAACATTAATAGCAGGCAGACTTTGCAAAGGCAAGAGGGGATAGAAAATAATCACAGCGCGGCACCACATGGTCCCAGAGATTGGAATGATCTTGGCTTTCTTACGAGCCTCAGAGAAATTCACTTGTGTTGTAAGAAAGCCAGAATGAAAGAGAAAAAGTTGTAGACAGATAATACTTCAAATTATTAATTTTAAGTTTGACATTAAAAGCTATATTTAACTTTATAAGTTCAGTGTTACTATAATTAATTAGGTGTCCATCTCAGGAAGTCAAGGGGTAACCTAAGATGCTGCTCACCTGAGGATAATATGCATCAAGACACTCTTGTGCTCCATGGGACTGGTAAGAGAGTTGTGTCTATAATTTGCAAAATCTTGAAACGTCACAGGGTCATCAGTTAATAAGGAGTTCATGGAGTCTATACAAGAAGTCCTTTCATGAAACACAAGCTAACTCCGAGGAAGGGAAAATCAGTGACTAGAGCCTCACAAACAAGTGAGATGACTATGTTTGAATACCCTGGATTCTACACATGTGACTTCAGAGGATTTATAGCCTGAGGATTTTAACACCTGGTGCCTGTTTGTCTTTGTGATGTAAGACATAAGTATATTACCTGACACTGTGTTGCAACTCAGCACATATTTTTTGAATGAAGACCTTACCCAGTGGCACTATAATTCCACATTCAGTGTCCCTAAATGGCTTCCTTTCCCACTTGCTTCAAAAACTTACTGGATCTTTTTCATTATTCTGAATCGCTGTGTTCCAGAATACTTTGTATGCCATTATATGTCTCTTTACTGAAGAGAATGGGGTTATCTGTAGTGAATCCCTCAGTCCTGTTCCTGTTCCCTGACCCCTCTGTTGACTGGCATAGGTGCATCTAAGCCATTGATTTGGAGCAGGTGTGTTCCAGTGTTCCTGTGTTGTTCCAGTGTTCCTGTGTTGATGCTGTGTGTCTCCCTCAGCCACTCTCCACCTCATTTTTTGCTTTGTTTTACATTGCTGCTGTTGTGTTTTTGATGTGGGGTCTCCCTGTAGTCCAGCAGTCCTGAAACTCACTGTATAAACCAGGCTGATCTCAATCTCACAGACATCTGCCTGCCTCTGCCTCCTGAGTTAAAGGCATATGCTGCTAAGCTTGGCTGTCATTTGTTTTTTAAAGTTGGGCTCTCTTGTGGATTAGTTTATGAATTCAGCTAGTATGACTGGCCTGTAAGTCCCAGGATTCTCCTGTCTCTGCCCTATCAGTGCTAGAATTACAAGTGTGTGCTGCCATGCCTGGGACCTACTGAATTCTAGGGATCTAAACTTAGGTCCTCCTAATGGTGTGACAAACACTTTTCTGACTGAGCCATCTCTTCTGCCCCTAAGCCATTGACTTTTGCTTTTCTTTATTTGTCTAGAATGCCTCTGATGCTATATCACCTTTCTGGAACTTTCTTCTATCACTGCCTCTCCTGCACTTTCAAATCTTCAGCAATCTGAAATTTGATTTAACCGCTAGGGATATAATGTTTGGGATGAGAAATAAAAACTGATCAAATCAATTTACATTCTAATACTCAACTAAAAGTTGTCATCAGTTATATAAACATTTTCACAGATACATGCTGTTATGACGTTAGGGAAGGAAACAGCAGGAACTTACATTGTGCAATCAAGAACTGTTTCTGAAGAGCTGAGCTTTGGGTAAGATATGCCAAAGGAGAGGTCAGTCATGCAGAGAAAATTTGGGACACAAATGAACAAAAAGCTCTGAAGTAACAGTTTCACCTGTGACAGTCTCTCAACAAAATTGTGGTGATGCATAGTGGGAGGGGACAGTGGGGCAGGAGGAGTTTGAAGTTCACCCGGAAGCCAGTTGGTCGGGGAGGTGAAACAAGTGGGGTGAGGCAGATTCCAAGGCACACTGGCCATCGAAACCCAAGGTGAGGAGTTGGGAGTTTATTTTATTTTATGAAGCAAGGCAAGGGCAGGGTCTATTTTATGTTGTAATGAAATTACATTTACTGTCTCCTGAGCAGGAAGTGGGGGCAAGACTGCAGGTAGAAAGTCAACTTTGGAGACAGTTAAAGTATCAGCTGAAGTAGAGTAGAGACAGTGGACACATTGTGTGGGCCTAGCTTTTCACTGTGAGCTCAGGAAAGGAAAGCCGCAGGTGGTTCTGGGAGATTAGAACACCAAACCTAGGGGACGGCACTGGTAGGCAGAGATGATAAGTGGTATGAAACAGAAACAGCGAGCCTAAAGAATATTAGAGAAATCTGAAATATCTAAAATATCGGAGATGTTGTGACAGTGTTGCTTAATCTCTAGGCCCCGGTTTTTTCCACTCCCCAGTTAACACGAAAGTGTGGGAACCATGTCCTGAGAGTTACCTAAGAGGAATCTGTTTCAAAGTTACACAGTTCTTCCCCATAGACACCTTATGTCAAAGCGCTTCCACTCCGCAGTCAGCTCCTCTGCTGTGATGCTTTTAAGTTCAACTTGCAACGACTTAGAATCTCCACGGAAGAAAGTCTCAGTGAGGAATTGTTTGGATTGTAATATCCAGTGCCTGTGAGAAATTTTCTTAACTGGGTTCATTGAAATGGAAAGGCTCATCCTGAATGTAGACAACATCATTCCAGGTTTGGGTCCTGGCTTGTATAAGCTTTGGAGAGGTGAGTTGCATTGTAAGATGTACACATTCATTCTTTCTTTATTCTTCACTGTGGATATGACTAGTTGCTTCAAGTTCCTGCCTTGCCTATCCCACAGGGATGGATTGTAGCCTGGAATAACGAGCTCAAACAAACCCTTCTTCCCTGTCTGGTTTTTGTCAGTGTATTTTGCACCAGCATCAGAAATGAGTCTAGCCCGTCTACCAAGTCTCAGGCGAGTTAGAGGTGCCAGCGTATGAGGAAATGTACAGAAACTTGGGGAAATGATGTGATTTTTAAGGAGCTTTCTTCTCACACTCCATTCCACCATGAGGCAGCCTTCAGTGTCTCTAGAAAGCATGCCACTGGAGAACAAGATGTTCTCTCTTGTTCTCTGTCACCTGTATTTTAAGAATTATTCTCTCGGAGGCTCCCATGTCACTTGACCCCATTAAGCACTGAACTCTGTACTGGGATAGTAACTCTAACTAAGACTTTATTGCTGTGTTTTCCTCTTCATCTCTCCTTATATTATGGATGGGGTGAGATGAGCCAAGGCAGCAGTTGATTTGGGTCCTGTTTATTCTTTTCTTTCATAGAAGGTTCCAGTGGAGGTTCCTGGGATCCAAAAGCTCAGTGCCGCTTGCTGCTTTAGAAATAATTGATTTTAAACTAGTCTTTGCCGATTTATGAACAACAGGACAATTTCCATGTAGCTTCCTTTTAGGTTTGTTTTAATTGACTTTATAATCACCAAATCCCACACCAAGTATTGGACAACAGTTGAAAGTTCTCTTAATACCTTTGTTATCACTTGGCTCTTTTATGGTTTAAGTTTGTGCTAACATGTTTTATGTGCTTGGTCTCATATGTCTGTTAACCATGAACACTTCTTGGTCATTCCTCTGCATCTTTCTCTTTACTAATGGACCTCTGACCATTATTGGTTTTCCGTCTATACACCTCTTGCTTTCTTGGGTGCTTCACAGTATCTTTAGTATTTATCAACATGCTTCCAGCCAGTCTTGATCTGTTTCAAGGAAGGATATACTTGTCCATCTGCCCTTTGTTCTTATTCTATTCGGTTTCTTTGAGTTTGAGATACACCATTGGGAAAAACTGTAGAGTGGTCAGAAATAGAAATAAGGGAGGGAAGAAAAAGAGAAATAAAATGACAGAAAGCTCCCCAGAAATAGGACTTCTTGGGAGAGATTAAGACATATGACCAAGGACATGTGTAGAGTTGGGTAGGCCTTCATTATTCTGGCAGTGACTGCTAATGATCTACCACATAGCCTTTATCCTCTTCTGCCTTGCAAATAGAACTGAGTTCATTCTTGGTGGTGGTGGACCTACCTGACAGAGCATATCGCTTCCCTTGTAGATAGGAGCATCTGGAGCTGAGACAGAAATGACACTGGAAGCACTTTGGAGTAAATTAAAAAGGAGATTCCTTCTGTTTGGATCATATGTTTTACACGCAGAATGGTTGGAATTATTTTTATAGCTACAGAGAATGACACCACACAGCAAAGATGATGAAGCAGAAGAGCAAGAAGCCTGACAGTGATATTTTAAAGCAACAGTGACACTCTGGGCTTGTTCAAACTGAGAAAGCAAATCTCTGTCTTGGTTGCATTTTGGGTTGTGATAACAACCGAACACAATTCGTAACAGATATGGAAATATCTTGTAAAGATCTTACATTTCGTGTCTAAGGGGGTACACAGAATTTAGCCCAGACTCAACTCAGTGTTATTTTTATTATATTATATGTGTCTAATATGAAATTATAAGAAAATTCATTGTAACACAAAATTTTGTAGGAATCTTTGTCTTTGAGACATGCTTTTCAATCATACTCAGAATGTCAAGTTAAGAATATTCAGTCCAAAACCCCAAGAATTTCCAGTTATGAGTGTGACATGGGAAACAGAAAATCTTGTGCTGCTGGGGTGACATCATGAGGACTGAATCACTGTTCTTCCTTCTTTCCTTCATTAGTGCATATCAGTCCTTCTGCTCTGGTTCTGGTTAGGATCTGACTCTTCATACTTTGGTGAATGTGAAGCGGCCTCCTGAGTTTAAATATACCCCTTCTGAGTGAGTGACTCTTTCCACTATGGAATAAGAGAATAAATTCTATTTTCAACTTTGCTTTCAAACTTTCAATACCTTTCCATTTCTTACCAATCAAAATTCAAGTCTTTTCTGGGAAAATTTTGGATTTTCTATACAGAGCTTCTGTCTTCACATTTCAGCTCAGTCGCCTCCATTTCCTTTTACTTACCTCACAGTCTCACCTGTCTCCCAAGGTTCTCTCTGGGATGAGGCCCTTTTAGTTTAGGCACAGCCCATATGGGACTTACTAAATAACTTTTCTTTAAAGATTAACTTTATGTGTATTTGTGTGTGCCCACTTCTCTACATGAGCACCACTCTGCAGCTACCTGAAGAGGCTAGAAGAGGCCTGCGATTCATGGGAACTGGAGTTGCAGGCACTTATCAACCATCAACTTTCTTACATGGGTGCTAGGAACTGAATCCAGGTCCTCTGCAAGAATAGCCATCTTCCCAGCCTGTAAATCTATCTATCTATCTATCTATCTATCTATCTATCTATCATCAATCTAATCATTTATTGATTTATTTATGCATGTGGTGTGTCTTCATTTTTGTGTGTGGGCAAGCATGTGCAGGTGCATTTGCGTGTGTGTGTGTGTGTTCGTGTGTGTGTGTGTGTGTGTGTGTGTATGTAGGCCAGATGCTGATGTTTGGTGCCTTCCTCAATCACTCTTCACTTTATATATTGAGGCTCTCTCATTTGAACCCAGAGTTCATTTAATTATATAGTCTGATTAGCCAGCTTACTCCAGGAATCCCTTGTTTCTGCTTTCTGAGTGCTGTGATTACAGGTGGGCTACCACACTTGCCTGTCATTTACATGGCTGCTGGGGATCTGAACTTCTGTCTTCATCTTACATAGCAAGTCCCATTTCAAGTCCCCGAATCTTAGTAGTTACTTTACATGATTGTCAAAATTTATTTGAATATACTCTATCGCTTGAGTCAAACATCTCAGATTGTGATACAATTTCTAGTGCCGTTAGGCTTGAGTAAGAGTACCACAACTATGTAATAGCGACTCAAGAGACTGACAGTGAATTAACTTATGTGATAAAACTTAGTAAAAATTGAGTACCACTGCTTGCTCTAGAATTTATTCTGTTATTATCTTCAGTTTATGATGGGTGCATGCTTGTTCATGTGTACCAGATAGAGCATATTACATATATTCATACACACATCAAAATTTGTATTTTAAAGAGGATAGAGTATGTCAGTGCATATGTGTCTGTGTGCATAATGAAGAACACCATAAGCATGTTATCACTTTATCTTTTGCTGCTGTTGTAGAAGAAATCAAATAACAAAGTAGCTCCCAGGAAAGGGGCAGATATTTTAGTCAGAAGCCTGTTTGTAGTTTTAAGTGACATTGAAGATTAATTCCCCTTATGATTACCTGTTATTGTTTGACTCAGGTTTCTATATGACAGGAAAGCACAATAAGTTAGATTTGATTTAAGACCCTGATAGCAACTGAAAATCAATGCATCCTAACAGAAAATAATGAATTTATAGAATGAATTTAGAAAGCACGAGGTTTTTCTTCCCTTTCCAAAATCTAGAGCTCTTAAAGGGATTCACTTGGTCTCTTGACTAATAAATGAACAAGTTATTTATTTGTAGTCACTAACTTCTCCTTATGATGTCCTGTTACCCTCTGTGTCCCTTCTTGTATGTGTTGTATTTAAAGAGAATAAAGTGTGCTTGTCTGAAGACAATGTACCTGACAAACATCTGAACTCATGGAATAGAGCATACGCCTTTTAACTATTAAGGGCCGCATCACTAAAATGAAGAGCTTAATGGGACAGAGACTTACAGAAAGAACCAAATAAGTAGTAATGCCAAGGTTTTGCCTAGAAATTTGTATTGGTATTGAGTGGCGTGAAAAAGTCTTTTAGGGTGAAATAAATAAATTGGAAGAAACCACAAAGCAGCAAGGAGGCAATAAACTATAAAAAGAGTGGATCAAGGTCATATTTGCCATGTGTAAGACTTAATAGCAGGCATTCACACCTGAAAACCTATGCATGGGAGAGCCACTAAGAATTAGTTTGACTTATTTACCCCAGGGGCAGGAAGGAGAATAATTTTAATTCACATATTGAATATTAAGAATGATAAAAGAAATAGCTGTCCTTTTGATTGTTGGGCTGAAACTCACACAAAGCCTTTGGCTTTAGACTTCCTTTGCTGTGCATATTTGTCACAATGAAAAGCTCTGTGGGGGCTTTCCATAACAAACCCATGTACACTGAACACCAATTCTGTACAATTAAGCTTCTATTCCCCTAATTATTTGAAGCTTTCTGTGTCTTAGAAATTTTTTTTTCGCCTTTTTGAGACAGGGTCTCCCTGTAACATCCGCTGACTTAGAATCACTATGTAGACCAGTCTGGCCTTGAGTTCACAGAGATCTGACTGCCTCTGCCTCCCAGGTGCTAGGATTAAAGGTGTGCCCCATCACCAAGTCTTAAAAATTCTTACATTATAAAAGCACTTGTCATTGTTTTTGCCATGTCCTAGTTACTTTCTATTGCTGTGATAAAAACACTAACCAGATCCAACTTGGGGAGGAAATTTATTTATTTTTAAAATTTTAAATCTTTACCTTTTTGTTTATAAAATTTGAACTAAATTTTTGTGTATTTCATACAGAACATCTTAACCATCTTTGTACCCCCTTCCCCACTGGCGCCCTTCCAGTAGCCCCCCCTCCCCCAGTGGAATTCATGCATTCTGTCATGTGTTAATGCCTATCTAGCCAAGTTAGCGTACCCAGACCTCCCACAAAGCAAGTTCCTCCACTGAGGTCTAGTCAGCCTTTCTAGTCTTTCTCTTTCTTACCTTTTCAGTGACCAGCAAGCTACCAATAGTTCTTCTACTAAGATTATCGCCTGCTGCTCATTTCCGCAGTTCCTTGCTTGGTTTTTATCTGCTTGCGTTTGCATGGTTCTTGTGACTTCTGACCCCATTGCGGTAGATTCAATATGAGCAAGATCCCAGGAGCCTGTGATACTCCTTTTCCTCGTGGTCATGTGCCTCCTCCTTGGCTTTTATAATCTTTCTGTTTCCTCTTCTGCAGTGGTTTGTCAGCCTTGAGTGGGGGAAGTTTAATATAGGAGTCCTGTCCAAGGACCCACACTCTGCAGACTCTTATTTACTATGCTTTGGCCATTTGTGTCCTTTTGTGTGCATCACCCTCTGATGCATGAGGGAGCTTCATTGATGAGAGACGTATTAGTAGTCTCTCTTCTTGTTCCTCTATGTTCTGTGAGCCTTAGGTGTTGGTTGCATTGTAGATGTGCCATTCAGGCAATTCACAGAAAATCAGTGTATGACCAGTTGGGGAACTCTATAATAATCTCTATCTGTTGCAAAAAAAGATTCTTTGATGAGTGGTGACTGACATACTTGTCTGTAAATATAAGAATCTATATTTTGCACAGAGTAGAAAATTTCATTTAGAGGTGGGACAGCCTTGGGGTTTTCTCTAAGATCTATGACCTCTCCATCCATGTGTATTTGGTGATGTTTACATTACCACACATGAGTTTACTCTCATTGAGTGGTCTTTAAGTCTAATTAAGTAGCTGTTGATTACTCCCAAGATAAAAGTGCCATTAATGCCCCAATATAGTTTGCTGTGCTGGTTATTACTGTGGTTATTAGGCTTTTAAGTGCACCCATGTTGTGCAGTGCCTGTGGAAGACAGAAGAGGGCGATTGACTCCCTGGAACTAGAGTCATGGATGGTTTAGCTGCCATGTGGGTCCTGGGCTTTGAACCTGCGTCTTCTGAAAGGACAGCTAGTGCTCTTTACTGCTGAACCATCGCTCTAGCCCCCTTTTTGCCCTTTTCATTCCTGACTTTTTACATGTAATTTTTTTTTGACTCTGTAACCAGACTTCATTTAAACTATCACGGGGGTATAGGACATCATAATATTTAGGAAAACTTGGTAAGGTTATATTCTTTCCTGCAGAGAAATAAAAATAATGTAACAGAAGCAATAGACATTTCTCAGTTAGAAGGATGCTTTGAGAGTGCTAAACTTTGAGCTTCAGCTCACAGGAGAGAAAATTAAATGGTCACATATATAATAAGCAACAATGTCAATATGGAGAATTATAAAAGCAATGGAATTATGGTTTCTTATAATCAAAGTCTGTTTTCATACTCCCCCAAAACACATCAGTGTATGGAAGCAAGAAACTTGGATCAAGTCCACTCCCAAGTTCTTACCAACATTGACCACCTAAGACTTAGATTATCTGTGACCTGGACTATGCATTCTGCTTCTCTGACCCTCAAGTTCTTCATTGGCAAAATGAGCAATGAATTCCTGTCATAACAAAAGCATCTGAAAGGTCAGAATCTCTGTTTGTTCTTTCATTCATTTATTAGCAAATACTTGTTGAATATTTAATATATAAGAATATACTAGGTCTTATGAGGTAGAAAAATAATAAAATCCAATCTTTGTCCCTAGGTAATGTACAATTTATTATGAAAGATAAACTATATAGTGTTATTTATTCAAAATTCTTAGTAGCACAGATTTAATAAATGTTAAATCTTAAGAAAGTTACTGGGAATTTAGACTCAAGTCCTATGGGGAAACAGGACTTAGAAGGCCTCCTACAGAGTGTCAGGTTTAGCTATAAGATAAGATTTCATTAGATAGAAATGGCCCAAATGGGCAGAGATGAGGAAGGAACCCCAATGAAAAGGACAAGCTCTGGCTGCATAGAAAGGAAAGAAGTTCCACCTATGTTCAGAGGGCTAATGGGGAGGAAGTGACTAGACTGTTGAGGACAGAGTTCATCAAAGCAGACAGTTGCAGATAACACAGGTAAGACCCCTTGAGGTGGAATGCAGAAGCTTTTGGGTATCAGGAGAACTAAAGACAAGAATCCTTTGGGCTAGGTAGATACTGAAGATACAAATAAAGCAAATATGGTATCTGCACACAGAGAGTTTGGTCTTTATTCCATTGGCAGTGACAGATCTCAGAAAGTTAGCAGTGGAGCAAAAAGATGGTTTTGAGCAGGGTGACTTTGAGCACCATCTGGGATATATTCAAACAGTGAGAGGTTCCAGGAGAATGACTGTAAGGTCCTGAAATGCCCAACAGAACAAGCACTGGCCTGGACATGCTTGGTGACTGCAGAAGATTGACTAATTTGCCTAACGACCTTTAAACATTTGCGGAAATAGTTTTCTTTGAGGATCTGATGAAAGGTCTTTAGAAAAGTGGTCCATGTGAATATGCATTTTTTTCATGCAATTTTAGTGTAAGGTCATACAGAGACCCAAGGTAAGATGTGCTGGTCAAAAACAGAGTGTGGATTCTAGAAGTGGACACTGAGTGTTCCAGGTAGCAGGGAGCTACATACCGCTGAGGTTAAACAACTGTGTGGCTGTGAGAACTGCAGCCATGGGGCTATCTAGAAGATGAGCTTGCCAAGGAGAGATGTATTCCTCTGTACTGCTGAGCCTTGGCTCTGAGACTTGCATGATTTGGTTTTTGCTTTCTTCCTCTCTTTTAAAACATCTGATAAGAGACAACTGGACTAATTTTAGTGGATGGAGAACAAATACTTCCATGTACTTGAAAACACAGGAACATATTACTTGTGATACAGGACTCAAGAATCTGTTTAATTCTTATACTCTTGTAAGTCTTACATATTTTAATAGCTGGAAATTAATTTCCTTCATTGATATTCCAATCATGATGAAGGTATTCAGTATTCATGTGGCTCTGATATAAAATTATATGGAAATTCTAGTACAATTTCAGTAATTAATGCCTGCCAATTATAAAGGGTTACAATTATAGCACTCATAGAGACTTAATGTAGTACATGAAAAATATACAAATAATCAGAGAAATTAATTTCTAGTACCTGACCCCTTGATTAATGAAGAAAGCTAATTACTCAGTAATCATAATGTAAAGAATGCTAATAAGTGGTCAAGTCAGAGTAATAATTTATTCTCAAATAAAAATATTGTCATTTAGGAGACTAAACAAGAATGAAATAACTTATAATAATTAAAATTTAAATATGAACTGTGTACAAGTGTAAAAATTTTAAATGTGTATCAGTTACTTTTCTCATCACAGTGACAAAGTATCAGACAAAAACAAATGAAGGGATAAGGACTTTTTTTGCTTACAGTCTGAGGATGCAGTCTGTCATGATGGAGAAGGAAGGCTGAAGAGTGGGGTGGTTGATTATGTTGCATCAAAGGTCAGGAAGCAGAGAGAGATGCATGCCATTGCTCAGCTCACTTTTTTCTTTTCTTCAGGCTGGTACTGAAACCCATTGTATGGTGCTACCTATAGTCAGGGAGGAGGTGTGTTCCCATCTCAATTAACCTATACTGGAAACTCTCTCAAAGCCATGCCCAAAGCCATGCTCATCTCCTAGGTGATTCTAGATCTTGTCAGGTTGGCAGTAAGTATTAACCATCCCAACACAACAGAAATTTGGGCCAGCTCGCTGTTCTAAGTCATAAAGATGTTGGAGAAAGATGAAACCTGCCCTTATAAATCATCCAAACTATCAGTATTCTCATTTTGCTAGTAAAGAGCTGAAACAGACACTTTTGTTATAAGTCTAGGTTTTCAATGTCTTATCAGAAGTACTATTGCTATGCTATGTATTTCAGTGGAAGACATCCTTTTATTATTTGGTTAGCCGTGGTAGTCTTAGAAGTGGTTCCACTGTGAAGAAATAAAGTGCTCAAGCATGGTGAGTGGTTCTGTAGTATCTCTGTGAGGCAAAGGGTTTTGTTTTAAATGAATGAAATTTTATCAAAATAATAGGCAATGAATTAGAAGCATTAGATTCTGTAATCCTAGAGAATCTTGTTAATGAAGCATAAAGCTTCAGAACCCTTGCCAAGTAGATACTACATCAAAATACATTTTATAAAGTGTGCTGAGTTCTCTGTATAGGTTTTCTCCTTACTAAGCAGGAAGTAGTCTAATATGTTCATTCCAGAGTAAAGAGCCTACCAAACCATATTTCTGATAGAAATCCAGCAGATTTAAAAAACTGATTGAAACTGGCTATCTTGCTGTTTGGTGAGAAAATAGAAGCTATACTCGTTAGTACAAATAAGCACTATATAATGGTAAATAAAAAAATCAATAAGTAAGTGGTCTTGTTTTTGGTTCTTGATAGAATCTTGAAGAGTGACCTATCTACAGTGGTGCTTGGCATTGCTGCTGGTTGCCGCTGGTGTGTCTTTATCTCTGATGATTGGTTTGTGTTTATCCCTAGACTGTTTATTTTGTTCCCAATTTGACTAATAAAATAAGTCATACTATTTTTGTGGAAGAGACTCGGGGGTAGTTTTATTTTAAAATGTTCTGTGACCTACTGTGTCAGAATTATTTGTAGTGTTCATTAAAAAGAGAATGCCCACCCGCAGCCCTAGTCTGGTGCAATCTAAAAAAAGGTTGTGGAGAAAATGGTGGTGCAGTCACTAAAGGTTCCCAGGTGATTCCTTTACCCCATAAAGTTTGAGGTCTATTGATCAGTGGCTCTCAAAATGGGATCCTTGTCCAATAGCAGCAGCATCACCAGGGAACTTGTTAGAAACACAGATTCCCAGTCCTCACACCAAAAGTGATTCAGGATTTCTGATAAACCAGAAACTGTGGAGATAAGACCCAGCAGCCTGTGTTTTAATAGGCCCTCCAGATAATTGTAAAATAAGCTAACATGTGAAAGCCATTGATTCTAGACAATCCCTCCAATTGATCTCTAAGGAAACCTAGGCCAAGGTGAACAATCTGCTTGTTCACTTTAAACATGGGTTAATATTATGAACAAGAAAGCAAGTCAAAGTAGCTCTATGAGAAAACCAATCCCTGATTTATTTAAAACTCGAGTAGAACAAACTTCCTGTTTCCTTCATATTTGTGAGTGAAAGAACGGAAATTGAACAATGTTGGTAAGCAGAGAATGAATGTGAGTTTAAGATATTTGTATTTTCTAAAAGATTTTTGAAAGCTGTGTCCAAGACTCCAAACAAAAGTAAAGTATGTTTAATATGTGTGAAATGCTTTCCATTTACTGGTGGGAAAAGACTTTTAATCCGGAAGATCATTTCTAGCCTTTATGTTTTGGCAATATAATTTACACAGTTTGTTATTAAAAACAAGGTTCTAAATGTTCAATATTATTCATATTTTGAATAGAAAGTATATTTTGTAAGATATTTTATGGTTGCCAATTCAGACATTAGAGATAGAGAAACTTATTGGGTTTATAAGGTGATATCATGCCAACACAGAAGCTGTGACTAAAACAAACCCTGCTTACCTGCATGAGAGAAGAAATTTTGGTCAAGAGCATTACCCTTTTTTTTCCCTAAACTATAAAACTGATGTCTAGTCTACAAAGAACTTCACTAGGGAACCATGGAGTTTGTCCTGCAAGTGCTCTGCTTTCTCTCTCCCACCCTCCCTCCCTCCCTCCTACCCTCTCTCCCTCCCTCCCTCCCTCCCTCCCTCCCTCCCTCCCTCCCTCCCTCCCTCGTCCCTCCCTCCCTCCCTCCCTCCCTCCCTCCCTCCCTCCCTTCCTTCCTTCCTCCCTTCCTCATTCCCTTCCTTCTTTGTGTTTTCAGTCATCTCAGATTTCTGAGTGTCAGTGAATAGAGGTTCCAGGGGAGAGATGGTCCAGCCTTGAGGTCCATATCCTGTCATTGATTTCTATACAACACTTTCATCGACTTCAATGGGAGTTCCGCACTTGGATCAATGTCAGGATATGGGCCTTTACATTTAGATGTGAAAGTGTTTTAATAGTGGTTGGCAAACTAGTGATGAATTAGGGTGAAAGACAGAAAGAATTGGCTGGAAAGTTTCAGACTCATAAGCTACATTAATCATCAGCAGAGTTTTCAAAAATGATGCAGTAGGATATTTGCATATGCTAATTTTGGCCAGTAAGTGCCCGAGTGTGTGAATTAAATTATTTGAGTCTGTTCTGGGTTTCTTATTAAAGTATAAAGTTATTATTTGTCAGTGATCGTGTCATTTGAATTCAATTGTCTTCTGGATTAGTGTAGAACAAAAGCTTTTGCCTTCTTCTCTCCACTAGGACTTTACCATGAGGTCTACCTTCAACATCTCATGAATTGACATTATTATATTCCCTAAAAGTTTAACCGGAAACACTAAAATTCAACAAGCTTATTGCTTTCTTTAGGCATGAATCTGTTCAGGAAATAAGAACATATTATACTAAAACTAAAGTACAGAATTCTTAAAGTGAATGTTCATTACCATTTATGGTGATCCATTCTAAGTGCTCAGCAGTCAGAATCATTAATGACAGTCTCTTTCAGCAAAGTCTGTATATATTCACACATAGTGTATACTAGAGCATGTGTGAACATACAAACAGATGATACATTATGTACCTGTGAATACCCCACCACACATACTTGCATTCACATTTACTCATTCCTTGGTATCATGGAGGGATTGGTTACAACAACTCTTTTGACTAGAGTATCAATGTCCAAAGATGGTCAAGTTCCCCAAATCAAATATATTTTAATACAACCCAGGCCCCTCCTCCTGTGCACTTTAATTAATCACTAGATTACTTCTTAACCATATTTATATTCAGTATAAATTACTTGCAAACAGTTCTGTTGCTTAAGGAATAACGAGTGATAAGCAATGAAAACTTATTCCTGTTTAGTTCAGGTGCAATTTTTCTGAATATTTTTAATCTATGATTGAATCTGGGATATAGAACCTGTAGCAAGTTAGGGCTGGTTTTCTGGATATTATGGTATGTATGTAAAAATGTGCTACATATTGAATATTTCAATAAGTTAGAAATAGATGTAATCATATATGATAACAATTTCCACCAAAATAACAGGTTCATTAAAAATTTGAAGCAACTGTTCTCCAGGCCAACTGGCTCATGCTGGCTGGGGCTTTCTTCACTTACCAATTATTAGTTATGACTATGCTATCATCTTCCTTCAAAAAGATATGTTATAGAGATCACCAACAGTTTTCTGATTGGATTTAAGTCACATTCCATAAGAGGAACATACCTGATACTGTAAACCTGGCCAAGAACCCATGGCTGGGGAAGTCATATGACCTAAGGAAGAATCTACTACTGTTATTTTACTAAATGGACACAGTATAAAACTCCTTCTAAGTGTTTATCCTTATAAATATAGATTAGTGCAGCTGACACTGCTTATCACAGAAGAACTTACTGTAGTGAACTGTGGTTAACAGAGACTCACAACCAGTCAAAGCTCAGAGGCAAAGTGACTGTGGAATACTCAGCCCCAAATGGACATACATATCAGCCTTTCTCCTGGAGGCTCAGGGGATAAGGAAGAGGAGGCAGAAAGATTGTAAGAGCCAGAGGTTGGGTAGGACTCTTGAAAAATAGTGCCTTCTAGATGTAATAGGGCCATTGCATGCATGAACCAATAGCAAATATGGCTGTCTGTAAAAGACCCACATGAGATCAAGCAGTCAACATTCCAGGATGGATGGGAGAAGATCTCACCAGGTCCCATTGGTAGCTGAGAACAACTGGCATTTGATGACTGCTGACGAGAGAGAGAAAGAGAGAGAGAGAGAGAGAGAGAGAGAGAGAGAGAGATTTCTCCAGAGAGAGTCAGTTTTCTCCAGAGTTTTGACCTCTCCTAGGTTGCCCACATTCCGGTAGATGGCCCATTTGAATACTGGCAGCATTAGTTGATTCAGTGGGTTGTAAAGAAGAAAACGGAAGTTGAGTGGGAGACTTGTGGGGAGTTCTAGAAGAAGTACAAGTGGAGGGAAGATATGATTAAAATACATTGGACACCTGTATGAAATTAGCTAACAACAGACAAATAAAAATTTTAAAAGCATGCTACTGCTTGTTTATTAAGGAATTTCACTGAAGTAAAGGATTAGTTTTCCTCTATGAGCATTCCCAGAACATCCTGTAACCATGATGGGAAAGCACTTGAAACTGGATTAGGAGCCAAGTGTGGCCTCGTTTCCCAGCTTCTCCGCTGGGTTTAATTACTCCATTCAGTCACTGTTGTCCAGGAGTTAGTAGGAAGAATGTTAGTGGTAAATGTTTTATTTTCTTGAGTTCTAAATGAAGGTCTAGTTACAAACACCTTTCCTTTCTGACCTTCATTGTAATCACCTACCGCATAATCGTCAGTTTGAGAGGGATAAAAGATCAAGGTTTTTATTCCCATTGTATCAAAATATCAGTCCCCGTAATACTCCCACTCACAGAGCTCTGCAGTTTAAGTCATTGCTAAAGTTACTGGAATCTGATTTTCAGCTCTCATCCACACCGTCATGTGTAGGGCCATAGTTATTTCTAAAGTAAATTTAATGAGTAAAGATTTCAGTAGGAAAGAGTGAAGTATGATTGTAATTCTGTGCTTCAGAGGAAAAAGACTGGCGCTTATATTACCAGCTTCCTTTTTAAATTTCACACTAAATGTTTCGTAGTCTTAATGCCAGGGTTGTAGAGCTTAGTTACTGGAAGGGGACGTATGTGGGAAGGGAGGAGGAAGAAAGCTTGTGCCAGGAAAAATCAGGAATGGGAATATTTTTTTGTTAATGGAATAGCTGATGAGCTCATAATGACAACATTACCTAAATGTGTATACAGAATAGAGAAAAATGCTAAAGTCAGTTGAGACATACAAAATATAAGCATTGTCAAATGAATGTTTTCTTTCTACGTAACCGAATATTTCACTAGTTACTGTCAACGTGTTTTAAAATTGATTTGATTTTTTAAAGCAAGAGTCATCGCATAACTGTTCAGAGATTGATAGATAAATTCAGACACAAATCTCTTTTGAGTTGATAAAGCCAGCTCCCTACACAGCACTATTAATTCACCTCAAATAAAAACCAAATGAGGCATTAGTACACAGAACAGAAAGATAAATCAAGTAATTGTCTTGATGCCAACTATAGGCAAGTCCAAACGGCACTATAGGAAACAATGGGAAAACATGTACCACGTAGAAACAAAAGCAAATATTTAGCTTTTTTTCTTTGATTTATATGAATGCATGGTCTCTTTCATTTTTTAAAAAATTTGTTTTTCTGCTTGTATGTATCATTATGCCCATACATACAGTACTTATTAAATGTGCCACTTTAAATAAATTTTGATAAAAAACAATTAAAATGTGTAATGTATTATTTATGATTCTCTCATAAAGGAAACTCTAGATTAAGTAAAGCACTGGTATTTTGTTGCTTTTGAGAATTCAAGCTTCAGAATAAATTAAACCCACAAACGTTATTGTTTAGGTTTCTAGTCCATCAAGTTCACTCTGAATTTTATGCTGGTAGTACCATAGCTGGGAGCTGAAAGTTCGACTTCAATAGCTTTTCTTAAAGCACACAGTTGAATCCAGAAGATGTGTCTTAACAAAATTACACAGACTGTGCCTTTAAATTCACTAATGTAAAGCTATCTTTACTGGTCTTTTAAAAAATGGTCTTTCTCCTTATCACATCAGGGGACAAAGTATCTCAAATGCTGTGCACATTATAGACATGTAGTAAATATTCTGTTGAGTGAATGTTGATTCAGTAGCTATCTGGTTTAGTTGTTCCTTATGTCTGAGTTTGCAGTTGTTCTCTGTGTAGTTTTACTTTGTGCTTTCTTGGCTACATACATGGAAAGATTAAGCTTTCGTTTTTTTTTTCTCTTGCTGCTGCTGCTGCTTATTTGGCTGATCAGTGTGTAAAGCCTCCTTCAGGGTCAATGCAGACTCAAACTAGTGTCATTTCAAGTGATAATCCAGTGAGATTAACTCCACAAAGAAACAGATCAAAATCGAGCGCGCGCGCGTGTGTGTGTGTGTTCGTGTTTGAGTGCGTGTTTATAGGTATGTGTATATCTGTGTGGTGTGTATTGTGTGAGAAACAAAGAAAATGAACTCAGTTTTCCACTGTAAAGTCAGATGGCAGCTCACAATACTACTTGGTGAATTTATGTTCTTTGCTACTAACCTCAAATGTATTGTGCTCATACAAGTCAACGTACCAGATCCCATTAGTCTGGGCCTGTAACAATGGATAGCATTTGCTAAGTTGAGTCCCACCCAGTCTTTATTTTTTCTGGGGTCCAGCTGTGTCTGGAATCACAGCTGTGCTTCCCAGGAGCCCTCCAACGTTTTACTATGCAGCTGTGAGAGGCGCTTAGGAAATTGTTCGGAGGCAGCTGCAGAGGCTGACAGTTGTACCAAGCTCTTCAAAAATGACTTGGGTCAGTTCACTGGTGAATTTGAGAGTCCTCTAACCTCTGGATTTAAAACACACAATGATATTTGCTCCGGAAGTTGAAAGGAAAAATTTAGGCTTAGAGTTCTTGTGATATTTTAGATACTTTCCTTATGGGTCTCACTTGACTCTCAAATCAAACTCTATTGCATAGCCTCCAAATTATGTTAGGCAATTTTCATGCGAATAGTCACATCAATAACATGTGTGGCTCTAATTGCATTTGAGGATTAGAAAATATCCCTTTATTAAGTACTTTAAACAAAGTATCAGATCATGTATCTTTGGAAATGAAATTAAATACTAGATATACTATATTAAGTCAGAAATTACCCCTAAATTTACTTCCAAATGCTGATTTATCTTTATAGGTTTCACATTTTCTATTCACATGGTATTATTTTAATATTAGTTAAATCTTGTCTTTGACTAGCTAAAAGATAGCTGTCAACATTAGCTTCACTCAATGCTAATTTTGATAAAAAGTGTAAGATTCGCTGACTTGAAAGACACTCAAGGCAAGCATAAAATGTGGCTTCCAATTAAAGAGACAAAATACAAGAGAACAGCCATCTTTGTGTCTTCAAAATTTGAAAGATAAGAGAGTGGGGTTTTACACATTAGGGTAGATTTCAGTAGGAAGAAAGAAAATCCTTGTCCTAAAGTGTTCAAAGAACTTCATTAACGATGACACAAAGACAGGGGGGATATTTAGCACATTCAGTAAACAACCGTGGGTTCTACAGGGCAGAGAATACACATCAAGGAGAGAGGTTTAAGCTGGAAGGTAAGGCATAAGAGGTTATGAAGAGTTTTGAATGCCTGCTGTGTCACTGCATTTCATTGAATGCTGTGTGAATTGGACAGTGTTGGGGGGTTTTAACAAAAGGAAAAATTTGCTTATACTTGGAGCTACCGTTCTGTCAGGTTTGACATAAATCCTTGCTTGCTGTTGAACACAATGTTTCTGGCTGAATTAAATAATCAGAGACGGTCCTGACAATAAAGAATGATTGCTTTATTGATGGATCTATTAGGGCCCCTCAGCTGGAGCTTTTGAAGAATTGCTTGAATGAAGATGGTGCTTACAGAGGTGCCACAAGACTTAGAACCAGCAAAGCCTGTTGATGTACCCATGAATGGAGAGGAACATGGAGGAAAGAAACAGGAATTACTGGGTACAGTTAAGGCTTGGAATCCTTCCGTGCTGTGTGAACAATTGGCCTGTGATGGAGATAGGATGAGGAGAAGTAACTGTCTGGGTTTTTCTTCCTCCTGGTGAGCCCACCAGACTCCACAGCCCTGGTTAAGACACCAACATGGGACAGGGACCTTTAGTGGGGAATGGGTGTTGACAGAAGTGGGAGGGAGACAAGAGAGGATCAGGGTTGAGAGTAATCAGAATGCATTACATACGTGAATGGAACCAGCAAGTAACAAACTCAGTTGATTAACGGTTGATAAAGATTTAGAAGAACCGCAAATGTGAAGCTGCAAAGAAGAGGCTGCATCCTAAGGACCATGGCAGAGGATTCCTGCAAAAGCAGGAAAGACATGAGCAGACTGCGTACTGCCACCTCTTTTTCATAGGGGAGCCAGAAAGCAAGGATGAACAGATGACTTTTGTTGGGGTCCATCTCCTAGGGTTTAGAGAGGCGGGAGATGGGAGAAAAATAGATCTAGGAGAAGATGGAGAATAATCAGCACAGAAGTCCTTTAAAGATTTTTTAAAAAATTATTTCTATTTTTAGGTATATGAGTGTTATGCCTGCAGTATGTAAGTGTACCCCTGTTGTGGAATGCCTGTGGAAGCCAGCAGAGGGCATTGGATTTCCTAGAATTGGTATTACAGACAATAGTTAGCTACCATGTAAGTGCTGGGATGTGAACAAGTGTCTTCTGCATGAGCCATCCCTCCAGCCCGCCTTGAAGTTTTCTTTCAAACTTCCTAAATATATAGACAAATATTTTGTTTAAAATTGGGTAACATAAAGCTAGGTTGATTTTCATATTCATGTATAGCTAATTGAAATATAACACACCACAGTTCTGATTATAAATGTCTTGACATAATTGTGTCTAGAGTACCATATAAAAAGTTCATGCATTGTCACAATAGAAATTTCAGATGGCTAGTCAGAACATGGTACAATATTTACTTCCATGAATAATCAAAGAAATGTATTAATTAATTGAAAGAAATAATGAAAGAAAAAATACAGAAAGTCAACACGATTCCATCTTTTTCTGACCAAACTGGAGTGACAGTTCCACAGCCTCACCATGAATAGAAGGCAGTGCTCACAATTCTGAGATTCTGTTTTTCTCCTTCACATATCATAGTCGTCTTTTATTTTAACCCCATTGCTGTCACTTGCTTCATAGTCCCACTGTCTCTGACTCCCATGTGAGATTACAGGCCAACCACTCTGCCCATCTGGGAATCTGAATCAGGGATTTAGGTTTGCAAGTGCTTTATCAGATGAGCCATCTCCCCAGCTTTGTTTTGTTTTTGGAATCAGGGTCTCACCCATCCAGGCTGGTTTCTAGCTTGTAATTCTCCCTTAGCCTCCTGACAGCGGAGATTACAGGTGTGCTCCACTACACCTGTCTCAAGAGCACTTGTTTTTAATTTAGGTAAGCGATAGTGTTCTGTAGATTTCTTTTTCTTTTTTTTTACCAGTTTCTAAAAAAAGTTAAGTAGTTTTGTGGCGACAGCCCAGTCAGCAGGAGACCATGAATTTGATTCCCAGTGCTTTGTACAAATGCTGGGCATGTACTCTCAGTGCCAGGGAGGCAGAGGCAGGAGGATCTCTGGGACTTGCTGGCTAGAAGTCTACCCTAATGGTGCGTTCCAGGCCAATGAAAGACCCTGTCTCAAAGGAGGTGAATGGCTTCCTGAGAATGAACCAGAAGTTTCCTATGGTCTCCACATGCTCACATGTGTACATGCGTGCACACAAACACACATACACATTTTAAAAGTTAACAAATGAAGCATTTTGCTTAACTATCTGTCCATTTTGATGTTTTTTCTATCCATATATTCTTACTGCTACTTAATATTTCACTTAGAAACAAAATGAATTTTACAATTAGATAGATATAATAAAATACCTTTCTAAAATTCTGGATTGGTATTATGCAATTCTTCAACTGCTCCTTTCCTTGAGAGAAACAGTCTTGAATTAGTACATTTTTCAATTGGAAATTGATACTTTGTTTCCTTTGACAATACTGGGTAGAGTTCTGAACTGTGACTCGCCAGTATTTCACTTTATGGAATGAGTCAGCAGTTACTAGGGCTGTACTCAGTAGTTCAACATGCCTTGGTTTTTAGGAGCATTTTTCATCATGTAAAACAGTATTCAGGACCCCAAAGACATTTTATTTATGTAAATTATGTCAACTGGTATTGGGTATATGTTAGAATTAAAATGGGAACTTTTTAAAATGTGAGAATACATATCACATTTACTAGCTGTAGGAATGATGATGCCATGGTACCTTACCTAGCTCTAGAAAATTCCAATCTGTGGTAATAGGGTGCCCATAGAAAGTGCAAAGAATATAGAAGTATTGTTGAAAGAATTATTTTAATCCTGTGTGTCTACTAAAGTAAGTCTTAGGTTCCCTGAGCCACGTTCTAGACCTGCAAACCTGAAGTTCCTTATTCTTGTATGCTGACTCAGCTCTCTCTAGGTTCCAGTGCAGAGCTCTGATGGCTGGTGCGATGGCCCAGCCTCACATAGTGGATTCGTTCTGGGGATTATGATATTTCTACAACCTTACCCATGTGCTCTTGGCAATCATTTATTGTTACTACTGTGCTTGTGTACTTTTACAAAATTACTGGACAAGGGGTGGGAGACATAGCTCAGCAGTTAGAAACACTGGCTGCTCTTGCAGAGGATCTGAGTTCAGTTCCCAGTGCCCCAGGGCAACTAACAACCATGCATAACTCCAGTTCCAAGACCCTCTTCTGGCCTCCGTGGACATTGCATGCAAGTGGCACACTTAAGTGCATGTGGGCAAAACACCCATACACATAGAATTAAAATGAACCAGTTCCAAGACCCTCTTCTGGCCTCCGTGGACATTGCATGCAAGTGGCACACTTAAGTGCATGTAGGCAAAACACCCATACACATAGAATTAAAATGAAAAATTTGAATTACTGGGCAAAAAAGAGATTGATATAAGACAGATGAAATGTAATTTTTTTAATCCGAAAAGTCAGAACTGTGGGTATGTCATAAGTGTCTGTTTGATGCTCATTTTGTTAGCTTATGTATATCAAATAACTTACATAAATATACAAATGAAATGAATTTCTTTGATACTTTAATAACTGTCCTTATTGAGAAAAATAGCAGTAAATGAAATCCAATTTACAAGTTAAAGTAGCTGCAAATTACAGCTGGCTTCTGAAACAGGCTAATGTATGCTGTCTTGTAGGTAAATTTCACCATATTCTGTAAGACCCTCAGGCTTAGATGCAGGAAGACAGGGGGCATATCTGCTCTTATTGATGACACCTGGTTTGGTATAAGAAAAGACCTGGAGACACAACTCTTTTAAGCCACTAATACACATTGAACGGGCACCAATAGGTATTTACTAAGTATCTGCAGAATTCAAAGACCCATAAGGTTGAGGGTTAAATTTTTGATTGTTGACCAGAAAGGTCACTGAAGAACAGAAAGACAGCACTCTCCTAGGTGAGGTAAGCCCAGAGACTTCAATATTTAAGAGAGTTTTAACTGTGATGTGCTCAAAAGCCACAACCCTACAGGAAAGTCCTAGCGGAAATACAGTCACCTTGACCCAAAAATCGCTCCTAAGTTCTCCACTGCTTCAGCTCTTCCACTGCCCTTCTTCAGTCATAGATGAAGAGAATCCTTGTAGAAATGTGCTGGGCTATTAGCACAAAAGCTACGATTGGTTAGTTAGACCCATGCTATGTGCCAAGTTCTCAGCATGGTGTTTGAGATATGAATTATTTCATTTATGTGAATGTATAGAACAATTGCATGAGATGCCTTCTGATATTTCCTTTGTTTTACATATGGAAAAATGGGACCAGAGAGTTGAAATTATATAAGGTGACACAGCCAGTGAGTGTAGGTGCAAGATTTAATCTTATTAGGAGAAACGTTTGTGCTATCAGAGAGCAAGTGTACAGTTAATTTTTTATGCAAAAGATTGACTTTCTGAGAGTCGGGTTATCTATTTTATCTTTCTGATTTTTTTTTCCCTCTTGGTAGTGAGGAAAAGTGGCCTCCTTCTGGTCCCTTTGATCATAAACCCTCTCAACACCTCTGGTTTGCACTTACTAACAGGACTTACTGTTGACATCACCAGGGATGCTGTCAAAAGAGGATTTTCTAAATGTATTTTGTAAAACATGCCTTAAAACTGGAAATGTAAAAGCATTTTCTGTTATGATTCACAAGACTACAATAATCAAGTCAAAGTGATAACTGTAGTCTCTCAGAAGACGTTATTGAACAGGTTTGAAATTTTATTTGCTTAGGATTGTCCAGATTTCCATTGTACGCTTGCACAGGAATGTGCATAGCTTCTGTAACAGCTGCTCTGCCTAAGAAAAGATGGCTCTTTGAAGTGTGAGGTCTTTATGACAGAAAACAACAGGATGACCACAGAATAAAAAGGATTAAATAGTCAAAGACCAAGGACAGCTGGTGGCACATGGCACGCTTCTGCCACCTAGTGGAATGATAGATGTTTACAAGTCTGTTAGGATCCCTAAACATTCTTTCATTTAAAATAATTAGATTTAAACAGTAGCAAAACACTTTTAAATATGCTCTCACTAGTATGTTTTTAAGTTAAAAATCAAATTTCTTTATTTAGTGTGTGCAGGTATGTGCATGCATTGTACACATGAGGAGGTCAGAAGACAACTTGTGGTCAGTTCTCTCCATCCACCATGTGGGTTCTGGGGAGTGAATTCAGGTCACGGGGCTTCGCAGCAAGTGCCTTTACCTGCTGAGCTATCTCCCTGGTCAATTAGTCTGTTCTCTTAAGTTTTACATTGTAATTAAGGTATATTATGACTCTTCAAAGTAATATATGCTTATATTTTATCCTACGTTGACGATTTATGTATTATCTATTATTTTAAAAATTGCAATAATTAAACAATCCTTCTACCTAATTTAATTTATCTAGTTTAATCTGTAGAAGGGATAGTGTAAGATAATGCAAAATTATTACATAAATTTTTAATAATGTATTATATTTAGCAAATAATTCATAATTATGTTTTGTATTGAGGAACCCAGGCTTTTTATTCTGATACGCATTTTAAAAATGAATGAATAGGTATGATAGGATGCCATATACCATCCATGTAAAAACAAGGCAAAGCTTCATTTGATATTTGGAGGATGTCAGGTATCTGCCTTATTCCACTGGGACAGGGGCATTTCACTGAACCCAAAGCTCATTGTTTCACTCCTTTAGGTAAGCTGACCAGCCAGTGAGATATTGGAGTCCACCTATCTCCACTGGTTTCTGGGGTTAATGGTGTGTGTGGCCATGCCAGGCTTGTTCTGTAGGTACCTGAGATCTGAACTCAAGTCCTCATGTTTGTGCAGTCATCTCTCTTACCAATTGAGCTATCTCCACAAACCCTGGCCATTCATTTTCTTAGTAAACACTGAGGGCTCCCGAGGCTGAGAAATATTACATCCCAAATAGGGCTTTCTAAGGACATAGACATTGGAGATAAGTGATAATGTACTATTTGTTTATAATTCAAGTGCCCTGTATGAATACCAGGAGAGTTTCTCTTCTACAAGCAGATTGTGTGAGGAAGTTCTTTAGCAAGACTCTAGTGTCTGATGTGATTTATGTAATGAACGATCCATAATCTTTTCTGAAGTTTTTAAGGGATTATCTCATATGTCATCAGTTTTTAACCTCAGGTTGTGTGTATTCTGTGATTTCCTCTCATTTTCCAAGTTTTCACTCAAGAAGAAATAACTACTGTTTAACAGAAATATAGGTATTTAAAAAGGAATAATATATTTGATGTTAAAAATGTTAAGAGGGTGAAGATTATTTTGAATTGTAAACAGTTGAAGCCACCAGATGGAGGAGGATCTATTAAGGAGAAAGTGACCAGGTAATGTTTGAATCCCAGTTCTCACACCTATTAGCTCAGTGGTGTTTGACAACATAACCTTCCTCTTAGAGCTTGACATTTCTCACTAATGTCATTTTTAACACTTGATGTTAAAAATGCTAAGAGGGTGAAGATTATTTTGAATTGTAAACAGTTGAAGCCACCAGATGGAGGAGGATCTATTAAGGAGAAAGTGACCAGGTAATGTTTGAATCCCAGTTCTCACACCTATTAGCTCAGTGGTGTTTGACAACATAACCTTCCTCTTAGAGCTTGACATTTCTCACATGCTTTAGTTTTCTTTCTACAGAAATGCTGAGAATAGAGCAGCATCAGGAAAGCAGTAATGCATTTACGAGGGAGAAGAGGAAGCAAGGGGCATGTGTTGAGCATTCAGTCTTTCCCTTTCACAGAATAAAAGACATTGACAGACTGGAACGTATGGGCTGCAACTTAAACTCAGCACTGTCTTTGCTTTAAAATAGATCTGCAAGTCAGGTGGTGTGCAGATATAATGGAATTAAACACTGGACTTTAAAGACATTCAGTAAATTTGGCAAATGGTTCATTTCTCTTATGTCCTTTTCATTTTATAATATGGTCATAGAATTTATTTGTGTTGGGAGCTCTAGATAGTTTGTTGCAGTCTCAAGCTTACACTAGATACCTAGTAGTTCACCTTGGTTCCATATTTTATTTCTTGACCCAGTGGAATCCATCAGTAAATGTGGTCTAACCTATTTCCAAAACACCTAAACATCCTTCTTCTTTTCTCATCTCTATTAATGTGCCCTTGTCCATGTTAACTTTATCCTAGAGTATTTGATCTAATGAGCTCACTACCTTTACCACCCAGTCTATCCTTTGACGTGGAACATGCAGGGTACGTGTCCTTCTCCTCCTTCCCTGTGCTTAAAATTCCCTCCGCACCTCTCTTCCATGTAAGGCAACATCCCTGCTCCCTATTCTGAGCTATGTGAGAGTGCATGATCTTTGCCTTGCATAAATCCGAGATGTTTTCTCAGGCTTCCAGCCCACTGCCCATGGTGCTTTTCCACACAGGTCTTCTCCCGGAGCCTTGTCTCTCCTGGTGCTCCCTCCTCTCCTGCTTTCAGACCTTTGTCATGCATGTATCACAGTTGTGGTTTTTGAAGGACAGCTTCTTCTAGTTTTTTCATGACTTTCTTAGCAAGCTCTGACTAAACTGGTCCTTCCTTCCTCACTCCTGTATTGATTGTTTTGGAAAGAGCATCTTCCATGCCCCAGTGCTAGATGAGTACCTAGAATGAGCAGGTTTGGAGATCCTGAGGATAGAGGCCTCTCTCAACTAGATTCAGGTGCCAGCCCCTGTATCTTTGAGAACACACCGATTTTAAAGAAGGGGATAGTGTCACAATTACCCCCTTTTAAGATTTTAAATATTTTGTAGAAGGAGGGATAAGAAGAAGTAGCCATACTTTGTTGAGGCCTGTCAAAGGAAGGCTGTTTTCTTCCAGCAAAACAAGGAAATTTTTATAGATTTTTTTTTTGCCTTTTTCTCTTTAATCTACTTTGTTACATGCTGTGTGTGTGTGTGTCTGTGTGTGTGTGTGTGTGTGTGTGTGTGTGTGTGTGTGGAGAGAGAGAGAGAGAGAGAGAAAGAGAGAGAGAGAGAGAGAGAGAGAGAGAGAGAGTTGGAGAAATGACTTTCTGATAAAGAACGAAGAAGACCTTAACATTATCTCTTCCTTTACGAGTTAGTTCAAATGGGCCTTTCCTACATGGGTAGGAAACTACCTTTCTGGACTCTCTGGCTATTGGCTGCTTTCATGACCTGAGAATGTTCCTCTTCAGTGGCCCCTTTGCTCATTACTCACTCTTCCCCTTGAGACTGCCTGATGTTATTCTACAATAGACTCTGTCTTCTACATGATGTTCCATGTCTCTTCTGAATTCATTCAGTGGAGATCACAAGGACCAGGGAGCTGAGGTATGAGGGGGGCATATTGAGAACTCAGTAACATCTGCAACTATTCTAGACACAGGATAATGCAAAGACAATTTCTCTCATCTCAGGGTGTCTACATTCTAGTGCTGGAAATACACAGTATATAGTGATAGGAGACAGGAAGTGTTTCAGTGAGAACTAGAGTGGGGAATGGGAACAGAAGGTTGTAGGGTGACCATTAAAATATTAAGTACTATAAAAGCCTCTGGGATGGAGGTCTTCATCCTAGGCAGCAGACGGGGCCTGGAGGTAAGAGGGGCCTGACCTGTTTGAGGAAGAGCAAAGGCTGGAAGTGTACAGCATCAGCATTTGTCACACTTTATACATCCCTATAAATATTAATACTTTTTTATTCTCTTGCCCCCCCCCCCTTCTGACTGATCTCCATGAGAGATGGGTGATCTCTGACTTATGCTTGGATGTATCCACTGTATGACATATATAACAGCATGCTAATATGTTAAATTGATGAATGAATGTGCCTCTAGCCTAGTGCTATTGAGAACAAATGACAAGTTTGTGACTTCTCTGGGATCTGTGTATTTCTATGGAAAGATGACAGTGGTAGATAAAGAGATGCTGGTCATTTTCACAGTAGCTCACCACAATGGGCAGATGCTTCTAGAGAGGAGCCAGAAGTAAGAGCTTGGCTAGAGGCCAGTGAATAATAACAAAGGAAATCTGGTGGTCTGAGAACTACTTCTTCCAGTAAACATGAGTATAGTGATGAATTAATTCTTCCCAACCTCAAAGATAATGCTCTCTGTAGGTTGAGAAGAGACATGTGGAGTCACAGACTAGAGATTATCTGGGATACCCCTTCCCTTTGGTACCCCCTTTCCTAGACCCCAGTCTCTAAAGCTACCTCTGCACGTTAGGTAAAACATGACTGAGTAGGCAATGCATTTTTCACTTCAGTTATAGTTTCAATTCTGTGAGCGTAATAGCAATCATTATTTAATTGGCTAAAAATGCATCCTATTTTATTACATTGTTTCTACTTATGAAAATCCTTATTAGCTACTAATGTTTTCCAGCTGTGGTGGTTAATCTGCATTGTCAGAATGATTGGATTAAAAATGCCTCGGGCATTAGTGAGGCACACCTTTGGGAGTGAGTATTCATGAGGTGATTTCCAGAGAAAATCAACTGAAAGAAGTAGATCTACTGTGAATGAGTGAGGTGAGATTCTGTGGCATGGGGCTCCAGGAGACGGACTAGTAAAGGGAAAAGGAGAAATCCAGCTGAGAAGCGCCATTCCCTTTTCTCTGCTTCCAGATGTGCTGAGACAAGAGCAAGAAACCTCACACTCCCAGCCATAGAGCCACCTGACTCCGGTATCTTGTCTGCCTTGATGGGATATTTCCCCTCAAACTGTGACCTCAAGCTCTAAGTCCTTCCTCCACAAGGTGCTTTTGTCAGGTTTTCAGTCACAAATGTAGTAGCTGATATACCAGCCATTTATAACAAAACCTAACTATTTGAGGAAAGTCCTAGAATTTCCTGGATGATTCTCAGGTCTACAAAGCTGATTAATCCTCGATGGCTTAGTAATGGATTGTCATGATTGCAGTCATAGCTATAAGAAGTCATTTCTTTTCTACCATATAGATAGGAAGAGTCTTGCTTACCTTTTAAACTAAGGAATATCTGTACTCTTCCTTCTAATGTCATTCCTCATCACATGAGTGTTCTATAGTTGACTTGGTTCTTCCTCCTTCCCACAGCTTCTCAGGCTTGACATTCTCTTTTCTATCCCTGGAGACCTAACTGGTTTGAACTCATTCATTATCATTACTTGAACCATCATAAATACCATGAGCCTCCCCACCCCAATTTCTTTCCACAAGTGCTCCCATTTCTTTGAAGCTCCAGGCTTGTTTTTCAGTTGCATTTTTTTCCTCGTCACCCGTTTTTACCTTTAAGTCCTTTGGCCCCACTCTTTCCGACCAAACAGTTCTTCCCTAGGAGTCTGTTTTGAACTTCATTTTCATTTAATTCTATCACTATTAAACCTAGAAAACAATATTTTAAAAGTCATATTATAGAGCCATTTTTCTGCCTTCCTCCTACATGTTCAGCAATGATTTTATTTAGTGAATGAGTTTTGAACACTGACTGTGTGTCAGGGACTCAAGTAGGCTCTAGGGATAAAATTGCAAAACTACTTGCGTCCCTATCCTCCTGTGATTTACTCCACCCTCATTATGTATGTCCTTTCATTCAATGCAAAGATACAATGGATCATCTCCTCTCCAAAATTACAGTCATTGCCATGATCTGGGGCTTCAGCATTTCCTCCTGTGATAGTGAATGTAACCATAAAGTTATAGAAGTTTCTGAGCCTCCTTTGTTTTCCACCTGCAGTCAGTCTGCACTGTCTATGGAGTACTGTCACTTTAACAGAAGTTAGTTTGTAACCTTGATCCTTCCAGCTGCATCTTTGTTCCAGTCCTCCACTGGTAGGATCAGGTGTATACACCTTAGGACGGTGCGTTTGCCCCGACTTACCTTTTACTTTGTGCCTCTTTCCTCTTCAGTTATGATGTGTTGTGAAATCTATAAACTAAAGGTTACTATTTGAGTTGTTATTTGAATGCCTGGGTATTTGCCTGATCTGTCAATTCTGATTTTGGTCAGGGAAGAGGACTCTCTTATTTTTATAATAGTGGAAAGGAGGCTTAATATGAGGAATTTGGAAATGGTGAACTTTGGAAGAGATGGACCAATTGGCTCAGCTTTCTGCAACAGCCACAGTGGGCCGGTCACAGAAACCAACCCTAAGACCTCAGCCAAGCCTCATGGGAGCTCTCTGATTAACCCCTGCACTTGATATAACTGTCAGCCGAGGGTTATGGCTGCACTTTCTCCTCTGCCTTCCAAATCTCACACAAACTTCTCCTAGTGAAAGATTCTATCTGGATCCATACTAGAAAATAATTGGAGCACTGCAATTTTTAGGCTTTACTCCCTTACAAACTCAGAAAGTGATTCCAGGTGGCAGGGTTCATACTGAAAGTGAAGTGATTTTCAGCAAGGTTTAGTAGTTTCTTATTTGAAAATATTTCCACTGACAGTACTGGATTTTTATCAAAGTTTCTGTGTTTCCTCATAATACATAGACAGTCTCGAAAGTCAAAATGATGAGTGGAAACAAAGGCCTTAGTTCCAAGCACTGTGTACAGATTTGGAAACTTGATTTGTGTGGCCTTTCCCTGAGTTAATGGTAGGAGAGGTCAGTATTTCTGGCTTAAGTAAAATGGAACCTTGCCCAATTTAATTGGCCATAAAAATTTAAGGGATGTCAAATGCTTTTGAAGAAGCTTGACCTGAAAGATTTTGAATCAGGCAAACGAATGGAAATTGAACACTCATTTATCCAAGCAAAAGATGATTAGCTTGTAAATTACAATTATGTATATAATTTCCTTTA
Source organism: Eospalax fontanierii (assembly GCA_035773235.1). Lineage (NCBI taxonomy): Eukaryota > Metazoa > Chordata > Mammalia > Rodentia > Spalacidae > Eospalax > Eospalax fontanierii. The sequence continues at coordinate 26,310,207 of CM069530.1, forward strand.
ATCTTTCTTTACAAAGTGATTAAGGCAAAGTGATGGATAATAAATGCAGTACAGTGTATAGAATGCTAAATGTAGGGGCTGGAGAGATGGCTAGGCAGTTAAAAGCACTGGCTGTTCTTGCCAAAGACCCGGATTCAGTTCCATTCCCAGCACCCCCATGGTAACTAACAGTTGTCAATAACTCCAGTTCCAGGGCTCTGATGCCCTTTTCTGACCTCCAAGAACATTGAACAACACAGGTGAAAACAACGCAGGCAATACACTCATCAACATAAAATATTTTTAAAAGTTAATTATATTCATTTATCTATTTTGAGTAGACATTCTTCTTTCTCTTTCTCTTCATCTGTCAACCTGGGGCTAGGAGAAAGCCTAAAGGATCATTTTTACTGTTTGTCAAGGCTGAGGATGAGATGACAGTCATTTAAAGATGAGTCCATCTCAGCACTAATACTTCTCTTGGCAATGCCATGTCTCAATGCCACGTGCAGCTTCTGATATACAAAACCCATGTTAATATCAAGTAGAAACTAGAAGAAGCTGAATGACTAACCCAGCATGAGGCTGAGAGAAAGACCAGTTGGTCTGGGGTGGAGTACAAACTAAGCAGAATTATAAAGAGGGCATATGACACATTGTCCAAAAGCATGCCATGTTGGGGTTGAAAAGAGGCACTAAATATAGAAAAAATACAAAATTCCTCATAATATGTACTTATTTGTTGACAAGTCTTTAGAATATGGTTTCTAATATACCTATATTGAAATTTATTTTCTATTTTTAAACATTTAAAAAATTTATGTGTATGAGTATTTTGCCTGCATCTGTGTTGTGCAATGCCCACAGAAGGCAAAAGAAAATATATTCCCTGGAACTAGAGTTATGAACTAGAGTTGTTAGCCACCATGTGGGTGCTGGGACTTGAACCTGGGTCCTCGGCAAGAACATCCAGTGCTCTTAACTGCTGAGCCATCTCTCCAGCCCCCTGAAACTATTTTCAGAGTGTTTCTTATATACTAATAATGAGCTACCAAAAAGAGAAAATTTTAAATGACCCCATTTATAATAGCAACAAAATAAAATGATTACTGTCAATTTAAATTAGGAAATAAAAGATTACTTATATATTAAAAACTATGAAGCATTGATAAATGGAACTGAAGAGAAAACCATAAATGTAAAGATATCCTATGCTCATAAGTTGAAAGAATTATTATGCTCAAAAAGCATGTATGACACAAATGATTGATACATTGATCTATACAATTACAGTATCCGTTTTTACAACATAGAGGAAACAATGAATTTAAATTCATAAGGATTCCCCAAAGACCTTGAATATCTAAAATAGTCTTGGGGAAAAAGAGCAGAAATGGAAGCATCATAATATCAGTTGTCAAAAAATATTTTTAAACAACTATTAACAAAAAACGACAGGATTAGTATAAAACAGACTCAGCAAAATACAATAAGAACCCCTCAATAAATCTACTTATTTATAATCAATATATTTTTAATAAAAGTACCAAGAACACACCATCAGGTACAGTACATAGACTTTTCTTAAAAATTAAGTCAAATAAATAAACTAGAAAATTTGATGATATCTATAGAACAATTGGATTTGAATCCTTATAGAATATTTAATAGTAGAGATTTATTGTTAATATTTGGGTATACATTATAATTATGCTAAAATTGTTTATCTTTAGAATAAGTGCTGGGATATTTATTAATAAAAGTTAAGTTATAACTATATTAAATCAACACCTTTTGGGATATATATTATTTTACACTAAAGCCAAAAATGTTGATTTCAATATATCCTTCAATAGCTAATGTGGGCTTGGTCTTTGAGAAATGGCACTGATCCTCCACTGTGGATAGATGGTTCAGCAATTAAGAGGATTGACTGCTCTTGCAGAGGACCCAGATTAGATTCTGAGAACCCACATGGCAGCTGACAGCCATTTGCATCTCCAGTTCCAGGGGATCTGAAGCCCTCTTGGGCTTCTGCAGGCAGTACACACACATGGTACACCTACATACATGTAGGTAAAACACTCAGACATTTAAAGTATTAATTTAAAAATGAAAGAAGCTGGTCATAGTGAGAGTATATGATGTCACTGAGGGTGTCATCCACGGAAGGCTTAATGCTGACCTTCTAAAATAAGTTAGTTTTCCAGAGAATAAGTTGCTATAAAAGAGCAAGACAGAATGTTTCATAATCCCTCTGGCTCCCTATAGAGCCATGTTGTGGTGGTTTGAATGAGAATGTCTCCCATAAGCTCCAAGGATTTTGAATACTTGGTCAGCTGGTACTGTTTGGGGAGGGTCATGGAACCTTTCGGAGGTGTGGGGTTGCTGGAGGAATCCCGTCACTGGGGGTGGGCTTTGCTAGTTCATTACCTCATCTTACTTTCATTCTCTCTCTGCTTCCTCTCTGTGTTTGAAGATTGTGAGGGCTCAGCCTTTTGCTCTGGCCACCTCTGGATTCTTATCCCTATGGAACCATAAGCCAAATAAACTCTTCCTTCTATAAATTGCCTTGGTCATGGTATTTTATCATAACAACAGAAAAGTAATACACATGTCATCTCTTGTTGTCCCAGGAGCTCCTACTGTGATGCTTCTATTATGACTGGTGACAAAAGTAGGAGTTCTCATCAGAGGTCAAATACATGCAGACAACTGATCCTGAGACCATGAGCTTTCAGCCTAAGAAACTGTGTGCTAAATTAACTTTGGTGTTTTCTAAAGCAACAGAAGCAGACTAAGACACTTGACATACTTTGTTAGGTATCTAGCATACTTCAACTTTGTTCTGGTATATTCTATCCTCAGTGGGCATAGCAGTCATCTTCCTGTCACTCCATGTGAGGGTTTGGATTTATCTAACCATACGGTCAGTGAAAGGAAGACATTAGCTATGATGGGGGAAGATTTAGAAAACAATGATTAGTTATTACTAGTTGTGTTTCGCATTTATTCAGGTGTTAAAATAACTTCTTTACCAAATCTGGATACCACATACTATATGACAAGACCAGAAAGGAAGGAATCATTAATATGACCATGGTGTGATTCCTACGTAGCCACTGTTTCTGTGTCTCAAAGTCCTCATTTCCTCTGTCATCAGCTGAGGCTGCATGGCTGGATGTAGGAGTGATAAGGTGGGCTGTAATCAGGCAAGTGGGAACACGGGAAAAGCCGGGTCCTGAAAATAAAATCCACATCTCCACAGTAAGACTAGAGCATGTCCAAAGCTCTTCGTCTGTTTGATATTCTCTAAGCACTTGACCATAACTCCTTCAACTTCCATAGTAATCCTGTCAGGTATACTATTATCTTGAGGAGCTAAAACCAAATAAAAGGTTAAACATCCACGTCATAGGATGAGCAAGTAGCAGAACAGGAATTTGGAGGTGATACCTCTGAGTCCTGAATCCAGACTCTTAATCTCATCTGTCAAGTGATTTTCATAATTCAGAAAAGTAATCTCTAAAAAAATAATAAGTTGTACTACTTATAGTCTAGAATTAGACTATAGAATTGAATTTATCATGAATGTGTGTAGGATACACTAAAATCTCTCCTGCAGTAAGGTTTCACCTGTCTAGGCTTATTTTTTGTGCTATGAGACCTTGGGTGACTTTTTTGAGTGAAAGGATATTAAACTCTCATTTTCTAGTGAGGCTTGGAGGGTCAAAGGTAAAATATATGTAGCTGAATGTAGTACAGTGGAATAAGTACTTAGCAAAGGACAAAGCTAATAAATAAAATGGTTATTAAACATGTGGGTATCGGATGGCAGGAGATTCCATATCCACAGACTATCTCAAGAAATCATATGGAGTTCAGTTACCAGAGAACACTATCAAGTTCATAAGACTTAAATGTCCTTTTTGCTTCCTGTTTTTTTTTTCCAAGATGTATTGCAAGAGAATTGAATATCACAAAAACTATTTAAATTAATGTTCTTAGGAACAACAAGGTGGCTTGGGGTAGGAGCACTTGCCATGCAAACATGACATTTAAGGCGTATCCCTGGAGCCTGTGCTGAAAAGAGAAACTCCCAAAAGTTGTTTTCTGACTTCCGTACATGTGGTATGCACATACAGCACATGTACCTGCATTCACACACATGCATGCACCTCTCTCTCTCACACACACAGTAGAGAGAGGATATCATTACTGTCCTCAAACAGATGAGAAACTATCATCTGAGGGGTGCTGATTTTTCTCTTGTTCTGTGGCCAGGTGCCCAGGGCAGGGAGATCTGTATATTTTGTTAGAGCCTTAGCAACCTCAAAACACTGTGTTTCAAATTAGAACTTTTGGAACCAATAGGAACAAATAAAAACTTGTCAAAGTTTAGACCAATGCTGGTGTATCATTCAAATAATTTATTAATCTGAAAAGGCCAAACCAAAACACAGCCCATGAATAAGATCAAATTGAACATAAAGGCCAAATATGGAATGAAGCCAAAGATTAAAGATGAAACATGAGTGGAATCCAGGCTTAAAAATAAACTTATTATTGAAAGCCAATTACCATGTTCCTGAAATTTAAATTTTAAGCCTCCAGAGGGAAGGTAAGGAAAACTCCTCAGGGTCTTAAAGAAATGTTTGAACTTTGAAAGAAGAAAATGAACATTTTCTTTGTTTCTAAGTGCCATGTAGTTTACACACATCACCTCACTTAACACTCACCATCATTTTAATACATATGCTTTTACTGGGAATTATTACTTTGATGTCTACCCTGACTTTATGGTTGAGGCTGAACTACTAAACTATATTCCCCCCTCTAGAAGCAAAATAATTATGTGTGTGATACCTGTGTGGAAAACCAGACCTTGTCCATGTAGTACAAGGTTTAAATAAACGTGGACCATTCTGTGGACCATTCTAAGAGTAGAAGCTGCCTTGGGATGAAGGGAGACTCTCATCACTTTGGTGGCTCCATAAGCTCTGAAGATACTGTTCAGAGGAGTTATGCCTTAGCTTCAGTGAGAGCATCTCTAGCCCCTTCTAATTTAGAGGTTCCAGATCTGTGTGTGGAGTCTAAGGAGTTGAGAAGAGGAATTAGGGAAAGCTGGTTCTAAATAAAAGTATCACACCCTCTACCAACTGTTTGATTCTGATCAAGTTGCACAACCTTACTAGGCATTGGTGTCCTTATCACCGCTGATGAAGAGTATCGACCTTGACAGGTTTGTGATGAGACTGTGGGAAAGAACACAGTGAAGCATGTTACCTGGCATGCGAGCTGGCACTAACACAAGTCAGTGAATTATGTATGCCTTCTATTTTGTCCATTCAAGAACGTTCATCACTTTCTAATGATGAAGGAAGAAGGAAACTAGCTCCAGACTGTGTATTTCACCATAACAACAGGATTTAAAGAAACACTGGGACAACGAGGTGAAGAGAGAAGAAAGAAAAATAAAATATGTCAGGAGCCTCATATGAACTTTGAGATCACTGATCTGGGCTAGATGTTCTGAGTTGCCTAAGCAGTAGTTTTCCTTGATAAGATAATCAGATAAAACAAATCAATGTGAAACAATGTGGAAACATTCCAGGTGAGAGACTTTGGAGCAGAAATCAACTCTGGGGACTGCAGGTATAAGGATAACAAAATAATTTGCCATTCTTGGTACAATCTTTTCTATCAGAAAATTGCTGTATTGTTCTATATCATTTTAATCATGTCTCTTTTTGTCTGCTTTCTTCCTTCTGTCAGGGTATCTGGCATTAAGAATCATCTTTCCAGAACTTAATAAATAAACATATCATAATATACTATGGGGAGGGTGGTGGGAGAACAGGGAAGAAAAACCACTTTTATTATTAATTACCTTAGACAGAATCATTTAAAAGAAAGTAATGATGTGACTATTCAAGCTGCAGAAGTTAAAGAGGCATTTTTAAAAGGCACTTGCCTTTGAGACTTATTTTTTAATTAAATTTAAGAGCTGACAAGATGAGTCAGCAGAAAAGGGCACTTGATTTCAAGACTGATGACTGGAGCTTGATCCCTGGAACTCATATGATGGAAGGAGAGAACCAGCTTCCTCCAGTTGTCTCTGACCTTCACGGGAACACCGTGGTCCATGTCCACAAACGATTAAATGTTAACAATTAAAATTAAACATAGTAATAGTGAAATCTAAGGGACCAACTAAGGGTAAATGTTTCATTTGGGAACATGAAGCAGATAGAGGTTGTTTCCAACTTTAGTTATTCTTAATATAGACATGAAAGTAGTGCAAAGACACGTTCATAGAGTTTTGAAAGAGAGGGAGGAGCTGGATAGCTGGCTCAGCAGTTAGAGCACCGACTTCTCTTGTGGAAGACCTGGCTTTGCCTCCTAGCATCCATGTGGTAGCTAGCAGCAATCCTTAATCCCAGTTCCAGGGGCACCAATGCCCTTTTCTGACCTCCAGAGCTACTGCACATGCAGGTATACTCACAAGCAGGCAAAGGATTCATATTCATAATAAATACATTAAAAATTAAGGGGGTGTATTAAATTCATTTAGCATTTAAGGTTCCAATAATCCTGTGGTTGCAATCTGTTTTTAATTTGTTTTAATGCGGGAGATTGAACCCAGGGTCTCGGAGATGCTGACAACGTTCCTATGACTGAGCTGTACGCTCAGCACTGCCAGGGCTGAAGCAATGCCACCCAAAGAACTTGCCTCTGTCAGAAGCGTATTTGGGAAGACTACTTTGTTCACCTTGCTTAAGGAATCTGTCTTAGAGTTTTGGAACAAGGAACAATTCTAAAGTCCTCTGAGTGGTTGTAATACAATTTTGCCTTTAGAGCCTCCTGTTCAATTTAGATAACTAACGACCCATTAGAGATCACTGAATCTCCTCTGCCATGTGTGAGAGTTGGAATTGTTGAGTTTTTTGATACCTTCTCTTCTCATTCTCACAGTTCTGCACTTTTCACAGTTTTAGAATCATTATTTTATTAGACAGATGCAGGAATAAATGTTACAAATATGGACACATTTTGGACAAATGCCTTTTGCCTAGCCATGTTACCCCAAGCTTAATGTTTTGTTTTGAGATCATTTAATACTTTATTAGCCTTCTTATAATGTAAATGAGCTTTCTAGGCCTTGGGCTCCTTCGGTATCTTGAACATACTGCTTTAATCCTTCATGACCCATCCTTGCCCTTGACCCAGAATAATGTGTGTATGTACATGTATGTGTGTATGTTTGTGTGTGTGTGTGTGTGTATGTGTGTGTGTGTATACACGTGCATCTTGTGGATATCAAGCAAGCACTGCAGACAGGATATATTCATTGTAAGCAACTGCAAGCAATAGGTGGGATTAAACTGATAATATCTATTTGTGCTTTTACGTGCTATTCTTGGAAGGTAGAGGTAATAAAGGGAAAAATCACTTTCTGAAAAGGGTTTGTTTTTACTCCCCCATTTCATGCTGGATGTACAGTTTCAAAACAGGGATAAGAAGGCCTTTGTTTGAGAGAAATAGTTCCAGAATAAATCTGAAGGAACAGGTTCTCAGAACAGTTCAGATCTCACTTGGTTAAAATGAATACTAATGACAGGCTGTGATTATTCAGGCATTGCTATAGTATGACACTGCATCACTATAAACTGAGAGATTCAAAACCTCTAGAAATCTCTAAAAAGTAGGTAGGAATTCATCCACTTTATTCACATCATAAGTAAAAACGCCTTTTAGGAGAGAGGGCATTTATTCCATAACAAGAAGGTGAAACCTAAGTATCTAGAGCTTGTATAGCAGCCAAACGATGGGATCAAAACCTTTGACCCCTTAAACTATTTAACAATGGCTTTGGCCATTGTAGTTTCAGGATGGCTGTTGCACCTAGACATGTCTTCATTCTCTACCAAAAAGCAAAGAAAATATAAGAACAAAGGAACCATACCTGCTTATTTTGTGCATTTTATCAGAAGTTCTTCTGTTGTGCCCTGGAAGAAGTTGCCTGTCTACACAGGATACCCAAGACTCTGCCAAGCTGAAAAGGAAGCTGAAAGTTGCATATTTACCTGAGTACATACTTGTCTGAAGAAAATGGATTTTTTTTAATGTTCTCGAATATCCTCATTGGCAATTAATCATGTTCACCATACAAAGAACTGAACCAATCTACAGAATGATATTCATGTTCAGTTTGTGATTTAAAGTCAAATTTCTTAATTCTTATTAACTTATATAGAAAAAAGTACTATGGTACTAATATAGTTAGAATGTACAGAGAAGTAAATATACCAAAAGAAAACATTTAACTCTTCTAATTACTTCTCTGCTCTTATATTTAAATACATATCAGTCTAGACTGAGCATTAAAATTACATGAGAAAATCTAGAAAATAATTAAGTCTACTGCCAGGAATTTTCATTTCATCTATCCCGAGTTAAGGCAGTTATTTATGATCCTTGTAGTGTCTTAAGTGATTCTATAACATAGCTGAAGTTTAGGGCAATTGACTTAAAATAGCTTGAACAAAATTACAGCTGCGTTACTAATTACTAAAAAAATCATTACAGCGTAAGTTACTTGAATATATGTGTGTGGAAAGATGACCTTTCCTGAGTCTTAGTGGACAACAGATTGTGGCTCTGGGAAGCTATTCCTTTGAGCTGCTGTTGCTAAAATTCCTTCTGGGGGAGGATATAAATTATATTCACTCCCTTTCCCCAAGGTCTCAACAGCAAATCACAGTGTGATTCCATCACAGTTCACCCTGGAGAACCAATGAGTTTAATGGGCTTATATACAAAGCAGTAGTATATAGGAATGTGGGTGCTAACTTCCTAAGGTTGCACTGGAAAGTTTTCACCCAGTGTGGATGATTCTTTTTCCACAGGCACACAAATGGGGACTCTTCCTTAGCCTTGCCAAGCTGGCCATGTGCCCACCAGGGGTTGGAAGGTATGAGTAAATACTCAGCTGAGGGTCTGCAATGCTCATTGCCATTCCTTCTATGTGCTGGCATCAAGAGTCAATAAGCCCATCTGTGAGGATGTTTGGTAGATGGGCAGAGCTGAGTTCAGGAAGATGGCACCTGTCTGACTCTGAGGACAGCCATGTACAACAGCTGTACAAATCACCTTGATGTGTTAAGGGACAGGATCCTGCCTGCTCTATGTAGTTCCACGAGACACTACAACTCTGGCTGATCCAATAACCATAGGGAACAGCTGTTTTGTTATCCCAGACTTGGTTTTGAGAATAACTGTCTCTCTGTATAATTCATTTTGTGCATGGCTACCACACCACAAGAAAAATAAGTATCACCCACTCTCTAAGATTTTGTGTTGGATAGCTTTAGTTGTCAACTTGACACACCTGGGTAGAAGGAACCTCAATTGTGGAATTTTCTACATTGGACTGGCCTGTGGCCATGTCTGTAAGACATTCTCTTGATCAATCATGTGGGTGGGCCCAGCCCACTGTAGGCAGTGCCATCCCTCAGAAGGTTGTCCTGTATTGTATAAGAAAGCAGGTTAAGCATGAGCCAGGGGAGCAAGTCAGTAAGCAGCATTCTTCTATGGTCTGTGCTCCAGGTTTCTGCCCTGAGTTCTGGAGTTGGCTCCATTTGATGACAGACTGTGCTTATAAGGCAAATAAACCCTTTCCACCCCACGTTTATATTGGTCAGAGTGTTTTATCACAGTAATTGAAAGAAAACTAGAATAGAATTAACAGCGATCTCTACAGGTTCTGGAGTTATCCATATATTTCTATAGAAACATAATGATAAGTAAGACATTTAAAGAAATATCAATGAAAAAAGACCTAAGCTAAGGAACTTATACATAGGTATAAATATAAGACATACACACACACACACAGACACACACACACACACACACACACACACACACACACACAGAGTCTTGGGTGCATAACTCTTGATAAATCACCTTTGGTTTCAAAAGAGTATCATTCTTGTGATGATACTGAGATCCCAGCACCCAGGAGGCAAAGGCAGGAGGATCATAAATTTTGGGCCATTCTAGGCTCAAAAAAATCCTTCCTTCTTGATCATATACAGATATTTCATTTCATTTAATGTTATTACTCTGATTTTAGTAAACTGAACATGTATACTACTAAACATGGTTTAGCTTACCACTAAACAAAATCTACTTACAATTATTTGTATGTCTCTTCTATTTCCTCTGACCAATCATCTTGAATATAAGTAGACACTATTCTGAGTTGTGTCCTTTCATTTTATTTATATATTTATTATTTTAAATATGCATACCTAAAGAGTGGTTAGTTTTGTCTTATGAACTCTTTTTCCAGTACTTTCCAATCTTCTAGTACTTGTTTTATGAGTCAACCTTATATTATTTAGTTTGGTAGCCAAAGTTGCCACATACTAATCTTCACTTTTACACAATGAAACTAAAGGTACCATGATTTGTTGTTTCGTTCACTCATTAGTGAGTATTTGGATCACTTCAGGTTTTACCATTTTTCAGTAGGAAAGCTACAAACCTCCTTTCCCATGCCTCTGACTACACCCGTGCTTCTTCATAGAACTGATGGGTCCCATTCATGGACATACATATTAAAGTTACAAAATGACAACTCATTCTCCAAAGGCATCATATATTCCTACTTATTAACAATAAGTAAGAAATTTCAGGGATCACAGATTTAGGGTCATCTAACATCTTCATTTATGGTGATGGGCACCTGAGGCAATATCTATTCGAATACTGGTAGATCAAGATGTAGAGAGCAGGGCAGACCTAGGGGGTGGGTCTAACTTCAAAATCCCTCAACTAGTTACTTATTCATCCATGCCTTATCTCCTAAAAGTTCCACATCCTCACCAAAGCAGCATTACTACCTGGGAATAAGCACTTAAAATAGGAGCCCATTGTGGGGACATTGAAAATCAAACTATGACTTTTTGAGTCTTGCTAATAGCACAAAATGCATTAGTCCAACTTCCACATCACCAGTCTTAACAGTTCCAACACTGTTCAACTGTCCAAAGTCTACAATCTCTTTGAAACTCGGCAAATTCACATGTATGAACCCCTGTAAAATGAAAAGTTTTATACTTCCAGTGTAGATTGACAGCAAATCCTCTCATTCTAAATGGAAAAAATTCAGGGGCCTGGGGCGAAGGCAGCCAGGGAAGACGATCAAAGGAAGAAAGAAACCTCAAAACGTAAACAGAAACCCATATACCTCAGTGTCTGGCATCAGGGTCTGGTGTGAGCAGTCATGTGTCTGTGGGTCTACTGCTGGTGGCACACAGGGGGTCTTTCTTAGGCTGGCTCTTCTGAGTGCTTTCTTTTTGATTCTCAGATATTCTACATTTCTGGAATCTCCAACATCCTGGGGTCTCCATTGCAACTGAGATTTCACCCACGAAGCTCCTCACATAACCCCCTGTATGGACCCAAGCCTGCTACACATTATCTGGCATCTCATGCTTTTCTCTGAAACCTTGGTATAAGCCTCAGTAATTGGTATATTCTTACTGCTTCAGATGGAGTTATTCTTCCGCATCTCTGCTACCATGACAGCCTGAGGTCCTTCTGAAAGAAAAATAAGTCTTTCCTCCCTTCAGTTGTTTCTACAAGGTATTCTGTTCAAAGGATGCCATAGAAGTAGCATTTTTGCTATGATTAAACCTAACTGTGTGGTTTAATTGGTATAAGTGGTATAAGTGACCCAGTAATTTTTATATTGTGTGTCTCTGCAAAGCCAGTAGCATGAGGACAATGCCAAGTTCTGCTGCTAGTTCAAGAAGCAGGTAAGGCCCCATGGATCTGAGCTGTGCCAGTCTCTGAGTGCTTGTGTGACTGAACCTGTGGGAAAACTTGTTTTCCAGCAGGGGACTCGAGGGCCACTCATTTTTCAGTCTTTCAAATGTGTTTGTATTTTATACCTGGAGCCTTAGATGGATATGCTCTTGCCATCAACACCTCTTTTCTGTTTCACAAGTTAACACACTTGGCTTTTCTACAGTGCTAATGTTAATTAAAAAGAAAAAAAAATCTAACTCTGGGCATGGTGGCACAAACCTTTGTGCCCAGCATCCGGAGGCAAAGGCAGGTGGAGCTCTGTGAGTGGGTGCTACCCTTGGGCAGGTGGTCCTGTGTTGTATAAGAAAGCAGCGTGAGCATGGGCCAGGGGAGTAAGTCAGTAAGTAGCGTTCCTCCGTGACTTGTGCCTCAGCTCCTGCCTCCAGGTTCCTGCCCTGAGCTCCCACCCTGGGCTCCCTCATGAATTATGACCCAGGAGATGTAAACCCTTTCCTCCCCGAGTCAGTTTTGGTCAGTGTTTCTGGCATAGCAGTTGTAAGCAAACTAGAAGAGTTCTCTAGCAGCCATCTTCAGAATTTCCCAAGTTGCTCCCACAAACCCATTCTGAATGTCTAAGAACCACACAGTTAGGTTTAATCATAGCAAAAATGCTACTTCTATGGCATCCTTTGAACAGAATACCTTGTAGAAACAACTGAAGGGAGGAAAGACTTATTTTTCTTTCAGAAGGACCTCAGGCTGTCATGGTAGCAGAGACGCGGAAGAATAACTCCATCTGAAGCAGTAAGAATTTGATGCAGAACACATCAAGTGTGGATAAGAAAGTGGAAAGCAAGACAGAAAACAGGCTGGGCTTAACCTTCAAAGCCTTGCCTCTAGTAACCAAGTTCAGCTAGCCAGCCCCTACCTTATAAGAGACCCACAACCCCCCGAAACAGCGTCACCACTGAAGCATTGAAAACATGAACCTTTGGGGAAAATACTTAAGTTTCAGTCCTGTGAGGAATACTGAATTAAAGGAAATTAGTATAATTAGTAATGTAACTAGAATGAAACTGCTAAAACTTGACATATATTAATACATCTGTGTATTGAAAAATTACTAAAGATCAATTGATAGTATTGGTACATTTTAATTCTAATTTTCTAAGGCTCTTTCCCCTACGGGAAATAAGAAAGCATATATATCCCTATTTAAGGAAAATTAAATTCTCAAACAATAACAAATGTTATATTGATGAATAGTCTTATGTGCTACAAATTAAAAAGCAAGACTAATGGAAAAAACTAATCAGGGTCATATGTATACTTGTTTGGTGGCTCTTAAGATACAGGCCTATGCTAAATAAATAGCTTTGTGTTTAGAGAATCTCATGAATGTGTGAGAATAACCTTGAAATCTTTTCTAACATTTCCTTCCCATTAACTTCTCTTATGGTCTTTGGTATTAATGTAAATGTGAAAGACTGTCACAGTGCTCTGCCTGCTCTTCAGTCATTGTACAAGTACATCCAGGAGGTCATAGAACACTAGAAAGCAGTTTATTACAGCATAGGAAAACCCTCTTGTCAATCTTAATGCAATTTAATGTGCTGCCTCTGGTGCTTAATTTAATTCAATTTTTTTCTTGACTGATTTTTGTTCTATGTCAAATATATTTTTATGCACCTCTGACATATGAAATAATTTACATCCAAATTCTCAGCAAGTTCACGGTGAAAGTTTTCTGCTTTTACAGCATTTCCCCCCTTAGATACTAAATAATCCATTAGCTTTTTCAATTAAAATAACCTTGTCAATCTACACATATGCACATATATTCTGGATTAGAACACTTAGATGCATAACCCATTAAAAAATCATGGAATTCTTTTCCTTGATATTCAGCATTTTCAAATCACCCTAGAGCAACAGAAGACAAAAATCATATGATTGAATGCCACCCCTGGACAGCTAGGAAAGGTAACTCTATTATCCGTGGTTAGAAGCAGCCTTGTGAATTCAAATGTGAACATTCCAAGATGATGCTGAGAAAGAGAACAATAACATCATTCTCTTTACAGCTAATAGTAAGAAATAAGTTTTCTATGCCCCTGATTTACATAAAAATTAAAATTCCATTGCCCTGTATGGTGACCCATGCCTTTAATCTTGGCACTTTGGAGACACAAACAGGTGGGTCTTTATGAGATAAAGGCCACTCTGATCTACAGGGTGAGTTCCAGGCCAGCTGGGGCTATAGGGAGACACTGCCTCAAAAACAACAACAATCCATTGCCCTTTGCATCATTAATTTATACCCTCCAGTGGGAAGTAAAGCCTGTAAGTTATGCTTCAATAAATAATACTTCCTTTTTATAAAATGTTTGCCTTGTTATAAACTTAAATCATTCCAGAAAAAAACCTAAAGAGTCTATATATTCATTCTTACACAGGAAAACTTGGCAATGAAAAAATCCGACACAGACACGCTGAATCAAATTATCCAGTTGTACTTCTTGGTAAAAAATATTCTTTGGTTGCTGGCACATGAATGACACTCTCTTCTATTTTTCTAAGTTCAATGCTATGATTTAGAAATAATTCTCTTAAGTATATTAATTTATTTTATTTTATTTTTTTACTTTGTATTGTATGTGTGTGTACATATTCTGCATTCAGGCCAAATATAAGATAAAATAATTCAGGTATGTAACCAACTTTTTCTATCTTAAAAGTACATAATAAAGACTTTTCATCCAGTTACTTTTAGTCAGTTTTTTAGTATTGTTGAATAAAACTATCATTAGAAGAATTCATATAAGACATGTCATTCTGTTTGGTCTATTCTTGTTTGTAGACTTGTCATTACTTTGATCATATGTGACAAAGACTAGAGATTGTTCAGAGTAAATCTTTATCTTTTCATTTAAGTGAAAATTTTAAGTTAGAATTATGTATTGTCACATTGATCTATAAATCATTAAAGTTGAAGGAAGTTAGAATACAAATTTAGAATGTTAAGGGTTAATTCAACTAGTTCATTCTTAGAGTCCCTTCAGTACCTGGTCCATTTTTTACATTGTCCATCTTGTGTATTTGTGTGTTTGTGTGTGAGGATCTTAGCAATTAACTCAGTTATGGTTATTTAATTTCTTAAGGTTCTTTTCCTCCAAGAACTAGTCTTTGAAGAATTTTCATTGTGATGGTTCACATTGATAAAACTTGTAATGACCTGGGAAGACAGTTTCAGTGAGGAACTGTCTAGATGAGGTTGGCCTGTGAGAATGCCTGGAGATTGTTTTGCTCATATGCTTGGTGTGGGAAAGTCTTCCTCCTCTTGGGCAGCACCACCCACTGGGCTTAAGTCCTGGACTGTGTTAGTATAGAGAGAATACTAAATGCTGCACATGCATGCACTGATTTTCTCTGTCTGCTCTTTACTATGGTGTAAGCAGTTGCTTCAGGTTCCTACCTTGATGTCACCACTGTAATAGACTGCGACTTAGAAGTGTAAGTTCAGTAAACACTTTCTCACTTAAAGCTGTTTTTATCAGAGTGTATCAGCAACAAAAAAGGAAACTAGAATACCAGCTGTCCTTCCTTTTTTAAAGTTATCTTAACTATCAGATGCATTGGGTAAATTTCTTGGGGAATGTTAAACAAACAAAAGTAGCTTTGGAAGGAAAAATAGGAAATAAAATTGAGGTAAATAACCAAGGAAGAACAGAAACCAGGAAATCTCCAAAAAATCCTTACAGTAGAAATTGTGGTGTTTCCTATAGAGTTAGATTTCTCAGTCTTTCTGTTGATGCCTTTTATGGTAATAGCTGCCACATTGGCTCTCCTTAGGGTTAGGTAAGTCATTCAGTAACTCATATTTGACAGTGTTAAACAGATGAATTTCAGTAAGTGGCACTTTATTTTTCGTTCTTCCTGTTAGTTGTGGTAGTCCACGCTGCTAAAACAAGACTCAGAAATTCAGTAAGGCCGTTTCTCTCATGATGGGATGAGGCAAACTTCCCGAGCAGCTGTGGGGCTCTGCTTTGTTAAAGTAATTGTGTTTCTGCTCCTGCGTTACTTATGACTCTATTCATTTAAATATACTAGGAGAAAACAGACAAAAATAACTTTCATGATTTGATACCTTGAAGTATTTTATTTTCTGTTTTAGAACATAAATATATAAATATACATATATTATATATATAATATATATAATATATGTATATAATATATACATAAAAAGTTTTAAACTATCTTCTAACATTTCTTTTTTTTTTTTTTTTTCTATTTTTGAGAAAGATTCTCTCTGTAGTTCCAACTAGCCTGAAACTCCGTATGTAGGTCAGGCTGGCCTCAATCCTGCAGAGATCTGCCTGCCTCCAAGTCCTTCCTTAGTGCTAGAATTAAAGGCATATGGCACCACTGTACCTGGCCTGAACATCTTTTCATTTTGGTTTGCAGCTGTTCTTCAGCAGTATACTATGATCTATCAGTGGTTTTTAGGAGAAGTTAGTCTGCTTTTCTAATGAAAGAGAAACCTCACATACAAATTCGTAAATTGTCTCATATTAACATTTAGATTTTAGAAATGCTTCTATATGCCAGGTAAGAATTTCTATAAGATTCATACCATGATAATCAGCTTTGCACATGGAAAGCTTTCGGCTGCCTACACTGTTCTGACTGCTTGGCTTCCTGTGTGTTTTCTACACTGTGGTCTCTGTTCATGCCTCCTCATTCTGTAGCCGATAAGTCCATGTTTTCAAGCCCCTCGGTTTCCGGTTGCACCGTTGATTGTGTTCCCACCTCCTTATCATTTGCTTTACTGGTTCCTCTTTGCTTTCTAGGACTCTAAATATTGAACTCTGTCATGTCCAGTCTGAGTTGTTCCCATTCCTGTGTCTGGATTGGCTTTCAATTCCATTTCTTCATCTGGATCTCCAAAATTCATTTTTAGGGTTCTATCCTCCCTTCTGAGTTCTAGCTGTATTTCCAGCATCTGTACTAAGTTCAGCAGGCATTGCAAACTCAGCAGCTGTCAAGATCCAACTTCTCCCTTTTCTCCTCAGCATGTTCCGTATACATTGATTTAGTGCAAGAAAGATTCAGAAAAAGACAATTTGCCTTTTCAGCTCTCTTCATCCATACCTAGCTTATGAGAAAATACAGTCCTGACCACTGTCAAAACATCTTCAGATACTCGTCTTCCTCTCTCACCACCTCTTCTACCGTAGTTCACGCCATTCCGCAGACTTGCCTGTGGCATGGTTCAGGATGGAAATTTCAGCAGCACCCTCCTAACGGCTGTCTGCATTCCCAGCCTCGCCAGCGTGGAGCTTACGGCAATGACTGGAAATGCGAATCAACTCATCCCAACTGCGTTTGGAGTAGAAATCCCAGCTCCTTCGGAGGAAAAATGAATGGTCCGTCACTGCCCACACTCGGCGCCAAGCCCTAACCCAAATGGCCTTGCTTGTGCTCCGTTACACCAATCTCATTTTCATTTCTTTCCCCGATATGTTCCAAAATTTTCATCAGCTTAATCTCGTTAAACATTGTTTTTTGAAGTGCAGACACAGTTCACCTGATTCTCTGTTTACACATTGCCCTTACTCTGCCTTCTTTTTACTTATACTTATTGTAAAATTTAACTTTTATGTTCATTTGTATATTAGTCATTATTTTACCAACTAAGCTACAAAGACCACAACAGTATAAAACACATCTGTTTTTCTCATTCTAGTCCCAAGATTGTGATATAGTACCAATGTATGATAGTCGTTATTTTGTATATCTCTCTTTCCTTCTGTCTGTCTGTCTGTCTCTCTCTATATATAGACAAATACATATATAGATAACAATAATATATATGTTATTATTTTTGAGACAGGGTCTATCCTTAGCCCCAGGTGGCCTGGAACTCATCTTGTATTTATTAAACAATATACAATTAGCTTAGCATGGTGGCACACACATTCAATCCCATCACTCAAGAAGCAGAGACAGGTGGAGGATCTTTGTGAGATCAAGGCCAGCCTGATCTACATAATGAATTCCAGATCAACTGGGGCTACTAAGGAGACCATATCTCAGAAAACAAACAAACAAACAATAATAAATAAATAAAAACATAAAAAATAGATCATTTTGTGAAACTGTCATTTCCTGTAGTCATTATTGATTTCCATATAATTTATGGAAAAGGATAAAAATGATTTAAAATTTTAAATGGCCAGTCTGGCTATGGGTTGAATGCAAACTCTCCAGAATTCAGTACTGAGCCTGAATGATCAACATAGTGGTACTAAGAGATGATGCCTTTAAGAGGCGTGACTAAGTCCCTAAGGCATTGCCCTTATGCATGGGATTAAGGCCTTTGTAAAAGTGTCTTCACAGTTGATTTGCCCTTCCCTTTAAACATGAGAATATAGTGCTCTTATGCTTCAGAGGATCTAACCACCAGCCACTGTCTTGGAAGCAGAGGACATCCCTCCTTACCTGGCAACTGATCCTATAAGAGTCTTGAATGTGAATGTGCAGCTTCCATTTCTGTAATATTCTGGTCTTCATAAATAACCTAATATCAGGTATTTGGTTATAGCAACACACACAAGGACCAAGACCATGCAAGAGAGTGATAAACAGACTATGAAGACACATGGGCGTGCCATTTAACTTCTCCTGAGAGCACTCAGGTCGCTTGACAAGTAGACTTCAGTCATTTCAGTGGAATCATGTGACTGCCGTATGATTTCCTTTAAACCAACCTTTTTTTTAATTCTCAAGAATTTTTGGTTGATGTGTTGAGTTTTCTAAATTATAATTATATCTTCTGAAATATTCTTCCTTTCTTTTCAGTTTTCATAATTCTCCTTTTCTATACCTATAAATTCTGATTCTTTGTTTTCTTGAGTGGCTATTGGGGCAGACTTCAAAATCATGTGCAAATTATAAAATATTCACATTTAACACAGCTTCATTACTAGTGTATGCTGATTCATAAAATCTAAACAAGTAGAAAATTAAGGATTCAATCTAGAATTTATCAAATTTACATATTAAAAATTTTTCATATGGTCTATTTGAATTTTATTGGTTTGTTCCCTTATGAACATAAGTCTCCTGGTAGAAGAGAAAAAGGACTAAGAAAGAACACTCATTTGTCCATGTTCAAGGTTAAATTTTTCTACATGAGAAAAAATGTAAATGGGCACAAACATACAATTAAGGACATCTCATATCTTTAAATTAGCATCTATGAAAAGCAGTAGCAATGTAGATATTTAAGGAAGACTACCAATTTCTGTATTACTGTCAGTGTGGGGATGACCTCAGGGTCTTACACAGGGTGAGCTTGTACTCTCCCACTTGACTGTGTCCTTGTTCTCAGGTATTAACACTATCAGTCTGTAAGAATATTCATGCAGGGAGATAAACATGTTTCTTATTCGTGCCTCAGTGTCATTGTTCTTTGTGCAAGTATGGCGGAAATGACCTGTCAGAAGTGCTTCTCCTTGTTGCTAAACTAAATGGACAATCTTTTCCATCTTCTCAGGTCTGTAGTTATAACTGCAGGGGTTTTCCTGGAAATATAGCCCCATGTACTACTGCGATCTAAGTGTTGCTCTAGTTCTCTGCTATCATTGCAGATCTGGTCTCATATTTCCACTCACCTGTCATGTTTCCTTTAACTGTGAACCTAGCATTTGTGTTCTTTTATTAGACTCTGACAAAACTTTTAAGGGCAGTTTCCATGTTAATTTTATCTTTGCATCCTCCCCAACATTTACTGTGATATACTTAATCTAGGCATAGTAACATTTTGGTTTGAATTTTTATGTGTGTATCTTGTCTCTGAAACTTCTTTCACGATAGAATTTTGTGTGAACTCCATTCACTTTTGTCAAGTGATTCCTTTAACACAAGGCAAGAGGAGATGCCTTGTTCCCCCATCAAAATGGTTGTTAACTTCTAGACTGAATTCAGACACTTGCCTCCTCCATTCACTCTTGTTCTGACTCTTATTCCACTGTTGGTGGCTCTAATTCCTTTACTTTCTCTGCTCTGCTTTTCTAACTTTCCAAACACGGTCCACTTGAATTGTCATGCCTGCACTGGAACACTTTGGCACAATTCCTGTGTTTTCTTGGTATTTTTCTTCTTCAAGGATTTCCAAACTGTGAATTGAGTCTGACTCAGTTTCTGAGTCAGCCACTTGATATGTGCTGGCTGGCATAAGGTCAAACTTGCCTAGCCTACTTAGTAAATGGTGTTCTCAGTGTTCCCCAACTCTGGCTCACACTGATTTTTGTGACACACCTGGCTACTTACTGTTCATATTGACCAGACCTAATATAATGCTTGTATGTAGAAGACATCCAGTGCCTTGAGATAGAGAGCAAATGCTTATGTTTAGATGTCAAGGGTTTGGGAAGGTTTCTTCAACTTCCATCCTCAAGCTCCACATAATCTTGATCATTCCCTATGCTGGAAACATCAACATGTTTGTTGTGTAGTTAACCTCTCCGGTGCTAGGATTCAAGAACAAACCACCACATACCTATCTATCTATTATTATTTAATGTGGTTTCTAGGGATCAGTCACTTTCCTGACTGAGCTATCTTTCCAGCTCCTTGAAGCAATGATTCTTTATCATTTTTGGTAATACTTCCTTGTTTGTCTTGATATGAGCTCTTTGTTCAATTATAAATGCACATACACATAAAGTTTTGCATACAACTTCAGGTATATATTCAAGCTTTCTACTGCTGGTCCATGAATGTGCTAAGCTGTGCTCTGAAATTTGTTTTGGAGATATGGAGAGCATAAAGTTGAACTAGACTAACAAATCCACTGGATAGTATTTGAATTATTCCATATCATTTTCAAAGAATTGATGTCCAGAGATGAGAAATGGGATAAATTTAGGATATTAGAAACAGAAAAAATTAAAAAGGAAAGCCCAGTCAAAAGAATAATTCATTTATTTATTTTATGTGTATGAGTATTATGCCTATATGCACCCATGTCATCTAATGCCCATGGAGGCCAGAAGAGGGTATCAGATTCCCTGGAACTGGAGTTACAGAAGGTTGTTAGTCCTCATTTGGGTGCTGGGAATCCAACCCCGGTCCTCTTCAAGAGCAGCCAGTGCTCTTACCCACGGAGCCATCTTTCCAGCCCCATAAGAATAATTTACAAAGAACTGCTGTGCATAATACATGCTAGAAATGATGAATAGAAAAGATTGTTTTTAAGAGGACGTCTATACTATATAACTTTTACTTTGTCAATAATTCAGTATACATTCACTATATATTGTTCTACGGACTAATTACTGGATTTTTAAAGCAAGCAAATACCACTAATTCAGTATTTATTTTACTAAAATCCCCATAGGTAATAGAGATCTACAGATCTTAACATTATACATCCAATTTCAGATATTAACAGGGGTGAAAACAATCAAAAGATTGTCAGGTAGCTGTAAAAATATCATAATCAGTCATAAGTTCCATTGTATCTTCTTCATCATCCATGTAATTTTACCTTTTCACTAGGATGATAGAATTCTCATGTTTTAAGCTGCTGTCACATTTGATTACTTTCAACTTGGAAGCATGAAGTTAATCTGAAAAGTGAAAACTTACAGAATTTTATCTCTTCTTCCAGATTTTAACCAGAATATATGCAGATCTTCCAGGTAGAAATGATACTTAAATCAATTCTTACAGGTTGTCATGACAACATGAGAAGTGTTCCACGGGAAGGACTTGAGTTTGATCACATTTGCTGTTGTCCTGGCAACATGACCATCTGACTTCATGAACAGAGTGTCTCCTTGCCGGTTAAACTGGTATTAGGATGATTGGACACATACTGCATACATAGGTGTATCCGTAAAATTCCTGCTGTTTTGAAAATGCATTCAAAAGAAATACCATCAGAGCCTTGAGAGGTGTGACGGACATATCAAAGCAGAAAGAGAGATATGTGAAAATAAGATGGAGACAATGGGAGAAAATGAAGGAAGACAAAAGGAATAAAATAAATAAGGAAAATGACGATGGCACTAGGAAGTCAAAGCATTTCACTTTACCATTTCTGGGCCAGAAGGAAATTTGAACATGGGAGTAGGGGAGAAAATGTCTATATGGAGATGTCAGTGTGCTTTGAGCAAACAGGAGTGCCCTATTGTGTTGTAATCATGTTGTTGTTTTTGCTGAGATAATTAGGAAGGTTGGATGCAGTGTCAATTTAGAATCACACCAGAAGTATTTACAGTAAACACACAGAGGAGATTTAAGGAAAACAACTTCAAGTTAAATGGCTCCATACAAGAGAAAATAGCTCTTTATACAACAATATCACTTTCATATTTTCAGAACAACAAATAAATCTTCCGTCAACTTGAGCAGTTGTGAATGTAAGTTTCAGCAGTAAATGTTGTTATTGCTTCCAATCTATTTAGATATCCAAGTAGAAATAGGGATCAAATGATTTTATTTTCTTTAAGGAGATAACTTAGCCATATTCCTCAAAACATAGATATCTGGGAAAATGGACTGAAAGTAAATGATGGAGGTTTCGGTGTGTGTAGATCTGGGTGGGGCTGTGGTGTAGATATGTAAAATTCTAATGGTTGTCTTAATATTCTCCTGTGTATGATAGTTCATACTTTAAAACCAGAGCTTCTTAGCCTTGGCTTTGTGGTTCATGGGCTTTTGGGGGTTCAGTGAGATCCCTGTAATCAAATGCTAAATTGATGTCGTTAAGTCCATGTGTTTTCTGAGAACCTGACCCCCACATTTTAATCAGATGTATAATGACCTTGCAACAAGAGCCACTCACTAATAAAAACTGGTGTCTACAGTGGATAAAGTCTTGAAAAGAGGATAAAGGACTTTTTTCCAGTGTCTAAAAGGCGAGCCTGGAAAGGACTCTTAACTCTGCCCAATACCAAGTACTACAAAGCTATTGATGCTATGTTTAGCCATAATGAGATTGATGGAGAAATTGATTCATAACACTTAAGATATCACCAGGACTAAGGCTAAGTTAGTGATGTCCTGTTGAATTAATGAGCCAATGCTATTTACTGTGCGCATGGAACACATGCTCAATGAAGTCCCCATTCCTTTCTGAAGAGAAATAATTTCTCTGTATTGTACATAGGATGTTTGTTTTAGTCACTTTTCAGTTTCTGTGATAAAACACTGACGCTTACTGGCTCTCTTCTCCTGGCTTGCTCAGCTGCTTTTCTTACACATCTCAGGCCCACCTGTCTAGGAATAGCACTGCTGACAGTGGGCTGGGCACTCCGCATCACTTCATATTTAAGAAAATGCCTTACAAAGGGGCTGTTTGGGTAGAGGCTTTCTCAGTTGAGGCTCTCTCTTCCCAAGTGGCTGCAGTTTGGGTCATATTGACAAAAAGTAACCAGCAAGACTTTTGAAATGAACTTACCAAATGAAGGAAAAATTTTAATCTGAGGCAGTTTAAAAGGCCACTGAAATATACTTTATGAATGTCTATAAAGCAACCTCTAGCAAGCAGCAATTATCAGACAAGGAACTTGTTTTGCTCCATTCCTTTAAATGCACTGTATTTTCTTTGTATTTTTGTTGTTTTGTGTATGTATGTGGCATATCTGTTGATCTCAGAGAACACATAATGTGTCTTGTATTTTCAAGTATTTTATTATCTTTATTTTATGTGTATGAGTGTATTCCCTGCATGTATGCAAGTGCACCATGTCATGCAATGCCCATACCACAGAAGTCAGATGGAGGCATTGGATCTCTTGGAACATGAGTTACAAATGATTGTTAGCTGCCATGTATGTGGGTGTTGGGAGCTGAACCTGGGTCCTCGGCAGGAACTGCCAAGCAGTATTCTTAGCTGCTGAGCCATCCAACCCCTGTGACTTGTATTCTTATATGAGACGGTTGGTCAGGTGGACCTATATGAGCCAATAGAGACAGACCTAGGGAAATAAAGTTTGCTATGCTCACGGTCTTTGAAACAGGCAGGGCACAGCAGTCCAGATGATAAAGACATGAGTTAGCCAAGAGAAGCAAGGGATAGATCCTTACTGGATTCTCATGACCAAAGCAAGGCTGGCAGAGTAACTGTTCAGGACTGGGAAGCTTCTATAATTTTGCTCTGCTCTTGGCTATTGCCTGGGCCAAAGAGGGCAAAGAAATGGTGCTTCTTCAATGTAAGGGTCTAACCGTAGCGATGTGTAAGGCAGGATTGATTGGGTTACATATCAAAACATGCCTCCACCTTAAGTTTGTCATCTTAAGAATTGATCAGGCTGTAGGAGAGCAGTCTCTGCCAACCAAGAAAATTTAAACAAGAAAATGTATCAAAATATTATTTTAATTTATAAGTCATAGCATAGTGATTGTAAGCATACAAGCTCTAGGCTTGTGCTCTGATTAATTACCAAATAGAAGGCACATACTAATCACATAACTTAAATCTATCTGTGCTTTGTTTCTTTATCACTGTATTGAGACGTAGTATTTATGTATTTGTATGTATTAAAATATTTAAATTATCTACAATGTACAAAACAGTGCCTACATATACATATATAACAACAATTGCATGAATGAAATATGATAATTAACCACATTATGTAGTCACAGTATTCCCTTTGTTTACTGACTACTGTGTACATTTTGATTTCAAACCACTTTTAAGTTTAATAGCAAGTTCTGTTTTATCAGTCTTCAATTTTTCTGATTCATCTAACTTTTTAATGTCAAATCTAAATAATTTTTCGTCTAGCAGTATTTTGGGCCCCTAGGTGAATTAGTGTAAAGAAGCTGAGAGTCTGACTTATTAATGTGGATACCCTGAGGACCAATTAGCTTTGCTCATTAATTAAGTGAGAATTCTTCTGAATGGTACAGTTAAGGCATTTGGGAAATCTATTGACAAATACTTCTTACAACAGGGATTATTTACTGATAAATTGTGTAGAACATTGATTTTGAACAGGTTTTAATCAAGTTTTAAGACAAAATTTGGGATTATTTGCAGAGACTTCATAAGGTAACCCATTAAAAACATTACTTATTTGTCTTCTAGAATAATCCTCCCTCAATCCTTTCCAATTGCAACCTCTTTTAGCCTCCAGATTTTTACCTGACACATAAAATAAGCATACAAATCAAATATTTAATGACTATTAAATAAACTTATTTTAAATCAATTCTTTATTATACACATAATTTTACCATTTATTAATGATTAAGGGAAATTTGCATATTAATAAGATGAATATGCTTATTTGTTTTTATGTAAATAATTAAATCTTTGCTAAACATTTGACACTGCACATGTAAAATATCTTCAGTGTTTTTCAGAGTTGATTAATTTTTTCAATTTTGTAATCCTCATTGTTGAGTAAATACCTTTGCATGAATATGCAGTTTAAATCATCAGGGACTATTTTAGAAAGTGGTAGGAATGGTATCTTAATCACCAAACCAAAACGCATTTAACGTTTTATTATGAAACTTGTGTCAGCAACTCAAACAGAAATCCTTAAAATCAAACATTCTTATGCAATATATAGATATATACTAACGTGACACGTGATGAGGATGGCAGTGGGAAAATTTAAAAAGCTTTTCTTTTCCATAATTAAATTGAACCCTGAAGTCACTGTAATTTATAACAAACAGTGCTGTCAAAGCTTAGCGAGGCGTTTCTGGGCGCCGTCTTTGGCGCTGGGAGACAAGACAGCATGAGCGAGTCATGTGATGCCGCATCAGTGAACTTCAGCATAAGAACCACGGATTAGGTATATATTTTATTTTACTTTACTTTTTTGGTTGCACATTCAGAAATATTTTACTGCTGCCAATGTTTCATGACCTCCATAAGCCCATATGGGGTTGTTATTCATATGTGAAAAGCTGGGCATTAGGATACGAGTTTCATGGTAGACTTTGATACTTCATGCCGAACTCTTACCTCCTGTGGCAGTGCCTAGACCTCAGTCTCACACAGTAATTATTTGTTCAGTTAATAAACAGGTAATTCGAAGTCAGTATAAAGTGTTTGAGGGTACACCAGAAACTCATAAAAACATCTCAACTTTTCCATTCCAGTATGCAGTGTGTAAATCACGTGAGTCTTCTTTCATTAAACACATACATGCACACACACAGACACACAGCCAAAACGTAAAGAGAGGCATATCCTATGCAGCTTCCCTGAATCTGAGTATATATGCCGACTCAGAGACTGAGAAATCCGGAGATGCTTCTTATTCATAGTAAGACTGGCTTTCCCTTTCTGAAAACTTTACCACCAGCCAACCCAAGGCTGCATATTTAGACGCTATCATTGCGAACAGTTCTGAAACTATGTAACTGCACCTCAGATCAACTGGGTTCCTTCACCAGTCTATGATAGGAAGGCTCAAGTTTGAGTGAGGAAGTATGCCTCTTTTTCTACAACTTACATCTGGTAATATCTTGGGATTAGAACTTGGCTTATCGGAACTAGAGTATCATAGCATATGATACTTGTTAGACCAAATAACTTGTTATGCTATAGTGTGTTCCGGTATGAATTTTATTCCACCCTCACAATACCTTGTTGAGATATGATTATCAACACAGTTTTATAAATAGAAAGGCCATAAGTAAGAAAGATGAAAAGGACATAGATAAGCAGACATGAATCAGAGCACAGCCCAATAACTCCAGAGTATCAGCGTGTTGTACTTGGACAGGGTACCTGTGAAAGCTTTGCGATTTCATACAGCCATTGAACTCATTGCTGTATTCCTGTCTTATCCTTGCCTCATTCTGCAGTTTTTTAAACCTAAACCTCTCCTTGTCCAGTGAAACACCCCTATGGACAGCAAAATCCCAGACTCACTCGGAGCTGTTGCCCATGGAAACTGGCTACACACGAGGCTGGGTTTAGCTAAGATGTCAATTCACCCTAGAAACGCCCTGAAGAGACTTTGGAATTATTCATAATTACCACAAATTGAAAGTGATGAGAAAATTGGTGTTATTTTCCTATCAATCTCCAGAAAGATTATTATGCTATCGACTCACTACTAGATTTTTTTTTTAAAGACTTACTGTAAAAATTTGTTTCACAAGCCTCAACATTAATGCCCAATCTTGTTTTTTTTTTTTTTTTTTTTTTTAACATTGCAGTATGCCTACAATTATCTCAGGGACTGTAGTAAGTCCGTACTTTCCAAATAAAATTAAATGTGATCGAACTTCGTTTTAGCATTTCATTGTGGAAATTTTCCAGTAAACACTCCGTAGTCATGAGAGAGTAACAGACCTTTTTAACCCATCAATCCATCTTCAATACTTATTAACACGTGTCAGATCTTATTTAATTTACATTCTGCACTACTCCCCCAATCCCACTGTGGCAATATTTTATTGAAAATTACTGATATTGCTTTATGTCATCCCAATTCAACTTAATTAGATCAGGATGTCCTAGAAACAACCAGACGAAGACAAAGTAGAGGAAAGGATCCCAGGAATGTTATAAAACAAAATCCCCCAAAGTACAATGAAACTGTGAACTATTTTTTTATTTGATAAGAACACTATTTCTTTGGTTCATTTTTGTGTGGAAATTGAATTTAATGTAGTTTAGGTGACGACTGTCATGATAACGATTTTTCCAAAGTGTCTAGTGAATAAGTTGGGAGAGGATACCAGACACCAGGGGGGGGAAGAGCTGCTGGAGTTCAGCAATCCCCAAATGCACAGTGTTGTAGATCACTGAGGACTATAATTTCAAGTGCTATTTTTTCATAACTGATCGCATCAAGGGGCTGTTCTTTTTATTTTTTTTAAATTGAATTTCTGAAAATTTCATACAATACAATATATTTTGGTCATATTTGACTTCCTCTCCTATCTGCATCCTCTTGAATAACCCTCTCCTGATTTCATGATCACTAATATTATCTGTCTGTTTGTCTGTCTGTCTTTCTGTCCTATTGAGTCAAGTTTGTGTGCCCACTGCCCTTTGGTTTGGCTCTTTCCACTGGAGCCTAGTTAACCTATCCAGCCTCACACCCTTAAAGATAATTGACTCTTCCCTCCCGGGAGCTATCTGTAGTCAGTTAGTTGTTCCTCAGCTAGGGCTGAGGTCCCCATTTCCCTGCTTCAATGCTGGGTTTTTGGCGTGAGCTTGCATGGGTCTTGTGCATGCTGTCACCATTGCTGTGAGTTCATCTGAGAAACTGACCAGCTCTCTATGAAACTGTTTCCTTGTAGTCATTCACTGCCTCTGGCTTTTACAATCTTTCCACAAAGGGGTTATTCTTGTAGAGTGCTATATGTAGAGATTTTCTCTGTACCCTGCTTTGCCAAGATACTTGCTATGATATACAAGCAAATCCCCTTAACAATAAAACAATAAAACTGTTGTATTGGCACTAACGAAGAAGACACTTAGAGGCAACAATTTTGTATTTCTCATCAAAAATGATCAATAATAGAACTGTGGATCTGTACTTTTGTTATGCTTTTAAATAGCATTTAATTAAAGTTGTTTCTTTTTATATTTATTATTTATTTTAGATCTGAAATACAGTTTTATTCTGATTCTAGACAGAAGGAATGGGAATGACTGCAACAAAGGAGATTTCCCACTGAATACAGTCTGGAAGCAGTCTTCTTTGAAGTTCAGGAAGGAAACAACTGTGTTTTTAACAGCCAAATCTGCAAGTGCACAAAAATGAAGGTATGTTTTTAACTGCCACATTCACTCCAAAACCCATTCTTCTCTTTCAGCATCCCAAAAATGAGGCACATGCTCTGCTTATCTAGATAACGTGACACATATGCCCAACCACTGACATTACAGGATAGTTGCCTATAAAACTAGACTTGTGACTCAGGGCTCCAATGTCACTTTCTTGCTGGCAGTCATTGTCATCTGGGAGGGCAGTCCTCTGGGGAAATCTCTAAATCATGCTTGGGCTGTGCTGCCAAAGCTGGGTCCCTGGCCACCTAGGGTAGAACAAGAACAGGCATGGTAACAAACTCCAAGTTAGGGTCTCCAGTGAGCTTCCTGGCAGCCAGAGGAAAGGCTTATCAAAGTTGTAGTTGCTTTTGGCAGAACTGTGATACTGAAGATTCTTCTTTGGGTGGAAGATAATTGTTTTTGCCTTCACTTTCTTGTCCTTGATGTCTTTTTTGTTGCCCCACAACAAGGTGTGGTGTTTTCACAGTATACCAGATCTCTATGGCAATTAGGTACAGTCTTGTAAGTAACTCGTGATGTTTCATCAAACATTATACTGGTACACTGTGCTTGGATGTAGCAGCCGTCTTGCAGGCCCTCAAATTTTTCCTGGCTGGTGGAGTCCCATAGGTTGAACTTGATGGGCCCTCGGTTGGTGTGGAAGGAAGATCAGTGGGTGCACCTCGCTATTCAGGGTGGCCACAGATCTGAGCTCCCCCATTAAGCGGCCCTTCCAGAACTTTGTCTTCCGGGTACACTCCTGAACGGGACACGACACGTGGCTCTCCGGACAGTACCGCCCACGCCCAGCTTGGCCCTGCTAGCTCCATCACGACCTTTGAAATAAGGATTATTTTTCTAAGATATGCCCTGTCTGTACTAAATTTATTTTGTGTGTGTGTGTTCCCAGGTATGTGGGTGCAACATGCAAGTGTGTATGTAGATGTCAGAGGTTGATGTCAGGTGTCTTCCTCTATGGCTTCGCCACCTTGTTATTTGAACCAGGCTCTCCTAACAAATCTGGAGTACCTTGCACTTACAGAATCAGCTTGACTGGAAGGCCAGCCCCAGGTCACCCCACTTCGGTCCCTGCCTCTCCAGCACTGGGATTACAAACACACACTACTGTTATACCTAGCCTTTTCATGGGTAACTGGGGTCAGAACTCAAGTCCTCGGGCTTACATGGCAAACACTTCCTTTTTGAGCCATCTCTCTAGCTCCTATTGTTATTTTTCCAATGTATTTAATTCTTCAGAAAATGTTTCTGCTCTTAAGAATATCATTTATACTGAAGATGTATATAAAATGTTAGTAGTTTAGTTTATCCAAACTAAAATCATGGAGGGCAATATTCAGTCTCATCATCATTTTAGATAAAATTCGTTTTAATCCTAACCTAAAATATCAAATGCTGAACCTGAGAAAGCAAGGTTTCTACCATCTGGGATTAATTTCAATGTTGTGATCTAATGAGAATCAACAGTCTTTAAAAATGCAACAATCAGGATTGGAGAGATGGCTCAATGGTTAAGAGCACTCACTGGCTGTTCTTGCAGAGGACTTGCGTCCAATTCCCAGCACCCACATGGCAGCTAACAACCATCTGTAACTCCAGTTCCAGGGGATCTAATGCTCTCTTCTGACTTCTGCAGGTATTGCACAACATGGGTACACTTACCTATATGAAGACAGTATACTCATACACATAAAATAAAATATTTTTAAAAATGCAAAAATGTAATGGAATTGCACATCAGCTAATAAATATAGAAACGGAATTTATATTTGTGCTTTATAAAAAAATTTGTAAACCCTCAAACTTAACTCATATGAATTATAATAGCTATGGTTAAAAAAAGGTCAAAATTGTTATTTTGCTATTTTGGCTTTATGATTAAGGAAAATGAATAGTTCTAAGTATTAATGTATCAAGAATAAAAGTTATGTTTAGCTTTTTTAAGAAGATTTTTTAAAATTTATTTTATTTTGTTTTTATGTGTGTAGGGTGGTATATGTATGTATATGAACACAGTCAGGATGTGCATTGTTTCTGGCGGCCAGTAGAGGATGTTGGATCCCTTGGAACTGGAGTTACATACTGTTGTAGGTGTTACATACCATATAGGTGCTGGGAATCAAACTTGGGTTCTCTATAAGAGCAGCCAGTGCTCTTGACTGCTGAGTGATCTCTATGACCCTGGATTGCAAAGTCTCAAATGTAAATGAGCAACTCTTCATGAATGAACTGTTTCTAGATGTGGAAAAGAGCACAGGTGTTGGTATTCTATACACATCTATCAAAATCATCTAGAAAACAGTTTGAGCTACTTTTGGCAAAATAGAATTAAGATTTGTACATTTGATTTAAAAATAATGACATTGTAATTTTGACAATGGAAATTATTTTAAGAATAGTTTTGACTGGTGAATTGCCTTTAAAATATACTTAGCAACAGCATTCTCAAAAATTCTGTTTTTTCTTTTACCATGATTTGCTATCCGTAACACATTCATCAAAATCTGATACCTTCACAAACGGACTGGGATGACTAGCTGTTTTTACTAAAAAAAAAAAAAGAAACATTTTAATGTGTCATTTGTCAACATAAAGTTCTCAGTCAAGTTCCTCAAAGGTAAAAAGACAAAGTAACACTTGGTCATGTTAGAAAGTAAAATGAAGACATTAATGATGGACCACTGACTCAATTAATTGTTCTGTTGCTGTGATAAAATACCCTGACACTAGTAACACGGAAGGAAGGATTTGCTTTGGCTTACAGTTTGAAGGTCCAGTCCGTCATGGTTGGGGAGGAGTCATGGCAGCAGGAGATTGAGGCAGCTGATCACATTGCATCCACAGTCAGGAAGCAGAGAAACATGAATTCTGGTGCTCAATGGGACTTGGTACTATACTATATAGTATAGTACCAAAGTTCAGGGAATGGTGCCACCCACTATTAGGGTGGATCTTCTTGCCACACTTTACCTATTCAAGATAATCCCTCACGGATTCACTCAAAAGTTAATCTAATCTAAATCATCCCTGCAAATGTGCATGCAAGCTTGTCTCCATGGTGATTCTACCTTCTGTGCAGTTTTAACACAAATTAACAGTTTTGTTTTCATGTATGGAAACCTACTACATATTCTCTTGATTTATACAATTATTTTACCCCTTTTACAGGCAGGAAAGGTGAGGTTCAGATACCTTAAGTGACTTGTACAGGTTCATTTATTATGCTTGAATTGCCTATTCATATTTACATTGAGTTTGACTAACAGTTATTTACTTACATAATTGATACTGACATTATAAAACATTAAGAGCACATGATTTCTTTCATAACAAATCTTCTTCTACAAAGCATCTCCCAATATTTTTTGATCTTAGCATACTGAATCAAAATTTGCTAATTGTATTCAACCTTTCACTTCAAAAGGAGAAAAAAATGTTGGCATTGATTGGCCCAGATTAGGAGAAAGAACGGTAACTTTGCCCTCCAGCTGCTGGGAAAAGGAGAGTCCAGTTTTCCTTACAGGTGTGATACTACACCAGACTCCATGAGATAGACCCACACTCATGATCAGTACTCTGGAAATACAGACTGCATAGAAAGAATAATAACAGAGGACATGAAGTGGGGGATGGTGGCAAGATTGGGACGGAGAAGGGGGGATCTGCCTTAGATCAAAATACATTGTATGAGATTCTTGTATCCATAAAAAATACCTTAAAAATAAGTTGGAGAGGGATAGAAGACACACGTTATCAACTTGTCTCTGTACATGCATGTATTGGTGAGCTCACCACCTTTCATATGCATATGTGTGCATGCAAACATAAACACACAGCACACAAAAAAATTTTTAAACCCATGTTATCTTTCATCCTCTACAATTTTTCTTTCCTTTTTTGTAACCCATTCACTTTAATTTTTTTTCTTGTATAGCACTGTATACCATAACAAATGAAGTTCCTTTTAGCCATTTAGTTTAGAGGTGATTCAGTAATTTCCATTAAAATTACTACATGAAAATCAGTACAGACACCATTATCTATCTGAACACAGGCATCATTTTGTTATCATTCTATTTTCAGAAACTCAATTTCCTAGATTTGTGTTGAAAACCATGATTACGTAGTGCAAGGCAAAGCTGAGCCTTTTAATTGGGACTGCTTTTTACCAGAAAGCATGGAAATACTTGTCTTAGGTTAGCATATTGTTGACAGTTTTGACAACAGTTCTCTTTCTAAGTACCTGGGCTACTCAAAGCTAATGGCAGAGTTATAGTGACCTGTCAGTAACTCATTGTATAAGTGTTTATTAGAATAGTGTGCCTGCGTTCTCTGGAACTGTAAGAGTTCAAACTGGTTTCCACTTCAAACATTTCTTATTGGGCACAGTGCTTGAAATTTTTAAAAGGTGCTTTCAATATGCTAGTTTATGGGAAGACACAATGTTTTTTACTTTTGCTAAATTTCTGAAATTTTCACTTTTTCAAATGACTCTAAAGTCTAAACTTGGTTTTTCTCATATAAAGAAGAGGTGTTTAGAGACTTTTAAAGGAATATTGAGTACTCAGAAAATGTCATTTGGTTTCTAAGTTAAGAAAAAATTTAGTTTAGATGCCTTTTTTTTCCCGTAGGAAGTCATATTAGTGCTTTGAAATTAATATTCAAATAACTATTATAAAACATTTTTATTTAAATTTGTTTAGGAATCTATCCTTTAATTCCTTGACTGTTGTTTTTTTTTCACTCTCTATAGAGGTGCAAGTCCATCTCTCTGATTTCCCTTTCAGAATTAACGACTGCCAATTACTATAACTGTGTAGTCTGCTGGTCAGATAAAATCTTACACTAATTTTCCTGAACTTACAAAATTTTACTGAGCTACATTTGATATTAAAAGTCTCTATATAAAGCTTACAGTTTGATTTGGTATACACATACTTTGTGAAATAATCATAACAAACGAGCTAACATCTATAACGTTTAATAGTTGCCAATTCATTTTCTGCATGTGGTCATCGCTCTTCCTTTATTATGGTATAAGACTTAAGGTTTATATTGTTAGCAAGTTTCAAGTATATATTTAAGTAGTAATAATAGTAACATTGGCATACATTAGATCTCCAGTTTCTATACCTGAAACTTCCTACCCCTTGAGCTGTGCCTCTTCAGTTTTCTATCCCCAAAGCCCTGGTAATTACTATTCTGTTCTTTGTCTCTGTAAATTTGATATTTAGATTCCAGGCATAAGAAGATCATGCAGTATTGATATTTGTTTTTCTACAGGAGATTTTAATTAATTTTTTAGAATATTGCATTTTTACTATTTATAATTCAATTAAGTTATTTTAGACTCTCAGAACTGCTTCATTCATTTTAAGTTTTTTCTTTACTTTTAATGATTAAAACGTAAATTGTCAGATCTGTCGCCCTTCCTCCATTCTTTCTCCTCCGATTCCTCCTCTCTTCCCCCATCTGCATTCCCTCCCGCGTTCCTGTGCTCTTTGTCTTTATCATGCCTGGCCTAATTCACTTAGCCTGATGCTATCCTGTTTTATCCATGTTTATACCAGTAGCAGAATGTCCATTTTCAAAAGCATATTTTGTAGTGGCGTTAGAGGAAGCTATGGACTAAGTGTGAGGACCAGAGTTGACTTCTGGTTGGGCCCACAGGCTCTCAGGATATTCCACATCTCCCAACTGCTCCAGCAATTGCTGTCAACCCAGAGGGCACAGACCAGTCCTGAACCAAGTTAATGAAGCTTTCAGATCTCGTCAGAGAAGTTTCCATGTTAACTGATAAACGGACTACCGACGACTCAGCCACAAATGCAACATCTATATCACACCCGCTCCCCAAGGCCCAGGGATTGTTGCAAGAGTGGAGGCAGAAAAACTGGAACAGCCTGAGTTCAGGGAGGACCAGAGCAAATCAGTGTTTTCTGAACCTGGCAGGATCACTGTACTCATGATCTCACAGCAACTGTGATTTCCTGCACAAGATCAAACCAGAAAATAATCTAGCATGGCGCGAAAAGTAACTCATGAGCCCCCATCTCAAACTTAGGAACTGTAGACAGTTGATGGATATTGGCAAACGGGTCAGTTTTCTTTAGGATGTGGTCCCGGTAAATAGACCATGCTCCGGTGGATGGCCATGAACCCAGAAGTATATGGACATCATAAGTAGGAGTCAATGAAATATTAAAATATTTTCAAACAATACAGGAAGTTGGAGGATTAGGGGGGTAAAGGTGAACCTGAGAAAAGTTAAGGGTGATTATGATCAAAATTAATTGTGTAAAATTCTGAAAGGATTAATAAAAAGCTGGATAGAGAAAACGAGGCATATACATTACATTGTACCATATTTTCTTTCTTCATTTGCCTATGATAGACACTTAAGATGTTTCCATAGCTTGAAGTTGTGAGTAATGCTACAGTAAATATAAAGGATTCTGATTTTATTGCCTTTAAATATATATCTAAAGGGAGACCAAAGATATTCTCATTTTTACGTTTTAGGAAATTCCATACTGTTTACCCTAATGATTACATAGATTTACATCCCTGCCAATAACACCCAAGGATTTTCTCTCTAGACACTTGACATATTTTGCTTTCCTGGAAATTCCCATCTTGAAAGGCATGAGGTGATTTCTCATTGTGCTTTAATTTTCATTTTTCAATAATTAGTGATAATCAGCATCTTTTAAAAAATATTGTTCATTGAATCATTGTGTGTTTCATACAGAATATCTCAATTGATCTTAATTATCTTTATATTCCTTTCCCCACCAGCACCCTACATAGCACCCTAAGTGGAATTTATACATTCTTTCATCTGTGGTAAAGTCCATTGTGTCTAGTTAGTGTCCCCAAATAACCTCAGTGCAGGCTCATCCACTGAGGTCTAGTTGGCCTACCCGGGTCCCTTGCTTTAGGAAGATTAGCCCATCCTCATCCAATAGTAATCTCTTGTCAATATTTCTTAAGCAAATGTTGGAGTCTGCAACCTATTTCCCCAGTTCCATCCTCTGTTTCTGTCTGTTTGAGTTTGCATGGGTCTTGAGCATATGAAAATCATTGCTATAGGTTCATAGGAGTCCCAGGAGCCTATAGGATTCTGCTTCCACATGGTCACACCTCCTCACTGACTCTTACATTCTTTCTGCTCCCCTTTCCACAATAGTCCTTGAGCCCTGTGTGAGTGAAAGTTAATCTGAGTCCTGTTCAGGGACCCCACACTCTGCAGATTCCTAATCTCCATGATTTAGCCATATGAGACCTTTTGTGTTACTGGCCCTTTTTTGTTTGAGGGAGCTTTGTTAATGAGAGTTGAGAGATTCATTAGTGTCTTCTTTACCTTTTGTTCTATATTGCCTGAGCCTTGGGTGTAGAGGGTACATTGTAGATGTGGCACCAAGGCATGGGCAATTCACAGACAATGTCTGTGTGCGGCCAGCTCTGGTACTCAGTAGTAGTCTCCATCTAGTGCAAATGAAGCTTCTTTGATGAGTGGTGACTGTGATACTTGACTGTAAATATAAGGGTACAAATTTTGCATTTAGTAAGAAGTTACATTAGGCTAGGGATGTGACAGCCTTGGCGATTTCTCTAATATCAATAACCTCTTCAGCCATGTGTATGTGGCTATGATTACAGTACTACCCAGGAGTTTCCCCCCATTGAGTGGGCTGTAAGATCAATTAGGTAGCCGATGATTAAAAAGTGCCACTAGTGTACCAGTGCCGAATACTGTGCCATTCATCAATGTGGGTATTTGATCATGAAGCTGGTTTTCATGATCAGACATCAATTGCTGTTCTACTCCAGAGCTATGAGTGCTAGCCTTCAGGGGAAATGGCTTCAAGATCAGTTCCAGCTCCACCACTCTAGACTCCAAAGTATGTCCTGTCTTCAGCAATAGGGTCTTACTTTCATGGAATATGTCATTAGATTGTTAGACTAGTTTGATCCAGTCTTTTGTTTTACAGTAGCTAGGCATTTCTCTCTCTCTCTCTCTCTCTCTCTCTCTCTGTCTCTCTCCCTCTGTCTCTTTCTTTCTCCCTGTCTAACCTTCCCTCCATGTCTTCCCATTTAAAGTGCCCTCATTTCCCCATTTCTCCCTTGATAATAACCAGTCTCTTGAGGCCCCACCTATCTTTAGTCCCTTCTTTCTCTTTATCCCCATAGTTCCTTGTATAATCCTCCACCCCATTATATATCCTCCTTTATATATTTCTCCCTTAGTAACACCTGTCTCCTATTGTTCTTCTCTCTTGGGTTCCCTTTCTTTCCCTTTAATTTCATAATTCTTTTCCATTTTCCTGGTTCCTGCAGTTACATCAGGATACATACTCACATATAAGGGTTTGGTGCTGGAATCCACATATGAGAGAGAGCGTATGTCATTTTTCTGATTCTGTGTTACTTCACTTAACATAACAGTTTCTAGTTTCATTCATTTACTGCCGAGTAGAATTCCATTGAATAAATGTACCACACTTTCAATATCCACTCGTCAGTTGAGGGACACTTAGGTTGCTTCCATCCCATAGCTATTGTGAAAAGAGCAGAAACAAACACGGATATACAAATATCTCTGCAATAGGATGAGTCCTTTGGGTATATGCCAAAGAGTGGCATAACCAGGTCAAATGGTAGATTCATTCTTAGTTCATAAAGAGTTTTACACACTGCTTTTCATAGGGGTGACATGAGATTACAATCTCACCAGTAGTGAACGAGCATTCCTCTTTCCCCTCATCCTTTCCAACACTTGGTATCATTTGTTCTCTTGATCTTAGCCAGTCTGACTGGGATAAGATGAAATCTTAAAGTGGTTTTAATTTGCATTTCCCTAATTATTAATAATGTGGAGCTCTTTTTAAGAAGTTTCTCAGTGATTTTATTTCTTCTTTTGAGACTTCTCTGCTCATATCTTTTGCTCATGTTTTAATTGGGTCACTTGTTTTCTTGATTCTTTGTTTTTCGGAGTTCTTTATAAATTCTGGGTTGCTTTGGTTATCCCAGGTCTTCTGTGCTTCCATATAAATTTTAGGATAGCCTTTTCTAATCCTGCAAATAATATCTTGGGATTGCATTGACTCTATATATTGCTTTTAGCAGGATGGTCATTTTCACCATATTAATTCTTCCAATCTATGAACATGGGAGGTACTTCCAACTTCTGGTCTCCTCAATCTCTCATCAATCTTTCTTTAAAGATTGTAGAGTTCTTTAATGTCTTTGACCAGGTTTTTTCTGATATTTTATTTTGAACTATCATAAATGGAAGACTTTCCTTGTACTCTTTTTCCAGTTGCTTGTTATTGGTATATAGAAAGGCTATTGATTTTTGTAGAAAGATTAATTTTGTAACCTGCCACTTTACTGAAAGTGTCAATAATTTCTAGGAGTTTGTGGTGGAATATCTGGCATCTCTTAGATATACTATCACGTCATCTGCAAAAGAAATAATTTGACATCTTCTTTTCCGATGAATTCTCCTTTAACTTCCTTCTCATGTTTTATCACTGTAGCAACAATTTTTAAGCAGTATATTAAAAATGAGTGGAAGTAGTAGATAACCTTGTCTGGTTCCCGATTTTAATGGGAATGTTTCTAGTTTTTCTCTGCTTAGAATGATGTTGGAATTTTTACATATTGCTTTAATTATGTTAAGGTATGTTTCCTCCAGTGAAATTCTCTGTATGCCTTTTAACATAAATGCATGTTGAATTTTGTCAAAGGCTTTTCTGCATTGTTAAGATGACCATGTGATTTTTGTCTTTGAGTTCATTTATGTTCTTTACGCAATTTATTGACTTATGTATATTGAACCACCTCTGCATTTCTGGGATAAAGCTGACTTGGCCACAATGAATGAACTTTTTGATGTGAGTCTCTATGAGATGTGCAAGTATTTTGCCGAGAAGTTTTGCATCTTTGTTCATTAAGGATATGGGTCTAAAGTTTTCTTTTTTGGTTGTATCTTTACCTGGTTATGGTATTACATTGATGCTGGCTTCATAGAAGGAATTCTCTCTCTGTTTCTATCTTTTTGAATATTTAAGTACTGTTGGATATAGATCTTCTTTGAAGGTGTGGTAGAATTCTGCTGTGAATCCATCTGGGTCTGCGCTTTTTTTTTTTGGTTAGGAGTTTTTGCATTACTATTTCAATTTCCTTATATTTTATGGGTCTGTTTAAGCTACCGACCTCTTCTTTCTTTATCTTTGGTGATTCCCCTGATTTTTAGATATGCAGCCATTTCTTTAAAGTTTTCATATTTAATATATTTTTAAAGAATTTTTAAAAATAATTTTTTAAAGAATTCCCTTATAATATTCTGGATCATTTTTTATGTCGTTTGTGATATTTCCCCTTTCATCTCTGATTTTGTTGATTTTGATTGGCTCTTTCTTTCTTTTGATTAACTGGGACAAGGATCTATCTATCTTGTTTATCGTTTCAAAGAACCAAGTCTTGGCCTCATTGATTCTTTGTATTGTTTTCTTTGGTTCTATTTCATTAATTTCTGTTCTGACTTTTGTTATTTCTTCTTATCTGCTATGTTTGGGTTTCAGTTGTTTTTGCTTTCAAGATTCAGAGTTGCAATACTAAATCATTTATTTATGTTTTTTCTGATTTTTTAAATGAAGGCAGTTAGAGCTATAAACTTCCCTTAGGACAGCTTTTAAAGTGTCCCAGAGGTTTTGTTGGGTGTATTGCCCTTTTCATTTAATATCAGGGACTACTTTTATTTTTTTCTTAATTTCTCCTTTGACCCATTCATCATTCAGATGTGTGTTGTTTAGTCTCCAGGAGATCATGACATTACTAGGGCTTCTTCCACTGTTGATTTTAAACTATAGTGCATTATGGTTTGATAGAATGCATGGCATTATTTCAAATATTTTTGTATTTGTTAAATCCATTTGATGCCTGGTATTATTTAACTCAAATGTCTCTCTGTTTATTCTCTGTCCAGTTGACCTGTCTAATGGAAACAGTGGGGTATTGAAGTCCCCTGCTATTACTGAGTTGGGATTAATCTGTGCCTCAAAGTCCTGTAGTACTGATTTTATCAAGTTGGGTGCACCGATTTGATTCATATATATTCATGATTGTACTATATTCTTGGTTAATTATTCCTTTGATCAGAATGAAATGACCTTATCTCTTCTGATTAGTTTTAGTTTGAAGTCTATTTTATCAGGTATTGAAATGGCAACTGCTGCTTGTTTCTTGGTGCCATTTGCTTGGAATATTTTTTCCATCCTTTCACCTTAAGATAGTGTCTGTCCTTGAAGGTGAGATGGGTTTCTTGCAGACAACCAAAGGGTGGATTTTGTTTCATGATTCATTCACCTGGCCCATGTCTTTTGACTGGGTAATTCAGTCATTGATATTTATAGTTACTGTTGAAAGATGTATATTGATTCCCATCATTTTAAATTCTGTTTGTATCTTTGGTCTAAATTGTGGTTCCCCAGTTATACCTTCATTTAGTTTCTTTCTGTTGCCCCTTGGGTAAAGTTATTCCTTTCTTCTGCTCTTTGTATTGCTTCAAGTATTATCTGAGGAGCTGTGTTTCTGGACATGAATTCTTTCAGCCTATTCATACCATGGAAGATTTTTTTATTTCCTTCAACTATAACAGACATTTTTGCTAGGTTGGCATCTATGATCATTTAAGACTGGTGATTCTTTGGTCCAGGCTCTTCTGGCTTTCAGAGTTTGCTTTGAAAAGTCAGCTGTAATTCTAATGGGTTTTCCTTTGTAACCCATTGGTGACTTGGTGTTTCTCTTTTGCAGTTTTCATAATTCTCTCTTGGTTCTATACACTTAGCGTTTTTACTATGATATGATGTGGGGAGTTTCTTTTCTGATTCTGTCTATTTGATGTTCTATGTACTTCTTGTATTCGTATGGGCATATCTTTCCTTAATTTGGGGAAATTTTCTTCTACAATTTGCTTGAAGATCTGGTCAGTCCTGAGATTCTTCTTCTGTCTATAATGCATACATTTGGTCTTTTCATGGTGTATGGGGAATTTGGGATTCTCTCTGAGGTTTTTTGTTCCTATTGGTTCATTCCGCGGCAAGTCCTGCCCTCGGACCAATAAGGGGGAAGGAAGGCAGGGAGGAAGGAAGGAAGGAACGTGGCTGCGAGCAGGGCCGGGATTAAATGCCCTGGTCCCAGGTCCACGCAGAAGGCCAAAACCCAGGAGGCCACATCCCAAGTCCCTGTGGTCCTAAGGATCATGTGAGTGGAAGTGAAATGCTGGCTGGGCACAGACTAAGAGACCTGCGTGAACTTTGTGGGTGGGCTGCTGGTACCCAGCAGCTTTGTGAACTTTGCTAAATAAATCTCTCTAAATGGAAGACCAGTTTCCGTTTTATCCAGCTGGATTAACCAGATCCCACCTGCTAAGGCGTGGAGAATAAATTTCATGACACACATGGTGTCTCACATTTCCTGCATATTCTTGTGGTTTTTTTTTCTCAAATTTTTCATAATCTTTGCTTGAGTGTTCCAGTTCCTCAGCTTCCAGTCTTACTATTCTGTTTTCCATTTCATTTATTCTATTGGTGAGGCTTTCTCTTGTCATTTCAAATTAGCTAAGATTTTGACTTCCTTCATTTCAGCCTGAGTTTCCTTACTATTTCTATCTCTTTTTTTTTATTCAGTCAGAAGTTTACCCCTATCTTCATTTAGTTCTTAGATTTGTTTGTATGTGTGTTCTTTAAATTCATTGAATTCTTTCATCACATTTATGATTGTTCTTTTAAACTCTGTGTCCTAGGTTATCTCTTTGAGGTTCTTGCTATAGAACTCTTCTCTAGGACTGGTGATGTTTGGTGGGGACATATTATTTCAGTTTTTCATATTATTAATATTTTTTTCATTCAGATCTTGGTCTGTGGATTTCTTTTGTTGTTTGTGATTCTGATGTGAGACTCAAGCCTTCCTTTGTTCTGTTGAAGTCTGATTCTGTTTGTATCCCTGATGTGACTTAGTTGTTTTCTTATTGAGTATGAAAAACTGGCTGGTCAAGGCTTCTCTCAGGTTCTCTCTTTTGATTTTTATATTGGAAGGACCATATGGCTCTAGTTCAGCTGATCCAGCGTTCCCTCAGAGACACAGATTAGGTGGGATCAAGAGGTAGGCCAAAGACAAGGCAGCGTGGGGACAGTCTGGGGAGTATCTAGCAAACTAGGCAGAGAAGGTAAGGGCCCTGAAGTTAGAGAATGCAGCCGGTCTGGGTGCAGGGGATCAGGACACAGTGTGCAGAATCTGTGTTAAGAAGCTAGT
This sequence comes from Eospalax fontanierii, assembly GCA_035773235.1. Classification (NCBI taxonomy): domain Eukaryota; kingdom Metazoa; phylum Chordata; class Mammalia; order Rodentia; family Spalacidae; genus Eospalax; species Eospalax fontanierii. The sequence goes on from CM069530.1 coordinate 26,352,112, forward strand.
CCAGAGATCTGACTAGTTCAGAGATCATCTCATAAAATTTTCCTCACAACCTAACACCTAACTACTAAAATGTGTAAGTTTTAGTTCTTTATTCAGCAGTTTTCCCCTTACCTTTTAACCAAATTTTGCATTGGTTCAGGTGTTACCAGAAATATAGAAAGAACTTAATAGTGTTTCAAGCAGGAGGCGTTTGTTATAGGAAAATCATTTGACAAGGTTAAGTTAGGTGATCACAAATTTCACAGGAAGAAAGGGTGGATTTAGTCAAACTATCTATAAAGTTCAGGGTCCGAGAGATGCAGCAGACAGAAGGGACCGGACTCCGCTGGCAGCTAACAGGACCCGGCTTTATCGAGAGAAGACCAGATGGGACTAGCTCCTCTGCACCCTTGGGGGCTAGCCTCCCCGAAGAGATGGGGGAGGCTAGCCCCCTCACCCCCATCTTGGGGCTGGGGCTCCGGGGAACCGGGAAGCGAGCTCAGCCCAAGTCTGAGTCTCAAAAGCCCGACGCAGCACCACCAGCAGCAGAAGCACGTTGTCCAAGTCCTCCAAACCCTTAAAAAACCTTCAGCCACCTCCTGGCTTTTAGGGGAGGCGGGTTGCCATGACATCTGATTGATGTTTAAGGCAAGCTTCTGGCCAGGAAGTAGTCCTTTTCCAGAGCTGTTCCTGAATTCCTTGCTTATCTGCCAAGGAATTTGGGATCTGGAGCGGTTTGCAAGGCTTAGATAGGCTCTGGCTCCAGGTTTCTTCCAGAGTCTGAAACTGTTGGGGGTTTCATTCACACCTTACACTATCCACTTCTAAATCTTGTGTTCATATCTACCTGTGAGAAACCAGAAGTTACAGGCACCACTGCAAATATCAATCATGCCCAAAACTGCATCCAGCACCAAGGATGATTTCCTAGAATATTCAGAGAGGTCTACAAACCCTGGGTGCCAAACTCCCCACCTCTCTTAAGTTCTCCAAGAGAAGGTAAGTTCACATTCTCTTTTTCCTTCAAAATCCTGTACAAGGGTCTCTTGTTGATAAATTGGCAAAAATTCCTGAAAATTTAGTTCCAGTCTTTTAGCTCCTGCAGTAAAGGACACAGAATGGAGAAAATGCTGAGCCAGCAAAGCAAATATACATAATAGATCCTATCTTGAACCATATACACACTGTGAGTTTATTAACATCAGAAAACAAAACTCCTGCAGCAATGCCACGAATGGGATACAACTACTCTGAAGAGTAATTAAAATTAAGTGATATTTAGCAGATTGACAAATAAAACGAAAAATTTGGACTATTATGAAGACATAAAAGGCTTTACATCATATAAATTAAAACTAAAATGGATTAAGGTAGTTCAGTAAAATGAATTTCACTAATGGAAAGCATTACAAGCAACATATTAGTGGAACTACAATTGTGAAATTAGTCTTAAAATATTCATGTGACAGTAATTGAAAATGAGGTTATAGAAATGCAAAGTGGTAACCAATTCATGGAAGGACGTTTTTCATAATCCATTTCCAGGATGAAATGTCTTAAAAGATTCATTAACTTGTCTTCTAATTGATCATTTTGACCTATTTCTATACTCTTTTAGCTATAATTATAGAAAACAATTTGATCTAAACTACACATAAAAAAGTTTTCTAGGAACTCTACCACCATTCCCATGAAATCACTGCTCATTTGCATGTCACAGACACTGTTCTAATCTGTTCTTTCTAAAGACCCAGAAATGGATGGTACCACTTTTCACCATCTCTGTAGTGAAATGAGTGATTACTTGTGCCTGTTCAGTTTACTGTCAGTCCTCTTCTCTGTCTTGTACTCTGGAAGATGGGCGTCCATAAACCATATGTCCTTGTCATAGCTCATGTCAAGCAACTTTCTCCATCGAATTGTTCACTCCTGGTTTTAATAAAACTACAACTTTTTCAGATCCTTCTGGACCAGGACCTGTGCTGCTACCTCTTGGGGGAACTGAACCATCTCTGTCAGAATCTGTTCCAAAGCATGGCTATCCTTTCATATTTAGTACTTTGCATGAAGTGTTCACCAGCGAGACAATTTCAGTCTTACATGATGTTCTCCTAGGACTTTGGTTAATGTAATTCCATCTGGACAGTATGCTATGGATTTAATTGTACTGACTGATGAAAAAGATGTCCAGGCTAATAGTATTTGGCTTCAGCAGTTTTATAGATCTGTGATTGGCTCATATCTCTGAGAAGGTCTGGCCCCAGAGTCTCCTGATATCTATCTTTGTTCAAACTTCAATTTCTTCTTCATACATTTAGTTTCCCCACAGACAGATACCTTCCAGGCTCCTACTGTGAGTGCTGCTCTGTGTATAGAGCTCTGACAACTAGAGTAATATCAAATGGATGCAGGCCTCAAGCCACTTCCTTTCTTACTTGAGTCTTTCAGACTTAGGTTTTAACCCTTATCTCTCAGATCTAAATTATATGTAATACATACAAATAAAATATATGTAATAAGTAATAGGACTTAGTATAAATTAATATAAAATAACATATGTTTTCCTTATATAGTAAATTAGTTAACTCATTAATAACTTCTATCTTTCTTCGGTATAATATCAAACTACTGTGTACATCTAGGATGAAGTATGGGCAGGGGAACAGACATAGCATTTTATTATTTGGAAGTTAGTCATACTGTACCATTCCTTCAGCTCCTTCTAAGGCTGAGTGGAACACATCCTAGAGGAAAATGTATTCACTATTATCTCTGTATTGGTTTTACAGTGATCTCTTCCAACTTTTTTGACACTTTGGAATAAACTTCTCAGTCTTTTTACATATGAGCTTATTGGCCAAATAATATTCAAGTTTATTTGGTAATTTTCTATTTGGAATACATTTGAATAAGTCATAGAACTCAGATGGGTAGGTCCAGTATATTGCTGTACAAAGAACTCTTCTTATAAGGAAAGGAGAATACTCAAACCGTAAACCTTGGATTTACCCATTTGCTCTCTTCCCCCTTGCCATTAATTCTGTCTCCAATCTGCCATGTCTAGTAACTCACCAATGCTTGTTAGTTAATATATTTGCAGGATTACAGTCCTTAATCAACAATTTTTCTGAGTTATGTGTTCTTCCAGGTGCTTGAGAAATAGCTGTAAATTCCTTCCAGGGCTCTGCCAGCATTCAGCCAGCATTCTGCAGGGAGAATCACAATAAACAACACACTGCAAAAAATAATCATATTGTCCAGTATTTTCAAAGGTTAAGAGGATAGTGGCATTTAAGCACAAATGTGAAGGAGGAAGGGTGTTGGCCATTGCTGGTTGTATTCCAGGCATATGCAGTAGCCAGTGCAATCATCAAAGCAAAGATGAGAGTATATGTGTCACAGTCATAGGACAGCAAGAGTGACAGACTCACTGGGGTGTGGAAGGGTTCATGGGGAAACCAAAGTGGAGAGGAGCAGGGCGTTAGATCAGCGACAAGAGATTTTTTATAAACTTAGGAGCCAATTGAAATATTTGGGCATTTACCCTATGTTAAGTGTAGAATGAAAAAAATTGAAAGTTTTGGAGCAAAGAATAATATAATCTGACATGTGTTGTACGGATCAGCTATGACTTGGGGAGCAGAGTGCAGAGGAACAACGGTAAAATACAGAGAATTGTTGGGCGTTTCTGCAGTCGGGCAGTCAAAAGCTCCGATTAGGATGACAGCAGTGGAGATGGAAGGAAATGGCTGGATTCTGAATATGCTTCAGAATTTAAGCTAATAGAATTTACTGATTGCTTGTCCCACTTGCTGATTTCTACGATTTGGCCTGAGGAATTGAAATAATGGAATTCTTAACCACCAAAATGGGGAAATACCAAGTGTGAGATATTTGGAAACATGAATCAAGAATTCAAACTCATCTATGTAAGTTCAAATGATTAGATAGTGGCCTTCCTATGATCTACATGATAAAGTAGCAGAGTCAATATTAATTGAATAGTTTATATATGTTATTAACCCTTCAATGCAGTCATTACCATTTTGTAGGTATGGACATTGTTGAATGGCACCTAGCACTTTGCAATATCCATATTTTCTTTTTCTGATAGACTACTTCACAAACTTCAAAATATACTTGTTCTGCAAGACAGTTTTATTACTTGCCTAATATTCACCAAACCTTCCCTATGAAATTATAATCTTGCTATATAGACACAGAATATTCTCTTGGTTAACCTGGCTCCAGCAGATGGACCCACACTGAAGGACATTTGGGGATACAAATTTAACTATCTATCTATCTATCTATCTATCTATCTATCTGTCTATCTATCTGTTATCTATGGCACATAATGGGGGATGCAGATAGGTGAGCGGATCTAAATTCAATAAAAATATTGTATGAAATTTGAAGAAATTAAAAAAAAACAAGGACTGAAGTTGTAGCTCAGTGGTAGAGTATTTGCCCAGTATGAATGAGTCCCTGATGCTGATTCTCAGTACCACATTCATTCACTAAAAAGCAAACATGGCTACTTAGTGGTTTATGGCAAAAACACTCAACATCCTTCTAGTTGCTCCATTATACAGGATATTATTACTATCCTATCTACCTATATCTTAGCATCTAGTGATCAACCTTTCCCCATTCCTGCTCCGGAAAGCACATTTCTGCTGCTGGTTTCAGATGAGATGAACGTTTTTATATTCCCTAGCTGAATGGGATCATGTGATATTTCTCTTTCTGTGCTTGTATTATTCCACTCAGCCTAATTATCTTCAGTTCAATACACGTTGTCAGAAATGATAGGAGGTCATTTATAGTTCAGTAATATCCCCCTTGTATTTCATGGTCTTCATTCACTCACAAGTTGATGAACCCTTAGTGATTTTTCCTTTCTTGAGTGGTGTGAATATGTTACAGTAGACCTGAAGATGTCTGTTCAGCATTCTGTCAGGTACATACCCAATAGAAATGCGAATCAGGTGGGAATTATATTTTAAAAAATTTTCAGGAATCCCTGCAATCTTTTCCCTAATGGCTGTTCTAATTTATATTTACACCTAGAATTTGCAAAGTTTCGCATTTCCCGACACCCTTCCCAGTGTTTTCTTTCCTAAAGAATATTGATGTGTTCTAAAAGTAGTTTAAAATGGCGTGTGGTATTGTTAAATATTTTATTTATTATTTTTTATTTTATGTGTATGAGTGTATTGCCAGCAAGTGTGTAAATGCACCTGTGTTGTACAGTGCCCACAGAGGTTAGAAGAAAGCATTGGATCCCTTGGAACTAGAGTTACTGACAGTTGTTAGCCACCGTGTAGGAGCTGGGAACCAAAAATGGGTCTTCTGCAAGAGCAGCCAGTGCTCTCAGCTGCTGAACCATCTCTTGAGCCCCCACTGCTCTAAATAATTTTAAAAATGAGATTGAGAACCTGTTTTTGAGGGATCCTTTTAACACGTGAATAAGTGACAAAAACACCAACAGATTGGCATTTCACCCAGAAGAAAGAGCTACCAACACTTCCCTAGTTAATGCAGGAGAAAGGATAGTAGCATCCTTGTTAGATGATCCCATGTGCTTTAAGAATGTGACAGAAATACTATCTGAACAATGCAAGCAACTCTGCTGTCATGGACCTACATGCTGGGAGCCTCTGTCTATTTCAAAAGAAAAACTTCATTCTTGTCACTTGCAAAAAGTATGGTCACAAATTACTCAAATTGGATTGCTCATTGATTTTGATTTACTTAATATTGTCCTTTATTGGGTGTTTACTGCAGGAAAAGCACACATCATTAGGCCATAGATCATTTAGTATTATAATGCTGGTACAATGATTTATACTAACTTTGCATGTATTAGTGTAGGTACAGTAAATATATACCAATATTGATCATTGCATTTACTGTGTATTTACTATATTTACAGCTATCATTTCATATTCTTTAAGTTTAATCTATATTCCAAATCAGTGAAATAGTTGATAGCATATCCTGAAATTAAAGCAGGCAGGTTGATTACTTACTTGAGATTGTGCAATGAGTAACTGGTAGAATTCACGAACTATCATAGATAATTCATTACTAAAATTCATCATATTACCTATAGCATCATTTAATTATTGGGAATACTTTTAAACTCTTTATACAGTCTCATAAAATGAAACCTCAATAGTTAAACTGATTACTTAGTGTTAATATCTTAACATTTTAATTGACATTAGAATAACAAAGTGTTTATGCTTATCCACATCTCAAAGTCCCCATATACTTTCCATTCAATTATTAATAACACAAATGTGACTTTACTCTCTCACTGTTTTGTTTTAGTTATTTATAGAAACTGATATTTGGAAAATGCAATTATTTTTGATCAACATGATGATGAACAGTCCAGCAGATAATTAATAAAGCTTTTGTGATAACACATATGAAACCAGCCAGGAAAAAACTTCCATCCTCATTCAACCATTTAAACTGAAATTATCATTGTAATGACCTGTCAGATTCTCCCTTTGGATGTAGAAAGAGTAAACTACACTTCATTTGATATTTCTTTATGGTTGATGAACTCAGTATTACATAGTCAGTAAAAATGGCATCATTTGTTTTTGATTTGTAAAGTGCTTCATGCCCATTTCAAGGAGATTTTCGATAGATTTTAACTATTCAAACATTAGCAAAATTGAAGACGAATCTTTTCTGATGTAGGATTCTTATGGCTTTTGGTAGCACCTCGATAAAATATGCAAATAAAACCTGACACATAAGCACTGATCAAATAAAATATATCTCTGAAATCCTGTATTCATATTTTCTTTATTTTTTGTGTATATCACTTTTTGAAAAAAGAAACAGAGGGCCTGGAGAAGAGGCTCAAGATTTTCTAGAGTACTTGCAGAGGTCCAGGTTCAGGTCCTGGCACTCACGTGGCTGGTCTGTCACCCTCTTCCTGTCTCTGTGGGCACTATACAGATACCAGTAAACATACCAGCAGTCAAAATACTTGTACAAATAAAAATGAATAAATCATTAAAATTTTCAATAACTCTCATACCTTAGCACAAATAAATTAGAAATAATCTGTGTTTCAGATTCATTAAGTATAAGGCTAGTCTTATTTACACCACTGACTTGCTGCCTGACTCTGGACAGATAAAACAAAGTAAGGTCTTTAGTTTCCTAGTCTTTTCAAAAATTTTATTTTATTCCATGTGTATGAGTGCTTTGCCTGCAAGTGTGTAAGTGCACCATGTGTATACAATACCCATGGAGTCCAGAGGGGGGCACTTGATCCCCAGATCTCCTGGAAGTGGAATTGTTGATGATTGTTAGCCTGCAAGAACATCCAGTGGTCTTAACTGCTGACTCATATTCCAACTCTAGGTTTTCAATCTTCAAAATAAAAACAATAAAATAAATGTTTTAATTGACATGTTCTATTACTAAGTTGTAGTGCAGACTCTCTACTGAGGAATAGCTGAAATAACTACTTAACTGTTGTCCACATGCCATGGTGCTTATGTGGAAGTCAGAGGAGAACTGTAGGTGTCCTTCCTCACCTTCCACCTTGTTTGAGACAGAGTCGCTTATTGGCGGCTGCATAATCTCTGGTAGCTAGTTTGTGAACTTCTGAGAATCTCCTGTCTCTGCTGCCCGTAATACCCTAAGTATGCTAGGATTACAGACTCATGCTACCATGTTCAGCCTTACGTGGGTTCTAGTGATCTGGACTTAGGCTCTCACACTTGCCTGGCAAGTACTTTATACAGTGAGTCATCTCTCTAGCCTTATAAATATTTTTATATCTCTCATTTCTGGTTTTATGACTGAGAACTGAAGATAAAACTGAAAAATCAGGATTACTACCATTAGAAATAAATATTAGAGTGATGAGGAAACTTCTTGGTTATTTTTCTAACTCTGAGAAAGAATAAACATATTCTGTCTAGGAAACTGCTGTTTGATCTATTCAGATGTTAGAATGTGCTACTTGGACTGTTGTAGAAAAATGATAATGGCAATGTGAGTTTTTTCTACATGATTCTTTCTCTACATTTTCCTTTATAGTGACACATCCAGTAGTTGCTCATTAGTAGTGTTTGCATGTATCCAAATAAACACTCAAAATGGTGTTTAAACTCTAGTTTCCTGAATTTATTTGAGTGCTTGATGTGTTCAACATGTTTATGAAACATGAAATAACCCATGAGTGCACATATTGAATAATTTGTAGGATTTATTTATGCAGTGCCTGTATAAATTAAGTGGTGAGGTTGTAGGCAGGAGAAGCAACTAGTCATAATTTTTCATTCATTTTACTTGGTTTACTTGTCTAAAATTATTTCACAATTAACTTGAAGCTATATTTTTATTTCTCATTATTAAGGAAATACATACCAAATATGTCTTATTAAGCTGAAATAAATTGTATTCTTTACATCCTAGCTCACCAAATAATCCTGTGTCATTCTTCAAAGATTTTCCAATGTGGGTCATGGGTTCAGTTACAGCCAAAGAATTTCACATGGGGAGGCAGGAGTAGAGTCCTGTGAGAAGTTGCCTCCCTGGCTCCATTCCTGGCCACTCGTTTCTATGTTTCAAAGTAGGATTTGCTAATAACCTAAAGACTTCAGCTGTTGCACTGCTGCAGAATATCCAATTCTAGTGGTAGACAGAAACAATTTGTATTAAGTAAGGAGTTCTTAAGTGAAACAATCAGAGAAGATCAGTGTTGCTGAATTTAATAATGTTGATTGAAAAGTAAAGATCAAAGCATGTATATGGTATAAACAATTACAAATATGCATTTATGTGCACAATATACATACACATTTGTGTATTACATATACAAATAAAGGATACATCTTTTTATTCTTCTCTTTCATCAGAACAACCAATTGACTACTGTGATTTTAGTTTTCATTTGGAAATTTTAATTATTAATAATGGAATTAGTTACTTTTCTTATGACTGTGATCAAATATATAACAAAAGCAATTTAAAGAAGGAAAAATTTATTCTGGATCACATTTTGAAATTATAATCCATTTCTGTGGGGAAGTCACGGAAGTTCAAGTATGAGGCAGCTGGTTACATTGTAGCCAAAGTCAGGAAACAAAGAGCTGAATGGTGGTGCTCAGTTAGCTTTCTCTTCTCTTATTTTCAGTGGATCCTCACACCTAATTAAGCCAATGTAAAAACTCTGTCACAGACATAACTGAAAGTTTGTTTCCATGAACATTCTCAACCTTTTAAAGTTGAAAATCAAAATTAATAATCACAATTGTTAAGTACAGTTTATAACAAAAATCTCAAAATTGTCTTTCTCGTTCTCCATAAATTCTAAACCAGACTTCCATTCAAAATAGTCAGAATGGAAAATTATTTGGGTTTTAAGGTGTTCTGTTTAGTATCGTTTTTATTAATAAATTTTATTTTAGAATTTCATACTTAAATACCATATTATGTTGTTTCCATCTTTTTAAGTTCCCCTCCAACTCCTCTCACGTCCCCCAGTACCCTCACGATTTCTTGACTTCTTTGATTATCATTGTTTGATATACATGCGTTTATAAATATGCATAAGCATATATGCATAATATATATATTTCACTGATATTCATTGGTGCTTGTGTGTGCCCGCGTTTATGAATGCTGATGTGAGATTGGATCAACACTCAGGAAGCTAGTCCCTGGAGAAGACGGATTCTCCCTCCCTCGGCATTGATTGCTTGCCTGTAGCTCTTCATTTTCAGATGAGACCCTGTGAAATTTCCTCTGTCTACCTTGGCTTGTCACCTAGTTTTGTCATTATGCAAATCTTGTTAGACAATCTACTGTGCAGATTTCTTTGGTGTAGCTTTCCTGTCATGCCTAGAATACATTAACTAGGAGCAGGTGTCTTGTCTCTCTGGCCCTTACAGTCTTTATGCCTCTTCTTCCAAGAAGTTCCCTGAGGCTCAGGAGTAGAGGTTGCACTTAGATGTGTCACTTAGGGCTGGGCGCCTCACTGTTACTTATTCTCTGTAATTTGAACAGTTGCGCAATTTTGTAAAAATCTCCATTTGTTGCAAAGAAGATATTTTTGATGGGTAGTGAGAGGTATAAGGGTACTTATCTAGAATTTGGGTTGTTTTCATTTCCTATCTGTTGTGAAAAAAGCAGCAAAAACTATAGCTGAGAAAGTGTCTCTGTTGTTGTATATCAAGTCTTTAGGCTATATGATAAAAATGGCACAAATGACTCATGTAGTAGATCTAGTTCTTTAGTTTTTAAAAGATTCTCAACACTACTTCCATAGTGGTACACCACTTGCAGTCCCACCAACAGACCCAGTGTTCCCCTTTGCTCACATTCTCAATGTCATTTATTATCATTTGTTTTCTTGATCTTAGCCATTCTGACTTGGGTGAGAGGAAATCTTGAAGTGGTCTTACTTTGCATTTCTCCTAATGCTATGGATGTTGAACATGGCTAAGGTGTTTCTTAGCCATTTTTATTTCTTCTTTTGAGAACCCTCTGTTTCATTGTAGCCCACTTTTTTATTGTGTCTGTTGTTTGCTTAGTTCTTTGTTTTTTGAATTCTTTGTATATTCTGGAAATTAATCCTCTTTGAGATGCATGGTTGGTAAAAGATTCTCTCTGATTCTGTGGGCTTCCTCTTCATTGGATAGATTCTTTTCTTTGCTTTACAGAAGCTTTGTAGTTTGATGGGATTCTATTTGTCAATGTTTTGTCCTTAATTCTGAATGAGGTCTTTGAACTATTTGAGGTTGAGTTTGGTTCAAAATGATAGAAACGAGTTTAATTTCAATCTTTTACTTGTGGAGATCCGGTTCTCCCTGCACCATTTGTAAAGATAGTGTTTGTCTGCCAGTGTATGTTTTTGGTGTCTTTGTCAAATGTTAGATGGCTATAATTACATGCACTCATGTTTGTGTCTTCTGTTTTGTTCCACTGCTCTACATGTCAGATTTTGTGTCAGTACCTACTGTGATTGTTTTATTACCAGACTGCAGTCTCTTGGATATGGTTATTCTTACTTCAGGTCTTCATAATGCTTCCACTATTCTGTGTAGGACTGGTTTGTTGGACAGGAATTCTTTTAGCTTGTTTATATTATGGAAGATTTTCCTTTTTCTTTGACTGTGATACATAATTTTGCTGGGTAAAGTAGTCTCTGTCAGCATTTGTGGTCATTTAGAACTTGGAATCCATTGCCCCAGGCTCTTCTGGCTCTTAGAGTTTGGGTCAGAAAGTCAACTGTCATTCTGATGGATTTTCCCTTATATGTAGTTTAGTGTTTTTACCTTGTAGATTTCAGTCCCCCATTTTGTTCTGTATAGTGTTTTTACTATGATGTGCCAGGGGACATTTCTTTTCTGGCCCTGTCTAATTGATGTTCTTGTGCTTCTTTTATCTGTAAGGTATGTTTTACCTTAATTTACGAAAGTTTCTTCTATAATCCTGTCTCAGTGCCATTGACTTGAGGTTCTTCTGTTTCCTTTCTTCCTATAATTAAAAGATTTGGTCTTTTCAGGGTGCCATACAGCTCCCACACATTCTATTTCTGTTTTATTTTCTTCAATTTTTCGTATTCTTTGCTTGAGAAGTCCAATTATTTAATCTTCAGGTTCTGATATTCTGTTTTCCATTTGATTCATTTTGCTGGTGAGATGTTCTCCTACTTTTTCTAATTGGTTTATTATATTTTTCAATTCCATCTTCATCTTACTTTGAGTGTTCTTCAATATTTTTATTTCTTTCAGGAATTCACTTTTCAAATCCTGAATGGTCTTTGTCATTACATTCAGTTGAATGTTTTTTTTTTTTTCTTGAGTTTTATTCAGGAATTTATTCCTATGCACTTTGAGTTCCTTAAGGTGTAGGTGCATTCTTTAAGGTCTTTAAATTCTTTGGTCATATTTATGATTGTTCTTTTAAGTTCTGTGTCCTGAGGTTCCTTTGGGTAGTTCTCATTGTAGAACTCTCATTGTTGGGAAGAATCTTTTATCTTTCCTTTTCATATCACTTTTGCATTTTTGCAATGTGACCTGGGTATGTGGACTTCTTTTGTTGATTGCACTTCTGATATGAATTCCTAGCCTGCCTTTGATGAGTGGAAGTTTGGTGATGTTTTTGTTGGTGTTGTACCTTGGTTGATTTCAGATTAGATATGAGTAGCTAATTGATCTATGCTACAGATTCTCACTTTAAAGTTTTTATTAGAACAGAAGTTATTCTAGGCTGATCTTGTGTGCTGGGTGGGCAATCCGTGCTAAGTGTGCAGATGGCTGAAGGGTGGGCAGGTTCTAGCTAACTCCCCAGGCTGGTCTGCAGCATGAGCACCTCATTCCCATTCTGGGCCTAGTTCTAGAGGATGGAGATAGAGGAGGAGATGGTGTCTATATCACAAGCAGCACATTTGAGGACTATTCTAGAGGGAGTGAATGACAAAAGCCCTGTTTAATCTCTTAAGGATTAAAACACTTTAGTAAGATACCTGATAAAAACAAAACCATGTATTTAACCATATTCATGCCTACACACTTACAAACACATCTCCTGGAATAATATGGAAACATCTTCAGCATTAATTTATATTTAAAAGCTAAGCATTAGATGTGAACATTCAGAAAATTTTAGTGATCTGCTTTGGCTAAGAATCTGTATGACTTTGTTGCCTCCCATGTACCAAGGAATGGTATAATATTAACACTGCTCTTTCCTTTATGTATTCATGCTATCAACTTCTCTCCCAATGACTTTATCTTCCTGGTGGACTGAGTTAGCACACACTGTCCTTTAAAATCTAAACTCAGCTTGCTTTCTCTAGCCATTAAGAAATCACTTCCTTTACCCTGCCCTTAGTCCCTTTTGGTGAGTTAATGAAAATAATACTCCATTTGTTCTCTCATACAGTATAACAGAATACTAGAACACATAGCACTGAGATGAAGAAAGTTTTACCCGGAGGAGCAGAGAACTATATAGACATAAAGATCATTTCAAAATGGCTCCTAGCTGTAGATTTTTTAAAGTTGTTATGTGCTTTAAAAGACATGGAAATAAAACAAATGCCTTCTTGTGAGTTTTCCTGTTAGGATTGTTATATAAGAATTAAGTAATTTAGGTACTTTATTCCATTTGCAGTCCACTCACCTCAATTAGCTGGGAAAATAGCAGTAAATTACAGGGAAGAATGTGTTTTATAACCTTTGATCCTCTTTCTTGTGTCTCTGACTTTTCTTGAGTGTCTCCAATTCAGGAAAGCCTGTTTTATCTATGTTTCTAAATTTATATTATCTACCTTTGTCGATTTAGAGGCTTATTTTATAGAGTTCAACCTGATTTACCTTGATGTCTTAGCTATGTTTCCCCAACATACATTTAGTGCAATTCTCTCTTAAGAATCCTGAAAGTATTGCTGTGTACTCTTATCATGAGGTTAAGGGCTCATTAATTGGAAACAAGATAAAAAATTGTACTATTGCATGTATAACCTGGACCTTATCTAACTAAATGTCTTCAATGTAGTCTTTCAAATATATACTTATTAGCATGTCAGATACATATTTTAATTGGAAAATCTGTTCCTTGAAGGAAGAACAGTGTCTTTTACCTTTGCATACACCATGATATGTTGCAGAAAGTAGAGTCTTGAAACATATTTTATGCTCTTTAATATATGCATAATTAAAATGAAATTAATTTCAAATTCTGAATGGTGTTATTTTGGATTATAACCTGAGTAATTTCTGAACTCATGAGAATATTAAGAATTTAATGTATTCATTACATAGATATTTAATAGGTAGATCCTAATTGCAGGAGTGTGTTTAGTATTAAAGGCATGCTGAGGTGTTAGATATAAGAAATTTAACAGTGTGCAGATCAGACCTGGGTTCTGGCCTCATGAAATATATAAAATAGTTTTCCGAGATTTAAAAAGCAAAACTGAAGAAAGCGCTGTTCTTACTTCCATCCAGATGCATTATGTTAGACCAAAGCTAATTAGTATATTTGACTTTCACCTTTCTCTTTTTGGCTTGCCACATTTCTAAATTAGTATGTGTATAAGATTTAAACTTACTTTGAATTTATGAATTTATTCATATTACTTTATTGTAGAGATCTATAATCACATTTGTATAGCATATTAATGAAGAGCTGTGTGATATTATAAATTCTGCTTTGATACTTTTCCCCCTTCGATTTGATCATATTTATTGGGAAGAGCATCTTATATTTTGATATAAAGTACAGTCATTCTGTGCAGGTTACTAGGATTTTCTTCTCCACAATGATCCTTTTTGGATAGAATAATTAATGCTTACTGATGTAACTAAACATCCCCTTTATCTAAACATAGTATGTTTCCCTCCCTGCAAAGACCTATGATTACAAGCTATAAATAATACAGTATATCAGAAAGAACTTTATAAAATATAATAATAGTCAATATAAGCTATGTGGATATCTTTCTAGTACTCATGTCACATAAAATCTGCCATGTGTAAAAGATTATGAAACTTATACATTGTATAGTTGCATATATTTTCTTACATGGTAGAAATTTAGTTCTCAATGGTATACATACTTAATTATTTTAATATTGCTCTATTGAATTAGAGTGTCTTAATTTTCATTTTACTTGTTAAAAAGTACTTTAGAAAAATGTCCAGAGAACTACTGAGCTAGTTTTCCTACTGACTGACTACTTTTGGTATAAATCATTATTGTTTTGTCATGGAAGTCATCGGAGTAAATAGTGTTGGCTTAGATGTAGACACGGGTGAATCTTACTATTTTGTGTTTTGATTAAGTAGAACAGTGACATCTAGTGCCTGAAAAACCATGTGTCACTGGATTTAAAAGAGTTATACTTGTAGACTGCTGATGAATGAGGGGAGGGCTTATGTCCCTAGAGGTTTCACACTGACTTCTCCACCCTCATGTGTGTATGTAACATTTGACTTCTATGCCGTTCTAGTCATTCTTCTTAACACTGAACTCTCTGATAATTTATTGCTTTTCTTCTTCAGGAAATTATTTATTTCTGCCAATTTGATGTCATATTATTGCCCCAGATATACTGTTAATTTTCACCAGACACCATCTTTTCACTTTCAAAAATATATAGGGAAGTGAAGAGCTAGGAAGATAGCTCTGTCTGTAAAGTGTCAAGCATCGGGACCCGATTTGAAGGGACCCACATGAAAGCCAGATGTGGCAGAACATGGCTGTAATCTTGGATACTCTGGTGGATGAAATGGGTGGATCTCTGATGATTGCTGGTCAGCCAGTCTGGTGAATGAGAGACAATTCCAGTGGGAGACCCTGTTTCCAAAAAATCAGATAGAAACTGAGGAAGACAACACTGACCACTGCCCTCTATGCACATGAGCATCCCGACAAACTGACACAAATGTGCTCACGTGCATGCACACACACACACTCACAAATTAGATTATTTCTGTTTTTATATCTTTGTTTACATTTCTTTTACATGAAAGGTGAGCCTCACCTCAAGACACCTCAAGTCTTATCTTTCAGTTTAATCTTCAGGTGTCACTATTGTCTATCTAAATCACTGTGAAGCTTCATATCTGTAGCCCTTAGAGTCTGTTATTCTCCATGTGTCCTTCTAGCTTGCTTTGAATTGATAATGTTTTATAAGATACTTCGTCCCATAAATTAGATTGTAAATTTGAGTTTGGAGAATTCCTAAATTTCTAAATGAATGAAAATTAGTGAGCATGTTAGTCATTGATTAGTAAAATTTGTGATAGATCTCTTGAAGTACTGATTTTCTAAAATTCTGAGTTTTGTGGGTGAATTTTGATAATTGTTATTTAATAAAAATCATAATTCTGCTTACAAAATTGCATGATATTGCAAATATAATTTCTTAGGTGATAATCAAACATTTTGTACATATTCTTATATAGATATAGATGTATGGTAAAGATTGTTTTAAAAAGTCATTTCATCAGGTTACTTTTATTAGATCTTTATAATAATACTGTAAAATAAATGATTTCATAAATTTATTTAGCGGTATACTCTTGCTAAACATCATTTATGTGTGCAGAACTCTAATAAGCATCGAAGATACAAAGGCAAGTATCACTTTTGTTATCGTTTGAGGTTTGATTTTTATTTTATTTGTGTTTTTCTTCATTGGTCTTGGAAGAAAACAGAAGTTGACATAGTGAAGAGATAAGCCAAGATCATGTAACAGGCAGATATCAGGCAGTAGAGCCGCAGTCCTACACCTATAATACACACTATTTTTCTATTTTAGTTATTATTTGGGAGGAATACTGTGGTGATATATATGTACTTAGGAAGAAAGGATGGTTCTTACTCATTGGAAAAGACTTGGATATTTAGTTTGCTGAAACAGAAGATCCAGGGAAAGAAATTTAGCTTTACCCTTCTTAAATTTAGAGTACCATAGCCAAATACACATGGCTGGAGAGGTATAGACCCTAGAGAAGAGCCTACTTCTGTCACTTCCCTAGATCAACATAATTTCTTATGTACTTTAAATACATATCCTTATATTTACAGACAAGTGTGCCTTTCACCACTCATCAAAGAAGGTTCTTTTTGTAACAGATAGAGACGATTACAAAGTTCACAACTCATTAATATCTAATAGAAAATCATTTATCATTTCACCCCAAGAAATATGATTTATAGTCTCCCCAACATCATTCTGTTAAATGAAGAGATTTGTGCTTTCCAAAGTTTCTCTTTTATTTCTCCAACATCAGTATTTATTTAGAACTGTTATCTAAAGCAGAGTAATTTCCTTACCTGGTATAATGGTTTTCCCTTACTTATGCCTTTTATGTCTTCTGGCTTCTAGAGTGCTTTTCATGTTGTACTATTCCATAGTACTAAATGCTGTGTGCTCTGTGTACCTGGGCACCCACTATACAAACACAGGAAAAAATTGTAAAAATAGACATTTTGAAAAGGAGCTTCCTACATTTAAGTGATGTTATAATACTTTTCCAATCCTAAGTATCTTGTGATATAGTTGTTAAAAAGCTGTAATTTGTAAAATAGACCAGAGGGGCCAGAAAGATGGCTCATTAGTTAAGAGCACTGGCTATTCCTGCAGAGGACCTGGGTTCAGTTCCCAACAGTTCCCAGCACCCAAATAGTGGCTAACAACCACCATTGCTCCAGTTCTGGGGGATCTTACACCCTCTTAGGCCTCTGTTAGCATTGCATGTACGGGTGCAGTTATGGACATGCAGGTAAATACTCATACACATAAAAATAAGTTAATTAAAAAAGAGAATTTCACAGCATAAAATCTAATAATCCCGATAAAAAGTAACAAATTAATAATGAACTATGTAATAAGATTTTGGATATAATTAAAAAGGGAAAGCTTTTTCTTGTGTACCATTTACTGCTATTAGAATTGTGAAATGTGAACTTTGAAGGCAGTGTGGCAGGTTGATAAGGATATAAAGAAGGGGCCCATTTCAGCATAAAGACAGATTCAGGAAAGTTGATGCAGCACAGGTCTAAAGAGGCATTTCATACACTAATGCCAAGATGAATCAAATGTCCTCAAACTAGGAGTGGCTGAGTAAGCAACTCCACCTGTCCATTGGTTAGTTGGTTGGTTCCCATTCAAGCAAAGCAACTATGTCAAGGCAAATGTATTGGGAAGGAGTTTTAACTAATATGGAAAGCAATATAAAAAATACATGTGGCGTTAACAAATTATTTGATAAACTTTTCAGCAATCTCCTGCAGCCATTTTATCCTGGAATTGTAATTATTTCTGATGATAGCATAGCATCTATTCTTAAAATTTCTAGAATACTCTTTGTGATAGAGTAGAAAAGTTGAGGGGTGGATTTATCTCTTTATTGGCTTGCATTGCGTAGCTCCTGTGAATGTAGATATTATCCCATAAACACTACTTGAATTCAGTGAAAAAACTTGTAAGATTTTCTCTCTCAAGCTGAGCATTTTCAAATGGAAATCCCACTGGGGACAGTGATTATAAACTAAGCAGCTAAGGTCCCTCAAGTTTACTTCAGATCGGAAGGGCAACAGAAGGAACTCAGTAAGAGAACGAAGCATTCTTACATCCTCAGTTTTCATATTTCTGAGTCAGTTCTGTTTTGAAAATATCTTGAGAGAACTTAAAATATAAAAAATTCCTTTCAATATAATGAATATTTATTGAGTAGTAATTATTAATGTACTGCCTATTTGCTACCATGCAGGCAATTAAATGAAAAAGGCTAGATTTAGAACAGAGGCCATATTTTAACTATTGTCTCTTTATGGGTGTGTTAATATGTACACATGTTTTTAACATAAAGAAAATATAATAATATTTCTCTTTACCAACAGAGTGGCTAAACGTTAGCCCACGAGCAAATGCTTCTAAGTGCACTGAAGATAAAAAGTCATTTTTATCAGGGGTTGGTGAAAATCCTCTTTTCTGAAGTGGTCTTACATATCGCAAGCTGTGACCTGTGGGAGTACTATGGAAGTCAAAGTTTTACCCTTTGGTGGGACAGGTTGATGAGGACACAGACATTGGACTGGTAAGGGAGATCAGCGAGGAGAGTCCATATAAATAAGGAAACACTTAGCTACTCGATGACTAGCATTGTTTTACATAGCTTAACACCTGATGCTTTCTTTTTGCCAGGGTATAGTGTGCGTGCGTGTGTGTGTGTGTGTGTGTGTGTGTTAATGGTTATGGTTAATTTCCAAAAGTTGTACATTTAGTAAGAATACCCAATATTAGAACTGAACAGCCAAATTCTAGATTTTTGTCTAATATTTAGAAGCTAAACTACTTTCTAAAAAATGAAACCAAGAGTGGGTCAGCATGAGTAATACATTACAAACTACATGCATACCTGCTCCCTGGCTGTTCTCCCTGTCCCTTTTCCTTGAAACCGTGGATCAAGTTCCTATAGATCTATGGCTTCAGCCTCTATGGAGATTTCTTTCCTTTCATTTCGGCCTCCCTTTCCAGTTCACATATTGCTGTTAAATTCAGTTTTCTTCAGCCTTGTCTTGGTAATTTTGTTTCAAGCCGCAGCTAACAGCTCCCTGCCGCCATTTCTGAAGGATAACCATCCTAAAGGTGAGAAGCTTTTCATTATCTGATCCCAAATCTTCTGCTGCTTTTCTTATCATAATTCCAGATGCAGAACCACAAGGCTGGGTGTCAAGTTCAGCTTATAGACTTGTGTAACTCTGTGCTCTTTTTAAAGATAAGTTTCCAACACTGTAGAGGGACATTCCTCACAAAAAGAAATTCTGACTCCAGACCTCCTATCCAGACCCAGTGTTGTCCCAGGCGCAAGTTTCTTTTGGCTTTTGCTAATGGGATAACTTTTTCCTTTGTACTTTTGATTAATTTGTTAGTTTCTCTCATTCCTTAAGTTCTTCGCTTATTCCAATATAAGACTGAAAGCTTTTCTGAGAATAGAAAATAGTTTATATTTCTGTGTTTCACTTATAACACGGTGAATAACCTGTTGCTGAAAATTTGCCTGTCAGGCGCCTGGCAGACTCAGTTTATGTGATGAATGCATAATGTTTAATCTTATTCCGTGGCCCTTGTTCAGATAACTCCAGAACTTCTGAGCACTCAGGATTCTTAGTGTGGTCTTAGTGTGGTGTTTTAGATTATGGCCTGTAGAGTAAAAGATAAATTATTCTACTTGCTGTCCCATTTTCTGAGTCCCAAAAGACATGGGTGAGTGAACACTGCCCAGATGATGGATTGCTTATATTCCTACTAGGGCCAAATGTTCTAACTGAGTGAAGACTTATGGGAAACATTAGGGAAGATTTAAGGAGAAGAACTTGTAGTTAAAAGAAAGATCTTCATGAGACAAATGTTATATGGGGCACTTGGGGATGGCCAGTACCTATTATATTATTTGGCAAATAGTCAAGATTTTACTAATCTTTTTAAAATACATAAATTGATAGGGTAGAAGATACTAGCCTCATGGTAAAAATAGATTTAGGATCTTGGGAGGAGTACCAAAAATTTTATACTCAGCTCAACTGAAAGACATTAAAATGAAATATTCACATTGGAATTTAAAATGGATAAGAAAAAGTTATTCTTTAAAAGTTACAATATAACAACGAAAAACTATCCTGCCCTTGGTGTCTATACATAAAACTGAAATCTGTGTCATGGGGATTTGAGTGAAGGAGAGCAAACATCTCTTGTTACCTTGTACAGATATAGGGACAAGACGGGATAGAAGCAGATTAGGATATAGCCTCGACATGCTCTCAGACTGATGGGTGATGCGTGTGTGTTTGTTTCCTCAGTCATGGGTCTTTCCCTTGTTTCCTTTCCTTCCTCCCCCCATTCTTCCTGCCTTTCTTCTTCTGTCTCCTTTCTTCTCTAATTTATTCCACATGAAAACTGCAAGGAAAAGAGGAGTGCTGAAGGAAAGTCATGAAACATATTAATTAAACCTGACTTGTATATAGGATTTTCAGTGTGTAGTTCTTGGGAGGACAGTGGCTTTGATGTAGGAAATGACTGGATGTATTTGTGAAGTACTTAGTGTCAGATAATATTCTCAAAAATTTATAAATCGAGAATTTATGGCACTTTCCATGTTCCAGACTTTCCAGTAACAACAGCTCATTTTAACATCATGGGAACATTATGAGGTTTGTTAATCTACATGTGAAGAGAAAGAGTTGATGGAAGATTAAGAAAATTGCCTCATTTACACAGAGTTGATTCTAGAGCCAGAGTCAGGACTCACAGGTCTTTCTTTTCTAGCCACTGTGTTCTAGTTGGTTTCTCTGAGGATTAGACTCATGTAGGTTGCATTTATCATCCCCAATTTCAGGTGAGAAAATCAAGGTTAGCAATTTTTCCAACATTGTAAGTGCATTAAATCTTGCAAGTCACTCACTTACCATCAAATGATCAGCTTTGATTACTCACTTTATCACTCCTAGCATTGTTAATTAACTCCTTTGAATGTTAGCCATCAGCCATGATAAATAATTCATAAGATATGTATCTTAGATACAATGATCACTTGATCAACTGTGAGTAGCATAGAAATGTTCCTGTTAGAAAGTATTTTAAGCTGCATGTCCCAAGACAAATAAGTAAGTGCAGAAATTTGCCACTGTTATTGACAAAAGGTCAGTATTTAATGTTCTGAACAATTACAATGAATGGACCTTAAAAAAGTAAAGACATCATCACTTATTCAACCTTGATTCAGACATCATCTTTCTAAATTTGTCAGAATTTATAAAGGTGGCAAACTCAAATACATATAATGGCCACAACATATATGAAAAACCAACAAAAACCAAATGTTGAGAGTGGAAAATTATGTGAAAAAGAGAAAAATGAGAGCACCAATACAGGGCCAGTGTGATGGTTCAGCAGGTCAGAGGTGCCCGAACCAAGGCTTGATTACCTGAGTTTGATCCCTGGCTCTTACAGGAAGGCAGGAGTGAACAGATTCCTGAGAGTTCTCTTCAGCCCTCCATAGGTATGTGTGTTGTTACGGGCATGCACACACACACACACACACACACACGTGCACAAACACACACACACACATACACTACACCTAATAAAATTAAAATAATCAGAATAAAAAAAAGCACCATAATGGATGTGAACAAACTTTCCAAGTAGACAAACAAATTATTCATTTCAATGAGAGAATAAAATCCTTTAAAAATGTTAATCCATAGCATTGGTAAGGGTGAGGAGAAATAAATACTTCTAGATGTGTCTTTCAAAAGAGAAACTTTGCAGATAATACTAAATCCTTAAATTATGCATGTATTTGACTCAGCAATTTTACTGCTAAGAATGTGTTCGAGTGGAGTAATTTGTTCAAAGATTTAATCACCATAAGGATCCTCCAGCAATGTCTATATAATCAGTCCTTATTAGTTCAAACTTGACTTGTATTCCAACAAACTGATTTTGACTATATTAAGCAAAAAAGCAATGTATTTGGATAATACTGACTAATGATATACTTGAAATATATTCAGCTGAGGCAAAGGCTAGAGAAGGTCCAAAAGAGAGGCAAAACATCTTTGACAGTTGGGTAGGAGAAGCAACTCAGCTTCACCTAGACTCCGAGCTGCTGAGCAAACCCATCGTGCTCATCCTGTTTTCTTGCTGTGTACTCACCTATGACACCAGCCCTCCCTGATTTACAGGTTGAGTGGGCAGAACTCTTATCATCACGCCAAGTTTTAAAGGTTTGGGGAAAAGACTTCCCCCGAAAATGGCATAAGGAGATATTCAGTCAGTAAAGTACTTACAGCAAAAGTATCAGGATGTGTTTGGATCCCTGTCACCAGATCAAAGCTGCTAGGCGGGATAAAGACAGTGTCTTACAGAGGTGGACCCACACTGAAGGGTGTGTAGGCACACACCAGACAGCAGAGGCCATATCACATATATGAGAATACATTAAACAGAGTGACGGGCAATGTGTGGGGAGCTTTGTAGATGGGGGCAGGCATCTAAATATCATCCAACTGTACTGCATGAAAAGTGCAAAAATTCTGTTAAGAATAAAGGCCAGAGCCAGTGTGTGCTTGTAATGTCAGTGCTAGGGCACTGGGAGACTGGTGGATTTCAGAACTCAAATGCCAGCCAGTCTAGCACAATAGATCATCTTCCGGTTATTGAGAGACCTTGTTTCAAACACAAGGTGAAAAGCAACTGAGGAAGACCTAAACTTTGACTTTTGACTTACATATTCACAGTTGTACTTACATGAACATATATGATAAGAGAGAGAGAGAGAGAGAGAGAGAGAGAGAGAGAGAGAGAGAGAGATCTAATAATTGGGAGTTGGAATCAGAAACAAATGAGTTGATGATACATAGCCAAAACCCAAATGTCCAAGGGTTACCCAGAAATAGAACAAGTCAATTGGATAGTGAGCCCACAAGGCTCCAATGGATAGCTTCAAACCTATGGCAACTCAGATGGTACTGATTAATAGTAATAGGTCATGAAAACAAAAGGACATGAATGTGGGAAAGCGGTCTTGTAGGTAGGAGAAGGGGATGACAGGGCTGAGAGGGAGGTAAAAGAAAATGGGGGCATGAGAGTTGACAAAATGTACTACATGCGTGTATGAAATTGTCCAAGAACACATTTCATTAATAAAGCAATGCAAACAATTCAAACAGCTGTGAAGAGCAGTGTTTTAAAACATACTTTATTTGACTTTGAGTTATAATTTCTGTGTGATTTTTTAATAGCAAACTAAAATGAAAGCAGATTTCCCATTAACAAAGAAATCCATTTTAGGGGGACTAGAGAGATGATGGCTCACAAGTTAAGAGTCCTGTTGCTCTTGTAGAAGACCGGGTTCAATTCTCAGTACCTACATAGTGGCTAACAAACCTCTATAACTCTGGTTCCAGGGGAATCCAACTCCCTCTTCTGAATTCAGTGGGCATTTCACAACACAGATACACTTACATGCATGCAGGCAATACACTCATACACATAAAATAAAACTAAAAAAGTTTGAGAAAATCCAGTTTAGTGTCCTATAGAACAGTGAGGGATTGCATTTCTCAGTAACTGATTATATGGTATTGAATACTGTTGGGAATGGTTTTGTATAGAATAGAATAAATAGATGTCATTATGAAAGGTTTCTTGTTTTCAGTGGATAACTTTCCATGGCAAATATCCGAATCAAAGATATTTCACTATTTACTATAAAATATATTTTCCATGCAAACTTCAAAACAATCTTTATCAAATTGAAAACTAAATTTTCAAAAAGTTATAAAATGTTATCTGGATAGTTTTTGAGGCATCAAAGATTTACTTATAAAATTAAGCTGTATAAATTTTTTCTGGAAATGAATTTCAATCTATGAAAAATGGAATACTGTTTTTCATTGTCCTCTTATCTAAAAATTCTGTGTTTAGAATATGAAATTCATTATTTTTTCCCTGATTACTTCTGCTTCCAATTTGTCAATAAACCTAAAGTATGAAACATGTTTTAGAAAGAAAAGTAAAGGATATTATTACTTAGGCTTGTAAATTCACATATTGAGAAAACTAAGCATTTTCTAATAATTAGGTCTGAATTAAGGATATATACAAAATGATAACAGGTATTCATGAGTTCAAATAAGAGAAATTTTTTTATTTTAAATGCTCACATAGCTTGTTACAAAACATTTTGGATGCATAAAAGTCTAAAAAGAAGATGCTGATGATTAACAGATGGTAAGATCGGAGGGGTAACTGGGTATCCTCACTCAGACCTTTATCACAGCAGTTAATAACATGTAAGTAAAGCTATACATAAAGTAGTTTTATCTTACAGACTCTTATGGCCCACTTGGAAAGAGAAAGCTTCTGTATAAATAGCGCAGAAGTGATGATGTCTAATCCAAGGAAATTACTTTGTAGTCTCTCTTTTTCAAATGATGTATTTGCTCCAACCTAAATAATTTTCCTTCATCTAACAGCAATATGAAAATATCAGTTGAATTCTTTTTCCTGAAGACCTTGTTTTCTGAATATTGGTGGCCAGCTGAGATAAGTCCTTTTCATCTCTCTTTCACATGCTAGCTTATTTTATACTGTTTTGAGAGAAGTTAAATAATTTCAGAAAAAAGCTTCTTTTTCAAAAGAAGAAATTAGAGCCCAAAATACACATACTAAATGGGTTGGATCACAAGGCAGGAAGTATAATGTTTTGTACGTCTGAATTCATGAGTATTGAGCTGTGCTCAGTTTTTCTGAGCAGTTGCCCTACTCTAAGAAAGCTGCAGAGCTATTTGGAATAATTACAGAGTATATTCAACTCTAACTCATATATAGCCATCAATTTCTTGTAGATTCCTATTTATGATAATGTGCTAAGAATTTTCTTGCAGTTTGAGGTTAGATACTTATCTTTTGAGAATAACAATTTAGTATAAAATTTATCCTAGACCAATACTTGTTACCCAGAGTCTTGGCTGGAAGGAAATACTACTGTATATTTCTGTAACATTGTTTATCATCACACTATTAAAAATGATTTTGTAAGATAATAAAAATGAAACGTAGAATGTATTAAAATGTTTTGTGTGGTTTCATAGTTCTCAGTTCCCTTGTTATCATTTGGTTTTGTTCCGATGTGATTATTCACTTGTGGAATTATGGATTATATTATATAAGCCATCTGAATTTCATAACATTAAATTATACTTATAATACTTAAGTTTAAATTATAACATGTAGCAGAAAACATCATGCAAAGTTGTGTGAAATGTAATAGGATATTTATATAATAAAATAACATGCATACATTATTTGAATAAACACATGCATGGACACAGACGTACACACTTATGTTGGTATCATTCAATTAAAGATTTCCCATTGATATGCTGTCATTTTTTATCTGTTTAGCAGTGGTTTCAAGGTCACCAAGCAGTTGTGACCTAAGTACTCTATGAAAGATATTCAAAAGAAGTTATTTTATGACAGTAGAAATAGTAAACACATATATTGAAGTAAAACCATTTTAATCAATATATAGGATGTAATTTTTATCTTCACTACAATTTAATATGTCATTTTTAGGCAGTATGTTCTTTTTCCATCTTGAGACACCTTATGGTCTTTTAGGGACCAAACTTCCTTTAGAAAGCATGTGAAGTCTTTATTACACTTGTTATTTTTACATTTTAAACAAGAATTTTTCAATCCAAGTGACGATCTTGACTAACCATCACCAATCAAGAATCTAAAAATGAAACTCAAATGAGACAAAAACCCAGCATAGAACTGGGGAAATGGGTAAGAAGCCCCAACCTTAGCTGAGGAACTATTGGCAGCTGATCACTGCTGGGTGAGGGACAGTTGGTCCTCTTTAACAGAGTGATGCTAGATAGACTGATCAGGCTCTGGTGGATGAATTCACACTGAGAGATATCCAGGGATACAAACTTGACTTGATGGGTTTAACATATATGACAGAATGCAGGAAATCCTGTGTGTGGGGGTTGCTATGCAGGGCACAGATGGGAGAGGGACTCTAAACGTGATTAAAAGGTATTGCATGAAATAAGCAAAAAGTCAGTAAAATATATGTAGTGGGGAAAAATAGAGAAAAGTTTTTGATTAAGAGGCATAGTACATCACAACCTTACATGTTGAAAGATTCAATTTTATGAGCATATGGAGATCTCTCCAAATGACTTTATATATTTAATGTTACTTAAGAAAAAGTACTGATGATGATAATTTCTAAAGCTTCATAAAATACTTGTAAAACTCTTGAGAAAGTTATAAGCAAAATTAAATTGTTCTTGGGAAAAATCCATAGATAATTAATCTAATATTAAGTTACCAAATTACAATATCATTTTGATATAGCAAAAAATATCTAAAAATGAAAAGAAAAAGAAATAAAAATATCCTCAAACCACTGATCAGTTTCTTTGCTAAAAATAATATGTAAGACATCCTATGCTTTACAATTATCAGAAGAAACTTTATTAATATAATATAGTTCAGATTCTGTATACTCTATACATTATAGAACAATGTGAAGCCAGTTACCATTAGAGCTCATCCTCCCCACCTATACTGGCATCTTTTCTGTCCCTTCTTGCAGAGTGATGTGCCAGCCTCTACTCCTGAATTAACCATGTAAGCTAGACCAGTGCAATTCCATTGATAAGAAACAAAGAATTAAGGGGTCAGGGGAGCATCTTCTGATTACGTCCTAACTTGGTTTTATCTGTACAAGAATAGGTAAAGCTATTCCATTTTAAATATAATTGCGTTCTTTTCCTTCTAAAATTTCAGCTAATATTTTCCTAAAGGTGGACTAAAATAATGTGTTCTTCATTTAATAATGGCATATAATTCTAAAAAGCATTCTTTTTTTTTCCTGTGTGATCACATTAGTTGAGTTTTCCATTCTTGGGTGACAGAATAGTTATTTCTAAAGCCAGTCATGAAAAAGTGGCAAGATGAATATGGGCAATTATTTTGCTTCCCTACTTCAAAGCATTGAGTACAGCATAATCGGTGAATATTCTAATCTGCCAAGCATATCTATTTAGAGAGTCGATAAAGAGCAAGAAATAAAAAGAACATTCCAGAAGGCTATATTCCTTTCCTCATTTATTGTATCATGTTGTGACATCTTACATCAACTCATCTCCAGAGAGAGACAAACTATTATGTACCTATCACCTCCTATGTTAAGAGAGAATATCTTGAAGAATCATTTAAATGCCAAAATTTGGCTAATTAATAGTCAAATGAATATGATCTAGTGAACTAAGTTTACTGTACACATACAAGTTATGTACTTCTAATGGCTTGAATGTGGGCGGTGCCAACCCACACTGTGGTGTCTGGAACTGAGTAATACCTAATCCTGGGAAAAGAAGGCCAGCTCAGCATAAGTCTCTTATTTACTTTTCCTGTTGATAACTGTGATAAAATTTTCTGACAAAAGCAAATTAAAGGAGAAAAGGCTTATTTTGGCTCATAGTTCAGTAGGGTGGGGAGGTCCTGGAGGTAGCAGCTTGAGGCAGTCAGGAAGTAGATGAATGATCATGTTCATAGAGCTTCTTCCTTTGTATGCAGTCCAGGAGCCAAGCCCAAGGAATGGTGCAGCCCTTCTTTAGGATGGGTCTTCTACTTCTGTTAACCTAACCCTCATAGGCACAACCAGAGGCTAACTCAGTCCAGATAGGAGTACCCAGAGGATTTCCCCCAGGTAATTCTAGAACCTGTCAAATGAATAATCAGCAGTAAGCACTGCAATCAGCATTCCTGGCTCAATTTTCTGGTCTATGGAGATGTGAATAGTCTTAGTCACAAACTCACCATTTTGAATTCCAACATGCCTTTCTTGCATTGCTGAACTGAGTACTCTGAGAGCCTTTCTCTCTTTAAGTTGCTTGTCAGATAGATTTACAATGATAAAAGTAACTGACATAACACTATTATAAATACTTTATGGATATTAGGTTGTCTATTCTTCATAATGTAACTTTCAGATAGTAACTATCATAATTTTCTACAAGTCAACTAGTAGGCAGTAGAGCTAGGAGTGACTGAAATTCAGCACCTGGCACCAAAGTCTGAGCTCTTAACCGCTCACCATGCTGCTTCTGTGAACTATTAGAACTTCCCCCACATCCACAATGATCAGTGCCTTCTAAAATTTGTACTAGCATATAAGCGTGTAGTAACGATTCTCTGGTGTAAAAAACTAAATAAATCATAATGGTTACTTAGAGAGTAGGCCAGGACCTTCCCAATATCATTGCTCTCTTTTTCAGTGGTAAAGGATCTTTGTATAAGCAATGTAGCATTTTAAGACTTTCTAGATAGTTTTTATGAATATTATTAAATTAATCCTTGCTGCATTTGTCTCAAATGAACCTTATGAACTCATATCAATAGTAGGTCCCACCCCAAAAGGTTTTATTTTGACAGAATTTCTAGCAATGGATACCTTACCTGACTCTCTGCAGTACTCATGGCTTTCTGTGAAAGAAATACAAATGCTATAATACAAGTAATTTCTACCACAGGCAAAATAGACGTAGGGCGATAATGGTCATTATGTAAGAAGAATGGGGTTACCTGGAGGACCTTCTCTTTGGGGATAGTGCAGCTAAATTCTCATCTGTCTGAATGTGGAATGCTTTGTTTAAAATAGTCTTCTCAAATCAACCAAACTGTGCTTTTGAGCAAAATACATTAATTTTCTTCCCAAACTGAAAATATTCTTGAATACTACTTTATTTCAATTACATCCTGAAAAGAAACAGATGAAAAATTGAGAGGAAAAGAGCTCTAAAAATCAAAGCCCACAACACAACAACATTCTTTCCTATGTTCATAAGCTGATATCTCAGGATGTGGAAGTGGCAGGACTTCGCCTCCACCTCCAACTCTCAGTCCTTGTGATTTGGCCTGCATCAATTTATTATATTCTCAAGTCCTTGCTTCCATAAGGGATCCGATCACTCAACCTCTGCATACAGGATGAATACATCTTTCAACCCTCACCAGAAAAGTTTCCTTACGTAGCAGATGGTGATTGTCACAGAAACCCACAGTTGGCCAGTGTTCCGAGAACAAGAATTAGGATGAAACAATCCCAGTCTATCTTGATTCCACTTCTATTCTTCATAAATTATTTTTCTGGTCTGTTAATTTATATATATCCAGTGCACCTTTCAAGCTGAGTATAACGCTAAGATGAAGAAGACAGTGGTGAACATGACAGGTAGTTTGCACCTTCACACAGCAGTTGAAACAAATATTGAGCTAAGCATCACACAATAGAACTACGCGTTGACTAACGCCACTGAGGAAAAGAATGGTGCTTTAAGAGCAAGGAGGAATGGCACATGATCCGATAGGCTGTCAGACATCGACTATTTCACCTTATATTTAGACGATAACCACAAAGCAATGGACTTTGGAAATGCAAGTGACTTTTTGGGTGTTCACAGCAATAGCCACAGTAACATTTCATATCTGCTCCAAAGTTGAAACAATTTCATTGACCCTTTGAATTCACTTGCTTTAAAAATTATGAATTACTTCCAGTGTCACCTACATACCATTGCTATTTGGAAAAGCACAATTCCGTAAGAACTGTGGAATAAGAACAGAACTACTCCTGAATCCTTAACATTTAATTCTCCTTTTTCTGCTGTTATTGTAGTATACTTAACTGCCAGTAGGGGACAGTGGTGTCATTTGCTCAAAAAGAGTCGGCTTTGGCAAACCAAGAGCTTCCTGTGACATGCTGGGGGCAGGGAGGGAAGAAAGAAAGCAGCGTTCTGCAGTTTGGAAACGGAAGAAAAATAGAGATTTTTTTTTTTATTATAAAATCCAGCTTTAAGAAAAGGTTTACTGTTAGTTTTTAATCACTTAATTTTTCCGGAAGTGCTACATAGAAATAATGAAGACATCCGCCAATGGACTTGGTCTTGACTCGGCTGCACTTTGAATTTAACTTAAAATCTATATTGTTGTTCTTTGTCTTCGAAGTACTTCCAGACTTAATTTTTCAAATTAGAAGTATCTGCAGACATTCCATTTACTGTTCTGTCTATCATGATAAATGTATTTGGACAGGGGCTTAGTAATTGTGAAGGTAATTTATTATTCCTAGCAATAATATTTGAGAATCAATTTCATTACACAGAGCAACTTAATTTTCATTAATTCAAAATAATACTACAGAAAATTGAGCAGAGTTTTATAGCACATAAACAAGAAATAACTACAAATTCTGCTCTGTAGAAACAGTGGCTTTAATTAGCCTTAGTAAATGTACTTGCATCTGAGCAAAAGCGTCATTCAAAAGGAAATGTTTCTATTTTATTCCCTTTTATGTATTCTGCTGCATATATTTTGTTTTAGCTGCTCAGTGTCAACAGGTGAAGTAGCAGAAGTATTTTATGTGGCAACATAGTGAAAAACATGCCCTTTCTGTGTTTCTGAGCCATCTTCTCCCAGCACATGACATGGAACTGTGTTTGTGCCACATTTCTGCTGCCTGTATTATTTGTGCATTTTAATAGAACTTAAATATTTTCTAAAGAATGGTATGTTCAGTTGCTTTGTGGTTGATTTTTGATTTGCTTTTTTCATGAAAACAATAGAATGTAGAAATTATTGTAGTTATCTGATAAATAACATCAGAAATTTAAAAGTATACTTAATTTAAACCAAGAGCTTTTGATTATTTATCCTAGGAATACCAATTTCCACATCAAGTAAAGCGAGATTCCCTTGGTTTCTTTTCGTAGTTAAAATGTAAGCTTTTCTTTTCCCGTGATGGTGTCGAAGTGGACCTTGAAGAAGGCAGTAATGATTATAGGTCCAATGCTCTAGTACTTCCATATGGAAAATTTGCAGTGAATGGGCTTTCAGAGATCTGTATGCATCGGTGCTGCTTAAAATACACTGAAAATAGGAAGGACATAAAGGCTGAATTGACCGAAATCTCAGAAATAGGTTCCATATGCTGATGACAAAACAGACAGATAACTGATGCCCTTCTTCTGTGGTTGTTTCTCTTCCACATGGCCTTTCCAGTTGTATCAAAGAGATCAGAACATACAATTCAAAATTCCCTTCAGTTGATTAAATCACCAGAATTCATGTATCTATGTAACACCGCCCTCCATTAGAATGCGTAGCATCCCTCATAGCAAATTCTGTATTTCCTCAAGTAAGTCTACAGTGGGAAGTATGCATTGTGAACCACTGTGCTTCTTGCTGTTATATATGTGCATACCCCCAGAAGTTCTTTCAATATTCTATGAGTCAAAAGAGGCATTTAGATATCCCTTTTCTCCTTGGAACGTAAAATATACTCCTACTAGTAAAAGACTAAATTCCCGTGAAATACATAAAAGATTAATTTGTCCATAATATTTGAAAACCTTAGGGGAACAGGTAACATTACTGAGATTTGTTTTTTCTAGCTTATGCATTGGTTGCCTCTAGGAGGCTGATGCTTACAGAAGAAACTTAAAGTCAGATACAGCTTTCAGTTATGCCGATGTAAAACACAAGCATGTGAATGACTGGCATAAGAAAAACTAGCTATCCTGAAGTTTTGAGAATTGGAATAAGATTATGATGCTCATGATGCTATCAGAGTTCACATGCATCAGGTAAGAGAACGGGTATCACTATTACCATCCAAATGATTCCACAGACAGCTTAGCACATTGTCAGCACCTTCAGGAAAATGAGCTCTATATTACTTAGACATAACTTGTGGTTTAAAAAATTATAACAGTTCTGCAAATTTGTGTTACTTGACCATTAAGTGGCTTAATAGCCACCTGCTGGATGCCTTCTTTATATCAGACACTCTGGTGTCACTTTGTGATTAAGAGCAGAAATACTAAGAAAACCTGATCAATACCTGAGACTTATCTTCTTTATGTTTGTTGGTCTGAGCTGTGAATCAATTACATGATTCTAGATGCATGATATCTAATAATTGTACATATATTTTACTCATATGTGCAAGTTATTTCATAGTATTCTGTAAGTTTACTGTTCATTTTGAGGGTCTTTGAGTGGACAGCACATAGTCCTGTTTACCAGCGGTATGTAGAAAACACCTCCGTGCATCTGGTTCTGAAATTATAGGAAGCGTGGAGGCTTGAGAAAAGTCTAAGAGAAGAAAATTTTAATTGTAGTACAGCTCTTCATCATGAAATAGGGAAAACAAAAGTTCTTTGAAAAAAATCTTAAATGATACTGCTAACTTTGCTTCTGTAATCTTTTAAAATTACATTTAAAGGGAATTTTCTGTACAGTTTATTCAGGTCTGGAAGGCCTGTTAAAGCTTAACTAGTTATACCTCATGTGAAATAGGCTCTTTTAGAATATCTTATCAATATTAATTAAATGTAATTGCCTTTTCTCTAATGTTAACTCTCATCCCCAATGTCTTATCCCACACCAATCACAGCTTTTATACTTGTTTCTTGAGTTTTGTGCCTTTTTGTTTGCTGAATTTTCAGATGGGTCACATCTGGTATTGATATTTGATCTTGGGGCATTTCATTCTTTAGATTTGTTGGCTTTCCTTCACGTTCTTCATTCTTTGTGATCATTGTCCTAGAGTTATTTTTTTTTTTATTTCTCCTTTAAAGCTTAATAAGAATTTCTTGTAACCTCCTTAGGATTATTAACTATAATTCAGGCATCTTTAGTTTTTGCAAAACTATTGCTTTAGTGCTTCAAAATAGTTAAGACTGAGTTATGAGATACACTCTTAGAAATGCATAGAATTTTTTTAAATGAAGTAAAAGTGCATGTTTGGTGTTCCCAGTGGGAACTCTGAACTCAGTTCCAAGATGGTTAAACGGAGGCATGCTCAGAAACACAGTTCCCATACACTGTCACTGAGTGAGGTGTCACTGTCTTTCCCAACATGTATGAATTGGTAATTGTGAGTTCCACATAATATCAGCTGTGACCAGAGTGATTTTTACACTGTGAATTTTCTCTTGGAAACATCTGGCAGTTATACTTTGGGGAAAATATTCTTATGTCTTTATTTTCCTAGTCACTTGCCCTTAAAACCTTAATCCCTGGACTATCTATTCTATGATTCTTTCCTAGCATCATTCAGTTCTGTGAGTCCTCCCTTGAAAAATGGCCTTAGTCTTTTTGGATCTTTTTGGAATCCTGCTGAAATCATTATGTATTCATGTTGACATTCTAGGCTACATTCTTCTCCCTCCTCGGCTGTGCATTTAAGACCATTCACAATCTGGTCTCAGCTCCCTTCCTAGACTGAGCTCCACAGACATCCCAGTTGAATGCCCCCTCGTTTCTCTAGTCTTCCTGTTAAATAATGTCAAATATATTTCCTTAACAGCATCCTCTTCCTCCTAGAGTTTCTGTCTCAGTCTTCTGCCATTCAAGTCTCTTTCAAGTTAGGTGCTCAAAATCTTGATTTATGACTACATCATAATCAGCTATCTTGTTATATATCCTTTATATACAAAACCTGTCTCTCTCACTAGGTAATAGAAATTAAATATTTTATCCCATGTCTGTATCCCCAATTTTTTCAACAATGTATTTTATTTTTATAAATAATCTTATCAATTGCTTTCCCTGCAAAGTACCTACATAATGATTACATATTTATTATTATGTCAGCATGTCTCAGTGAAATGTTATTAAATTTTCATGGCTATTGCTGTTATTATGGCAATATTATTTTCTTCCATGGAACATTGCCATCACCTGGCCCTTTGAGTGTAAGGACAATAATAACACAAATTTAATTAAAAAATGTTATGTACTCCCTAACCAAGTGGATTCCCTTTTCATCAATAAGACAAAAGCTCTATTGAATGTGTTATTGCAGTGATAAAGTAATTTCAAATTAGATTACAATGCAAATGAGTTGGCTAGGATGTATTTTTGTTCTTGGTAGGAAAGCGAGACCAGATTTGTGATTCTGATGGATTTCTTATTAAAATGGACTGTGCCTGACTTGTATAAATACGCTCTAAAAGTACAAGCTGACCATTAATAGGCTCTGTGTTGACTATAGTGCTTTTCTGTGTGGTAGAATACTAATTAATGCATTTAATGTCATGGATGAGTAGGAAGAAAACCAGCCTTGACACTTAACACATTTTACAAATAATGCAAATAGTGGTAGCCCTCATCTCATCCTTGTTGATTTGCAAAACTCCTGTTTCATTCCTCATTAGACTGTTGTTTTAAAGGGGCACACACAGGAGGGAGGCCTTTATCACATGCATATAAAGACAAAAGATAGACTTAAAATCATAATATGTCTATTTTATGTTATATTATTTTTGCTATTTTACTTCAAGAACAAAAACCAACATATGTGTAACACAGAAGCATTCTACTTTCCGTACTTTGTCTTTAATGACAATCTCTTTGTGAGAGAGAATTAGGGAGTTTTTTTTCACTGCAGTATAATTTCTAGCAATCTACCAGGTAAGAGAGTTCAGGTAGCTTTTTTCTTCCATTCTGTTTTAGATTAAGTTGTATTGTCTTAAAAAGACTTTTTTTTTAACATGTTCTAAAAAGGAAAAAAAAAACTGTAGTCTTGTATTTTAAAAATTGCTATATTAATATTTAAATCGTCAAGTTTATCAGGAGTTTTGACATGATGCTTTATGTGATAAATAAACGGTATACTTATACAGCACAATGATAGTGTTTAAGATCAAATGAAACACTTTGTCAACACTTTGCATGTAGATGAAGGTATCTTATGGCTTCTCTTTTCCAGTTTAGCACACTTGTTTGGGGAAATTATTTAGAAGTTGTTTAAAATTGAATTAGATTACATAATAGCATGTATATGAGAAACATTTCATAAATTACACAAAATAGGGGCAAATAATAAGCTTTGTTCCAGACCTTCATTCATTTTATGATTATAATATTGTACCTGCAGGTGCATCATACCAGTAATCCAATATATCTTCAAATTATTGAAGTAGGCATAGATTTCAATTTTTGAAAAATATTACAATGTATTTTAAAGTCCACTTTATATAATAAGTATATATGTTGGGAAAAGTCTTTTAAAGTATATACGATTGGAAAAACATTCTGAAGAAAATGGAAAACAAAAAAAAATGAAATAAAATTCAGTGGCGAGCAGCTATGTATTCCTTGGTTTGTGTGATTAGAAGGCACTGAAATTTGTATTTGAGGCATAGTTTCCTGGGGCAAGCCTTGTTTTATGAATCTTTTAAGTTTTGGGTGTGGAATAAAATATCTGGCATTAACAGAATTTTGGGCCCTGTGTCAATGGTGCTTATAATAGCTGTTGAGCTGCATGAAGCAGGGGCACTACACACCTGGAAATAACCAGGTACACTCTCCCGGTACATCCTCCTAAACATGGAACTACGTCATGTTTATGCATATATCTAAAGAACCAACTCTGGGAGAACATGGTTTAACTTATATTTACTTCAGTCCAAGTGCCTTCTCTACAGAGCTCCACATAATGTAGTAATAAAATGTGTATTGAACTGGTGTGATATTGCATCCTTTGAATTGAGTTCAAACCTATGATTTTCATATTATTTTAGAAAAAGTGCACCCCAAAATACATATACTATATACCCACTCACATTTTGTGTATGCATACATATTTATGTTGTGAACAGACCTGAGAGTATGTTAGCATTACTGCCATTGAACTACTATCTCTCTGTTGCAAAGTTATCGGTATGAAATGCATATAGAAGCTCATTATATATTTTATTTAAGTATAAATTTGACACTGAGCCCATTTCACAGTGAAACACCAGCGTCTTTTCAGTTGCAAGTTCTTCCACATCGATTTGTGGGAAGGGACTTTGGAAGGCAGCTAGGCTCCCCACTACACTATCAGCACAGAAAGGAACTTTGAAGTCTTAAAGCCTTTTGCTATTTAGTAAACTTAGAGTAAATTAAATCACCCTTTAACTGCCTCTTCACCCTTGAATATGGGACTTGTGGTTTTTTTATTTGAATCACTTCTTCATTATTTAACCAGAGAGACATTATAGAAATTCTTATCGAGTATGCAAATGATTTTTAAAAACTCATTGGTTTAGGGCAAACTGCTTAATGAGACTTAAACCAACTGAAGCTTTTACAGCAGATTCCTGGAGAAGATGATGCCTAAACCAGGTCCTGAACATCAGTGTTTCATAGCATTTCTCCTGGACATCAACTTCAAAGGAAGCTCAAGCTCACTCTATTTCTATAGAGCTGCTGTTTTCCCATACTCTCTGTCACGGAAGGTTTCATGAGTGGAGTCCCCTATTTCAGAACTTGGAGATTAATTAAATTTTTATTCTAACATAAAATATTTTATTTGTTATTTCTTATTGTATGTGTCTGAATTCATTGCCTGCATGTATTTCTTTTTTTTTTTTTTGTGAGTTGATGTATATTGCTGTACATGGCCCTCATTTAATAGGGACATTTTCAGATACATATATAGTGTTCTTTTTTCTCCCCACACCCTTCCTTTTTCCAGCCCTCCCTGTCTCCTTAGCCTCCTTGTTTCCCTAGACAGTTTCACTCTTATTTCCATATTATATATCCATATGTGCTTTTATGCATTCGTTCACAATAAGGGCCACAAATGAGAGAAAACATACAGTATTTGTCTTTCTGAGACTTACTCAGTTCAATCAGTATGATGACTTCCAGTTGCATTCATTCTCCTGCAGATGACAGAATGTCATTCTTCTTTATGGCTGAATAAAATGCCACCTTCTCTTTGTATCACATGTTCTTCATTCATTCATCTGTTGATGGACACCTGTGTTGATTTTATACATTACCTATTGTCAATAGTGAAGCGATAAACATTAATGTGCAAGCATCTCTGTGGTATGTCAACTTGAAGTTCTTTAGGTAAATACCCAGACGTGGTATAGCTGGATGGCCTGAAGGTCTGTTTGTAGTTTTCTAAGAAATCTCTGTGCAGATTTCTGTAATAACTGGGAGCTTTTCATTTCATTCCTTAGCATGAGGCTTGCTGGGCAGGTCAAGGGAGTCAGAATAGATTACTCCTTTAAGCTTCTGACTTTTGGAATCCATGGGTCTTGAAGTTTTTCTTTTTGCATATTGTATCTGCAGACCTCTGGTCCAAAAGACTCCAGTTCCCTCTAATTTTTGCTCTTTCTACTGAGAGAAATAAGTCTGAACCTGTGTTAAGAAAAAAATTGTAGAACTGGAGAGTTTGTTCAGCAGTTAAGAGCACTGACTAGTCTTGCAGAGGACCTGGATTGGATTCCCAGCACCCACATGTTGGCTAACAGCCATCCATAACTCAGTTGCAGGGGATCCGAGGTCACCTTCTGACCACCATGGGCCCTGTACAGCTTGCATGTATGTTTAAGTGCGCCTATCATGCAACACTCGCCAAGGTAAGATGAAAGTCTTGGATCCCTTGGAACTGGAGTTATGAACGATTATTAGCCACCATCTGGGTGCTGGGGATTGAACCTGGGTCATATACAAGAGCAGTCAGTGTTCTCACGATTGCTGGCCCATCTCTCCCCATCCCTCATGCCAACCATGCACTAAGTTCTGTAGATTCTATTTAATCTCTTTTGAGTCCTTTGTTGATTAAGCCATTATCCCCACCTATAAAAACAATGAACTATTCTCGCCATTCCTTTCTCAACTCTGTTATTCCTGTAACTTAAAAATTAAAATCCCCGTGGTAAAACCCTGAGTCTATCCTCATCCTACAAATACACACTTCTTCACACAGGGCTCCCCATGACACGGGGACAGTCTGCCTTCTCATGTTCATGCCATCTCTATTACCAACTTCCTTCTAAAACTCCATTATGCCCAGTGTCTCGAAAAAGACTGTGTCCCAAGTGGCCCCTGTGCTTTGAGTGTTCTAGGTAGTTGTCATCATTGTCTGGGCATTCACCCTCATCCCTCATTTCAGCATCACTATGAAGTTTTTGCTCATCCAGTCCATGGTCCTTAGCTGCTTGTCTGGGTGCATCTCTTCTTTGTGTTCTCTGGGTACCTAATGCACAGCCTGGATATTGTCATTTCCACCTTTCTAAAGCATTTTAAATTGCTAACTTGTATCCTTCTGTGTAAGTGATGAGTTCCATGAGGTCAGGAGCCATATTTTATTTATCATTCTGTTCCTTATCTGTCTTAAACAACATTATTAAGCATGTTAATATTTTAGTGTTTCCAGTATTTCAGGCAATTAGCAAATATTAACTCATTTACTTCTCAAATACATCAAGGTTCCCATTTGAGATATTCACTGAGCTTATATCCATTTTCTAGCTAGCAGCTGATTTTCCCTAGTACTTGTTTTTCCCAGATATGTATAAAATGTTGAAAAAAATTCTATTGTACAGATAGTTTTACTAGTGATTCAATAAGTAAAGCTCAAACCTTGCTGCAATTTTTTTTTTTAAAGGGAGACAGTAAGACTGACTCGAATCACCGTGCACTCGAGACGTTTTTCCAAAATGATTCTGAGTGGGGAAAGATTCTCAATGTGTAAATATTCACCATATAGTTTTGAAGAGGGAGCTTGTAGAATATATTTATAGCTTTTTCCCCAGGGATAGGTGTGAGAATCCTTGTGTGAAGGGGACCTTCCTGTAGCCAGAGCCCATGACTCGGGGTGTGGACTGACTCTGCAACATCAGCTTCTAGGTAATGGGCACTGTCAGTTACACTGCACCAAGCTGTCACTTTTATAGTGCGCATGCTAAAGCTAAAGTGATGAAATTGAATTTCTCCTTGATATGCCACTGTCTCCTCCTCTGAAACAATCCATCAGAAATTACGGAGGAATGCAGCACCCAAGATAAGAGTTTCAGAGAAATAAAGTGACCTCAGTGCTATTACCACTGTTGTCTTACTTCTCTTCTGTTATTTTAAGTACATAATGGGAATTTAACAGTGTTTAAATATCTGGCTATGTAATGACAGGTGTGAATATTTTAATGAAGGGAGAAAGAAGAAAAAAGGAAAAAGCAAAGCAATAAAATATAACTCGTTGATAGTCAGCAAGCTCCTGAGGTTGACTTTTAAAAACATCTTAGCTTTTGTCTAGAAAATAGTAAATATTTTGGTGGCCATTCAAGATGTGTTTCTTAGAAATGATCTATTTTAAGTAGATATAGTACAATCTTTTGGAAATATTGAACTCGGGTAAAATGTGCACACATTATATATATATATATATATATATATATATATATATATATATATATATATGTAATGGGCTTCAGGTTGGAAATAAATTTCAGATGTTTTCAATGTTTTTAGTGAGAGTAACCACGAATGAATTATCCATACAAACAGTAGAGATGGCCTTGAGCTACACATTTGTTAGATGTTTGGATTCTTCAAGATGTTTCTATTTTGAATGAAAATTCTCAGAAGTTTTACCAGGTTGCTCAGTAGGATTTACGGGGTCCCTATTATTACTATCATTTTTTCACTTTAGAATTTTTTGACAATAGCATTGGGAAATGTTTTAGCAATTAAGCTTATTAACAAGTACAAATATTTCTTAATATTTTTTCCTTTTATAATTGCTATATTTTTAAATAGTGTCTTTTTTACTCAAGAAAGAAGCAAAAACTTTAAATGCTCATTTATTCATTCTGGGCCTATCTGAATTTTATAGATTATACAAACTTATGTACAGGATATTTTAAAGCTTTCTAGTAACTGATGGGGATCAATAATAAATCAGATATAATGAAGATTTGCAGTTCCTTACCTGCTAATTAATAGGAAATTAGGATACTTTTCATGTTACTTTTTATGATGGACTCAAGCTAAATAAATAAAACAGATTTTAAGAACATACGTTGATTTTGAAACCATTTTTCCCCATTGTTGTCTAGTGTTAAATTTAAGAAGACACTCATGTTGATTGTTCTCCACCTCTTGGTTCACTTTAACTCTTGGGATTCATTTGGCTTTTTATTTTGCTCATTCCAAATAGTGATGTTTTATTTCTTTGTGGGAGAGGCAGAGAGGGATTGGGTTGGTAGATTGACTTGGGGACATATGTTGCATGTGTTAATAGTGTCTAAAAAAAATCATTGAATTTGTTCTTTACCATTTTATGTGTGTATACGAGGCTGTCCGACCACTCATCGGCTCCACCCTCCCTCGTCTCACTCCCATCACCTCTCAAAAGTCTCCTTTCCAGGTTCATGTGTTTCTCTTTTGCTTAAAGACCCCATGGCCTTAACCAGGGCCTTCTCTGTGTCGGTGGGTTTTGGAATTCTGCAGTGGAGTTTGAACCGCTCTTCTGTCCATTTCTGGCTTTGACCAGACCCATTCTTTCTCAAGTTCAGTGTAGGCAACTGCATTGCATCGATTCGTGATTGGAACGGCTCTGCCTCGTGATGTCATATCCCTCCTTCCACCTCTGACATTCTTTCTGTTTCCTCGTCTGCCATGAATCTTGGAGAAGGTGTTTTAAATGTCTTGCTTATGACTGAGTTATCCACTCTATGAACTCCAAGATGCGCACAGTAACTCCATAGTGACACAACTATTATATGGGAAGGCAATTATTTTCTCATTGGACTTGAGGCTCACTCCCCAGGAGAGAATCCTTTTCTGGTACTGTAAATTCCAGTCAAAAACCCATGCCGGGGACTGGAGAGATGGCTCAGCAGTTCAGAGCATGTTTGCTTACTACTCATGCAGAAGGCCCCAGCATCAACCTTGAATGACTCATAACTGCCTATAATTCCAGCTCCAAGGGTTTCTGACACCTTTGGCCTCTGCAGGCACCTGCATCCACATACATACCCATGTACATACACATAATTAAACATAAAGTAAATCTTAAAGGAAGAATGCCATGCCAGGGGGAGTAACAGGCCTTAGAGGGGAACCTACCCGTGTGATTTGGCTAAGCTGAGATGACATCAAACTGCTTTCCAATTATTTATGTTTAAACTCACAGAAAATGATACCATCACCTTAAATCAGAGAAGACTTCCTGTGCAGAAAAGGTTGTGAATGCAAAGACACGTGATTGCTCAAGATGCAGGTTGAATAGCTTTTACATATGGAATGATCTGGGTGGGTTGTCTTCTGGCTGGTTAGCTGGATGGTTGATTGGTTAGATGGTTGGTAAGAAGCCATTTTCTGAGGATTGAGGTTGCTTTGAAAGCAACTAACTAAAAGCAAGACAAAATGTCTTACTGGTAATGAACTTAAACTTTTCTGTAGCTCTAAATGGTAATAAACCTGTTTTATTTGTAAAATAAAGTAGAAAATCTTAGAGTAAATCATTGAACATATTTCAACAATTTGAGATAAAACATTTTCACTGAATTGAGTGGTTATTCAGAGACATCAATGAAATGTCCCCCATTGGGCATGTTTTAATTCCCTTTGGACATTTTTAGATAACTTGTGGTTGTGAAAAAGCCAAACTCAAGACAGAATTTATAATTCACATTGTATAAAGCTTAAGGTCAGGCACCTGTTTTCTAGTTATGTATATGCTTGTTGAGTGTGCAAGCACCCTTCCTTGTCTCTCTCTCTAGACTCATTACACACCAGCACTGAAGAGCCAAAAGGGCCATTGGCTACATCTGTTGCTACTATTTAGGAAGGCAGCAACACCTGGAACCACAGACAGTTCATATGGTTGCTTCCCTTTCAGATAGGCAACAGAGCAGAGCTGTTATATAAAGTGTTCATTTATGCAAAGTCATTTCAGTTTGTAAGCTGTTTTATACAGAAACTTTGCCAACATTATGAATTTCGCTTACTATGTTGTCAACCAAGAAATCAAGCAATGAACATATTTACATGCACTGAAAGTCAGTAATTTTGGTGTAGTTGATACCCAAAGAGAGACTCCCCGTGTGTTTCCTCTTTCACCTCTGCTTCTACATCAGGGTGGAGATAACATTATTTAACCAGTTCTTACACCAGTTAATTAGGTATTAGGTAACATTTACATGTCATAAATAGCCATCCACTGGAAATCATAGTGGTGTATAATTGGAAGTGCTCTCCTAAATTGTTAGAGATGTTATCTGTGTCCTGTGGGACTGTTTAATAAAGTACTTAGCATAGCAGAAGCCTAAGATAAATGATGAATGGTAACAAAGAATTATGAAGAGTATGGTCACCAAAATTTTGGTGGTGAAGTTTTACTAAACCTGATGTGAATTGGATGCTGGGGGATTACTCCATTAGTAAAGTGTCTGCTCAGCAAGCATGAGGCCCTGGGTTTGGAGCTCTAGAACCCATGTAAAGTTCATCTCTGTAGAGCACTTCTGCAGACCCAGCATTTGGTGGGAGTGGGGCTGGTGGCAGTGGTGGTGATTGTTGTTGTGATGGTTCTAATTGTGGTTTGGTTGTGGTGGTTGTTGATGGTGATGGTTTTGGTGGTGGTGGTTGTGGTGGTGATGGTTTTGGTGGTGGTGGTTGTGGTGGTGATGGTGGTTCTGGTGGTGCAGACAGGTGCATCATAGGCATTCATTTGCCCGTCACTATAGCCAGTTAGTGAGATTCACTTTAAGCAAGTGGCAGTGTCTCAAAAAGAAAAAGGCACAGGACATGGAGCCTGACGGAAAGATAGAGAAAACAGAATGTCACCTCTGCTTTCCCCATGCACACATCAGTGTACACACACAAACACGTGCACACTTGCATACACCACACACAAATTAAAAAACAAAATTCATGATAGTTTTTAAAAAATGCAAGTGCAAATTTTAGAACACAGTGTCAAGTTCATTGTAA
Source organism: Eospalax fontanierii (assembly GCA_035773235.1). Lineage (NCBI taxonomy): Eukaryota > Metazoa > Chordata > Mammalia > Rodentia > Spalacidae > Eospalax > Eospalax fontanierii. The sequence continues at coordinate 26,394,968 of CM069530.1, forward strand.
TTGATGCCCAGACCAAGAAAAGCCACACAGATTGTGATCACATTCTCTACTTGGAGGATTAATAAAGGTGTAGTTATCCATGACACATTGATAAGGGATGTTCCCTCTGTTTCTAAGCATCTGTCTTCTTCATGAATATGTGTGTGAAGCTGCATAAATAGCTCCCCATCTCTAGATGATCGTGTTGTACATCTGTACAAAAAAGTCTTTATGCCTTTGGTCATATCATTTGACACGTGAACTGATTCTCCCTTTGATATGGTAGTTGTTCTGGATTTGTCACTTGAGGCTTCCATCTTATGGTTGAGAACGAGAAATGAGTGTAAAGGATGTGGACATAATTAAATACAGAAGAGAACAGCCAGTATGCTATACTAGGTTAACAATTGATCTTGTTATCTAAAGACTTAGGTTCAAGTCAGTCCTTATTTGTGTTGATATTTCTAAGACCTAATTTTGTTTGCAAACATTTGAAAGGGATTGTAACCCATAATTGCCCAGTTCAGGCTACGCATAGAAGTTTCTTAGTCATGTACCACTGGTGCCAGTATTTGCGTCTGTCTTTCTGTCTGTCTACCTATGTATGAATGAATACACAGATATGTCTAGTGTTTAATATAGAAAAATACACATAGAAATAAGAATTTTTTTTCCAGAGGATGGTTTGTAGTTGAATCATATCACTGATCTTTTAGTTTTGATTTATTTATTTTCAGTTTATGTGTATGAGTATTATGCTGGCATGTATATAAGGGCACCCATGTTGTGCAATGCAAAGCCAGAAAAGGGTGTTGGATCCCCTGGAACTGCATAGAGAGAGAGCTGTTATTGCCATGTGGGTTCTGGGAATCAAACCCTGGTTCTTCTGCAGGAACAGCCTGTGCTCTTAATTGCTGAATGTCTCGCCAGTCCCACATCACTATTCTTAAAGCTAAGACCTTTGTGATAGGCTATACAATGATGGAAGTGTACTGTACTTCCTCAGTGGCAGGTTCACAGAAATAACATGAAGTCAGAATCCTTCTTTTAATAACAGTCAGTTTTAAAACTGCCCATACAAATAATAGCTCAGAGAGATAGTGTCAAAGAATATCAGATTACAAAACCAATTTTTAAGGCTTCTACCTTAATTTAAGGACTCATCTCTCTCTCTCTCTCTCTCTCTCTCTCTCTCTCTAGCAAATGATAATGTGGTAGCATAGAGTCTTAAATAATATTGTTTCATCCATGCAACATAGTATTCACATTCATATTTTTGTATATAATAAATATTAACTTGTTCCTGGCTTAGGGAAATCTCTCACCATGTTGGAAATCTTTTCTCATTAATAAAATAACAAATACCTAAAACACACTCTTGTTTCTGAAATAAGGGGCTCATTGTTTTGTAAACAAAGTGACAATAGGTGCTCTGAGGACAAGTTGATTCCACCACCCACTTGCTCTTCCATGTGGCTCCGCCATTTGTTCTGACATCATCTCTGAAATCCTCCAAACAAATCTGATATCAACACTGTATCCATTGTGGACCCTCTCTAGGAGCCAGAGCGTGCAAAGCAACAAATCACACAGGGACATCTCTTCCCCTGCTGCTTGGAAGAAGATGGCAAGGGAAGATCCAGACTCAGAATTTGAAGCATAGCTTTTCTCTCTAGGTCTCTGGGTCCCTCTCCCTCCCTCCCTCTGTCCCTCTCTAGTTCCTCCCTCCTTTTCTCTCTCCCTCCCTCCCTTTATCCCTGCCCCTCAACCACCTTGTCCCCTTCCTCCTCTACTCTTCTTCCACACACTTCCTTAAAAAGACAGCAGATTTGTTCTCATGTAACAAATATGTTTCCCATGTGCTGAAAATATTTATTGAAGCTTTTGTCTCCCAGTTTATCCACCGAGAATGCTACCCCTCCTTGCCTCATGGGAACAAAACCTGTCAGCCCACATACAACCTGTTAACCAGACACCCTTGAGAATATGTTCTATTTCTAAATAGTCTGGAAAATTTGTGTGTGTGTTTAAATTTTTCTTCACCATAAAGCTCTCTCCATTTGAATTGCCCTATTCAGCAAAGTGCATACTTAATAACAGCCACTTTCCCTTCAAGAGAGACTACAAGGGAAGTGCCTGTTTATCTAGCTGATCAGTTACTCCTTTGTGGTCTGGCATAGCCTTCCATTGTACTTGAAGGGCCCAGAAACAGCCTCCCATTCCAAATGATTTAAGCAGCATTTAAAAAAAAAAAAAAAGAAAGAAAAACCCCCCAAACCCAAACAGTGGCCATGGAGATAATTTCTACTTTGAATTCTTTGCCTGTGACATTATGCCTTAAGCTTGCAATACTGACTAAACCTGAAATTGAAATTAAAATTAAAGACAACAGCATCGGTTTGGAAGGTTTCTACACAGCTACATGTTGCAGGTAGAAAGTAGTTACTTCCAGTGGCTGTTTTCTCTACCAGTCATGTGGACAAATTAAACAGATTTCTTCACTTGTAAACTCCAAGCCAGAAACTAGCTTGTCATCATACTTTCTGGCTTTGTGTGGTGGCGGCTGCTTTGGTTGGGCAGTCAGTACTTCATGTCCTATAGGAGAGCCTTGTAAGAAAAATGGAGTCTGCCCTTCAAGAAAGACATGTTGACCACGTTGAATATGTTTGTTTCATGGTTTTGAAATCTTGTTTTGAATAAGCAAATTGTATTTGCTGGCAGATAGCCCCAGTTCCTTGTTTTCCCTGTTTTCGTCAGTGCAAATTTATCTTTATGTCACTTGACCCCCTTTCAGTGATGAAGTGTGTGGTACATATGAAGAAATATTTACACCAAAGAATTCTTAATGTTTTCATTTCTTGAGGATGCTTATTTTTAAAAAGGAGGAATGTCTCTGTCATCTCTAACCATAAGCAATTAGAGTGAAATCCTTTGAAGAGAAAGTAAGCCTCCTGATCCTGCTAGGAAGACCGGTGTTGGTTTATTTTGTTACCAAACTATGTTAACTGTTTTCACTAGGTGTTTGATTGAACATAACCATGACTGGTTTATTTCTTGCTTGATTTCTGAAATGAATGACTGAAAGCTTATTTTTGGTTTGTTTTTCATTTGGTTTCTGGAGTGAATTTCCTGCTGCTGTAATTGTCATTGGAGATGACTCGACTTTTCAAGCTCTGAACCTTGGTCCACTATGTTATGTCCACCTGTCCCTGGACCATTATTTGCTATGTCAATTCTTACACATTAAGCTAGGAGTGAATGTTCTCTCAGCTCCACTTGCCTCCATTGTCAGCACATTTTTATTGCCAGGCATGCATCGTGCTAAAGGGTATTTGAATTTTGACTGTCTACTTTTCGTTCACAAAAAGATAATCATTTTTATTGAAAAATAATCACCGAGATTGGAATCAAGGTTATATGACAACCTAGCATCCTATAGGAGTCTTTTCAATTATGATTCTAAAAGTCAGTTCTTCCTGATCTTTGCTTCATTGATGGTGTTATGGGAGGGAGCAAGAGTTAAATTGTCTTGAAGGTAGAAGAGAAAGACGAATAAGGTGAATGAGAAAGAATATCTGAAGCTACTTAAGGGAAGAAGATAGCTGAGGAACTAATAACTCTAAGGAACATTCCCAGAGCATCTAGGGGCTAGAGTCTTCACTGTGGGTTTCCTTCTATGCCCTGAAGGGATATCTTCATGTGCAGTGGGGGGAATAGGATGGTGTCAGTTCTATTCCACATCCTCATTAACTCTTGCTACTCTAAATTCCTATCAGTTCTAAATGCCATATATGACTCTATATTTGATAAAAACAGCTATTCCTGCTCTTTCGTTTCTCTTTTAAGACAGGGCCCTCCCGACTTCATTTAGGCTCTATTTAGATGCCACAGATTTCCTCTGGTTGAGTTCCATTTCTCTAGTCTGTATTTATCATCATTATGAGTTCCCTTGAGAAATGAGTATCCTTAATCATATAAATGACACAGATAGGGAAAGAATAATCAGAATCAGGGAAAATGTTATTTCTCCTGTTAGTAGATACTCTTCTGTATATACATTCTGTAACTTTACACAGAGGTTCAAATTATTATTTTTCTGCATGCCAGGCCCTTTTTAAATTTTCAATCTACTATTTCATTTAAAACTTGGGATAGTTCTAGGAAGCAAGTGCTATTATTACCTTCCATTCATGTACAGAGAAACTTAAGCATAGATTGTGAGAGAACCTTAGCTTAGGTCATCCAACTCATAAGAACCAAAGCCAGGGTCTGAGGTACGAAGTCTGGATGAAGAACTTGCGTTTCCTGCCACTTGGTTAGGAGGTCTTTACTCTGGGCTAATAATTGTGCTAAATCACAGAGAAGCCTTGTAAACCCCAAGTAGGAGACATTATCAAGCTCACAGCATTTCTTAGGCTTGGCAGCAAGGAACAGAACCAAATAAAAAAATAAGTACATAAATCTTTATTATATCACTACAATACCAAACTGTTCCAGGCTATAGCCTTTATGGATCACATGCAACTATTAGCAGCCATCTTCAACATTGGGAGACACCAAAGCACTTTTGTTGCCAAATCTTTGACATAGAATTGATATCCAGTTTGTTGTAGGGAAATTTTCTAGTATGCAGGGCTATAGCTAATAGGATCAACAGGAGGAATCAAGGTAGACAGATAATAGGTACCCTAAAATGAAGCTATTAAGAAGCATTGGAGGAGATTACCAGTATTTAACAGTCATTAGAGCCAGATATCATGACCTAGATTTAATGTAGGATTGCTTTGCAAGCAGGCATTTGATTTGCTCTTTCAAGTGATTTCCCTCGCTTAGTTTTCATACATCACAAGCACTTAGGCCTGTTGTCTTAACTGCCCGTGACACTTTAATCTTGGAAACAATTATATGGCCACTGGATGCCACTGTTGCTCAACCAGAAGTCAGAAAATGAGAATTCCTCTGGCAATACAATATTGAGTAATTAAAGAGCATTAGTGCTATTATTAACTGGAATTATGCTCTCAAACTATGTCTCTCAAATATAATTCCCGTATTTGAGTTGTACTTGCTGAGGGCAGGTAAAGTTGGGAAAAGATGCAAATGCTTAGCAACTAATTTTCAGTGTATTTTACTTTCAAATGCCCTGTTATAAAAATACTTTCCACCACCCCGGCTTAGTGTTCCATAGCTGACAGTCTCTATTAGTTATCAGCTAATGTTGCAGAATAAGACCAAACAAGGTGTCATGGCCTCAAGCTATTAGAAGGGCCTCTTCATCCTAACAAAGACCCTGGGGCAAAGATACTTTGCATGAACAGTCACTGGAATATTATTTAGATGCACTGAGCACTGCATTGCAGATTGAGAACCTTAAACAGCTTCTCTATGTATACTAGACACACAAATAAAATAACTATATTGCATACCTTTTAAAAGCAATATAAGAATTGTGTGATTTGGAAAAGATCAGGTAGGATTTGGGGGTAAAACTCTGAAGTAATCCATATACATGAGGTCAGTCTAGAAACAACTATAATTGCTTTGTATGGCAAGATTTGCATAGCAAACACTTCTGATTTAATGTACACTGAAGGCCACGGTAGTAGGAACGAACTTTAGTATCTTTGTAGAATGCGTGTCTTGTGATCTTGAAGGTATACTTCTAGCCAGCACAAATAGTTATTGTGTGCAGAGAAGCCAAGTAAGCCACAGTCCCTGTTTAAATATTTGAAATTATTACTTTTATCTTGCCAGCTAGTTGATTTTGTGTGGTTTAAACATAAAAGTGAAATTTCGCATTACTGGCAAGTGTTCATCCTTCAACTTTATTCTGAAAAACAGGTGACTACATAATGCATTTGCATCTATGCAAACAAAAGGGGGTTGATTACCTAAAACATCTTTTCTCCCTTTTTCATTTAAAAGTAACACACCCTTTAAGTTTGTCTCTAGACTGGCCTTGTAGTTAGCATTTTGCTATCACTGAGATATGCTGGCCTCACAGAATACAGTAAAATGCTCTACTCAATATGTTTTACTTTGAACCCAGGTTAAATAAAAATTCTCTTTCTTACCTCTTCCTTATTTCAAAATAAAAAGAACATAATTACTTTCTTTCAAAAACATAAATGCATCGGGGGAGTAGGTAAAAGCATAAACGGAGAGGTTATACTACCTCTTACAATATTTAAATTGGTAATTAAACACTTTAATGGTGATACTGTCCTGATAGAAGCAGGGTAGAATACCAACCATTTTAAGTGGTAAAGGCAAGTAAAAATACTTTGTAGGAATATTGGTAGGAAATTATATCCATGCATGTCATCTTATGCATGCATGTTAGCAATGCACACATATCCATTTCACAGCAGACACAAGTTACACTTCATTGTAATCATGCTCTTAAATTGTTTTCGGAGTTGGTGGTAAATACTCTCAACTATTCATGCTTTTTAAAGCAACTTCCCCTAAGATTTATGATGCAATGTACCTGCTGACATTACTAAGACCAATACCCAGAAAGGAAGTACTAGAGAGGCGGGAAACATCCACAGTTACTGCATCTTCACTCCAACAGCACCATGTTCAGCAGTGTGTCTTGGAGTTGCTAAATGGATTGATAAGTAAATGCAGGTAGACAAGAGGTAATTTCATTTGTCCAAAAGTATTCATTTAGCAAAGTCACATTTAGCTGGATGAAGCAGACCTCTTGTGCTTTCCAATTCTAATAGACAACGATAAATTATCACAATTGTTTTATTTTCTTCCACTATTTGATTAGACAAAGAACATTTTTCTTTCTTTATCAATGCTTACTCAAAATAACTGCATTGAAAGCATCTGGTGGCAGCAAGCATGCATTAGCTAAGATGGATATTATTACCTTATGTTGTGTTCATACTTGTTAATGTAATGTTCTTTAAAACACACGTAAAATATGCGAATTTGTTAATGGCCATTTTTTATATAGTTTAAGCAGATATTACAAGGAAATGTGCAAGTGAAGAATTATTTATTCCACAGTTTACACTGAGCTCAACTAAATGTTTATGAATTGGCTTTATGGTTTTTAAATTTTTGTGGGTATGTGTTTTGTGTGCATGTGTATTTGCATGTTTGCTGGTATATGGGAGACCATGTCTCTGTGCGGCTGTGTTGCATGTGGATATGGAGGACAGAGGTTGACATTGGGTGTCTTCTTTGTTTGCTCACCACTTTATATATGGAGATGGGTGTCTCATTTGAACCCAGTCCTCACTGCTTGGGCAAGGTTAGCTAGCCAGCTTGCTCAAGGGATCCACTGTGCTGCGCCACAGGCAGGCTGTGCACACAGACAGTATTTATTAGGGTGATGGATATCTAAACTCCAGTATTCATACTTGAAGCTTAACATATTGAGATGTTTCTCTAGGCCTGATTGGTTTTATTTTAAAGATATGTTAGATCCATCATGAAAGGTAAGACATGGTCAGTTTGCAATATGATGCTAAATACTTTTAATGACACACCAAGCACTTTAAGCATACATTAAGCATAAGTTTAAATATCTGCATTAAATCTCTACATTAAATATCTACATGTTCTTAATATAAACACATTAATGCAATGTTTTAAAGATGACTGTGTAGTTGAGAAAGTAACTTGAAATTTATCAAATGAAGCAATACCAATTTTAACTAGGTTAATTTGACAAAAATTTTCTGATTTTGTATAGCTTTGGATCTTTCCTTTAAAATTATTTTCACAAATGTAAATTTGTTTTACATCAGACCCAAAATTTGACCTGCCAGGTGTCATGGGTGCACACCTTTTATCCTAGCACTCAGGGACAGAGGCAGATCTGTGTGATCAAGGCCAACTTGGTCTACATATTGAGTTTCAGGGTAGCTGGGGCTACAGGAAGTCTCTCTCTCTCTCTCTCTCTTTCTCTCTCTCTTTCATAAATGTCCTACTTGGTCTTGGTCTTGTTTCTCTTAATAAAATTAAATAAAATGGTGCCATTTTTCCCCCAATAGATTAAGCATTATCAGCTCCTTGGATACTGTATTCCACTTTGACATATTTTATACATATAGTATCTTCTTACTAAAATGTTTCTTGTATCTGTATTTTTTAAATGACATGCAATTGTACATATTTTGGGGGTCCTATGTAATATTTTTATTCATATATATAATATAATGATAAAGACAAGGTAATTCAGCATACCACCTCAAACACTGATCACTTATTTGTATTGGAAACAATGCTATTTTACATAATGGCAGCATTCATTTACATTCTCACCAGTGGTATGCAAGATTGTCTTTCTTCAAAGCTTTGCTATTGTTTGTTTTTTCTTTTTATTTATTGGATTTATGTTTTCTATATCTTGTTTATATTTTTGGTTTTTTATTAAATATTACCTATTGTAACAGGATAAAGATGATCTCATGATTAATGATGTTGAGCATTTTAATATATATATGGCATTGTCTTTATTAATTTTTAAGTTTTTTAGTGTTTCACACATGTGTACTATATTTGCATCATGTCTTCCCATTTCTCTCCCCCAACCAACTCTTCTCACATCTTCCCCCTGTCACTCCCTCCTTCTCAATTTCATGACCTATTCTTTTATTATTGTTACACACACATACATACGTACATACACACACAGGCATGCAAGCATGTATACACAAAATCTACTGAGTCCAGTTAGTGGTGCTTGTTTATTTGTACATCATTGTCTTTTCTTGAAAAGTTTCCATTAAGATCATTTATCTATATTTAAATCAGATTATTATCTTTATTAGTAGTAGTTCATTAGTATTAGCTACTAAGCTGATTTTTTATATATTCTGGATGTTAATCATATAGTTTACAAACATATTTTCCCATTCTCTAGGTTGTCTTCAACTTGTTTTTATTTATTTTTTGCTGTGTAGAAACATTTTAGTTTGTTTGTTTATCCTTGGCCCATATCAAAGTTCTGAATTTGTCTCCCAAAGCTTTCTTTCTGTGGTCTCATATCTCTGTTCAAATTTTGCTTAATTTTGAGTTGATTACATGCATAATGAGAGAAAGGGGTCTAGTTTCATGATTTTGGACATGACTATACAGTTTTCTAGAACCATTTATTGAAAAGGCACTATTTTCCTAATGTATATTTTTTATTCCTGGTTCCAGTATCTCTAACCAAAGTTGAATGTGAATTAACTTATATTCATAGTAGTGATTTTTAAACGATCAAAGGTAACTCAAACAGTGTTTGTCATCCTTATGGCAAGTCAAAGGGGAAAACATTTGTCAAGTTATCAATCTATCTTAATAACCTCCTTCTGAAAAAACACATCGATGCCACCACATACCCTTCTCTGAATGCACTCTCTTCTGTCATCAAAATTGATTAATATAGGCTTTGTCTAATATTTCATATTTTGTAGTGCCTTAGAAGACTTAGTAGTTCAAGCAACTCTTTGTCTGGTTCCTAACCACTGGTGAATTGAATATTAAATGTCTTAGAAAGGACTATTCTCTGAGATGCATCATCTGTAAAAGTAGGAAATTGTGCTCCATTTGAGGTTAGGAGAAAAGAAAATAATCTGTCAGATATCTTGGTCTCAGGATGTTTTAGAGACAAAGAGAGGTTTGGAGAACTACAGTAGAGGAAGCCAGGTTATAATGAGAGGCACTTGATCAGGCAAGGAGGAAATTGACTTTTGCAATATTGAAAGAAGAGAACTCAGCAAATTTGTGATCCTTTCTGAACTCTTGGAATCTGTTTGCTGAATCTTTGAAGGCTTATCCAGCCATATACAAAGGAAGAAAATATGCGTTTCCTAAATAATTACTTTAGTTGACTATTTGTTGGGAGCTCAAGAAAAAATTCTAAAAACTCTCTGTGACTCTACACAGAATAACATTCATTTTGGGTTGTATGACAAAGATAATTTTTTCTTTTGAGAAATATGTGAATTAACCACCATGTCATCAAGCTCTTTATGGATTGCAGAGGGAAGAGGGATGTAAGAATTTATCTCAAAGAAACTAATCAGCTTTATCTTGATTTATTTTCAAGAAGGGTTTCATCATATCCTCAATAAATACCCTCAACAGTTAACTTGTTTTTAAACATACAGACAGGAAAAAAGACAGGATTTCTTTCCTTTTTGTTTTTAATCAGTAACTGCTATTGACAATTTATTCTATCTTTCTGCTAATAGATGGAACTTAAGAACATAGCTTAAGGAAATATTATAAAGCAGATCCACAAGAAAAGCATTCATAAGGAAAATAATTTTTTGCGGAACTTTTCAGAAAAGACTGTTCTGTCTACACAGCTGCAATTGTTTTGTAGTCTCAACTACAAACTGAATATGTGTATATTCCCAGGTAATGAGGTCATCAGAGTGGAGCACTCATGAGTGAGATTACTGCTTTGTAAGTAGAAATGAGTGAGTATTAATCTCATTTCTCTGCCATATGGAGACCCCAGAAGGAAGTCTCTCTGAGTTCAAAAAGGGGATCCTACTGGGACCAGCTCAGGAGCTTGACCTTGCACTTCCAGGTTCTAGACCTGTGAGAAGGAAATGCTCCTGAAACTACTAGTCTGGTAATTTTTAGAACAGCTCGAGATAAAAACCATAGTGTCATATGCATCTGTGTTGGTGGCCCAGATGAAGCTGTTTGGGAGTGAGATGAGTGAGAGAAAGACATAGGAATACAAGAAAGATGTTGAGCATGTAGCTATTGTAACTAGCTCTCAGGGAGTGAATGGTCAATCTTAGACATATAATGTCCGATACTTAAGACATAACTACCTACTCATTTAAAGATCAGGCAATAGATAGAAATCAAGAAAATTGCTTGAGATAAAAAATACCAAAAGATAATGGACAGGAGGTAAAATTAGAACCCTAAATTTATGTTTAAATGTTCAAGATAAGATCATTGATTTAGGTTATAGTGTCATTTTCTTATTTTACATTTAACTGTGATTTATATTTATGGCCAATGAATAAATATTTAAACCAGCACCCATTAACTAACCTTTAGGGAAGTTTTAGAAACAAGCTAAAAAATTGAAAAATGAGATTATAGGATATTGTCAGGTTAATTTGAACTTTCATTGCTGTGACAAAATACTTGAGCACGTTGATTTTAAAAGGAATGATGTATTTTGGCTTATGGCTCATGGACTGGATTTGAGACAGTGCTTCCTAGCAGGGAACACATAGTAAAATAGAGCTGCTCACCTTATGACTGTCAGGGAGCCAAGGGATAGAAAGGAATCAGGGTCAAGTATGCCCTTCAAAGGTATAACCTCTCTCTGCCCAAAGCCTAGTGACATACTTCTTTCAACAAGGCCCCACCTTCCGACAAACCGTTCCCTATGAGTTCATTAGTGGATTCCCTTAGTAATGAAGTTAGTGACCTTATGGTCTAATCACTTCTCAATAGTCCTACCAGTTGAAGGGAGGGGGAAGTTTGCAACACTTAAAGCTTTTGAGGTAATCTTAATCAGATCATAACCAGGGCTCCCAATTCAACATCAAAATCTTTCTACTACTGGTAGCACTGAATCACCCATGAATGAGTAAAAGGTATGAGAAAGTAACATGACAAAGGTGACTCTGTTGGAAATATGACTTCAATCAAGGGAATCAATGAGATGTTAGGGAAGAAAAATGAAGCATATAGGCCATGTTATGTATCTTCTTGAGGGGAATTAAGGCATGCATGACCTCACTCAACTTAGAACCTCTCATGTCATGTCATTCTGGTTTCAGGTAACTAATGTGAAAACTGAACCAACTTATTGCTACAAGAACTTGAATACTCTCCACACCCGCCTACATTCCCTCTCTCCTTTTAAGTGGCAGGTCCATTCCTTCTCATTCCTGCCTGGCCATTCCTACCAAGAAAGAAACATAGGCAGGCCAGCCAGCTCTGGAGTTTTAGGTCTCAAAAGCTACCAGAGAAAAACTTATTATGAACTCTTTCTTTTCCAAGCATAAAAATCCCAGAGAAGGGACTCGGTGGAAAAGACTATCATCAAATCAATAGTGACTTTGCCATTTTGATTTGTCTAATTTGACCCAACTTAGAACCACAGAGGGAGTGTTGTTGTAACACGAAGGTTAAATTCCAGATAAAGATGTAAAAAACAGAGGAAGGCAGTTCGTAGGAAGGGTACTCAGCATGTAATTCCAGCCAGCCCTCAGTTTGCTAAGTAACAAATTACTCAGAGATTTTCCATATTGTAAATCTCAGCAACACATTTAAGTTAACTGATAAGGTTTCATTACAAGTGACAAGGAGAAGTGGAGAAAATGCAGAGATCTGTTTCTTGTACTTCCCACATGAGGTAGAGAATGTTCTGTATGATAGTGCTCCTTGCTTATGCTGACTCAGTAGAGGTAGGAAGCCATACTTCTTGGCTTTCATAGTCTCTTTCTCCTGGCTTGCTCACCAGAGCACCACCTTCCTTCATACATCTCTGCTTCTCATATTCAAATTATCTAAGCCAGGCTCTAAGTAGACTGGTCACCATCCAATATAGGATGCTTCTCTACAGATTTTTTGTTCATTCAAATTGTAGGCTGTTGGTCAAATACTCATCTTTGTCAGGTCCTGATTATTGTTTCAGCCAGACAGAACCAGGAAAATATGGGTCAAAGTATACTGAACTGAGAATTAGAAGCAATGTGTGGGTGCACTGGATAATTTAACTAGTAGAAATCATGTATGGGCTGCGTATTGTCTACAAAAAGTAGAGATGGCTAAACCTATGAATTTTAATTGAAATTCCTGTTTGACTAAGATTCATTCTAGAAAACATGACTGAGGTTACAACATGTATAGAGTTTCTGCTATAGAAAGGTTTTGAAATCAGTGTAGGTGGATTATTCTTTTCCAGTATGAGGGAAGGTTTCACATATGCTAGGCAGGTGCTCGGCTACTGAGATACATCAGCTCAGCAAAATCAGTATAGACATAGAAACTATCATAATGGGTACCACTGGGAAACAATTTAAACACTTAATCTTTTTCTCACAACTGAAGGAAAAATATGGTTGTTATAATTCATTTTTACAAGATTATTGGTACCAGAAACTAAATTCTAACTAAATATAGAGGGCTACCCACCACAAGTATTTTTATTTGTCTTTTAAATTGAGATTGTGGCAACAAAATGTAAATTTTAGAAAGAAGCTACCTGAAAGTCATCAAAAGCTGATGAAGTCTAGGGAAGGGGATTGAGTACAGATTGAATGAAAGAAAACGAAAGGGGAGAGTGATAAAGATGGAAACAAAGGAGATTCCAAAGACCTGTGTGCATACCTTTGCTATCAGTATGCTTCTGGTCAAGTCCCCATCACCTGCTCTGGGCTTACACTTTCCCTGCTCTAGTTGCTTCTGGGTGAAAAAGCTCACTTAGGTCTTTTGACCTCCGGTGGGCCTGTTACTTACAGTTAGGTCTAAAGGAGGCTTCATGCTCCAGGCTTTGCTATTACTGTTTTTAGTTTCATGGAAATTCTTAAGGGAAGGGGCCATAGACAGAAGCTATGGGAGTTCAAGTCAAGGACTCAAATGATGATTGAAGAGGCAGGGTGTTTTGATTTTAAAGCATCCTTGATATTTTGTATTTATATATTTGCTGCTTCTAGAGAAAACAAAGAAAAGGCAAGCAGAATACCTGTACAAATAGCAAACCAGTAACCTACACCTCCTTGAAGGTTCAGGTGCCTGCTTAGAGAACAGTTTCAGAACTGTAAAAGACAAAGGCTGTGCACATGCATGACATTTGAATTGAGAGAAGCTCAAACACTCCCACAGCTATCAATGACCCTGCAGAGTGACAGGAAGGAGAAGGCCTAAAGCTGGCTCTGCTAAAGAAGAAGCCTATCTTGAAGTCCCCTGGTTATGATCTAATCTCCTAAACTCTTTCAGACTCAACAGATCAGGTTTGAGACAATTTGCATAATTTTCAGAATCAAAGGACATGGCTTTACAAATATGGATTTTTAGATTGACTCAGTGTTCCGAGCTTGGGAGGGTGAGAGAGACCATATTATATTTGGGGAAACGGGTAATTACATACTCAAGATTCATCTTACCTTTAGATGCTATTGGTTGTGGGCTGTATGTTTTCAAAGTACTAAGCATGGATAGATCCTGAGGGTTGATGGCAGAGAGGGACAGAGATATTTTGTCCAAAGCAATGCTGATGCTGATTTTCCTTATGTTTCTAGGGAAAGTTCTGTGTATGGGCTGGTGTTTTGGAGCAATAAAGAAAATAAATGGTCATTTTCTTGTGTCAAAAATATTGTTCCGCCAGCATCTCTGTCTGACTACTCCATGATTCAGCTGTCCCGGTGTCCCGGGCCTCTGCAGCAGCAAGCGAAGTGTTTCAGACCACGGTCTGGTTGAGCCCTTTAAAACCACCTTCTCCCGCCCTCCCGTTCCCCCCCCATCTCTCTCCCTGACAGGTGTTTTCCCAACTCTAGTGGCCAAGGATTTTGGGAAGTGGCTGAGCCAATAAGATTTCCCTGCGGGGGGGGGGGGGAGAGGAGGCGTGGCTAGCGGGTCAGAGCCGGGGCGGGGCTAAAGCTCTGGGAGAGCCTGCTTGGTTGCGTGGAGGGTTGTTTGATTCCCACCCCCACTACACCCCCCCCTTTTTTTTTTCCCTGAGTCTTATTAATTTCTCTGTAGGGCTGCAGCTGGAGACCGCCGAGCGTTGGAAATGACGCTCGGAGCTTTAATTACCGCAACGGCTGGACAAGTGTGAGGAAAGCTGACAGGGGGGAAAAAAAAAAGGACAGGATCCGGGGAGAAGCCAAGAAGCTCGCCCCGCTCCCCTTCCCTCCCGATTTGGATCGGAGGTGCAAGCAAACTGCACAGAGAGCCCAACATAGCCCGGCTTGGGGGAGAGGCCGGAACCCTGCCTCCTCTTCGCAATCAACTTTTTTTGGAAGCCTTTTTCCCCCTTTCTTTTTATTGTTGACCAACCAGTGAGAGAGAGAGAAAGTGAGGAGGGAGCGAGCGAGCCGAGGATCACACGGGGAAATAGCTGCACAGCCTGGCCCGGAGCAGCCGCCGCAAACAGTCGCGCACACTCCCACCCGCGCACACCCGCGCATCCTCCCGGCCCCTCGCCGGTCCTCGGGTGCCGGCCCTGGAGCCGCGGGCGCGGACTGGCGGTCCAGCCCCGGGAGCCGCTGCGCCGCGCGCCGCGCCCGGCCCCCTTGCGCCCCCACGCGCGCCCGGCTGGGGGATCTCCTCCGCGTGCCCGAAAGGGGCTATGCCATTTGGACATGTAATTGTCAGCACGGGATCTGAGACTTGCAAAAAATGAAGCTGGCGACAGGACTGTGGGTCTGGGTGAGCCTTCTGGTGGCGGCGGGGACTGTCCAGCCCAGCGCTTCTCAGTCAGGTGGGTCGCAGTTCCCTCTCGCGCTCCAGCGGTGGAAGCTGCTGTCTCGGGTGGCTCCCTCTCCTCTTTGCCCATCTGGCACCCGCGGGTTCCCGGGCTGGAGGGACCACCGGAATAGGGCCTCTTGCTTGGGTCGCCCCTCTCTCCATCCCAAACTTACCTTTGTGTGTGTATGTGCGCGCGTGCGCGTGTGTTTAATTAATGTAAGAATTACTCTGCGTTCCTCCCTCCCTCCTCCTTTATTATTTTACCTCTTGCTCTCTCCTTAGCCCCTTCTTTCTTTCTCGCGCGTTTTCTGGGAGCCTAAGCGGGATCGCTTCTGGCGGCGCCCGTGCTTGGGGCGTGGGAGAGCAAACCCCATCCGAGGAGTCTCAGTCCTTCCAGTTTGGGCTCAGGAGGGGGATTAAAAATACCGCCCGTGAAGCAAGCGCAGGGCGGCGCGGAGGTCCCGGGGCTGCGCCCGCTGGGCCTTTCGCGAGTGTGCGCGCTGTGGGGCCGAGCGCCCGCTGCAGCCGGGCGGTGCACCTGTCCAGACGCCGCGACCCTTCCCAGCCCCGCAGCTGCAGCCAAGCGGGCTGCGCGCCGGGCCAGGACCCGGGCCTCCTCCGCGAGCGTCCCAGAGCTGTGGCCGGGCATCAGAGGGGCGCTTGCTTGCAGCCTGCCCTCCCTCTTTAGCCAAAGCGCGGCATGCTGGAACCCGGAGCCCGGCCTAGCCGGAGGGTGCAGCTTTGGCTCGGGGACGAGTTCTTCCTGTAGTTCAACTTGCTATTGGCCGGAGTCCCTCCAACTTCTGTTTACCGCCCGGCCGCGGCGGAGCCCGGAACTGACTTAACCCGTGCAGGCTCCCGGCGCCACTGCTGGCCTCAGAGCTCGACCCCCAGGTATCCCCACAGGGATAGAACTCTTGACCCCCGAGGCAGCGCGGTGGGCTGGGCACGACGCCCCGCAGGGCTCCGGACTGCACCTGCGTGCGAGGGAGCTCAAAGTTTCCAACACTTGGAGTGTTCTGGGGATAAGAGGAGGAGGCAGGAAGGTACAGGGTGTCTGATGTGGCCAAAGGGGCCCCTTTGGGAGAGGCAGAGGGATTTCCGGAACCTACTGGGGCTGGTGGCAGGAGCGTGGGAGTCAGCTTGAGGAGATGAAGCCCTCGGGAGTGGCGACAGGGAGAGCTGTGGGTCCCCGGAGGGTGTCCTTCTGACCTCAGCAAGAAAACAGCACGAGGTAGTTTTCCCGCTCCGCCCCCGCCACCGCCTCCGGGTTGGTGCTTAGTAAATAACAAGTTACAATCTCTGAGCGGTTCAAAATGACCTTCGAATGGCACATGTGCGCCGTTTGTGCTGGCCGTTTGCACCCTCCCAATCGCTCAGAAATTCTTCCTGCATACCAGGTCCCTCTCTCCAGCCACCCCAGAATCACACCGATAGGGACTTGGGATTCCTAACGGCCTCTTAGACACATCCCACTTTAGCTCCCTCCCCATTTGGAGCCCTTTATATATCCTCTCAATGGGTTGATTATGCACATTGACCCATTCGGAAACACTTGCCACTGCCCTGAAGACTTAGCCAAGAGGAATTTCTACCAGAAGACCTACTGGGGGGCTGTGTAGCGTGGCCTCGGTCGCTGGGGGACTCAGCCTCCAGTCCGCAGCAATTTGAAATTAACTGTGCGGCTCCCGGTTGAGCTATGCCGAAAAGCCCTTTTCAGAATTTCTGTAAGGAATGTAATCCAAATTAGTTCTGCAGCTGTCCTCGTCCTCCTCTGGCGACACCAGCTTGTGCCCTTGCTCTCCTCTTCTCTTTTCCCTGGGCGAATTGTCAGACCTACAAGTGAGCCCATTTAGAGCGCGAGGATTAGCGAGCCATTGTTCCGTGTGTGACTCTGTACTTGAAATTCTGGGGGCACAAAAGCGAGCCTCACTTGTTCAAAACACAAAGTGATCTAGATGAAAGGGCCGCACAAAGAAAAGCTCTCGGGTGCATCCCTGGTATAATCGCAACACGCATACTAAGGTGATCCACTGGAAACTGTCAGTGCCCCCAGGGAGTTCTTTTTTTTCCAGCCTCCTCCACCGCACCTGGCGGAGAAAGTTCAGCTGGTTTTAATGTTGTGCTATTATAAAAACAAGTTACAGTCTGGTGAGAGTGAGGCTTTGTGTGTTTGTGGCAGTGTGTGTGTGTGTGGGGGGGGTGTCTCTGCAAGTAAATACATATTTCGTGTCTCGCCTCTCGCGGTTAGCAGTCAGTAGCAGTTTGGAGGAGTTTGTTTTGGTCCAAATGAGAAATTAAGTGCGGATAAGTAAACCAAGCTGCCAGAGGGCGACAAGATGTTGAGTGGATTGCTTTTAGATGAAACAAATTAAGGAAACGAGGGAAGACAATCTGCTTCTCGCATTATTAGACACGCTTGGAGTTCAGGGGAAAGCGGCATATTTTTGAAATGCTAATTTCCTAAGAAGCAGAAGGAATACACCTTATTTACTGCTCTATGTGAATGGAATATATATATATATACATATATATATGTATATGTATATATGAGCTTCTATTGTATGATCTTCAAGATGTATCATCTTAGGAAAATTGTGCGGAAGAGTTTCTGGTTTTTATTTTCCCTTTTGCTTAAGAAGAGGAAAATCAGCTTTAGAGAATTTTTAAGTAATTCTGAAGGATTTTTTTCCCTCATATCCAGTGATTAATTTTACTTACGTTATAGCCAAAAGGCCTTTATATGACAATTCTAAAGTCTTTCCCACCAAAGGAGTGATTCTAACATTTCTACTTTCTTCCTGTGGTGAAACTGATCGATGTTACCATTGTATCGAAATAAAAATGCATAGTTGTATTGGTGTCGCTATTAGAAACCTTTATGCGTGATGGACATGTTCTGCTCTCATTTCTTACGTGAAGGAACTCAGTTTCCTGCTTTTCATTTCCTAAAAGTGCATACATCTCCTTCTTATTTAAGATATATGGTCATTTCTGAAAACTTTAGGTGGTTTGTTACATTTGAGAAGAGCTTGGTAATAAAATTTAGTATAAATGGCAAAAAGATGTTGCATATATTTTCAGAACCACTTCAAGCCTCTTTTTAAAGTGTATTTAGTAGAAGCATATCCATGAGGACACTATTCCCTTTTGTTCCTTTAAATTTGAAATTCTTCCATATGTAGAAGAGAACTTTACAGAACAACTTATTTTCCATTCCAAATACTTGTAAATAAATGATTACTTCTCAGGATAGCTGCAAATTACTTCAAAGTACTAGAGCTTTCTTCTGTTGTGATGAGGTAGAATGACTCTTGTCTGTCTTGATTCCTTGCTTTTCTTCTTCAACTCCACTGCCTTTATTTTAATCATGCATGCGTAGAAAGTCAAATTTCTTGAAAATCAAGGCACTTACAGCTTTATATATATATTTTCAGTTAGTCCTTGAAAATGTGCCTTAATTAAGAAATTACATTAGAATATTTACCAGGGCATGCACTTCGTGGAAGATTTATGTATTTTTTATTCTAACCTGAACATAGTGTTTGCACTGGCTGATTTTTTGGAGTTTGCATTGACTTGATGGAAAATCATATTTCTTCCTCAAAGTAGATTCAGATATTTAGTATTCATGAGCTTTCATCTTTTGGGTTCTTAAATAGAAGTACTATTTATCATCTGCCCCATGCGTTCACTCTTTCCATTACTATAGATTCTTTACAACCTATTATTTATTGAGTTCAGGCATATGTGAATATATATTTTCCCTTCCACCACTGAGTTTGTGTGTGTGTGTGTGTGTGTGTGTGTGTGTGTGTGTGTGTGTCTTTCCCAGCAACCTGCCACTCAGCCACTGCAGGAGTCCTCTGAGCCAGTTTTCATTCTTTCTTTCTGATGAATCTGATATGGCTGGTCGGCTGAACAATCGTAAGCCATTCCATTGCTCAGATTTATCCTGAAAGAAAATAAAACGGCATCGATCTCAGATCACTAGGGCATCTCAGAAGCCCTGACTCCAAGGCCAAATCCCTTCACACAGAGGTGCCTCTTTCCCTGTGCTCTCCTTTTTTATCCCCTCTTGACCATGGAAAGGTGGACTACTGCCATCTAACAAAAGCTACTGACATAAGGAATTGTGCGCCTTCTAAGTAATCTCTGAATCCTGATGATCAGAGCCACCTTGAGCTTAATGGCTAGGAAGAGTGCACATTTTACACAATAAACTGAATTAGCATGTCTTTTACATTGCAGTGCTTTAAACTGATGCCATTCTGCACTATGTCAAGTTAATTAAGAAAATTTAACATGTATTTTCAAAAGAACAGTAAGTTTTGGTTTTGCAGTGAGCTCCCGCTGCTTGATGTCCACGGGTGATTTGTAAGTGCCCCAAAACAAGAATGAAACCAGTGATCAAAAATGATGTCCCATTACCTGCAAACTTGTTGGCATTTGGGCTGCCTAATTTCATGCTTTTGAGGAATACCCTTTTGTAGAGATGTTACTATTTACATTGAAATTAGTTAATATAGGTTGAAGTCTACAGCTATTCTGTAAAAAGACCCAGTTACATCTGTTTATCATTTATAGTGATTTCCTGAAGGTGCTACATAGGACAGAAGTTAATTATGCTACCAACAGTTTTCAGATAATAACATTTTAGATGTTTTATCATATTAATATTTCATCCCATTGAAGTAAATTAGATCTTTTTCTCTAATATCAGTTTTGTGAAGTATTACAAATATTGGGTAGTCAGAGCAAATTCTTACCTTTCATGATTTCTAGTAGATGTGAATTTATAGTTTATAATGAGGAAATGTTTTTATTTTCTTTTTATTTCTTTTTATTTTTTCATTCTGAGTAAGAAGATCCTAATTTAATCCAATGTTTCTTGAAACTATACCACTTCTACATAATTTGAAGGAGAGATTATCTGCCTATAGTGTGATTAAGGACAACACAGAACATAACTATATGGTTTAACTCAAGATTTTTATGTGCTAAGGACAATTCTTGCAATCTCTGGATGTTTTGGGCAGTTCATCCATGTCTTTGTGAGTTGGATTGTCTGCCTGCGGGAAAAGGCATGTTCATTGTATTGTTTCTGCACTGTGTAGCAGCTTTCCACAGCAGTGAGTTTAAAGGCTACTGTGATATTCAGACACATTCTACTAACCAGTTAATCGTTTTTGCACATGAAATTCAAATTGTACATGCAATTAACATCTGTGCACATATGCTCATAAATACAACATAAACTTTCCAGCAGGGTGTCTCTCTTAGAAAATCACCTGCTTGAAGCAGTAAAGAGGTTCTTGACTTTATTGTATAATGCATTTGCTCTTGAAGACTCTCTCAAATACCACATTTTGGAGTTGTTCTATGGTCTCTTCAGACTTCATTGTATATGTGTCTTTCTGAGTTGTTGATATTCTGATGTGTTTTATTAAACAAATTGAGTCATTTCCCCCCACAGGCTTTAACAAAAATCTTGAGCCACTATCTTGTATTTGTATCTGATGCTTAAATGTGTGCTTTCTAGATTTGGAGAGAAAAGAATGATCTCACTTTCATAATACAAAGGTGAAATATATGGATATTTTGGGGTCTTAGTCTAAGGAGATTTTTAACCATAAAATAGTTGTTTCATAGTGAGTTTTGAGTAAGTGATTGCACTCTGGGTCCATCATTTTGCACAACTCCAGGGGGCAGCAGCTGCACGGAATTTATTAAAAGTGGTACATCCCTGCACTGTGTGTAGTGCAGTAGCAGCTCTGCTGTTGAGTGATGCCAAAGAATAAAGCACCACAATAAAAAATAGGAGTTTAGGGTTCGGGTTTAAGCCCTTGAGTAACCTTGGATTAGAGTCTTTGAATCTTTATGTGCCTATATTCAGAACTAAAAGTGATACCTAGTTTATTAACATCTTGAATGCTTTAAATGATGCAGTTCAAAAATATATGTTTAAATATATTAGGGAGAAATTTTATTTTTGGAATTATTTTTGTAAGTGGACCTCTTGTCAAGTAAATTCCTGTCTGTAGTCCTAGTTCAAAGGCAGGTTTTCTCCTGCTTTTATTAAAGCTGCAGTAAGAGGCCAGCCCTTTGGCCACTGCTCTGGGGCCTTTGGTCTTTCCTTCCTTCCCCTCCGCTGTCCTCTTTACTCCCCTGTGCTGGCTTCAGAGAAAGCTAATACCATTCTAGACGGTACTGATCTAGTCCAGTTGTCTCACTGATTTTAAGTAGAAAAATTAGAATTAGAGGGAAGTCAGGTTGCAGATCCTATATTATTGTCTATAAAATACACAGAAGTGCTTGAAAAGTCATAGACACTTGGAAGAAAGAATAAACAAAAGGTTATATTCTTTCAAAGAGGCTTGCAAAATGTGCAATGAAATGAATTGGATTCACCGAGCTACTTAAAATGTATAGTTCTTTTTCAACGGAAAGACTGTGGAATTATCATCATTGCTATAGGTGGGTCATAATATTGGATTGCATATATAATTTATACAGTCTCATAAAGATTACAAAAATTAGGCACATTGTTAAGGCAGTTCTAAAAGGGGATATCTGGTTAGCTAGGCCTATCCAGGCACAGCATTTTGACCCTAATATTCATGTAGGAGCAACTCACATTGGTATTTCTGTATCACACAGTACTTTCAAGAATTTATTTTACCTGGACCTTCTCGAGATGACTGAAATGTAGAGATGACTATTTATTCCACACTAAAGAATGTGCTACTTAAGTAAAATGGATTATAGTGATGATTGTGAGATCTTCTTCCCCAGTAAGTCAGTGGAGAACTTTAACCCACAAATCGAAGGGAATAATCAGGTTCATCTAAGCCCATTTTGAATTTAAGCCTTTTTATCATTTCCAGGATAATTGTGCTTTTTTATGTTGATTCCTTATGAAGAAATAACTGTATTCTCTGAGTGCATACATAAGGAAAACTTTCAATATTAAGACTATGAATTTATTTCTGAGACACATTTGTGTCCCTCTGGTTGGCTCCTCCAAGATGCTGCCTGGGTCTTTGTTACTTTGCAGTGCTGTTGATCTAACCTTAACTCTGTCTTCTCATGGATGAGTTCCCTCCGGTACTCATGCTTTCCTGAGCATGATCAGCATTCTCATGGGCCCTAGTGACAGAAGGGAGACACGAAACTTCTTTGGCAGGAAGAGTCACTTCCTGTTAGGAACTGGAAATGAAAATGGACCCCCCATCCACAAGAGATTAACACTGACACCATGAAACTTCCTGTGCAACATCATTAAACCTGTCCTTTGAGAAGTAGTTCAGGACCATTTCTTTTAATCATGTTATTTCCAATATTGTAGGGGTTACTAAAGCGTATTAAACACCAGTAAGGATATGCAAGGCTTAGTTTCTGAGCCTTGCAACACACACACACACACACATACACACACACACACACACACATCATATACACACATATCACATACGCACACAAAACCTGCAATTTTGAAGCATAATTTAAAGTTGTCTAAAGAGAAGAAAATAGCTACTCATTTATTTTCATTTATATCAGATGTGTAAACAATCAATTTTACTTGCTAAATCTTTACCATTATTCTGACATAAACTTAGGTCTGTTCCCATATGCTTCTGGTATAAATGAATATCTCAAGTATTAAGCCCTTGGGATACAATGGGGAATCATAAACCAGCCTTTAAGAAATATGCCTGCTGGTCTTCTTTCTTTTGCTAGGGTATCAAGCTGGTTAGGACTGAAAATTATGTCTATGACTCCTTCAGGTCTTGTGACTGTCTGGTATGTCTGCAACTTAAGCATTAACTTGTGCAGTTCTCTGCTTCAGGAATGGTTCCCATCACTGGCAGGGGGATGCCTAACAGGTCATGGATAGCAGTAACTGTTGCTCTAGGCAAACTCCTGTCCTAAGATCTCTCTTTGTCATCATTTGCTCTTATTCCCCGTAGTCTGTAGGGACTTAGGAAGACTCAACAAAAATAAAGTGGAATAATGTTTCTTTCAGCCACATGTTTTTCTTTCATTTTTAGGAATTCCTTTGTTGAGTCATTTTTCTCTACAATGACAGCAATTAACTCAGCTTCTTTTACAGAAAATTTGATGGCATGGGTTATTAAAATCTATTTCTAAATTATTCTTAAGTAAAATCCTTAGAAACCTCAGGGCAGTCGTGCTGCAAGGTCCTTTTTGCTGTCTTCTTGTTCCTGTCCCCCCTTCTCAGACCCTCCTTTTGTCACTGCCACATGACCATGTCTACTTCAACACATTAATTTTTTTAGTGCTAATTCTGAAATACTCATGAATTCCTGTTGTAAAGTTCAAAGGCTGCTAAAATTGTCTTCAATTTCAATTATAATCCTTCTTAGAGTTTCTCAAGATGTGCTTTAAGAACCATGCTGCCTACACAGTATTCTCTGGCCGTGCCTTGATCATTCTCTTTACTTTTGCTGACTCCTTTCCATGAAACTCATGACTGACTTGATGCTTATGCCTGTCAGAGTTTTTGAATACTTTAAGTTCTAGTTGGAGTTACCGTTCTTCAGTACAGCTCTTCAGCTGACTACAGCAGCCTGAGAACTTAATCAGCATTACCTAGTTCATCTGCCATATGGTTTTCAACTTTTGAAATTAAGAGTTTCATCTCCCATGGATTAACATATTAAAGACAAAGTAAATACTTTAACATATTTTTAAGGGGCCTGGAGAGATGGCTCAGCTGTTAAGAGCAGAGGTTGCTCCCACAGAGAATGTGGGTTTGATTTCCAGCAACAACGCGGCATCTACCAACCATCTGTAACTCTAGTTCCAGGGAATTCAGCTCCCTCTTCTGACCTCCTCCGGTATTGCACAAAATGGGTACACTCACTTAGATGCAGGCAATGTACCCATACATATAAAAATAAAAATAGCAAATAAAAATTTTTGAAGAATAATACATAATTACTGATAATCTTCCTAAAGTAAGGGATCCTGGATAAGTGGACTGGACCTCGGTGAATGAAACTGCATTGAGGAACATTTGGGGACACTAGTTTGGCACAATAGACCTTAAAATAAATTAAAGAATGTATGGATTCCAGTTGGGGGGCAATGGGGCATGCTGGTGGGGAAGGGAGTTTAAAGATGATTAATGCTGATTGAGATATTCATTGATATGAAATACTCAATGATTCAATTAAAAAAAAGCATACACTTGCTGAAATAGTTATAAGGTCATTGATAGATGGTTCCTATTTGTAATTAAACCATATAGTATATAAAATAATCTTTTCTAAATCGTAATACAGAATTCTTAATAATAGATGCTAGTTATGTTTACCATGGGAATTTCATTGGTTGCTTTCTTTGGATTCTTGGAGTATTTCTTTTTAAATGGAGTGGCTCCAAGACCATATCATGTGTCCCCTTGCCCATTTTTAGAATCTACCCATAATATGTACAAAATATTTCTGTTGTTTTTTTATTGGCAATTTAAAAACATGAATATTATCTTTAAACATGTGTAACTGTCTTATAATTCACTCTTTTTTATGTTAAAGGACCCTTACATTGCTGCTTTTTAGTCATCTCTCACTTAAAATTTTTAACCTGTTCAGGCAATAAGGATTTGCCAATCAGCTGCCAAGGTTAGGACCATGTTGAAAACTAAAAAGGAAACATTAGAAGACAACAGCTTTTTTTCTTAACAAAGGACAGATGAAAGCTATAAAACTTTGTAAAAATGTGTTATTTAGTGATTTTTCCAACTCTTGTGAGGAATATTTGCTTTCAGGGAAATGCTAATAGGAATTCCAAGAAAAAGAATTCCAGGAAAAATCGAGTATTTTCTATTTCTAGATCTACATGATAACATAACTTTGTGATAACTAAGGTTTCCAGTATCTTAAAATAGACAACTAGACAGATGCTTGCCATGTTAAAGGGGCTCTGTAAAGGAAGCACTTGAAGTGCCACAGAGCAGAGGGTGATAGAGATTCCCTAGCATGTTCTTTTAGATGATTCACATTGCATTCTGAGAGTTCGTGAGGCACCTGCAGTATTTATAGTGGCAGATTCTGCTAGGGAAATTGTGTATCTAGACATTTTTCCTCAGGTTATCTGATTGTAAGAGATTGTCAGCCTTTCTAGGCCACTAGGGTGCACTAATTGTACCTTAATTCATAATTGCCTGAAAGAGTTAATGTTGCTTTTCAAATTAACTTTCTGCAAAGCGAGACGTTATTATTGAGACATTATTATTAATGAGAAATGGGTACGGAGACATTACCACAATGTTGGAAGATTTTTGAAGACTTTCCTGGTCTTTTTTCCATGTGCAGGAAGTCTGTGTCCAGGACTGTTTTCCTGTGTGTATATGAGAAAGTAGAAAGAAGCAATTGCATAAAGCAGAGGAAGCATGATAGATTCAGTAGTCTGGTAGAGTGACATGTGTCCTGAGATCCAACAGGCTTTTCTTCTGCTTCTGAACATCTTACATGCCCTCCTCAAGGTTGCAGAAAGAGTAAGCCTCACAGGACCACTGCCTTTCCATTCTACCCACCCATTGAGGAAGAAAGACATCCTCAGCATGCCAGAGCCTTTCTTCTTTCTTTGGGTCAGCATCTCTTTCTTCTTTCCCCAGAACCAAGTGAAGAAACTTGTTTGATGCATTTGCTGGCTAAAGCATCTTGCTTCAGGTCGCTCTCTACATTCTCAACGTCACTGTATCCTCCCCGTGTCTTTCTTTGTACTGTCTATGTTAAAGAAATCTTACCAATAGGCCCTGCCTTCTTGAAAAAAGTAACTTCAAAGCAGGAACAGAGCAATGTTTTGGAAACTTTGTAAACTTAGGGGAAGCTCTTAAAAAACAATAAAGCAATACAAATGAGATGGAGGGCCTCAGAAAGCATCAATACAGCATAGAATCTCTGAAGTTGAAGCCTCCTGGTAAGTAAGAATCATGGCAAATTGGTCTGTGATGGAACACAGTTAGCATTTTAGGAAGTAATCTTGCCTTGTTAAAACTGTGAGCTTTAAGTGCTATTAAACTATTTAAAAATTTTCCACTCTGTGTAGCCTCTGTTCATTATTGGTGGAGAATACATTGCTTCAGGAAGAAAAATTATATTATGTAGAAGCACACTGTAAAGTACTTCAGCAAATCTCCGCATAAAACAATGTTCTATATAGAGATAATTTTCAGAATATTGTCATTTTATATGTAAGCTTCTCTTAGCCAAATGTGTAGCTATTTCTTGACATATGTTTTAAATGGGTCATGTAAAATTATCTCCTCTGTAATTCTGTAGTTTAGAACATAATTTAAAGGAATCATGACAGGGCCAGTTCTAGTATATAACAGCCATATTATTAGTATCTTGGTCCTTAGAATACAACTAGTTGAGGTTTTAATCATGAATGACGTAACACATCTGAATTAAAATCAGTGGTCAGAAGTCACAGATCTGTGTTGATATTTTAAACTAACATGTTGGTACATTTGTGAAACAATACAGAGAATCAGCATTTGCAGTCAAACACTTACTCTGAAAAATAGATCAAAACAGTTAATATTTCCCACTTGTTAACTTCAAATTTAGCAATCCATTGTCCCTGGAGATATATCTAAATCTCTAAAAATGTGTTTGGAATTTATAGGAACAGAAGTGATTGCTATTCAGATATAAGTTTTTGGTGGCCCTTTCCTTTTCATTCTTTTAAGTACAGGATAAAAATTGAAAGTAAAAAATAAAGCTTTGAAATAGACAAAACATTTTATGCAAGAATTGTTGGAAGGGGCATTCATTATTTCTGCTGAGCTACTCTATTGCTTGTGGCCAGAATTAGCACACTGTGAGTCAGAGAAAGAGATAAGACAAACAGAATGGCATGCAACTAATTTTGTTTAGCAAATTTAGATCAGATACATGCTATTTCACTCCTACAAACTGATTCAATCCCTCTTTGAAAGGTGCAGATGAAGCTTGTCGTCCACAGTTTAACAGCTTTTGCTTAGTATTTATAGACTACATAAAAATAAATTTCTCTAAGTACCATATTTCTTATCGGCAAGATGAGTTCTGTGAAGGTGGATTTATTAATGAGAAAAAAGGGAAAACCAAAAACATTTCAGTTGTTCCAAATCTGCAAAAAATAAGATAAATAAAAAGCTCCACAGTATCTTTGTTTCAAAATCACTTGTAGTGGTTTATTAGTAGTGAAAGTTTGCTTTTATACTTGTGAGTCAGCAATCCCATTGCTTTGTGATCATGTTATGATTTGAATGTGGTAGATGGTTCAGATTCATTCTCAGACTAATGGTTAATCTGACACATGAACCCACAGTGTGCACTAAACAATACTGCAAACTTTAGATGTTGTAAAATAATCATATCACACAGAAGGATAAACTTGAGTGAAATTTTTAACGAGGCAAAATTATATAGGAAAATCATCAGAAAGATGTAACAGGTGAAGGAAGTGTGATGCCAGAAAGAATGAAGGATTTCTCAAATAATATTCCTATCCGGAAATAGTTGAAGACTTTGCCAAAGTTCTCCAAAGACTTGTAATGTTATTTATACGTCTGTCTGAGCTTTGCTGTGGCTAAAGACTGCATTCTCTACAATCAAGCTCCCGGCAGAAAATAATTCTCATATTCATGAATTGTTCATCTCATCACATTGCTAGTGGTTATTTCAAGGTTAATTTTTTTCAGACTGCTTCTTCTGATTAAGGCTGGTAGTAATTGGGCATGTGCTGCTAGAGCACACGAAGGCATTTAACTTGAAGACATCTTTGACTTCATACTGAGTCAAGATCAAATGCTCACCAATGCCTCTTACTCAGATATGAGACATAATTTTACTGTTTATTTTTTTATTCTAGAAATTTGGAGACCGTTGTTTGACTTTTAAAAAATCCTGTAGACCCTTGCATAGGATTTGGTGAAAAAACTGTATTCCATTACCTGCACATATATTTCTTATGATTTTATTGATTACTAAAGCATTGAAATGTATTCTTTTTTAGTATAATTTGTTTCCTTTTGAGGATTCTTCTTTTAGACTTACCTCAGTTAAACAACTAAATAGTTGTACCTGACACATGTACTGACTTTCCGATCTCTCTGGCTTGGGTT
The DNA here is from genome assembly GCA_035773235.1 of Eospalax fontanierii. NCBI lineage: Eukaryota > Metazoa > Chordata > Mammalia > Rodentia > Spalacidae > Eospalax > Eospalax fontanierii. The sequence goes on from CM069530.1 coordinate 26,423,493, forward strand.
GTGATCCACTCAGATAGGCCTTTGTCATTACCCTTTAACTTAATAAACATTTTTTTCATAAGTTGTATGTGTGTATATTGTGCATACACATGTGTTCACATATGTGTGTGTATGCAAGTGTGTGTTTGTGTGTGTGTGTGTGTGTAAGTGTAGGCCCAAATTGACATTGGATGTCTTTATTGCTCTCCTCCTTTTTTGAGACAGTGGCTCTTGCTGAATCTTGAGCTGGCTAATCCAGCCAGTCTGCTAACCAGCTTGTCATGGAGATTCTCAGTCCCTGCGTTGGGCATTGGGATGGCAGGCAGCTGTACCCACCTGCTAAGTTTACACATGGGTTTTGGAGATCTGAACTTTGGTCCTTATTCTTGCTGTGTGACATCGCCTCGCAAGCAAGAGTTTTAAAATAATAAAAATCTGAATACTATTGCATTAACTTTGCCACAAATCAAGTATCATTCTGTTTGAGAAATGCTTTTTTGTTTGAGTTAAATGTATCTCAGTATAGATAGTTGTTTTATTTTTACGTGTGTGTGTGTGTGTGTCTGTCTGTCTGTCTGTCCATGTGTATGTGCATGTGAATGAAGGTGTTTCTGGAGGCTAGAGGCATAAGATCCTCCAGAGATGCAGCCTTAGGTAGCCTCTGGTTCATGGGTGCTGGGCACCAGACTATGATCTTCTACAAAAGAACTAAGTGTTAGTAAGCACTGAGCCCTTGCCACAGCCCTTAGAAGCCTGTTTTAATGACTGCAGGTTAAAAGGCAAGTGATTTAAATATGATAGGATATCTCTGGCCCACAGATTGAAAGGTACATGAGTGAGGTAAATCAAAATATCCAGACAAAAATGTTATAATTTCCTATGGAGGTATGGGTGGTGATGGAACATTTATTTCTAGAATTTGGGCAGTTAAAAACCACAGCAGTTTGAAGTTGTGATGGGAATCGTTCATGCATGAGGACCATAGTGTATCCTCATTAACCACAAAGAGCAGTGAGCTGTCACACATGTGTTTAGAGACAGGAGGGTCTCTCTTTAGGGCACTGCACCTACTCTTTTCCTTTGTGGCAGATAAGGATAAGGACACAATTTACAACTTATTTTTATAAAATTAAAACATAATATATAATTAAAACAATATAAAACAACATGTTATTATAAAATTATGTAATTAGCTTCATCCTGTTAAATTTGCTAATAGATTTGCGTAGGCAAATAAAATATTCTCTGCAACAGACATCTGACATATTCTTTCCTTTGAAGATTGATTAAAGAAGTAAGGACTTATGAAGCATGGAGAATAGTTATCTTGAGCAGGAGACATGATAACTAATGGGCTTTAGTAGTTGGAGGGCTGTTATGTATAAGAGAGATTAGCACTGTTCTGTGTAGCCTTGGAGAACAGAAACATTAACAGCTGTTTGAAATTGTAAGGCATCGGATTTCATTTGAACACCATCAAGAAGTTTCTCATAGGGCTTCCCAGAGCTGGAATGGCCTGTCCTGGGAGGTACGAGTTCCTTCATGTGTGGGGTGGGGAGCTGTGATCCAGCCACTTCTACGAGGATGAGGAATGATGAGGCAGCTGAAGAACAACTGTGTAGGGGATTAGATTCCATCATTTCTGAGAGCCCTTTTTGCCTGACCCTCAGACTCTGTCACAAGCACATCATGCCCAAATACCCTTTCTCATCTCAACCCCAAATTCCATGTGTTGACTGCTGCTACAGATACGATTTCAACCCTTTTGCTAGTACATTATTACCTGCTCATATGGGGGGACCTATGAAGACTTTTCAGAAGATTGTGTTTTTCCTAAATATCAAAAAGTTTTTGTTTTTAATATGAGAGACATTCACACTGTTGATTTAATGTACTATCTTCAATAAATTATCCTTTATTAAAAATACAGAATAAAAGAAAGGAAGACTGGATTTAACTAAACCAGAACGAGAAACAGATATTGTCAGTGTAGTTATAGTTAGGCTGAGCAGGGATCTCAAACCTTGGCCTGCAGTTGTGGGTGGAGTGTGAAGTTGGAATTCACAGCAAATGAGCCTTCTTCAGTGGACTGAAATGAAAGGCAAAGAAGATATACATGAAATCATCAATTATACATTATCAAAATCCAGTAAACTCTTCATCTGTCAACTTTTTGACATTTCTGTCTCTTTTAATACCATTTTGGATCTCTAGTGAAAGATACACAACAAGTAGAGTTGTTTTCCTTTTGTTCTCCTGTGGGTAATCTTATAACATCCTTTTAGATTCCCTTGTGTGGAAATTACCTTTCTGTGATACACTGATTTGGGTCTTTTTGACTCACATTATTTTGGTCCTTTGAGCTCTGTGACTGTGCTGGCACTTTGAAATATTACCTCCGGAGTGCCTGAGACCTGCAAGGAAGGGAATGTTCCCCTTTTCCATACATGAGGAAACAGGAGTGTAGAATTCATAATTGGCTGATCTTTATAGTCTGCTGGAGCAGAGGTGATATAAAAATGATTCACTTGACTTATATTGGTCATCATTAGACTTAGATTTTTGGTTATGTATCTTTAAAAAAGCTATGGGTGAAGATAACCAACTCAAATAACTATTCCTATTCCTATCTAAATTTTACTCCTCTTAAAGAATTTTGCTTGGAGAGATGGCTCAGCAGTTAAGAGTATTGGCTGCTCTTGCATAGGACCCGGGTTTGTCTTCCAGCACCACCCGGCAGCTAACAACCAGCCATAACTCCAGTTCCAGGGGGTGTGATGCCCTCTTCTGATTTCTGTGGGTATTGCACTCCATGGATACATTTACATACATGTAGGCAATGTACTCATACACATAAAAGAAAAATAATATATAAATAAAAATTTTTTTCCAAAAGATTTATTGTATTTTTAATTAAGTATATGCATGTACATCTGTGAGTAGGTGTGTGCATGTAAGAATGAATCCCCTAAAAGGCCAGAAGACATCCTCTGCAGAACCATCTCTCCAGCCCCCCTTATCTTATGCCTCTTATTACACTTTTGTATTGGCTCCCCTCACCTCAGTGTAGATATTGAGTTCTTAGCCTTGACAAATTCTAATCTTTACTGCTTCCTCTCTGATGGATATCTCTATTTGGAGATACAAGTGTCTTCTTCTGAAAGTATCCAGCATTTAGCCATCTGTTTTCACAACTTCACATGCCTTTCCAATCTTTTGATTATAAATTTCTATAAATACAGTATTAATTCTTTATTGGTAAAGAGTCAGAAAATCATACCTACAGTTTATTGAAGACTTCCTTTGTAGGAAGTGTGCTAAGTACTTCTTAGAGGATATCTTGCCTAATCATGGGCATTACTGTCTTTGTTTTCTCAAATACAAAGTAGAAACTAAGAGAAATTAGATAAGATACCAGTGGCACACTTGTGCAGGTGGCCAGTCAGTGAAGTCTAAGCTCCTAATAATGTTGCATAATCTAAATGTCAACATTTTGCATATGGAAATAAATACCCTCCAAGAAATATACTGGAAACATGGATAAAAATAATAGTTGTTGCTCTAATTATTTTTATTTATGTTCATAATAATTATAAATATCTATGCTTCTGAAAATACCAAACTTAGAAATAAGATCAAGTATATTGCCAATATTTATCATTGTCCTGTCTTTACCTTTATGGTTTTAGTACATATATAACACCTCCAATACAATAACTACTTCAATTAGTTTCTTGTTTTGATGCTGGGACATAAATATTTGAGGACAGGGGCCAACAAGACCCTAGAGAATTAAATAGTTGTTTAGAATCTTAATCATGTAACTATGTGTTTATTATATAATCTTTTATTTATTCTTATTTTATGTGTATTAGTGTTTTGCCTTTATGTATTTAAGTGTACTATAGGCATGCAATGCCTGTGGAGGCCAGAAGAGGGCATTGGATTTCCCTGGAACTGGAGTTACAAAAGGTTGCTAACTGCTATATGGGCATCGGGAACCAAATCTGGGTCTTGTATATGAGCAGCCAGTGCTCTCAACCGATGAGCCATCTCTCCAGCCCCTATTTATTCAGTCTTTTAAATTTGAATTTTCTCATCTTGAAAGTAAAATCTAATACTCAAACCAGCAGCATAGTTGTGGAGATTAAATAAAATAATCTTGTAAAATAGTATCAGGCCTATAGTAAGGACTAAATAAATATTAGTTATTTAATGTATCTTTTCATACTTGAGGGAGAAAGCCTGACATCGTGGTATACACTTTTAATTCAAGTACTCAGGAGGCTGACTTAGTAGGATTCCAAATTTCAGGCTATTCTGGATTGCATAGTATAATCCTGTTTCAAATTTAAATGAATAAATTAAAAACACAGGAACAACTGAACTTGATAGTTACAATGTGCCGAGTCTGAGAACAAGGACTTTCCCTGTCTCACAGTTTGGATTTGAGATTGTGTGTCTACTGTTTATAAACAGGAGATGTAATAATGGCTTACAGAATAATTGTATCCCTGGATTCACAGGAACATTGTGAGTAAACTGTTTTGGGAAGGAATATGTCTCTCTCTGAGGGGCAGTATTCGCCAATAATTTTTCCTTCATATTGTGTTTTTATAGTTTTGGTATTAAAAAAAAGAAACTTTAGACAGTTTTGTTCCAAAGATTTATGTTTATCCTACAAACCCAAATCTACTCTTCTTTCATCCTTACTGTTTTTTATAAACTGCCTTCCAGAGAAAAAAGTTTTTAAATCAAATTCATGAGATAAGATTTTATTATATTTTATAGGCATTTAGACTTATCAAGATAGGATGCAACTAATGTACTGTGTGACTGAATGTATTTTTGTAAAAAAAAATCTGCATGCTGGAGAGAAGTGCATGATTTATATACAAACACCAAGCAGATTTTTGCATATTGAAACTACTGAATGCAGTTGTTGCAATTATTAAAACCCCCTATTATCCTGGCTTTTATACATTTGTTAAGATAGTTAAGGGATTCAGTAAAAGTTATTCATGACATTGATGATTGTAATTCACAGGGGTATGTCAATGATATCCACTGGCTTATTGTACCCTAAACCTTACATGCTTAGAAAAGATGTTACTAATGGGAAAATCTCAGCCCTTCTAATGATGAACCTCAAACTCTCAACAGCCAGTGAATCAGGTTAAAATAATTTTTTTTATATAAACTAAGGTATAAAAGTTGAAAACTACTGTGATCAAGCTTCTATTTGACACAGGATGCAGATGAATTTAAAAACCGAGACCATTTTTCAGTTGAAAGGTAGAGATTCTGTGCATGTTCTACCAAGTTATCATTTCATTCAGCTGACAGGTGGTGCTTCAAAGCAATGTGGGCATTAGGGACACGTGGCTAGATTTCTCTCAGAGGTTTTGAATACACCAAGAGCTGAATCTTTAAATAAAGACGTTCAATGAAGCAATTAACATTTTTATTCGAGGAGAGTAACTCAACAAAATAATGGGTACAAGCAAATGATTTCTGGAGTTTTAATTGTTCTTAGTTATTTGCTTTGAAATGAGGATTTCACGTAGATTCAACAATACTTCTCACTTAAATGGATACCAGTAATTTAGAGTGTTAAACTGCGATTCAGATCAATTAGACTGACATTTGTCCATAGGATTCACTATTGCTTATAATATTTTTAAAACTATGATTGACTAGTAGATTTAGAGTGCAAGAGTGCTAACAACATATTTGAATACATAGATGCTTAAAATAGGTTAATCTAATTAGAGTGTCCTGATTTAATTTAAATGAAGACAATGCGATTTGAATGGACCTGAGGAATGTATTCTAAAAATGACAATAGTTGTTAATTACGGTGACCTGTCAGCAGGCATTGGGTGGTGTAAGTTGGATTGCTACTATTCTCTCCTGTAGTTGTCAAGGTGAGGGAGATGGGGGTAATTTATATTCAAAGTTTGATTGTAAAGAAGGGCAATCAGCGGAGTTCCTGAAAGAAGCAGAAGTGACTCACAGAACATTCATCGCGTCTTCATCTCTTTTGATGCCGGCCTTTGTTTTAGATCCCATTGTCCTCCACCCTTGAGCGACTCTTATTGTATCTGTGGATCATGGACCAACTTGTTCTACTCTTGCAGTTTTAATATTTCACTGTCAGTCAGTATGCTAATTAATAACCCATCAAGACTGTCTTTCATGCTCCCAGCATGAGTATTAGTTTGCTACTATTTTTGTCTGTTAAAATACATTGGTACTTTTTAAAGGAGTATGATATTTGTTAGGGCTCCGTTTGTGAGTTAATGCTTTCCACCAGCCCCTGCCATCTACTAGAAAAACTGCTTTCTTCCTCTTGTCTGGTACATTTGAGCAATTGGCATAGATACAATTGACACAGCTCCCATTATCTGTCATAGATTTCCATCAAACAGTGACTTGATTGGTGCACTGCTGTATGTGGGTCACTCTTAAATTTTTACTTTCATTTCCTATCAGGCCAGGGTTCTGTTGATCATGGAAGGTGGTTTAAGCATTAGCCCTTAAAGCATGGAAAACAGAAGCATACAGTTCCAGTTCTGAAATGTTGCTGTGATAGTATTGAACATTCAAATGTAAAGAGAAAGGTCTTTACACTTTTGCAGAGTGAATTTAATTGTAATGTGGTAGATTAATAAGGCTTGATACTATCAAGAGAAAAGTGCCATTCTCAGAGAATTAGATATGTTTTAGATCAAGAGAAAAGTGCCATTCTCAGAATTAGATATGTTTTAGATCAAGAGAAAAATGCCATTCTCAGAATTAGATATTTTTTAGAGACAACATTTACTTAAGTAGGCTTGGCTGTCCTAAAACTGGCTCTGTAGTCTAGGCTTGCCTGGCTCTCAGAGAGATGCACCTGCTTTTGCCTCCCATTGGTGGGATTAAAAGCATGCACCACAGCACCTGGCTTCAGAATTAGGTTCTTAAAGTTATCAAATTGCTACATGCCTAAATTTTCTCAAACATTATTTCAGAACTTGATTCTTGTACTCTAATTTAGTTTCATAAATATACAGAAAAAATTATCTGTGGAAATATCAACCTAGAATGAAAACAGTTTAAAAATTAAAATATATAGATTTGTAAAATGAGTTATCACTCAGGTTTTAGCGATGCCAGTTCTAAAGAAGAATTTTATTTACCTCTCATTGTATTAAGCTAATCACTAATAACATCACTAATAACAACACAAGCATCCATTTATTTTTGGAAAAGAAGAGCATATTTTAAAACTTTTCTAGAAAGAGATCATGAAGTTACTCATGTTGTTTAAATTTTAGTATATCTGCACTATGTAAAATTATATCTCATATTTAAGTCATTTATCTTTTCTAGCAGTAAAAGATTTTAAAATTATTCCAATTAAATAGAATTAGTTGTTCATTTAAAAAAACTGTGGGGTGAATTATCTGTATAATTTATTTCTTCATTTCTTATTTTTATTTCATTTTTATTGCCTGCATGTATGTGAATGCATCTGTGTTGTTTGATGCTGCCAGAGGCCAGAAGAGAGCAGCAGATCCCCTGGAACTAGAGTTATACAGTTAGTAGCTGCCGCGTGGGTGCTGGGATTCAAACCAGGGTCTTCTGCAAGAGTAGCCAGTGTTCTTAACTGCTGAGCCATCTCTCGAGACCTATTTTTCTAAGGAGACTCCTGAAGTCTTCTGGATTTACTTACACTATCTGAAATAGGGTTTAAATTTTTGTAATTTCCATTCTTCCTCGGTAAGACTCTTGCTTAGGAACATTGGTGCCTCTGGTGCTTCTAAAGGCGGAGTGTAGCTAGTAACTGGGAGACCCACATAACTTTTTTTTTTCCCCAGGGAGATGACAAGCAGCTGTCCCTTTGGACTGTGATCCAGATTTGGAGTACTCTCAGGACTTGTGAAAGAAATCTTCTCTGTGATTATTGCCTGACAGGCAGCTATTCCTGCCCTAAGACCTTATATTCACACCTGCTACCTCTGGGAGGAGAGAGATGTAGTCTAGAGGCTGTGCTGGCAGACAGGACTGCAAGGCAGTGCTCCTCTTTGCCCATTCTCCCTTCTCTTTCTCTGTTTCAGTAGTGAACAAGTGCTTCTAACAACTTGGCCTCTCTCTTTTCCAAACTACTTGTCAATCATTAAAGATAACTGGATTGCCAAAGTTATCTTCTACAAGAAAGATCAAAACTCTACAGAGCAGAGACTTAAAGTAAATAAATGGTTTATTTTAAAACAATATTTGGATTCTTAGTGATGTCTTGCATCACTGGGATTCTCTCAGCATGTTTTGTTATGCTCTGTAGTTTTTAGAACTAGACAAATGTTGAACCACATCTAATGTGTAGGATGCTATTGAATAACCAGCTAGTGCCTGCAAGTTTTAGATTGATTTTTGGAAATTCTGGGATTGAATTATATAGCTTGCAATTGAGAATTAGCTTTTATTTTTGAACTTATTGCAAGAAGGCATTCTGAAGGATGAGTTAATGCTCTAAGATTCATTATTGAGATCTAAGGCAATCATTACCATTATAGGTTTTAAATAGACTCAAAAATTGCAAGCTGAGATAGTCTTATTTTTAAAAATTGGTTCCTTGTCAGTTAATTTAGTGGTGCCCTAGATAAATTTGTGCTCAAATTAAATAAATATGATATTTTCAACAGAAGCTGTGAATTATACACACACATATATATTGGAATTACACAATTGTGATCATATACATTATGCCTGAGAAAAATGAAAACTACAAAAATATTTCCAATTCATGATACATTTTGAAGTTTCTAAATTGTGTCTTTATTCAAGTGATGTATTTTTGCAGGTTGAAAATTGACACAACTCTACTCTGTAGGATTGTGTTATGTTTTCTTTCATACAGTGTGCAGTGTTTTAATTCTTATAATGACAGGCTTGCTCAGTTTTCCAGCAGGAGGCCCCTCAAAGCAAGATGCCTCTCAGTTAGCAGATCTGTGTACATAAATAACATTCTGAACATTGCCTTCAAGTGCCCTAGTAAGTAAAATTATGCTACATAACTCTTTAAAATTTAAAAATTGCTGTATTATGTTACTGACCTATAATGCATAGTTCTGCAAGAAGAGACAGCCTCATTCGCCTTGCATCCATGCAGAAATAACTGAGCTCTATTTCTATGGCTGGAGGGGGAAGAAGAAAGAAGAGAGTGAAAGAAAAGAACTGACCTTGGCTTACAGCTCTCATGTTAACAAGGGGTAGTTTACACTGTTTCTGCTGCATTGAATTTATCACTCAGCACATTGTAAACAAACTCTTACTCTGAGCACTGGGATAGTCATTGATGATATAATAAGAATGTAATATAGTAAACAGTCATTTTCCTGAGTTTTATGTATTTTTTTGCAGGCCTTCCCTTAATTGATATAATACTGAAACAAATCTTACTGATTGATCATAAGAATGTAGTGTTTACAAATACTGTTTCAGGATAAAGATGCCAGTGTTTACTTAAAATTTTAATTCAAGACATGATGGTATCAAACTTGTACACATCCTTGCATATTCTCCCTAAGTAATGCTGTTCTGGAAATATCAAGATATCTAATACAAAGAGGAAAGTTAGGCCCTGTGTAATGGAAAAAGAAAAGCTAAAGCCTATATGTTTTTCATCAATTAAAATTTAAATATATTTGATAATCACAAATCTAAACTCTGATGTAAATATTTATATTATTATAATGTTTTCAACAAACATTGTTAAACAATATAGAAAGTTTTTTCATTGAATATAGGTTTGAAACCAAAACCTTACTAAGACTTAGGAGACATTGAAACTCATGTGCCACGTAGCACAGGTCAATGGGATTCAGGCCATTGCACCTATTTACGCATCTTAACCACTCATTTCTTCAACACCTAACAGGCCTGCACAGCAGGGAGATCAGGTGCCCTGGTATTTAAAAACCAAGAATATTTACTTCTAGCCCCATAACTCAATAATTTCAACCTGTAATAAAATGAATAGTCTTTCCATGCACTAAAGAACATCAGCTACAACATTTTTCACAAGCTCTGGTAGATTTTAAAAATTAAAAAGTTAGTACCCTATTGAGATCATTTGGTATGATTATATTAAATATACTTTAAAGTTTGTTTCTAACATATGCAAGGTAAAGAGTTGTTTACTGAAAGACTTCTTAAAATGATTGTGTTTTCCAGGAAATAAATTTAAGAGTCAGGAAAGTTATTTGCCTAGGAATCAGTAGGAGAGACAGACCTCATAGTGTGACATTTTTCTGTAACTCAAACAACCTCTCCACACAAATTCAGAAAAAAACACATCGTGATAAAGTTCTTATGCTGCATGCTCTTTGTGTGTTTATCAGATCACTTCTATCTTATTACTAAAAGAATATATTCATCTCAGAAAACAAGCATATATGAAAAATGACGACAACATATATTATCATCCTCTTAGAAATAAACTGTGCCAGCTAACTCTGTTCGCTGATCACATTTTGCAGGTGGATAAATATTTTCTTATTGTGTATATATATTAATGATAATTTTTAGAAAATATGCATCATCCATCGTTTCTGCTCTGTTCTTCTGTTAGGTTTTCTACTTTCTGAGCATGCCCTGAGCATAGTCTCACTTCTGAAGTTCTTATTCCACCAGCATATTTAGTGGCTCATGATTTTCTGTTGTTATTTGGAAGCTACTAAATTCCTAAATGTTGGTTATTATGCTTTAATTTTAAATTATTCTCTTATGTTTACAAGCTGTAAAAGTAGGTCTGTTTATTTGTCTGCTCCTGCATCTAGAGCTGACCCAGTCTACCTCAAACCCCTTGAAGCACCCACTCTCCCCCAACTTATGTTTATTCAATAAAGATTGTGTTTTCTACTTAAAAAAAAAACTGTAAAGAACTTTCCTTAGTAAAATATTTGCATGCAATCATATGATTATTTCCTCAGGAAAAAAAATTCTAAAAGGTTAAAAACTAAGGAAAATGTAAGTTTTGGTTAATTGTTGTTTCATTGCCTCAAACAATATTGAACCAACTTATTCATCTAGAAGTTGTTAAAATATTTCTTACTTTTACTATGTTTTTTTAATTTAGTAGGTCTCCTATGTGTAAGTATTAAGAAATACTTTGAATTTCATATAATGTTTGCCCTTTAAAAATTTTCATCTTTATATAGAGATGTATAAAATGCAAATATTATTTACTGGAAGTTTAAGAATTATGCATACTGTGTTGTAACTATTATCTATATTTTTCTTAAATTTAGATTATTTGAAAGTATTATATTATATAAGAACATGAATTCTCAATTTTTAAAAAATGTTTCTAATAATTTTACAATCTTATTTAAAATTAATACACAGAAGGAAAGGTAAATAATTCTTCCCTTTCTGCCTTAAATAGTTCAACTTAAATATATGAACTGTGGGTTAAAAGCCAATTAGATAAAGTATGTTTTTAAAATATTAAAGTGAATTTCACATTGGAATACTAGTATCTAATATGTATCAGCTTAGTAGTTATCAATTGATATTGAATATGTTTTCCATTACTCAGTACTTTTACTCTGGAATAGACTTTTGTGTTGAGTGTGGAATTAAACTCAGAGCCATATCCAAACATCCATAAATTTTTTAGTTTTTCCTCTTTACATATAGGCTCAGATTTTATGTTGAAGATTGAGAGCTGAAGTTGTAGATGTTTCTGTCTTATTTATATTTTTATTAGCAGCGAATATTTAATAATATTTCTTGAAATTAAGCATTTCCCCAGTCTATCGTGTATCCACAGCTTGGTCCTCTACCCTGGATAGAATTAGTATTCTAAAATTTATGGCATTTGTAGCAACATGTATTTTTGATCAAATGTATGCCGTTGGTTTCCCACATTTCCAGTTACATTATTATTATTGCATTTTTATATCCAGTTACTTATCAGTGTAGCAGAGAATGAACTGATTTTTATGTTATTGGATTTTTAAAAATTTATTATTTTATAATATCATGTTGAATAATGATAAACCTGTGGAAACACAGGGAAATATTTAAACAATAGAGTAAAACCATTTTAGATATGTACATATTCATTGTAAGAACTTTATTTCCTTCATGACTAGTGTCATCATTCACATTCTACTTTAAGGAGGAAGATAATAGCATTTTGCATCATTATTAAAAAGGAACACTTGGGGGACTGGGAGGGATGGAAATAATGCAAAGACAATGCTAACATGAAATTCTCAAAATTAAAAAGTAATTTTTTTAAATGAGCATTTTGTTTGAACAAATATGTCATTGCTGCTTTCTAAATGACTTTTGTCACTATGCAAAAAGAATTTTCTTTAAACAATTTCAGTGCAATAGATCAACCCAATTATTGTTTATAGTGACTGTGCATTTAAATAAAGTAAGACAAACAAAATAAAAATACACTGTCTTCTGTGTGCAGAAATGGTTGTTGCTTTTTATCCAATAAAGGGTTCTAAGACTATCTCCAATTAAGAATATATAAAAAGTAGCTTATGGGAAATGGTTATGATTCTGTAGCAATTAGCATGTTATAACAACTAAAATGTGAGCTTCAGGCAAAGAGACCAGAGTTAAGGCTCCAGGCTCGATTTAATATCTGTGTAGTCTTGGAAAACTCAGTTACTCTCTTGTTACCTTGGTAGCCTCACTTTAAAAATTGGGAAAATACTTTCATTGCACAGAACTGTTTTGACGATAATGTGGGAAAATAGAAAGGACGTGGCGTTGACATTTGGTTTACAGTAAGTACTTGTGAACTGCTACTGTGTTTTTAATATGAAGGTGATAACATGATAACATTTAAAACTTGTTCTCACATTAAATTATTTGAGGAGTTTTGTCTTTGTCACTCAGTTTTAGAAGGTGCTTCACACACAAAACAAAAGCATTCATTTGCCGAATGGCAGTGCATCAGGATCATGTCACAGAATGCATGGGCAAGGCTAAAGCAGAATTAGATGCTTTCAGATTTGTATGATGAATGTTAAGCAAAAAGGGTTTTGGAATGATAAAGGATATTTATTCCAACTTGAGTTGTAATGTAGTAGTTTCTGAAACGAGTCCTGAAGTTGAATTAGAATTATGTAGGTGAGTAATGGCCAGGAGAATGTTTCATTCACGGATTTTGAAACAGTGAAGTTAAATACATTACCAAAGAAAGTACAGTGGACAATTAATTTAGTGTGACTAAAATCTGACTAGTCAGGGAGAGGCAAAGGATGAGTAAAAGATATAAAAAGATATCCCAAGGAACTTTGATGTTCAAGGGTTTTTGTTTTGTTTAAATATATTGATCATACATTTGAATATTAAATGTTATATTTTCAACTGTTCAAACTAATATTTAGAACTGGAGATGTGGCTCAGTGATTGAACACTTGCCCTGTGTGTATGAAGTCTCCATTCAATCTACAGCACTACATACAGAAAAACTAGAATTCACAATCATATTTAACTATAGTGACATATGAAGAAAAACAATCAACATGCCTAGTATAAGACATTTTGAGCATTTGGTTTTGGAAATAAAATAAAATTTAGGCCATATTCCTTAGAAAGTTACCTGGCTTCAGTTGTGTGAAGGTGGGAGATGAGGAGGATCGAGAGATATAAAAATAGGGAATAAAATTATATTTATTGCATTATGTCATATCAAGCTCTGAGCTAGATACTTCACATCAATTAACTGTACATGTTTGACAGTATAGATCTGTCTGCATATGCATTTGATTTTTAATTTGTTCAGTTTTCAAGGAGGCTACACTTATACAGTATTAGGGACTCGAATAAGGAATTCAATACATGAACTGGGTATTTCTAACAAACGCTTTCTAATTCCCAAGTTATATAGCACAGACATTTGGAGTATTTAAAGCTCGACTTTCATTGCCTCTTTCCTAGTATAAGAGTAAAATTCAGTTCAATTATCCCCTATCCCTGAGGAGATAATCACAATTGCTCTAAAGCAGGTGTCCTCACTTCATTTCCCTATGCCAATGCCTCATTCAATCATGGAAATTGGATAACATTCTACTCAATGAAAGGAGAGACCAAATGTTTCCACCTTATTGAAAAGCAATATCCAGGTAAAACAGTTTCTTTTGGCAATACATCATAAATGCATGTGGTTTCTGTAATTGTTAACAGTCCATATTTTTTTCTTATGTTAAATAGTATCCCCAGAAAGTAAGACTAGACTGTCCATGACTTTGCTGAGCCCTGAACCAACCCTGGAATATCTCAACCTCTGCATTCTATATTTAATGTTAACTCCCTTATTTTAAAGTCACCTCTATAAACAAACTATTTCAAGTAATAAGCCCCCAAACATTCAGTTACAAATCCATAAAGTACTTGGGCAGTAGGTTTATTCAACTCTGTTCCTCAACATCAACAGCTGAGTCACTATTCATGGTCATTAGAAGGAAATAAGTGAACAGAAAAGAGTGTTCTTTAATGTCTATGAGTCCAGAACTGAAAGAGATGTGAGGCTGAAGAATGAATCTTAGGCTTCTTACAGGCATAAGGTATATACATAAATATCCCAATCATCATTGTACAAGTAATAACATACTATTATTATACTTTGAATTTGTCCTAAATTTAATTACTTTTGCAACAGAAATAATAATACTCAGTGGCTCTCCACTGAAAATCCTAAAGGGCTTATTCTTTCCAGATCTGTGACCACATTTTAAATTAAGGTTATTTGATTCATGGAAATTCTGTGCTTAGGCTGAAATGTATTTTGTTTCATATACCTTTTACCTTTTGTCATCCAGTATGGAATCCCCCTATCCCCTGCAGTGGAAGCCATGCTGTTGCATATCCTAGTTTTGTTTCTGTTGCTGTGACAGACTGTCCTGACAATGGTTAACTTAGGGCAGAAAGTGCTTTATTGGGCTTAGAATTCTAGGTTATAGTCCATTATTGCAGTGAAGCCAGGTAAGGAACTTAAAGCATCACAGTCAAGAGTCAATAAATGTACAGATGCTGGTTAGCTGTCAGGTAGCTTTCTGCTCTCTTATATTGTTCAGCCCTGTAGAATGCTGCAGCCAATGATTGACTGGGTCATGCTACATTAATTAACAATCAAAACAATCCCTTATAGACTTGTCCACAGGGCAACCAGATCTAAAAAAAAAAATCTTATTAAGACCCTCTTTTCCAGGTGATTCTAGGTTATATCAAGTTGACAGTCAAAGCTAAGTAGTATATTGTGGAACACATACTACAGCTCTAGAAACAACAAAGGAGGCTAAAATCATAGTGGTATCTTTGAATTGATATCTCTGCATTACTTGAAACTTTTCAACATGCTTATAGATCAAAACATTTTAGTTTGGAGAAAGTTTTAAATTTTTTCTTGCTATTCTAAAATATCTCTTTTGGGGAGCTGGAGAGATGGCTCAGCTGTTAACATCACTGGCTGCACTTACAGAAGATCTGGGTTCAGTTACCAGCACCCACATGACAGCTAGCAACTGTAACTCCAGTTCCCGGGTATACGACTCCCTCTTTTGATCTCTGTTGGCATTGCATGACAGGGTGCATTTACATATATGCAGGCATTACACTCATACACATAAAATAAAAAGTAATAACATATTTTAAAAAATCTACTTTTTTGACATGGCTATATATGAAAAACTGTACATTTCATTTGCTGATATGTAATTGAGTAGCATTTTGTCTTTACAATTTTACAAGCTATAAATCAAACACAGGTGAAGATTAAAATGTGATTATGCTTTTAGAAAATAATTTTCTTTTTGGCAATTGATGAATGCTGGGAGGGGGAGAGACAGTCTCTTTTAAGGATGGGACTCTTTGTAGGTTACCAGGCTTTAGTGGATGGAACCATACTGAAGAATATTTTGAGACACAAATTATACTCTATAGGCTTTCATATATTTATATATATACATATGATATAATACTTATTGCGTTAAATTGGCAGGGAACTATAAGGATAGGTGCAGATTTAATATCATCAAATTGTATGAAAATCACAAACATTCAATAAAATGTTAAGGAAGAAAATAATTTGTATTTCCTAATTACCTTTTGAACTATAATGTAACAATTATTTTGTTTTATTAAGACTTTTCCAGATTAGCAATTTATTGGTGGACCATAAATGAAGTATTATGCCATGTTAACAAATGAACCACTTAATAGTGTGAAAGGTTCACATATGATTTTAAGCTTTTCAATTAGGTACTGATGATGCAGGGACTGTGAAAGGCCCTGGTATTTTCTTCACTGGCAGTGTGGGCTCTACTGTTGGGGAATTTTATAGCTTAATCACTAATTTTGTTCATATCATTGTATAATAATTTAAAAGTTTGGTTTTCTTTTTTTTTCCATTTGTAAAACACTAGCATTGGATTATGGAAGCCCTGTAATCAAATCCCACTTAAGACTGAATTTAGTGAGATGTGAGGTAACAAGTTCACTCAGACCTTAGTCTGCAAAATATTGTAAGATGCTTGATCTGCCTATAGTCATTTCTCCTTTCTTGAGTATCTTGTCAAACCAGTTCTTTAATTCTATAGACTTCTGTATACTCCAGTTTATTTATATTGCATAATAGCCATATTGGAAATTACCCAAATCCATTGTTGAAGTAATTCAGTAGAAGGGAGTAGTTATATAATTTCCTTACGAATAGCTACATGATTTTGTTGTTGTGTCAAGTGTCCTAAAGTATTCTGTAAGAAACCTTATCTGTAGCTTATCTGTAGAGTGAACTGAATAGCTGTAGTAAGTCTTTTCAGGTTTAAAATGTTTAATTGCATGCTATTTCATAGCAAAATATTGAGACATCTCTTTGTTAAATTTTTGTTAATTCATTGACAGTCGCTTGAAGACCTCAGATTTAATAAGCTATTTCATAAGGATCAAAAAAGCTCTAGTGAAAATAAGACCTGCACATCATAGTTGAATACATGAAAACCAGTTGAGTGTATACTCAGAAAATTCTCCCATGCTTAATAATTTAATCAACAAGCAGTGTAATAAACTATAGCTGTTTTTATTGCACTCTCTGAAACATATATTCTGGAATTCATGTACTTACACAGCATTTCTTTTGAGTCTGAATAACAGCTGGCATAATTTGAAATTTATTTTTAATATTTGAGTATTTGTGTATAGATGTGTGTGTGTACAGCCCATTTGTGTGGGGGAGGGTGGTCTGGGTGTGCCATGGCATGTGTGGATGTCAGGGGAAAGGCTCAGGTATTGGTTCCTGCCTTCCATCTTGTTTCTGAGACAGATCATAGTTCTTGTTTGCTGTTGTGTGTACCAGGCCAGCTGGCCCATGAGTTTCAGAGGATTCTTTTGTCTCCCATACTCCCATTCAAGGAATGCTGGGATTAAAGATGCTCACTATCATTGATTCTGGGGATCACCAAGCTCCAGAATTTCTCTGACCTCAAAACTTTGTACAAAACTATTCACTTTAATGCTCTCTATTAGAAATTTGGAAAATAAACTTATTTAAAATAAATTATTTATAGTTCATTCTAGTTATAGTGATCCATGATGAAGGGCCACAGAAGGCTTTGTAATTGTTTTTATAGGAAAATGAAAGAAATATGCTAAGCTATTAATCGCACGTCTCCTGAAGGAAGATATTGAAGGATTGATTGGTAATAACTGCCGTAATATTTGACCCCATTGCTCTTAGCTAAGACCTTACTATTATTTCTGTAACAAAGCAGTCTTAAGTAAGTACACATTCCTGTATACAAGAATCATGATAAGAAATTGTACAAAATAACATAACATGGTATTATTTAATTACAAATGATATTGCTTTTTATATTTTTCACTCTGAATTGTTTAAACTTAACAGTTATGTACTTTAGATTTATCATGATTGTGTAATAGAAATTTTAATGACATATATCGATTTTTTCAAAAAGATCAATAAAATCCTATATGTAGGGCTTTATGTGTGCTGTTCCCAATATCATCTTTTTGGACATTTTTATTTTGGTTCTTAATTAGATGAAAATTATGCCTTTAAATATGTATTTAGCTGCGTCTTAGAAATTTTACTGATAAATGAGTATTTAAAATTTTTTTTAGAGAGCTAATAATAAGGAGCAAAAATTTTGTCATGTATGGAAGAGTACAGTGAAAACTCACAGAATTCCTGTAGATATTATAAAATACATAGTTCTCATTCTAATTCAATGTTTAATTCTTGACAGGGATTCTTTGTATATTTTTGTGCTCGGTAGCTTTAATGGCAACTTGACATACCTGGGTTGATGGAGCTGCAAATGGGGAATTACCTCCATTGGAATAGCCTGTGGCCATATCTGGGCAGAGTTTTCTTGATTGTTGAGTGATGTGAAAAGGCCCAGCACACTATCAGTGGTGCCATCCCTGGGCAGGTTGTTTTGTATTGTATAAGAAGGCAGGCTGAACATGGGCCAGGGGAGTAAGTCAATGAACAGTGTTCCTCCATGGCTTCTGCTTCAGCTTCTACCACCACGTTCCTGCCCTGAGTTCTTACCTTGAGCTCCCTAAGTGATGAGTGATGTAAGTGAAATGATCCTTTTCCTCCCCAACTAGGTATTGGTCAGAGTGTTTTGTTATAGCAATTGAAACAAAATAGAACAATTTAAAAGATCAGAAGTACTTGGTTGCTGAGATTGGCAGATTCACAACAGCCAAGAAATTTGAGATGCAATGAAAACACTACTGGCAATCGGTTGGAGGCATGCTCGTGTTTTAAAGCTCAAGAGAAATGTCTGAAATAAGATGGCATAATTCCTAGTGAATGTTGGGTCTCTTATAAAGACTATCAAGGATAGCACCCTAAAATGCTGAATGAAGGCCCATTACTATTTTAGCTGCCCATATTCTGAACACATATACGTAGACTCTTCTAGACACCTTACACCACCAGGAAGAATAGCTTCCTGATAGTTTTGGATTCTGTAATAACATTACTGATGTCTGTTCAAACTATATGATTATTAGGTTGTTACACAAATGAACTTTATGTCTTTTTTTTTAATTGAGCTTTTTTCCATTTCATACAATAGATCTTAATCAAATTTAGACCCCCTCTCCCGTCCGTTCCCCCACCACTGGACCTCATGCATCCTGCTATACACCTAAAAGTCCTATCCAGTCAAACATTTGTACTACAATGTCCTACCGTGCAGCTTCATCCACTGGAGTCTAGTTAGCCTATCTAGAGATTTTAAGGAAGAAGGTCTGCTTTGCCTCAGGCAGCAGCAGTCAGTCTCCAACAGGACCAGGCTAGGGCTGGCCCATCACCCATTTCCCGTTCTCTACTCTGGGCCCTTGTCTGATTGGATGGACATGGTTCTTGTGCCCGACACTGGACACTGCCAGTGCTGCAAATTCACAAGAACAAGCTTCCAGTGGCTTGAAAGCTTCTGTTTCCCTGTGTTTACGGACCAACCCTGGCTCTGACAATCCTTGCGCAATTTCTTCCTCAGTGGTTTCTGAGCCGTGGGAGGGTGAGGTTTAATACAGGAATCCTATCCAGTGACACACAAACTTTATGTTGTTAAATATGTGTTTAACTTATCTTTAGAAATTTGACCAAAGAGTGAGAATTTAAAAAATCTCTAGAATATTTGCCCCATAAAATATGACCCCTAAGTTAAACACAAAATATAAGCATATAAATAATTTGTAGTTATTCAGTTTTTCTTGTGTATGATCTGGTTATACAATGTCAAAACTAATCAAATTTAACTTCTGAATAGTAATAGTAATAATAATAATAATAATAATAATAAGTAAGCTTGTTTTAGGATTTGCTTTTGCCCTAATTCCTGCTAGTAAGTTGTCAATTCATACTGCAGTTAGTAGTTTCAGCATAGGCATGCACATTAAATACTCTTGTCCAAAGATGCCATAAAGTGATTCAAAGGACCCAAATCTCACTCACATATGTATGTAGTGGGTTTTGTAGAAGAGAAACTCTGACTTTAGGGTATCTACACATTTTGTAGTGATCAGTAAAGAAATCTGCACCTTATCCCTGAAGGAGGCATTCCTCCCTGTCAAGGATTTAACCTG
The DNA here is from genome assembly GCA_035773235.1 of Eospalax fontanierii. Classification (NCBI taxonomy): domain Eukaryota; kingdom Metazoa; phylum Chordata; class Mammalia; order Rodentia; family Spalacidae; genus Eospalax; species Eospalax fontanierii. Next base: position 26,443,605 of record CM069530.1, read on the forward strand.
TGAATGCAGCTCTAAGACGATCAGTTGTGGAGGTCTGAGAGACCTCATGCATTTTCTGCATGCAGTGAGTTCTTACATGTACAACCTCATTTTGTCAACACTTGATGTTTAATGCTCACTGACTACCTTCACAGGATAAACACTGGTAAATCAGTAGTGTTCTAAGTATTTTCATTTGTCTTTCTAAGACAATACGGCCTTACTATAATTTAAAGTTACAAAAATAAACAAAACCCATGATGATATTCATCCATACTGTTTTCCCTAATCCAATGACTTGGAGAAAGGTTGTGTAATAATAATAATAAAAAAAAAAACCCTAAGGCAAGGCCAGCCTTTATTTTCTGTGTTAATCAAACTTTTGGGTCACTGTGGCAAATGCCTGTAAGACAATAGCTTAAGAGAGGAGGGACTTATTAGGCTCATGGTTTCAGTTGCCTGCTCATGGTGAATAGAAAAAATATGATAGATTAGTGACACTTATAGCATTGTGCCTGTAAGAGGAGAGAGAGAGAGAAAGAGAGAAAGAGAGCGGGGTGCGGGAGGGAACACACGAGTGACTGGGTGAATGAGCGAACACATGAGGGAGAGGATGAGGATGAGCATTAGCAGGCTTTCTGCTCCCACCCCTTCTGCTTTTTCTTTTTCTCCCTCCCAGTTTATGACATCAAGATACTGCCTGTGGCATTCAGGGTGGTCTTTTCCCCAAAGAATCCTGTCTGGCCACACCCTCACAGACAAACCCTTAGTATGCTTTAATCATCTGCCCAGGTGTTTCTCAATCTGATTAACTAAACATCCAAGCACCATCATACTGTTCAAATGAAGTTATGCATCAAAACCCTGACATATGCATAAACATTTTACATTTCCAGGCTCAGTCTCAAAGGAAAGTTCATTCTGCTGGTATTGAAAATGTGATAGGGAACTACAACTTTATTCATGAGTTTAGTCCTTTAATGTATGCCGAAAGGCTTGGATTTCTTCCTTTACTTTTGATATTTCTCTTCCATTTGTCCTGTCTATCCTTTATTTCCTGTTTTATTATTTTTATTTTATGTGTATGAGTGTTACATCTGCATGGTATAGTGCACCTGTGTTATGCAGTGCTCAAGGAGGTAGGAAGAGGGCGTGAGATTCCCTGGAACTGGAGCTAGATATGGTTGTTAGCCTCCATGTGGGTACTGCGAATCAAACCTAGGTCCTCCTAACTGCTGAGCCATCTCTCCAGCCCCTTTCTTTTATTTCTTTATCCATTCCTTTCTCCTTTCATAGAATTAAGTAAAACTATTCTATTGTTTCCTTTACAGGCTCTTTCAAATGATCCTTTAAAGATTATTTCTAATGGTAATTCTAAATATTTATCTACATATGTTTCCAGTGCAAATTTATATACATATGTTTACTAAGAAGTAACTGAGAAAGCCGATATTTTAATTTATAACTTCTTTATAAATTTATAACTTTAGGAATTAACCCTAAAAGTGTCCTCTAAAAAAAATACGAATATATTTTTTGGAATCGGTTTTAGATACCTAAAGATAAGGCAATGACATGCTTATTTTTATAAAGTTCTAGTATCTGATGACCCTACATTATACTGAAGTTTTATGGGTCTGGAATTCAGGGTCAGTGCAGCAATCAATAATGGTTGAATAATTAGAAAGGACAATATAATTAATTTTTCTAAATGGCAAAAGTCATAAAAATAGTACATGGATCAGCAGATCATTATATATGTTCTAAGTTCACCCACGGCTACTATATGTCCATCTAGCCCAGGCTTGCTGTCTGGAATAGAATCGATGGGGATTACAAGGTGTTTACATACACGTAAATTCGTAATTGCTAGTATATGTTTTTCTACTGTCAGTGAATTTTCCTCCTGGTATTTCCCCCTTACTTTTACATTTCTTTGATGTGTCAACATTCTTTTCTTGCTTGAAATTCCTTGGGAGATATCTGGGAAAAGACAGGACCTTCAACAATTCAAAAACACCCACGTTAAACACCACAAAGGAAGCTACTTTGGGCTCTTTCTCTAAAGGTCACGTAATGCTTTGTGTTTTCAACAACATGACACAGTATGACAGAACAAAGTAGTTATCTTTTTGTACTTGTCAGCATTGTTACATCAGCTTCAAATGATGAAATGCATCTGAGAATGCTTTGGTTTTTTTTCCCTTTGGGGGCCTGTACCAACCTCTTTAAAGTATAATATGCATCAAATAAATGATTCATTTATTATCCCTGACACCTGAATTTGGTAGAAAAAGTACCTAGACATCACTTCAAAGATGTATTTGACTGTTATTTGCTCTTGAAGGAATGAAAATGCAGTTCATTTGCATACTCTGCCTTCCAGTTACCACTTTTAGCTAACACTTTACAGTGGAGGAGGTCATGTTATCATTGGATATTGCTGAGGATAAAGTTTTGTCTGTCATAGAAATATACTTTGTGCTTTTAATTGAATTATTTGAATTGAGCTCATTGAGTAAGTCATATTTTGAGGTGATATCTGTAAGGTGACATAACCTGTATTAATAAGGATAACCACAGCAGACTGGTCGGAAAATCCTATGTTGCAGTGGCCTCACTCCATTCTGTGGAGATGCTTTTGCTTGAACTGCCTCTTCTGTCTTCACACGGTTTGCAGTATAGGCTGGTGAATGTCTGCAGCCATTTGAGGCAGAAGAGAATGGAGGATTGCATGTGAAAATTTTCTATGAACTAAGTCTGGTCATGGCATACAGATTTTGGTTTATTTCTCTTGGCTATATTCCAGTTCCTTGATGTACTCAACTCCAGAGGAAATATGAGCAAGCTTTGTGCTTGCAAGTGAGTTTGATAAATAGCCAGCAGTCTCTGGAAACTTAATAGGAGACATTCTCTGTAATAGTGCAGAGAGATTTTGATTTGAGGTCAGTTACCCTTAAGGTAAAAAATCCAGCTCAGCCTTTTGTGAGACAACTAGAGCCCCGAGCAAATTATTAATCTTCTTTTTGCTACAGGACACTGAATTACAGAATAGGAAAACATATTTACCTCAAGGATTATTTAAAAAAACTAAATGTATAAAATAGAATGGATTCACAAGTATGATACGTGGCCAGCGCAAAGCAGGAAATATTTTAGAAACTTTAAATATGCTTTCCTCATTTATGTGTGTATATGTAGCCATGCCATGGTATATATGTAGAAGTCAGAGGACAGCTTGTGGGAATTGGTTCTTTCCTTTCCACGTGAGTCTAGGGATTGAACTCAGGTCATCAGGCTGGGTGGCAAGTGTCTTTACTCACTGAACCATCCTGCCTGCCCTAGGGAACATTTTAAAGCATTAACGTGATAAATTAAAATTTATTATTAAGGAATATGGTACTTTGCTCTGTACTGGGCTATCATAAATATGATTTAGTTTGCTAATAGCATATTTCAATTCCAAGTTGCTCTTTTAAAAGAAAAACTGTTTTATGTATGAGAAGCTACAGGTATTCAGAAAATTGTTCCTTTTCAGCACTGTTCAAAGTGAATGAATAAGTACATTCAGAAAACATAAATTTTGAGACCTTAAGTTCAGGCCATGTACTTCTCTCAAGTGGTACATACTAATTTTTATATTTGAATAGAATCAAATTAATTAAATTTCGTGATTTAGACTTTGGAAGAAAGAAATCACACTTTCAGAGTAGTGAAAAAGTGAAACAATTATGTACTAATATGCACACATAAAACATATGTAATATAAATACATATGCATCTGAAGATATACATGTATTTATGCATTTGTATATATGCACATATAGATGTATTTTTATATGTGTATATATGAAGATTGGAGAGAGAGGATGAGAGAATACACAATATCATTCCTCTATAGTTTAACTATGATAATGTATCTTTTGTAATTTCAATATTTATTTATCTTGGATATTCAATTGATTTTAAATAAAAAATTTAATAATAAATTTTAAAGAAAACTAATATGCCACATTTTTACTGTAATCTGTCTTACATCGGAAATAATCCATGAGAATCTATTTTTAGGAAACAAATAGAGCTTTTTGTTAATTAAGTAACATGATTTACATATTACTTTTCTTTATACATAAAATAATGTGGAGGAAAAAATTCCATGTTTAAACTGAATAAAAATATAAAACTGTGTTTTTAACAAGAAAATGAACTGAACTTTTAGGTTACCTGCCAGCACACTCCTGGTCTTTGGCCACATATAAAATTAGGACATTAATTTTCAGTTGAAAACTTTCTCAATTTTAACTCATAAAATTACCATGTCACTAAAACTTAAAAGTACTCTAAAATTTATCAAGATTCTGTGAAGGAAGGAAAAAGACTGAGCTCATCCTTGTATGACAGTGTAGTCTGAATGATGGGTTTGGCAGGATGGTTCCTCCATGGGTAAACTAGTGCAAATATTTCAAAACAGACACACTTTTCAGAGTAAATACCCCTGTCTCAAGTACTTATCTTCAAAGTTCAAACTCTTCTGAAACTGCTTTATTTTCTATAATGCTAAATAAATCTATGGTTTGGAGTGCTCCTGACTTTCATGGCAGTTCAGTGTTCCATGAATTTGTTAAGTAGCTCTTGAAAAATTGTTTGACTTATTCTGTCTTAAGTGATTTCTGCCTACTCAGTTGATGAGTATTTACACGTGTCAGGATTTGACCTTGTCAGGAGCATGGTGAATCCACATTCAAATTCAGCTATCCATATCACAAGGTCTATTTCACCCTGTCACACTTCCAGATGTCAGCCTCCAACTTGGAGGAATTTGGTGGATCATTCTTTTCTTTCAAGGATTGGCTATGCCTGGAACAGAATATGCTTGTGTTGTCGCCTTTGCCATTCAGTGTGTGGCTGTGTATTCTTTGTCCTCTTTTTGAAGATGCTGTGACTGGAGCTATTTGCTGTGTTCAAATGTATCTGCAGACAGCTGCAAGGCTTAACAATCCATTTATATTTTATGCAAAACCCACAAAGTGGCCTTTCTAATAATGCTTACTGATGTTCTTTCTAGGATCTTTTATATTTAAAAATTCCATCTGTTTCCTTATTTAATCGCTCCTTGATCAATAACAAAACTCCCCACTAAATTATCAGATATATTCCAAGGGTTTTTGGAGTCTGGAAGCTTGATTTTTTCAGTCTTTATCTTTTGTGGTACATGTGTTTTGTTTGGGAATAAATGTGCAGTATGCACCAAAAAAACTTGGGATCTCTTAAGTTTTAAGGATGGATTGAAAACTTTGTGTGCAATTTGCTCTAGTTTTTTGGTTCAGATTTGCTGTTATTCAATAGAGAACAAATACTTTGTATAGGAAAGTAGTCATTATAAACATTCTAGACATGCCTGTGTTGCATGGCAAAAGTTATTTCACCTTCCTCTCATCAGCCCTTGAATACTTTTGCTTATTGTTCCCTAGAAAGAGATGGGTGAGTCAACAAAATGAAGAAAAAAATAATTAAATGCTAGGACCACTTTTATAATAACCCTATAGTAGTCGTTTATATATTAACATTTTACAGTGACTAATTTAATAGACAGATGGTAGTTCATATTAAAGTATGAGAGTAGAGCATTTCCCTGGACCAAATGATTATCTACCCAGTTTTCAATTAGAGAAGATGGCCAATTATCTACAGTGGGTTTTATTTTAATTACCCAGTGATTAGGACAGCTAGGTAACCAGCCCGGAGGAAGGAGAGCTCAACTGTATATGAGTGAATTCTTACTAGGCAAACCTATAGAACAGAGAAAGAAAGGCTGTGCAAAGGCTGTTTAAATGAAGTGGTAATTTACCCCTAAAGCAGTCTATAGTCTTTTACTCATTTGATCAATAACATTAAGTTTAAAATGCTAAATTTTAACATAGTCATTGTGAGCTAAACAATTGTGGTTTTGTAGATTTAAAACATATTGAGAGGAGAGAGTTAAGGTTTACAATTATTGTCCCAATATATTTTGTATTTAGCATATGTGACATGGCATCATCCCTTAGGAGAAGCGATTTTATTAGGTGACCTTTGTCACCTGGGATGTGGTTGAGCCACCAGGCAGCAGGATACCATGGGACAATTCCCACTACATTCTTCTGGTCTCTGTCTTCAGATTTTACTCAAGATCCTTCTCTGTTCCTTCAGTGACTCTTGAGTATTTCTAGTAAGTGTCATCTAGTACTTTAATGTCTACAGATCTAACGCAATTTCGGTTTTTCCCATTTTTCTGCCTTGACCCAGGGACGCACTCTGTTGACATCTCTTCAGACATGAATGGTTTTGCTTATGGATTTTATGCTGTCTCCCTACTTTTTCTCAGTAAGGTTTGAAAGGTTTCTTACCTTAGTCACTTTGTCTCCATTTGGACTATGACTTTCTGCCAGACTTTCATGGGCTTACAGCTGAGTTATTGTGACAGCCCTTACTGACCAGTTATTTTAATTTATCTTATTGACCTTTAATTACCAAGCATTGGGTTTATACATGCTTAACATGGTTAGAAATATTCCCCCAATTTTCATTTACTGGAACATTAAGTACAAAACATATAAATATCCTTCAGATACAAGAAGTATAATGGATTTGTTGCTACCTAACCGATAAGAAACAAGGATGGATCTGTTACATTACACGAATTACTGAAAAGGACATATTTAAAGGCTTTCCAGTTTAATACTATTTCAGGTATGATAAGTTTCCCCCAACCCACAATTAAATTTAGAGTATTTGAAAATGGAAAATGATTTTTAGGAATCTATTATGACATTTAACATAGTTTTGTATAGCTCAGTAGCAGATTATTTATCTCTAAGCACTTTTGTTTTATTAAGATAATCCAAATAATTCAGGATAGAACTGTTTCTAGAGTTTTATCATTATTATTATCTTTTTAAGCTTAGAGGTTCTATTACTGAAAATTTTAACCATATGGAGAACTAAATAGAACAGTGTTGCCAGACCTCTGCTCTGGGAGATTCTTATTTCTGGATTATATAAGATAATTTGATGAGAATCTGCATACATTAGGCCTAGGAATAGTGCAAAGATATCAAGTCTTAACCAACTAAGAGAGTTAATATCCTATATGACTTTTATTCCTTTTAGCTCTAATAATTACTACCTATCTGATGAGTGTCCTTTAAGCTAAGAGAATGCTTTTTCTTATAGATGGAGTAGATAGGACTGTGAAGATTGCAAAACATATATCTTATTCATTTTGTGGATATCCTGATGGATTGCTAGAAATATCTAAGTATCAACCCATTGTAAAAATATCCCATTGCATTTGGGGTGACTCTAGCAAAGAACAAAATGTGATTAATCATAATTGCTTAGACTAAAGTTATTAAGCATGATGAGACTCCCTGCCCAAGGTGAGATGTATATGTCAGTGAAAATTTTAGAAATTTACTGAAAAGACTTGAACTGTTTTTGCAGGAGTAATTAATATGCCTGAATCCTTTAGAGAATCCTTTGGAGACTGGGAGGAGTTTCATTTTCTCCATTTTACATTGACTATGGTGTATTTTAATAGATTCTAGGATTTAAATAGCTTAAAAATAATGACAAATCAGTCAAGTTGGGAAATGTTAGCTGCTACCTTAATAGAAAAGAAGCAAGAAATTTAATCCTTTGACTTTACTTTGTAAAGCTGTAGCTTCTTTGATCCTTGGTCATTGTGATTTGAAAGTGTTTTATTTTTTTAAAGAGATACAAATAAATTCAGAATTGAGGTATTTCAACATTTTCAGTACATCAGAAATCCCAGTGTGCTCGATGGACCACTCCCTAGATACACTCCCATGAGCACACCCTAAATTATAAAGTCTTGCTTTCTGATGAGGTGGAAATGTATATAATGATTGGCTAGGTGCAGTGTATTTGGTAAGAGAGAATGTTGGGAAATAGAAAGGAGAGGTTCTAACCTAAAGGGATGACTTTTTCAAGGTATATATTACCTGTTGGCAGATCTTTTAATAGTCATATGGGAAATACCAGATTTTTATGTCAATGTAACTAATGTTAGAATGTTTGCAACTTACTCAGTTTTTTCCCCAATGGAAAAAAATCAACAATTTTTTGCTAACTGAATTTGGTGACAGGCCTTCTATTTCTATCTTCTATATTTACATTTTGATAGACTTGGAATTTCTTAATTGTCAAGAAGATCCTTTTCCTTGCACAGATCTTTCATTCATTTTTGATTGATAGTTTGGGTAGGCTGAGAGTGCTAGAATATTTCTTTCAAGCAGTGGAGCTCAGATATAGGACTTGCATTCGTACACAAGACTGCAGTTGAGGTATTCATTTTTTTCTATCATTTCATCTAGAAGGCATTTCAAAGAAAGACCATTGGCAAAACCTTACGTACAGTGATACTACCAATACTATTGCTGTGTTTATATTGGCATACTAAAATAATCATACCTGTCATGTCTTAAGCAGCTCATGTTTGAGTTAATGAAGGGAACAGAAAAAATGGGGTGTGAAATAATTTTGATAAACAAGAACAGATGAAGTCCAGTATAGAAAATAAGTATTTTTTTTTACATTTCATTTATTTGTGTTTGTGTGCATTCACATATATGCAGGCATGTTTGTACCATCCTACAAGTGTGGGGGTCAGAAGAAAACTTGTAGCAGTTGGTTTTTTCCTTCCACCGTGTGGGGCCTGGGCATTGAGCTCAGGTTGTCATACTTGGTGGCAAATGCCTTTACCTTCTGAGCCATCTTTATGGCCTTTCATAGTTATTTTTAAAATGAAGTAGTACCTGTCATTCACAAGAAGAGAGAGACAGCATGAGGTATTGAGCTTAAGAATATTATTAATGATAATCATATATTATCATTACTATTATTGGAGTCAAGGAAAAAGCCCAGGACTTTCAATATGCTAGGCAAATACTCATCACTTAGCTATATCTCCAGACTTATTAGTTTTTATATAAATAATTTTTTGAAATTGTATAAGTTCTTGTATTAAGAATTTAGAAGACTGAAAACTTGTTTAAAGATTAGGACAAGAGCACATCCATAATCAATGGCTTATTGACTAGCAATTTTTTGTTGGTTAATTTTGTTTGATAATTTCATACATGTATATGATGTATTCTGATTGTTCTTGTCCCTAAACCCTCTCTTAACTCTCTCCCATCTCTGTCAACCCTCCTCCTTCCCTCGATATCTCTTTACCAGATTCATGGCTCTTTGGTTTTATTTTGTGACTCATTTAATTTAACCAGGGCTGTCTGTGTGACCATTGGATTGGAACTATCTAGGGAATACACAGCTTAAGACGATCATCCCCCCTTTCCCTGAATCTATCAGTAACACATAGTCCAGTAGTGAGTGTTAGGGTCCCTTGAGCCTCTCTTCCAAACATGCCTAACGGATGATGGGTCCACTCTTGTGCAGACCCAGTGTAGGTAGGCATCAGCAGCTGTTGTGAGTTCATGACTGCAATGGCTGTGTCTTGCCCAGAAGATGACATTTCTCAGTTCTTTTCCCCATCTACTAGCTCTTACATTCTTTTTGCCCCATCTTACATGGTATTCCCTGAGACTCAGAGTGGGTACCACATGTCTTATTTAGAGCTGAGACTTAGAGGGGGTACTGAATGTCTTATTTAGAGCTGAGGATTCATCTGTCATGTACTCTATATTCCTTGTGCATCTATTAGTCTATTTACCACTATTCACTAGAAAGACAGGCTCCTCTGATTAAGGCTGAGAGTACCATTTGTCTGTTTCACCAGTGATTTTATAGACTCTATCGTTAACTTGTGTGATATAGCATTTCACATAAAATACAAAAAAATGACCATGTAATTGTAAAATGAATTAATAAAAACTTCTGGCAGTTATTTCTGTGAGAAGGGATAAACAAGATAAGATATCATAAAGATGTATGCAAATTATTAAATGTAACAAATAGATAATTTAGTACTCTGTTATCTTTGCAATCCATGTACTTAATAATCAATAGTAGAATCCTGACTTTTCAGTGATGTACCTGAATGACATTCATTGATGTAATTTAAGGAATCTTGAATTTGTAGAAAAGAAAATAAATTCTGGAGCTGATATTTCCTGAAGTGTGTAATTAAGTGCCAAGGGTAATCCTAGGCATGAATGGGGTTCTCACAAATACTACGGTGAGGTAAGGCATAGTCCATGCTCCATCAGGTAGTTTTCTATCCCTACCAAGTATTTATTAACTAAAAAGATTTGGCTACATGCAGCAAGAGAACAGATCCATTCATCAACAGCTCCTTGGGACCAGATGGTTTGAAACAGATACTGTGTCCCTTCAGTCAGTTGCTAGTATGATTGGAAAATGCCCCCTGAACAGGCTCATAAAGTAGTAGGTTTGCAATGTAAAGTAATTTCTTTTTTTCCCCTTGAAGAATAATGGTTATTAAAACTTAACAGGTTTAAACTACTCTGACACATGTGATTCCTACTCATGGAGTTGCTTGTAAACTCTGAATCATAGCACAGAGGGAAACAGCACATGTGTGAGAAGAATGGCGTTTCCTAGTAGTTTTCACATGCAAGCTGTGCATATTTATGCAAGTTTAAAAAACGTTTTTATTGAATTTTTGTGATTTCATACAATATAATTTGATAACGTTAGGTCTCCTTCTTATTGTCCCTCTTATTATATATATATATATATATATATATATATATATATATGAAGAAATAGAGTCTATTTGTATCCTCAAATGTCCTTCAGTATGGGTTCATCCACTGGAACCTTGCTTACATACTTGAAAGAAATCATCTACCTTTTAGTAGCCAAAACTTCCTTAGGTTATGTTGGGGTTTCTTACCCACCTCCCCATGTCTATGCTGGCACTGTTTTCATGTTTGAGCTTGCTTGGGACTTGTGCATGCTATCACTATGCTTGAGTTCATATAAGTAACTGACCTGGTTTCCCTAAAGCTGTTTCCTTGTGTTCATCCACCACCTCTGTCTCTTTTCGTCTTCCTGCCCCATCCTCCACAATGATCCCCGAATCTTGGAAGGCAGAAATCTGATATGAGTGCCCTATTCAGGTGTAAGTATTCTGCACTTTGACCAGTTGTGGGTTTCTGTGTTAATTACCATCTGCTTCTAAAGGGGGCTTCCCTAGTGAGAGTTGAAACATGCGTTAATTTAGGGTCATAACTGTAAGTCATTAGGAATCAATTTAATATGATAACTATTTAGGAAAAAAACTAGTATGAAGCACTCACCTGTGTCCTATGACCTATCTAGCCTCAGGTTCCTAAGGCTGATATCACTAAGCAAAGTTTTAATGAGCAACAGCAGTCTTGAAAAATGGGACTGGAGAGATGCAATAGCTGTATAGAGCATTTACTGCTCATGCAGGACCCTTGTCAGGTGGCTCATGATCACAACCACCTGTATCTCCAGTTCCAGGGGACCTGATGACCTCTCCCAGCCCACTCCCCTAGCAACAGCACTCATGTGCACAAACCCTCCACATAGACACACAGAAACAAACACAATTAAGACATTCAAAACAAATATTATGCTGTTAAGTAAACATGGAGGACAAATAAGTGAGGACAGCAGGATCATCTCTTAGCATGAACTGCGTTCTTCTTCGTTAAAGTTAGATGAGTTCCTGTCTTAAGTGAAGTGTAATATCACTTTTAAATGTTCTAGGTAAGTATCAGAAATCTGTACTTGCATACTTGTAAGATTTTCTTTAAGTTTAACTTTTGGAAGTCCATATATTTATTTATAATAAACCCCTTTGTTTGTGTGATATCTGTATTAAGTTCATTGTCAAGTTAATTAAGCAGTAGCTGGGCATTTCGCAGGGATTAATGACTAACAGGGAGGAGTAGATGGCTCCAGGTAAAGCCAAGGTCCATTAACATCTGCTGCCCATTAATTCTCAGAAAATGCCATGCACTGAAGTCATTATTGCTATTATGAACTGAAAATGGAAAAGAAATATAGGCATATGGATTTTTAAGGGCGATGCAATTTTAATTGATATGTACAAAGCATTCATGGAGAACTTAATTCTTGAACATTAGCCAATCACATTGCAAGTTTCCTGCCTCATGATTCCATTTGGGTTATAATTAAGTAATAACAATTGTAGGTATGGGTATTTCCTGGGGATTAATGAATGGATGGGTGGGGTTAATTGCCTAAAGTATAGTCTCAGATCATTAACCTCAGTTGGTCACTAATCTCTAGGAATTTCTTTTAACTGAGGTAATTTTTTGTGATAAAAAGAAAAATGCATTCAATTATTTTAGACTTAGTCCTGGTCATTTTTTCTTGATACATGGAAAATAATGGTAAAGATCAATGGAATGTATATATCCATTTCAAAGTTAGCTCTATTAGACTGTGAGCACTCAATGAGTGGAGATGATATCTATGAAATGCACAGCCTATTTAATGAGGACATGCATAGAGGAGAACATAAATATGAGACATTTGATTCTCTTCAGTTCAGTAATATGAATGTTGCATGGGTATGTATGTGTCTTATAAATTGTTTTTTTGAATAAAATTCAGTGACTCATGCCTATTTTTCCAGAATTTTGGAGGTGAACCAAACTGCTCTTGAGTTGTAGGCCAGTTTGGGCCACATAAAGAGTTGCTGTCTATAAAACAAATGATCCATTTTTGTCTCTTGGAAAACTTTGTGTGTGTGTATTTCTGCACGGGACACATAAAAGATTTTTTTCTAGTCTCCATATTGTAGCCCAGGCTGGCCTCAGATTCTGGATTCTCTCAATTTAGTCTCCCTCCTGCTTTGGGCACAAATCTCCCCCACACACTCGGCTGCTATGTATATACATTTAACATTTACTTTTGTTGTTTTTAACCTATTAACATATTATGATGTACTTATAGAATGAGTTATTACTTAATGTTACTTATTTCTGATTTAGTTGAAAAGTCTAAAGAGTGAATATTTAGACTGAAGAGGACAATAGGTTAACAAAATTCCAAGTTTGCCACTAAAATCTCATTTTGCAATAAAGATAGTATACAAAGAAACCAAAAATAATAGTTATTTTAAAAAGATGTAAGTTAAGGAATACTGACACATAATTGGCTGGTGCTAAGACAGAATGAATTATACTGACCAGATTTTGGTGAATTCTCATGTGAATGTTTCCTCTCTTCAAAGAACTTAAATTTAAAAAAATCAAGAACTATAAACAATATATCTGAAAACCAACACCTAAGTACCTTAAATGTTGTCAATACTGACACTACTGTTTTATTGATATGTGCAAATTTCACACAATACATCTTGATCATATTTAGACTTCCTCCCCTATCTGTAAACCTCACCATTTTTCAGACATTCTATCATGTATGTTAAGGCCTATCAGGCCAAGTTTCAATCCCTAAATGTCCTTTGATACGAGTCCATCCATCCACTGGAGCCAGGTCAACCTATCAAGCATCACCCCCTTTAAGAAAACCAGCTCTTCTTCTCCCAGGAGTCATTGGTTGCCAATATTTCCTCAGCTAAAGCTGCATCTTCTTGCCTGTTTTCCCCTTCTATACTGGGTTGTTGTCTAGTTTGAACTTGCATGGGTCTTGTGCATGATGTCACCATTGCTGTGAGTTCATATGAGTAACTTCCCAGCTGTCTGAAAAGTACCTTTTAAAGTAAATTTATTACCATATTTATAAACTTATGAAAAGTGCACATATATGTTATGAAATTGACCATGTTTGAAAAAATGCTTTCAAGTCCTGAATGTGTCTTGATCATTATCTTTAAATGTAATGCTTATATGCAGGTTTCTTTGCAGTGAATGTTAATGAAATCTGAATATGTGTCCCAAGATTCTTTCATTTGTGAAAGTAAGGAAAACAGTGTTAGTGTATGTGTGTGTGTGTGTGTGTGTGTGTGTGTGCGCACATGTATGTATGACAATTTTTTAAAGACTCCCAACAAACAATTAAAGCAATTTTACATGAAATATAGACTCTTGTTATTGAGTTATTTAGATAACAACATTTATCCTTCATTTTAAGGGTATAGTTATGCATAGATTTTAAGGTATTTATGTCTTGTAATCTTAATGAACTTAACATAGGACATTCATCAAAGCACTTAATAGTAGAAATCAAAATTATCCAAAATTGACAAGCTGTGGCAAAATCCAAAAGATACACTATTATGTTTGGAATAACTTTTCATTTTAGTATCTTATAATGATTATTACTACATGGAAAAATTGGTGGTTACCTCTACAGTTCATTTCTTTATCCTATGTTATGCATATTATGAAGTGCATTTGACTTCTTTGTGCTAAAGACATAGTTCTTTTTTTTCAGTCCATGGACATCAGAAACCTGAGAAATGAGATGATTTGAAGTTCTAAAACTGTTGGTATTGGAAATAGTTGGTCTTTTGCCAATCCTGATTCCTTTGCACTGTGGTCAAGTTTCTTCATTAGAACATAGCAGATGTGGCATGAATTCAGATTATAGTAATATGAATTCAATTAGAAACCTTCTTGGATTGCTCATTATCTATAATTCTGCGTAAAGACATAAGCCCCACTGTTTTCATTTAATGTTAAATCATCATCTACTTATAAAGTCATCCTTAATGATTGACAATTAGTTTTCTTTCTTTTACTATTGAGAAATAATATGAAATTAATGTTATAGACTTTTTAATAATTTACAAATAATTTAGTGACCACATCCCGTTGAGTACTATGATAATTTTTTGAAATTGTAAAAGAATGAATTTAATTATTAAAAATTTAATAATGCAATAAAATTAATCTCTTTGTTCTAGTCATTAAACCTTTTAATATTATGTTTTAGTTTTATCTTATGTTATTTTCTTTGGAAAATACAATATATTTAAAAAGTTAGATGGCACACTTTCTAGTTTGATTTCTTTCACTGTGGTGAGGATCATTTCTCATTCAAATTGCCACACCATATTTCGGGAACACTGTTTTTACCTATTTTTTGGTTTTGTAGAGTCTTCCTCAAATGTCATATTTTATATATTAATATTTTATTTATTATTTATCTGTTTATTTACGTATTTATTTACTTAATGTGTATGAGTTTATTACTTGCATGTATATAAATGCATCCATGTCATGCAGTGTCCATAGATTAAAGAAGAGGGCTCTGGATCCCTTAGGACTGGAGTTACGGACATTTGTCAGCTGCTGTAGGGGTACTGGGATTTGAACTTAGGTCTTCTGCAAGAGCAACCAGTGCTCTTAATCACTAAGTCATCTCTCCAGCCCTAAAGTCATATTTTTAAATTTTTAGTTTGGAAAATTTCATACATACTGTATTTGCATTATTTTTCTTAATTGCATTATTTTTTACAAAATCTCGTATTTGTTTTTACAAGACCTAGTTTAAGATTGACCTTAATTTTGCTGTCTTTTGCTGAATCTCTAATATATGTCTCTCATGCGTCTGCTTATAAGAGCATGCTGGAATTGGTGTGTTATTTTTTAAAGTAGTACTACAAGAACCTCCTTGAAAATGTCTTTGTGTGCAACATTTATATACAACAAACAACATATTTGTTCTTACGACAGGGAGTATATTCAAAAACTCTGTGAAATGGAGACCAGGGTCAGGAAATTTATCTAATCCACATTATTGTGTTCTTTGGAATGTCAGTAGTTTTGAATGTTCATATTGCTGAGATGACAGCAGATATAAAGCTTTGCTTCTGAGCTTTTGAACTTGAGGAAATTGTAGAAACAGGGAAATATGCTTGTCTTAAATGATAGAGTCAAATAGTAGGACTAAAACAACCATTTAGACTATAATTTCAAATAAAGAAATATCTGGATGGTTAATCAATGAAAGTTCAACAATAATATACTCCACATACTTTTAAGTTTGAAAATCATTAGTATGTTAGGTTAGCTCTGTTTCCCATATAAGGTTGTCAGACTCACTCAGTCTTTAACATGTGTGAAATAAATTCTTTTTATGGTATCAGAAAGGAAAATAAACAAATTAAGCAACACGTGATAGCTACAAGAAGAAAATATCTTGCTTTCGAGATAGCTACTATTCTGGGTTCGAAGGTTCTTCTGTTAACCACATTTTGATTCTATATTTAATAGGAATGGGATAAAATGAGCCTAGGAATTAGAATATATCTTCATTATTAGTTTTAAAAATATTTTATTATTTTCATTTTATGTGTATGAGTATATTGCCTACATGTATGTAAGTACACCATATGTATACATTGCTCATAGAGGCCAGAAGAAGGTGTTGAAACCTCTTGTGCTGGAGTTATAGATGGTTGTTAGCCATTATGTGGGTGCTGGGAATTGAACACAGATCCCCTGACAGGACAGCATGTGTTCTTGACTGCTGAGCTACCTCTCTCGCCCCCATTATTACTTTTTAGGGAAAAAATTTTACACAATATATTGTCTGTATCTACAATGGATTCTAGAATTTCTTGGAAATTGGTAATTGTCCTAGGGCTACCATTGCATACTTTGGCTCTTATGTTCCTAGTCATTTAGTTCATCTGATTTAATGGTAGAAGACAATTAGATGCTAGAATTCTTTCAACACTTTCATTTAAAGATTGATTTTTTGTTGTTACATAGGAGGGAAAATGATAGGAGAACATGCCTATGAAATAGACTGCTAAACAGACTCAAAACCAGTAAGAAATTGGATCTATTTCAAAATAAAAATAATAATTCTCTTTGAAGTGAGCTTTCCAATTTTTGTTTAAAGTGTAGTAGTGGGTCATGTAGTTTAATGGAGGCATTAGAATCAATTACTACAGACTAGGAAAATTACTCTGAATCTTTCTTAACATGAAATATGCAAAGGCTACTTGAAGTGTAAAGTCAATTATTTGAGAAATGTTTTACATAGCAATCTCGAATACTGTTGAACTTCACTATATTTGTAAAATCTCTTAGGTAGTTTTAATATTTTACAACACTATTCAAAGTCCAAATAATATTTATTTATAGAAATTTTATGTATTCTCTTCAGATTGTAGAGAGTATATCCGTTATTTTGAAGATTCATCAAGACCCGTTTTTAAAATGGTTAGTTAGGGACTGGAGAGATGGTTCTGTGGTTAAGAGCACTTGGCTCTTCCTGCAGAGGACCAGGATCCAGTTCGAAGCGCTCACATGGTAGCTTACAACTCTCTTCTACCAGGGGATTCAATGCCTTGTGATGTGTAAACATACATGCAGGCAAAAACTCATAAACATAAAATTCTGTAAAAAACTAAAATGGCCAGTAAATGGTTACCACTTTACCTAGTTAAAAAGTAATACACTGATAGAATCAAGCATGTATAATATTGGATGTAAGTTTCTGGGAATGGAATGCCACATCAGACAGACCATGAGAATATCAAAGTGCAACTGACAAGGGAAATGAGCTGTCCATCAAATGGGAGCGATGCTGCTAAGTAGTGATTATCCAATCACTTGGTTTTATATGTGTGATAGTTCACTATGTGTAAGCACTGAATTGGGAGCCTGGGATAAAGCAATAAATGTATATACTTATATTATTATGGCAATATAGGATACATTGAGTAATATATACATGCAGAGTAGATATAAAATGCAGGCAACAATTAGTGATAGCCTTCAGCTGGGGAACAAATACAGAAAATCTTCTTTTGCAAGGTACACAATTAGATGCAACAAGACAGTGAGAGTCTAGCAGAACCAGTGAACAGGCTCAGTGGGTAACGACACTTGCTGCCAGAGTTTGATTCCTGGAATCTACATGGTGGAGTCCTACAAGTTATCTTCTGACCTCCACACGGGTAGTACGGCATGTACCTCCTGCACCCCATAAATACATATAATATTTCTAAGTTATATATGACTCCCTAGTTCAAATCATCTCATATGGTTGTAGTAAAATGGATTTGAGTAGCTATTTGATAAGTATTCTTGGAACATAAGGCTATTTGAAACATCAGGGAAAGAAAATGAGGAACATGCATCTCCAAGTTTTGCTAGAAGGCTTTTGTGATGGACCAAAGGAACATGACCCTTAGGGCAACCAGGAGACTTCATTTTAAGTGGCAGAGGAAATTTTATATTACAGAGAACTTTTTAAAATTTGTACTTTGAGGGCTGGAGAGATATCTCAGTAAAGGGCTTGCTACACAGGCCCAAGGACCAAAGTTTGTTCTCAGAACCCATATACAAAAGCCTTTATTTAATTCCCAACTTAATATATTTAAGGAAGAATATCTAGGAGTGTACTGATTTTATTAATGTGGGAGAAGACCATGGAAGAGGCCTGGGCAGGGCCAGAGGTTTAGTCACTGGGGTTCTCTTAGTAATTATGGTGTTACTTTGTGATGTGTTACTTAGTCTGTTTCAACTCTGTCACCTATATCAAGTAAACTACTGAAAATAGGTTCCCAGGGGAAGACAAGTTATGGTACTTATTAATATATCAATCACTGTTCTCATGTCTATGTAGGAAGACACCTGTAATCTTAAGGGTCATACCACTTGAGAGACATAAAAAGCAAAACATGGTTTCAAAAATTCTCTTATTTTGTTCTATATGCCCAGTACTTCCTCCTTTACCTTTTAAATGTATTTTGTCTTTTTCTTTACTTTTGGAGAATGAAGGGAAGAATGTCTTCTATCAGTTTCCTATCACACACACACACACACACACACACACACACACACACACACCACACACGTATGGTATCTCTTTGAGAGACCTGGAAAATGGGTGGCAAGATCTGATTTTCTTGAATAAGTACAAATGTTGGGAGCTATCCCTTCTCCTACTGGCCTGAATGAACTGTCAGATACTTCTACCTAAGACATCACTTGAGTGAATGACATCCTGGCAGTCAAGGTTAAACGTTTTCAAAGTATTTGCCTTGAATTTAAGACTTTTAGAGAGGAGGGAGTTAAAGTCCATTCAAAAGCTAGACTGTCCAGGGATAATTATTATATTGAGAGAATTAGCTGAGGCAGGAATCTGGGAAAAGATTTCAGTTACATGATTGGTTCTCCAAAATTACCATTAATTCAGTGAGTTACCCAGAAATATTCCAATAAATTCCCTTTTATTCTTGTTGTCCAAGCGCCTTGGCACCTATTAGGCAAGTGTTCCACCACTGAGCTATCCACAGCCCTGTCAGTGTCTTGTACACTGTACCCCAGGCTGTACTTGAATTCTCTCTGTAGTTCTTTAAACTGACAATCCTTTTGCTTTAGGCTATTAAGTAGCTAGAATATCATGCCTGCAACAGCAAGTCTGGCTCATTCCAATAAATTCCTCTTTACTCAGGTTTATCCAAGTGCTTCTTTCCTTTTTAACTCAAATCCTGATTGTGTAGTTTACTAGTGTAATTACACTAGCATAAATTCACTAGTCAGAGATGACTTTTTAAAAATCATAAATGGCTTTAGAGGATGACGGAAGAAACAGATCAGATTTGTGATTTAGAAAATCACTGCTATAATGTGGAATGTGCCCATCAGGGTTTAAACTAGAGAAATAGGTCTTATCAAATGACTGCAGTTGTTGTGGTGAGAGAATGGAGGTCTGAATTTAAGTCACCATTAGTATTATCAAATCAAGACAAATATGTACAGCCTCTGAAAATTGTTTCTCTAGAATGGAGCAGGATGACTGGGTGGAGGAATCCGAGAACACTCTCTGGTAGCATCCTTGGGTGACTTGAAGACTTCAGACCTAGGAGGACACCCCATTGAGAAAACCATTTTGAGAAACAGAAGAAAAGCAGAGCAGCGATGGTGTTCTAGAAGTCCAGAGAAGAAACAGTTTTGTGAGAATGGAAGGAATTCACCACAGGCTTTAGAGTGTCAGGGTTACCAGGAAACAGAAATAAGAATTAAGAAAGCCACATTACAGAGGATGGTTTGTGGCCACTCAGCCTTATAAAGTGAATGGAGGTTAATTTTCAGAAAGGATGAGGGGAAAGCTCATGTTATCTGTTATCATGCAATATGAAAACAAGCCATTTCTTGGAAACTCAAAGTGCAGAGATGTCAAGGAAATTGGGAAACAGGTTAAGGTTAGCCTTTTATCTCCGGCTACTTTTGGGGTGCTACTGTTTTATTGTATCGTAGTGACTGACATTTACTATTCTATGGATCTTTCCCCACAGGCTAATGCCTTTGACGACAGCTGCATTCCTGTTATTAAAATTTCTCTCTGGGAGAGGCAGACTAACTTAACCTGCCTCTCTCTCCCTGCTTGCAACCCAAAGGGTCCCCCTGCCAGGCCTCGCAACAAACACACAAATTTCTCCACTCACAGTTAAACAGATTCTAGCTAGTTTACTCGGGCTTACTAACAGAGCAATGGGTAAGGGGTTACTTACAGAACACAGGCGCCCACCTCCCCTCCGCAAGTTCCATTAGTAAGTCCACGTGGCTGGGATCTTGCGACTTTCTGGTGAACATATCCAAATGGCCCATGGGGGAGGGGAGAAAAGGGCCGGCCTCCTGGCCCCCCAGTTTAAATACCTTTAGCCCCTCCCCTTCTCACATCCAAGGCTAATAGACCGGGTGGGTGGGGCATAGGATTTTCCCAGCTCCTCATCTTTCTGCTCAAGGTGGTCTTGGGTGATACCACTCTGAGAGGGGTGTTTGTCCACCTTTTCCCTTGGAGAAGCAATCCACTCTAAAATTCCTGTCTCTTATCATTTTGAAACCACATTGCATAGGAGTTTGAAAATGTTGTTTTGCAATTGAAAACAAATGGGGAGGGAGGATTGAAGAGATGGCTCAGCACTAAAGAGCACTTGCAGCTCTTGCAGGGGACCATGGCTCCCTCCCCCGCCACCACCACACCCATAACAGGTGGCTCACCACCTCCTGTAATTTCAGTTCCAGAGATTTCTGGTCTCCTCAAGCATCTGCATGCACATGGTTCAACGTACACATCCAGGCATACACCTGCACATGACTATTCCACCTTGTGAGAATGCAGTAAATATCAATTTCTTCTGTAAAGTGATTCACAGACCCCATCCTAAAATATTTGTTTTTATTAATTTCAGCCCCTCTCCTTTTTAGATTTTTTTCATGTAGAAGAAAAGTTTGCCCAAGTATATTTTGTATTCTGATCAAGATTTTAAAGTGTTTTTCCATGAGATAAAACATAAAAGTTAGTTTTCATTTATTTATTCTAACCCTAAGGGAAACAGGAATGGAAGATGAATTTTGTATACAGAAACATTACAATATATAATTAGCCCATGCGTTCTATTACTGAATTAAAGCTTTAAACAGAATGTTTAATGCTGTTATAATCCCATGTTTATCCCTCTCCAATCAAAGAAAACCAAATATTCCTGACAGATTACTGTCTTTATCACTGTAGAATCATATTCATAAGTCATATCAGAATATCTAATTTAGTAATTGCCTCTAGCTTTGTGCTATTTAGAAAGAATTATGAGCAATATTTCTTGAAACATGAATAATTGTGAAAAATTTTAAAGGAAAAATATGGAAAGTGAAAGTTATTCCTTCTTTGACTTCTAGTTTTAAAAAATATATTTTAATATAGCACCATTTAAAAGCTGATTGCAAACTCATTTTACATAGCTCTTTCTAACTATAAAATAAAAAGCAAAGTAATACAACAAAATAATAAAACCAGTACAAATAAAAGAACATTAATTTAAAGCAATAGAGTTAGATGCACTTTGAAAGCAAACGAAGCTCCCCATGGACTTGTGGCCCTGTCTGCCATAGGTCCATTCTTTGAAGGTCACCACCATGCTTACTGTCTATCCTGAGTTCTCTTACTCCACTGTGCAAAGTATGACACACATTTCTGATTCTCATTTGGTTTCAATCCATCTGTGCTACAGATATTCAAATATTCTTTTGGATTGGGAAAGCTCACTCACCATAGTGGCTAAGGTTCCAGAGAGCTGTTCAGCATTCACTCAGCCCCTAAGTGTGGAACAAAACTTGATTCAAAGCTGCCATAACAATCATCCTACTGATTTCTTGGGTTATCTTCAAAATGAAATCGTAGAATTAGTCTTTGTAATAGAAGTCGTCCTTGGTGAGAAACACTGGCTTTAACTGCTTTGGGTATTCTTCATGGCATTCATTGTGACTTTACTATTATACATTAATTCTAATAAAAACCCTACCTCAATAGGGAATTCATTTCCAATGTTGACATTTTAAGTTTCTGTGTTTTACATTTCTTACTATCCCTCTACTTACTCAGCTGGCAGAGTTACAACTCCTCAGTCATGCTCTTTGTCCTCCCTTATTTTGATTGTTTTTTTAACCCTTTCTCTTCTGTTCTCTCACCATCTTTTTAAAGTTTCATAATTGCAAAACTGCTTGATAAGCAGTTTTCAAGCCAGTCTTTCTTATTCTGTTTCTAAAATATTTTATTATTAATATTTTTATTTTGTGTGTATGAGTGTATTGCCTGCATGTATATAATTGCACCCCTGTTGTGCCATGCCTACAGAAGTCAGAAGATTTTGTTGGGTTCCCATGGCACTAGAGTTACTGCCGGATGTTAGCCATCACATAGGTGTTGGGGATTGAACCGAGGTCCTTTACAAGAGTAGCTAATGCTCTTAACCCCTGAGGCATCTCTCCAGATCCTAGAGCCACTTTCTTGAAATGATCATGTGACAACTACTGATCTGCTGTTGCACGGTGGTCATGTGATTGTTCAGTGTTGTCTTTATTATCTTTATTTACTACTCTTCTCAGTACTTTCTTTCCTCTTTCAGTGCACTTTTAGAATTAAATTAGTAGATACTCAGTTTTCTTCTGTAGAAAGAATAGCCATTGCATTAGTCCTGATATAAGTTCATGCCTTCGAAGAATTTGCTTTCTTAGTTGGTAAAGTACACAAGTAAAATAGGTCTCACTTACTGTGATATAATGTAGAAATGGCAGGTACAGAGCGGGAAGGGGCTAAGTTCTCCCCAGAGATCGCAAAAGGAAGGCAGAGAGGACTTCACAGGAAAGGTGATGTTGGAACTGATAGAACTGAAGACAGAATTATAGAAAATAAGGAATTACTGTGACGTCACTGAAGGGGGCCAGAGTACGAAAAGGCTTGCTAAACTTTGTTTCTGCAGCTTTATGGTTTGTTTTAATAAAAGTCATAATCTTCCAGTTTATTTATTATAGGAGAAAAATATTGAAGCAAGTCCTCAAAAAGCTGCACTGGGGTGATAAGTGAATCTGTGGTATAGTCAGTGAGGCCAGAGAAGAGGGCGTTAGGAGTCTCTTGGGCTTCACCTAGTATCATTCCAAGAATTGGGAGTGGAGAAAGCCCTGGGAAAAGACGGTCTTTTTCCAGGTGCGAAGGGGAAGTTGTTAAAGAGACAGAGGCCCACAGGGGTGAAAGTGAACTTTTAGAAACAATAAATGGTTTTGTGTGATGAGAATACTTGAGGTTTGTGGCTTATCTGAGTAGGAAAGATTCAGATTTAGATAAGAAAACTTGTCTACCTAACTCCCCAAAGTCTTTGAGGCAATTCCAGTGTATGTTCTGTTATCCACCAAACGAATAAACACTAACATTTAAAAATTCTAATAATAACTTGAATTTTGTGCTAAATTTTCTAAAAATCTTCAAATTCTTTAAGCTCTTGCCTACAAAATCGGGAAATAAGAGGCAAGAGGCTGATGAAAAAACAAAATGGTGACAAAAGGTAAAGTTTTTCATTAAAATTCTTAGATACTTCAAGTATTGATGCTTTGGCAATTTATATATTTAGCTACCAATTAATAGTGTGTCTTTTATAGAATAAAAATATTATATATAATATACATATCATAATATATATAGAATATGTAGAATAAAAAACAGATGGGAGAAGATACCAGGACCTGGTATCATTAAGTCTGCTCTCCAGAAGCAAGTCCTGTTTTCAGTTTAGGGCATAACAAGCTTGTAGTTCTGTTCTGCTTTTGTACCTTCACTTGGTTAAGTGAGTAAAATATAGCACGCATGTGCACGCACACACACATGATCCATAAACCAGGAGTTTGCAGTCAGATATGCTACTCAGAGACTGAAGACATCACATAACTAGGACCTTCGAAAATGATGATACGTTTAAATTCTGAATCTCAAAATTAATAGTAGACATGAAAAGAGACTATGGATGGCTTTGAGAGAGTTTCTAAGGAGGAGGTGAGAATCCAAATCAGTGTGATCATTCAAAGAAGGAAGCATTTAGTATCTGAACCTCAACTAAATTTCTGAGGAGAAATGTGGAAAATTGTGTATGGAGTCTGAAAATATTTTAAGAGACTTAATTTAGTTGGTAAAAGCACATAAGAAATCTATAAAGGGTTTAAAGCACTCATGAAGTTTTATAAAAAGTTCAAAAATGTCTAACATGAAGAAAACAGACAAAAGAGTCGTTTTTTAGACATAAAGAAATATCTTGGCAGGAAACTCAGTGAGGGTTAAATCTGGGGAAGCCGACTCATTTGTAAAGCACAATTACCAATCCTTCCAGATCTCGAAGGTGCTGTACTCAATAAATTTGTTTTTCTGCAAAATTCTGAGCACTGAGGACATGTCAGTCATCTGTTCCAGTTAATTTCACAGGAAGAAGAGGATAGAAGCTCAGCAGATGGTATGGCCTTTGCTCTGAGACTGGTGTGAGTTAAGCAGTCCTCTGTGGGCACCTGTCTTCTTGTTTGAAGCTCACTGAGATCAGGGAAGTGATTGGTCTCTTTCTACTCACTCTGTTCTCTCTGGCTACTGGTGAGACAGAAGGGTATGGTGGCAAGTTCCTTCTGACTTTGACCAAGTCTCAAAGTCCTCATAAAAAGAAGGGAGGATGGGTTAGATTTAGTGTCCTCTTTCCTGATAGCTATACATGTCTTCTAAAGTTTCTGTCCTTCAGTGATCTCCACAATGTTACTGAATCTTTCAGAGTTTCTTCTTTCCTCCCCTTATTTGAATGTGATACAGCCTTTCTTGGGATATTGATAAGGATCAAATGAGGTTGAAATGATTTGTCTGAAGTGATATCCACATTACGAATTTATGGCTGATTGCTGTGTTACACTTCCCCGGACTCATTCTCACAGTAACACAAGTGTTGCATGTCCTAAGAAAGCGTGATTGTAGATTTATTTATTCAGATCTTGACCCAATCGGGCAGCAGCTTAGTGGGAAATTTTTTGAGTTTACTTTTAAAAACACTTTATTATTTTCATTATTATGTGTATGAGTGTATTGTCTGCATGTGTGTAAGTGCACCTATGTCATGCAACACCCACAGGGGTCAGAAGACGGCATCAGATCCCCTGGAATTGGAGTTACCGACCTTTGTTAATTGCCATGTGTGGGCTGGGATTGAACCCAGATTCTCTACAAGAACAGCCAGTGCTTTTAACCACTGAGCTATCTCTCCAGCTTCAGAGTAGTAACATTTTCTAGGAGTATAAACAGAGATATTTAGAAAGCAGTTTGACACTCTATCTATTTAGCTATTTTAGAGTTTAAAACTGTGAGGCCCAAAGGCTTAAATATACTATTGGTCCCATAGCTGGTATTAGAGAAGCTAGAATGTTATTTAATTGCCAAGGAGTGTTTCCTTTGTTTCCTTGTGTGTATACAGAGAAGGAAAGAATTCTGCATAGAGCATCTTTATGCAAGGATTAGAGTATTCCTATCCTTCTGTTTTCTGTATAGGGCTTAGTATGACCTTTGTATAAAATAGTTTCTGTTTTCAAATAAATAATAAGCAGTTTGTACCTTTGGAGATGTTTTATACTTCAGTGCCTTAAATAGTTATGCATATGTGCAGGTATGATACAATTTATACATCTGTAACTTCATTTATAGGTTACCTGTGTAATATGATATGATTTATACATATAATATATAGTCGAGACAATATATACTACAATAACAAAATTGTTATATAAGTAATGCTTAACATCTATAACTTTATGGTATTCATGCATACACAAATGCATATTGTAATATGTAAACACAAGCTATCTACAGTATGTATGAATCTGAGAAAAGAACACATTCTTATTGCTAACTGCCTAATCCTAAGATTAGTAGTGTGAAGTCTTTTCTTTTAAGAAGCCTCCAAATAAACTTAAATATATAATCAAATATAGCAATAAAACTACCAACAACACAATTTTAAGGTACTTGAGTCATAAGCCAGAACTGTGCAACCCCTCAGCAGTGCCAACGGCGCATATGGCTTCCTTGTTTGCCTCTCTGTGGTGTCCCCTGCTATTGGCAGGAGCAACAGCACATCACAGTTCAATCCACAGACATGGCATTTTCATGTATTCTTCATGACAAGCATGTATTCTGTAATAGGCACTGTCCTTAATTGGTTGGGCTAAAAATCAACTGCTGTAGTTTATACTTTGAGTCCTGGAGAATATTACCCCATTAGTTTTGAAGATTTTCTATTTCTCTTTATATAAAACCCAAAGGATTTACCTTATACTGAGAAGGGTGCATGATGTAGTATCTTGTCCTTTTTCTTTTCGTTGGCTGTTCATTCCTGTGCTCCCCTGGCCTACTTAAGCCTCTCCTGGGACTTTTACATGCTGTTCCTTTCAGTAAAGTGAACTTTGTAGTCGTATGTTACTAATTTTGCAGTAGTAGGACTCTTTGCTTTACATAGATTTTTAATGAAACGGCATATTTTATTAAAGTCATGCAACTTTATTTTTCCTAAATTTTTAGGAGTTACCTTCAGTGTGCTGTCTTCCTTTGAGGTCATCTACCTGCCTAGAAGCAGAGTTAAAAGAAACTCTTTACCCAAGTAAACATTAATTCCTCCAAGAGGAAATGGGAGACTACAATAGTGCTTTCATTTAATTGAGGTCTCCAAATACGCAGAAGTATACTTAGAAGTGCATTTCTTTAGTTGTGAGCATGACAGAGAATAAGCAGACTATTAAGTATGAAGAAACATAATTCTAATAACACAGGAGCCTCCTAGCAGATTTTTATTGTGAGACTAGGACTTGATATTAGGCAGCAGTCATAGCAAAGTCTTTTCTTGAAATGATGTTCACTTCTATCACAAGTTCTGTATGATACTTTTTTTCTGTTATAGTCTAGAGTGTACGTTTTGTACAGAAAAAAAAAAAAAACAGTCCTGGAGAAATTTTTAAAAAGTGTTTCTAGCATCAGTTCAACACCTTCATTGTGAAGTTTCATATGAGTCACCCAGACAGAGGTACTGTAGTGGTTGTGAGTGGGCATTGTGCTTCAGGTCCAGACTTTTATCATATACTTAGCCTGGCACTTGCTGATACTGTGATCCTCAGGCAAATTTCTTCATCACCAAAATAGAAGCATTGACAGAACTTTCAAGATAAAGGACATACAAGAATTTACTGAGTTAATGACCTTTAAGCCTAGTGGTTGGCACATGGAACTAGTATGGGGGTTCTTGTTTTATAATACTTACTTTTCAAGGGTAGGGATGTAATTCAGCACAGATTTCTCTGCGGAAAGAAAAAAAGAAAGTTTTTTGTCTTAAATTTCAGACCTAGCATTCCTTTTAGCAACAGAACTACTTTTCAGAGCATAGTTTAATCAGCCTGCTTTGTGAGTTATGGGGATAAGATAGATAGCCTTATCTATTGATAACAATCTGGATGCTTACCTTAAGAATAAGAAGTATCTCTAGAGAGTTTGAGGAAGTTTCAGGAGAGAAAGACTAGTAACATGATGGGAAGGTGATGCTTAGGCAGAACAGGTGGTGAGGAAAAACTCATTTGTGCAGCGATGACTGAGGATTTACGATGGGGATACCTTGATTTAAAGTCATTGGACAAAATGCCAGTCATCTTGGTCATGCATTTTAATAGCCACCCATAGAGGTGTCCATGGATATTTGTGGGATCTTGAGGAGTAAAGAGATTGAGGTAGTTCCTGTGGGGCCATCCTTGTGCTACACAAGAAGCATGGTGCTGCGTAGAGGCAAACTTTAGGTCAGACATAACAAATACAACAACCAAAGCTGAAGAGAGGCCAAGTTACCATCCCTACTCTAAACTGATCTTTGAGAGAGTTGCAAGGATTTGGGATATTTTGTATGAACGTATGGCAGATATTTTATACTTATCTCTAGAAACTGGTGACCTAATACAGTTGGCATCACTAATAAAGGAGACAGTGGTCTCCATATAAATCCAAGTATTGGCATGCAGAGCATCCAGGCTCCATTAGAACCTGGGTTTGCTGGCTTCAGGGAATTAGGGAACTCCTCTCCTCGTCCCATCTCTTCCTTTACCTCTCTCTTCCTTTCTCTCTCTTTTTCCAACCCCCATCTCCCCATTTGACCCACTGCCTGCCTTGCCTCCCCCCCACCTGCATTTATTATGTGTGTTAAGTGCTTTAGACACCTTAGTCATAAATATCAAACTCTGTATGTTTTATATCTGTGCAAAACATTTATTGTGTTTATTTGTAAAACTCTCAGTGTATCTTTTCAAAAATCCATGACTCTTCCCTTCAGTTATTTCTGAAGTTCACATATGCAAGAGAGAGCCTAGTTACACCAGTTCATCTTTCCAAGCTTGGGCCATGAATGGCCTCACTTGTGTCTGAATCCTATCTGCTCTAAGTAACAGAAGACAGATTGCTCCTAGAAAGTGTGACTAGTATGGTCTCTATAATTAATCATATATGTTCAGATGTTAAATTTCCCTTAATGAACCTGGTTAGTTAAACTAGACTCTCTGAACATAGTACACATTTATTTGTGTTTGGACTAAGATTTTCTGGCTCATAAAACATTGTAGAATAGTGATTTAGAATGAATGGAGTGGTAGTGAAGTGAGTTTGTTGAGTTTTTTTAAATTCTCTGTGGAAATTAGTAGCCTGGCTTGATGCTTTGCTTTCTTACAGAATCTTTTTCCAAAGACAAGATGAATGCCATGGCCCAGTATTATTCCTAAAACGTATGCTAAAAATGAGCAGATAAACATCTGAACCCTTCCTGGTCCTTCCTTTTCATTCATTTCAAGGGAGATGCCAGAATCCTTGTTTCCTTCCTGTCCTGAGAACAAAGCTCACAGATACCTGAGTGACAAGCAATCTGGCCTATCCATATGACCATATTGTTTCCATCCTCTAATTAGCCTCATCCTCACTGTGCTGATGAGGAAACAGATGCACAAAGCAGCAAATTACCTTCATCGTGCCTCAGAACCACGCAAAAAGACACAGCATTTAACTGTCTCATTTGAACTTGGGCCATTCAAAAGCAATAAAGTGGAACTATTCAAGAAGGGAACACTGCTTTTTAAAACATGTTTTCTTTTCATTTAAAAGTCACCAAAGAATACGGATTGAATAACAGGAATCTTGGCACCTTTAGCTGTAAATGATGACTTCTTATTATAAGACTGAGAGCTAGTTGGGTCATTAACTGACATGTGAATAAACAGAGATAAATGTAAAGTGTTTGTGGTCCTGAGGGTATACTTCATGTTTACCTTCATACCTGCTTCCCAGTCAAATTAATTGTCACAGTTCCTTTTGCATTCTTTATCTGATTGCATTGGAGATGTAAATTTGCATAGCTATCAAAGTGACAGAAATAGGGGACAGAAGTGCCAGGAGAGCTAATGAGTGCCAGCCAAGCTGCCTGACAGACACAGGCAATCAGTTTTGCTTTTTGTCTTCTAGGCAGAACTTGGTAGTGCTCTGTCATTTTTATTCATGTCTCCGTGATTTCAAGTCCCTGAAAAGGTGAGTATAGTTACTGTCAGCTAGGATTTACTATATTCTTACCATTTAACAAACGTTATACTGACTGTTGCATAGATTATTCCACTTACCTTTTATAATCTCACTATGATTATGGGGCTGTTACTGTATCCTATTATGAACGAGGAAACTGGAGCCCGAGGATTTAAAATATATGAGAATTAATGTTCCAAAGATGGTCTTGAAAGCACAAATAGAAGCAGAGAAACATTTAAATAGGATTGTCATAATTTAATATATATTTCCAAGCTTTAAGAAGAAATAAGAGTTGTGTGTGTACATGTGCTAGCCCTCAAAGGATGTATGTAAAATAATATTGGAAGCCCACTGGGTCTAGGTGGGAAATTACTCTCTATTTTGCCGTTATATAGTTATAAGTCATGCTGATTTGTGTTAAGTGTATATGAGGAAAGTAGTATTTATTCTGTAGCACCACTTCCCTTACGCTATCAGATGTTCAGTAAGGGCTTCAAGAACGAACTCAGATGCAAACTAAACATATGCACTGTGAAATGTGTGTTAAAAATCTTTAGAGAGGGGCTGGAGAGTTGGCTCAGCAGTTAAGCACATTTGACTTTCTTAGGATGAATTTGGTTCCCAGCTCTCATGCTGGGTGGCTCACAACTACTTATAACTCAAGCTCCAGAGGAATCAGAGATCTAACATCCTCTTCTAACCTCTGTGGGAGTCCATCCTCATACATATGCACAGGTATATACACACACACACACACACACACACACTTAAATAAATATGAGAAATACTAATGAAAAAAGAAGAAACCCTTCAGAAATACTTATATTTTCATTTTCATGAAATGAAATATGAAAACCCATGAATCTGGATGAGGGCAGAAGAAAATGATAGATGGATTCAACTGCAGGATATGTACAAGTCTCTAAAAATTCCTATGCTAAAGTGTTCATATAATACTTCTATTCAAGACTGGTGCAATGACTCAGCAGGTAAGATTCCTGCCATCAAGCCTGAGAAACTAAGTTCAGTCCCCAAGACCTATAGGGACAGTGGAAGGAGAGGACAAACTCCCCTAAGTTATCCTCGCACCTCCATTATGCACTGTGGTGGGTTCCTAACCAGATAAATAAAATGGAATCAAAAGTTCAAAGCACAGTCACTATGAGCTCAGTCAGTTCTTCTGGACCATCTGCTATCTTCCAGGCATAGAAGTGACAGAGTGGTGGACAAACCCAAAGCTTTCACTGTTAGTGAAAAATAACTTCATTAATTTTGCCAAAGATTAAATTACAAACTGGGCTAAGTGTTAAAAGGGAAAAGTATAATGAGGTCTAATGAGAGACATTATAGGTGAAGAAACACATTTCTGTGTGTTATGAGAAGGGTTACTTGTATCAATTTATTGGACAAAATATTTCTAGACTGTACTGAGGTAATCATATTTGGACTGAAATATGAGAATATAGACAAAGAATAATTGTTATGGGCATACTTTAGGATTAACGTTGTAAAAGGACCCTCTGAGTCCTTTGGTGAGACTAGAACAGAGAAGGGAAAGAGTCAGGCTGAGGTGAAAATGATTGGACTCAGAGAGGGTTAATAGGGAAATAGAGATAGATCATGTAAACATGTTCATGATATAGGGCGATAATAAGCCCTGTTATTTTCATTTGATCAAAAGTGTAACTTGAATAACTTTATTTTTGTTCTTAAAACACTAACTCAAGAGGCTCATTCTTGATTTTGTGTTTTCTGTATGTCACTGTTAGTTATGATAATTTCTTATCTTTCTATTTATATTTGCCCAAATAATATGAGACACATAAACAGGTAATTATAATGCAATGTTATAATTTAAATAATAGTTATTCAAAGAATATTATTAATCATGCATGGAAGGCTTGCTTGGGGTGGTGGCACTAGAATTAGTATTTGAAGATGTGGTAAATAATTGGGACATTTCTATCAATGAAAATTCAGAACAAAGATAAACAAGGGAGAGATTTCATGGTGTATATATTACTGCTAGTTTGACAAAGGCAAAAAAAGCCATGAGAGGTTGAACTAAAATTTTCAAGGCCCAGTGCAAGAAAATATGGAAATACTTATTCAAAAAGTATTTCTTAATTTCAGCATAAGAACAGAAGCTTTAAAATTTTAGAAGCACAGGGCTTTGTATGACCGCATAGTCAGTATGCCCATGGAGAATGCATGATGTGTGGAAGAAGAAGAACGTAGCCGTGTGGACAGTGAAGGAGAGACGAGAACTGAGATGATTCCCAGGTGATCTAGTTTGAGTCTTTATGAGATTCTCTGTACCAGAAATGAGGCCTACAGGTTAGGGAAGTTTAGTTATCTGTATAATATTCCTATTAGGAATGCCCACTGGCAGAGAGCTGAAGTGAAGAACTTTACTTCCATAGTTCAGCAAGATTTTCTACGTAAGTTAGGCCACCTGAGATTGATCCCTGGAACCCACATGTCTTAGTTCCTTTCTGTTGCTGTGATAAACCACTGTGACCAAGATTTAAAAAAGGAAGGGTTTATTTGAGTTTACTGTTCCAGGAGAATTAGAGTCCATCATGACTGGGAAGCATGGTGTTAGGGTGGTTGGAGCAGGAGTTGGAAGCAGAGGCTCACATCTTCAAGCAGACACAGGAAGCAGAGCTTGACTTGAAATCCAGCAAGGCTTAAAAACTCTCCAAACCCACCCCCAGAGAAGTGTTTCTTCCAGCAAGGCCACACCTTTTAAGACCTCCCAAGACAGTGCCATCAAATGGCGACAAAATGTTCAAATACTTGGAGCCTATGGAGAACATTCTTATTCAAATACCACAGCACATAAAAGTGTAAAGAGAAATCTGACTTTCTAAAATTGTTCTTTGACCCCCCCCCCACACACATAATAAAATTTTAAAAAGAACTTGACTTCCTTAGGAGATTGAAAGGTAGGAAAACATTTTGAAAGTATTAAAATTATGACAGCAGAGCTGTTCAAGAGGAGGAGGAACAGAGCAAGAGAACTCCAAGGGCATCCCAAGATCCTCAGAAAGGCTCATTCGTACAACTGTTCAGTGAAGAACATACTTCCCCTAAACATGTGGCCCACTAAGACTCACAAGTTGTAGCCATGACACCAGGCCTCTTTGGTTGTTGAGAGTAAGAAACACCCTAACTTGTTAACTATTATAGTACATAGCTTAAGTCTAAGCATTCATCTGCCAATGTGGAATGAGGTTTACACACATATGAGAACAGTGGTGTTGCTGAAATAACTACTGAATTACTTTGAACCATATTATTCTTCATTTCTTCTATGTTAATATATTTCATTAAGTAACCATTTTTAGAACCTCTGTTGGAAAATTACTCTATTTTTGTTATAATTAGAAAATGTACTTTAATGCCTTAACTTTGTTTGCCTTTCTGTGAGGCATACTGGGTCTAGTAGTTACTTTTCTGTTGCTGTGCTAAAACACCATAGCCAGGGCAACTTACAGAAGGAAGAGTTTATTTGGCTGACACTGTCAGAGGGAGAGATGATAATAGTGGAAGAGGCATGCTGGAGTAAGAAACTCCAACACAACCTAAGGAACTTGTGACACTTGAATGACTTACGTGGATGGGATGCTTGGTGGGCCCAGTGGATAGACACACACTGAAGGACATTTGGAGACACAAATCACTCTATAGAACATGTATATGCACATATATAAATATGTATATATGTGTGTACATTAGATTGGGTGGAGGATAGTGGGGGGAAGTGCAGATAGGGGAGGGGCTTTAAATACTATCAAACTATATTGTATGAAAATCACACAAATTTATAATAAAATGAAGAGAAAATAATATTAGTAAGTTACAGTTTTGTATGTACATCAAAATTAGTAAGACATGCATTCTTTTTAATTTGAGTGTATTTTTAAACTTTAAATGTGCTTTTCTAGCTAATAAATTCAAACATTCAAGTTGTATAGGTGTAGGAATACTGTGTGGCAATTCATTGCAAGTGTACATTATGTAATTTTGACATAAGGAAAATGTATTTGTCTCCTTAAACATTTGTCACTTTTTCATGATGAAAGCATTCATAATTCTTTCTTCTAATTAAAAATTGTTATATTTATTTATTTATATTTTATGTGTATGAGTGTTTCCCTGCATATATGTACATATATTTGTCTCATGTAATGCCCATAGAGGTCAGAAGAAGATGTCAGATTCATCCTGGAACTGGAGGTATATATGTTTGTTAGCAACTGTGTGAGTGTTGGGAACCAAATCTGGGTTCTCTGCAAGAGCAAACATTTCTTTAAACTGCTGAGCCATCTCTCTGCCTCTAATTTTTTAAAATATACAAAATATCATTATCTATGGTCAACCTACTATGGGATAGTACACTAGAACTTGTATGTAACCACAAAAGCAAACAATAGAGCTTTAGTCTCAATTTACAAAATAGTTGATATTTATTCTGATTAATCAATAAAACTTGACCTCTTATCCTATGTATTGTTATTAAATATAGGCTATTATTAGTAACATCTGAGAAAGAAAAATTCTTTAAAAATTATCATGTAGTTTTACAAAAGAATACCCTACGTATTATGCTAGGTGAAAATCTTCATTTTGTTTGTTTTCTGAATTTAATTAGCACAGAATCACTGCCCAGAACTCATGATGTAAAATAAATTTTCAGTTTGTCAAAATGCATTTAGGGATCTATTATGAACCACTGCCATAGTTTGGAAAGTGGTTAAGAATGGAAACCTGTTTTACGTGCCAACTTTGACAGCATGGATAAGCACATTAGTCATCTTGTTTTCCCATTGCGGTGATTACTTGTACAATCAGTCAGAACATTTTATCTCCCCCAAGCCTGTCAGAAAGATGAAATAACTTTAAGTACAGAGTAATAATTACTATCTTCAATATTAATTGGCCATGTTGCTCCTCAATAACAATAGCATATACTAAATCAGGACAAACATGAACCCTATCAAAGCTACAGGCTTCTGCTTCTCCCTCTACAGTTCGATAAGACAACATACACTTTCTACCTTCATCTTAATTTTAAGTACACTTCTTTCCTTTCTTTCATATTAAACTCACTTCTTTCATATTAAACTAAACATGAAAAGTCACTGAAGAAGTAACAATCCTTTGAAACAAATTATTATTTGATTTATCGGAATCTTGTTTTATTTCAGTAAAAGGTAAATTCATTGACATATTTTATAATGTATAAGATATGTAAATGTGTTACTTTACTCTTATTCTCTTGATCAGTAAGATTCAAAAAGTATGGGCTACAGACTCATGCCAGTCTTCCCTGACACAGAAATAAGAATTGAGGGGTGCTAGTTAGGAATCCTTTACCAGTTTAACATAAATGTGAAATTTTTTTCAGTAATCTTATTTCATTAAGAAGTTCTATGACTGACAACTTTGAAACTAGCACAAGCAACCTATCCTTTCAGTCTAAGCAGACTGTGGAGTACTTTGTAGACTTTGAATGGCTCAGCATTTGTCTTTCTTAAAATTCACTGAATGAAGGTGACTTTTTGGTATGGAACTCAAGATATCTCAAATTAGACATTTAGTGACTTTACTCTTTGCTAATAAATAGCATGAGATATTGGGAAGTAGTGGCAAAAACAAAGAAACAAACAGAACCACACTACAACTACATAAATCTGGAGTCAAATCATCCACACCATCTACATGAGGAACCTGCTCAGTTGCTTACATTTTCTGAGCTATTGTTTCCATAAGTGAAAAGTGGTATAATGTTAGGTATTAACCCAGTGTATTTTAACGCCCTTTCTTCTGTCATTTTCTTTCATTAAGCAAGTTACTCAAATATGAACATTTTCAATGTGCCTTTTTATAATACCAACATGTGATTGATAACCTTGAATACTAATAGTTCAATTTGAATCTATTTGATTGACATATTAGAATTTGCATGATTTAAATATTTCACGTATCATAACTATAGTTTTAAATTTATAGAAACTTGGCATGTTAGTTTTCTAACCATGCTACCTAATATCTAAGAAATCATTTTAAAGGAGGAAAGAGATATTTTAATTTACAGTCACAGAGTTATCAGTCCAAAGTAGCTGCCTCTATTACTTTGGGTTCGAAGAGAATAAAATTGCATCATAAAGGTAAAAAGCATGTGGTCGCAAGGACGGCTAAGCTCAGCTCATGGTAGCCATAAGGAGGGAGGAAGGGAGGGAGGAAGGAACGGAGGGAGGGAGGAGAGAGTAGGTTAGGAAAAGAGGACAAATGGGGAGAGGGAGAGAGGAGGAGGAGGAGGTGGGAGTGTGTGAAGTTGTTTCTCCCCCAAAGGAATGCCTCCAGTGACTTACTTTCTACAATTAGTCCCCACCTCTTCATTCCCCACAGAGCTATGAGCTGATTGGTTGACCATGGTCAGTGCCCTCATGATCCAATTATCTCTTAGTAACACTATCATTTGTGGATCAAGTCTTGAACCTGTTAGCCTTTTGAGATATTTTTTTATCCAAATGTAAGAGCATGTCAGTAAATTTGCTGAGTTTGATAACAAAATAGAGCCTGTTATCTAACTATGATATTGCCTCTACCTTGAGGTAGAAAATGACAGACAATATGAGTGAAAACCTTGCATTTATCCTTAGTTTATCCTTGCTAATTGATTGGGTAATTGGGAAAATGTGATACACATTTGGTTTTGTCTATTATAAATACAGAGAAGAGAGTCAGGCAGAGTGGTGCACACCTTTAATCCCAGCACTCAGGAGGCAGGGACAGGTGGATCTCTGGTGACATAGTGAGTTCCAGAGCAGCTGGAGGTACAGGGAGACCCTTGCCTAAAAAATAATAAAACTAAAACTAAAGCAAAGGAAACCTAAATAAATAAATATAGGGAAAAGCTATGAGCAAACTATACTATAGTAGTATTATTAGTATTCACAAATCACTAGTAAAATAATATATACATATATATATATATAATATATATAATGGAACTTTGAATCCTTTTATGATTTCTGTCCCCCAAAAGAGCAATAAAGTCAATAACATGTGAGAGATCATTTTAGAAACATAATAATGTGTTTCATTTATTTCAAAACAACCTGGTCTTTTTTCCACTTAAATAAATGAATTTGAGGGGAGGGGTATAAATGAGTAAGAAAAACAGCTTTGTGAAGTAAAATTGAGCCATTGTTCTAGATCACATTTAGATTTTACTATTTTAGAGAACTTAATTCACTGGTGTTAGCAGTAGTGTGAATAATAGCTAGAATGTTTTAAACATATACTTTCTTTTTACTGAATATTTCAAATTTCATGCAATATATTTTGATCATGCTTAGACCCTCTTCCCCCTCTGCAATCCTGATCCTTTGATGCCCTTTGCCTGATTTCAGATACTCTATTGTATATATTAAGGTCTATTGAGTCAAATTTGTGTCCCCAAATGCACTTTGGTAAGTGTCCCTGCACTGTAGCCTGGACCAGAATCACACCCTTTTAAAAAGTAACTCTCCTCTCAGAGCAGCTATTGGTGCCAATAATTCCTCAGTTAGGGTCAGGGCTTTTACCTGTGCTAGCATTGTGTCTAGCTCGAGCTGTCTTGTGTTTCCTGTTATTATCGCTGGAAGTTCATGAGTCACTGCCCAGCTGTTTGGAAAACTTGTGGCCATCCACCACCTCTGGCTTTTATAATATTTCCACCCCAGCTTCCACGATTATCCTTGAACCTTGGAAGGCAGAAGTTTGAAATAGGTGTCACATTCGGAGATGAGCACTAAGCAGTCTGCACATTAGTCAGTTGTGACATTCCAAGTTAATTACCTTATGCTGCATAAGGAGGCTTCTCTGATGAGAGCTAAGGGATGCCATTGTTATTAGGAGTAAGTTTAGTACTATATCTATTTAGCAGTAGATCTTCTACTAGACTAATAGGTCTTCCTTTAAAGCCACAGGTTCCTAGGTCAGATGTGTGTGAGTGCACCCGTGTTGTACAATGCCAGGAAAGGTTAGAAGAGGGCATCGGATCCCATCCCCTGGAACTGGAGTTATGGAAAGTTGTTAGCCACCATGTGGGTGCTGGAAACTGAACCCTGGTCTTGTGCAAGAGCATCCAGGGCTCTTAACTGGTGAAGCAGATTTTAGATCTAATCAGAAAATGCTGTGCCCCTGTTGTACCAGTGACATATCTGGCCAGGCTGGTTGTATAGGATTCAGAACTGGGTAAGGTGGATGATCACTTTTATCTTTAGGTTGCATTCATGGCATCTTCTAGACCTGTGACTACTAGCCAGTAGAGGAGAATCTTTGAGTCCATCATGACGAGGAGGCATGGCGGCAGACGTGGCTGGAGTAGACCCAGAAGCTAAGCCCTCACATCAGCAGGCAGGCACAGGAAGCAGAAAGAGACTGGAGGTCCAGCAAAATTTAGGAACTCTCTAAGTCCGCCCAAAATGGCAGGCTTTCCCCCAGCATAGCCACACCTCCCAAAACAGCACCACCAACTGTCCAAATACTTGGAGCTTTTGGGGACATTCTCATTCAAACCACTACAGGAGAGAAAAGTGGTTGGAGGATAGGGGAAGAAATATGGAAGGATTTGATCAAAGCACATTATGTGAATGTATAAATGTTAAATAAATTTTTTAAAAGTCTTTGATTCTTGTAAGAGTCTCATAGTCTCATGTCAGTGAACATGAACAATAAACTTGCTACTACTTCTCTTTTAAAATTTGATGCATAGTGGACTGGAGAGGTGGCTCACCAGTTAAGAGCCCTGGATGCTCTTGCACAAGACCAGGGTTCAGTTTCCAGCACCCGCATGGTGGCTAACAACTTTCCATAACTCCAGTTCCAGGGGATGGGATCCGATGCCCTCTTCTAACCTTTCCTGGCATTGTATAACACGGGTGCACTCACAAACATGCAGGCAATACATTCATACACATAAAGTAAAAATAGTAATAAAAATACTATAAAATTGACACATATAAATTCCACATTTTATGTGATACACAGATGGTAGTTCTTGACCAATACATTATTAAAACTGGTTAGAAAGTTCCTCAAATTTCTTAGTGGATTATGAGATGTTTCTTTTTATTAAAGGAGGAAGATGTTGTACAAAAAAGACACAATTCCAATTGTGTATTCATTTACTACCTCTGACTCTTGCAGTCTTTCCAGTCCTTGTTCTGTAAAGATCCTTGAGTCTGGAGAGTGGGAGGTATAAAACAGGTGTTCCCTTTATGGCTGAGCACTCAGCAGTCTCTTATTCTCTGCACACGGACCAGCTATGCATCTCTCTGTTAACTGTCATGCGTGCAAGAAGGAGCCTTTCTGGTAAGAGTTGAGAGATGCTTATAACAATGTCATTAGGAGTCAATTTAATGCTATGTCTGTTTAGCAGAATAGTAATAGGTTCTTCTCTATGGCCTGGTTGGCTCTCATAACAGTGCTATATATGGGCTCGATGTTATAAAGTGTTCCTTAAATACAATCAGAAGGTAGCTGGTAATTCCCATAACATGTATGCCAGTCATACCAGTGAGCATATCTTGCCAGGCCTGTTGTTATTATAGCTCACAGGGTTCACAGCAGGCAGTGTACATAGAACTTTCTGATACTAAGAAAACTAGTCAGTACAGATCAACATTCAAGCTCAGTACCTGCTTAATTTCTTCTTAGTTTTTCTATAACTCAAATATGTATTTTCTTCAGAAACAGAGTCTTACTTTTTTATGTATATCATCTAAACTTTGCCATTTCCAGTTAAGAACATCAACTGCTTTTGCAGAGGACTCGGGTTTAATTCCCAGCACCTACATGGCAGCTAACAACTGTTTGTAATTTCAGTTCCAGGGGTCCCAACACTGTCTTCTGACATCTGCAGGCATTGCATGAGGCATTACACTTGCACACATGCAGGCAATGCACTCATATGTATAAAATAAAAAAAAATAATAAAATAAAATCACAAATAGGAACCTCTCCTCTTAACTGCAATTTGAACACCACCACAGATCATCTGTGATTACCCTAGGTCTCATTAACTAGGTGTTGGTTCTTTTTGTTTTTTACAATGGACTACCCTTACTTGACTCCACATAGATGGATTAAGTAGAAAAAGTTTCTATCAATAAGGGAATGTTATTCTAACCATAAGCTGATGCTGTAACTAATGTCAGGCCTTCTCTTGGTTGAATACGTTTTGGCCCACTGGATATGTTATGAAAAAATAATCTAAGTTGGGAAGCAATAGAAAGGCTAAAAATTGGTTGTGCTTTGATCTGAGGATGGTGACAGGAAACAATGAAATGACAGATAAACATCCAAGGATGTATTATCTGCTTGTAGATGTGCAGTAGGCAGGCCTTAAAGGCACAGACAACACAGCCTGTGGTGACCATATGTGATCTTGCAGACTGTAATTGAATTTCAGATCAAGAACAAATGTATGTTAAAGTTTCCTGAAAGTTTTAAAACGCTCAGTTTGGTTTAACTTATTCATATAACATTAATAAGCAGAACTAAAGAAAACAGGTGTTCCATCCAGGAAAAGTACCAAAGGGAATATATTATAAACAGGAGGAAGCCTTTATATGCTAAAAGCCAAAAGATTGACCCATTAGAGAGCTGAGAAGTTGAAAGATTAAGTATGTACTATGGGACCAGAAGTGCAGAAACTTTGAGAGTATGAACACCTATTGTTAACACATTCCCATGAATATATTAATTTCAAACTTTAGGTAGTACTCTCTAAAATACATTAACATATCATGAATGGCTGTATGAGATTTAACTTTGGAACCATTATTTGTAAAAAGCAGAAACTTAGAAATGAGGGAATGCAAAAAACTAATGCTGCTATGCATAGTGTTGGAATCCAAAACATATTATTTTTTACAACTGCAATTTGTGTTTTAGAACGACAAGTAAGTCATACTGCTCTAAAGTTGCAATTTTATTCAAACAGTGGTAATAGTATATTGCAGTGTAAAATGTCATCAGGACAAACATGCTCCAAAGGAAGTTTACAATATCAAATGTGCCGTTTTATTTTGACCCAAGTGCTTCCAAGTGCCTAATCTCTGACACCACATTTTTAAAACTACATTTCAGTGTAGAAATCTTATAGTGCTTTCATCTGGGGAGAAAATACTGATGTGTTTTTGACTTTAGACATTCAAAACATTATTTTATTTTTATTTCTAGTTTCCTCCTCCTCCTCCTCCTCCCCCTCCTCCTCCTCCTCCTCCTCTTCTTCTTCTTTTTCTTTTTCTTCTTCTTCTTCCATATTCTTCTTCTTCTTCCATATTCTTCTTCTTCTTCTTTTTGAGACTGGCCCTGCAGTTCCAGCTGTCCTGGAACTTGCTATGTAGACCAGGCTGGCCTTGAACTCAAAGAAATCCACCTCCTCAGTGCTGGAATTGAAGGCATGCACCACCCGCCCGGCATTAATATTAGATTATATTATATACAATAAAATGACATTCTCCCCTTTTCTCTCTTTCTCTTTCTCTTCCTGTCTCCTTTACGTATTCCTTCCCCACTTTCTTCGTTCCTTTCTTCTTGTTTACTTTTTGAGACACAACCTTGAGATGTAGCCTCGTATACCCTCACACTCACTATGTAGCTCAGGTGGCCTCAAACTGCTGGCTACCATCTTGATTCAGACTTGGGAGTGCTAGGATTACAGTAATGAGCCAGATCATATGGATGGCTTGTATGTGCTATTTCTTTTGATTAAATATTGAAATTCAGTTAAGTTTTTGGAAAAATATGATTTGACTGATATTTCTAATAATCTAGAGATTAACATTTGTCTACTGATAAAGGAAGGAAATCTCTTTTTTTTTCTTAAAAGAGAAAATCTAACCATTGGTCAGCTTTTTAAAAATTGGTAATGTGGAAGTTAAACTTATATAAGAAATCAAATGTTTTCAAGTGATTATGCTAAATTTTAAATTCCCTTGGATGTTTATAATTCTCATTAAACTGATAGTTTTGTATTGCCTAGAAAAATCATTTAATGTCTCATATAGATAAGGTAGTACACATTTCAAGGGACCATAAAAGAAATCCCTGCTCTTGAATTTGTAATACTAGTTTTAGATTTCTATGATTGAGTAATAATTCTTTAATCATGTATAGAATATATTT
This sequence comes from Eospalax fontanierii, assembly GCA_035773235.1. Classification (NCBI taxonomy): domain Eukaryota; kingdom Metazoa; phylum Chordata; class Mammalia; order Rodentia; family Spalacidae; genus Eospalax; species Eospalax fontanierii. The sequence continues at coordinate 26,485,572 of CM069530.1, forward strand.
ATTTAAAATTGATTTAAAAGGCTGCAGAGATGACTCAGCAATTAAGAGCACTTTCTGCTCTTATAGAGGAACCAAGTTTTGTTCCCAGCATCCACATGGCTGCTAACAACTCCAGATTCACAGGATCTGGCACCCTCTTCTGACCTCTGTGGTCATTGCATGCCTATATGCAGGCAAAACACACATACAAATAAAATATAAAAATAAATTAATTAATCTAAAGTTTTAGTTTGATTTAAGTATTTTGGGGGACTTTGGGGATTTTAGATACTTTCATCTGGTATATAAACTGCTGACTTTGGAGTTTATAGACAATTTCATTTAAATTTTAAAACTGATTTCTGTATCTCCCAAATGGAGCATAGGATGAATGTATTTATTATTATATCATTTTGAAGATGATATGGAATTTTATAAAGAATAAAAAATGTAGCAAAGTAGATTAGAAAACAATATAAGATGAGAATGAAGGATGATAAAAGGATGTAGCTGAGTGTTTGAGACACACAGCCAGGAGGTCTCTAATTGATGCTATATATATACCAAAAACAGTGGAAAAATCAGATTATTGGGTAAAGAAGGAACATAGCCAAGAGGACCAAGAAAACAGAATGGAGAAGTTCTTGATTGGGTCACATGGGTAAGATCAAGGATAGACTCCACATGGCTTAACTTTGAACTTGGCCTCAACATTCACGTTTTTCCTGGGTAATTGACTTACTAAATTTTCAAAGGGATTTATTTTTGTTTGAAATGGGCACATGCTTATATTAGTTACTCATCTGTTGCTGTAAAACACCATGACAAAGGCAAATTACACAAGGCGGAGCTTATTGGACTTGTGGTTCCAGAGGGCTAAAATTCCATCCTGGCATTGGTATATGGTAGGAATCGAAAGCTGAGCACTCACATTTTCAAGCAGGCACTGGAAGTAGGTTGTGGCTATGAACTCTCCAAGTCTGCCCACTGTGACATGCTTCCTCCAACATGGCCACGCCTCCTAAAAGTTCCATGACCCTTCCCAAAGAGCCCTGCCAAATTGAGACCAAGTGTTCGAAACTAGGAGCCTATGGGGGACATTCCAATTCAAACCACTATAATGCTATGCATGCATATTTTTTTTGGGGGGGGGAAGATTTTATAAATTTTAAAGAGTACATAAAAAAGATAACCATCAGCCTTCTGTTTATGCTTCTTCATTAATGCTACAGTATGTTAAGGCTATTGCATTTCTTTGTCATTTAGCTTTTACTTTCACTTGCAAATTTCAAATAAATATAAACACAGAAGTTGTCAGGACTTAATCTTACCAATTTTGTTGAGATCTTACCATTGACCTCCTTCATAAAATGAGAATGTTCTTGAGAGAGGAGTTCAACATTAATTTGCTTTTTACTTTGTATAGGTGTGGGTGGGTCTCCATCTCCAGCACAGCTGTTATGCTCCAGCCATCCCAGAGAATGGAGGACCACCGAACATGGCCTCAGGTCTCTCAGAGTGCAACAAGAGGAGGCATTCCCAGGCTGCTGCGTTGGTGGGCAGTTTGGTTATCAAAACTAAGGCAGAGATTTATAAAGGGAGGCCTTTCTGTTACAGAAGGTGGGAAAGTTAAAGGTGGGGTCTTTAGGTAAAAGGCAGGAAGGTTGTAAGGCTGACGTGGAAATTAGGAATGAGGAAACGAAATCCAAAAACCTGGTTCTGGTCTGGGGTGATCTTTGTGGGGGAAAAGATTTGTGTCTACAGTGGCTTCCTGGGGCCAGGTTATCACATCAGGCAGAGCAGGCCAGACTCCTCCCATCCCTTCAGGGTGTCTGGGGTTGCTTGGCTTTGCTCAATACCTTTTTACGACAGGCCTAATCCCCACATATAGGTGTAGTAAATATGTGTGTATGTAGTATATGTACGTGCCTGTTTGTATGTGTACATGTTTGGTATGTACACGTTTGGGAGAGGCAGAAGTTGATGTCCTGCCTTCCTTATTATTTTCCAACTTATTTTTCCAAGACAGTGTCTCCCATTGAACTTGAGCTGACCTATTGCCTAGATTAGCAAACTGAGGAAAACTGTCTGTCTCTGCTCCTTAGCATTAGGATTGCAGATTACAGCACTGTTAGTGCTGAGGTCCATATTCAGGTGCATGCTTGCTAGTCAGGCAGTTTACAAACTGAGCCATTTGCCCAACTCCTAGTTTAGCAGTTATTTACTTCATTTCTCTTCTTTTAAAATGAAGAATGAGCCAAATTTTTTCTTACAAATGCTGAATGGCTAAGTACAGCACATCCTTTCCTTTCCTTATTCTTCCTGGTAATCCTTGTTGCTTCACTTTTATACTTAAATGTGCAGCAGCATTGAAAACAGCAGAGTGACATGGTGGGGAACTAGGGCATGACAGAATATCATTGTGACTCTGACAGCCAGTATTTACTCTGTTGATTCACTGTATAGTAGTTCAAATGTTCTAAGGTTTTTCCTCTAGTGAGTGCATCCCCCTTTATTATATAGCCCAGGTTACCCTGGAATTTCTGTTTATCTTGCCTCAACCTCCCCAACCCTGGGGTTATGTTCTAGACCTGCACCACCATGCCAGACTATATTTCCTAAGCTTAATGGATTATGGTAAACTTTTTACTAATGAATATAAATGAAAATTTTGGAATGGCGACTATCTGTTAATGCATGGTTACCATTTGCAGAAGTCATTCATTGGCCATGACATTTTTATTTGGAAAAAAAATTACAACTACAGGTAACAAAAATTGTTTGGGGCAGATATGTTCAAAATTTCCTTCTAGAATACTGGCATGTTGCTTAAAACGTTCATGTACTTCTAACTCCCTCAGATTGAATTATGACTTGATATTAGTTGGTGCTTTTCGAAGTACAACTTTAAAGTTGAGCTTTACGTTGCAAACAAGCATATAAAAAATTAATTTATTTCACTGGTCATCACAGGTTGCTTAACTTGTCTTCCCACACAGAAATTTGAAGATATCAGTCTCAATTGCTGTGAAAAATTTCCTATTACTGATTACAAATGAATAATGGGGCAACAACAATCAAAGAAATTGCCAACAGTTTTTTTAAAATTACTGAAAAATTATTGTAATGAAACTGCCTTGTAAATATTCATTTACCTGTAAGAAAGGAAGATGGATCTCAGTCTATGAATAAATCTATTTGTTTATATAGACATATAGCAGTGTATGAATTTTGGAGAAATTCTACTGAAAGGGGTAACACAATCATGAAAAATGTACAACAAAATAATTTGATTTCAAAGTAATAATTAAACTTTTCAATTGCTCCTGGCTGAGATGATTGGATTTCGGGGAGAGAAGGCACATCAGTACTTTGAAACTTTCTGGGGTTTCCAATACCCTTTCATGCATAGCTAATCCCTGTCCAATCACTCTGAGTGGTTGGGCAAAGGAGGCAGTTTTACATCCCACCTACAGAAGTGCCGGCTGTTGATGGACAAGTGCTATATACAAAGTGCATAGCTGGGTTAGGGCCAATGGGAAATTGTTGCATCTCAGGGAAGGTTTGCAGGCCAATTGCCCTTGCCTTTAGCTCTCTGTCTAATATTTAGACAAAGTGATTAAGCTCAATTAAAAAATTTCTCATTGTTTTTGCATGTATCCTAAATAGGATGATAATTCTGCTTTATGCAGCACAGGCCAATTAATCACCTTTTGAACTGACTCATGCAGTTAATTGAATGAAACTGTCTAGGGACATACACAAAATAATTAGTTTGTACCTCTTAGGTTGTCACTATCAGGGTATTATAATATGTCACTTTTCTGCATATGAGAACATTAATACAGAACAATATTTTCAGTCTTTTGATTTTTCTTTCCCCTTGAGTAAGTGCATTGGTGTGTATTTGGAAATTTCAAGGCAGATGAAGTAAATTTTCCATTTATGATCAGAAAAGAAAATTAATTATGAGATCAGTTTATGGACCAATGACAGATATAAATAAATATATAGGAATATGCCCATATGTGTACGTATTTATGAGAATTTTGTGAACTTAGAAACAAAATTATTATTTTTTTACTTTATTCATTTTTATTTTACGTGTGTGTGTGTGTTTGTTGGTGCCTGCAGGTTCCCTGAGGCTGGACTTAAAGGAGAGTGTGAAACTGTCAGTGTGGGTGTTCAGAACTAAACTCTGGTCATCTGGAACAACAGTAAATGCTACTGAGACATTTCTCCAGCCCCAAAGCCATTGTTTGTTTTCTCCCCTTTTCCTTTATTCATTGAATCATTGTTTATTTCATACAGAACATCTCAATCAATCTTAATCACCTTTATACCCCCTCCCCCACCAACATCCCCCACACGATTCCCCAATTGGAACCCAAACATTCTTTCATTTGTGTTAAGGTCTATTGTGTCAAATTAGTGTCCCTAAATTATCTCAGTGCAGGTTCATCCACCGAGATCTAGTCAGCCTACCCAGAGTCCCTCGGTTTAGGAAGACTATTTGCATATATAGACATATAGCAGTGTATGAATTTTGTAGAAATTCTACTGAGAGGTGTAACACAATCATGAAAAATAACTTACTTGATTTCAGTGTAATAATTAGACTTTTCAGTTGTTCCTGGATGAGATGATTGGATTTCATGAGGAGATGGCACATCAGTACTTGGAGACTTTTTGGGGTTTGTTTCTGATACCCTTTCATACATAGGTAATCTATGTCCAGCAGTAATCAGTTGCCAATATTTCGTAGCAAAGGTTGGGGTCTGCTACACATTTCCCCAATTCCATGTGGGGTTTTTTTCTTGAGTTTGCATGATTCTTTAGCACGCCAAAACCATTGCTGTAGGTTCATATGAGCAGGGTCCCAGGAACTTGTAGGAGCCTATTTCCATAGGGTCACACACTTCCTTACTGGCTCTTACAATCTTTCTACCCCCTCTTCTGCAATGGTTCCTGAGCCCTGGGTTTGTGAAACTTAATATAGGAGTCCTGTCCAGGGACTCACACTCTGTAGATTCCTAATCTCCCTCATGCAACAAAGGACCAGTAACATAAAAGGTCACAAATGACTAAAGCATGGAAATTATAAATATCCAATCCATTATTTAAAAAAAAAAACTTTAACTGAGCTTTCCAAGACTTTCTTTTCTTGTCAATTACTGTGCAGTGTAACAGCTATCACATGGCGTATACATTGCTAAGTATTATGTTATCTAGGGATGATCAAAAGCATTATGGAGGATGTTTGTAGGTCATATGCAAGTAAAAGGGACACGGTCACCATTGGCATCTTATTTAGGGAGTTGGAGGAATCTTGGATCCAATCCTTACAGATACAGAAGGATCTTTGTATATGTATAATATATTTTTATGTTTGAATTACTAATATGATGTGCTGACATCTCTAGTCACCAAGAGATGTCTTACAGTTGGCTATAACGTAATTAAGTGGAAATGATACTAAAGAATTATTATATGCATATGCATGGCTGTCTAAGCAAAAATAAAAATCATAAGCTTATATTATGCTTACATAAGAAGATCAAAGTAGTTCTATACATGTCTCTCAGCTTTACCTTGTACAAATTTACCTGTCCAATATTTATTTAAAGTGTGTTTACAACATAGAGGAGAGACTCTGGATAGACTGACTAGGCCTCAGTGAATTAACTTGCATTCAGGAACATCTCAGGGTATTGACTTAACACAATAGGCCTTAACACAGATGACAGAATGAATGGGTTCCAGTTGGGGAGCTGTGGGGGTGTCAGCGGGAAAGGAGGTAATAGATGATTAAGACCGATTGAGATGTTCTATATGAAATACACAAAGATCCAATAAAAAGCATTTTTTTCTACTTTGATTATCTAGAGCAGCTGAACTGTTAAGGGAAGCTTAACAGTTAAGTACTTAAAGTAACTGCAAGGATGATGTCAGATGTCCATTCAGAAGGGTTTGAATTCCTGCAATGTGCTGCTCCAGAATGAGTTTCAAAATGTGCTGGCTATATTCTGCTTTGTTAAGAAGTTTCTCTTTCCTACCCCAGTCTCTTCCTCAAACATGTTTCCAAGTTTCTTGAATTTTGTATCTAAAATATTGGTCTCCTGCTACTCTTCTCCTTCTAAGCTCTTCTCCCTTATTTTTTCTTAGTTTTTTGCTTTTATCAGTGGCTATGTGGAGCCACCATGGTTGTTCATTGTCTGCATATTCTTCCATCCACCCTCTTGCTCCTCAATCTGCCTTGCACTGTTCCTGAATGGTCTTTTCCAGTACAGATCTGACTACATGAATATTGTACCAAAAATTGAAGTTTCTATGTGGACATACTTTAGATGGACCTTTACAGCTCAACATTCTGCATTTTAAGATTCATTTTTGTATATTTCTATACATGATTGCTGTTTAAAATGTTTATTTTTGATTACCTGGTACGAGCTGTATTAACTGCTTATTAATGGAGCTCAGTGTGAGCTGATGAGAGCCTGCATTCCTTTGTACCTTTCTTAATGCCAGATCCCAGCCTCTCATGATCACTTTTTTATATTCAGGTCAACTTTTTGACTTCTGTATATGAGAAAGAATGTGTAGTCATTTTTGTCTACATCTGGCTTATTTTAGTTGCCAAAATTTCCTCTTACCTCTATCTATATTGCTTCAGATAACAGGATTTTTCTATTCTTTATGGTTCAATATATTGTTTATATGTGTTTTATGCATTCATCCTTTCACGGACACCTGAATTAATGTTTCTTAGCTACTATGAAATGCTACAACAAACACGGGTCTACATACTTCTCTTTGGCATGCTGAGTTCATTTTCTCTGGGCATATGCACAGAGATGGATTTGCTGGGTCATATGGTCTATCTATTCTATCTATATTTTTGATGAGCCTCCATGTATTTCTCTATATTGTTTGTATTAATTTATACTCCCACCAAAGTTCTTGTCAGTTCTGCTTCTAATACTGCCATATTTGATTACTTAGGTTGTGCCTAGTAAAATACCTTCTCATCTAAAACTCCTTTCTGATTGAATGCTATTCTTCGCTGCCATAAACAAGGTACATCTTATAGATCCATACATATCTCTTGTTCTAGCAGCTAAGGGAAGAAATGATTTATTTTGGCTCCTAAGCTACAGTCCATCATTGTGGGAAGCCAGGGCAGGAACTTAAAGGCAGGCACCTGGAGGCAGCAGTTTAAGCAGAGACCATGGAGGAATTCTGTTCACTTACCTGGGTTCAACCTGCTTTCTAATATAACTCAGAACCACTTGTCCAGGGGCGGGCACCACTCACAGTATGCTGGATCCTCCTACATCACTCAAGAAAGTGCCTCACAGACATGCTTACAGTGCAATCCAGTAGACCAAAATCTCCAACTGAGGTTCTCTTTTCAAATCTGTCAAGCTGGTAACCATGACAACGGGTGGAAACCCTTTGTCAACCTTGACGCACAAACACAGTACTTTAAACCAAAACCTCTCCTGTCTTTCTTCCCAAGATCTCACATTAATACCACAATGTAAAACAAATCAACCTTAAACGTCTCAGAATATTTAAAAAATTATTTAAAAATTCAAAGTATATTTAAAATAATCCAAAGTCTCTCAACTGTGGGCTTCTATATTTAAAAAAGTTATATAATTTATTATTTCAAAAGGGAATAACTGGGCAAACTTAAGCAAAACCAAAGCCCAGCAATGTAGCTCAATATTCAACAGCTGGGATGCACTCACAATCTTCTGGGTTCTAGAAGCTTCGATAGCTCCACTTCTTTCTGTGTTCTATTGCACGCACAGCTTCTCTAGTAGGCTCAGACATAAAAGCCAGCTGAAAAGAAATTTCTTGTCATTTGCTTTCCTGTTTTTTCCTTAAAGAAAATTGCTCCTTAATTTGCCTTTTTATGGCAATTTCAAAAGATATTAAATCTCTTATTGGGATCTTCCTCTCATTTTCATACTTAAATTGCTTTATGAATGTCTTTGCTATATCATTACCTGTTTTAGCGCATGGCACTGTACATGAACATAATAGGTACCCCAGAATATCTGTTGAAATTAATTGTGTGGCAATGGAAATATGACTAAGTTGGTAGAATATTTGCCTAGCATTCATGAAACCCTGAATTTCAGCTCCAGCAGTCCATATACTGGGTGTGAGGGTGGACACTTTTAATCTCAGCACTAGAGAGACTGAGACAGGAGTATTTGAAATTTGAAGACAGCAAGTTTCAGGCGAGCCTGGACTACATGAGATCTGGCAGATAGATAGATAGATGATAGATAGATAGATAGATAGATAGATAGATAGATAGACAGATAGAAACAGACAGACAGATAGATAGATAGATAGATAGATAGATAGATAGATAGATAGATAGATATGTAGGTAGGTGAAAAAATAGTTTTAGGAGCCAAGAGAGGAAGAAGAATTGCTGTTGTTCCCATCAAATAGGAGTTAAAACTAATTTGTCAATATTTTGCATGTAGGAGTAATAATGTTATTAAATGTGAATGATAAAATATAGAACAATAATATTAATGGAATGCTTTGGGGCTAGTAACCTGTTTCTAAAATTTATCAAAATTAGAATATACCTTGATTTGGGTAGTTAGCCAAAAATTTTAAATAATTCTTTATTTGAACTCTACATTTGGATCCACTTCTAATCTATACTTTTCATTAGGAAGTTGTCTTGATCATCATTTCAAAAAGTTCTGGCCTAGGAAAAAGGAATTCAAGGAGAAAATTGGGTGGACTAAAAACTGTTGAATGAATTTTAATGTATTTTAATGTGGGTATTAAAAATAAGGGATTTAGAAATAATTAAACCAAATTACACCAATAAAATGTGAGATCATGATTTAATGATATTAATTCAGGGAATGACATAAGACAGTCAGCAAGAAAGTTATTAAAATGAAATAGAACTCATTGTCACTATCATATAACACTTGGCTTATTCATTTCTGAAGGATGCTCTGTATGACAGCTTGTCAAGGAATATTTAACAAAACTAGGCTCAGTACAGACTGGAGGAGTTAGAATGATCTCTAAAACAATGCAGATGGCTTCCTAGAGAAATTCAGATGAGAAAGAAAAAGGCAAAAATAGTGGTATGATTAAAAGGCTAAAATTCTAAATAATTTTGTTTGAATTTTTCCCATTATGTAACTGTAAAACATTCTTATGTATCTACCACTGTAAAGAATAGAAAAGTAGATACCTTTATCTTTAATCTGAAATATTTTAATACATTTAGGGATGACCTGCACATATGCATGAAAATGTTTATTGAATGATGGTCATTAAAAAGACAAGGATAGTTTTGAGACACCTTTCCTTTTCCCCATTCATAGTTGGCACAATGAAGTTTATTTCACATTTCTGTGACAAAATAATTGAAACATCCATGAGCAGTAAATATGGTGGCAGAGGAAGTGGGTGGATTTAGGTGCATGGATATTATACAACTTTAACTATGTATAGTAAAGTATGAAAATTATAGAAAATTTAGGAAAAGAGTGACTATAATCAATTTTATATGTCTACTAGGAAAAGTACAGACTATTATTTTTTGATAACATTGTGAAACTCACTACTGATTGTTGTGTTTTTAAGGTCTAGATGTATCTGTATCTATTTTCATATGTTCTGACATAAATTGAAAAAAATAGTCTTTAAATGTCCAGAAAAATTTTCTTAAATAGAAATGACACCATGCTATTGTTATTTTGATTATGGGTAATTTTTGCATTTAGAAACTTCAAGTAGAACATTTGCTTCTTAACCTTCATGATTAATCAGCCCAGCATTTTTTTAAAGAGAAGATAACTAATGAAAGAATTATCATGGTATTTATAAACAGCAGACTCAGTCTTTTTATACTTAAGAACAATCAGATGAGAGTGTGATTCTGTAATAATTAATCAGCTCTTAGAGATCTCTGTTCCTTCTCCCTGTCACTTCATCTTGTACTCTATTTATCACATCGGTTTTAGTAATTCAAAAATATTTTACACTTATTTACAGCAAGCCATGGTTCCTGACAACTGCAATAGCATCTGGTTACAATGATTTTGAAACTAATACATACAGGTTGTTCTTCATGTTTATTTTTCATTGTCATCTTTAACACAGTGCTATCCTTTGTTAGGTACTTGGAAGAATTCTTTTAAAGCTGTTTCTTGAAATTCCATGATCTCTTATTGCAAAGGATTACTATGTGAAACATCATATTTAATTTAAAACATAATGCCCTAGAGAAAGTGAATATTATAGTTTGTTTGATAAATCTTTTTTTTTCCCTTAGGAGAATACTATATGTACTTATTTTTCTTTGAACATTTTGTCCAACTCTCCTTCAAGGGTGAGTTAAGCCTAAAATATTAAAACAAAGTAGAAGGTTAACTTGTAGACAATATATTAAATATAGTAGAGACCAGGTATAATAACTCTTTATTTTTCTGCAGAATGACCAGAACTACCAACATGCTTTGAGCATAAGAAATGATAAGCAGATATGTGCTAACTACATAAATGAACAAGTACCATATTTTAACAGTGAATTGTTTCATACATTTTACTCTTATGTGACAAAATAGAAATTTTATTCTCTAGTGCTTTGTAACATAGCTATATTAATTACTTTTCTGTTACTGTGATAAGACACTGTGACCAAGGCAACTTATAGAAGAAAGATTTTTATTTAGATTACAGTTTCAGGGGGTTAAAGTCCAGAATGGCAAGGGGAGCATGGCTGCAGAGGTGGCCAGAGCAGAAAGCTACAGAGAAATTGAGAGATGATGTCTTCAAGCAGGTACAGGAAACAGAGAGCTATTTGAAAACTGATGAGACTTAAGTACTCTCAAGGACTGCAGTGACGTGCTTCTTCCAGCATGGGCACACTTCCTCAAGGTTCCATAACCTTCCCCAAACAGCACCGTGAACTGGGGACCCAATGTCCAAATACTTGAAGCCTGTGAGGCTCACTCATTCAAACCATGGCATTAGTTTCCAAAAGTTGATTCCGTATACACTCATTTTTCCTACCAAATATAAGTCAAAGTTTTATCTAAGTTAGAGTTTTCTTTTTGTACTATGATATAATCTTGATTCGTAGTTTTCTTCTTTTTGACAGTGGAGATTATTGGGAACATAGTAAATGACATTTTATGTATTTATTAATCATTTATATTTTTGATGAAGGGATTTAGGATGCCCAGATCTAATGTTCAGGACCCCCTTCAGTTTTTCACTTGCCATATCTCACGTGTCCAAAAATCATTGGCTGGTAATGATAGTATTGGACAATGCAATACAGAAATGTTTCATCATCATGGAAAGTTCTACTATATAGCTCAGGGGCGGAAGCAACTTGTTGCCTTTTTTGGAACTGAGAAAATTGGTGTAAGATTAGAAAAAAGATGATGACATTTTATCATTCTGAGTTTAAGGTGTCTAGGGATATCTGTGTAGGTATAGCGGTTAAGGACATAAATATGTGATTTAGAAGAAAGGACAGAGTCTGAGGTATCTTGGGAATAATCATAATATAATGCATAATTAACATCAAATGAATACTTAAGATCACCTACTAAAAAGAATGACTAGTTGAATGACTGAAGCAATTTATTCTTGGAAGCAATTGGTGTTAAGAACCTACTGTAGATGACTGAATTGTTATAGAGGTGAAACAAGAATACATACATGCCCACAAAGTCTTGACTTTTTCAGGTAAGATAGTGAAGCCTTCGGTGTTAGATACAGCAGCATCTTCCCACTAAATTATGACCCAATCTCCACATTAGGGGCAGAAACAAGAATTGTTCTAACATATTTTACTTGGATCAAATTCACCATGCTAATAGAATTACACTTTAGTGACTTAATATTGACATTTTGCATTTTTATGGGATGTTTAGTGTATGTTTTACTCCATAAAATGAATTCTGAGACAATGATCCTTTTCTGGGAGTTTTATCACACAAGATGATGATGATGATGATGATGATGATGATGATGATTATAATGATGATAAATAATGACAGAACTGTAACTCAAAACAACGCTTGAGAATTGAGTTTGACTGCTTTACCTTGCTCACAAGGAAGCCACCCTGGAAAAGTGAGAGTGGCTTACTAAGAATATACAGTTAGTATCCTTTTCACAATATCTGCTTATGCTCCTTTTTTTCTCTTCCTATTATGAATGCAAAAGAAAATATAATGTTGACAGATTGTGGTTACATCTAACAGGAGTCAACATTTTTATTAATGAAGAGTTCTCTTAAAAGACTCATGGAAACCACTAAACTGTTTTATTAAGAAACAAAATATTTTTTAATCCAGACACAATTTTCCCCTTCCCACGGGAACTTACAAATCAAGAGTTTTTATACAAATACAGATTCTAGCAGTGTCTGTGATTTATCCATAAATTCTCTGAAAAATATCAGCATTGTGTAGAAAACCCTCAGATAATAGGTAGCTTTTCAAATTGACATTTTTACGCTGAGTATTCATTGGATCTTTCAATTTGGCAGCATGTTGGGGCTTGTGTGAAAGAGAAATCATCTTAAATTTGACTGTCTCCTCAGTGTAAAAGAAGACAAACTGCCCTCGTTCCGGTGCCTCACTACAGCGAGTTATAATGAGATTGTATCTGTTGACAAACAACAGCTTTGCAATTTTCTTATCCAAGGATTCTAGAAGAAAACAGAAAATGTTTTTCTGAATACGTTGCCTCTAGTTGATAAAATTAAGTTTAAATGTCCCAAGAGTGACTAAAGTTCATAGTCCTACAGGTTCATTCCATGATTTCATTAAGCAATATTTATGTGTAGGTAGAGGCATCTTATACATTAAAATAAACAAAACAGCATCAGTGATACAATAATCATAAGGAGATATTAAAAATCATGCCAAACTTTCTCTTCAAATAGGTGACAGATTACTTATCATGAAGTCAAAATGCAAACTTGACATATCAATAAAATAAATATGTTTAAGTAAGAATGTTATTTTTAAAAATAATTAACCCTTACAAGGACAGTGTTAATCATGGTTCTCCCCTCCCTTCTTTGGACATTCCCTTACTTGTTCTATCAGTCACTATCATTGGTAGGCATCACTACGTCTGCGTTTTTTAATACCTTACTTATTGAAGGGAAGACAAGTCTGTGTTGTTTCTTGTTCGGTCTGCGGTTCCTTGCACATCTTTTTTTATCTTCTGGTTTTAGTTGGGATCCCAACGCGGGTCTTTCTTTTTATAATAGATTTTCAGAATTAGAGTCTGTATGGGGAAAGGATCAGAGGCAGATAGAGAAACTGACAGCTGTAGAACAACATACTTTGTATTTTTGAAACATATGACCTTGAGGGCTGGAGAGGTGGCTCAGCTGTTAAGGGCATTGACTGTTCTTGCAGAGGACCCAAGATCAGTACCCACAATATACGAGGTGGCCAGCAACAATCCATAATTCCAGTTCCACAGGATCTAGTGTCCTATTCTGTGGACATTGCATGGGGCATATGCACGTACACACATGTAGGAAAAACATAAAGTTAAGTAAATATCACCTTTTCATAGTAGTGTAACTTTTATGACAGTCCTCTAATCCTCTAGTTAGATGAGTATAATCTTTATTTCATCTACTATCATCTATCTATCTCTCTATCTACCATCTATCATCTATCCATGTCAATTTATTGCAGTGTTAGAGATGGAAACAAGGGCCTTGTACATGCTTGACAATCACTGAGCTGTATCACTAGCCATAATTCCTGTTTTTTATATGAAAACACACATCTCTGATTATTGAGAGGACTTACTCCAAAATGTGAGTAAAGATTTAAACATATGTTTTAAACTTCATTTTAGACTTAGGTTTCTTCCAATAATATAAACTAAGAAGTATTTCCTAGAATAAATTGTTACATGTGACATGCTTGTGAGAATCATGTCTGTTAGTAATGCTACTTGCTACATTTTCTTGAATAAAATATTCTGTGATTTGTCTTGGAAATTGAAGTCAAAAAATTAAAATATTTTAAAATATTGTGTCTTTTGTATTATATCCAATATGTAGATACATGTCCCAGAAAGAGATTGATACAGCAAATGACAATCAATTTAGAATACCTTTATTTGTGAAGATGCAGTTTCATGTGGTGGTCAGAGACACTGTATATCATTTTAAAGGAGCCATTGGGGTGCACTAATATGATATCAGATTTTGATCTCTTTGATTAAATAGTAATTTTCCCCATAACATCCTTCCATGAATTCGTATAAAGGTATTCTGAAGCATTATTAAGCTTCTCTGAATTTTGTATTGACTAGGAAAGATGAATTTGTTCTTGGTTTTAAGAAATATCCACTCACATATTTTAACATATGCAGCAGTTTATAAATCTTTTGACATTTTTGAAACCAGAATTACAGGCATAAATATATCTCCCTTCCCTGTACAAAGTTATCAGGGTTGATCATTTGTATTATTACTCATTTTTCTATGTTTTAATCTCGTGGACATTTTAATTTAGTCTTTTCACACCTTTTCACACCTTTAAGTCTCTCTAGAAGTTGGAGAGTGTATGTGTGAGTAGAATGTGCAAGGTCACTGAGCCTGTATGATTAAAGAACCTTGGTAAGTTATTCCTCCCATCATCCTCCCCCTGCATTCCACACATAACTTTCTACCCTCCTCCTGACATCTCTCCCCACCCCATCCATTTATTTGCTACACCAAAACGAATGATAGTAACTGCCCTGATAAATATATGAAGAAGTGGACGCTCACAGCCCATGCAATGTACCAAAGAGGGGCCACAGACAATCCTCCCCTTGTTCTGGTCTATTGTGCTGGTGCTTTCTCTTGTGATGCAACCTTCATTTCAACCCAGTCTCTCCTCACATGTAAATCCAACAGGCTTTGTAGATATGAATAGCTGTGCCCTGTAGCAACTAGACAGAAATGAAAGGAATGCACGCCTCCGTCTGAAGTATAGTATTTGACTACGTGGTTGAAGTTTAGCCTGCACTTAAATGTTGGAAAATATTGGGACATTACTTCAAACCTTGGAGTTAATAAGTTTTTAAGTCTGTAAAGTTTCTTCAATAAGTGATCTCTGGTTTTGTTTTAACTTCTTTGTATGGCACAGTTGGGTTATTAAAAACTACTCTAGGAGATAAACTAGGCTCATGTTAATTGTAACACTAAGTTAAATGTTATTATCTGATGAAAAGGAAAGCTGCTACATTCTAATCCCGAGTTTATTGATCGTAGAGTATTTTTTTTATTCCACTAAAACATACTAGGATGGCAGCTGAAGATAGAAGGCCTTTAGGAAGGTTAAGCCATGTTTATCTCAATTCGGTACTTAATTCCATTCTGTGATAGTTTAACTCACCAACTTCTATTTAATATCAAATAGTGCAAACTGAGGTTAATGATTTTTTTCCAACATGTTGAAATAAGACTAGAAGTCCTTCCTGAAATATTCTTTGGCAAACACATGTCAAATCTAACCTTTCTTTGAAATACTTTCCAACCATGCTACAGAACATTTAAATTTTTTTTTCACTTTTGACTAAAAGTTCTTTTATTTTTTTTTTATTTTTGAGAATTTCATGCATGAATATTGTATTTCTATTACCCCCGTCCATCCCAGTCCCATCCAAATCTTCCCATGCATTCTCCAAAGTCTTAATTTCTTGTCTGTTTCTTTGACTGTTACTGTTACAAATATATATATCCATCTATAAATATACATACATACACACATAGTAACTCTATAAAATGCACTGAGTCCGTTTAATGGTGTTTGTGTGTACCTGTGTTTAGGGCTGCCCATTTTGGATGAAATAATCTCTCAGGGAACTAGTCCCTAGTGAGAAAAGATTCTCCCTCCCTCAGCCTCCACTGACTTCCACCACAGTATATGTGATTTATTCTTATGCAGATTCTTGTTGTAATCCCCAGCAGTTGTATGAATACATTACTATCATGGCCTTCCCAGCAATATTCTAAGAGCTGAAAGGAATGCTGACTTTAGTTCTTAATTCAAGGTACTCTTTGTTCCTGACTTTCCAAGTAGTAGAGTGCAGAGGACATAGTAATAACTCAATTTAATATTTGCTGACTATCAGAACTTGTGCATTAAGACCAGATAGTTTTTAAATATTTTCTTGACTATTTTTATTTTATGTATATAACTATAATCCCTGCATGTATGTAAGTGCACCCATGTTGTGCAATGCCCTCAGAGATAAGAAGAGAGAGTCTGATCTCCTGGAGCTGGAGTTATGGATGGTTATTATCCACCAGGTGGGTGCTGGGGACCATGACCAAGTCTTCTGCAAGAACAGCTAGTGCTTTTAACTGCTATCTCTCCAGCCCCAAGACCAGATAGCTTTATGAAAACAAATGAACCTTCATTTTTAAGTAAATATGGACATAAATATAGACTATAGAGACTATCATATTTTGAAGCTTCTTGCATTTTAAATACAGATGTTAAGTATAAATCTCTTTGATATTAAATATGCAACTCTATCTATTATTTCACTCATATGTAAGCAACAAGCCTCAATAAAATTCTTTTAGTCAGATTTAGGAATCATCCTATGACACCTTCTGAATTTTTGTGTGGTGTCACATGGGATGAATCATTGCCTACCTCTATTGGTCAGCCTTACACATATGGGTGATGAATCGTGATCCCCAGTTTCATCCAGAATTTTCTCTTGGGATATAAAAGATGGTCTTGTATGTCAACACAGACAAACACACACACAGACACAAAGACACACATACACACACACACACACACACACACACACACACACACACAAAGCCAGGTGGTATTACATCTATAATACCAGCTCTGGAGAGGCTGAGACAGGAAGATGGCCATGAATTCCAAGCAAGCCTGGTATACATAGTTTCCAGACTGTTCTCAGATTCTTGATCTTTTGCATTAGCTTGTTTTTGTTTTTGCTTTTTTGAGACAGGATTTCCCTGTTGCCCCAACTAGCCTGGAACTGTTATATAAACCTGGCAGGCCTTGATCTCACAGAATGTACTGTAATTATTGTGTCATCTTTTCCAGTAGCCCCAGACTCTGAAGTGGTAGCATTATAGATATGTGTCAACATACCTAGTAAATTTCCTGAAAGTGTGATGAGATGCTGTAATAAGCTTATAAAAACATAAACATATCCTAAACCTACTATCAGAGTCTACTGTGGGTGTGTTATTAATTAATAATGATAGTAATGACCATAAATAATCAACTATAAATAATTCATGGTAGTAGAGATGTGCACCCAAGTATAGTATCTATATGAGAATATCTTAAACTTGTGAACATCATTTTTCATGTTTGTCACAGATCAGTGGACAGAATTTGATACTTTTAACCCTTGTGGTTTGGAAGTTAATGTACTATGAATAGGTGATACAGTCTACAAAGAATTCAGTAAATATAAATAATATAAAGGTGATAAAAAGCTGTGATAAATTTGTGAAATTTATTTCAATTAGATTGGAAGAGCAGCAATTTAAACTTAGGGTGACGTAAGCATCTGACTGGGGAAAGCTCTAGAATTAGCTGTAACCTTAATTTTAAAAATAGAAATGTAGATTTGAGGGAATGGGGAGGTGGCTCAGCAATCATAATCACTTGTTGCTCTTGAGGAGGACCCATATTCAGTTCCCGGCACCTACGTGGCAGCTAACAATGGTCTGTAACTCCAGTTCCACGGATTTGGCAATCTCTTCTGGACTCCCCTGGCATTGCCCACATGTGGCATATACATATCTGTAGACAAGACACTCATCCACGTAAGATAAGATAAATAAATATTAAGAAAAAATGTTTATTTGACTTAGTTTGACTTTCTCTAAATAAATTATTTGTTATGTAAATTATGTTTTTTTTGTTATAAATTATCCCAAATGACTGGTGTTGGATGATGTTTGTATTTCTTTCCATCATCAAAAGTTCAGAGGCAAAGTGATATCTATCATGCCAACAAAATAATTCTGCTACTGGCATATTAGTTGACTAATATTCATGAGATTTCATAGCATCGTGAAAGTATATTTCTAAGTTATAATCAGTTTGTGAGTAAGACTCTCCTCAATGTAATTAATAGCAATGGTGTTCTGTACTATTCTGAGGTAAAGAGGTAATACATATTCAGAAAAGAAATCTGGACATGCCAATGAGCTCTGGGATTATGAGAGAAGCCACACTCTACTTTAATAAAAGAACAAAATGCAACAATATATACTTACCCTAAATGGAAATCTGAAGAAATAAATAATCTCAAATTCTTTTATTCAGTAGGAAGAAAAGTTTGGGGCCATAAAGCTAAACAGGAAAGAGGAGAAAGGAGAGCATAACCTCAATCACCACAAGATCTGCAATCCAAATAGAAAGGGGAAGGAGTGTCGGAGGATTAACATATCAGACCTCAATGAGCCTAACAACACTTAGAATAATGACCAGATTCCGAGGTGCTCAAATAAAATAACACGTATTGCAGAGGAAAATAGGCTAGTATCATGTCAGAGTGATTTAAAATAACAGTTTTCACACAATTCAATCATACACACAGATTTGTGAGGTTTTAAGCTCATTAGTTTGGTTCCCTGGGTTCTCCTAGGATGCAGGATTGAATCTCTATGCCTGTTGTTTATGTACAAACAGAAGCTGCTTTTTCTCTCTTTCATTATTTCTTTTCTAAGTGAAAGTTAATACCTTTTATATGTTACAGAGTAGAGACAGAAACAGCCTCATTCCCACTGTGGTGTACTGCACTGAAAACAGTGAGACGGGATTATACACATGGCTGAGTACAGTCTGTCTGTTTGTTCTCTCACTTTAGAGATAACAAATGGCAGTGTTTTATAACATTGTGAGTGATTAACATATGAGAGGTCAAATTTAATCTTTTAACTGTTGATTTTCTTAATTATATTTACATGTCTTTGGAATATATTTTGATACTCAGTTCACATGCCTTTCCCTTCCGTACGTCTCCCTTGGAAATCACCTCTGTTGGGCATATAAAACAAAATAACAGAGACAAAGATTTAGATTTAAAACATGCACTAAAATATATTGTAATTTTATCATATAATTATATTCATTTAAAGCGTACCTGAAAATGGGACATCCTGATATTAACTTCAGTGATCATGGCAAAAGTGTCCTATTTTAATTGTACTTTCTTATGACAAACCTTATGAATAATGCAGTTCCAACCTGAAGCCTTGGGTTTGAGTCTGAGACAAGACAACTAATATAAAATTCCCTATGACACTGATTTCTGCTTCATGACAGATGATAGTGTTATTTAATATGTTAATCACCATTTCTGAAGAGCTTTATTTTTTCTATGAATGATCTCATATAGGCATACAATAATAATTAAGATATATAGTATGATTTTTACATCTGGAAAGCCAATGTAGAAGATATAATATTTATAATAAGCATGAATATTATAAATTGATATATACTTAAATGTATGCATAGTTTATAAGGAATTAGATTTTAAATGTTATTTAAGCTTTATACTTATATTGGATTATTGATTGGGCATTAAAATATTCATATATTTTATTGCTAGTTGTATGTCTCTTAAAACTTTATCATAGGGCTTACTATGTTTATTTTTCTTTTTAAAGGGTGTTACATACACACAGAAAACAAGATATTGTTAACATCTGTTTTTTTATTTATTGGGAGGAAGACACACGTGAGCTACAGCATACAATGGAGATCAGAGGACATCTGGGGAGTCAGCTCTCTCTTCATAACGTGTGGGTCCTGGGTATTTAACTCAGGTCTTTAGTCTTGGTGGCAGGTGCTTTTATCCCCTGAGTCATCTCTCATCCCTGGACACTTAATGTTTAAGAAAAATCTAAAAATATATTTATGGAATACATAATTAGCAAGAAGTAGAATAGGCAGCTACAAGAGATTATATGAATGACTTGAAATATTTCTTGGAAAATATAAATATTAGTCTTCATTATCATAATAAGTTCCAAGATTTTCAAAAGAAAGCAGAAGCTTGGTGTGACCCTCCGTTGTCCATGCCTGTTACATAGTGCTACAGCACTGGAGACAGGAGCCTGCAGCTCCCTGCCTGGCAAGTCTGGATAAACTGGTGAACTCCAGGTTCAGAGAGACCCCGTCTCAAAATAAAGTGATAAGTGATTGAAGAAGACACATGCCTAAATTTCTGGCCTCTTCCTGCAGACCCCCCCCCCCCACGTACATACACATACAGCATATGCATACATATAACACACACAAGTACATACACTTAATATACGTACACCACATGTATACATTCACATACCCCTCCATCTCCAATTGCTCTTTGTAGGATAAATTAGAAGAATAACTAGAAGTTTGAAGTGAGATCTATTACTTCATCTTTTGAAAATTTGATATCAGCAGAAATATTTCTTTTGCATTTGCTTTCTTTTTTGGTAAAATCGTAGACCACTATACTTCCTACTCTGAATGTTCAATGGCCTTTTTCAAATATCCAGAAATGGGTTAGATTTCTTATTTCCCAATTTCATTCAATTATTTATAGTTCAGTTCTATGATGTTCTCTCTAAAATTACCTCAGTTTGGAAAAATTGATGAGGCAGCATACAACCTAAACTTATATTTTCTCTTAATGATGGAGTGATAAGTTCAGTTTCCACATGCCCTGCTAGCCGTGACCATCACTTCTGTGTAGAAAATTGAACGTTATTTAACATGGTGCTCTAAAGTCTCCTTTGATTCTTGTGTCTTATACATCTAAGTTTTTAACCCTGGACACCACTTCTTTTATTTAGGTCTTAGAATGGCTACTAGCTCTTCATCCAAATAAATTCTGTCACTTTTCAACAAGGCCTTTTGTTTATAAAACTAAAAGATTTCTTCTAAGCATACAAGCACTTCTCACTTTTGTGTTGTTTATGGTATACATGACTAATATCATTTAAAGACCAGGCTCTCAGACACAATTCGTGTTAGTCATGAAGAGCTGTGTTGAGTTAAAAGCAATGGCAGCAAAATTTATATCAGTGTCCAAAATGGGTAGATATTTCAGGACAAGATAGATGTCTTTGAATTAAGGTGTTTAGATGATAGATAGATGGATAGATAGATAAATAGATAGGTAGATAATTAGGTTTAGAGAATTACATCTTATTACAGCTAAATTTGTGTCCTAACAGAATGAGCTTGAACAGGATCAAGTCATTATAGTCAGACCAAATTATTGGAAAAGCTTAGTAAATGAAGTTAGAGTTACATGAAAATGGAAGACTTGGGTGGGACTCCCACATATCCTGTAAGGTGTACTCAAATGTGTGTTTGAGAAGTATACCATACAAGCATGACAGGATGTTTGCATGCATGATACTTGTGTTCATGTGTGCTGGATCTCAGTGTGCATGGGATGTATATTTGTGTGCAGGGACAGTGTTTGCACAGAAGACAGAATATATAATTTTGAAAGGGGATCATCTAACTCCAAAGCTGTCAGTCTTCAGCATCACCATTAGCAGGGTACCCATGAAACAACCATTCGCCTTGTTTACTCACTGGAAGTATTTGTAGAACTGGGCCTCCTATCTTAGCAGGAGCCTCTGAAGTTCTCTCAGACTCTCCTTAAGAGGCAGTGCTCCATGTTGCCCAAAGAAAATTCTTCAGTTTAAGGCCAGATAGTGCCTGGTTTTTGTGTGAACCTTGATTATGTACCACATTTTTCATGTTTAAATTCTGCATATATACAAACTTCTTTGTAGATCCTCTGTTCTCCTTTATCAGAGATTTCTGTTTTGGCACCAATATCTTTTCATAAATTTAATGACTTTTCTTGTATAGTTGCTCTACTGGTTTAATGATGTCAGTCTCCCAAATTTCATGTCTGGTCTACTATCATCATCTTTCCAAATTGTGATTTTGATTGTAAGTTCATTTAATGTATACATTAATAGGAGGTTGATGAGTGTTTATACTATTAAGCCATTCACATTTTGATAGTTCCTTTATTCGGTTTTATTTATTCAATCATATTTATAGATTAACTAACAAATCTTTTAAATTTCTTTCATTAAGTTTCCTAGTAGGAAGTTTCTGGTTTTATATGTTATTAAATGCTTTCTTTTCACTTTGAAAATGAAACCTATTGATTTTTATATTATTCTTATTCCTTTCAAACATCCTGAGCAATAATATTAGTCCTAATTTTTCGCTTGAATTTCTGGGGTTTTCTATGTAGTTAATCCCGATATCTTCAAATAATGATTTTGTTTTTTATGCCCAATATTTATGCACATTTATGTTGGTAATAAGTTGAACTTCAGACATTATATATATATATATATATATATATATATATATATATATATATATATAAAATTTGGAGTGTTCTGTACCTTTCAGGCAAGCATTGATATTAATCATTGTAGTGTATCTTACATACAGGAGGATTTGAAGAGATGTAATTATTTCATAATACAATACTACTCTGCATGACTTGTAAGGTAGATAAGTATGCTCAATTTAGAAAATATATTTGAATAGTTTATATTCAACTACATGCTATATTTGAAGGGTTTCTAAATTATATTCCATAAGGAAATAACTGTGTGCTTCACACATACTGTTTGTTGTTGTTTAACTGCACTTTAAAATGTGACAGAAGTGATTGAAATGTTTCTAGAGTGGTTAATAAATAATCCTCACTAATTCTACACCAGTGTACACCAGCTTTCCAACTATGGTTTTCAAAACAGAAAAGTATATAGCAAAAATACACAGGAGAAAGCAAGCCCTAGAGTTGGCATTCTCTCTCTCCTCATCTGTACTAGATGGCAAGATTTGTTTGTTCTTTTGATACAGAGGGAAACAGGGTTTCCTCCTGGGATTTATAGTCTCTTAATGAGATAACTTGGGGCTGGAAGGATGCTGCTCTTGCAGAAGACCTGGGTTTGATTCTCAACACCCAAATGACAGCTAACAACTACCTGTAACTCCAGTTCCAGGGATCTCATGCCTTCTGACCTCTGCTAGCATTGCTTGGCATGTGTGCACTTACACACACGCAGGCAATATATTTGTACACATAAAATGAAAATAAAATATTTTAAAAAATAATTTAAGAATGGACTCAAATGGAAGCTTGAAGATAACTCAATAGAATTTAAAAGAAAAAACCTTCAAGGCAGGCAAGCTGTAAATATTAACAGTGCCTGGAGGAGGAGAATGGAGGACAGAAGGAAAAAAAATCCCATTCCATTTTAAGCCAGCATGGAGGTCAGACATTAGGAAAACCAGCAGCCATGTGGGAGGGAGGGGAGCTTTAGAAAAAGTAAATAAGCCCAAAGTGTCAAGAAAGCCTAAAGTGTTAGGGAAAGCATACCTGGAAAAGAAAGGGACAGGTGTGGTGAGTATGACTTCTGTTCCAGCACTTAGGAAGCACAGAGAAGGACCTAAGGCCAGTCTGGTGTACATAGTGAGGACTGTGGCTACAGGGAGACTTTGTCTCAAGAGGGAGTGGGGGAGGTGAGTTGAAGGGAGGGTAAAGAAAAGAGTAGAGAGAGCACCTGAAAGGAAAAATACATGATCTCATTAAAGCACTAATTCTCTCACCCATCTCTTTAGCCTGGCTTAAAGGTGCTCACCTTCTGAGGGGTGATGCCTTAGCCAGCTGATTGACCTGATCCAACTGGAATGTTAGGTCTCTATACCTGCCAGAGAGTCTATTCTCTTGGCCAGAGGAGTTTTCTCTTTCTAAGTCTTTGTTGATACTATAACACTTTGCACACAAGAAGTTCATGGTGAGCAATTTGTATTCACTGCACTATTACTTTCTACATGTTTACTAATGAGGAAATACTGAAATGAACTTGATATACATTGCTTCGGTGAAATATGTAACAACATAGAATACAGTATTGTGGGAAATGTGAAAACAGAACTAACATCAAACTACATGCAATGGCAGAAAATATATGTAATATGTAATGCAAGACAGAGAACATGAAGAGTTCCTTGCACTACATTAAAACTATATCTGTGTATGAACACAGAATGAGAGACACAATATTGGTTGAACTTATAGGTATTTTAAAAGAAATCATTATTTTATAATGAACAGATTTGGTTATTTCTAGATCTTTTATTTAGGCATGATATAAGACATATGTTTCTTTTGTCAGAACAATGATTATAAGATAGAAAACAAGGATTTAAGTGTTCACTTTGAAGACACAGTAAGCAAAAATTTACTTTTTTCATGCTGTGGAGCTTTTTAAAAACTGAGTCCTAATTAATTTTCCTAAAACTACTGAACATTTTTTCTTAGGCAGCTTTAATTAAATGTCATTTACGAGGACATGATATAAAAATTTAACTTATCAGGTATGAATTTTTATATATATTTATTAAAATACTAATTATTCATTCAGCAAGCACAAAGTATCCATCTCATTTTTCATGACTTACTCATTTTTTAAGGATATTTAAACAAAGAAACAAATTCGCCAAAGTCTGAGTAGTTCCCTTTCATGGGGCTTACTCTTTAAAGGATATGATTCTGCTAGTTACTTTTCAAATGCTAACGGTAATTGTAGTTGAGAATAGTTACTAACATCCTGGAGTTCATACTGCAAGTGATATAGCAATTATTAGAATCTAACTCTGGCTCTAAAGCTCTTTTTTTCCTGTCCATTATGCAATGCTAATAAGCAGTCACTGTTGCATTAGGCCCATATGTATAAACCTATGAACAAAAGCAAGCAATTCATGAGATAATGTGGTGTACAGTGTGAAGTATGTCCTGGATGTTTTTTATTATTTTACATGTTGTTTTTATGAGAATTTCATACGTGAGTATTGAATCTGCATCATTTCCACCCCTCCCAGTCCTCCTCCAACTACTCGTATGTCCTCCTCAAACCCCAATATTAGTAAACAGAACAATTAAACGAATCAGGCCCAAAAGGTCCAAGAAAGGACTATGATAAAATGTCAGGATGGCTTCCAGAAGGGATTATTACTTTGGGCAAGGCTTCAAGATTATATAAAACAATCAGATGAAGAAAAAGAAGGGCTATTATAATTAGGTAAAGACAGAAGAAAATACCAGTGGAGGAAATAAATCATTGGTGTGGGCCAAAGACTACACTACATAGTCAGGTGTTTCCAAGGCAAGAAGAACAAGTCAGAAAATGACTAGGAAATCACTCCTAAGAGGTGGACAAGCACTATATTATGGGACCCTCCTTGCAACCACAAAAATATTTGAATTCATTGCTGCTCTGGACACTGCAGAGATCATTCAGCGTTTTAAGTAAAAAGGGATATAATTAGGTAGAAAGGTTCAGAAGAATGAGTTTCTCTTAAAAACTTACATCACAGGGGCTGCAGAGATGGCTTAGCAGTTATAAGCACCAGCTGCTCTTGCAGTGGACCCGAGTTCAATTCTCAGCACCCTATGGCGGTTAACAACCATCCATAACTCCAGTTCCAGGGGAATCCAACATTCTCTTCTGACTCCATGGGCTGTGCATGACACAGGTGTGCTTACACACATGCTGGCAATATACTCATACACATAAAATAAAACTAATCAGTAAAATATTTTAAAAACTTACATTTTCAACCAAGTTGGTTATCCTAAGTGTTTGATGTATACTTGAAACATAGTTTATTTAAAGTGTGTGTCCTTTCCCAGTGCCCTTTATTTATAATATAACAGAAAACAATACAATCCTAGCTAGCGTAGCTTTTGGGTCTCAAAAATTGCGACATAAGACACCGTATCACCTAATTACCAGGTCCATCCCCAGCTGAGAGCTTTATCATTAATGTGCAGTTGTGGAGCTTGAGAGCACTTGAGAATAAAGTAAAGGCCTGTGTCCCAAGAACTGGAGTAACTTCCAGCCGACATCTGTGCTTAGGATCTGCTTACATTCCCTAGGCTAAACTTGTTCAGGAGCAGTCCTTAATGTGGATGAATGGCGCATAAAGACCACACGCGGCGGGGGGCGCCATGCAGGCTTTCTCCCAGCCTGTGTTTTCTCTTTGCTTGCTTTTAGGGGTTCTCCCCCCTTTCACCATATATTTTTAAACTGAATTTTTGTGCGTTTCAGACAATACATCTTAATCATATTTAGACTCCCTTTTCTATCTGCATTGCCCCCACAGCCTCCCCACTGGATTTTGTGCCAACCAAGGTTCAGGGATCCTTGTAGAAGAGGGGGGTGGAAAGACTGCAAGAGCTAGGGGTGACCAAAAGGATACAGAGCGGCTGTTCCCGGTGGCTGGGAACTTGCTCATGTGAACTTACAGCAATGGATCCTCCTTTTGACAGTGTATCTTGCACTGAGATCGTATGGCTTGTGCAATGACAATGGCTAGACTAGATTCTAGAGCCCAGTTCTGATGTAGCCATTGTATTGTGCGGAACCTTGCTTTCTCGGATTTCAACACACTCTTCCTTGTTTGTTTGTTCTTTTCCTTACAGTAGTGCTTACATGTGAAACCTCTTCTTGTCCCGCTCAGGTATCAAGCATTCTCTGCCCCTCACTGTTCTCTTGCTGGCATTAGTGGTGAAATAGTGCATTTTAAGTCTGGGCAGTTAAAGCCTCTTTTGTTTTGGCAATAATTTGGAAATACCAATTATATTTATGGCACTACTATCTTAAATTTTACAGACAAATGTAATTTGAGTGTTATGTATAAGCAAATTTTTGTTAATTCTAGCTGAAAATGCACTAGTATGTTTTATCTCCATATGTCTAAAATGGCAAATGAATACTGCATAAAAATAATATTGTATATTATTAACAAGTTGAATAACATGTGGAGTAACTGAGGCTCAGAAAGAAGAAATGAATTCTTTGAAAGACTAACCAACACAGTTTCATAGATACTTGGTGGTTACTTCCCGTATTTTACTTTCTCTTTGTCTTTGGGGAACTTGGGACCTTTCTCTTGGACCTACAATCACCCATCATTGTAAGCTGGCTGAGTCATAATTACTTTATTATATTTTCTTATATTCAGTGACTGTCAGCTATGACTACTTGGAGATGATTTCTAATATTTCTTTTATTTGTCAAATGATGTAATATTTGTTACTTTCAATAAGTGATTTCTAAATGATGAAACTTTTTTGCTTCTTAACAATAGAAGTTGTTTGGTCTTAATAATCACCCTTTCTGAAGACTTTTATTTCCCATGGCCTATTTTATAGTGTGCATATATTATCTTATTCATCAGTTTCTAGTCTTCTCTGTATTATATACCATGACTGACAGTTTTTTTTTTTTTTAAATGATACATCTTTCAGCGGCTATGTTTTTAAATACTTTGTTGTCTTGGGCCATATATTGAATTTCTTATTCATCAAAGAAGATTCTCAATAGAGAGGCATTTATAAGTTCAGAAATGTATAAGAACTTTCTATTACACATCAATGGGTCATTATTTCTTTTATTCCTCTCAATAAAATATTTAAAAATACATTTATGACTGATAAGGCAATATATCTAGTATTAAAGTGTAATTCTCATTAGCTAAAACTTTGAGGAAAGAGAATCATAGAATGAACTTCTTTATGTGGAATTTAGGTCAGGTATAATTGTAGGACTGTTTTATCTTAGGTAAATAGTATTAATATTTATCTTAGAAGACAACATGGCTAAATTGGAAATATTTCATCTAAAGCCTGGAGTTTCTATGTACTCAACAAACTTTAGCTTTTATCTAAATATAATGTGTGTTTGTAGTCCTAAAATTGCAGATATCCTGTAATTTTTCATTTACTAATTTTGTTTTCCTCCAGTAGAAAGAATAATGAGAATTCATGTTAATTATTTTATAATTAATAGGGAGGAGTCTTTTCATATCATCAATTTAAAATTTCTATAAAGATCATCTTGTGAATTAAAAATAAGCATATATTCCCTTAGCAATTTTTTTCTTCTTTATGTAAGTGTTCCCCAGGATATTTTCTGATGACAAAAGTGTGACACTAAATCCATATTATTTAAGTCTTAGAGGCTAGTCAAAGAAACAACTGCTCTAGTGTTCTCTTACTGGAGCAACAGTATTAGGAGGCCAGACCTGTGGTAACTGTGCTAGGGCAAGCTTCTCCTGGGGACTGCATGTCATTATAGAGAATGGATGTAGAAAACAGGAGGACATCTGGTGGACATTAGCTGCCTGCAGTCTTTGGTTTCTCTGCTCTTTTGGTTTCACATTTGCTCTTCTAAACTTGTCCCATAAAAATATATTTTGTAAGACTAAGAAGTGATAGTTTCTTTTTTAAAGTTTTATTTATTTATTATGTGGGAGTATTTTGTGTCCATGTATGTAAGTACAATATGAATATCCACTGCCAATGGAAGTCAGAAGAGGGCTTCAGATCCCTATAACTGGAGTTATAGATGGTTGTTAGCTGCTGTGTAGGTGCTGGGAACCAAACCTGGGTCCTCTGCAAGAGCAGCCAGTGCTTTTAACTGCTGAGGCATCTCTCCGTCCCCATTACATTGTTTTTGTCCAACAACAAATATGAATGAATAGCAAACTTTTCTAGTTAATCGATAAGTAACCTTTAAATAGAAAAGGAAGTTTCAAGTCGGATGTAGGTTAAATTAGTTTGGACCTTATTATTTATTACATATTTATTTTTATTTAATTTTTTTCTCCCATGTCCTCTCCCATTGTCTTTAAATTTCATGACCAACTGTTGGCAACTGGCTACTGCTGAGTAAGGGAGAGTTGATCTTCTTTAAGTGGAGTGACTCCAGAGAGGCTTTCCTTTGACTATAATTGTTGCACACACACACACACACACACACACACACACACACACATATACATATACAAGCACAACTACTGAGTCCATTCAATGTTACTTATATGTACATGTATTCAGGCCTGATCATGTGGGATTTGACAACCTATTAGGGAGTTCATCCCTGGAGAAAACTGATTCTCCTCTCAGCATTCACTAATTGCCTGTAGCTCTCATCTAAAGGCAGGGCTTTCTGAAACTTGTCCCTATCCCCATGTAGACATGTCAGCTAGTGTTGTGATTAAACAAGTCTTATGGAGGCAGCAATGTTATTGAGATTTCATGGGTACAATTTCCCTGTCATGTCAGTAAGACACTACCTACAGTTGGTATCCTGGTACTCTGCCTATTGCAACCTTACCACCCCCTCTTCTGTGATGTTCCCTGAGCCTTAGGTATAGGGGTTGTATTTTAGATGTATCAGTTGGACATTTATAAGTTTTTTAAAAAGATTTATTTTCATGTATGTTAACAGGTCCATGTGTGTATATGCTACATGTGTATTGGTACCTATAAAGGCTAGATAAGTGTGTTGAATTCCCTAGAGCTGAAGTTACAGGTGGATATGAGTCACCACTTACAAGACAGAAGGATTCCCTTTGAGAATCTGAAGCTTAGCAAGTTAACTGTGTCAAGGTGTGTATGTATATGCACGAGATCTCTATGGGTTTCAAATCACGGTATTAACAATTTTAATTATTTTTTCTCAATATCCCCTCCACTCAGCTTCCTGTTGCACTTGTGTTAGAAATTTTTCTTTTGTGTGATTCTTCTTATATGTGTTACAGATATGTAATATAGGTGAGAATATAAATTTTAGCCCTTAGAGTCCATCCTCTCCATTCCTGTAGGATATTTGTAGTTTCTAAAAGCATTGTGTAAATATCTTAGGGGAAAATATTTTTACTTGCCAGTATTCTAGGCCTTCCAGAATCTCTGATTGAAGAGGTATCCAGGCATACAAAGTCACTTAGATCTGTATGTGCTTTACCTGACCTTGGTCTCTAGAACCCCGGAGGGCACAGTACTGAACATAAAGTCACTCTTTCAAGTCCTGTGTAGAGTGGTTATTCTCTCATCAGTGGGTAATTGTTTTTACATTTTTTACAATATTATCAAAAGCATATACAGGAACTGGGACAGAATGCCACAAATTGCATCACCTTGTTTAATTTCTCTTTGTGAATTATTAGTTTCCTGAGAGACAGTTTTACAGTTGAGCAGGGGAACATAATTCTTGAGTTCACAGTATCTCTGGGATCCCCTGTCCCATGAAATGAATGCTACATTGCGTGACAACATTAACTTTAAGCATAGATTTTAAATCTTGAATGTACATGCCACCCATGAATTTACTAATCACCCCAAAGGTCAAAGAGTTCAAAGTGTTCGACTTGCTATTTTCAATATTCATGTGTCTTCCCAATCACTAACTGTACCAACAAGAAAGAATAGATAAGTTCTATTGTTTAAAGATACATACATGGTTCTCTGCTGCCAAGGAACTGTACACAGATCAGTATTCCTCTAAGAAAACCTGTTTGAAGGACCCCACCACGTTTTTTGCTTGGATCAGTCTTTCTTGCTGAGAACTTGGTATTGGGGTAAGGAATAATGTCTAAAGATTTTACTAAGAAGATACTATTTGTAACTTTTTATAACATGCCAATTTAAAGACAAACATTTTTATGTCTATGAAAACCAATGATTGATTCTTGTTATGTAGACTTCAGCTATGCACATACACTCATGTAGAGATATTGTATGTGTAATTTGTCATTAAGTGTATGATTACTTCTGGTATTTGTCACTAGCTAGGCAGTATTTATCTCTCCCCTCCGTGTCTCCCTGTCTGACCCTCCCTTCATGTCTTCGTTATTAAAGCGTCCCCACTTTCCCCATTTCTCCCTTGATAATACCAGTCTCCTATGGCCCCACCTCTCTTGGATTACTTCTTTCCCTTTATTCCCATAGTTCCTTGTATAATCCTCCCCTCCCATTTAAACACCCCCATTTTATCTATTTATCCCTTGTTAACACCCGTCTCCTACCGTTTTTCTCTGTCAGGTTCCTTCTTTCCCTTTACCTCTCTGATTCCTTTCCATTTTCCTGGTTCCTGCAGTTATACCAGGATACACAATCACATACAAGAATTTGGTGCTGGGATTCACAAATGATGGATAACATACATCATTCATTTTTCTGAGTCTGTGTTACTTCACTTAGTATGATAGTTTCTAGTTCCATCCATTCACCTGAAAATTTCATTTTTGTCTTTCTTTAGTGATGAGTAGAACTCCAATGTGTAAAGGTACACTATTTTGATTATCCACTCCCCAGCTAAGGATAATTCAGGTTGCTTCCATCTCTTAGCTGTTGTGAAAAGAGCAGCCACGAGCATGTACAGGTATCTTTGCAATATAATGAGTACTTTGGGTATATGCCAAGAAGTGGTATAACCAGTCAAATGATAGGTTTGTTTTCAGTTTTTTAAGAGTTCTCCATGCTGCTTTTCAGAAGGGCTACATGAGTTTACAATCCCACCAGAAATGAATGAACATTCCCCTTTCTCCACATCATCTCTAGCATACGTTCTCTTGATCTTAGCGAGTCTTACTGGGGTAAGAAGAAAACTTAAAGTGATTTTAATTTGTATTTCCCTAATTACTAATGATGTTGAACACTTTTTAAGATGTTTTCTTAGCTATTGCAACCTTCCTACGTACCTAAGGCTCATGCAACATAGAACAAGGGGTAACAAGGACACTAATGAATCAACTCTCATTTATGAAGCTTCCTCATTCAAAAGAGGGCCAGAAACACAAGTCACAAATGACCAAAGAGTGGAGATTAGGAGTCTGCAGAGTGTGGGTCCCTGGACAAGACTCCTATATTAAGCTTCACTCAACAGGACTCAGGAACCATTGCGGAAGTGGGGGTGAAAAAATTTTAAGAACCAGGGAAGAGGTGTATGACCATATGGAAATAGAGTCCTATAGGTTCCTAAGACCTTGCTGATATGAACCTACAGGAATGGTGTAGGCATGATCAAGACCCATGCAAACAACACAAGCAGACAAAAACTCAGCATGGAACTGGGGAAATGTGCATTGAACCCCAATCTTTGCTAAAGAAATATCGGCAGCTGATTACTCTTGGGTGAGGATTAGCTAATCTTCTTAAAGTGAGGTTCTCTAGATAGGCTGACAAGATCTCAGAGGATGAACTTGCACTGAGGATTGTCCGGGAACACTAATTTGACACAATAGGTCTTAACACAAATGACAAGAGTGTATGAATTTCAGGGATGGGAGAGGGGAATGTGGCTGTGGGAGGGTGCCATGATGAAGCAGTATAAAAATGATTTAGTTGAGATGTTCTGTATGAAACACACAAAAATTCAATAAAAAATCTATTAAAAATGTTTTAAAAAACCAGATGATTGAGCATGTCAGCTTTTTCAGATACATGTATAATTTCTAGCAAGAAAAGTTTTAAATCTAATTCAGTCATTTTAAAAAATTTTAATAATCTGCCTTGGTTTTAGTAGAAAATAAAGTTCTGTATCTAGGAGGAAAACAAATATTCTCTCTTGATGTAGTTGTTACATGCATTTTCACACTCATGACTGATACAGACGGGGATCTGAATAGCCATGTCTGCCATAAAATTCTAATTATTAGAAGTTATAAAAAGCTGATATTCTTATAATGCTACTATGTTTACTTTACACACAGTTGGTCGGGATACAAATTAGTACAGTCATTCCAGGGACAAGTGAGGAGATTTCTTAGAAAAGTATAAATAGAATTATTTTGAGCTTCAGTGATTGATTGCTGAGTAGACATTTATATTAATTATTTTCTATTTGCAGTAATCAAGTATTTTAAAAGAAACAAAAGAAGAAAGATTTATCTTGGCTACAGTTTGACAGTACATTCCTATATGGGAGGGAAGTCATTGGAGCACCTTTGGGGCTGTGAGAACAGGAGAGTGGAAGTGTTTTCTCACAGCTGAGGTGGGGAGATCAGGAAGCATGGATGGGACAGGCGCATACCAAGCTGCCTCCCAGTGTCTCACTTTGTCCATCAGGGCTCCTCCTAAAGGTTCCACCATAACTCCATCAACTAAAGACTAGGTATTTAACCACACTTTCCTGTTGCTGATGTTTCACAGCCATTACCAGAAAACCTGAAATTGAATGCAATCAAAATTCTGAAAAGAGCCCTGCATTCCCATGAAGACTATTCACCATGGCCAGGATGTAGGAATCACCAAAAGATCAGATGGTGGATACAAAAAATGGAATGCTATTAAGCCAAAATAAAGTATGAAGTCCTGTAACTATGAGAGAATGGATGCACCTAGTTTATATTACAGAACATAGCTGGGCTTAGTGGTTCATGCCTTAATCCCAGCACTCAGGAGGAAGGCAGAGGTATGTCTGTGCCATTGAGGCCAGCCTAGTCTAAGTAGTAAGTTCCACGGCAGCTGTGGCTACAGAGAGACAGTGTCTCAGGAAGAAATAGGAAAGAAAGAAAGAAAGAATGAAAGAAAGAAAGAAAGAAGGAAGGAAGGAAGGAAGGAAGGAAGGAAGGAAGGAAGGAAGGAAGGAAGGAAGAAAGGCACAGAAAGACAAATATCACATGGGCTCAATCCTTTGTGAAAGCTAAGAGGTGGTCTGATAGAAGAGCAGGTTAATAGTTACCAGAAACTCAGAAACTGGGAAGAACACTGACAAAGGGAATGAGGGAGAACAGGCACAAATAACTGATTGCAAAACTTAAAAAGCTCTGGTCTTTAACGGCACAGCAGAATGATGGCTTTTAACAGAATGCATTATATGTATCTTGTAGTTGAAGAAAAAAATTTGAATACATTTATCATAAAGAAATAATGATAACAGTTTAAGATGATGGGTACACTAATTAAACTGAGCTGATTACTTTCCAATGTATACGTGAATGTAAATACATTTTGTGTCATGTGAATGTCCAAATATTGTACAAATATTATACATCAATCAAAAATGGAAGAAAGTGAACCATAAAAGTAATATATTACATGTAACTCTCAATGCCTTAGTATCACATTTAAGTATTATAAGTAACTTTCACTCCAAAAATCAAAGCCACATTAAGGTAAAGACAGTGACGCAATGCAAGATTTTGAGATGACTT
Organism: Eospalax fontanierii; assembly: GCA_035773235.1. Taxonomy (NCBI): domain Eukaryota; kingdom Metazoa; phylum Chordata; class Mammalia; order Rodentia; family Spalacidae; genus Eospalax; species Eospalax fontanierii. The sequence continues at coordinate 26,519,645 of CM069530.1, forward strand.
GAGGGAATTTTAGCTGCCATTGCTAGTCTCACTGCCCTTATGAAAAACTCAGGGACGAGATGAGGCAGGGTAATTACATGAGTGATTCTTGACTGAACAGGCAAACAAAGGTAGGTCTCTCAGAGGTCACGCTTTCAAACACCTGCAGGCCTCCATAGCTTCAGTGGGTTGTTAATGATATGAAATGTGTTTCCTGAAAATGGAACTCAATAATTTGCAATGATAATTTAAAAACCTAATTTGATTCTTATCAACTAATTTTCAGTGAAGTAATGTAACTGCTAATTACTGCTATAGGTGGCTTTTAGACGTGTTGAAGTCTACTTTTGCCTTCAAATTAAAAAAAAAAATTAAGGCTATATTTATGGACGTTGAATTATTTAACACTCAGCAGGACACACCACTACAACAGCATTGTGTATGGAGAAAGCGCCCATCGAATTTCCAGAGATAGAACTCAATGCACAGCTGAATGTAAAAGTTGTACAGTACTGATTTGGTTATTTACCGATTAATTATACTGAAAGCAATTTCAATGCAAGCTGCATCAGTAGGGCATTTAACAAAAACATAACAGCGGTTAAAGACTACCTATGGGAAGGAAAATCTTTACAATTATTATCTAGGACCACTTTTGCTAATTGTTAAATTCTATTTACACTCCTTAGTGACATTAACTATTAGTGTTTTATTATAACCACTGGAGCTTTCTAACTGCCTTCTTTCACAGAAGGCTATTCCTCAGCAGACTACTAACAAAGTAGGAGATAGCCTTCTGAGTAACAGACAGGCTCAAAGATGGTGAGGTTATAAAAGACAGACAGTATAATACTATCTGACTGACTTTTCATTCATTTAAACACCCATTTTAGCCAGTGAAAGACAGTCTATGGACAACACAGTTTATAATTCTTGATTTGGTATAGTTTTTAATGTAGCAGAAGGAAAGAAATGAATAAAATATATGGAACAATAAACGAGGATTGTATTTTCTGTTGTTGTTACTGTGACAAAATACCTCACAAAACCGACTGAAAAAGGAAGGGTTTACTTTATTTGAAGATACAGCCTGGATGGCAGGGAAGATATGGAGACAGGAGCATAAGGGACCTGGTCACATAACATCTGTAGTCAGGAAGCAGAGAATGACGAATGCTTATCTCGGCTCCTCCTCCTCTTTATATTCAGTTTGATATCCCAACTTATGGATGCTGCCCATGTTTAGAGTGGGTCATCCCACCTCAGTAAGCAAATTTAGAAATTCCCTCAGCGACAAGTTCAGGGTTATTTCTCCTAGGCGATTCACAAGCCTTTTAAGTTGACAGTCACTGTTACTCATCAGGCATTGGAAAATGGTTGGTGGTTAAGAGCACTTGCTGTTCTTGCAGAGGACATGGTTTCAGTTCCCAGCACCCACACTGGGCAGTTAAAATGACCTATAACTCTACTTCCAGGAGGTCTAGAATTATCGGACCTCTATAGGCGCTTGCATGTGTGGGCTGTGGGTAAGTGTACACACATACACACACACACACACACACACACACACCTTAAAATGCATATCTGAGAAAACCTAACAGAAAATTAGCCAACACAAGAATTGTGGAGTGTAATGAGTCATGAGGGCAGGAATGCTGAGAATTCGCATTTTCATATAGGATACCATAAAACCCACATAGAATACTAAGAAAAAAGGGGAGGGGAAACGGGTGAAGACACGTGAGGAGCTGATGGCTCGGGTGTGGAGGCCTTGTGATAACTCTCTGGGAAAATATGACTGTGAATTTGATAGCATTAAAAAAATGCATGACTAAAAGATATGTTCCTGAAACGCACAGGAAAACAAAGACATGTTTCTAGTCTTGACCGTAGGAAAAACCAGAAGTGGAGGCACCTGGTGTAACAGTTTGTCAAAGTTACTTTTCCTTCATGTTTGAAAGTGTACTGAAGAAGGTCAGGGCAGATGCAGTAACCCAGGTGGGAGAAGAAAATGTAGTGTTTGAACCGAGGTAGCTGATCTGTACTAGACTTGGATTTCATTTCTTTCTAACCTTGATTGCTTTCTCTTCCTCCCTCCCTGTCTTTCTCCCTTCTATCCTTCTGTTCATCCATTAGTTTTATTTTTAAAAAGTGGATGGTTTCATCTTTCCAATATTCCTTTTTAAACCAGGCAAGGATATACTTCTTTATATATCTATAGATCACATTATTTAAGGGTCTCATTTAACAATGACGCATAGTAGGAGGCAAACACTGAGCATAACTAATTAAAAGAACATTCTAACTCAAATTTTACTTAACAGTTTTAAATATTCTTACCTTTTATTTTAACTATTTTCACAATTGGGGATTTCACCAGCATATTTAATTCAAATATCGAAAGACATTGCATATGGTTATTAAGTGAAGAAACTCTTAACCACCAGATTGTTTTGAACTTAACTGTCATAATTAGTTTTTATGTAACTAGGTATTTCTTGTTGATACCTCAGTTTCCTAGTTTGTTAAAGGAAAGCAAAAATCATATCCACTCAAAACACTGTAAGAGTGGAAGAAAGATAATTTATGGAAAGTGCTCAACAAATTCTATGAGGCATATCAAGAACTTAGCAACAAAGCAAAGTGAATGCTTTGTCCAGCTTGGGGAGAACACATAATTTCACATAGATGAAAATCACCTCTGTTATTCTTCTCTTTCTAAACTGCATGACCCTGTGAAGAGAGAAAGTCCAATTATCTTCTGAGAAAGCCTGGATTTTCTGTTTCCTTTGATGAAAGGCTGAACTGTGTTACAGGCTGTCAGGTAACTGCTGTTCTCTGGGTTCTGTGGAAGCTTGTACGATGATCTATGTGGGAGGCTGGAAACCAGAGTGAGAGAGAAGCAGTGAGGCTGGCTGGGCCTGTGTTGGCCAGGATTCCTGGATTCCATTCTGAGTTCTCTTTGGTCTGTATATCAAATGGAAGGTTACTGCTGCTCCAAAGAAGGCCCACTGTACTGGGGTTCTCCCTGGTCTAGATCTCCTCTCTTCCTTGCCTCAGTTGTGTGGGGCCTGATGTGAAGGCTGGCTCTGATGAGCTACTCTTGTTCCTGAACTATCCCTTGTTATTCCCATATATATAAGAGCTTTCTCTAAATTATCCTTATCTGAATGTCCTATCAACTTGTTGCTGAGAATCTGACTGGAGAATAAATAAACCTATTTCCCAGTCAGGGCATTTCCTACAAATGTTCCCCTGGCCTGGATGTTTTCCCCTCAATCTAAGATGTGTACCAACTTCCCTTCCCTTCTAGGTTTATTTCCTCTCCTCTGGATACCAATCCATAGACATCTTCACTTAAGTCATTGCTGGCCTTCTGGTTTTATCTTTATTTATTTAATCTTGGTTTTATCTTTCTTTAACCTTCGTTTAACTGTAAGACACACACACATTATGGGATGTATCCTCTTAACACAGTTTACTGCACACAAATAATATTGCTAATTGTAAGTACACTGTTGTGTGAGAGGTCTCCAGAATGTATGCATCTTGCTTAAATAAAATCTCATGTCCCTTGATTATCAGCTCCCACTTTCCCTTCCCAAAGCTCTGACATTCATCTGCCAGTCTTTGGTTCAATGAACTGGATTGTTTTAGGTCCTTCACGGTGCCTTCTTTTCTTGTTTAAGGTTTAAAAACAAAAGCCAGGAAGGATGGTTATTTTGTAAAACCAGCGAGACAAGGAAATCAGATGTGTGGCTTTCTCCTTGCAATTTAAGAAAAACGTAGGATTTATATAAAGTTACAGCCTAATGAAGGTGTGCTCCTATCTATGTTTTCCCCTTCTTTGTTTGTACATTTTGGTATCAGAAAAATATGACTCCATTTAACTATACTATTATAATTTTCCCCAAAGTTCTTGACCAGTTTGTAAAGTCATTCTGGAACCCATAATTGTAATAAAAAATAACAAAAGGTTTCATAAGTGACTTATCAGTTGTGTCTATACAGTTGCAAAGGTGAAGATACATTAGTTAAGTAAAGCTGAGGACCTCTCTTCACCATACAGTTATAATGTGAATGAAGGCATAGGAATTCTTGTTCTTTTAAAGTTCTGTATTTTTGTATTTCCTCTTAAACATGTAAAAGATCATCTGCTCTGTACAAGTGAAACTTGCAGAACTTGAGGTTGCCCTCCATCTTCCTCCTACAGGTTTGTTCCTGACTTTGTTCTTATTTTACTAGGAAAGCACTGGGCTGCAGCTAATGCACTCAAGCTCCCCACAAATCTCATTCCCTAGAAATTCAACAAGAAAAGATCTGAGCAGAAAAGGCAGAGCAGTGTCTCTCAGGTGCATACTCAGTGGGTTCTAATATGGCTCACTAATGTTCCTTTTATTCTCTGGGTACTCAAATTATTGCTAGTCTCTATTTTGAGAAAATGAAGTATATTTGCAGGAAAAGGAAGTGAATTACCTGACAGATGATGATATTTTATTCTATAATAGTAAATGTTATGGTGTTTTCCCAAGGTAATATAAAAATTATCTCTTGCACTGCAAAACACTTAAAAGCACTTTCACAATTATTTCTAATTTCTGTTGTACAAATTAGGGACCTTAAAAAGAGCTTGTGAGTGCGCTAAGAAAAGTTTCCAGGTAAAGTGTGTAGTAAAGGGAGGGAGCAAGTTTTAAAGCGGTGCAATTATTTGTATGTCTTGGTTTTATGAAGTCTGAGAAACAGGACTGACAATATGATAAAATGTCATTCTTCCTTAACTCTCACCCTTGCCTTTCATTTGCAAATGAGCAAGCAAGTGGCCTGTTTTTAACACATGGACCATTAACTGTCTTCTTCTATTTGCATAGTAATGATAGTGAGCCAATGGTGATTTACTGCTCTGACTTGTATCATAAATAACAGATCATTTACGCTGCTAATTACACTCATTTCCATATCAATAATGCATTCTGGACTGGGTTGAGCTAAGGTATTAGGAACGGAATGGAATGACAAATTGATCTCCTACTAAAATGCTGTAAAACAGGTATTTATTACAAGAGGATACTATTAAGTAATATAGATAAGTGCCAAAGATGGTTTTACGCCTGATCCTGTAGGTTGAATCAGCAAAAGTATGTATTTCCTAGAAAAAATATTTATCCCTTGGGTAAGCACAGTGCAGTGTGTTCATACCTGTTAGTATCTGTCACCACTATTGCCTAGAGCAGGGAAGGCCCTGGCCTCTGGCCCACATTTGCTTTGTGGGTGGCCCAGTCAGCTTCTGCTTCTATCCTGTGATCCTGACTGCATTCACAATTTTCAATATTAATATTTATTGTTACATTCTAAAATCTTCAAAATAGCTGATTGTATGAAAGTGGTGCTAGGCAGAACAAACAGCATTATTGCGGTAAAACAGCAAAGTTCAGTCATGCCTACACACACATACACACAAACACACACATGAATACAAATACACAATCACACAGATACATGCAGATAAATATACATGTCCACGCCCCTGCACAGATATGTACAGATGTACCCACATATATCCACAGATACATGTAAACACATACAGATACACACATATACACATAAGATACACACAGACACACACATACATGGATAAACACATATGCACACAGATGTGAACACATACAGATTAATAGAGGTATACACATATATAAACACATACACACATACTTACACATGTATATATGCATCCACATGCATATACACACATACATACATATACATATGTACTCCTAAAAATATATATTCATATACAAACATAGACACATACATACATACACAAATAAGTATACACATGGTGACTGAAGGGGGAGGGAAGAGATTGAATGGTATTATTTTCATACTGTTAAAAGGTAGGGAGAGAAGAAGGTGAAAGAAGAGGAGGAAAAAAGAGAAAATGAATGTATGCTTTTGTGTTTAACATAAGGCTATGAGGAGAGCTGAAGACAGATATTTCTGAAAGGCTTTTAAATTAAAATATCAACTTCTGTATTTAAGAACTATTAAAATACATAATTAGAAAAACATTATGAAAAAGATTGCATTGTGTAACTTAAAATACAGTTTTTAATGGTAATTGTTCAAAGACACATTTGGGAAATACAGTGCAGTGAAGAAGTACCTAAAATAATCTGAAACTGTGTTATGAGCTTTGTTTCATGTTGCCCGTGAAGAGTGATATATTCAAAGTTAAAAGCAGAAAAGAATGATGGTTTGCTTCCACACTTGTTAGTCTAAAATGCTTTATAAAGACGTTCAGGGTATTGTCTACATGAAAAAGAAAATGCAAATCTCAGATTGTAATTTTTGACATCAGAAGGTATTTCTGTAGACAAATAATTCAGAATATGAAATTTTACTTGGAAGAATACTTCATGATTGTAATTGAACTGAGAAGTTAATAATTCACATGATTAGGTGACTTGTCCTGCATGCCAAGAATTTGATTGCCATTTAGTGGACAGAGACAAAGATATAAGAAATACATAACCTTTCATCTCCACTCAGATTATAGTTTAAAATGATAGATATCAACCAGCAAGATAATGCTGGGAAAAGATCAAAAGAAATATGAACAATTTATTGTAGAATAGCTATTAGTTGATAGGTCACTGTCTACACAGTAAAATAAAAAGACACGTGTTATATAACCAAGAAAGAAAAAGAGATAGCTGTGGGGTGAATATCTAGGAACTGGAAGTTCATTAAGATTTGAAAAATATTTCCTTTGAGTCAATATTATTTTCATTCTGTAAACATGATGATCAAACTGTAATTATGACTTTATTAAATGTAAATGCATTTGAAGAAGGATTTTTGATGTTACTGTTTTAAATAAAAAATTTCAGGGAAATTCCATTTGCAGTGATATATTAATTATTGGACATAGACAGATGCATATATATTTTATAATGTTAGTAGATTTTTAGTGTGGGCAAATATGAGTGTCACACTGAAGTTCATTAGAAATTGATTTTGTGTGCTGTTACTTTGCTTGAGACAGAGTCTCAGTTAGCTCAGGCCCAGACTGCCCATCATGACCCCTAAGATGTTCAATACTTCTGATTGTCCTGACGATGCCTGTCATTCTTTAGCTTGGTACTGTCGTTGGTTACTTATAATTACATATTTCAAGAAAGTTTAGGCAAATCAGCTAGCATCTTTTAAAAGTCCTGTCTCGAATATCAATCTGGCTATGTGTAAGTATATTTATGTTTCTATACAGCATGTTTCTTTCATGGATACTGAGTAACACTACATATGTCTTATATTGTTGCTTTTCTGTGCATTACAACTAAAGTGAACATTGATCAGAATTTCCAATGGAATAAAACATTAGGAAAATGAGTGAATTGTCTTTCTACTTATGCTTTTCATTCAGAAATATTTAAAATACATTTTATCTTTGATTGTGGACATAAGTAAACTAAATTTGTGATTTATAGAAGCACATTTTACATTTTCCAGCTCTTCCACTTCAAAATAACAACCTGTTTACATTAAAAATCTTTATGTAGCCAGGTATGGTGACACATGCCTTTAATCCCAGCACTCCAGAGGGAAAGGCAGACTAATCTCTGTGACAGCAAGGCCAATATGATCTACACAGGCAGTTCCAGGTCAGCGGGAACTACAGGAAAATCTTGTTTAAAAGACAAAAAAAAATTATGCAAACCCAGGATAGCCAAGTTTTATCTGCCATTGTACTTTATGGCTTTTAAAGTAAATACAATGAATTGTAGATTCTTCCACTCATAATGATGTAAGATCTTAAGGATTAGTTTTGAAATTATATATATATATATACATATATATATATTTTAATTACATATTTGCATTAGCTTTATGTGACTGATTTTCATCTTTTTACTTGAAATCACACTGATTTCCAGTTTACTAATTCATTTCCTGTCATAATTCATTGGAGGCAAAGACCAGTGGCTTTTGAAATACAGTCTGTTAGCCTTGTATGTCCTGTGATAGCAGACCACCAATGAGATGATTTCAGGAAGTATTTTCTCTCACAGTGAAAGTTTTCAACTGTGCATCAAATGCACCTGGTGAAAGCTGAAAGATACACTATAAGTAGCTTAAGATAAGGTGATAGTTTATATTTCTGTTTCAGGTGACTTTGTGAAACCAAAGATTTTTTTTCTCCACCTTAATGCATGAAATCTATTGGGATTATTCACCAGCATACAGCAGTATTAAGGAGTGATTGTTTATTCCACTGAGGGATTAGAGATTTGATACTAATGCACCTCTGACATTTCTAAATCTGGTATAAATACCAGTGGTGCACGACCAATATCTAGGAATGCCTTTATAACCCTACCCTTCCATTCATGGCACAAAGTCGTATGTTTTCTTTGAAGGTGTCACTCCTGTGTTTGTGCTGCCTGGCCTTTCTGAGTCCAAACAGCCAGAATTGTATAATATATATAACTATCTGTAGCATTTATATATTATATCTTTATTATATATGCTTATTCTATATGGTTCTACATAATTATGTTGTATATATGAGTTGTACATAATATATTATAAATACATAGTATACTTTTAATTCACAATGCATTGGGATGTTCCTAGAGTATTTCCAGTTACATTTATTACTTGTCATTAGACTGATAGGTCTTAATTCACCATTATCCCAGAGCTATATATTTGGGTCAAAATTCTGTTCTTTCAAAAATTGGCTAATAAATGGCTAATAACTGTCTATAACTCCAGTTCCAAGGGATCCAACAACCTCTTCTGACATCCACAGGCATTCCACAATGTTAGGGTGTTTTATAGGTAATAGATTCCTATGTATAAAATGAAAATGATAAATAAATTAAAAAATAAAAAAATAGAGCCATAAACTTCCACATTCATAGAGTTTGTGCACTCAATCTTCTTGTACTTTGTAGTTCTTAAAGAAATCCTTGAAAAACATTGATTTTCAACTAACATTGTAAGAAACTAAACAAACTAAACACAATGTAGACATCCTCCATCTTTTAAAAATATTTTATTTCTTATTTTTATTTTATGTGCATGAGTGCATTGCTTGTATGTATGTAAGTGCAGCCACTTCGTGCAATGCTTGTGGAGGTCAGAAGAAGGTGTCATATTCCCCTGAAATGGGAGTTATTGATGGTTGGTAGATGTCATGTAAACACTGGGAATCAAACCCAGGTCTTCTGGAAAAGCACCCAGTGCTCTTGACCACTGAGCCATCTCTCCAGCCCACAAATTCCTCATTCTTATTTATAGGAATATCTCAAAGTAACAACACCAGAAGGAAGTTGTTTTTGTATATACTGAATAGAATATCCTTTACTATTTGACCAATTAGATACAAAAAATAAAAAGCCTAGATGACATAAGAAATATGGAGAGACTTTTGGAGTTTTGGAATCTTTTTGCTAAATGCATGAAAGTAGTTTATCAGCATAAGGAGACTAGAGTTTGGAGATGGACAATGTGATACAAAAAAGACTTTCCAGAATGTGGAATAGAGACCAATAATTTTAAATTTTACTCTTTACCTGTAGAATCAGTAATTAAGTTAACTATACAAGTGAGTATCATCTAACATAAAGAAGGCAATGTTGTTTTTGTAAGGGTCATTTAGTGTATGGACATAATTTTCACTGAATTTCTTACAAATAAATAATCTTCATTCAGATCATTTAGTTAGTAAAATTTCTTTAGGCTTTTAAAATGCTTGCCTTCCTAACTATAGAGCATAAAAGCTATTTCTATGAATCACAGACAAATGTGGTCATTTGTATGATTGATCCTTATAGCATTTTGAAAATATTTGGTCTGGGATCTGAGCCCCCAGTGAAATCACTGCGCTTGCAAGAACTAGAAATACTCCTAAGCCCTGCCCCCAAAGTGTTATTGATACAGTTGTGCTTTCATTCATTTGTGCAGCATTTCAGCAAACATTTACTGGCACAGGCACTATGCCATGGACTAAGAATAGATAGGAGCTCCCTTGTCCTTGTAATGCTTGTCCAATACCTGGAAAGAGAGCCACTGAGAAGTGAGGACTCTGAGCATGCCACCGAGGATGACTGAGCACTGGACCACCTGCTCTGTCTAACATCTGAAGTATGATTTGTTAGGAACTTGAAAAGGATCTCACAAATGGTGAAACTGTCCCTTTCAGTATGACACAGAAAGGAGCTTCTGTTAGAGAAAATACTTAAGAAATCTGTGTCTGAAAAGACAAAGGCCTCTGTGGCTGGTTCAGACTTTTGATTTATTGACTTGGAAAGCTTGAACAGATTCCATTTCCCCAGAGTTGAAGCACATCATGCATACTCTGGAAGAGGTAAGTGTTCGACTTTCACGAATAAGACTGATCTTATTGTTGTAGAGCAGTTACATAAATACATGTGAATATAGGGAACAATATGGTGTGTCCCTAGGACTTTAATTGCACTTATACCAAAGGGCCATTCCTAAGCTTAATTGTTGACTGGAGATAGACTGCTGTTCCTCATGTTCAAAAAGGAGTTTCCTAAGTGAAAAATTGGACTAGGAAATTTTCAATTTACTTGTTGGAACAGGTTTTAGAAATACATTAATGAGCAGACATTACCTACTGTGTATGTGTAGTGAACATTTTCTGAATCATTTTGGTGAATAGTGTCTATAACATTTACAAAATTTGGATTTAGTTATTAAAACTATAAAATAAAGACATGTGCCCCAATACAATATTTATGCACCATGTGTGATATTCTCAGCAACTTTTCTGAAGTTTAGCAGATGTTTCAAGTTTTATAATGTCTTCAGAAACATATTTCTATAGCTTTACACATTTAATGAATTTCTTAATGTAGCACAAAATATTTAAGAAATATATAAATCAAAATACTAAGAACAATTATTTTAAAATATAAAATATAATAAAGCTTTTCAACCTAGAAGTGACAATATTATCTGAGTGCAAAAAAGCTTTTTGTGGAAGCTCAGATACAACCAATATTTTAGAATGTATAAACTATAGAATGGGATATTGATTCAGTTCTAGGTATGGATACAAAGATTTTCAAGTGTCTTAAGCATAAAATACATTAAATCAATGTGGCAGACTCACCCTTAATATAAGTCCTCAAAAATTATTAAACAAAATTTTAAAAAGAAAGAATAAACTGAGTTAAATTAATATATTAATGAATTTAAACTCTTAAAATGAATATAATATAATGCATTAAAAACAAATAAATGTAGATATCTATAGTGATTTACATATCAAAAATAAGCATATATCTTACCACAAGTTTCATTCTTAATATAAAATGAAGAATTTTTTCAAAAAACAAGTTAGTATTCCCATGGTAGGAAAGATTTTGAAAACTTAAGCATGTACCTTTGAATTTCACTACTTACTGCATTTATCTTCATTCTTTTCAATGCAGGCCAAGTCACATTCAATTCTTGGATTCCCCCTCAGTATATAACAGCGTGGCATTGAGTATCACTTACAGATAGAATGAAAACCACATTGTGTGTCTGCCCTGAGTGACACAGAAATTTCAAAACTTCTGTTCAAGTGTTTCATCAATAATTTGGATACATGCAGAGTGAATTTTGATTGTATCCCTAACTAAAAGGTTAAAAAGCAACAAAGCTAGAAATTAGTACTGTTTGAATAACCCAGACTATATCTCACTTCTCTTTTTGAAAATGTGAAACATATATGGAGCTTTCCTATTGTACTGAAATTCAGGATTTATTATTTGTAGTAAAATGAACTCTGTAGGACAATGAGGAAAAGCTAATTAAGGGTTAATTAATATGACTTAGAAACTCCAGTTGTCCACGTAATACTTCCCTTGCATTAAAATCTAATTATTTTGTTCTTGCAAAGTTGTTGCAATAAGTAAGCTATATGTTTTAAAGAAGAAAATATTTCTAATTGCTTAGTAGTGAACTGGTAATCCAATGGAGGAAAAATTGATTTAATTAAGTATTTCTCAATTTCTTGATTTGGTATTTCCAAAGAATAATAGTTCTCTTTTCTCTGTACCATTATTTCTTTTCTTTTTCTTAATGTTTTAACAATTGGATGAAAGAACAGCTTTAGATTTAAATTTTTATTTACTTCAACTACATATACTGCTAGTTTAATTTTTAACAAAAGAAGACTCTGTCAACAGAGAAATTCCTATAAACCTAGTTTGAACATTTAGATGCCTTCCTCCAGGGAGTAGGCTGTGCCTATACTAAATAATACTGTCTGAATTAATTTAAATGTCATATTTAGACATGATACTATAATTGATAGAGTACCCTATAAAATTAATTGGGTGAAATAGAATAGAAATAACTAGGAAGTAAATTTAAGTACTTATATACTATTCATATTTAGAGTCAACATCAAGATGGTGGGAATTTATTAGCTCTCTTTTTTGTACATTTTTACATGCTTCAGGGGAGTACTGCCCAGGTATACTCACTCTATGGTAAAACACTGAATACTGACTGGCAGAGACAGAACATATGTAGGTTGAGAAATTCAAGGTAGAGGTGTAAGCAGATTCACCTTTGTATGAGGGCCTTCTATCTGGCTTGTGTGGGGCAGGCTATCTTCTTGCTGTAGGTATCACCGAGTAACAGGGAAGCTCTGGTATCTCCAGACCCCCTTATAAGGAAATGAATCCATCATGGAAACAGCACCCACATGACTCCATTCAAATCTAATTACATCACAAACGTCTCCCCTCCTAATATGATTACTTCAGGAGTCAAAGCTTCAGTATTGTGAATTCTGGAGAAAATGAACATCTTCTTCAGAAAAGTGCTAATTTAAATGACATAATTGTCATTAAAACAAGAATTCCCCAGGAAAGTTCCAATATCATAAGTAGTAACTGAGTACTCATTGGTGAATAGAAAAAAGAACTGATTATAAGATTTCAATGATGCAGGGAAGCAATAGTTTTCTTTAAAACTTAAAAATTTGAATCTTGCTTTGCTAGGCACAGCCGTATTAACTGCTATGTTGAGACTTCTGCTATTTACCGTTTGTCCTGATCTGTTTGCTGAGTTTTTGTTTTGTCTATTTGAGGCATTTCAGTGTGTGAAAAAGTGTGCAATATTGACATGTGTTTTCCACCCTTTGAAGAAACAGATTTTGTGAATCTACAGCAAATACTTATGACTAAAACGAATAAAATAATTTAATGTTCGTTTCAACCAGAAATTTACCAGGGAAACCTCAGATGAAGTTGCAAATTAGAATACTTGTATATAATTCAAAAATGAAGATAAAATCCATTTCTCGGTCTACCTTGAATGCTAATCACTGATAACTTCTTTCAAAGTATAAATTTTTACTCCATTTTTCCCGAGGTACATATTCTTTGTAAGAAAATACCTTATGATACTATCTTACCATTAGGGTTTAGATGAAAGGTAGTAGAAATCAGCTTCATTTACCAAATTAAGTTGAATGTACAGGCATTGATTATTTAAATATGCTGATCTTATCTTGTGGATTAGTCAAGCTTTAAAACACTAAGGGAGTGAAAAGCAACTGCTTATTAATGGAAAGTAGTCGTTTTTTCCTGAGGTGTGTCTGTGCTCTGCACAGAGAGGCTTCCTTCCCTTGCCCACTTTCTGTGGCAACTCCAAGCTACCTACATATTTTAGTAAGATGTTTCTAGTCATGATGTTAACAGAGGCACGTGGGCATCTCATGAAGTTCCTGTTTGTGAGTGAAATAAATCTTGTCATGGTTTTAAAGGCTTATTCATACTTTATGTGAATTTTTATGCTCATTTGAATAATATAAGAACAAGGTTCAAGAGTTTAAATTCAGATACCATAGACTTTTACTGTGGTTTTGAATACTGGAGAAAACGTTCTTGAAAAAGAATGAAGAGTTTCAAGCAAAGTCAGACAGAGTTGTATCTTTTCACAAGACTCCAGTGGATGTGAGCCAGTTCTCTAGGAAGAGAATGAAAGGATGTACCAACAGTGTGGTACTGTGCATTCAAAGGCAGGAAACCAGAGAGTCTGATGTGTGTTAGTTCCTCTGCTTTTTGTCCTGCTGCCCTGTTTTCAGTGGCCTGCTCATTTTTGATGGAACAGATAGATAGGTATGGGTGGGTCCAGGGAGAAGGTAACTGCCCATGGATTAACCTGGCTATCTTTCACACTTCTTCAATCCTGTTAGCAAAATAAATATGGGATTCTTGTAAAGAGAAGGTTTGGGTGATGATTCCAAGTGTGCCTGGCTTCGGGTCTCTACAGTCGGAATAATTACAACGCATTCTAAGCTTAGAAGAGCAGCTTGTGTTGCTATTATCACCAGGAAACCTTATTTTTGAATAAGGAGCCCTGTACTTTCATTTGCCGAGGATCTATAAGTTATAGTTTTGTTCAGTTGTTTCCATGGATGATGTCACAATTTGAATAGAAGCAAAGTGCCATTATTTAAGTATGCTTCCTGAGAAAATACCTTTGCATTAAAAAAAGGACAAAAAACCAGCACTTGGTTTATTATTTCAAAGAGAAGATAAAACATTGTAACTTCCATTAGGATATATCAATACGTTATTTAAATAGATATTCATAGCCATATTTAACTGTGTTCTATCTCTTTAATATTTTGGATAATATTATAATATATAAATGTATTTTACACACATACATAGGATGTTTTTAGGATAAGTGCATACTTTAGTCTTCAAGAAATCTGGAAAACTTTCCTGTTCAGCATATTTTCCATACAAATAATTCTGTATGCTTTATTTGCTGCTGTGTTTCTACATTTTTTACATACTGTTCTCTATACCTACATAGGATGAAAGATCTACAAATGTAGACATAGCATTCCAAGGTAAGAGACATATACAGCAAAAGAGAGCCTCACAGAAATTAATTTTAGTTATATTGTTAGTTTTCATTACCTTTAGTTGTTTTACTTGATGCCTTAGCAAATTGGGTAAGGACTAATTTCAGACAAGGAATAACCTGTAAACTAATTTGTAAAGTAGACATTCACAAAACTAAGTACGTGGTTAAACAAGGGCTTTTTCGGAATCTAATTACACAGCTAAAGTATTTCTTCTCGTAATGGTTGGACCATTCTTTACAGTTCTACCATACCAAAGCAGGACATGACATTTGATGGGGAAATGATTTTCCAGACCTGTTGCAATGGGATAATGATTTCATCAGACCTATTCCTGAAATTATCCTCAGGTTCAATTTCATAGATTCAAAGACGCATTTGTTGTAAAACATCAAAAAAGCATGTTATGTGTAGATGAATTAGCATCGGGTTGGCAGAGTTGAAGGCAACTTTTGGCCCTGTTGATGTTTGGATTCGATTCTCTGAATGTTTATTTCAAGCCAAATGTCTAACCAGACAGAAATCTGTGCATGTAGCCATTTATTGTGACAACAAATACCTCGTTAGACAAACCAGTCTGCTCACAGGCTATGAGCTAGCCTCCCATGCCTTAGCCAGGTTCCTTCTCTGGGTTCCAGTTTAAATCATGTCAATATGCTTTCTAGTGCAGAGTCTGATGAAATAGAAACAGAGCTAGAAAAAAAAAGTGTGTCAACTTTAAAATTTTTTGTCCATTACAGAACTGATAAACTTCATACTTTTATTAGAATGAGAGAAAATTAAATATCTAATTTACCAATTTGACTTAGAATGCTAAGACTGGAGCCTTGGAATTTCTTTAAACTGGTCATATTGGAAAAGCACTGATCTTTTGGAATGAAGCAATTCGGAGCCATATAAAGTTATTACAGTAGTTCAGAAGTTTTAGGGCAAAATCACCTTCCAAATGGAAGATGAACTTCTGGTGTGTAAGATATGTCTACCTACTGGAGGTATTCAGCCTGCTAAATTGCACATGTTAAATCATTTTGATTTTTTAAAGTTCTTAGTTAAAAGAAAATAGAATGAAAATATAAATTTTATAGCTCCTACTAATAGGGAAATGAATCTTCCAATTGAGAAATTCTACAAAATATTCCTCTACGGGAAGGACTTTAAGTGGTACTAGTTAATGGTTTAAGCCATATTACTGTCAGAATGTAAAGAATTTCTAGTGGTAGTATTTTCAGAGATGAATTTCTGTGGGATACACTAAGTTGTTCCTGAAATTCTGTATTTGTGTGTGGTAGTATGTGTTTAGGGGAATCTTACAACCACCTCATGTTTATGAGCTACTTTATGGAGGTTATTTACCTACAATAGCTCTGAGAGCCTGTAGTAAGCACATGTTATCGTGCTTTAATATATAAAAAGTAGAATCTGATAAATGTTTATATGCATGGCTCTTATTATATGAATTGATGAGACTGTGCTCCTTATTCCCCTGGGACAGAATCCCTATCATGTATCATCAGTGGAGAGAAACATAAGCATTTGTTTTCTATAAATGCACAAAATGTGTACATGCTCACTTAAGAGTAACTAGGTTTAGTTAGGGAGATGACTTAGTGATTAACCCTCTTTCCACTCAAGGAAGTCCGAGGTTTAGATTCCTAAGACCCTGTAAATACCAGACTCATGGTAGTCTGCATGTAATTCTGATCTGCTGAGACAAGGGAGATCTCCTAGCCTTATCAACCCCCAACTCCAACCCTCTGGATTTGATTGGCATACCCTACTTTAAAGAACAGCATGAAAGGTGATCAAAGAAGATTCTATATATCAGCCTGGGGCCTTCTCAACCACTTGCACTTATGTGTAAGTGCACACATGTGAACATACACATGCAGACACACAACACATATATGCATGAGAGAAATGAAAAGAGAATAAGTAGGTGCTTTCCTCTGACAGGCATCGACATGCAGTAAGCAACAGAGAGAACTGCTCGTATTTGTGTTTTCAGTTAGCTATGGTTGTCGTTAACCACTATTAATTATTAGCTTCATAATTAAATTTAAATCAAGCAGAGAAAATGGTTCATGCATTTAAGAAATCAGATATAATATAGAGGCAGTTTAAGTCTCTGTATTATTTTAAGGAGATTGTCAAGTATAGATGTGGCTGTTTAGTTTTCTGATTTGTTATCACTGAAAAACTACCTAAAAATAGCTGTGTGATCATTTTTCTTGGGTAAGGTTTGATAAACATACTGCTTTCTCTGCTTGAGTGTGCCTCCGCATTCCACAAATCAGTTCTAGGGAATGGTCCTCTTCATCAGTTTCCATTGGAAGCTGAACATTTTGTGATCTGTTTTGAAAATGCATCAGTATGGTTAGAAGTGCATTTAAGTACTCTGGAAAACAAAAGTTTTCAAATTGCATATGTATCTCAGTACACTTGGAGTGGAAGTGTCAGGTGAGACCTGAGGACTACAGAAATTGTATTGCAAAGGACAGCTCACATGTTTGGTGTGGAAGAAGAAAACAAGGGGTGTAAGATCATATGGACATTTTAAGTGTGACACCACAATTGACGGTGAAATTCTGGATACTTTATCAAGGGAGGTTCTGACAGACTATGATTCTCATTCCAGTAACCTCCAGTGGGTATTTGGCATGTGCACAATTCTCTTCAAATATCAAAAGAGCTTTTTCCCTCTGGGGCAGGATGGGCTCCTCTGGTGATCTGCATAGTGCCAGAAAGCTGGTTGCCTAAACTTGACTGAGGAAGATGATGAAGTTCTGATAGCTAGATTTGTTCAAAAAGTCGTATAAAAGTCTTGGGGTCTGCTTTAAGGTTGTTAAAGGAGCCAATTTGACTGTTTTGGATCTGTGCAAAAGCAAGAAGAAAAGACCAAGAGCCTAAATATTTATGATTGAAACACAGTAGTAAAAATCTAATGTATATTTTTATTCAATTCTTGTGCATTTTATAAAAAACATCTTAGTCATCTTTAGAGCCCTTCCCCCATCTGCACTCCTCACCACCAGATTTCATGCAATCTGTCATATGTTAAGGGTATAGACTCATGTTAGTGTACCCTGACATCCCTCAGGGCAAGTTCATCCACTGTGGTCTAGTCAACCTATCTGGAATCAAGCCCTTAAAGAGAATCAACTCTCCTTCACCTGGCACTAATTGGCTGCCAATAGTTCTGGCTTAGGTTGGGGCCTTCTGCCCATTTCCTCAGTTCTATGCTGGATTATTATCTTCTGAAGTTTGTGTGGGTCTTATGCATGCTGACACCATTGCTGTAGGTTCATACGAGCAACTTCTCAGAGGCCTGAAAGACTGTTTCCATGTGGTCATCCTCCTTCCCTGGCTCTTACAATCTTTCTGGCCCCTCTTCCACAATGGTCCCTGAAAACAGTCCAGGGACCCACACTCTGCACTAGTAATAAATTTTAATACACAAGAAAAAATATCAGAGTGTTTTCCAGTTTCAGAGCTACAAGGAGTGGATATCTGAGAATCAAGCAGCAGTTTTCATAATGCCTTGACTTTGTGTGTGATCTAGACAAACTTGTGTTGATGTTCAGAGTGCATCTAAGCACAACTGTTTCCCATTTGCCAGACAAGGGCCACAGGGAAGAGGTGGCAGACAGCACCTCTCAGGCCAGCTGAAGAGCATGGTAAGCTTGCTGCAGCTGGGGATAGTTGTGAATGCAGCTGGAGAAAAACTGGAGAGTTACTCAGAACATCATCAGACTCTTTCTGCTAATGAAGTTTTATTTTTAATAAGAAAGTTATACAGAGAAAATTAAATGATTCAAATTGCTAAGTGGATCCAATTAATGTTAAAAACAAAACATGCACAGTGAACAGCAGAAACTGAGGGAAAATAACTAGCAAGTAGATCACTGGAAAGAAACCACATACATAATACTGCTAAATATGAATGACTTTTATGCAATAATTAAAGTTAGGGCTTGTCAAGTTGAAATTAAACTGTTCTAGTTATGTATTTAGAGAAAAATCATATTTCCATAAAGATACAGATTTATTTAAATAAATGTAAACTGTACAAAATGTGAACATATTTGAAGCAGTGTATCCACAACCCAAGTCCAATATAACGCATGCTTTATGACATATATGAAGTGATATCTTTGAAAACTTGTAATATTTCCGCTTTTGGAATTTTTTTCAATTTTTTGTTTATGTGCTTTTAAATTATATATTTGATAATTTCATACACGAATAGAATGTACTTAGATCAATGCATCCCTCTCCTCCTGATTTTTTTGTACTTATTATATCAACTATGTGGTTCTTGGGTATGAACTTTATAAATGAAAATGTCATGTTACAATGTCAAATGGCTGGGGACACATGAAAGGGTCAAGAATACTTTTGCAGAAAGAGACTACAGATACTTCAGGTTAACCAGGTTAATGTGTATTCATGCTTCTTAGGAAAATTTTAGGGAAGAAAAGCCCAACTACAGGAACAGGGCACCGAGAAATGTAGCTCTTTATAGAGCTCACAAAATTATGCAGGGGAGCGGAATCTGTTTGCCAAAACTTTTCTTCATCAATTAAGTAGAAGCTCTTCTACCACTCTCTTTGGCCAAAAATTAGAGGAGTATAGTAATTGCCATTAGCAGGTCCGGAAATATGAGCAGTGTAGCTGAGACAGGGGAGTGCGACGAGAAGCCAGGGAAAGAGAAGCCAACACGCCCCCTCCTCAGGTCAGAGTAACTTCATCAAAATCAGTACCACAGCACGCACTGACCTCCATAAGGCTACTTTGACATGACTGTCTTCCTCTCATTTGACATGCCTTTCTAACTTTATAAGTATATATTTTATTAATTTCTAAAATTTACAGAAGGCCTCTCGATAGTCACGTTACAAAGATGATGTAACTGCATTTGGTATACAACATCGTTTTGAACCATCCTGTGTCCACGCACTATGGCAATGAAAAATACAACTTGATGCCAACACTACAGGTACAAATTGAAAAATTCTCTACATGTGAACCATTAATTTAATTTTGTGAATAAATAATAGAATTGTCCGTGTTCTAGCTACTCAGACTATAAAATATTATTTCAAGTATAAAATAAATTTAGCTACATTTATAATACATAGTACAGAGGTTATTTTAATAAAATAGTTTAGGCCATTTTGCTTAAAATGACATGTTTTGTATTAAAACAATAACACTCAAATGTTCTAATTTGCATAAATTTGGTCGAAAGTACAAAACCTATTTTTACCCAAGTAGATAAATATAAAGTCAGTATTCAGAAAGTGTAAATGAACTTCATTATCGATCATTCAACATACTTGTCTTTAATGAACTATGTGAATATTTGTATCAGTAAATGGAATATCTGAATATATGTTTGAAACTTGAATAATAAATTCAAATGCAATTTAGAGTTCAATTCAATAACATTGTAATCTTAAAAGAAATAATTATGAAGCAAAATGTAATATACTTGATAATGTTTTTAATTCCATGTTTTTATTCTTATATTAATATATATTACTATGATATACTATAATATTATTTCAAAACTTTATAGAATTGTTTCTTTAAGTTATTCTTAGGGTTGGATGTGAAAATGAGAGAAGACTGTTATCTAGTGGGGCTGTGTATGCACTTCAAGCTGCAGGAAGATCTGAAACATCTTTAAACCATATATTACTTGCCTTCCATAATTTCCCAAACTAATATAGAAATCTTAAGTGAGAGGGAAAAACATACAATTTCTAGAATTATATAAAAAAATGCACTTCTACACAGAAAAGCAAGCAGTAAACATAACTAAATGATAAACCATAGAATTAGGAGGAAAATATTTGAAAACTCTGCCAAGATATTACTAAGTACAATGAGTAAGAAACTCCAAAAGCCCAAAAGCAAAAAAAAAAAAAAAAAAAAAAAACAAAAACAAAAAAAGTAACTTGGTTAAGAACAGATATTATACCTGAATAGCTATCTCTCAATAAAAGAAGCACAAATGGACAGGGGATACAGAAGAGTGTTAAGACCAAAAATCATCAAGGAACTTCAAATCAAGCCACAGTAAGAAATCACCTTGCCCTGGGAGAACGGATGCTCAGGGTCCATGTAATTGATGAGTAGATGAAGAATGGCAGGATGATACTACCTAGTCATCCAAAATAATGAGATCCTGTCACCTGTGACCACATGGATGGACTGAAGACAATTATGATTAGTGAAAAACAACAACAACAACAACAACTGTCACAAAAAGACAAGTACTCCATGGTCTCATTCACATATGGAATCTAAAAACATTGGTCTAGATATTGAGACTAGAATGCTGGTTACCAGAGACAGGAAAGAGTCAAGGCTGAGGATATAGAAGAAAGAGTCAAGGCTGAGGATGTAGAAGAAAGACTCATGAGTGGAAGCTCTATTACCCTGACGTAGGAGCGAGAAGTTCTTGTGCCCGTATAGATAACAAAATTGTACTATGTATCTCAGAAAAAGCTAGAGGAAACAATTTCAAAGTTTTTGCTATACAGAAATAAATGTTTGAGAAGATATGTTTAATCTGATTTACATATTAGACCATTTTATATATATATATATATATATATATATATATATGTACATAAAGGTCATGTGGTACCCTGAGGATATGGAAAATTTTGTTTCCATGTTTCACTTAGGTAAAATAGAATAAAGGAAAAAGTTTTCTCAAAAATATATCCATCCATAAATATTTTCCTTATTTTTAATATATTCTATTTTGAGAATTTGATATGTTATATTCAATTATTTTCAGTTTAAGTTTACTTTTTCAATATGTTTTTTTAATTATAAAGCCATCTCTTTATCAATTAACATAACATTCATCATGAAATGGTGTATTTCTTAATGAAAGGTCACTCTAATATGCTATTTTGGTGATTACAATATATAGATGTGTGAAAATAACCCTTCTAATCTTACTGTTCATAGCAATAAATCACTAGAAAATCAAGAAACTTGTTTCTTTCAGCTTTTATAACTACAAAGTTGAGCATATTTCTCCAAGAGATCACCCTCTAAGACTTTATTCTTTTAGATTTGTTGTTTTCTCTAGATAAAGTCGCAATTTATTTCAGTGTTTCTGTCAATGTTTAAAGTATAAAAATCGAAACCTTGGAGTGCTGTGCCATTTAGTCTGAAGAATCATTCCATAATGAAATTTGTGCTTCATGTGATATTTTGTGAGACACTGATTTAGGCATACATTTGCAACAAAACCATAATGATCTACATTTTTGTTGTATCATTCAATGATTTATTAACCTGTTGGAGATGATCAATTTGAATCATGATGTCAGTAAGGTGGCATCAACTACTTATTCCACAAATTTAATAGTGAAAATGTTTAATAAATTCTCAGCATGAGAATGTGGTTAGCAAAACTCTTTGATCATTCTGTGTTATAAACTAGCCATCACTACCTCACCAGGAATAGGTGTTTACAAACACCGCAATTGTCATATAGTAAGGCTTCGATGGATCTTAACCTACCAAAGATATTTATCTCTGTGATTTATTTTTTCTGAAATAAACATCTGAATTCAAATTATATATATGCATATATGGATATATAATTTCATTAAGGCTTTACTAGATAATGGCACAATGAAAACTATGACCCAAAAATATTTTAAAACATCAGAGATTTATTTGTCTGCTTTTCGAGGTCTGTTGATGGATGAGTGGGTGTAGTGCTTGACATTATTTTTCTCCTACTACTCTGCTGAGTTTCATGTAGCAGCTACGTCTGGATCTTTGTCAGGTGTGAGAGCAGGGACCTGAGAGCATGAGAATGTGGTGCCGTTCTACTGACTCCCATCACACTCCAAATTATATTTTATTGAGACCCTTCACATGGTCATGCTGAGTTTGTTGGGGAAAAGAAACATAGTTCCAATATAGATTTGAACAAGAGAGAAATATTTCTGGGCAATCCTGGTTAACACTAAATACAGAGAATGAACATACATGCAGATTTAGGTAAGTATATCCATGCATAAGTAGCTAAAAAGTTAGCTTTTGTGAGACCATATCTGTACATCAATATAAGCAACATTAATGATTTATTGTCTCTCAATTGAAGCAATAAATAAAATTGTGACTATATAAGGATTGACAGATATGTAGAGAAAGGAGTTCTGTGACTTGAATTCCCATAATTTTATCCCTATTTGAATCTTCGTTATTCTAAATAACTGATTGCCCAAGCTGTATATTTTTTAATATTATACACATGAAAATTGATCCTGAAAATGAGATATAATTCCACATAGTTAAATTTGGTAATTGGACAGTAATTTTACTATATCCTTGAAGGGGTTTTATTGGGAAAAATGTCATTTTTCATGAGCTATTAAAATAATTAGGCAAGTCTTGTATTTGAATGATGCAGTAAACACAATGCATCTGATCCGGAACCTGCATATTGAGTTCTTCCATTGAGTCATAGGTGATTAGGTAAAATAATTTGTGTCAGATTAGTACTTTTAAAGATATGGAGGAAATTCTAGCAAAAGTTTTATTAAATTTAGAGAATATTCAGTAAAATTCTGGTCCAAACTCTCTAGAGAGATTTACAAAATCTTAGTACATGGAACTGAACCATTATCCAGTAAATCAGGATATATGCTAGCCACAATGGGAAGAAAGGTTGACCCTGCCATTACTGTCTTTAAAATATCTCAGGTGATTTGAGAATAATTCCCAACACAAAGTATTCTATGTATTGGTATTATTTTGTAAGTTATTAACTAGGGTACAAGGTTTATGAAGGGCAAATGATCTTTTGCAGAATGTCAGGTGGGCTTGTGTGAAAGCTTCAACTTCACTAAGGTAACTTAGTTTGTATTACAGTTTAAAGTTTATTCCTAAAAAACACCTTTTTGTATGTGTATATATAAAGACATATATATATATATATATATATATATATACACATATACATGCAAAACATGTATGTTTATGATATGACTGTGGTACACTGGTGAAGGACATTCATTTTTTGAATCACTGAATATTTCACACAGAATATCTCAGTCAATCTTAATCATCTTTATATTTCCTTCCCCACCAGAACTCTCTCATGGCCCTCCAACAGGAACCCATTCATTCTTTCATCTGTGTTAAGGTATATTGTGTCAAGTTAGTGTCTTCAAATGTTCCTCAATGAAAGTTTATCCACTGAGGTATAGTCAGCCTATCCAGAGTACTTTCCTTTAGGAAGATTAGCTCATCCTCTCCCAGCAGTAATCAGCTGCCAATATTTATTTCTTCAGCAAAGATTAGTGTCTGCTACCCATTTCCCCAGTGCCATGCTGGGGTTTCATCTACTTGAGTTCGCACGGGTCTTGAGCATGCCGACACCATTGCTGTAGGTTCATATGAGCAGGGTCCTAGGAGCCTGTAGGATTCCATTTCCATATGGTCATAACCTCCTTACTGGCTCTTATACTCGTTCCACCTGTTCTTCTGCCTTGGTCCCTGAGCCCTGGGTGTGTGAAACTTAATATACGAGTCCTGATTCAGGGACCAACACTCTGAAGACTCCTACTGTCCATGCTTTGGCTATTTGTGGCCTTTTGTGTTACTGACCCTCTGTTGCACGAGGGAGCTTCATTAATGAGATTCATTAGTGTCCTCTTTACACCTTGTTCTATGTTGTGTGAGCGTTAGGTGTAAGGGTTGCATTGTAGATGTGCCTTTTAGGCATGTGCAATTCACAGGTAATGTCTGTGGCCAGTTGTAGTACTCTGTAGTAGCCTCTGGTGCAACAGAAGCTTCTTTGATGAGTGGTGAATGGGATACTTGACTGTAAATATAAGAAGTTACATTAGCCTAGGGATGTGACAACCTTGGGAGTGGTGAATGGGATACTTGACTGTAAATATAAGAAGTTACATTAGCCTAGGGATGTGACAACCTTGGGAATTTCTCTAAGATGTATGACCTCTTCAGTCATGTGTATTTGGTTATGATTATAGTACCACACATGGGATTTCTCCCATGTAGTAGGCCATTGATTGTCACCAAAAGTGTCACTACTGCACCTGTGTTGTATGCTGTGCTTGTCAGTGATGTGGTTATTTGATCATGAAGCTGGTGTTGGACTACTGATGGATGTTCTCACTTAGCTGCCTGCATAGTGCTCTCCAGAGCTGTGAGAGTGAGACTTCTGGGAAGTAGCTTCCAGGTCAGTTCTAGCTCCATTACTCTAAGTCCAGTTTCTGACATGTCCTGTTTTCAGAGATAGGGTCTTACCTTCAAGCCCTGGGAGATAATAAAGGGCTGTGGCAATAGCCTGTGTAATTTTGGGAGTCTCTTAGACCACCCTGGCCTCAAAGGGAGGTCTCTCTATCTGGCACTGTATCTTGTTATGTAGCATTTAGCTCTGCACATGAACTCATGTAGAATTATTGTATGTGGAATTTGTCATTAGTTTGTTTGACTAATATGATTCCTGCTGGTGTTTTACACTAGCTAGGCATTATTCATCTCTTCTCTCTCCTGTCTCTCTCTCTTTCTCTCTTTTTCTCTCTGTTTTTTTTTCTTTCTCTCTCTCCCTCTCTCACTGGCCCTCTCTCTCTCTGTCCCTCGCTCACTGTCCCTCTCCCCCGTCTCTCTCTTTCTCCCTGTCTAACCTTCCCTCCAAGCGTCCCCATTTAAAGTGTCCCCATTTTCCCCATTTACCCCTTCATAATACCAGTCTCCTATGGCTTCACCCCTCATGAGCTCCTTCCACCCCTTTATTCCCATAGTTCGTTGTATAATCCCCCCTCCCATTTAAATACCATTTTATCTATTTTTCCCTTAGTAACACCTGGCTCCTACTATTCTTCTCTCTCAGGTTAGAACATCAATTTTTAATCAATGTATTTTGGCTCCAGCTTGGCTTCCTCACTTACTAGCTTTGCAAACATACATTATTTAACGCCCCCCCCACCCCATGCCTAGTTTCCTAATCTGATGGAGAAATGGGAATAATAATATACATTTCCTTGACTATTAAAGGAATGAAAACTTCAGAAATTGAGAGGCCTCACAGTAAGTTCTCAATATATGTTGTCTATTGTTATTTTAGTTTTATATTCAGATTTTCAATTGATTGTTTTTTTCCAAGTAGGAATCAGGCATTTTCCTTGGAAGACACAAATGAAAGAATATAATCTTTTTTTCTTTCAATCTGTGATAAGGTTAAGGATACTAGTATTTAGAAGAAGAGGCGTCTGGCATAAGGAGGATAGGCAATGGAGTTTGGGGAATGCTCTCAAGGAAGATAATACAGACTATTTTAGGTGAAATTTCCCTGCTGTGAGGCAAGGGAGAGTGAAGAGCACGGGGAGAAGAGTGCCTGTGAAAGACTGGAGCAGGTGCTGAAAGTCTGGTATGCTCAGGAAACTAAGATAGTGGGGAATGGGAGGAAGAAGGGAGCTGGGTCCCCAAGCCCTCTGCTTCCCAACTGAAGGAGTTTGTGCTTTTTCTGGATACTAATGGAGAACCACTGAAAACATGATAATGGAAGTATTGGTATTTTTGGAGCCAATAATCAATGCACTTCAAATACATTATTCCAAATGACAAGCAAAGTTCGTTACAGTCCAAGATGAGTATTCAAAAAGTTTTTAACAGTAAGCAACAAAGGTAAATGTTCTACTAATGGACTTGTCCTATACTCTCCATTCAGCCGGGCTTTTCTATGATCTTAAATCATTTAGTCCTTATAATGAAGACTAGATAACTATAATATGTGCAATCATCTTTTATCTGCAGTTTGTAACAGCACATAAATAGCGGTAATTTGGTCTCTAATGTGCCTTTTAGCCATATGTGCTGCCACTATTTTCACCAAGAAATTGGTCATTTCATCTTCCCTGAGTGAGTGGTCATGCTTGTTCCAGATCTGTGGTCATATTTTCCATCCAAAGTGGACCTATTTGTAGTTACCTTTAGACTTGCAGAGAGTTCTTCTTTGTACATTGAATTACGAGGACATAAGATATTACTTCTGGCAGGTGTTTGAAGGCAAAAAAAAAATGTCCTAAACTTCATTTCTAGTAACATGAGGACTGTGTGTGAAATTACCGAGACTCATATTTGGAAGCTCTAAATATTAAATTGGCTATTGGTCATATTTCTAAGTTTTAAACTGCAGAGTCAAAATGTAAAGAAAGGCACTGATCAGATTATTTAATTGTTAGCTCATCCTCTTCATTTTGTAAGAAAATAGATCTAGTGTGTCCGTCAGTTCACATTATGTCTGGTCTTGGGCTTTTCTTGCAGGAGTCTTAGAATTAAGCTTTTGTGAAGATCTATGCTCAGACTATCTTGAGCAAGACGTTTCCAGAGCTATACCAGTATTGTAGTTAGCTGTTAATCAACAATCATATAGAAGTTGTAGCAGTAATAGCATTTGTGTCAGTATCAAATGCACACTCAGGAGTCTTTGAAAAGAGAAAGATCAGTGTAATTGAAAGACAAATGAAGTTATATTAAGAAAATTGGATTTTTCATTCCAAATATAAATAACTTCCTTCTGTGTGGCATCAACCTCCACACTGACATGAGAAAAAAAAAAGGACAATTAAAGTGTGACATTTAATCTTGAAGATCTAATGCTACAGATAAAAATAGTTATGAACATAATTATTAGGAAAGTATCTTCACCCTCTTTAGATACTTAGCCTTTCTGCACCATACAACACAGAAATGAACCATCTTCAGAAGTATACTTACTATCTGTCTTCTCTGATAATTTAACTTACTTTGCAAAATACTATATTTCAAACACTATATATTTTATATTTAAAAATCATATTTATTATCTATCTTTCTAGTTCTACATTTCCATAAAGACAGATATCATTCAAAGAACTACGTGTTGAGAACAGATAATTTTGTGACTCTGTGAATTAGATATATGACTTTTGTTGAAAATATTGTTGAATGTAAGAATTAATTAATAAATGAGTGAATCAGGGACCAAAGACCGAGTGTGGGAAGAGAGAGGGGAGAAATTATGTCTCTAGTGCAGGTGGGTTAACAGAATTTAGATTTCCAAAATAAATAGAAGGTTACTGAACATTGAAAGAAGATGAGAAAAAAGTTACTTGAAGAATGAATTTTAGTCTTAACACTAACTTGTTACCGATGTATCGTTAGTGTCTGTGGGAGCTGGTGACGAACGCCATTTCCCATCTGCATTTTAGGATTATGCTTTACTTGTTCTTATGCATTGTATGTCTTTAGACTTTCATATGTGTTCATAAAGGAGTTCTTTAACCCGTGATTGTTCTTGTTTAGTATTTTTGAGCCACTTTAAAAGCTTTCTCTTCTATAACTTGATCCGAAGATTTAAATGCCAAATGTCAGGAATAGAGATATAAGTTATGATTAGAAAACCCACCAAAGGCGATACTAAAGACATAGAAAATATAACTATACGGTAGTTTAGATTTTTATCATCGTTTATTGCTGCCATAACACTTAATGTGTCCTCTAGACAAATTTTTAAAGTACAGTTTAACATTGCTAAACATAAGCACGAAGCTTTTGAAGAACCCTAGGATTCTTTCATTTTGCATTCTAACACTTTGCGCTCATGTGTGTGCACCTCGTATTTCCCACGTAGCACCCAACAACCCAACTGTCTGGTTCTGTCCGTTTCACTCGTTGTGATGTCTTATCCAGGCAGATATGTGCAGTATTTGCCTTTCCGTTCAGTTCATCCAGCACAACTTCCTTAAGCTTCCATGTTGTCATGTATTATATGACTTCATTCTTTATAAGCAAAGAATAATATTCCACCATATATGTATACCACATAATGTCTTTCTGCTGTTTATCAATGTATATATATATACATATATATGTCATAAATATTGTGATTAGTGATAGCTTAAACATCAGAGATCAGATTTTTTTTTTACTTCAAGTCTTTGGTTTAAATACCCAAAAGTAGGATTGAAAAATCCTACATTCAGATATTTCTATTTTTTAAAAAAAATCTTTTTCCTTATATTTTATTATTTTTCTTTTCGTTCAGTGTTAACATTGTTCTTTTAAAATTTTTATTGAATCATGGTATATTTCATACAGACTATCTCAATCAATCTTAATCATTTTTATACTTACTTCTTCACTGCCCCCTCCCATAGTCCTCCACCTGGAAGCGATACATTCTCTCATCTGTGTCAAGTTAGTGTCCCCAAGGTTTTTCTATTTTTAATTAGGGGATGGAGTATTGCCTTATGTTCCAGAGCGTCTATGCCAGTTATTTCTCAGTTGGAAAATCCTCTTATAACTCTTGAGCATCCAAACTGCATAGTATCATTAAAGTTTTTACAAACTTAACATATTCTGACTTGCAATTTGACTTTCGTAGGATCATTTAATTTTGTCTATATGTATATGCATTATCAAAGTAAAAATCAGAACACTTAGGTGTGAGTAAGTTGTAAACCTCCCTTAATTCTGAGTTCCATGAACAGTAAGACTTTTATTCTTGACCCATATTAACGCATGTGAGCCATTTATAATAAATTCTATCTGGTGTTACCAAATAAAAATGGAATAAGGTAAAACACAAGAAAAACTAATTATTGAAAAAAATGTCAAAGTACTCATTTATCTAAATATTTATTTTACAAGGTACAGCAGTAGGTTTTAGAATTTGTCACCTTTTTGTTTGTACATATGCAGTTAAATCTCCTTATTACTTATACAAAGTCATTGATCTTTAATGGAAACCTTCCAGATATAATTGCAGAGGTAATTCCCATCTGATTATGATGTATAACATACAGTAACATCATACATATGCTTTAGTCAATTAACCCCAAGGCAACATTTGTAAAATGATGGTGTAATGTCAAAATATACACATCAGTAACAATACACTGCTGTTATTCTTCCTGTTTTAAAAATTGATTCCTTAATTTTATACAATATCTTTCTATACCATTCAAACCCTCCCTCTCTCTGATCCCTCACCATTCTCTTCACTGATTTCATGTCCTCCATTATTATCTGTCCTTTTCTTTTTCTTTTATATTTTTTGTTTCTAAAGGCCTATCAGCTCCTATCCATGTCTCTCAAGTGTTCCTGTGTGTGGATCTATTCTCTATAGTGTGGCCAACATACCAGGCCTCACACCAATAAGGTAAACTGACTCTCCCTCTCCTAGCATCCATCAATCATCAACAGATCCTCAACTACGGCTGGGGCTTCCTGCCTAACTCCTCTATCCTTGGTGGGACCATGTCTGGCTTGGGTTTGCACAAGGCTTGTGCATGTTACATCCTGTAACAAGTGTTGTGAGTTCATATTTGCAGTTGCCCTGTGATATCCAGACAACGCAGTTTTCTTATATTTACTACTTCTGACTCTTACAATCTTTCCATCCCCTCCTTTGCAATGATCCCTGAGCCTTGGGAATAGAAGGTGTGATATAAGTATCCTATTTAGGATTGGACATTCTGTAGTGTCATATTTTCTACATGTTGATCATTTGTAGGCTTCAGTGTTAAACATCTTCTGTTTCAAGAAGAATCTTCTCTAGTGAGATTTGAGAAATTCACTTATCTAAGGATATAATAATGTCATTGTTAGTCAGTTTAATAGTATGTCTACTTAGTAGAACGATAATAGTAGGTTCTCCCCTATGACCTGTGATTTGTCTTGGCATAGGTTCTTGTCCTGATAACAATGGCAGGTATGCACTCCATCTTGTTGATGCAAGCTTTAAATTCAATTAGAAGGTGGTTGATTACTCCCATAATATTCATGCCATTATTGAACCACTGGGCATATTTTGACAACCTAGTTGTTATTATAGCTTGCAGGGTTTGCAGCTGGGCAAAGCTGATGATAGCCTTTCTGTGAAAACTGGGCAGCAGAAATGTAGCTTTGAGGTCAGTACCAGCTTTCTCCTTGTTTGTTCTACAACTTGTGTATGTAGTGACTTTAGCAATAGGGTCTTAGCATCACATTCTGGTGGGAATCAAGAGCAGTGGCAATAGCCAGTGCTGTTTGAGGATCTATGGGATATCTCTGGTTGAGAACTTCAAAAGAGTGAATCAATTCCTGGACCTGGGCTTTTCATTTACCTCTCTATTAGGGCAATTGAATCCCTGTTATAATGTAATTATATAAAAAGCTTCTGCATTTCAAAGGACATTTTCATTCAAGTGAAATTGTACAGAATGGCAAAGTGTTAGCCTCTAAAATGTACAAAAACTGAAAAAATAACAAAAAAATAAAGTAACTGAACGGATAATTGTCAAATGCTGAGATACAAGTGGCTGACAAATACTTAAAAATTATTCAACATCTTTCATTATATGGGAAATGCAAATTAAAACTACTTTGAGACTTCACCCTACCCCAGTCAGATTGGCTACCAAAATACAAATAGGACAAATGTTGGCAAAGATGTGGCAAAAGGGGAGCACTTATTCACTGCTGGTGGGAGTGCAAGCTGCTGAGGTCATTATGGAAATCAATGTGGAGGTTCTTCAAAAAGCTAAAAGTAGCTGGGCATGGTGGAACACACCATTTTCCCCAGCACTCAGGAGGCAGAGACAGAATAAACCCTATGAGATCAAGGCCAGTCTGGTCTACATAGTGATTCTCAGACCCACTGGGTCCACAGGGAAACCCTTCTTCAAACCCCTCCTTACTAAAGCTAAATATAGATCTCCCATATGATCCAACTGCATCATTCACTCTTAAACATTATCCAAAAGATTCAGCAGCCTACTATAAAGATCGCTGTTCATTTAAGTTTGTTGACAAAGTCAGGAATTGGAAACAACCCAGACATCCATCACCTGATGAATGGATAATGCAAATATGGTGCATTTACACAGTAGAATATTATTCATTTGTTAAGAGAAACACAGTTATGACATTCTCAGGTTAATGGTTGAAACTGAAATCAATCATACTCAGTGAGGTAACCCCGGCACAGTATGATAAATTACATATTCTGTATCATTAATACATACTCATTTTCAATCTTTAGATAGGTGTATTTTGATAGGAAAATTCTTAGAGACTAGCATGGTGCCATGGGGTGTGAGTCACAGGAGGGGAGACAGAATGCAGTGATATAAATGAGAAATGGGAATAATAGATAAAATAGGTTTAATGGACTGGGTAATTGGAGGGTATGGGAGAAGAGGAGCTTAGAGGAGGAATAACTAACATTAAACCCTCTGAAGGAATCATGTGGAAACCTACTATGGTATTTTCCAGTTTTCATTGCTACATGTGAGTATGTCATGTGTGTTTGTGTATGTAATGTGTGTGTGTATGTGTGTGTGTGTGTCTGTGTCTGAGAGAGAGAGTTGCATAAAACTATTTCACCTGGGTAGGTACTTGGCCACCACTGTCAGGGTTCAGAATATTTCCACTACAGTAGGACCTTTTATTCCCTTTTATAAACACATCTACTCACTTCCAAAGCCCACCCCATCTCTAACCTTTGGAAACCATTAATATGTTCTCTGATTTGGAAATTCTGTCCTTTAAGAAATCAAATGTACATAAAGTCATAAAATATATGAAAACTTCTGGAACTGTTCATCATTTATTCACTCATCATAACTCTGAGGCTTCATCCAGGTGTGCATTTAACAATATATGATGCTTCTTGATGTTCATGATTTTTTTTTCTTATGGTGCACTAACATACATGTAGGCAAAACACTCATACACATAACATTTTTTAAATCTTAAAAATTGGGAACCACTGTAAGTGAAGTTAAGCAAAAATTTCCAGTGCAAGATCCTAGAGCACCTCAAATGTTGACATACATTGTAAGCCCTGAGTTTTACCAAGGCTCTCCGTGTGACCATGGGTAGAGAACTATCCATTGAAACCTGATGGACTTATCAATGTGTATATATCTGAAAATAATGTCATACTCTCCCTTAAAATTCATCAATATCCAGTAGTCCAATAGGGAAGGGTAGGGCCTTATAAATCTCTCCCCCATCCACAAGTGGCTGTTGTGTGAGTACTGTGAGTTCATGATTCACTAGCTGCATCTTGTCCAGAATATATAACTTCACAGCGCTTTACCCTGTCTTCTGGCTCTTAAATTCTTTTTGTCCCCTCTTCTGCAACATCCCTTGAATCCTACAGGAAATGGTATAAATTTTCATGTTTAGAGCTAAGCCCCCAACTACTCTTATTTCTCTGTACAGTGTACAATTAAACTTCTGTTGAATATTTTATATATATATATATATATATATATATATATATATATATATATGAGTGTATTGTCTGCATCTGTGTAAGTGCACTTGTGTCATGCAATGCCCAGAGAGGTCAGAAGAGGGCATTGGGGTTTCTGGACCTGAAGTTAAGGATGGTTGTTTCCTGTTATATGGGTACTGAGAGTCAAATCTGGGTCCTTGGCAAGAGCAGCCAGAGCTTTGAATCTCTGAGCCACCTCTCCAATATTTTCTTTGGGTATAAATAAAGATATTTAGAAGGTAGTTTGACACTGTCTCTTTAGCTAGGCAGCAGTAGTAAATCACTGTCCCCTACCCTTGGTCTATGACATTCACAGCCATTTTGTTAAATTAATTAATTTTTACTTGAGTACTGTTCACAGCAGCTTTGGGTTTTTGACTGAGTTTACAGTAACTGGCATGTATTCTCTTCAGGGGAACAGTCCTTGAATCCAGTCAGAGGGCCTTTGGGTTACACATGTAATAGCTGCTTCACTGCTTAAACATCTTACCTGGTAGGCCACCGTGTAGGTCTCAGAGCTCACAGCTGTGTAAGATTGATAATGCCTTTTCTCCCCAGCAGCCTGCATAGCACCTTCTAGTCATGAATGCTAACCAGGAGGGTGGAATCTTCATTTTAGCTCCAGCTTTATTTCTCTACCTCCTGCAACTGAGGTATGTGATGTCTTTAGCAACAGAGTTTTATCCCTAGGTCTGGAGGAATGACAGGAGCCTATATTATTTTGGTGACCTCAGGAGGGAATAATACGTAAGGAAGCATCATACACTGACACTAGGTTTTATTTAATAATCCTACAGTTCTACAAGTAGCACTGTCCAGCCAAGCAGGGAATTCCACTTCTGACTTATTGTTATTATTTTTCACTTATGTTTTAAACTGGTTTACAAAAGAATAGGCTTCCGTATATGACTTTTTCAAGTACACTTTGTCTTGGCTAGCCCTTGCCCACTGGCTGTCTTCCCCAGCTTCCCATCCCTGCTTGAACTTTTCACCTTAAATATTCTTCTTTCTGCTTTCCTCTCACCTGTGTCCTACTGATTCCCTCCTCTGAGGCACCTCCTCCCCAGTGCCCTCTTTCTGGTTTCCTGGCTTCCACAGATATGCCAAGTTAAACGCAGATCTGAAGACTGAAGGTGAGCATCCACATATGAGAGAGAACATGATATGTTTGTCTTTCTATTTCTGGGTTCCCACAGTCAGTATAATTTTCACAGTCTCATAAACTGCTCTGATAATGTCATAATTTTATTTTTCTTTACAGCCGAATAAAATTCCACTGTGTATATGTACCACAATTTCAATATCTATTTATCTATTGATGGACATCTAGGTTGATGATGAGCAAGTATCTCAGTATTAAGACGTAGAGTCCTTGCCGTACATACCTAGGAATGGTGCTTTTTTAGTAAGTAAAGGGCCTCGGTTTATCCTAAAAGCCACCCTGCTTCCCATAGAACAATGAAGCAATTACATAATATCAAGATTCTTGTATCAAAATAAGATTGTAACTTTACCTAAGTAGACATAATACCCCTTACCTTAGACAAGAAATTGTTATACATTATTCATACTTTGTGTCTGCCTCATTCGCCTTGGTGTATGTTTATTCATTTCTTAGGAAATATGAAAAAGTCACTTTTATTCTTTGTATGATAGAAACAGACTAAAAAGTAGAAAGAAAGACACAAAGCATTTGTATTTCAAATCAGCTTTCACAGAGAGGAAGTAGCTAATGAAAAGCACTTATTTAGCAGTCAGTCTGAAGCCAGTTATTATGTCAGGCTTTATCTTTTCATATATATTATCTTGCTTGATACTCACACTAACCCTGTGGGGAAGACTTGGTGCTTTACAACAAAGAAGGAATGACTAAGTTACTGGGGAAGTCTTATCCTCGACTCCAGAACTAATAATGTTAGAACTGTGGCTAGCATCCATGACTAATCTCAAGATACTCGGTCTAGTGGGAACAGGGAATTGGTACTCAGACACTGGGTAAGTAACGGACCTGTGATTAATTTGTAGACGAATGCTCACTGCATGACACTCATATAGCTAGTTTCAAATTGAGATTAAATGAGGTAACTTCAAGATTCAAACATAACATCTTTGGTCTGGAAGCTCAGTTATTTTTAAGTTATTTTTAAGGATAGTGTTTACTGAGCTTCTAGTACAAGATGTGCTTCATGGGTTACAATGCATATATCCAAATGTCAGTTACTCTTTAGAGGGCTTTAATAAGAGGTTGAAAATATTGTTACCTCCCTACCCAAATATGTTAATAACCAGATAGATTAATAGTTTTTCTTGTAAAAACTGCTGTCTTTTAGTTAAAATTTAGAGACAGACATAGTAGGTAAATATTTATTGTTCATATAATGATTTGCTAAAAATATCTTACATATATTTGATATTCAGGAAAGTAGATATAGTAAATAACTGCTTTTTTTGCTCAGTATTGCTGTGTTCCACAGCATGAACTCCAGAGACTCAATAACATCTATATCTATATCTATATGTGCAAATATATAAGATAAATAATAGAAATAGCCTTAGTATTTGTATAAATGGTCATATAAGTCCTGTATGAGTATCTCCAGCAACTACATTTATTTATTTAGAAAATATTTTATTTATTATTTTTCTTTTATGTGTATGAGTGTATTACCTTAATGTACACTTACATACCTTAATGTATGTAAGTGCATCTGTGTCATGCAGTGCCCACAGAGGTCAGAAGAGGGTATCAGATCCCCTGGAAATGGAATCATAGATGGTTGTTAACTGCCATGTGGGTGCTGGGAATTGAACCTAGGTCCTCTGCAAGAGCTGCCAGTGCTCTTAACCACTGAGCCATCTCTAGCCCCTTATTTTTATTTTTTAATGTATATTTCAACTGGATTTTTGCACACTTCATGCAAAAACCTCATAATCTTATTTTAACCAAATATGCTACAGTAACTTTTTAAAGTATTTTAAATTAATAATGACTGAAATTTTTACATGAAGTAGGATTTTTGTAATATTCTAAAAACTAGTTCACTGGTTCCTATTAATAGTCTATAAAGTTATAAGAAATGAATTAACATAAATTAAGTCTAATAGTCTAATGTCTTTCTTTTCCGTGGGAATTATTTGAATTTTTCACTTTCATCTGTATTTGCTCCTTACATCTCCCTGATAGAGCAAATCTAATATTCAAACCTTTAAACATATCCATTTATTTCCCCAATATTTCTTTTCCCTTTGTTATGACCTATCATTGATTCAAATAGTGTTTTCACCTGGCATTCAGTAAGAAATAGCTTGCAAATCAAATACATAAATCTGACTACTTTTCCTATTCTAGGACTCTTCATATTTTGCACTAGTCATTGTGTTGTCTGCATGCTTTTCTTCTGTTTTCTTTAACGCCCCTTGTCCCTAAAGTCTTATCCAGTTTGAAGCGCATTTCTGTAATGAAGATTTTCCACATAGAAAACACAAGTTATTGTGTCATTAAGACTTTTTGGAATAGATAATGCTTGATATCTTTGCCCAACTTGTTAGATTCAGGATAAAAAGAAAACAAACTCTCTTTTCTCAACAAATCAATAATTTATTGATATAGACATATTGTCCAGAATGTAATGAATATAATATACATATAACTCAAGTGATATGTAAGTATGATACAATAAATGTTAATTTATCAAGAACACCCTTGAGTGGGGTCTTTCAGGTTGGGAAAGATTTCTTTCTTGATTCTACTTTAGATTAGGTTCAGATCAAATAGCATTTTTTAAATTTCTTCACAATAGATATATACTTTGCTCAGGTAAAATATCTATTTGCTACACTGTGACTTTTGTGTATCTTTGTAACATAACAGGTTTCTTTGACTAACTGGTTCCACCCTCTGCAGAAGTAGAATTCAATAATGTTTATTGAATGAGACAAAATGTAAAATTTAAGTCATTCTAAAAGTTGATCTTTGTCTTATTAATGTGTTTTTTTTTTTCTTTAATTTTCAATTCAGGAATCTTGGCTCATGTTCCTTTTTATATTATATCCCACTGTTTCCATTTTCCTAGTTATTTTTTCCACAGATTCTTTTTTATTTTATGTACTAGGAAACATTATGTTACTTTTCATATCATTGAGGCATGACTGAGTAATTTAAGTGGCTGAAGTTTCTGAGCTAAACTGAAAACACTTATGTGGGAGATTCATAGCATCTTGGTTGTCTCCAGAATTAATGGGGACAGGGTTGCCTTTTCTTTTTTATTATTGGCATATATTTTATAGACACTCTTAAACTCTGTCTTTTTACATTCATTTTAATCGTTATATGCCTTTAGTAACTAATAAAATGTGCCAATAAAAACTGTAAAGATGATAGTGAATATCTCAAGTACTAGTCAGTCATTACAATAGTTTAAACCTGTATCATTCACCTATTTTAAATATTATATATTTAAGTAAATATATAAATATTTAAAATAAAATATTATATTTTAAATGTTAAAAACTCATGTAGCATATTTATTTATTTTAGAGAGTAATTTTCTATATAAAATAGAACAAAGACAATCATATAAATATTTTATTGAATGTATTATATACATTTTATTACAATAACAAATATAGTATTATATGTCAAGATGTGACTCGTACTGTACTGTCGAAAAGATAGGATTTTGATAAGCCTATAATTTTACAGTTAAGCTTGTTGATGATGAAATGAGATTATAGTATGCAGAAAGTATAAATATTTTATTTGGGAGTTAAAATGTATTTGATGGCCGACACAATTTTGTTTAATGAACATAAACTAAAATTATTTTGTTTCAAATTTTCCTTATCACTAATCATACTTAGTCATGAATCAAACATTGTACTGGGCATTGTTGATAAGAACCTGCCCAAAACAAACCTTAAACGAGAAGACAATTTATTCTCAATCAGGTAATCACTCAGGCAATGTCATACAATGTATTATTGATCAACCTTTGCTTTTGTATTTAGCTAGAGTTTTAAGTGAATTGCCTAAGAGAAAAAATATTGTCATATTTTAGGATTTCTGTTACCATTGATCAAAAATAAGATCTTGTTGAATTGGAAGCTATCTACATTAAATGCATAAAAAATATTTTCTCCTTTCATTCGTAGGTGAAAGGTCTTCAATGTGAGTTTGAACACAGCAGAGAAAAAGCACCAATGGTGTTTATCTTAGCTATACACATTTTAAATGTCTCACAAAGAGCTAAGTTGTACATGTGAAATGAACATTAATGTATTATGAACCTATGAAACAAGTGTTAATTTTTAATAAATTCAACATAAAATATACACAACTGTCTTATGTATAAAGTAAAAAATCTGGCCCCAAAAGCACCTAATGTAGCCCCATTTTAAGTCTGAGTGTCTTAGTATCTGAAAATACTAAGTTTAAATAAAAACTGCCGTGGAAGACATCTTGCACTGGTGCACAAATTAAAAAAATATAATATCTTTTGAGAAGTGTCCTAGACAAAGTGTTCACAAATCCATTTGAAGAAAAATGCATATGTATTAGGCATTATAATCTTCCATTTCAGTGAATTACATTCTGTAATCCTTCATTATATATTGAAGGACAAAGCATAGCTTTCCTTTGTAGCATTTAGGTCAGCAGTGATATCTGAGCAATATAAATGAAGCAAGAGAATAAATGAATATATATTCTGGACATATTTTATCTCAGTGGTTAGTTTGGAAATATTTTATACAAAGACGTTTTTCCACTTCAAACATGTCTGAATTGCCCAGGACAACAAATATTTTATTGTTTATAAACTACAGTAAAAAAAAAGTTAAATAAACTTGATATTTAGAAAATTTCTTAGAATTCATTCTTACATGGACTTTTATAATCTTGACGTCCCTGCCCTGAAAAGCTACAATGTCCAGATTCTTAATTTACTCAATGATAGTGAAAATTCCTTTAGTAGAATGATATCATGTGAAATATGTTTTAAACGAACATTCCCAAGATATTACAATATAACTTACAGCTGAATCATTAATTTAAGGTTCTTCTTTTAACAGCTTTTCCTCATTTTGAGTAACATATTTCACTCCAGCCTCTTCATCCCATCATGTCCTTACTAAGGATGGAAATCGCCAATCACTCTGGCTATCTTTTTTAGGCAATTAGGGCCGTTTCTTTTAATCAAGAAATAGGTGGACTTGCAGAGTCAAGAGCATAGTTTTGGAGGAAGACAGACTTGGGTCTGATTCATAACTCTTCACGGAAACCAGTGAACCATTTTAATTATGTCAGCTGAATTTCAATTTTCTCTTCTGTAAACTTCTTGGTTGGCTGTTTTTTGAAGGTTAGTGATCACATGAATCACCAGATGTAATTTAGAATTAAAGACACAAAAATTCAACTAAATTTTAGTATAATGCCAAGAACATAATTTACAATTAATAAATGAGTAATAAGATAATCCTATTATCAGGCTTGTACTAGAACCTAAGCTCTGTGGAGCCTCGTTTGTTTCAATCACTCTTACACTATCCACACTGTGCAGGAGAATATTTAGCAAATTAAAAACAAAGATTGACTAAAGAAGTAAGTTAGTCAATTATTTGGCTGGTAAGGTGATTACTGATCAGAAAGGTGCATTTTCTGAGAATTGCAAATATTACTGTTGGCACAGTAAGGGATTAGTAGCTGTTTTTTTTTCTCTTCAAAAATAACACTTGAAAATCACTGCTATGTACTGTGAACTCCAAGGTAAATCACCAACTTTGAATGCCATTTTGATATAATTAGCCTGTGTGTATGTGATTATACATACACACTTAAAGCAAGTGTGTGCATATGCTTTATAGGTGGAATAATATCTGAATGCTATGGATTTTAATGTACATACTTGTTTTGTTAATCATGTCCGTATCTCTCCATTTTGATTATCAGATGATAATTATAAGTCCAGATCATAATACCACAACAGAAGAGGAGAGTTCTGATGTTATATTATAATATCAGAATCTTCTGCCTCAAACTTAAGACTGTACCCTAGAGTCATTCTGACTAACTTTCCTATTCCGAATTTCCCAGGCCTGTTAGATCCCAGGAAAGCCACTTACATGTGAGGTAAAGGTTGTACCTTAGAACTTAAATAATGTTTAGTAATAATTTCTTCAGTTATGTAGATGTGTTCATTTCCAACACAGACTCTTCAGTAGCATAAGTATCAGTGACTATCAGTTGATTCTTTGGGGGCACAGCACTTTAGTGTTCATAGTGTGTAAGGGTTTGTGTCAGCATGTGCACACACTGGGACAATGTCTCAGGATTAAGAGTGAGAAAATACTCCATTAAATGTGACTTTTTTCTGACTTGAAGTTTAGTTCGTTTTATGTTGCCTTGGTTCATTGCTTCTGACCTTTTGAGAGCCTGATTATTATGCCTTGCAGGTTCTGGCAGTTCAAAACTCTCTTCTCAGTTCCAGGTATTTTGTTTGGAAGAGTGCTGAGCTGAATGAAACCATAAAAGCATTTTAGACTATATATTTTTGATGCCACTTTAAGATCTTCTTATGGGGGTCTGGAGAGATGGCTCAGTAATTAAGAGCCCTGGCTGTTCTTGCACAGGATCAGTGTTCGATTTCCAGCACATACATGGCAGCTAACAACTGTCCGTAACTCCAGTTCCATGGGATCCAGCACCTTCTTCTGACCTCCCCAGGCATTGCCTGACATAGGTGCACTTGTATACATGCGGATAATACACTCATATACAAAATTAAAAATGATGAAATATTTTTTAAAAGATCCTCTTATGTATCAACCACTTGTAGTTTTCAGATGTGATTATTTCAAAAGACCTACTTCCACTTATTCTGACAGCTTCAAATAAAATGTTTGAAAAAGGAAGTTTTTTTTCTGGCTTCAGCCTCATCTGTTTTAAATAGTAAAACCAGCCAATTAGTAATTCTGAGTTACAACTAGTAAGTTCCAGCTGATATAGAAAAATCGGTCACTTCTTTGCTCTCCCAAATTCTCTGCATCTTTTCCTAAAACTATAGTAAGCACAATGAGAGAACTCATGTGCTTTCCAATTGCACCTCGACTAAGTATTTAACGGCCTCTCGTTATATCAAGACATCTGAACATCAGCGAGACTCTTTCTGTAGAAGCACAGCCAAGATAACACTTGCTTGAAAATTGATTTAATGCTTGAGTATATTCTAATATTGATATTACTTCTACCTAGGGAGCCTCAAGAGACCAGAGAAACATGCTTTAAGCCTGTTTTCTACATATGCCTAGCTAATTACACTGTGCTCTGATTCACTATGTATGCACCCGGTGTTTACTTGCAATCACCCGTCTTGCTGAGTTGTTGAATTAACCAAAACAAGTGTACTCTTGAGAAATCAAAGCGTCCGCAAAGGAATATAACGCTTAATTCTCCAACAGAATTTCAGAATAAAGTGCATTCAATGTGTTAAAGACTCTGATGGTCTCCAGCAACAAGAGGCAATTTTTTTTTTAATTAAAACTTCAGCTGTTATGGAAATCATAGAAGCCCTAGTTAATACAAACTTATTTTGAAGTTACAGAAATGCTCCCTTCAAATTTGTTTTTATTTACTTTTATAACATTAGTCTTGTTTTATTTTGTCTATCTGGGCCATACTATAAATCTTATTATACTGCAAAAATTTCAAATTGATAACTCTGAGTAAGGCAAACTGATTCTTTCCTAAACATGCATTGGTTTAGGACACCTTTCCGAAATATTCATTCACCTTCTGTGCAAAGAATAAAAGATACACAGATATGAACATAGTCGCAAGTTCACCAATAATTTGAATTTTACAAAACCTGCAGTTAAAATTCTCGGGAATTACTGTGCATGTCCTTGATTTCTGCTTGCTGTAGTCTTTTGCATCCAAGTTTTTTTTTCCCCCAATTAGTTTTATGTCCAACACAGTAAATATTACATTTTTCCATTCATCAAGGCAGACAGATAGAAATAACTGTACTCCCTGACTGTGGGTTGCTTCTTCCCACCATCCCTGCACACTGGATGTTGAGGCAAGATTGGGAGACTGAAGCCAGTCTAGACTACATAACAAGTCTTTGCAAACCTGGGCTACAAGGAGACCACTCACAGAACTAAATAAATTTCTTAATTATATAAAATGAAATTTAAAAATGTACTCCTTTGTGGAGAGATACATACACCTTTCTGAAGTATTTCCAGGTCTAATAAAAGTTTTCATCTTTTGAGACAAGTTCTCGTTTTCATCTTTTGAGACAAGTTCTCGCTATGTAGCTCAGGCTTGCATGCAACTCATTCCATAGTCTGGGTTGGCCCCAAATTTATGGTGATTTTCCAAGTGGTGGGATTACAGGTATGGGACACCATATCTGGCCTCAAGGTTATTTTTGTTTCATTAAATTTTTCAACAAAACAAGTAAAAGGATAATAATGAATATTTAGAGTTTCTCAGTTTCTTCAAAAATGATTGGTCAACTTCATCCATTCAAACATAATTTCAGTAATCATTCAAAATTTACAAAGATCTGGGGCTGGAGAGATGACTCAGCAGTTAAGAGCACAGGCTGCTTTTGTAGAGGACCTGGTTTGGTTTCCCATACCCACGTGGCAGCTAACTACATCTGTCACTCCAGTTCCAGGGGATCCAAAAGCCTCTTCTGACCTCCACAGGCACTGTACTGAAGGACAGGGGTGCACTTACATGCCTGCAGGCAACGCACTTATATACGTACAATTAAAACAAAGTTTACCAAGATGCTACAGCAGCCACATCCCATGCAAGCCAGGGGGGAAAAGAGGTAAACAAGACAAAACCCTTGCTCCCAAAGAATGGCAGGAGCATCGTCATGGACATGCACAAATTTAAAATAATTCAGTAAATCGCATACCCAAGTATATTATTAACATTATGGGAAAAAACATAAGAAAAATTTCTGAGCAACAGGTAGAAAATTAATTTTAGATATACAAGAAGGCAGGAACCTCTTCGAGGTGCAGGAAGTTGTGCTGAATAGGGCAGGCAGTCAAGGTAGCTGTGGCCTGGATCTGTTTATTTCATGCTGTATGTAAGGAAATGTAATGCAACCTACTATGGCTTTTTAAGTGGGGAAGGGGTACATTTTTATTTTGAGAGACAGTGAGTTCATGGTAGTATGGAGAACACAGATGGCTTACTAATTGCCCACAAACAGTATAGAAGATGAGCCAAAAATCTGTCTGCAGATTTAAGCTACAGACCACTTGACTCCCAATACCTTGTCTTAAGGACAAGGGTAGATGGCTTTATGAGATACTCCAGTGTTTCTGTGATAACAAAACCTGATGGAAGGGAGGAAAGATTTATTTGGGCTTCGGGTTTCATTCTGTCACAGTGAGGGAGATGGGACAGAGCTCATGGCAGTTGGAGGTTGAGGAAGTTCTTCACATCATAGTAAGCCAGGATGCAGTGAGAATAACCAGCATAGGCTGGGGTACTATAATATTCCACCTTCCCCCTAGTGACCTTATCACCCAGCAAAGCTCTTCCTATCAAAAGTTCTACAGTTTTCCAAAACAGTGACAGCAGATGGTGAACAAATATGATCAAAGTGAAGCAGGAGGGCACATTCCAGATGCCTCAGGAAGCCTGAACAAGAGAAAGAGTTTGTGTCATGTGTCTGATCATTCTTTCCTTGGGTGAGACACTGAGAGACAGGTTGTAAATGTGGATTGGCCCTTGAACTTTAAAAACATATTTGTATCAAATATAGAAGTTAGGGCATATGTTTTTATTCACAAGGTGAATTGGGAGAGATGAAGAGATGTAAGCAAGAGATATAATGTGAGACAGACGAAAGACACAGAAAGAAAACAGGATCATGATAGAAAAACTGAGCTTGACTGGTTGCTTTTCTTAATGTTACAACAAGTACGGAAAACATCAGTTTTAGGCAAAATTGCCACTTTTATAAAAAGAAATATAAGTAACCAGAGATTTCATTTAAAGTTGGCTGTCTATAAATAAAACTGTTATATATGGGACGGCTTAATTTAAAACTAAAAGCAACACATAAGTTTGGTTTGGAGGCTTTTATCTGTTATGCTTTTTTTTCCTCAAATAGAGGCTGCCTGATATTCATTTTACTTTTTTGTTGATTTCACCTTTATGTTAATACCAGAGATTATTGGGAAAAAAAATCAAACACAAACAAACAAAAAGGCCACGAATTTATATATTTAAAATGATTAATGGATTTTTATAGCTTTACTATTAATAGCATCCAGAAAAGAGAAAAATAATCAGAATTTCAACCTTCAAAATTGTATTATGAGTATAAAACTAAAAGTGGACCTCTTCATTTTGACTAGTATCAACAAGAGAGTTGTATAATATATACAGATAATGATGATCATGTGGGGACTTGTTGAAA
Organism: Eospalax fontanierii; assembly: GCA_035773235.1. NCBI lineage: Eukaryota > Metazoa > Chordata > Mammalia > Rodentia > Spalacidae > Eospalax > Eospalax fontanierii. The sequence continues at coordinate 26,564,295 of CM069530.1, forward strand.
TCCTTGAATTTGTGCTGGCTTGCACAAGATAGACCAATAGGATTTTCATTGTTAATTTGGAAAGAAAAATATAGTTTGTTTTTGAGGGAGGAACTCATTCATTGCAGTGTTGGGGACGGAACCCACCAGCTTGTGCATGTCAAGCAAGTGCCCTACCCCTGAGCTACGTGACAGCCATAGATGCATGCCTCGAGTATCATTTCTTGCCTATTTTTCCCATCAACACTTTTAATAATGACATAATGGAGAGAATGATGGAGCATGCCTTTAATCGCAGCACTCGGGAGGCAGAGGCAGAGGGATCTTTGTGAGTTCAAGACCAGCCTGGTCTACATGGCAAGTTCCAGTCCAGCTGGGATAGGAAGACCCTGTCTCAAGAAGTAAACAAAAAGAAAAAGAAAAAATTACACAGTGTACTTAAGTCCCTCTGCCATCCTCCCAGCCCCATCTAGGACTTATTTTAAATATGGAATTAAACCAAACAGGTATAATGTACTTCTCAATATTCTAAGTAAATATTACAAAGATGTGATTTTATTGCCAATTCCGGCAGTTTTTACTATGCTGGTCCCTAGATCCATCACAGCTGAATTGGGTGGTGTACATTTTTACATTTACATTAAATGGCAGTCTTGTTAGTTTGCAAATGTTGAATTTTCCTGTCTGTTATAAACATGAAGACTGCAGCCACCCAAACAGTTCTGCCTTTGAAAAATTACATATTATGGATCATCTTCTAGTGCAGTGGTATCTATATGTGCTCTGCAGACGTGAGTGTTGAGAACAATCCTATTCTTTCTTTGCATTCACAGCAGTCTCTCCTAGTGAAATTCACTCTCGAAATGTAACTCCCAGATGTTTTCTTTGGAAAATCTATACTGACTCCCATTACCGTTACTCAAGGTAGAAATGAATGGGGAAAATGAATGTTGTAATTATGTGATTATGGCAGTATAAATTATTGCCATTTTATGCTTAAATATGGTTCATTTTCTTGCATGCATATTATTCTGTTGTGTAATTATAAAATTAAAACGTTTTTATTAAACATCTTCAAGCTGATAGAAGAACACCCAGTGAAGTTTTTGGAAGTTATCTTTTTGTAAATTTCTCCACTAATGGAATGTCACCGTCCTTTCACAAATCTGTTTGGAAGGAGGAGAATGTAGGGAAGATGTCTAAGTCCTTTGCCTCCCTGCCCTAAACTACCAGGACCCCCTCCTTTTATGTACTCTCTCAGTCACAATAAACAGTAAAATAACCAGGGTTAAAAAAAATGGCCATTTGCTGCTCTGGGTAAGTAGTTGGAAGTGATCCCAGAAGTTGCAGGCAAGTCTGCTTGTCTAAAGTCACTGCTAAAAATTCTGGACAGGAATTTTGATGAGGTGTTACAATAACATTGTAACTCAATCTGTCCTTAAATCAGTCTCCTAAACTCTCACAGGTAGGGTCATTATTATTGTTAGTTCCTTTTTATGGTGTTTCCCCTGGAGGAAGGAAAAACAGCTCCTGTATATATTGAGAGCTGTAGCCTAGCCACTGAGACCAGAAAACAGAGCCCCCTCACAAATGTGAGGGTAATTTTTTGCTAAAATCCAATTTGGTGATACTGGTAAAATGAAAAGTAGTATGTCAGGAGAAGGCAATATTTTAGGAATTATCTCTTTAAGATCAAGAGCTATTAGCTGAACAAATACTCAGTAGGCAGTGACAATACAGAGTCCCATGCTCAGAGTGCCACAGGACACTGAAAATGTATGACAATGGCTCTTAAAATTGATTTGTAATCAGCTGGGAGCTATGGCAGGTTCCTATGGACACACAGGAAATTCAAAACTGTCCTTTAAACAAATACCTAGCGTTTCTTTGTGCTTGCTGCTATTTCAACATGGAAAGTGCTTCTGACTTCCAAACTCAAACCTTTTCACAAATCTTCTTTCATGACTTTCCCACCACTACAGTCTTCTTCTTGGAGTCCCAAAGCTAAAATTTTAGCACCTAAGTATTTGGTATGTTTTGATTTTCCAGCAGAATTTAAACTTCCTGATGTTAAGCATTGCAATATATATATATATAGTTGATATATATAGTTGATATATAAGCATGCATATATATATATATATATATATATATATAGTTGATTCCACAGAACTTTGTCAGTCATATACAATTGCTGAAAAGATTTGATAGTTAATAGACTGTACTTAGAATTAACAACCTCATATTTTTCACAAGTTGGGAACAAGTCCTCAACCAACTTTTCTTCCTTTATTTCTTCCTTCCCTCCCTCCCTTCCTTCCTTCCTTCCTTCCTTCCTTCCTCTGTTTCTCTGTTTCTTTCTCATAAGTGTTATTGAATTTAAAGAGGTTCAAAGAAATATGGAAGAAGAAAATAAATCTGTACCCATGTTCGTAGAGCTAATCACTATGCTTTTAATGATTCAGAGTTAATCACATCACTTTTATTTATAATATAATTATAGGGGATAAAGAGTTAGATTAGTTGGTAGTTACTTTGTAAGTGCTTTTGGAAAAAGAAAAGTGTTGGGTCTTAATTACTTTGAAGTAACATCAAGTCTATGTTCAAATTGGTTTGAAAATACCAAACTATAGAAAAAGAACACAATTAATTATCTTTGAATAGTATGAAATGATTTTTTTCAGCTTAAAAACAATGTTGACATTTTTTTTTAACCACATAAAAATCAAAAGCATTAGGCTGGACATGGTGGCACATGCTTTTAATCCTAGCACTCAGGAGACAGAGACAGGCTAAACTCTGTGATTCTGAGGACAGCCTGGCCTACATAACAAGTTCCTGAACAATTGGGGCTACATGGAGACCCTATCTCAAAAAGACAAAAAAAAAAAAAAAAGAAGAAGAAAAAGAAAGGCAACAACATGATGTATTAATATGAATACATAGCAAAGTAAGAAAGAAAGGTCTTTTCTGAGAAAAGGGATAATAGCTTTAATATATAAGGGGCTTATAGTATTTATAAGTAATCATGACCTCCCTCATGTCCTGGGAAAGGAAATAGAAGAGTTCACCAAAGAATATAAGAAAAGAAAAATGTAATGCATTGTTTCTATATTAATAAAATAAATACAAATTAGATATGAGGTGAGATATGTTCTTCGATTAAACATATACATTAAAAATTAAGCTGGATCCGTAAGAAATGAATTGCTTTTTTTTTCTTCTTTTAAGTAATCCACCATTTTCTACAATTTATGCCAATCGATTGTTCCAGGAGATGATCGACTTACAATGTGAAAATCAGGCAGTGCAAATGCACTGGATCTGAAACATTATACATTTTTGTGTAGCCATTTGATCATATTCATTTGTGGATATTTTGTTTAAATAAGAATATTTTTGATGGTTTCTGGTCAAGAATCAATAAAACACAGGAAGAGGAAAAGTATGGAACATAGCCTACTATTTTATGAACTTTAGAAGACATTTGAAAGATGAAGCTTAGGCATTATCAGGCCGAGTTCTTTGGTGTATGTGGGGTGCATATTTATGCTCACGTGGATACCTTCTTGTTTGTGGGGCAGAGCTCTTGAACATTCATGTAGTAGCTCTTGTGTGTGGAAACCAGAAGGCAGCGTTAGATGTCATTCCTCAGGAGCTTTTCCCCTAGTTTTGTTGTTATTTCAGACAGGGCCTCTCACTGAGATCTGAGCTTGCCAGCTAGGCTAGGCTGGCCAGGCAGCTATCTGCCTGTCTCTTCTTCCCCAGCAATGGGGCTCCAGGTGCACGCCATCATGGGCAGCTTTTTCACATGGATTCCATTCTGGGGGTTGAAATCAGGTTCTCATGCTTATGTGTCAAGTTCTGTATGGACTAAGCTACCTCGACAGCCCTTGGGGTCTTTATTCTAGTATTTTCACTGTAGACTCCCTTTTTAAAATTAAATATTCAGAAACTGAGGAAAGGTACAAATAGAATTTAATGTACTCATTATTGAATTAAAATGACCTTAATTGCATACATATTCATTAATACATATTAATGTAATGTAGTTCTAAGCATTTTCAGACACCTTGAATTTTAAAGAAATTAAAAGAGCAAATTGCAAACATAATTGCAAATTTGATGTTGTCCTATTGCAAATATAAATTTATGTATACATTTTACATATATTTGGTGGAAATATATCTTAAAATTCAATGCATTGTACTATAATTGTATGTATACATAAATAATTATGTGTTTATATTTGTGTGCATGTGTAATATAATTCCTACATTTTCTATTATCTAGATCTTTGTTGAAGTGTATTCTGATTCAGTAGGCCCATGAAGTGGTCTAAATATTTGTTTTCCTAATAATCTATCAAATGATGCTTTTGTTTGAGGTCTGTGAATCATGAATCAATGAATACAGATCTAAAGGATGTCACACAGTCACTGTAGTTATGTGGGATACTATTCCAAATTTTAAGTGAAAAAAGAAATGATAATACATAAAATGTTACTACATAAGACAAAGTAAATGCAGGTGTTTCCAAGTAGTATAATATACTTATTATTACAATGTCAGTAATTTGGAACATTGACTTTGCAAAGCTTTTATACATGAGCGTGCATAATATAGTTATGTGTATTATGTGTATGTGTATTTTTATTACATCACATTTAGGCTACTCTTGGAGTGTTCCTCTGGATTTTTATTGAGGATCTGACTTTTTTCTGGTCATAATGGAATATCCATTCTCATGAATAAATCTAATGAGACAATTGGAGACATGACTGATTACTTGGCAGAGAGCCCAATGTTCACTCAAGATGGTTGATTTAGAGTCATTTGCTACAATTACTTAAAAGACACTCTTCTTTAGGGTAGTGACAGAATCCACAGGAAAATCATTGTCTTTCTCACGTTAACACACACATGCACATACACACACAGACACATAAATCACACAGACACAGACACACACACAAAGACACAATTATACACACATACACACATAATAAAGTCAATTATTTTGTTTTAGTTTTCCTGGAAGCAAATTAAAATATTTCACATACCACAGTCTGGAAACTCATACAAGGAGCAAGAATGCATTTACATGCTCTTCTGTCATCTTTGCCAATGGAGAGTGAAAAATAGTTTCTTGGTCCTGATTGCACCAGACAGAATTCCTTTAAACAAACATCTGACATTTTCTCACTTTAATTGACTCCCCATTTGATTTGGTATTTTTCTGTTCAGGGCAGTAAATTGTAAAATATAAACAATACTTTAAATTTTTCATCATTTAAAATAGGAAAAAATGACGATAATGTTCCAACTTTCCATTTAATATGGGAGAACATTTAATATCACTAGGAAAACTGAATATTGATTGAGAATAACTTATAAGTGATGGAAAAAAGTAATTTGTTGAAACAATGAAAACAAGAAATTCTGTCTCCTAATCTTTTCCCCAAATCTCTACATTAGAAAATTTTAGATTGATTTAATTCTGACTACACCATAGGTGCTTTTTGTAATATAAAATGAAAAACAGATTGTTCTTAATTTTGAAAATATTATTTATACACCCTTTAGGTAAATAAAAAGATATAAAATACTCGATTGAATCCTTAATTGGTAACAAGTGTTAATAATCAGTTTTCCAAATTTTAACATTATCGTAAATAGAGTGCAAGGTAGCAATTATGTCTGTAAAATATTTATGCATTTTCAGAGTGTGTAAAATTCTCCTAAGAAAAATGGAATAATTGCATAGTAAATTTTAATAAATATATTTGTTATATTAAATGCATTTAATATGCATACAATAAATTAACATATTTAAAATAATCCATCAAATATTCCATTTTAATGTGTGTGAGTTTCCAACATCAATTTCTTTAGTCAAGAAATAAATTGCAAACTGGCCATACAAAAATATTTTCATGTATGTGTTTATAAAACATGTTATTTACATGAATAAAGTCATTCCATAAAACACAGAATATGATTGTAGAAAGAACTTCTAGATGGCAGAATCTTTAACCTTACTATTTGAACCATTTTTAAGCTCATTATTATAAAAATAGAACAGATACTTGTTAGAAAAGGTAGCATGATGTTCATAATAAAGGACAAAGTAAAAATGATATTTTCTGATAGAAGATTAGTAAGTTTGTATGTCATGACATCATTTTTATCTTGTCATTATCATATTCATTTGATTTTTTTAATCTTCTTTTAAATCTTTGTCAAAAAAAAACCTTCTTGGCAATACATTGACAAATATTTTCTTAATTATCATTCCGTTCCAGGCTAATTCTCGGTGATAACTGCTACAGAATGTTAGTAAAGGAGGTTTCTACAAATATTATCCTGGATAATGTAATCACACTGTATTAGAAGCAGTGTATTAATTCCATTCCTCAGGCTAGAATAAAGCATTGTTAATAGCTTTCATCCTGAAATTTCTTTCAGCTTGTGGTCTCTGACACATTAATAACTACACTGTTGTTCAAAAATGAGAAAAATCGGGCTGTAGAGATGGCTCAGTGACTAAGAGCAGTGGTTGCTCTTGCAGCAGATGCAGGTTCAGTTTCCAGCACCCACATGGTAGCTAACAATTGTCCCTAACTCCAGTTCCAGGTCTGATGCCCTTTTTGATTTTCACAGACATTGCACAACACAGGTGCTCTTACACACATGCAGGCAATATACTCATATACATAAAATAAAATAAACATAAAATATTTTTAAAATTTAAATGTGGGCAGAAGAACACTGCATAACTTAATATTGATTTTAAAATAACTGGTAAATGAACTTTACCTTTTTAATGATTTATTAAAATGTGAGTGTCCCAATCTTTGTATAATCAAATAAAAATGTTTTGCTAAAATAGTTCAGCTGAGATTTGAAAGTTTCAACTGTGAAATACAAAACTGAGACTCTTCTCATGATAATTAGAGGACAGTGAAAGTGGACTTTGGTCATATGATGTATTGATGTATAATTACTTTTAATTATACAATAAAAGAAAAGGAGTCATAAGAAGGTCAACTAATTTAGGACTCAACTCAAGATCTGCAGTTTAGGTAGAATTAAAATTGTCTTTACAAACCCATACTATCACAAATTCTCATAACTGGCTCACTACTTCATGTCTGGACAAAACTTTGTAAACTGTTACCTGGACCATTGATAGTGAATAGGATATAACATAATATAATTTCTATGGCACTAACTCTAAATATCTAGTGAAGCACTATACTTGAAAATACTCCAAAAACTGTAAAAAAGGACTCATATGGGAGCAAAAGAGAATTAAGCCAGACAGAAATGTTCAGCCCAGTGGGGTCAATCAGATAAAGTCAGCTCTTTCAAGGTCGTTCTTACAAGGTGGTATTCCGGTATCTGTCCTAGAGAAAAACATAAATGGGAGCTCATGCCACACATAAAGAAACAACTTTCACAGCTACTATTTTAAATATCTCAATGCTTTCTGATAGTACAGGATAGTTCCATCTCTGAGATGGGATCAGCAGAGGTTTTTCTGTTCAGTGCTTGGCTCATGTCCTTACTCAAGTGGACAGGGGCTGTGGATTGTATTGGGATGCTGTGAGTTCTCTCAATATATCACAGTATCCTCTTTTAAACAGCTCTATCACTGCATGTGTGTTTTTTATAGTCAGAAGCATTTAAGTGCTTCTAAATCTTCAGTCATTCTGTTCCCATTATACTGATTTTATGATATCACATAAAACTATCAAAACCTTAAGCCATTAGATTGAGGCAGTGTCAACAAAACAGAATCACCATGCAAGAAGACAGTCAGGGGAGAAGCTTCAGGAATAGTTCTCACATGCTTCTTTGGATAAGCTAGTATTTAGAGCCAAGAAGCCAAATATTGATGGAAGAAATTGTGCTTTCTAATTAATGTGATTCTTATGTGTATTCTTTTCAACACATAAAGGACAAAACACTGTACGCTGATTTCCTTTAAGAACCATAAGTCAATATTCCAGTAAGCATCTGCATCTATGTTCTCAGAGACACGGATGACCAGACACTTTCTGTGGATGTATTTACAAAACAAATCACATATTTAAATATATTTAGTGAGAAAAGTTAATGCAAGATTCATCATAGTCCTATGTGTTGTTAAAATTGGGCAAGTAGGTATTGAATTATGATTCTTTTTTGATATTTAATTATTTTTTTCATTTGAGTATGAGTGTATTGCCTGCATGTAGGTAAGTATACCTGTGTCGTGCAATGCACATGGAGATAAGAAAATGTTGTTGGATCCTCTGGAATTGGAGTTATGGACGGTTGCTAGCCACCCTGTGGGTGCTGGAAACCAAACCCAGGTTCTCCACAAGAGTAGTCAGTGCTTTTTAACCACTGAGCCATCTCTCTAGTCCTTCTCTATTCTAGATGAGATAAACGTTGCATTCTGTTAGTTATACATGCATTTCTTTGCATAGGGAACACTTTATTAAAGTGTAACAGCTTCGTATTATTTATTGTCGTTATAACATTACCACTACATCACCATGACTATGCCATAGCTAACATTTGGGAGACTGATCTCTATGCTCTATGAGAGAATTTATGGAAGATATTGTCTTATACCTGAAACTCATCTGGCATTGTTACAAGGTATTGACTTTTTTATAGTAAGTCAATGATTATTACATATCAGAATATCCTAATTGTATTTAACGTATCATTGAAGCAGACATAAATTTTTACTGAGATGTATTACATTATCATTAATAAACTTCTTTCATTCATACACTAATAAAACTAGTTCTTTCCTGAGTTTTATTTTTAGGCTTAAAAATCTCAGAAAATATCTAAATTTCCAGACTTGTTACTGTAAAGCTACTCAATTACTGAAATAAAGTAAAATTTTCAAAATTATAAACCAATTGCTCCACCTGTTTTCCAAAAGCAGAGTGCAAAGGTAAACTCATAACTGTCTTTCTGAAAGTCAGTAATGAGATGGACACCATATTTTTCAGTCATCGTACTTGCCTTTATCTGCTCCAGCTCTTCATTGTAAGTGTATTTCTGTTTTTATATAGGCTAAATTGTCACAAAGGGAATTCCTAAATATCTGGATGGGATGTAAAAACTGGTAACCAAAAGAAATGAACAGACACACACACACACACACACACACACACACACACACACACACACACTACTTGCCTTCATGCAAATTGAAGTGAGCTAACTAGAAAAAAATAATTGGAAAAAAAAGCTTATTTGCGGGGCTTTTATTGTTGTTCTACCATAGTGGCTGTACTAGGAATCTTTTTGTTGCTTATTAAATTAATATTTTGCCTAGAGAAATTTAATGCTCATCTATCATTATTCAATTGCCAAGAGAATATCTATGAAGGTTTTAGAAAGGTTTTGACCAAAGGTGTAATATGTAGTATTACTAATATTTAAAACATTAGCCACTGAAAACTTTTGTCCCCCTTTTTTATCCTTGAGCATTTCTAGCTTCAGTAGCTCCACACACTTAAATCAAATAAGTTATTCAGTATGTGCACTGATTTCATAAGCTTTAATTAATTTTTCAAAACTAGAACATCTTGATGTCTCAGTACAACTTACTTTATAAATTTAAAGCTTAAATTTAAATTACTATATTATTTTAATACTTTCGTGTATTACTAGTTTAACAAGCCATAGCACATGCTATAGAAAACTTGACATTGTCTTTACTTAAATGAACATAATAATGATAACATGATTTTCATTGTTATTATCTTGAATTTGACACCAGTTTCATTGACTGCAAAAAATTAAAGAAAATAAGACACATCTGAAATTGTAGTAATGACCACAGTCTGTGATAATTTGACAAACATTGTAGGAATATTTATGCTCTTATATAATGCAGAATTGTTTCGAATTGAATTGGGATTGGGATTTGTCATGTTAATTAGCTGTATAAAGTTGCATACATTATTTAAATCCTCTATTCTTCCTTCTTTGTCTCTTGCAAATTTGAAATACAATATGTATCTCATTTTGTTTATTTTTGTTTTGGTTTTGTCTTACAATACTGGAAACTTAGCAGAGAGTATAGGATATACTAGACAATAAATATTATATTATTGTTATGATTTCTATATTTAAGAAAGTACAAAATATCTTAATGGAGTTGACTTTGGAGATTTCTTCTCCTCTTCTCTATATCAAATACTGCTCTCTCTTTTTTTTCCTTCCTTCCTTCCTTCCTTCCTTCCTTCCTTCCTTCCTTCCTTCCTTCCTTCCTTCCTTCCTTCCTTCCTTCTGCCTAATGCAGGCTTAAACTTGCCTTGGGTGCTGACTAGGAAGCAGATTTATTCCAGGCATAGATGGACATGTGCAGTGGTGTGGATGTAGACAGTATTAGGAACAACAAGGATCTGGGCCCAGATGCAGTGTTTGTGTGAGGGTGCCAGACAACTTCAAGTGGCAGCCAAGGAAAGCTTGGATCCCTGTGGTATTGAAGGTCAGCATAGAATTCTTTATCCTTCATGAGTAGAAGTCCTATACTTCAAATCAATTCAAATGCACTGAATTTCCATATTTTACATTGTGGTAAAGTCAGTCAAGTAATTTAGGTGGAATATGCTTATAAATTTAAATTTGTTTTGCATCCAAGGACCTAAGTAATGTTGACAGAGAATAAAAAGGAAGAGAACATAGCTATTTTTTATGTCTGGCCTATGTGTGTTCTTCCTAATATATTATCCATAAAGTAGGGAAAGAAGGTGCAATTTAGGCTTGAGTAGTGTAAGATTCAGTTTAAGTTTGGAGGATTGCCATCAAGGCTCTTTAACATGGAAAATGAAAGACCAGATTTCCCACCTATGCTAATATGGTTTAAAAGTGATATATTTTAATATAAATTTCAAAAACATGGTATGCTACCACAATGTTCACAAAGAAAAATACTATTAATAATAAGTGTACTTACTGCTAAAATTCAGTTTCTTTGTTCATTAGAAGATTGTTTCTTTCTGCTAATTATCCTATTCATGCTTTTTATTTCTTTCCATTAAGTGGAGTTAGGAGAGCAAGGCTGAATTCTTTAGTTCCGTGTAAGGCTTCTTACAGCACAAACTCAGTACATTGAACTTCAGATTCTCTCTCTTTGGCAAAGGAAAAGCCATGCTTCCCACAAATGTTAAAAACAACAAAAGACATAATTATGTAAACTGCTTAACTGGCTATTGAATATCAATAATCCAAAATGAAAAAATATTGAAATTAATAGTCATGATATTCACAAATACTGAGTGCTGGTATAAACAGGCAAAGCCTCATGAGCACAGTGTAATCTGTATTTGATATGAAAATATGATATACTTAATAAGGATACTTGTTTAATTAAAATGAGATAACACTGAGGCAGTGGAAAATATGAAAGAGAAAACCATACTGCTGAGTATTGCATATATTTGAGATAACAAGGAAGTTTAATTATATGCAGTGGATTTGTTTCACTAGGAATGTTGTAATCAAATCTTTGAAGACCTCAAAAGCTAACATGAAGAATTTAGATTCTATTTGTTACGTAGTGGTATCGGGTCTATTAATGATGTTTGAACAATGGAGAATCATGGCACTGTGGCAACATAACACATATACTAGCCTTAAAATAAGCTATATTAAGGTGTAGATCAAAGGAAACTACAACTGATAATGACTAAGAAGAATGAAGGGAAGAAAAAGAAAAAAAAATAAAAATGATTTTGGATTTTGATTTAGGACAGATAATTACATATTTTATAATCCCTTATTGCTATGTTTAATTTCCTTATTGCTATGTTTCATTCTAATAATATATGGAAGAGAAAGAAATTGGAGAGCAGGAATTACACACTCAAATGTGTACCTGGGCCATACAGATAACACAAGAGGACTATCATGATCCTGTTTGGGGGAAGATGTAGGAACCCTGCTCCAGTGAAGTTCTGTCCTTCATTCTGTTGTCAAGCTGAAATGTGAGCCCAGTTCTACATGATCTTTACATGTATCCAGACATTCAAGTCTGTCTGTATAAACTCTAATGCCTTATGATATTTGTCAAAAAATGTACTGGGTTTAAGTAATGTAGAGGCCGAACAAATACACACTGAAGCACTCAGCTTCTTGCAGACTTCCTATAGAAACTTCCTTGTGCATATACTTACCTAGCAGGTGAGATGTCACAGTCACAAGATTCTGCATTTTTCCCAGGCTTCAGTTGAGGCTGGCTCTGCTGGCCTGTGAATCACACCTTAAGACAGTAATAAACAGCTACAGTGATTGTCCTGTAACACAGTTCAGACACCTTCCAAATCAGATGAGGAGCTACAGGCAATCAATGGACACGGAGAGAGGGAGAACAATATTCCCCAGGGACCTTGATAGGTTCCCACTCCTAAATGGTCATCCCTAAACATGTATATACAAGAAACACTAAATGAACACAATAGAGCTAAATGAACAGTAAATGAATATATATGTATGATATATATATGATATATATATGTACATATATGTATGATATATATATGATATATATATGTACATATATATATGATATATATATGTACATATATATATGTATATATATATATATATATATATATTGTCAGAAATGTTTGAGAGGGAATTGGGGGCATCATAAGTGCTAGAGGTATTGAAAGACAGTAATCATACATGACATTTTCAAAAAAATAATAAATTTAAATTAAAATATCTGATCAGTACAAAGTACATTGTCATTTACTTAAGTGAATCAAGCTGTTCACAAGTTAATTTGGATATTTTATTCTTAAGCAGATTCTGTATGTTTGAGAACTTTAGTAAGAATGATATAATCATATGCCTTTACAAACTATATTTTGTATTCCTGGAAGATATGAAATTTGTCATTTAATCTTTATATCAGATTGACTAATTATAGATTCACTGCTTTTTTAAATCAGATGGACAGAGGTGTTTTGTTGTTGCTTTTTACAGTTAAAGTTTTCATCACAGCACTTCACAAAACATTTGATTTATTTAACCTCAAAGCAGAAATTGTAATTTATTCATAGTTAGCGTCCTGATACACACACACACACACACACACACACACACACACACACACACACACACCACACACACTAATCTGTTACAGCTTCCTAACTCAGAAGACTGCACTCCCTGTCTCCCACTGAAATAAGTGACCCTGAATGGATAGCGAACTGGCATGCAGAGAATGCAAGTCAGTTTTGAAAGCCAGAATAGTGCATTTTGGGGAAGGGGGAGACTGGATGTATTGAGAGTCTGCTCACAGCGTAATCTGCCACACCAGTGTCAGTGGCCTTGGCTTTCATTCCCAGCTTCTTTGGATGAGTCACAAAACTTTTTTGCCTTCTTCTGACTAGCCAAGGTATAATTTGCTCTAATAATCAAAACTTTGAATCATTATAGTTGTTGCTGATTCAGCTCTTTTCATGTTACGTTTTAAAGAGAGAAAAGTAAGTATGAGTCTTCAGGGAGAGCTCATATTGTTTGTCAGCCCTTTGCTTCCTTTCTTCAGTGTTTTGTTTTGCTTATAAAGGCTGCCCAGTGCATTCTCCCTGCCTTTCCCACTCTGAAAATTGCTTCCTGAGAATTCTTTATTAGCGTAGTAAGAGTCAAGGGGTTTTAGACAGGATTTCATTTTTTTTTAAAGAAAGAAAATCAGGTTTAATTGGGCACAGGGCAATTTGGAGAAACATAGCATGCACAGTGTAAAATTTTTGGCAGCACACGCTCTGAATCACTTCTCTAGCATTCTCCCATCTCTCTTTCCTCCTGGCTCCTCAGACAATCAGCTAGCTGTATGCTAGGTTGATTCCAAAGAATGGTGAATTGCATTTTGAATTAGAGCTACTAAGGAAAACCAAAGAAGTTGTAGCTCAAGACTGAGATGTGCAATAAGTCACATTTGAAGTAAACTTAAACATGTGTGGATTCTACAGTAAACTAGCCAGTCATCAAATATGTAGAGAATGATTCCAGTGCCTGCTAGGTGCTCTTCATGGATGTTTTATTCAGTAACTTGACATCTGCAATCACAGCTCCTCTTGTCTGGATCCTGTTATCGTTACTGTTTGGTATCTCTGAGTTCTAAGTGAAATTCATCTACAGTGATGAACTTCTCTCTCTTGTAAGTTCTAAAAATCTATGTGCAAGCATGTGCAGAGGCTACTTTAACAGAACTATTACTTCACAATAAATCAAGAAACAAAGCTTAATTGCAGATATTGAGAGGTACGGTTTAAAACATCCTACACCTGAGTGATTAAATAGTCTTTTTTAAAGTTTAGATAGACTGTGCTTTATTTACTTGGAGCCAATATGGTGACTTAAACATTAAAATACCAATTGATAAATTGGTAGAAAATATTATGCCACTGAATGTCATGGCTCAGCTAACTAAATAAAGCTTACTTGTTCTCCTGAACTACAGGTCACTATAAATTTTAGGGTATATGAACTTATAAGTTTAATTTCATTACAAAAGTTCTGTCATAGCTTTACAAAAAATATGACACTTTAATTTTTAGTGAAAACAGCTCATAGTTCCTGTCTGTGTATTTGCTAGCAATGTAAATTTATTTTTCTTTAATTTTTATACTGATAACTACTGCCTCTAGTTTGCTCATATCTAAGCGTCTAAAACATATGTAAAATTCTTTCAAAAAAAGGTGTATATTGCACTTTGAAATTCTAGCAATTAAGCACAGTGATCATATTTGAGCATATAAATCAAAAGTGACTTGTATCTAAGAATCTAAGAAGATGTGATATGTGAGTATATACCTAAACTTAAAGATAATGGATGTTCCAAAGCATGTATTTTTGTAAATCCTATTAGTCTTTGAAATTAACAGCTGATTTTGAGACTTCCATTCAATGAAAACTCTGTGTATGTGTATGTATGACACAAAAATGTTCATTTCCTTTAGACTATTTTACATAAGCTATATTTACACTTATATTTGTAAAAGAATGTCTGCATGTGATATTTAAGTATAAAAATATAAAACAGTAAGATGACTAATGTAATGTTACATCATGGAAATGTAGATTTGGTACTTAAATCTGACATTATTCAAGTAAGAGTATATAAACAGATAAAATATTAGCTTTAATAACTGTTCCTATTTCTTTTATAAAAAATAAACATATGGGATTAGTAAATAATATGATACCAAAATTGCCACATGTCATTCCATTCTGCAGCTGAATGTTTCCTTCTCATAGAGATTGTGCTTCCAGAGGCCATGCTTCTAGTTCACCAAAGTGATTTGTATTAAGAAAATACAGTTTTGTGAGTTACATGTTCATGGTATATAGGACCCACTTTTTAATTTACGAATTGAGTAATATTCCTTGGATATTGCAACTTTTCAGTATCTGCGAACATATCTGGCATCAGTATCAAGAGAAAAAAAAATCACACTAAAATGTTCTACATGGCAGTTTTTTGTCTGTATATATACTATGTATGACAAATTTCAGAATATATTAAGTTTAAAGTCCTAAATTTTTAGGGTATTAAAGCAAACTTAGGAGCTGGGAGATGATTCAGTCAATAAAATTTTTTCTGTGAAAACATGAGGACCTGAGTTTGGACCCTCAGCACAAGTTATAAAACACTTATGGTAGGGTCAGCGAAAAGGGGATACCTTGGACTCACTTGCCAGTCTGTCTATCAGAATTGCTAAGCCATGGTTTCAGAGAAAACCTGTCTCAGAAACAAAAGGTGGAGAATGATCGAAGACCCCACCCATAGTGACCTCTACGTACCGTCATCTGCACACATATTTATCCCATACATACCCACATCAACAACAACAAACCAACTTGTGCTTCTTAAGAAAATATAGTGTGACTATAAATCTGGAAATAAAGATAATAAATTATCTATATGCATGTATTATAAGCCCTATTGCTCTTTAAAAAACAGAAGGCTAATTTGAGTGTTCCTTTATTTAGTTTCTATTTCAAGTCATTAAGCTTCTATTTTTACATATTCATAACCAGTTACATATTTAAAAGTCATTGTTCTTGTCAGACTTCCAAATAGAAAAAGCAAAAATAATAGTTGTTCAATTTCAGAGATTATAATAATTATAGTTTTATAGCTTGAAATAAGATATTTATTATAAGTAGTCATTTGAAAAGTGTAATTAAATGATATACTTCAAGCATTTTAATAACCTACAATATAATTCTTACATGAAACAGTTATTTTAAGGTATGTATAAATTCTCTGCTTCAAATACATATAATTTATTCTACATATTTTTCTAAGAGTTTTTAAATTAATTTTTATTATTCATGTGTGTGCATTCATGTGAGTGAATGCCAAGTGATGCTCTAAGAGGCCAACAAGGTGGTTAGATCCCAGAGTTAAAGAAAGTTGTGAGTCACCCTTCATAAGTATTAGGATATTGGGTCTGTAGAACTATGCTCTGATCCTTTGTAAGCATGGCAGTTCCTCTTAACTACAGAACTATTCCTTCATCCCAATTTTACATATTTTATTCATCAATGCTTGTTATTAAAATGGTGAGGAAGATTGTTTATCTCATACTGTTGTTTAGGATGACACTTCAAATCTTCTATATTTTTTAATAGGCTTCTTTTGAGAATTTCATACAAGGGTATTGTATTTATATCATTTCCACCCCTAAATGCCCATTTGAATCCTCCTATTGCCTGTCCACTCTCTCTCAATTTGATGATCCCTTCTTTAATTTTTTATTATTACATATATATGTGTGTGTGTGTTTGTGTGTGGGTATGTGTGTGTGTGTGTGTGTGTGTGTGTGTATGTGTCCTACAGAGTTCACTTGGTGTTGCATCTACCTACAAGTGTGTAGGGTTCTTCACACACTTATTATCTTGATTACACAACCCATAAGGGAGTTTGTCGCTGGAGAAAATGGATTCTCCCTCTGTCAACAGCCATTGATTGCCTGTAGCTCTTCATCTAGAACCAGGACCTAATGAATTCCTCCCCATCCATCTTGCCTTTTACCAACCAGATGGTAGACACTGTCAATTAAATAATAGTTTTGCCCTCTTATTGTATACACATCAGTTTGGGATCCTGGAGTTAAATAACTTGCCCCGAACTGCATAGCTTACATTTTCTAGAATTAGATTTGGAAACAGTAGTTGGCAAATGAAAGTTCTCTTCTTTAACCACTATTCTATTCTATATCTTAAGGAGATGTTTTGTCTGACTATGGACTTTCATGCATGGTTAAGTTTTGACTTGTACTACAGAAGGGTGAGCTCATAGCTCTGATTATTTATTAAGCACCATTTTCTTTAGTAACAAATTGTTATGCCTTAGGAAGTCAAAGTCATACAATTATGTTTCTTCCATGACTAAATGCTCAAAACTTACCCTATGACTTTATCAACTTCAAAAGCACCCATTTTTGTTATGTCAGCTCTCAAAACTATGTCATTTCTTTACCAATCTGAAATGTTTTGAGTAATCTATTTGACTGGTGGTGTCCACACAAAGGAAAACAAGGGACTCCTGAGGTTTGATTCAAATAATTTAGATTATTTCTGCAAAACCTCATATCAATTAAGACTTTGCACACTTAAATCATATTGAAATTTTATTAGAAAAATGCCCAGTACTGAAACTTTCTATTGTAAAGCCTCAAATTCTTATAGACTTTAAGATGGTGTTGAGAATTGTCCAGAGGTACATGTTTTCCGAACAGTCTCTTAGTAACTTTTCTTGTTGAGGAGATAAACTACACTGACAAAAGCATCTTAATGAGAAAGAGTTTATATTTGGTTGCAGTTCAAGAGCTATAGTCTATAATGGTAGGGTTAGTGGCTAGAGCAGGCGTCGGCTGCTTTTATTGCATCCACAGTCAAGAAGCAAAGCAATGAGTGCTTGTGCTCAGCTCAGTTTTTCATTGTCATACAGACAAGAGCCAGAGAATGCTGCCACCCACAGTGGGTGAGTCTTCAATACCTCACTTAAGATAATCTGGACCCCGCCTCCCAGAACACACACAGGTATAGCTTTGTCTGAGAGTGCAGTGATAAAAATTGGGCTTTGCTATCTAAATGAGACCTGAATGAGACATTTCTGTTATAGCCTGATGAGCTACCATGTCAGTAGATCTCAACTTCCATTAGTGTCTTTTATCAGACACGAAATCAGGTGACTAGGCAATTTTAGACATTAGGTAAACAATAGCATTGTAGGTCAGCACTCTTACTGAGATTATAGATTATTAAGAAATAAAAGATCCAGTAAATTGCCTGTTGCATAGTAAGTGCACCACCACAATAATTTCTCCTAAGCTACCCTGTAAATATAGAAAGTGATCATGCTTGCTGTGGCAAAAATGATTGACTTCATTCCTTAATGTTCATAGCAATTAATAAGAACTGTTTCTAAGTTCAGTCATTCAGGAAAAAATTCCTACAAACCAATTATATGTCAAATCTCAGACAAAGCATTGCTATTGGGAAATTTTTCTAAAAGAGTTCTAAGTAGAAAGGAGTTCATTTCAGATTACATGAGAGACAAAACTGAAATGATGGCTTGAGAATGTAGTGTGAGATGAACCTTGAATATCTCTGAAAGTTCCTGTAGAATGGGGTTGGACTATGAGCATCCAATCAAAAGAAATTACATCTGTTAAGACAAGGGTCTGAGAAAGAACCTGGACATTTGCTACTGAAGATATTTTATCTCATTTCAATTACCTTTTAACTTATACAAAGTGACAGGAGAGCTGAATGGGTAAAATTAACTCTTGGCAGATATTTGGAAGTCTAAGATTTCTTAAGATGGGACTTTGAGAAGTCTATTTAATTTTAAAAATAGGTGGTTTTTGTGGATGTTGTCATTTTGAACTAGCAGAAAGGCTCTTTGTTAGGGACAGTGAGGTGTCAGTTTCTAGAAATAGATGCCTAGACAAACACACTACTGATATGGAAGAATAGCATTGTTTCTTGTCTGGGGTTGTGAAAAAATAAGGTCATTTGATATTCTCTGGTTCTTATCAATACTTTTAGATACAAAAGTATAAATTCTTCTTTAGACAAAAGTCACTTTGACTTCCCTGGAAACTTGGTGTATTCCTGTGCATATATTCCAGAAAAATTGTGAGCAATAAAGGCTTAGTCTGTCTTGAAGAAAACAAATAAATGAAAGGGAGAATATGCTTCGTTTCTACAGAAAGTATAATCTTTTAAACGTTCTTAAGATTTACCTTAGTTTTTAACCTTTACAAAAACGCAGAAAATCTTCACAATGGAAGATGGGGTTTGTATTCTTTGAAGTAATGCATATACAATATTGCACTAATGATTAACTGGCTTGCCCCTGAGGTTTCCCCAGACAAAAAACGCCTTTCAGCAGATTCCTTATCTACTACCACGGGAGTGTTTACAGCAGCTAAAACTCTTAAGCGCCTTGTCTCTGAGACTGATGGGGATAATTAAGCCAGTGTTTTCCAGCCCTCTACTCTTCTTTGTGAGGTTTGAAAGTGGGAGAAAAAAAAAGGAGAGATACATTAGCCATGTTCAGCAATTTCATATAGATTTTATTGGTCGCCTTTCCTCTAAACTGTCCACTTTGCAGAAAAACTGTATATACACCTCTAGGTAGAATAGAAAATTCTGTTCTTAATTCAGTCCATTTAATTTTCCATACTTAACTATGTAGTAAAGTAATATTTATGTTAGTACATAGTATTTTCAGTTGACTGTTAAAATATTGAGTGTTTTCTTACTTTTAAAACTATGTACTGTGGATTTCTGTGGTGATATGTTATACTGAATCCTGAGTGGGTCTCCAGGGGGAATATTCTCGAAAACAGTTTTAGGTGAACTGGATGCAAAGATATCACTAAAAGAGAATAATTTATACCAACTGCTTATAACAGAAGTTATTATAGAATGCCATTTTAATTTAATATAGTCATTGTAGTTTTCTCTTTTGTGTGAACTTATAATTGAAGTTGAATTTTTAACCCTATATTTGATGTTGGTGATTTAGTGAAATGAAATTATTAAAGTGTAAATATGTCTTTCCTTCTTTAATTCACTCACAGTTAGCTGTTGAAATCATTGCCTTTGTAATTTTAATACTGTGCTAATATATAATTTTTATTCTACATATATTAGTGATTTATAATTTAAAGAGGATAACTATATATTCAAAAATTCAGCAATAAAAATGTTTATCTTCACTGACTAAAGATTAAATTGAAGACCTATATTATAAATTAACTAACAAAGGAGGAAAGGTGCTAATTGATGAATAAAAATCTTCTGCCTTGTGAACATTTCTGTCCTTTGATATTTGCAAGACTCACTTTTCAAATGACTTCCCTACCATATATGTGCTCTCTGTGTCCGACTAGGATATTATCCCACACAGTGAAAATCAGGTTGTTGACCATGTTGTTTGACTGCAAATATTATTAACTAATTATCAAATGTACAACGTGTAGCAAAAGAAATACTGTTATGTTAAAACATTTACGCATATGTAGAAAGTTAAAAATAATGTAGTAACTGAATATCACTGGTCTACTCAAGACTTAAATGGACTCCTTTTTGGTTAGATTAAAATGATGTTTAAAAGCTGTATTTACATGTAAAAGATGGGGCTCTGTTCTTTTAGAGATGTAAATATAAATCAATCATAGCTTCTCTGTTAAATGTTGTTACCCTCAAGTAACTTTGTTTCAGAAACCTGACACATCTATAGCAAGCCGTTTAGAAAAGCCCTCCAAACAGGACTTGGCCTCAGAAATGTCCTTTGACAAACAGGAAAGCCAAGAGTACACTATGTTCAAAAGTAACCTAATGGAGATTCTCGATGAAGCCAGAGGAAATCAAATGAATTCATCACCATGAAATCCATCATTGTTGTTTGTCCATTATCAGAACTCTCACAGCTCAGAAAGGATACTTTGTCCGCCCACTGTGCTTACCTACTATATTCTTGCAATGTAGTGTAGTAACCCAGTGACCAAGCAGCTGAGCAATTTCCAGCCTCCCACACAGTGTGGGACATCACACTGTACCTTTGATACAAAGTAACATTGCTACACTATTCAGTGTTCAGCTACTGAAAGAATTCTGGTACAAATAAATTGACCACTGTTTGTATGGGACTTCTCAATGCCTGAGCGTCACTGTGGGTAAGAATACATTTCTATTAGGGGAAAATGAGAAAAACAGAACATATTTCCAGATTGTTAAAAGAAATGAGATTATTTTGATTGCAGATTTCTGCTATATTAATTTTAGCTATTTCTCATTGATTATCTGTAATATTTCAATGTATTCTAAAATCTCTGTGTGACTGCTGATGTGCAGCCTCTGTTATTAATGCTGCACTTCCTCTTTTTATTTGTTTTATTTTATTATTTAAATTTTATTTTTTATTAATTTTATTCTACGTGCATCTGTGTATTGCATGCATGTATGTAAGTGCACCCATGCAGTGCAGTGGCTGCAGAGGACAGAAGAGGGTGTTGGATACCCTGGAACTGGAGTTACTGACGATTGTCGTCAGGCAGCATGTGAATGCTGGGATTTGAACCCAGGTCTTCTGCAAGAACAACCAGTGCTCTTAACCACTGAGTCATTTCTCCAGCTCCAATGTACTTCCTTTTTAAATTTGTGTTTATTTTATGTGGATGAGTGTAAGTGTGCCGCATTCATGAAGTGCCAATGGAAGCCAGAAACGGGGGTCAGATATTCTGGAACTGAAGTTGTGAACAGTTGTTAGCCACCATGTGGGTGCTGGGAATGGAACCTGGATCTTCTGTAAGTACAGCCAGTGCTTTTAACTGCTGGTCCCTCCTTTCAGCTCCCGAATGATGCACTTTCACAGAAGTTTTTGTGTCAGAGGTGGACAAATAGATAAATTAACAACTCCCTTTGCTTAATAAGTTGTTCTGATTAGTTGAACAGTTTGAAGTCATCCTCAAAAGGAACATTTTCATGTATGGTCACAAAAAAGTTACAACATAAAAAGAAGAAAGTACGTTTTTTCTAAAAAATAAACCACGCTGCTCTGGATGAAATATTTAGCAAATAACTATGCTGTTACTCAAAGAAAATGGAGGAAAAAAAAAGCAAAAACATTGGGACAAATCCTTTAAAAGAATAATTTCTTCCAGCAAATTAGAAGGGTAAAATCTGGATGTAGTCTATTCAGAATCATATTCATGAAAAATTTTTCTACATGTATTAAAGTTCAAATGATTATGCTGACAATTACATTTTCCTTAGAGTACTAAAGTCCTTTACAATGATATTAAACAGGATTTACTCATCTTTGACTAATAAGACTTAAAATTTATCAACTTACCTTTAAATATATATATATATATATATATATATATATATATATATAATTTTCATTTATGTGTGTATCTGTGTGAATGTATGCCACATGTAATCTGGTTTCCAGAAGACATCAGATCCCCTGAAGCTGAAGTTCCAGATAGTTGTGAGTCACCTAATCTGGGTGCTGGGAACTGAACTCAGTTCCTCTGGAAGAGCAGCAAGTTATTTTCGAGAAGATGTTAAGATGTCAGAGCTACGTGTTCATTTTCATTTTGGTATTTGTGTATAAAATAGTATCACCATGAAGTTCAAACTATTTACCTCAATATGAGCTTCCATACCTTTAAGTCAAAAATTGGTAAGATTAATTTATCAGAAGAGGATATTTATGTATATCCTTCTGTCCATCTGTGGTTCAAGAGTGACTTTTATTTAAATATGCAGAATATATGTATTCACGTGTGCATGTGTGTGTGTATGCACTTGTTAAAAATGGTTCTTAGAATAGATTGACTTTTCTTAGAAAGACATACACACTAAAAAACAAAAGCAAAGTAACATTTTATACTAAGAGACCTAGATATGAGGTAAATTTTAGCCTATTTTCCTTTGATTTGTTTTAAATTTTTTAATATTTATTTATTTATTTTATTTGTGTATACATGTGTCTGAGTACAAGTATGTATACCATATGTATGAAAGAGCCCACTGAGGTCAGAAGAGGGTTTTGGATCCCCTGGAATTGTAGTTATAGTTTGTTGTAAGCCACCATGTGAATGTATTGTCCTCAACCATGTGCACTGAACACAACCAAAGTCCTCTTCAGGAGGAACAAGTGCTCTTAATATTTGAGCCATTTCTCTAGCCCGCAATTCTTACTTTTTAAGGTGATTATTTTTTCTTAGGAGTAAAAGATGGAGGTGTAAGAGACCAATTTTGCCATTTTATAGCCTTCAATTTTATTTATAATTGTTACAGATGTGCATCATTGCACTGGTTCTAGGTTTCATGACATTTGATACACACGTTATGCATTGCAATTTAGCACTGTCCCTGCCATACACCCATCCATCCCTTCTATCCCCGTTTCCAGTAGCCCTTTGCATTCCTGTAGGCCATGTTGTTTCTGCTTGCCTGAAACATATACATACATGATTTCATGTTTCTCTACAAAATCTAGAACCCACAAAGGAAAGAATGCATATAATATTTGTTTTTCTCAGTTCAGACTTAGTATTTTTTACAATACTCTGCTTCCTAGCCACTAAATGAATCTAAGGGGAATTTAGGGTGGAGCTTCTGGAACCACTGATCCAGGCTTGTGAACATGAAGTCAACTTGATAAAACAAGCCTTGCTTCTCCAGTGGTCACACCTGAGATCTGTGTAGTTGTGTGGGGATCAGACCTGCAGAATGACTGAATGCATCAAAGTCTATCTAGAACAGTCACAAGGAGCAGTTTACATCATTAGTAATGTTATTTCAAAAGACACAGTGCTTGTTAGCAGAAATAGCTTTCCACAGGAAAGGTGAATTTGCTTCCATGTTCAAAGGTGAACATAGTTGTGATGATAAACAATAGCTATTTTTACTTTGGGGGTTTATTTAGAAATTATACATAAAGAAGAATTAACTTGATTTTATTTTATTTTTTCCTTTACTCTCAGAGGGCCTGAATTACACATTTTAAGTGCTCTCCTAGAGTTGACAGGTGAACTCCCTTGGAAAAGTTTGGACAGAAAATAGAAAGGTGATGCTGTATATTGGCCGAATGTCTACCATGCTTATTTAAATTAACATTGATTTCTTAGATTTTTAACTAAATTCATCATATTGTAACACAACACATACCCTTCTAAAGCTACTCTAGTTAAACATGTAACAAGATCCATATAATGATTAAAGTCTATACTGACAAGTTGACTATTATTTATTGAGACGTATACTGCAAAGACAGGGCAGGTTTTTCAATAGCTTTTATTGTGAAGCTGGGGCAGATGGCCTCCCAGCTCAGAATAACTAGCATGCATGCTCTGCCTTGAGGTTCTAACATAGCATTTCCTTACCATGCCTGGAATTTTCCGTAGCTGTCAACTTCAAGCTGGACCTAGTACCACTGAACACTCAATAGCTGCTCAAGGACTTTGGTAAATTTGTGTCAGAACTTTTTTTGTTGTTGTTGTTGCCAGAGAGCAAATTTCATGATTCAGTGAGGACTGTTTTCCTATTGTCTATAAAGAACCTGGTTTTAAAGTTCATTTTGTCCTGATTATGTACAGACTTCTTCAGAATCCAAGGAGTCAGATAGCAAGCTGTGACTGCTTTTTCACAATTTTGTCAAAGGTGTGGTATTCTTGATCATAAAATACATGGTAAAATAGCTAAGTGCAAATGTTCTTTGAGTCACATGTATAATAAATAATGAAATTCAAAATAAAACATACATTATTTAAATAAACAGGAACATCACCTTTTAAATTAAAAAAGAGAATTTTACTGTGTAATAATCTTAAGTTATACAATTTCAATTAAATGTTAAGTACAGTATCTCTATTTGAATGTTCCCTGAGGACAGTAATTTGTGCTTTATTCAATATTATAACACTAATAAACCTTGAATAAATATTTGTATTCAACATGTACTTATTAAGAGCTCCCTAAAAAATGAAATAAAGGATGAGAAAATAAAACAATAGTAACAAAACTTAGGATATGGAAGTACTTACGAAGCCCAACTCCAACTGGAAAATCCATTTGGAAATATCAAATGATTTATTCCTACTTTCTCTTTTCAATTATCTTCCTCTGCTTCACTTTCTGCTAATGAAAGTTCCCATAAATCTTAATGCCAGAAATACCTCATAATACAATGATGGTTTTTCAAAAACACTTGTCTGCCTCACTTGTGTCTGTAAACATATTTATGATGCATATATATGCATATATATATATATATATATATATAAAGAGCATCTGCCCTGATTTGCTGATGTAAGCATGAGACATCCCAAAATATGCAAGCTGTTCTCCAATATATATATGTTTGTCTGTGTGTATACTTGAGAATACGTCAACATAGACTTTATGCTAAAACTTTGTATAATGTATAAATATGTTCCTAAGATTCTGTAGTATTGGCTGGTATAACACCTCATCTAAATGGAACCCTTCAATTTAACATTCTTCTTTAAAAGGAACTCATGCTCAGACTTTGGGCTCTCTTGCTTAAAACTTACTAATAGCATCAGAGCCACTCCAGAGTCTTCAATCTTTTTCTTTGTTTCTTGAGACAGGGTTTCCCTGTAGCGTGGCTGGCTCCCTCTCACAGAGATCTGCATGCCTCTGCCTTCAGAGCCTGGGATTAAAGCATGTAGCACCACTTCCAGCCAGCCCTTTTTCAGTCTCGCTCCTGTCTCCTAACTGTTGATATCTATCTGTAAACCTAATTTATACAATAATTATATTCCTTTGATTAATCAACTGCATGTGAAAAAAGACTAATACTAGATTTCTCAATAGACTCTACAGGAATAAAGAGGCTTCATTGGTAAGGATGAACTAGATTATAGAGAAATCTGGCAAAAATTGGTATATTTTGAAATGGAAAACAAAGATTAACAATAGCATATTTCTCAACCATAAGTCAGTAGAAGTCATATGTCCTTTTTTACATTGTAGCTTGACTATGCAGGTCAGGTGGTAACCCATGGGGAAAAGAAAAGTCTCATTGCTTCTTAACAGCATTATTGAAGAATTTACAACAGCTATTTCCATTGGCTGGATATAGTCACATGACTCCAACATAATGGGAAACACTGAACCTATCCCAGAGGCTTTATAATCTGTTGCCTATTTCATACTACAACCAGAAGATTCATGGTTGTCCCTTTCTCTTTATAGTCCACCCTACTGAAGTCTTCACTGAGGGTCCCTCTCCTTTACCATTAAGTTCTAGTGTGCACTTTTAGAAGCATAGTATAGATTTACAGGACATACATTTTAGAGAATATATTGGAAACCAATTTCAGCAAAGTATTTGGTACTGATTGTATATGTTTAGAAAAATAATCCCAGTTTACATAACTACTTCATTACTTCTTATTGGGCCCCGGGTTGTTAAAGTTTAAGACCAAAGAATTCATTGCCTGAGAATTTGAAGACTGAAGAAAATCATTATTTTAGATGGTTCTTGAGAATAATATTTTTTTAAAAACAATATTAAATTAGAATTGAAAGGTGGGGTTACTTAAAATTTCCAGTATGACAAAGAATTTGGCACGATAGAAAGATTTTTTAAACAAATATTTTAATGAAGATAATATTTGCCTTTTCATTGTTTAGAATCATTTGGTTTACCAAGCACAAAAATGATGTTATTGTATTAGTCAATTGCAATTTAGTCTGTTAGTTTTATTTGTAGTGTTTACACAAATATATTTTTATTTAATTCTTCGAAGGGAGTATATATTTAAAAAAATTTTATTGTGTGTGTGTGTGTGTGTGTGTGTGTATGTGTGTGTGTGTGTTTACAGGTACCACAGTGTGTGGAGGTCTGAGTGCTACTTTGCAGAGTTGCTATCCTTCTACCTTAACATGAGTTTTGGGAAACACACTCAGGTTTGCTGGCATATATGGCAAAGTTTTTTTTTTTTCAATTAGCCATCTTGTTTGCCCAACTATGAAAGTTTTGCTTGCTATTTCAATGATAAAGTATTTACACTAAGAAACTGACATGCTTTGATAAATACTTTCAAATAAACTGAAAGGTTCAAAATAGATTTTTCTCTTTGGGTCATTGGTCAAGATTTTTATCTTCATATCTATTTCCAAATCTGGTACATTCAGTGCCTTTGTTCTATAAAGTACTTGCTTTGTTTGAAAGGATGCTGTGCTAATCCATTTCTGTGAGGGTCCTTGCTAATGTGTGCATGGAGGACTGTCTCTCTTGGTATAATCCATATCAGCCAACAGGCTATATGTGCTCTAAATTATTGTGAAATTATTGGAACAAGGACAGAAAGAAAAAGAAAATGAGCATTTTTAAACTTGGTTTGGCGGATGTTAAATACACAGCTAATGTGACTGCGGAACTGAAATTTCAAATTTAGTAGATTTTAATACCACATTTAAATAGCTAATGGTCACATATTAGCACTATTCAGAAATGTGGCAATGAAGCTGTTTTATTTTATATAAAAATTCAATTAATGTCACTAATCCCTGCAAACACTACATTTGAAATAGATGAAAAATGGACACTTTTTACACTCATCCCGTGGTATCATTTTACATGCTGGTAGTGTGCTGCTATAACAAAATACTAAAGACTGTGCTGCTTAAATACTGGGAATTTATATATTTATGTAATTTTATCATTAAAAATATTTATTGTACCTGTGTGCTTGCGAGCATGTGTGCATATGCCTGTATGTTTCTCCTTCTGTGCCATGATGCACATGTGGAGAGCAGAGGACAACTTTTAGAAGTCAGGTCTCTTCCTCTCTTTGTGCCTTAATTGGTTTTTATTTCAAACAAGCCCTGTTTTTAATAGTTAGATTAGTGCCAATATATGTTCTAAAGTATCACCCTGGGGTTTTTATTATTTTATATTTTTAATCTGCTATTTCATTTATGATATGTCTAGTAAACTTCATTGTATGATTTAGCTTGAAAATTATATATTTTGGAGAACACTGTATTTTTAAAAGGCACAACATAAGTATTTATATTTTGTTGATCTCACACAAGACATTTGTGATATTCAGTATCTCTTTGGACGTTTCTGCTGTTGCCAGGAAGAGTATTGCTTGTTTGCAGGAAATGCATTTTGATTTATCTTGTCCTAATATCTTTGAAACATTTACTATCTCTAGTATGTGTCACATTTTAAAAATATTCTTCATGTGGAAATTTCTAGAGTATTTATTTGCTATGTCTTTCCTTTTACGGGTTAAAAAACAAACCATTTTCTTGCATGTAATGTTTTTTCTTTAGTAAATATTGATAATTTCATCTCTGTTCGTTTGGATATGAATAGTTTTGTCCAAAGTCTTAGCATAAATGCAAAGAAATGTTGGTGTTGATAAGTAGGAAAATTCATTTCAGTGTTAAATAATACCATACAAGGAACATAAAACATAAAATTAACTAAAAAATGACAGCATATTAGAAGCATTAATCTGTTTTGATTAAATTTCTGCACTTTTACTGGGATGCCTTGCACTTATGGCCTGTAAACTCTTTCATTTAAAAACTATTAACAATGGCTGCTCTTGCAGAGGACTAGGGTTCAATTTTCAGCACCCACTGACCTCCTATAACTCCAGGTCCAGGAAATCCAAAGCCTTCTTCTGGCCTCTGTGTAATTGCATGCATAAGATGCACTTATACATGCATGTAGGCAAAATACTCATACTCATAAAATAAATAAATAAAAAATTACAAATAAAATAACAATATACTTCATACCACAGAAAGAAAATTAGGTTAATATTAATCTTTTAGCTGATTCAAAATGAAAAATCCTCCTTTAACCCACCCACCTCCAAGGAGGGGGAAATGCATTTACCTGTCTTTACTTTTTCATTTTCAATTCATGGTTTTAGGAATAGATCTTATGAAAGGCAGTGATAAACAGGTTTGGTAACTTTTCACAAACCATTCCCCTCTCCTTTTTAAAATAATATTTTAGTTTTACTTATTTCTTATTCTATTTTATGTGTATGAGTGTATTACCTGATGCATGTAAGTGCCTTGTGCCTGCAGAGGTCAGATGGGTGTCAGGTTCCCTGGAAATGGAGTTACTGACAGTTGCTAGCCACCAAGTGGGTGCTGGGAACTGAATCCAGGTCTTCTGTAAGAGCAGTCAGTGCTCTTCATTGCTAAACCATCTCTGCAGCCTGCCGTTTTCCGCTCTTGCTTTCCCAATCCATTCCAATTTTTGCTGTTGCTAACAGAACCTTGATTTTGCTATAACTGTTTCACTAGGGCCTCTTGGGAAGGTTCCTTATAACCTCCATAAGGCATGCTCCTGAACAAGGAGACAGAAGTGGAAGCTTATGGAGGAAAACTTTAGCTTTAAAAAGGAATGGATATACCTGTGTGACACATACGGAGATCTGTAGGAGGTATCTGGGAGGTGAAAGACCACAAGGGCACAGCCACAACCCCAAGGAGGTGAAATATAGAAGGGTTATACCATTGGTATTATCATTTAACACCTGACCAGCGTCCACTGTTCTAGCCTAGGACTGCTCCCTCTGATGGGAATATTGCCCTCCTTTTGAATTCATTTCAGGTCCTCATTAATTGATCCCAAATGTGTTTTTAAATGTATGTACACTCTAGAACATGTCATATGTAAATGTTTATTATTGGCCCTGTCCACTGTGGGGGGTCACCATACTGAGACTATAAAATACTTGAAATGTGTGACTGTATATATGATTAAGGAATGGGATTCTTCATTTTATATCATTCTAATTAATTAAAATGTGAAGTTAAACAGCATCTTTAGCTAGGGTCCCTTGGATAGGGGAGATATAAATCTTATGGGGATAACTAACAACTTTTCTATTGTAAAATTTTCATTGATGTTAGCATTCTTTGAAACGTCTTGTGTCATATCATTTTATTATATTTCCATGACTAGTTTTGCATCACAAATTATAATTTTCTTTTTTTAGTCACTTGTCTTTTTCAGTGACAAAATATTCTGACAGAAGCAACTTAAAGAAGTAAGGGCTCATTTTGGCTCACAGTTCAAGTTATAATCTGTCACAGTGAGAAAGTCAAGGCAGCAAGGCTTGATGTAGCCTGGGGCATTGCATTCTGAGCCAGGAAGAAGAAAGCAGTGGATACTAGACTCAGCTTGCTTTCTCCACATTAAACATTTTAGGATCCTCTCCCCACACCCAAGAAATGATGTCACTCACAGTGGGAAGGTCTTCCTCCTTCATTTAATGTAATCAAAATTACAGCCCACAAGCATGCCTACAGGGCCATCTCCCAGGAGATTCTAGATTCTGACAGTTAATACTAATGATCACAATCCTCTACTAAAACCATATTGACAATAGATTTCTTTTCTGTTTGTTTGTTTGTTTTTAGACAGGGTTTCAGTCTATAGTCACAGCTAGCCTGGAATTCTCTATGTAGATCAGGCCAGCCTTAATCTCACAGTGATCCAGCCAACTCTGCCTCCTGAGTACTGGAATTAAAGGCACACACCACTACACAAGGCTCTATCTCTTTTATGTGAAAATATAGATCCACAAAAGGGTTTATACTATAAGGAAGGCCTTCTTCATAAGTTCTCTGATGCCCCTTAAAATGTTCAGAACGTACTTTATGCTTTGCCGAAGTCTTGCATTAGAGTTACGAAAGCTTCACTGGTATCCATTAATATAATGAGAGCAGATTTTGAACCATCTTTTGAAATTGGTTTTGTAAAGAGAGAATTTAGTATTACAGGATCAGACTGGCAGACTGCGCTGGAGAACACTAGCTCATGGAGCCCATGCCTGAGGCTTGGAAACTATTTCAGCCAAGTCTGCCCACCAAGTTTTAGATTTACTTTCTTCTATTTCCACACTTTTATTTTTAGAAACTATTTATACACATGCTGTAACAGATGCTTCTTGTTTTTCAGAATGGGAAGATATATCAGAAATTTGTTTTAAAATAGTTTATCTTCTCAATCAGTCTTTCTATGATATATTAAGTGTAAGTGATACATAACACTGGCTGGCTCCTATATTTTTCTACATACTCATCTGCAAATGCTTATATAATTAATTTGATTCTCATCTTTCTGAGATGTCATTTTAGGGACCTTTTTAACTAATGGGTAAGGGCGAAGTATAAAACGTGTGGTTTTACTTTCTAGCCACAATCTATGAGAATTCCAGACTGTCCATCAAATGAGTGGGCTTTTTGGAATATGTTTCTCACTGTCAGTAAAGCAGTTATGACTCACCCATGTTTCTCTTTGGGATATGAGTTCAGATTTAGTGACAAGATTTTTGCCTTATTTCTTTCTTTTGGTCTTTTCGGATAAAAATTCCTTGGTTAAAATAAATATAGATTATTTTTCTTGGTGCTTTAATATGTTTTTAAATAGTAAGCGTTGTAATTAATTGGTTTACAGAGAGACTGACAAAATATCTCCCCAACATATTTACAAGTAGCAAATTGAGAGTACAGACTGGATGCGATAATACTTAAGGACAGTCAGATGGACTGTAGGTCTTAAACACTATTTAAAAATACACTACCAGGGACTGAAGAGATGGCTCAGTACTTAGAGCTCATGCTACTCTTGCAGAGCATTTGAGTTTGGTTTCCGGCACCCATGTGGGGTGGTTCAAAACTGCCTGTAACTCTACCTGCAGGGGGACAGCTCTGGTCCTCAAAGATACCTGCACTCACATGTATATGTCTCCTTACATATATGTAATAGAAATATAAATAATAAACCTGTAACAGCATATGCTGTCAAGTGCTAGTAGTTTTCAGATATTTTTTTCCTCCCTAAAAGACCACAAAATTGGTATGTTGCATTATAATTTAATTAAAACTCCGAGATGATTGGATTGAGGTTATATTCTCCTAAATATTAGCTTCAAAACTTGAAAGAAAAAGAGATACTGGGAAGTTTTATAAACATATAAATTGCACTACTTTCATTCTATTGAAATCTATAGAATCCATTATTTTCCACAATTTCCTTTAAGATACTATAATGGTTCATGAAGTTTTAATTATTTTTCCAAATTTTACAATTATAATTAACAGGGATGCATCTAGCAAAGTTGTAACTATTTACCAAAAATAAGGCAAGATAAAATATTAGGACTTGTGAAAGATGACAACTTCTAAAAACTTATAATCCTTTCTGCAGTTTGTAGTTTATATATTTTGGAATATAACTCTTTTTTGCAAAATTAGATGCCAAGTGCTATCTACATTTTCTTCCATTGGTGTTTGCAAACCGTCTGCATATTAGACTTCTGGAAAGAATGCCAAAGCATATTTCCCAACACTGTGACTTAGAGTGTTAGCACTTGTGCTTATCTGATCTGCCTACTTTTAGACAGAGCTGTGCCAGATAAGTCCTATTCCACCAGTTCCAAAGCTCATTTGTTTAAGAAAGTATTCTTGATTTTATTTTCACTAACAGTAAGTACAAATGTAAGCTGGCAGAAAAATATTTCTTCTAATGAAAAAGTTGTTAGGTACTTCTAAATCTAATATTTTGGGGCGGGGGTCTGTAAATTTATAAATTACTTCTTTTTTTTGCCTCTGATATTCTTTTTTTGTAATATTTTTAAATACCTTGGTACTTGGATTATAAATGATCTATTCCTTCCTATGCTATAAAATTTCCAGATCGAACTATATGACAGGTACAAAATGCAACAGTTAAAATACAGTGTGGTAGATCTCTAAGAGGATTTTGCTTCGAGTAATAAACTTTCACTTTGCTATATAATAATAAACTTTCACACACTGTAACTTGACCATTTAATTTTACTTGATAGTTTTCTGATGTTTTTTGTACCGTTTTAAAGGAGAAATTTACATAAACTTTCACTTCAATCTTTACTTTTACTACTCAGCATGAAGCTGAGTGAATTTTTGTGTGAGTAGAATTTTAAAATTTAATCACCTTAGGCCAGATTAAACACATACCCCCACACATACAAAATCTCATATATGAGGACATGTTTTTACTTTGTATTTTATGTCAATTCATGGAGTTTTGGGGGTGGTCATTAAGGAAATACAAAAAAGCAGATAATTAGGAAAATGTTCTGCTGGTGTAGCGTGAGAACATAAACGTTGATATGCACCTGACTAAAATAGGGCTCTGGTATTCTTGGCTGTGAGCTTATTTTATCTGCTGTGACAAAGAACTGATTATCTCTACTTCTGAGAGTGTTCCTAAAATGGAAGTTGAAATGTCTAGACAATTTATATTAAAGAGAAGTCGTGATTACCAGCTTATATTTGCTTTTTAGTACATGGACTTTAAAATTCAAATGCAATTTAATTTCTTAATAGAGAACTTGTTTTATATATATACGTGTGTATATATAAACAAGTGTGTATGTGTGATATGCTACTTAGGTCTCTTTCAAAGAGCTTTATTCTTCATGTTCTTAGAACCAAGTAAATATTTTGAATATAAATTTGCTAAGTTGAATGAAATACAATCCAATTGACAAAAATAAGTATTTTGGAATTTATGTTTTAAAGTGATATATTATATTCTAAGTGAGACCTTTTAAAAATATTGATAGTTTTCTTTATTGAAAATGTTTTGTTCTTTTTTTGCATTTTATTTGAACTTTTGCAATTTTTCATGTAATATAGTTTGACGGTATGATCTGCTTCCTCTCTCTACCTCATCCCACTTCCACCACCCAATTTAATGAAATATCTTTTATATATATATATATATATATGTATTATGAACTATAGAGTATGATTTGTGTCCCCAATGCTCTTAAGTGTGGGTTCTTCCACTGAGCCCACTAAGAGTTCCAGCCCCAAAAGACATTGTCTCTCCCTCTCCCAGTAGCCATCAATTACCAAGTGGGCAAGAAATCCCAACCCAACCTAAGGAACTAAGTGAGGCTTTCTAACAATTAGATTGAATAGTCAATTTAAAAAAAAAATTACTTAACTTCTTACCATTATATTACTGCTTTAATTCAGTTACAGTTTTGATTCTGAGTGTTAATATATAATAAATGTATTCTAGATATTTACCCAAGAACATTTCTATAAATTTCATATCATCTAGTAACTATAAAAATTATCAGAGAAATGGTAATTATGTCGGATTTGCTAAAGTGGATCCAGTTTATACATCCCTCACTCTGCCCATGTTAAGTCAAAATATAAAGAGTTTTGCTTTGGTTTTTTTTTGTTTTTTTTTTTTTTTAGTCAACATTAGAAAAAGTTGGGGTTTTATTTTAAACTTGTTATGGATGATTAAAGATAGAGTTTATTAGAATGAATACTTCCTAATTTTTTATTGAGTTTGTGTGCATTACCTCTCCCCACCAGATTTCAGGTATTCTGTTATATATGTTAAGTCCTATCCAGCCAAGCATTTGTACTCAGTTGTCCCTCAGTGCACATTCATCTATTGGAGTCTAATCAGCATATCTAGCATCACTCCCTCATTCCACATTAATTATTTTCCAATCGTTCCTTGACTAGGGTTGGCATACATTTTTTAATGGACACTATAAGAACATTTCTTTGAGATATCAGAATTCATTAGGTTTCCATTCTGAGGAAAGTTTGCTTTTATTTAATGCAGTGTTTTTACAGCTATGTTCTGTAACTAATTAGTGCCTTAGAAGATGCTTGTAAGAAGGTCTGAAAAAGTCTTCCATAATGAGCATCAAAATACAGATACATGTGCTCAGATATATTTGGAAAAATTGGTCTACCTTATTGCCTGTTGAAGCTTGACTATGTACATTAACCAAGGCAATAAAAAGAACTAAAAAGAAATGAATAATCAGGATATGAGTGATTTTACAATGCAGTGAACTTCTTGTAGAGAACATTCTGCAAATACAGGTTCCTATGACAGTCTTTCTTTAAAATATACTATGGGATAGACAGATGGGTCAGTGTTTAAGAGTACTTGCTGCTCTTGCAGAAGACCTGGGTTTGATTCCCAGCACTTACATGGCAGCACCCACATTGCACCCACAACAGTATCTAACTCTATCTAGATCCCAGAGATTTGATACCCTTCTCTGGTGTACTCAGTATTAGGAATCCGTGGTATACATACAAACCTGCAGGCAAACACTCAGACACTTAAAGTAAAAATAAATAAAGCTTAACAAGTAAAAGTAATAAATACACTGAGGACAATACTGATCTAAGGATTCTTGTGAGTTCCACCATAGTTGAAAGCTTTACCCGATTGCCAAAGCATATAAATGAAACCTTTATTTAGTTAAGACAAATATGTCTGTACTCTGTGACCTATCTATCTTACTCCTATTTATAAACCAGAGAACTCTCTCAGATAGTCTTGCCAGAAGTTATGAATGAAGGCATTCACTGAAGCCTTCTTTGTAGTATTGAGGAGAAAGGAATGGCCAAAGTGACTCATCACAGACGTTTACACCATGATAACACAGTATCTGCATGGTACAACCTACTATACAACAGTAAAATAGGATAACAAAAGCTTACATAAAAATGACATGAACAGATCTTGAAAAGATGACATAATCATTCAGTTTCTTCCTTTGCCTCCCTTTCTTCAAGCCCAGGGAATAAAGATAGGGATGGCATTTGATCTCCTATGTGAAAGTCCTGAACTTGTGAACTCGTAATTTTCCCCACTCCAATTACAGTGTTTTGTTATTAATATCTAGGTATCCCACTAGCTTTCTGTGAAAGGAAAAAAAAAATGAATGGAGGAAAAAAACAGGTTGAACAAAATAAATAACTGATTGCATTCTTTAGAAGTACTTCCATCTAACAGACTACATTGTTTTTGTTTTTTGTTTGTCTTTTGGGTAACAATAAAAATCACAAACACTGAAATGAAAACTCAAGATGAGGTCAGAATATAAAATTCTGCAATTACGACTCTTAATTATCATTTTGATTATGCAGTCTGGCCTCAAGAAAACTGTTAAACAAAGGAGTAGCTGGAAAAAGAAGTGAATGAAGGTTGCTGGATGTTAAGCAAGAAAGGTCCTGGTGATTCATAATGCAAGCATAGCCCGTTTCCTTTTCTGCTACTGCATTAGGCAACTAGTACCCCACTCTGAATTCTAAAAGTCCTGTTTCCCTGCTATTAAAGTTGATGGCCTTGCCTCATGGTCAAGTAGATCTTGCATCAGAGCCTGAGTGCTCTAGCTTTGGAGTCAGAAATACCTGGAACAAATTTGGTCTCAAAATTTCTAGCTGTGAAATTTGGGTGGGCAGGTAATTAAACTCTGAGACTCTCTTCTCATTTGTAAAATGGAATAATGGTTCATTTTTACACTTTTTGCGATCATTTTAGTGAAATGTTTATGAAAAAGCTAAACATGTTGGCTAATGTATAATGAGTTATCAAATTTAGCTGTTATTATTAGTATTCCTAATGGAGTTGTATTATTTTTCATTACTTTTAGGCTGTGATTCTCAACTTGGACCAATTATGCTCCCCAGTAGGCATTTGGCAGGATCTAGAGACATTTTCATTGTTCACAGCTGGGGGGATTGCGATTCCTATGTGATGGTTAGAGGCTCCAGATGCTGTTACATAGTCTACAGTGTACATTTAGGGCAGCAATCCTGACTTCAGAAAATTATCCAGCCCCTAAACATCATATTGTGAAGAATTAGAAAACTGCCTTAAGCTTTTGTTGTTGAGTACTAATATTAGAGCCATTAATTCCTTTTCATTTCCTTAGCTATATCACTATGTCATATTTTCTGAATAAAGTCATTGACAATGGCTATGGAATTTCTATCACTAAATTTTCCATCAAGAAAAAGTTATATGAAAGGATACTAAAATGATTCTTTATGTGTGATATTTGGAATTGCAGCTTTAGTTTTAAAGCAAAGCCAGCACATTAAAATTCAAAATATTTTTATTAGAATTATTTTATTCTTTACATATAATTTTTAAATGAAATGAGTTCCTGAAAATAACTGTATATGGCATAGAAAATATTCCAGATATTTGATAAGTATAAGTATTCCTACAAATATAAAATATAATGTAAGGTTTCAAACTCAATATACAGAATTAAATTTCATTTACCTAATCTGATCAGTGAAATGCATGTGGTGCTTCTGTAAATCAAGTTATGTGCTTATTCACAATTTATCTGACCTATAGTCAATCAAACTTACTAAATCTTATATGTAACTATGCGTAATACTAATCCAATCAGATGTTTCTGCAGTGAGTTTTTCTGAGCTGACATGTTTGAATAAGATAAGGATTTTTTCCCATAACTTCTATACTTAGAGAAATCAGAAATCTCTGCTTTCTCGGTCTACTCTGTTCAATAATACTAAACTATTAATTTTTGTTCCACTGAATACATTTAGGCTTCTGTTAGTACTTACTAATTAAGAACATTCTTCTTATCTTAACTACGTTATTTCTTTCACTTTAAGATCAAACTGAATAAACACAGAGGACAATTAAGTTGTCTGAGTCTCTGGACTATGATGAGATGGCAAGCAGAGATAAGGCAATAGGTACTTTTTATTTCTTTCTTATGATTGACTTTATTTCCAAATGATATATTTTTACTGGAAGTATGTAATTGAAACCACTTGAGAGTTAGAATCACTTTGAGACCAATCAAATCTCAAGACCATGATTAGTTGTCCATTGTCAGCCTGGATTTGAGCACGAGTCCAGGGAACTTTCAGGGATGTTTTAAAACTACATAAAATTACTGAGTAAGTGTATTGATTGTCTGACAGGAGAAATGAAATTATAATTTTATAAAATTATTCAGATTGTAATTTCAGGTAACTGCTGTGTTGTTTCTTGTTGATCGTTTGAACTGAAAGTTCCTTGAAAAGTAGGACAAATAGAAATTCTTGGGTTAAGGATTAATGCAGTAATTCAGCTAGTGAGGAGTGAAGTAGAGCCCATAAATGGAAGCTGTGAAAGCCTAGTGTTCTTTATTCATAGATCAGAAGTTACCTGTTAACAAAAGAGTAGCATTTTAAGACGTGTTTATAGAATTGCAGTATTCCTAGATGGGAAATTATTATTTACAAATATAATGTATCTATTCATAACTTATTAAAGAGATAGAAAGATTAATGAATTTATAAAAGTTTTCTGTGTGTTACAGTGATAGTTGGGGCAATTAGTTATGGAAAATTACTAGATGAGATTTTAATTTTTCTTTTAAAATTGAAAACTAAGAGCTATGGTTTTTAGTGTGTGTGTCTGTTTTTTTTTTTTTTAATGTGAGGCTAAATATCCATTTGCAGAATTTTATCTGGCTTGTATTAAACTTAAGAAACTTTGGATTTCTATCACTGGAATAATCATTATCATTTAAAATTTTCCATAACTTTTATTGATTAAATAAACTGATCAATAATATATGAATAAATAATAAGGGAAAATCAATAGAGTAATATGCCTCAACATTTAACAGAGCTATAGTCCTCTCTTGGAACTTCACATGAAAAGAATGATGCTCTGGTAGATTCACCAATGATTCCTGGTGATTAAGGTCTCCAGTCTAAAATCCTTTGAGTTTAATACATTAAAATATGTGTAACTGCTTGTTACCCAGAAAAATTGATAATATTCTAGGAATTAAATAACCACGATGAAATAAAGTATTCATTTGTCATCTCTTAGGTGTAAAGATGAGGACAATGAATTGGTTTCAGAGCTAGGAAATGAAATTTTATAATACATAAAATCTTCTGACATCCACAGACATTGTATGAGTGGCTGCACTTACATACATGTAGCAATACACTTATACACATAAAAGTAAAATAGAAATAATATTAATGAAATAAAAATGATAAGACAAAATAAAAGAATATTTTCTTTAATGATCTTACCTACTAGAGTTTGTTAATGTCTAAACAGCCATGAAAATTTGCCTCTCGGATCTCTAGCTCTAGTCCATGATAACCACTAAAATACTGACAATGGTTGGTTCAGGCCACCAGTGACTGGGTTCAGGGTGAATATGAACACATGTCATACCAGAGAGACTTGGCCTGCCTATTTCCTGTGACTTTGGTTTGAGAATTCACCAATAGCCTTGTAGGACTCTTCAAGAACTGTCTTTCCCCCTAACACTTTCACCAAATCATCCTGCCTTCCCTATATTTTTCATAAGTTTAAGACTTGTATTACAGAATTAAGAATGCCTTTTTTCTCCCCTTTTCATGTCCCTAAGTCATCTCTTGTACATTTAGAGTAGTCTGTTTGGAGAACCAGTCATAGAAACCCTGTGTTAAGATTCTTTGTATTATCAGTATATCTTTAAGCAATGCAAAGACATAGACACATTCTTCTCAGCTCAACATGACATGATTCTGCAGTGTTTTTTGAGGGCAGCCTTCTTACATAGATCAAGGTTTTCCTTTGGCACCTGCATGTTACTTACATGCTTAGTAGACCGATTGGATGCAGCAAGACTAATTCCTTCTCTACCCTTCCTGCCTAATTTCAGAGGATTCTGAATTTGCGCATAATTTTCCTAAGTTCTTATTCTAAAATTTATATTACAATTTTCTTCATGTGTCTTTAATTTTTTTCTGCTTCAGTTTTGAGAAAATGCATGCAAGGCTCAACCATAAATGCATTTCTTATACTAAACTGTTACTTTCCAAAACTTGTTATCACTGGTATTATTACCCTAAATATTGGTTCTGTACAATTTCACTTTTTCATTGTGTATAGGTATAGTTCTCAGTCCTACTGATAATATATAGAATTTGAATATATTGTCGAGACCATCCTCAAATTTGACAATCAACCTCAGAGATAAATTCTTCAATGAGAAAGAAATCCCTGACATTTTTAGATATCAATCTACCATTCCAAAGAGATTGTTCACTTGTTCTTTCCCATCAAATTTCCCTTAGATATTAGGACTCTTACTTTACTGATTAACTTTCTTGGGATACTTCAGTTAAACCCTTTCAGTTTTCTGTTAGAAATTTAGTTATTGCACTATCTTTAAAATTAAATTTTTGATTATTTACTGACAGTGTTATAACTTCTAAGAAAGCATAGCACCTTATGCATAAGCACCTTCAAATGATTCTCTTGCTTTTAACTGCCTTCTCATTCTTTGACATTCTAAGTAAACCAAGAGATAAAATCTAGACTCTGAAGCTAAGCATGGTGGCACACACCTTTAATCCCAGCACTTGGAAGCAGTGACAAGATCTGTGAGTTCCAGGCCAGCCTGGTTTACACAAGGAGTTCCAGGCTAGCTGGGGCTACACAGGGAATTCCAGTCCAGTTGGGGCTACAGGGAAACACTGTTTCAAAACACAAACAGAACCAAAACAAACACATAAAACCACAAAGCGAAAACCCACACTCTTAAAGGTGTGGTTTCTGGTTTATTTCCATGCTTTTCTGTAATATGAAGGCCACGTGACTATATAATGCTAAAATGCCTCATTTCAATGGTTTAAGAGAGATATTAGAGCTTTCACTGAGCATCATGTCAAATTGAAGCAATTTATATCTTTCTAATATGAAGGATGGCTGGGTCACTCATATGCAATAAGCAACAGTTTTGGTAGCTAATAAAGAAGCCACAAACAAAAGATTTACAAAGAGCAAGATTAGTTCCTAGAACAATAACCAACTACCTAATGTTCTAATATATTTTTAAAATAAGCCAAAAAATATGGAAGGCAGCTTAAAAGTTGTAAAGTTTTATAACACTAATTATGACATCAATAGAAATCCAAAACATTTCTTTTCTAGAATTGTTCATTACTAAATTACTCAATTAATTTAATATATTTATATTTTTAAGCCAATATTCAGTATAGTTATTTAGGCCAACAAGGAAACACCTAGCCATTCTATTGTTTTCATTGTATTGAATATATTCAAGGCTGTTACAGTTCCCCTTTGTTTAAAATTTTATGAGAGTTCACTTTCATATTTATCTTTTGTAGTATTAAAATCCAAAACAATTAAAAACAAAGTTAAACAATAATTCTCGGAAGAGGATTAAACAGCAAAACTAAACCATTCAATCATTTTCTCACTCTTTATTTGAAAAAATAATCATCAGTCAGTGTTTATTTGTCTCCCAAATGAAGCAAATATTATATTTATAAATATGTGTGTGTATTCATATATGTTATATATGTTACATGTGAATTTGGAAAGTGTATAAGTTATATCAGTTATGGGTTTTTTGTGTGTACATGTTCATGTGTATGGACATGTGTGGGTGTGCTTTTTAGTTGGTGCAGACATGTGTGTAGAGGTTAGTGATCTATATCATGTACCTTCTTAGATCTTTCTCTGTTTTTTTGAGATGGTGTCTGACACCTAGAGCGCAGGGACTTAGCCAGACTTGAGCTAAAGACACCCATCCATCTACCTGTCTCTGCCTCTCCAAAAGTTGAGATGATAGACGGGAGACTTGGCTTTCCCACTGAAAGTGTTTAATGCTTCCTGGGTAGACATTTTATCAACTGAGCCACCCCATTAGCTCAAAAACAAAATCTCTTTAATTTTAAGATGTTAACTGAAAAATAAATAAATATATCAAATTAGAA
This sequence comes from Eospalax fontanierii, assembly GCA_035773235.1. Lineage (NCBI taxonomy): Eukaryota > Metazoa > Chordata > Mammalia > Rodentia > Spalacidae > Eospalax > Eospalax fontanierii. The sequence goes on from CM069530.1 coordinate 26,605,953, forward strand.
AACAAATCTAATTACATCTAATATAGAATTAAAAGACTGTTAAATACAGAAGACTGTATTTAATTATAGAAGAAGGAAGTGACAGCAAATACTTCAGGTCCAAGGGAATTAATTAGAATACAGATTGGAGCCAATAACCTGAAAGTATTACTGCATCTTGAAGAGAGGAAAGCTCCCTTCTTCTTTTCCATTTGGTCTATTGGAGTTTCTCAAGAGAAACATCACAAAGCCCTGGGAATTATAGATATCTTGGTTCTAATAACTCTTTTTTTTTTTTTTTCCTTGAAAGTGTAGGAGCAGAAATTTCCAGTCTGGAGCGATATTATAGTGTCTCTTCATTCTCAGAACAAAAACAACCAGCTTTTTACAATGTTACATGATTTCTTTGTTTTTAAAGCATGAAAGTCAGAAGTTACTATTAAATCCAATAAGAGTTTTAAAAATTTGCTCTCCCCTGCTATGTCTACAAATGAAAAGAACTTGGGAATCTTTCCCACAGTTTAGCTGCATTTTAAAAAGCCAATTCATTCAGTGAAAGGAACTGGAAAAAAAATTATTTGACCTTGACCAGGTACACAATTATTTTGCAAATGAAGTGCTGGGGTGTGTGACTTTTTTAATGAGACAAAATTTGCATCAACTTGTAATCTGATTGCTGATGTACACCACTTGAACCTGACCCTGGGGTTAAACCCATTCTAGTTAATTTATAAAAAAGAAAACAAAAACCACAAACCTGTTAGCCTAGAGCATATGATTTACTAATACTACACTACATTTTAAAACTTTCTCTTTAGTTTATTGCTTTCTCTTGAACTAATAAACTAGCGACAGTTTTTTTTTTCAAAGTTCCATATTAGTTCTCTTAAAATTGAATGGTAAAAGCAGGAGATGAAGTAGTTCTAGAATGGATGAAACTTGTCCCTTTGTGTTTTTTATAATTGCTCTTAGGTTAACGATATGAGTTCTGGCCAACTTCTCTATGTGAAGGCTTGGAGTATCCATTTACATGTTCCTTAATCCAATTAAATTGACAAGATTACTTCTATAAATTTCGTTCCTTAGGTGTTTTGAGAAGTCACTAAGACAGAGGGTGGGTGAACCATTGCTACCACAATGCCTTCAAAAAGCAGAGTAGGTTGATTTCAGTTGTCCAGACACTATATATGCCAAGAAAAATTTAAATATACTAACACTCCTCTTTCTTCTCTGAATTATGTCAGTTGTTTCACTGTAGAAATATTAAATGGTAAACAATTCACTTGATGATGATGATGATATATACATATCATTTTTTTTGTTCTGCATGTCTGTATTGGGGTATATTTATTTGCATGTAGATGTCCTTGGAGGCCAGAAGAGAGTAACAGATGATCTGGAGCTCAAGTTACAGGAGGATACTATGCGGGTGCTGGGATATGAACTCAGGTTCTCTGAAGATCATTAAGTGCTCTAAGCACTTGACAAAATATTCTTTTTGAACTGTTTTTTTTTTTTTATCATAGCAAGACATTAACGATTAGATCCTTCAAATACTGATGACTGATTTCAATCAACTGTTTAATTTCATGTTATCTAGTACATGCATATAGTCCTTCAGGTCAAAATTAGATATGGCAGGTAGAACAAGTGTTGGTTACTGCCATAGGAGGCTCTGGGTTGAAGAAGACATATGACTTAAATATTAAAAGTACTATGTCCTCTAGTAAACAGCATCTAAAGGGTTTTGCAATCAAAGTGTTAAAAGACAGTAGTGAATGTTAGAGGTCTAGCATCAGATAATACAGCAGATTTATTTCTGAGAATCGTACTAGGATGTCGAGCTCATGATTAGATTAGAGTCTAACCTCAGTCTGGAGTGTATTAGAGATGTTCTACCTGGCTTGACATTCAGGACTGAATGGCATCAATTCTGCTCTGGATAGTTCTAGTTTATGTCAATTATTCTGGCAGGATTAATAGTACTCCTTCCTATTACTTTTAAAAATGTATGATTTGAAAGATAATCTGTAGGCCCTGGAGGAGAGTTATGATTTAAGGTCTTTAGAACAAGGCATAATATCAGAACCAAGCAGATTATCAAAACAATAGCTCAAACAAAGGAAGTATGTACCAGGAGTATATTTCTAGTCAGAGACTTGGATACAATGCAGAAATTCAGGTCCACGGGGTTTAAGAGGGTAATTGATGTCAGAATTCTTTCCTGAAGGTGTAGATTACTCCTTGAACAACATTTCTGAAGCTCTCCCATTGTACTAGAAAAAGAAGAGGTACTTGCTAAGGAACAGATTCTGAGTCCTGCAGAATGAGATGCTCTTGCGGGTGAATGCAGGAAGTATGGATTAAGATCCTGGTGATACCTTGTCACACTGATGCACAAGCATCATTTCCATAGCACTGTGAGAAGGGCGGGCCAGCAGTTTAAAAGAGATTGGCATCATCTAAACTTTAGGGAAGGCTAAGTGGTTGAATTTAAATTATAGACAAATATCTAAATTTACAAGGCTTGGGGACTTTAAAAGAAAATAATGTTATTCTTAGCAGTCTGGGTGACTTAATCACCTTTATTTTAAATTCTGTGAATTTTTTTCCAGTATATCCTGAGTACAATAGAAATAATGTGATAAACCTAGAATAGAGTTTAATTGGTGCTCTGAACCCCTTTGCATAATAGTTTTCCTTAGGAAGGAATAAAAGAGAAGAATTTCTTGGGAAACATTCCAAAGGGGTAACTCCATGCTATTTGTAGTCCTTATTGGGTCATTGGACAGGTAGGACTAAAAAGAAGAATGCTAGTAAACCTATTAAAAGAAAAAAAGAGAATGAATATACCCATAGTTGTTATGATATGTTAGTTTGAGGTGTTCCGTGGAGCTTCACAGAAAATGTAGAAATTTGTTTTCAAGTCAGGATTAACCTTTTATGACTTCAGAATTTCCAGTCATACAGAAGGCACAGATCAAGAGTGTTGACAGATAAGATATGCACAGTCTCAGGCCCCTCTCAGAACTACTTAATCAGAATTGGTATTTTGATGCAACCTTCAAGTTATTCAGAGGTGCATTTGAGTTTCACAATCACTGTTATGATGTGATGAAAGATTTCTTTTTACAAGGCAGCCTAATTTAGCAGCCGTGTAGAGTTGGAGCTAGTCTACCAAAATGCTATTATTCAAATTCCGGTCTCTGCTGCTGTGATTCTGCAGTACTTACAGGACGATGTTTTCAAAAGCACCCCCCAAAAAAAACATTTCCGTAGTAGTTCAAGGAGCTCAGAGCAGGGTGATGCCCTCATGGTTGATAGAAATTGGATCTGGATTAGAGCTATCAGAGTAAAAATGGAATCTGTTTCTATGTCATAATACACTTTTTGTTAAACAAAATCAGAACTATAAATGTATACAAGCCATTATCATTTGTTAGAACATTTTTGTTTTTCCTTTTGCCTATAAACTTGCAAAACATCATTGGCAAAATTTTGCTTCTGGATGAAAAATATATAACCAGGATGTTAATGGAAAGGTAAATTATACATACATACATATATACTTGCTCAATTATGAAATATGAACCCTGAAATGAATGGTGATCCCCTTGGAATTAATGTTTTCCCAACCAGTAGAGAATGTAGTCATGAACTGAACTTTTAAATTACTATGTTTGAATCATGCCTAAATAATCTAAATTCAGTGGCATTATATTGTAATAAATTAAATATGAATTTTGAGAGGTATGTTGTTTTATTCATCCATTCACTAAATCAGTATTTATTGAAAGATTACCATATGCTCTGAACTGAGTTGAGGATGTATATAAATAGTGTACGTGTAAGTCAGTCAAGAAGCAAGTAATTATAATGCAGTAAGATGGATAATAAAATAAACACTAATAGCCTTGGCTAAATAATCAACAAGTACATTTTCAACTAACAATACCTTGTTACTAGAAATGATGATATTTATACATATATATATATGTGTGTGTGTGTGTGTGTGTGTGTGTGTGTATGTGTGTATCAGTCACACATTCAGTAGTAATTACTGAGTACCTACAGTGTAAGGTACTGTCTTTGGGAGTTCATCTGGAAGCAATTTGACAAATGTGTTTTCTGTCATGGAGTTTACAATTTAATGAAAAGAAGAGAAACATTTCTGTAAGTAGCTTGGGCACTGCAATATAGATTAGAATTTCATAGATAAAGCAAGACATAAGGGGGTAGGAAAACACGTTCAGAATTTTTTAAAAACTAATAATGACATAAATCAGGGTTAAGAACCCAAATTATACCAAAATTATATTTTGTTTTGTTTTCTTTGCCCCCAGAAACTAGCCCTACTAGTAAGCACCTACATTAGTAATTATATGGATTAGTGAATTTCATATTTTTACTAATATGCTGTTTAAACACTTATGTGAATACACATATACATGCATTTTTTTCTTGTTACCTTTGTGTGTGTGTGTGTGTGTGTGTGTGTGTGTGTGTGTGTGTGTGAGTGACAGGGTTTCACTGTAACCACAGGTTGCCTGGAACTTACTATGAAGACCAGGCTGGCCTTGATCTCACAGAGATCTGCCTGCCTCTGCCTCCTGAATGTTGGGATCAAAAGTGTGTGCCAATATACTCACTTGACTGTTCATGTTTCTTTATACAAGGAAGCCAGAGTCATAACCCATGTTCAGTATCTAATCCTCATACCCCAATCCGTGTCATAATTTAAGACCACGTTTTCTATTTCTTTGTAGACTTCCAGATTTGCCACCCACAAGTTTATATTGTGGCTCCATATGATTTTTGACAAAAAGATTTTAAGTTTTTTTGATCCCAATACAAATAAATAAAAGTAGAGATGATGCATTATTAATTGACTTTAAAGCTTTTTTAATCTTTAAATTATTCCTCTAAGTATCAAGATATAAAAAGACCTGTCAACTTTTGGAAATGAGAGGGTTCATTGAACTCTAACCCAGCAGAAAAAAATCACACATTTTTCTTTTTCTGTGTGAAGCAGAAAAATATGAAAGAAAGTCTTGAAACAACATTTGATGATGAAATAATGACAAAAGCATTAGCGATATTAATTATATTCTAGGAAAAGAACACATTTTAGAATAGTCCATTGTTTTCTTTGAAAGGGGCAGTTCATTGGTGACATGATTACTATCCTTAGGACATAGACTTGTGGATGTGTATTAGACCAATTTTAATAGTCCCTTCTGCAAAAAAACAAAAACAAAAACAAACAAACAAAAAACCAAAAAACTATGCTTGTATTTATTACTTAATTTGTCTTGGAAATGCCATAGATATTTAATTCCTAATTTTGATAGGGGTGAATTGAAACCACAGTTGGATTTTTGATAAGGTGGATTTTCTGGGCTTGGTAACCATCAGAATATAAAAGTAATTGTGATTAAATATTGGATTGTAGTCTGTTCTTTGGTATAATAATATGCTACTTATCAAGTAAATGTTTATTTAGGACTACGTATAGGTAAGACATGGCAAAAATGATGCCCCTCACGAAACATTCATTCCTGCCATCAAAGATTATGCAGTTATCACAATGAGAACCGTGGCTTCTTGACCATTTCCCACTTCTATGCTGGGTTTTTGTCTGTTTGAGCTTGTATGAGTCTTGTGCATGTTGTCATCCTTGCTGCAAGTTCATGTGAGCAACTTCCCAGCCACCTGGAAAACTCTGTTTCCTTGTGGACATCCACCTCTCCTGGCTCTTATACTCTTTCCAAACCCTCTTCCACAATGGTCCCTGAGCCTTGGGTGGCAGAGGTTTGGTATAGATAATGAACTGTGAGATCAAGGCCAGCCTGGTCCACATAGTGACTTCCAGGAGGGCTGGGACTAGGGAGGCCGCGTCAGAAAAACAAAAACAAAACAAACAAAAATCCCCCAAACCAAACCAGATCAACAACACAACAAAACAAAATATTACGGGGGGAGATAGATGTGGTGAATTTTATAATAATTAAGAGTTTTGCTCTGAGTATACTGAAAAACGGATTTGTCCCATTCTCAAATGACGAGAGGTTGTTTAGGGACCGATTTCCAGTTGGGTTGAATTCAAACTCAGTGATCTAGATAAAGACATACATAGCCAACATGTCTTTCTCTCAAGGAACTGACTGTAGGCCAATAGAACTGCTAACAGGCTACCTTACCACACATATATTATGAGGCATTCACGCTAAGGTGCCCATACTAAATGGTTCTAAGCTGTATTATTCAGGACACTGCAGCTACTGAAGAGTTACAGCTGGTTTCAAGAGTTACAGTTCTGAGAACTGCTGGTCAGATGAGTAAGAAATCAAAAATGGTTTCAACCAGTGGGAACAGAACAAACTATTCCTTTAAAAATTAAGTGAAGAAACTACCTTAGACTATGACCAAGTTATCAATGAACTTTAGTAATTTACCAAAATTTTTCCCATGATAATGTTCTCTGGCACTATAAATTTGTAAATTGAGACCAACTGTGTGTAAGTGCTTTAAAAAGTCAAATAGTCTCAATTTGCTGTGAGAAAATCCTATAAATAACATTTCTTTCAAAGTATGGATGAATCATCATGTCCCTCAGGCAGAAAGCTGATTTTCTTTAATTCCTTCTTTTAAATACATTGTTACTCATTTCAGATGGCAAAATAAGATCTGTTTTTGCCTGTCTCGGAGTCACCCCTTCATTAATGCATTGTTTCATGTCTTTAAGTTAAAGAAGTGAAATAGCAGTGAATTGAAGTGGGTTGAAATTAAGCCTATTTTAGTACAAAATATTTTCTCAAACCCTGCATAATTAATGTAATGAAAAGAGGATTAATATAAGGTGTATGTGATTATAAGCTAAAATTGCATTATTTGTAGTGAAAAGCCATCATAATCACATTAGGTCAAGGAAACGCATATCCCAGAACGGCCACAAAACAGTCAGGGCTGAGTGCTTTATGAGGGCAACATTCATAGCTGTAGCAAACACTGCTTGAAAATCTCAAGAGGCAGAATGGTGGCCCATGCTTTTAAATCCCAGCACTCAGCAGGCAGAACTCTGAGAGATAAATGCCAGGCTGTTCTCCATAGAGTTTTTCCAGGCCAACTGGGACTATTTGGAGCTCTTGTCTCAAAACAAAACAAACAAACAAAAAAAACCTCCAAAACATTAAACGAAAGTTGGAGGGGAGAACCCTAATAAAAGCTGTGTTTTATATAAAGTAGCATGAGAAAAACTAAGGAAAACTGAGGTTAGCCAAAAGTTAATATTTCTACTGGAGAGGGAAGTTCCTTTTGAGTGTCTTGTGGTGTTTGGAAGCATTAGTAAGAGCTCGCCAAAGTCTTCTGAGTCTACAATCCCAGGTGTGTGAAGTCCTTGATGTTCATCTCCGTTCTGAGGGCTTAAGGACCCTTATGAAACCTGTATTAATGGTAGATATTACTATAAACTAGTATTACTGCTTATTTAAAATGATGACTGTGCAGTTTCAATTGCCTACCTGCTCTTCTGTACTGTGGCCTTAATTTTACATAACAAGGTGAACAGACTGAAGTCTAAGTCTTCTTAACTTGAATCTATGAAAACTATGATTTTTGACTCAGATTATAGCTGAAATGTTACTGAATTTCAGGGCTGAATCATAAGTCATCCAAATCCTGCTTGATTCATTAACACATTTGCTGTTAGAGCACGATGAAGTTTGGTAGGAGCCAGATGACTCTGAAGCTCTCATCTTACTGTGATACTAAGTCACATGGAGAGTCCATGCATGTAGGTACATGTGGCCGTTATTCCTTTCCCTTGACCATCAGAGAAGTCCCAGTTCTAGACACGTGACTGAAGCTATTTTGGTATCACAAGGCAAAACAATGGTCCTAGGTGAGCCAGAGACTCCACGATGGTGTGAAAATGTGGAGAACTACCCAGTTTTCCTGACACACATTCTTGTCCAACAGAATTTTGATAATTTAAAAATATTGATTTAAATCACAGAACTTTAGAGTCATTTGTAGTTATTAGGCTATAGTAATTTAGAGCTAACTAGAAAGTATTATCATGGATTCAACAGAAAATGCCCAAATGATCAAGTCCTACATGGGACTATGGCAATAACTGGTGAAGAAATGTGGCATTTATGCCTTTCCTTTTGCTTATTGTTGAAAAATTAAGGACGAATTTCCAGATTTTTTAAATAAAATAATAGATCATAATTTTCTCATTTTGAGTGGAGATTTTAATAAATTTACCAAGTTGTATAATTACAGCACAGTCAAAATTTAGAATATTTCCCAACCCACAGCACCTAAAGATGGACTCTGAGTGACAGGTGTTGGTGTTAGTGAGACTTCCACTCAAGTAGCCTCTCCCTCATCTGGCCTCAACGGCCAATCAAGTTTTACTGCTTTCTGTCTCTGTGTAACTTATCATGTGATTTTGTTCCAGTCTTGATTCCAGATAATTCAACACCAGGAAATCAACCAAAGTATGTAACTGAACCTGACTTGAACCCTGGGTAATTTTCTGATTAATGGGTACAGCCTCAACATTTTTTACTAAGAACAGCAGTCTCTTCAGGTACTGAGTTCATAACTTACCAAGAAAGAGCAGGTCCTTAGATTGCTCTGGCTCAAGTCCCATTCCCAGCACATATTAGCTTCATGGAACAAATCATGTCACCTTTCTAATTCATAGTCTGCTCATCTATAAAATGGGAATTGTATTGTTTACTATGTATCTCGATTGTTTAGATCAAATTACTATAGTACTTGGAACACTGTCTGGCATGTTAATATCTTGTATTATCCTAATAGTTGTTAATTTTAGCATATATTATGCATATTATAACTATAGCATAGTATGTATAATGTGTTATATAATGGGATAATATTGTCATAATAACAATATAATCACTATCATGATAATAATAGTAATATTATAGTTACTCTATTACTGTTATTGTGATAATAATTATTACCCTGTGTGTTTACCAAAGAGCTAGCAGTATCTTTATGTGTATTAATTCATTTAATCTTCTAAATTTCCCTGAGGCAGTTGGAGTTAATATTTATAAATGCTGAAACTGTGTATCTGTGGGCAAATTGCTTGATTTCTGTTTTCTGCTAGAAAATACAAGGCAATTAAGATCCCAGTCACTTGCAGCTTTACTTAGCATGGGCTTGCTAGAATCTCTCTTGAGTCATAGCTACAGGAGTCTCATTCTTATCATTAGGAATTTTAAAACACATAAAGTTTTCTGTCTTTTCAACTAATACACATACCCCACACATACTTTGGATTTAGAACACAAGTCATAAGCACTGTAGTGTTTTTTTTTTAATTTAATTTAATAAAAGCTACTGAACAAATTGGCAAAGTAAAAATTCACACATGTCCTAGGATATCTGCATCTTGGGGTCAGGGAGTAAGACAATATTGGTATAAAAGCTTAAATTCTTCATTAGGGATTGCTGCTGTCCACCAGCATGTAAAGCAATACTCTAGATACTCCAGAGTATTCCTACCACGGTGGCATCGGACATTCCCTTTAACATGATGGTGATGTGAGATGACTGAAAACTTTTTGTAAAATTGTATATGAAAGTGAATTTTTTAAATGCTAAAGAACATAATCATTGTACTTTTATAATTCATTTAATACTTTGTCCAAACAATCAAAACATATACTATTAGCATATTTGAAGACTTATTGTACAGCTTCATATTTATGCTTGAAGAAAAGGTCTTTACTTTTCCCATACTGTTAAAAATTGTATTATATTTCATAATGAGTTGTCATAGACAACATCTACTTTAATATACTTACAGGAATATAAATACGATAGTGAAAATCACACAATGAAAACTTATACCTGGTATACTTTTGGATTTTTACTTAGAGTATTTTATGGACATATATCTTCACTAATATCTGTTTTAAAATGCCTAAACAGAAATACTTTGTATTTTAAGAAGATCATGATTTTGAGTCCATAGTCTCTGATTTCACATCATAAATAAAAGGTCTTTACCACGGCTGTGTGTGAATCTTCTTCTTTTTTTTTTTTTTTTTTTTTTTTTTACCTCCATGAGAGTCTACTGGAGCTATGCCACCATGGGTTAAGTACACAGCAGATCCTTCACCAAGTATGTCTTGGTGATGGGTGTCATTTATTGTCAATATATATATTAGACCAATAAAATCCTGAAAAAACAATTCCATTTAGAAAATAATATGGAAAAACCTTTTCTCACATATATGTCAGTATCTCTCTCCCTCTGAAAGCAAATCTTTGTTTAGCGATGATCTAACATGCTACTCTTTTCTTATGTGCCATTATACTGAGTCTTCTAAATATAGCTTTGACTTCTTCTCCTGAGCTTCTCATAATAATATACACAAACCGCAAATTCAAAAGCATATTTTATGCTAAACTCTCTGACAAACTTAGCAATCCAGAAACAGCTGGTGCTTTACTGCCTACAACTTCCTACTTAATTTCCCCAAAGTTCTAGCTAAACATGAATACATTTATGCTTTATTTTGTTCTAATTAAGTAGAAAAGAAAAACAGAGCCATAGATTGATAGACTTCAGATTTACAGCCTTTCCATCATGATTGCCAGGCAATCAATTAGCCAGTTTCTGAGGGATTTAATCTCTTTCTTACTGCCGAGTTTCTCTTTTTTCCCGTTTCATCCTTCTAAATGGAAGGTCTTGATTTCTGTTGTTTCTTGTCAGATAAATAATTCATTCAGTGTAGTCATAAGCTAAATAGATCAGTGTTGAAATTTAGTTTTAATGTATAGGAGAATATTTTTCAGTTTTCAAATCTGTAAGTCATTCTATGGACTACCTGGAATGAATATTCATTCACCTTTTCATGAATCACTACAATTTAACAGTTATAAGGTATTAGATGAAAGGAAATAAATAGGAATCATTAATACTCATTTTTAATAAATTGTCTAATATGGAATAAACATGCATAAAATTTTCATATTTGATTTCAGTTATTTTAGAATTACGTTAGTCTCAGCATTATATATATATACATATATATCTGTATATATATGTATACATATATATATTTTTTTTTTCTAAAAGTAAGGGCCAATACTCTCTCTTGGGATGACAGTAAATATTTAATTATTGGCAAGGCTGGAGAGATGGCTCAGTGGTTAAGAGCACTAGCTGCTCTTGTAGAGGACCCTGGTTTGATTCCCAGCACCTACATGGTGCCTAACAACTGTCTGTGACTCCAGTTTTAGGGGATCCAACGGCATCTTCTGACTTCTGTGGGCATTGTACAACACCTACCTACATGCAGGCAATATGCTCATACAAAGAAAATAAGAATAAATGAAATGTTTTAAAAAATTAATTATTGGCTCAAGAGGTATTCATGTGGATGTGGTTATGACAATTCCCAATGGATCTTATACTAGAGGAAGAAATCTTTTTCCAAAAGTGTAAAAAGATTCTAGAACATACTGATATTAAGAATTAGATATCTTCCTATTATCAAGGATCATCTTCCTGAAACTCAATAAAACTGAATGTGATTGTTTGCCACCCCTTTACAAAACCTTAGAAAACCTTATGTTAATCATCCTTTGCTGTTGGGTCTTTATAAAGAATTTTGCCCTAATTGTCTCATAAAGTATATTATGAGTATAATTAGTTTAAAATTCCCTTTATAATATTTAGAAAAATGTAAGTATATTCCACTTTGTCTCAAAAAGAACTGTGAAACACATCGGCTAGCCAGCATACTTGAATTAATGAGCTTCAGGTTTAGTGAGAAATCCTGTCTCAAAAGATAAAAAGGGAGACAGTAAAAGGAGAGATAAAGGACTGACAGAGACCCCATGTCTACTTCTGGCTTGCACATTCGTGCACATGTGTATGCAACAGGCATTGTTCTATGCATGCAAAGGTAAAAGAGGCAAAGACACAGTGAAAAGAAACTTACTTTCTGCTCTTTAACACACACACACACACACACACACACACACACACACATATATATATATATATATGGAATACACATGCATATTTTTTTCATATTTGATTTCAGTTATTTTAGAATTACGTTAGTCTCAGCATTATATATATATATATATATATATATATATATATATATAAATGATTCAAGTGTTTAAAGATTTGTCTGAGTTAGAAAGTATATCGTATATCTCTGGGTAGAGCTTTCAGAGTAAGGACAGGCAGACTTATCCTATCGGACTTGGCCTATGTTAGGATCACAAAGCAAGTGACATCTAAATGGTCTAAACATGTAACGAGGAAATTTATTATTTGATGGAACAGGAATTTCAGAGCAACACAGGTTATTTTTCTAAATATTAAGCAATGTTCTCTGCCATTCAGTTTCAGCTTGTTATATTTGGGTATCCAGTGGTTATAAAAGGCTCCTTTTTCTTGTCCAGAAAGAGAGGAACAAAGTTGGAATTCACCAGTTCAGTGTGACTGGCACAATCTTATTGGCATGAGCTAGTCTAAAGATTTATATGGGTGTTGGGAACTTGAGCACACCAAGATTTGGGGCTGAAGTTAAAGATACTAAGGCAAGAGGTGTTTGGGGTATGACTTCTGTCCAGGGAAGAACCTCCATCAGATGAGGTTCTTCAACAGAGTAGACAGTGATTCTCAGAGAAGCTATCTTGGTGTTCTTTTCTTGTCTTTCTTTTATAAAGTTACTGTGTGTGTGTGTGTGTGTGTGTGTGTGTGTGTGTGTGTATGTGTGTTTCTTTTTGGCAAGGAAAAGGACAAGATTTTCAGCATATTTTCAAGATGCCACATGAATCCAAAAGTTAGCCAGTGCACTAAAAAATGGAACACGTGATAATTCCTAGTGGCATTGTTATCCTCCCTTTGTAGTTAGAACATTTTTCAGAAGCTGGTACTGCCTCTTCACCATCATAATCATCATTGTTATAATTATTGTCATTACACAACATTATTTCATTTTGAGCAACGAATAGGCTTCAATATGCATAGCTGATGATTGCTCAGTTTCTCAGGAATTATTACTAGATATTGAATGATTTTTCTTTACTGCTTGCTTCACAGAGTGCAATTAGCATAAAAAGCTCAATATATTCCCTAATTACAATGCTTGAAATGAAAGCTATAGCAAAGTTCTTTTTTTAAGTTCTTAAAATTTAAAGTTCTCTTAAAATAAGAACTTTGCTTTTAATCTTAGATAAAATAAAACAGATTACAGAAATCATTTTCATCAAGTGCAGTGGGGCTTAGTTAGGATCATGGCTGAACTGGAGAAAAGAAGATCTGATTAAAGTGATTAAATAAGTAAAAGTATAACACATGAATCGTCATAGTCATTTAGTCAAAAGAGGAACTATTGGTGATGGAATCATTGAAACACAATATGAAGGTATTTAAGCAGTTTCTAGTGTGGAAATCCAGAGTGCCATTCTTCGATTTGCTTTTATTAGACAAGTAGTTCCAATCTTTAAAAGACTTCTGTATCTCAAGTAGAAAAATTACAATTGTTTATTTTAAATGTGAGTTAACAATCCAATTTTTATTCAGTCAAGCAATCAGCTTCCTATTTTAAGTGCTTATTTCAAGACTCATGGTCTTTCATTTTATCAGCTCAGCAGAATAACACTTCACACAGATATTAGCAAGCAGTTAGCACGGTTTACTACATGTATAGGACACCATTCTGGTGTGACATGTCCAAGTGTTTGCACTCAATGTTTCTATGATATCCATCACGATCCCCTATTCAAAATTAGACATAGCCTCCATCCCTCAAATACTTGAGTGATCATTTTCTTGAGTAACTCAGTTCCTTGTAGAATTGCACTGCTCTGGTTATTTGTTCAGTAATCTAAGCATATTGATTTGAGAAGCTTCATGAGCATGTGGGTGGGATGATAGCTGTGGATTGCAAGCGAATCTTCTACCATGGACTTCCATCCATCTAACGCACTCTTCCCTGACAGTTGTCCCCAAAGTGGTGAATGCGATATGAATTCTAAAATGTGTATGGATTAAAATACCTGTTGAAACAGGTAAGATGGTTGATAATCATATAAGGATGATGCTTTTTAAGTATTTTCCTCTCCTCTCCCTTTTCAGATTATTACTAATTCTAGACTTAAATATCTAGACAATTAACCTGAAGTTTCATCATATGACAGAAATTTAGTTAGTTGCCTTTCTTGTGTTTTCCTAGCAATACTGAATAAGAGGCCTACTATCCCATGAAGTAGATAAGGAAAAGCAAGTTCAGACTGATGAGGTATTGGCCCACAGTCTAAACCTCAAGCCAGTGTTGCCTAATTCTATGCGAGGTCCCTGTTCTGTTCCTGGCTCACAATGAAGGCGAGCTTGTTTGTATGACTGGATCCCAGCACTTTAGATAAATAAATGGATAGACAGGCAGACAGACAGATAAGTCCTTATATTCCTAAGTCTAGAGTTAATATTGAAACATTTCCTAAAGAAAGAGATGGTTCATAAATATTATATCTGTTCTGTAACATCAGTACAATTGTATCCTATTTAAGAATGTATTATTTCCTATTAGTTAGATGGTTCTGCTTAAACTGACATCTACAAGAAGACAAAAGTCCATCATTGTAGTTATTTTTTATCAAGTACAAATTCAACTGACTCAGAGGGATGATGACAAACTTAGTACTTAGTATTCTCTGAATGATATCAAGAGATCTAATTCACTGGGAATAATTCCCAGGGACTTTTTAATGCATTCTTAATCTCAAAAATGTCTGAACTTTAAGTCTAGTTCTTAACAAGAACACAGATTTTGGTGTTTGGTTTTAAATTCTGTTGTACAGGCACTTCATCACCTTAGATTTCATGAGGTTTTGATTCAGTTAAGCCCTTGTCAGTTTTGCCACAGAAGCAGATTTCTTTAGCAGATATTTGTTTGACTTTATTACCTCAGTGAATCTAGTCCCTCGATTAATCTGTTAATAAGCATAATTGTACTTTGATTATTTTAAGCATTGGAAGACCTTGGCACAGTTATACTGGTGAAACCCCAAGTGTTATAATATGACACGTCGGAGGTATTAGAAGAGCACACAGACTTTATGAACTATGTATGTGGCAATCGTTGGTCTACAGTACTGTTTTGATTTTCCTGTGCAAATATTCTACAGTGAGAACACTTCATTTGATTTCTATTACAAGGACTATTACTTTTGCTATCTTCATTTAAAAGCCTCAAAAACAGGGGAATTTTCAGATACCACGTTGTTTTCTTCCTGAGTAAGGCTTTGATTTCAGGTAACAAACATCATCATCATCATCATCATCATCATCATCATCACCATAATCATCATCATCATCCTAACCATATACTGGTTCTGTGGTTTACAATGTTCAAGGCACTCACTTTACCATAGTCATTTTGTGATGCTTGCAACAGCATAAGGAAGGAACGTAGACCAAATAATTACCATCTACTTGTGCCTAAAGAGCCTGATACAGAGGCTGGAAAAAGTTGGAGAAAAACATGAAAGCCAGGAATTTGGTTCCTTGACCTGTCTTCAGTCCTGGCTTTCAGTGCCTTCGCTCCTGTCTTCTCCATACAATCTTAAGCATTTTTTCTTATCTTCACTTGGTCGTCCAGAGACTGCACTCCTTCAGCTCCTCTAGGTCCTAGGACCCGGTTTAATGGTCCTAGGACCCAATTTAATGGCCTAATTTTATTTATGCTGGAAGGTGAACAAATTTTCCTTTAGTTCTTTCAATGAGGAAATGCTTTGATTAACCGAGTTGGATCCCTGGGACCCACCAACTCTTCCCAGTTGTCTTTTGAATGCCACATGCCTGTTCCCCATACAAGCAAGCAAACAGATAAATAATTACGTTTCGTTTGTCTCTGTTTTGAGGACTAGGAAGATCACAGTACAATTTGTGTAGATGTTCTTTTATGTTTAAAATTACTAAGAAAAAATAGGATTGACCTTAGACCTATCTTTCATCCCCTATGAAATCATAGGTAAGGAATTTGATAGGCTAATTCTTGGGATAGATGGGAAAAAGAAAGTTATGACTATAAAATTTGCCTCACAGGTTTACCCAGCAAGAAGATATCAGCCAACCCCACAGGCTGGCTTCCTAAGCCCCAGCTGTCCCCGTCCCAGTTCAGCTCTACTTTTATCTTCTCAGATGTGCTTGCCTGTTGCATAAGATGCAGAAATAGCTGTACTGGTGATGCCTGGTGGATGCCGGGCTCCTTATTCTGACCTGGAATCCGTGGGAATATCCTGTTCTTTGCTCCTAACTCTGGAGCGGCTGAATTTACACTGACAGTGTAGTTTTTGTTGTCTACTGAATACGTGTGTGGCAAATGGTGTGGCTTGTGAAAGAAGCTAACTGAGAGAGAAATTCTGTCTCACTACTTACTTTACTTGGAACTCAGCCTTTGGAAGAAAACCGTAAACATATGCCTTTAACTCTGATATATATGCAGCATATGAGTTTCAGTCTTCTTAATCACAAACTGAGAAAGTTGATACCTTATACTCAGATGCCTCAAATATAAAAATTCACAGTTTCCTATAACAATATGTAATTCACATAGAGTTATTTCACCAACATTTAGTCATGATATGTTATGCTGTTGCAAGACTCATTTTTACACATTTGTAAATGCTTCTGCTTGCTAGAGGGATGCTCTTAAGAAAACTACAGCTTAAACTAACTGGAAACTTTTGAGATACCTCAGCCACATATTTGTTTTATAATAAGCACATTTAATTACAAAGCTAAAAGTAAAAAATAAAATAAACAAAGAAATAAGCCAAGCCTGATGGCCCCACACCTTTAATCACCACACTTGGGAGGTAGAAGCAGGCAGAGCTCTGTGAGATGTAGGCCAGGCTAATCTACATAGTGAGTTCTAAGCTAGCTGGGGCTACAGGAAGAAGACACTATCTCAAAAAGACCAAAAAAGTTTTTTTTTTTTTAATTAAGAAATAAACACAAAGATAATATCCACAGTGATAAGAAATAGCAATATACATTAAAACTAACTAAATCAAAGTATGGTGAAAAATCTAAGGATATTTAAATTACAGGCTCCTACATGGGACATGGAGTCTTTGTTTATCAGTATCAAACATTTGAAGGCTATACGGAATAAAAGTGAATTAGAGGTGCCTGATTTGGCCAAAGAAAAGTAAAAACAACAGGTAGAACTTGATATAGATTGCTCTCTCTCTCTCTTTTTTTCTTAACCTTAAACTTTTAGCAATTAGACGAATCTTATAAAATGAGTTACGTGGAGCGGTGCAGGGTTCAGGGCTTCAGGAAGGAAGAGGCAGAGATCACAGTGTTATTGTACCTGGGGTTGTTGAAGGAGTTCATTGTGGGTTGTCTGTGCTTCTCTGACCCTGAGGCCAGGAAAACTTTGAGGAATGACAGGAACTGGTCTTTTTTGCCCTCCCTGGCCACATACAGGTTACAATACCACTGACCAGCAAAGCCATGGGAACCCATCACCTCAGCTTCTCTTTACCCTGGGCTCTGGTAGGTGACCAAGCCAAAAGTTTCAGTTTCAGGCAGGACTTGTGGGACAAAAGTAAATCTCTAAGCAAAGCCTTAGGAAACATGATTTGTTCTGTTGATTATTTCTTTTAACTTAATAGTCACCTGCTTGGGCTTTTGGTAACTCCACAAATCTAATCAAGCAACATGATTTATTGGTTTTCACACTAACCAACTAACTTGTCCCCAATTGTCCAATGTTCTAGGTAACATCAAATTTATAAGCAAGAAAATTAACTTCTTAAATTTCTTTTCTTTTTCTCCTGATTTATTATTGTTATTATTATTATTATTATTGTTATTTTGTCTTTTCCTCTTTCTAGAGACTAATCCAATCTATTTCTAAGAGCATTTATTTTGAGAAAAAGAAACACCTAATTCAGAACAATCCCTTGGCAGAAGAAAGAAATCAAGAGCTTGAAATAATAGATTTGGAAGTTCTTTGCTCCTTGTGCTACTTTGTGTTTCGGACTGTGCTAAACAAGTAAATGAAACAAAGGCCTGATTATAATAGTCTCTCTACTTAAGGAATTTAAATAACCTACTTAAAAATATAAACTAAACTAAGAAGATATGTGGGTAGATACAGACTCTCAATGCTGAGACTTTCCCCTTCCACTCTTTACCTGTGTGATGCTGGTAATTTGTGAAATACTCCTGAATTTCTCATTACTGAATTGTTAAACCAGGGATGAGGAAAGTGCCTATTTTACAGGATTATCAGAATGAAACACTTGCCCTGTCGTTACTGTGGTCAACTGCCAAGTGTTCAGTGAAAGTCTATCACTGTTACAAATTACTTGAGGAAGGATATAATTTTTGCCAATATCTCTCCTTGTGGATATTTGAAAAGTAAATGAGCATTGCTTTAAAGGACTTCAATAATTTATGTTTTGTAAATTTTTTTGTGTACTATTTTATTCGAGGATTTTTTTCTCATGTAGAAGGCATAGAAAAATATTAAGCAATAACAGCACAAAATGAAATGGTTGCTTGAATAACCACACAGTTTTCTAAATATGCTTCATTCCTGTTTACTTAAAGTTTTAGAGTAAAGTAGTGCATGGTAAGGGGATGAGTGCAATCACCAAGAAATGATAGATACAACTCCGCATAGAGTATGGAGTCTGTTAGTGTAAGAGTGGACCCTTATAATGAGGAATGCACGATTAGCTAAATGTAACTTTTTGAAAACTGTGATTCAGTCAGAATTTCAATTATTTTTTTTCTTTTCATATTTTCTTTTGTATTGATTAAATTTGTTCTTTGATAATTTCCTTGCAAACTCTCGGGGTGTGTACCTTCAGAGCTCTCAGAACTGTGCTCTGGAGCCAGGCCTCACCCATGCTTTTATTCAAACACTTTCTTTAGCATGAACTGGGGAACTACAAGCTTGGATCCACCTTTACCAGACAATCTTGCCCATTGATCCCTAGGACCAAAATATCTCAAGCATACACCTCAATGACTCTCACTGTCTTCAGTGGGGATAGGAAATGAATGTGCTGCTTCTGGTGCTTTGATGTGCTAATTCAAACACACCCACATCCCTTCACTGATTTGA
This sequence comes from Eospalax fontanierii, assembly GCA_035773235.1. Taxonomy (NCBI): domain Eukaryota; kingdom Metazoa; phylum Chordata; class Mammalia; order Rodentia; family Spalacidae; genus Eospalax; species Eospalax fontanierii. The sequence goes on from CM069530.1 coordinate 26,625,089, forward strand.
ATGGAGGAAGAAGAGGGGTTCCAAGGATCATTGTCAGCTGCCCGGGTTATAAGAGTACATGGCTCAGTAATCTTTTCTGCATTGTGAACAGTAGCTTTTTTAGTCCAGATTCTGTCCCTAATATAAGTCATTCCTTCAGATTTGTTCCTCACCTTGTCTACAGCTGTGTACCCCATGGTAAGCTCGCCAGGCTCCAGTGGATACCTCCAAACCCTTGGCCATACTGGAGGTTCTGTCTAAAATCAGTATAGCAGTATGTCAGGGTACAAAAAGCATGAATGTGATCAGTTAAAATTCTTAACAAAAATGTTTATCTTTAAATGAGATTGCTAAACTAGGCATGGTGGCAAAGCTTTCTATTCTAGTACTCAAGGGGCAGTGGTAAGTGGATCTCTGTGAGACTGAGGCCTTACATAGCATGTATCAAGGCAGCCAGCAGGAGCTCCAGGGAGACCTAAATATATATTATTAATATATTATTAATAAATATAAATATATTATTAATATATTATTTTACGTGGCTGGAAAGATGGCTAGGTGATTAAGAGCACTGACTTTTCTTGCAGAGAACTCAGGTTCAAATCCAAGCATCCATATGGGTGGCTAACAACTGTCTATAATTCCATCTCCACGGAATCTGATGCATTCATCAGGGGCACTGCATGACACTGGTGCACCTGCATACATGGAGGCATAACACTCATTTGGGGCACTGTATGACACTGGTACAGTTACATACATGCAGGCATAACACTCATACACATAAATTTAAAAATATTATTTTAAGATGGACATAGGATATTAACACATTTATATTTTTAGAGCAGCAAAGGTAGTTTGGGGAATAAGAAGCAGTGAGTCTGATTCAGTCTTACCGCTTTATGTCTGTATGTATGCTTTGAAGCAGACCATTTAACCCCTTAGATAATATTCCTTTCTATTTAAAATATGAGTTTGGACTATATACTGTTTTAAGATTATTTCCATTTGGAGCTGGAGAGTTGGCTCAGCAGTTAAGAGCACCAGCTGCTCTTGCAGAGGACTGGGGTTCAAGCCTAGAACCTACATGGTAGTTAACCACAGTCCTAACTCCAGTTTCAAGAGATTTGACATCTTCTGACTTCTGCAGGCATTGCATGACATGGGTACACTTACATACATGCAGGCAATATACTCATACACATAAAGGAATAAAAATAATAGAATAGTAAGAGATTATTTTCATTTAGCGAAATCTCCAATTCTAAGAACTTGTGAAATAAATATTTTAAGGTTAATTACATATTTTTGCTATATTTTATGACAAAAATGGCCGATTTCTCAAAAATGCACTTTAAGAACTAGTTACATTTAAAAACATCAGAATGTAGTATGTGATCCATTTTGTCATCAGATGTTCAAATAATTGATACTCATCAGAACTCTTTTACTCCGCAAAATAAATAATATTTGGTAAAAAATGAGATAAAAGAATCTCTAATGACCTCTTTTATTATGTTATTGGCTAGGCAGAATAGTATTCCTTTAGAAAAGTCTTAATAGAAATAATTGTAAGCTGATGGATGAAGGAAATGTGTGGTTGCTTTCTTTGTTAAAACAGTTACAAAATATAGATTATGATGTACAAAATATTCTCATGTAATTCACCTTTTTAAAATCATATTTATTCATTTATTTATTTTTCTGCGTGTGAGTGCATCGCCTGAATATCTGTGAGTGCACTCCTGTCACGAAATGCCCTTGGTGATCAGAAGAGGGTGTGGGACCCCCTGAAAGTAGAGTTATGGAGAGTTGTTAGACATCATGTGAGTACTGGAAATCAAACCCGGGTCCTCTGCAAGCTCAGTCAATGCTGTCAACTGTTGAGTCATTTCTCTATCCCCTAAATTCTCCCATTAAAATGAAATGTGCAATAACTACATAATTTTGAATGTATTGAATAAAGAACATATTACAGCTGGCCCTGGTGATTCACACCTGTTATCTTATCATTAGCTTATCCTGTGAGACCCTGTCTTAATGAAAAAAAAAGTGTGTATATGTATTTAAAATACAGAAGGTAGCAGAATCACATTGGATCTTAATATAGTTATTTTCAATATAATTGTCTCAAAATAACTCTTACAACTTAGCACTTGACCCTTAGATCAATGAAATAAAATAGATCAATGAAATAAAATATCCTCATATACCCTAATCAAAAAGGGGTACTTTAAACAATTTTATTGAGATACAATGGCTAGACTACATAATGAACTCACGTAAAATGCACATTGGTGATTTTTAGGATATAGTCATATTTGGGCAGCTATCACAAGCCAGTTAAACACTTAAAAGTCTTTCCATGTTGCGAAGGATGCTTGCTCAGCTCCTAGTGTCCCTGCTGACACCATACATTCCAAACAAGCAATTTCATTCAATGTTTTATTGACAAACCACTTGTATAAGAATGCCAGGGGCTATCTGGGTGCAATTCTGTGAAAGACTGATTGGAAACTTACACTGGATCATTTGGGATTCCAAAGTAAATTTACCTGAAAGCTTATTTAGTGTAAATGGGAGTTGCCATGCAGTTGATGAATGCCAGGCTGACGAAGATTGATGCTGTAGAGCGGAGATACTCCAGGCCCTCTTGCTATAAGGCATAACTATTAAATCTGATTAAAGTTTACTTTGGAAAATATAAGAAAGACTGCTTTTGGGACAGATGCTGTTTAATACAGAATTGTCAAGTGATTCTTACCTCTACAAAAGGAAATATACATTTTAAAATGTGTGTGTGTATGTGTGTGTGTGCACTTGCGTGCATGCAGGTTCCATGTATGTGCGGGTCCACATGGAGATCAGATGACAACCTCAGGTGGAATACCAACCTCTGGAATACCATTTACCTCTTTTGATACAGTCTCTCATTGTCCTGGAGCTCACTAGGTAGGCTAGACCGCCTGGCTGGTAGGCCCCGAGAGCCCCCTGTTTTTGTCTCCCCAGAACTGGGACTACAACGTTACCACCATATGTACACCATCGTGCCCAGCCTTTCTGTATGTACTGGGCATTGAACTCAGGTCCACATGCTTTTGTTCAGGCACTTTAACAAATGAAGTGACTCCCTAACCTAGAAATATACATTTTACAGTGCCTCAAAGATTGTCTTTTAGTGTGTCTTATGGGTATATGTGTGTGTGTTTATAGCTGACTCTTAAAGATATATCATAAATAATCCTTGAATATTTATGATGAGAGTGTATGGAGAAAAATAATAAAAGGAACATAGAAGAAAGTCTGGGAAGCACTGATGCTTTTCTCAAGGGACTTTTGTTTCCTTTAGAGCCACTGGCGCAGTAGTCCCCATCCTGTTCTCTCACATTTTCCTCTAACTTTTCTTTATAAATCTGCCTGGTTGGAATCAATATTTGGCCTTTTATTCCTCATTGAATTAATATTTAGAGATGTATGCATTAAAAGATTAATATAAATCTCACCCTGCAGCTGTTCTGCTAATTCTGAGTGACTGTCAGCTCACACTCAGCTCTCAATTGTAATGTGCATGTGCCTTGCGTGAATTCCAATTATTACCTTCCCTATATAATTAGCTGTTTGTTGTGTCAGGAATGTTGTTGTATTGTATAAAATGCTTCCTTCCTATAGCATAACAATTCAAAACAGAAAATCCATGTATCACAAAAATGCCTAAAGTCTGACCACTGTGTTTTTTACTAAGCCGGGGCAGCTTTACACTTCGTGTGAACTGGCAAAATTGTAACTGGCTTGAGGAATTAAACAGCTGTGGTTGCTATTCAGTCATGCCAGGATCTTTGTATAACTCCAGAAAAGTTCTAGAAACTGTGGTTATTATAGAAAACACCATGTTCTTCCGAATTCTTGTGTATTATTTATTTTGCCAACATTTATTCAACATTAAACCGGTTGTTATTTGTTCTTTTCATTAATTTTTAAAAAATACAGTGTAAATGAAAAATAATCATCAATGTGACATTTGTCAATTCCTGCATGTATTTGTGTGTGTGTGTGTGTGTATGTGTGTATCTCATGTAGCAATTCCCTACAAACCTCCAGTTGTGTTCCTATTCCTAAATTGCTCCAGTGCTTCTGAAACTGATCAAGTTACAAGAAAACAAATCATTAACAGACACTCAAAATACTGTAAGAACTGTTCATTGTCACTTCTTTTCCCCAAGACAGGTATGCAGATGGACAAGAAAGCATGCAGTGTGTGCTTTTCCATTTTTTGAAGTATTGTGTACAATAGCAGTAAGTAAAATAATATTAGCAGAACAAAAATGTTTTAACAGACAGACCTTTTCTGCAGTCCCTGACTCTAATAATTAGAACTCCTGTACTCTCAGATATTACTGTACAATCTGTGACATATTAGCCTATTTCATCATGAATAATCACAAAGTATTTAAAGGAACTGCAAGCTGTGACCACCCTTTTCTTCTGTAAATAAATTAACTTATATCCTCCTAGAAACTTGGGATTGTTAATTAACTTAGCATTATTCCAGGATACAATTATAATTTTAACTTTGTGTCTTACAACTGTTAATAATGGCAAGTTATGAATGAAACCATATTGGTGATGAGTTACCATACCTTGCCAAGAGCAAGAGAGTAAATGGAATAGGAGGGCTTTCTGGGCTAACAGCCTTGGATGGGGACCACAATTAGGAAGTTGGCTGTCAGATTTTCCATTATTAATGAAATGTCCCCTCCAATTTTCCCTTTGGCAACTGAAGTAATGAGTGAAATCACGTGACAAATTATTGTTTAAAGAACATATCTATTAGACGTTTCAAAATTTTATCCTTGAAGGAATATCAAAATACAGATATTACAATATTCTCTTTTTAAGAACTATTGAGATTTTCCTGAAGGTTTATAAACTTTAAAATAATTGTGTGAATTTATTTACTTTAATTATTATTCTTTTTTAAACTCTGCTTTTTTCTTTTTTAATTATAATGATAGAGCAAATTAGAGCCAAATTTCTTGACATTCACTTTGGGAAGCTATGCCTCCTCAAATGAGTTTGTTTGAAGTAAGAGCCTTTGGGAATAAGTTGAAAAAAAAAAAAGACGGAAAAAGATATCTTAAGAAAATGCCAATCAATCAAACTGAACTTCAGCTATACCCAGGAAGTGTAAACATTCCACACATAGGATTTTAGATAAAATATGTTCAATTCAATGCTTTTCAAAATGTTTCACAAATGTGATCTCAGTTTGTTTTAAAATAATCCAAGGACATGATAGCTTTATTCTGCTCTACTGAACTCAAGAGTTGTAGGAAAATATCTATGCTAGACATTATTTTTAAAGCATAAATTGATTTTTTTTTAGAAGGTGATCTTCTGGTCCATCACTAATTTGAACATCTTTTTTATTGTTCAGCTGGATATTTAAAAGTGGTTTCAGTAGTTTGCAGGCAGCTTATGTAGAATAGGTAAATTTTGTTCATGATTTAAAAAAAAAGTTTTAATGATATTGTGATAATTGGGAAAAAAGCAGAAATTAATGAATATTATAAATGAGTCTAAATTGTGAAGTGTTTCTTAAGGTTAAAGAGAATGATGAAATTGTAAAAATTTGGAAACTAACATAATTAGAAGGTTTTCTATTGTAAAAAAACTGGAAAACTTGATTGTGATTTGCAAAAATAATGGTAAATGTGCCATTATGAGACTTCATGTTACCCACAGAATGACATATAATTATAACTCCAGACAGAAAGACAGAGAGCTTAACACTGAATTGCAATGTGACTTTCATTTTACATTGGGACATTTTAATGTCAAAATATACATGCTGTATGATCTCATTAAATACTTAACAGAAAAGCATGTAGTAGAATTACAGTCTCTCTATTTACATAAATGGAACTTGACATAGTCTGTTATGAGTGATGTTTTAAATAGAATATCTTAGCATATTAAATCGACTAAAATATGATATTCCACAGGGTGTATTTCTTCAATATAATTCCTCTGATTCCAAATTATTTACTTTTGTACAGAGAAATACTTGTTCAAATGTTTCAAGAATTCTTCACTAAACATTGAGAATTCAGAAATCATTTATTAATATTTTCTTAATGTGTCATTTTATAATTATATTTAATATTTATTTAGGTCATAATGACTTTCAAAAGGCCACTTATTGATTTCCTATAGTTTCATAATGGGAGAGATGTTATTTTTTCCTTATGTAGTCCATATTACTTAGTTTCCCCTTTTGATTTCTCTTGTGTTTCTCAGTTGCACAGAAGATGGGTTAAAATATGAAATAAACACCATTCAATCAATTTGTTGGAAACATTTACATTAATGCAAATGTCCAAAGCAGCTTTGTTTCCGATTTGAGATTTAGAATGAGTGTTGAGAATTTAAAGTTGTGTTCTTTCTTAGAAATGATTGGGCACCAAAGATTGAATATTTTAAAAATAATGCAAAGGAGGAGCCTGGGAAGATGGGCACAGTCAGTAACATGCACATTACATAAGCATCCAGACCCAGTCCACAGAAAATGGTGGATGTGGTGCCACATGTCTATAATCCCAGTGTTGAGGAGTGCTAGATAGGTGGACACCTGAAGCCAATTGACCAATCAGTCTAACTGCATCAGTGAGCGCCAGCTTCAGTGAGAGAGTCTGTCTCAAAAAAGGAGCTGGAAAGAATTAGAAAAGGAAGTTGACCTTCATACATTACACTCTAATGAACAGTTATAGTACATCACACACACAAGTAAATAATAATAATAAATAGTAAATAGTAAAAAGAGGAGAAGGCAGAAGGGAAGGAGGAAAGACAGAAGGAATGAAGGAAGAGAACGCAGGATCCGCTGTACTAAAACTTCTCAGTCTAATGTATTATCGTATGGCACTGATGTCTTCCATCTTAATGTGAGAAGAGAAAAAACAAAACAAAACTGAATAACGGTTCTACTTTAATTGTAAAGGAATAAATATATCACCTAAATAATTCAGATAGTTTATTTAGGTTACATTTAATTCTTAAATTTGTTGACTTGATCTTCTATATTGTATAGATGGTAACCATCACAATACAAGTTTTTCTAAAAAAATGTAATCAGCAGTACATTAATAAATTTTAATGCAAAATAGGTATTTATATTTTACAGAGCTTGTAGCCCAGGTTGAGATACTGATATTAGACAATTTCTAGGACAAACAAATGGATAATTTCTAACTCCATAAGTGGTGGAAGTTTTATCATGCAAAAGCTTCCAGTAAATTAAATTAAGTCATGGATTTATGGCACCATAACAAGACTGAATTCACTTGGCAGTGTTCATATTGAGAAATCAAGAAGTTAGCAATCTCTAATTTGGGGATAGAGGGAGGGCTCTGTGGCAAAGTACTTGTAGCTGCAGCTCCTGGAAATCCAGATAAAGGTGGAAGTAGTCAATCCACTCCTCCAAGTTGTCCTCCAGTCTTCAAAACAAGCTGTGACACACTCCAGCTCATACACAGCTCATCCACAGCCTGTCACCATATAGGCAACAATTGTAAAACTTCAATGACAGAATCCCTGGTTTCAAAATAAGCAGGCTTCCTCTGCCTGGGCCACTGCAGTAGAATTGCTTAAAGAGGAACTCATTTCCTCTGTTCTACCCATCTTCACACCTGAAGTATACGGTGGGATAGCAGACTCCGAGTCTTTAGAGATGTGAAATCCAAAATGGATTTTTACTTTCTTCCATGTCCACAGAAGAGTTTTACCACAAGGCAAAAATCCATTGATATGTGGGTGAATCATTGAACTGTTTTCAGTGTTGAATTGAAAGTCTTTAAGTCTTTATCTTGACAATTACCTGGGGACAGCCTCTTCATTTTGGGGTTTACTTACCAGGACTGAAATGAATGGCTGGTTGTCTTTTCTGTATTACTTCTCTTGGGTATACTTGAGGACTTAGAAATGGATTTCTTGGCATTTGTTAATTTGAGCTCATTTAAATTCGTCCTCTAAGGAATTCTCCACTCTTTTTTGTTCAATTGCTAAAACCTTTGGCTTTCAAACACTTCATGAATACTTTTTTGAAAAATCCATTGTATTTATGGTTTTGCAGTTTTAGGCCTTGAGGATGGGGAGATAGTAGCATGCTCTCTTGACCCTTCCTCCTTGTCTGAGGATTTCATTCAAGTTTAGGTGAATTGACATTCGTTTAAGTATATTTAAGAAAACAAGCAATCTGTGAATTGTAACTGTGAATAATAAACATTCTTTTCTCATCTACAGCTTTATTGAAGTTTGAAATAAATGTTTCACTGGATATGTGGATTAAATGAATTTAGAACATTAGGCTGAAATGGTTGCATATGACTAAACTCAAAAGTTGATGTCATTCTTCCTTTACAAGATGATAGTCAAAGCACAGTGGGAATTGGGAAGTGCACTTGTGAAGGGCAATCAAGAGAAAGCCTACTCTCTGAATCACAGTCACCTTGAAAATAAGGTTATTTTAAAGCCAAAGGTGGGTGGGTGGGCTAACAGTAGACAGTTACCTGAATTTTCCTATGCCTCCTTTTCTTTGTTCTTTTTCTGTTATCTTAGTGCTCTCTCTCTCTCCCATTGATCTAGTCTCTGTTCTTGAAGTAATACTCGAGTGTATTTTTCTAGCCCCTCAGAACATATATAAAATTTGCTGACCCCCCCTTACCGTCTAACCTAAATTATCGATTTGAAATACTAGTTTAAGTATAGTTGTTCAAAGTATAGTTGCACTCATTACACGTGCAGTACTCCGTTTTACTATGTGTCATGTAATAGCCTAGATGCTGGAGCTGGAGTTCAACAAAGTTCTACTCCAGCATCTATCATGTTCTACGTTTGTTCAAATATGCACAGATATTGTCACACACAAAGAACTACTTCAGCTGTCTCCCCAGCCCCTTGATTTCATGTTAATGCCTTCCTTTGAATTTTTACTACTGAATGAAATGTACTATTTCAAAGTAATTTACCTGTTTGCTTTTATTTTTAAATCGTATTCTAGAATGTTTCAAATCATATGTGTTGCTCCTCTTCTGTTTCTCCTGAACAGGGCTGCTTTGTAATCGGAATAGTTAGTATTTGCTAAGAGACATTTAATTTCTCCTTAGAAAATTATATTTAAAATTTAATTTTCCTTTTGCTTTTCAACTTAGTTTGGACTTCGGGACTATGTCTACTTATTACTATTGGAGACACTCGGACATACAGATTAGATTTTTTTCAAGGTTACTTAGTGAAATAATATCAGATAAAGCAAATAAATTAAAATCTCAGGGCTTTCCAGAACATTCCTACATATAATAAGCTGTAAGGAGCATCAAATCCTTGTCTATATAACTCAATAAACCATTCCACAAATCAGCATGGATGTTGTCCGTCTGAGGATCCTCTACTGCCATAAATAAGACTTGCTGGACAATGGGAGATAATTAACAGTATTCAATGTGGTGATATTTTGCATAAATTATAATGAAAATGAAAAGATATCAGATGAGTGTCAGTATTAATAATTGTGATTATATGAGAAGACTGGTGAATTCTTGACTTTTGACTTGATGAATTAATTGAAGATATAGTAGACCTTGTATAAGACTTTAAGTGGACTTTTAACTGAGAGAAGTTTTATTACAGAAGCCAGTTTGCTGATAAATGAAAATTTGTATCTATGGATTCAACTTTGATAGGCCTTTAAATTTGGAGAATTAGATCAATAGCACTTCATGTTTTTAATCTCACCTCTGAAAATATTGTCCAACATGTTCACATTCAATCATAGTAGTTTAAGGTTTACTGTATTTTTATTACATAGGATGATAAAATCTTCTGAGATTCAACATTATATGTTTTTAAATTCACATTTTTTCTCATACTAACAATGTAACTATTTTTTTTATTCTGAGCAAAGAAGAATTAAAATCTGATTCCTTGAAGAAGAACCTCAAAATAATGATGGCATTGAAATTTGTGATCTACACTGACAGTTAATGAAAATGATTTGCAAATACATATACGAATTTGAAACTTTGCATCTTTGATTTATGTTTTTGAATTTGTCACATCATTTGTAAGCTTGTCTCCTGAGTACTTATTGATTCTTTATGTGATGGAAGGATAATGGACACTGTCTGGGTACTTGCTCTGTAACAGTCACTGTGCTAGGGACCCCTATACACCTATATTGTTTGTTTTACTCTTTATCTTATGATTGTCATGATAACTTATAAGATCATTAACCTTGTTTTTATTTTAAAGGTGGGCACAAATAAAACTGTAACTGTGTTATTCAGCTTTGCCTAACTAGTTACTTAGGTCCTAGTTTTATTTAATAAGATATTATGGGAAAATTTGCAAACTAATATGTACATACATTTCTTGAGGATCATATAGTCTCCATACCTTGTAGATTTGGATAGGAAAACTTAGAACTGTTTAAAATATGGATTAGTTACACTTTTACTGGATCGTATAAATATGATAGTTATTCAATCAAGTGTTTTAATTTAGTTGTTGTAGTGCTTAAAAAATAACCATAGGAATCTCAGCTCTGACTGACTCAGATCAGTCTGCCAAGATCATGAGTTGGGATCAGCCAGGGAAATTTAGTGAGACCCTTCCCACACCTGCCTTAAAAAAATGAAAGGAAAGGACATTAAAAAAAAGTCTCTGTTCCTTCATAAACTTTCTGTTCCAGATTTGATATTTGCTGAGATGTTCGATTTAATATTATGCTGTGCTTTTACTTAATTCGATAGACCATAGTTTCTTACCCCAGATTAAGTAAGTTCCACCACTTTAAGCACTTTAAGTTGTAAAGTACCTCATTAAGGCAACTTTTTTCTTCTTCTTCTGGGCTTATTTCTACTGAATACAGACCCAAACTCTTCAACAATATATCCTCTGGTAAACTTTCCTAATACAATTTTTTTTTGCAGTACACCTATAAGTTGCAGGTTCCCTTGTCTACAAGAATGATTCTTAGCTTGGCCACATTAGACAACTATGATTCTGTTGTATAATGCATCAAGACACTCTAACTTTTCTCAAGAAAATACCTATTTCTGAAGCTCATTTTGTATGGAGAAGTCACTGAGCTTAGGGTCCCAGTTTAACTCCCAGTCATTAGTGCTGTTACTTTTTTCTCTAATGGTGGTGGTGGGGAATTAAGGGCAAGCTATTTTAGCAGCGTATATTGATCATCCTTTGATACTTTAAACTAAAGCTTTCTAGAGGCTGCACTATATAACTTCAAATAACTTTTGGTCTTTTGTTGATCCTTCAGAACCTTTTACAGAAATATCACTTGGAGGATGAAGGTAAGCAGGAATGATTGACAGAAAAAATGCCAACTCTAGAGGTTATGAACAGAACTGCTTTCTCAGACTCTTTCATTTATAACTATGTTTCCAGGATTCTCACTTCCTCTCCTGTGAGGAAATATTTCCTGTGTGCTTTAGAAGCAATTTCACTATTTCTGAGAATAATTATGGTTGTACTGTGATCTGGTGGTTATGTACAGGAAGAGAAGTTCCATATGAATTTAGACTCAGTTGTCATTCAGCCCTTGCTGTGCTCAGAGCGTGTGCTGTGCCAACACTTTGTCACCTATTGTCATTTATAGCAAAGCAAATGCCAAGTATTTCTATTAAGCAGATTTCTTCTGATTCCAAGATGATCCTTCCAATATGAAGGAATTTGGGTGAAGACAGTAATAATAGACTCACTTTGTTCAAAAATTCAAAAGAAATGGGAATTCAGTCTAGTATGTGTACTTTAAAAGGTTTGTTTATATTTTAAATTCTATTGTTATTATTGTGTGTGTATGATGTGTGTGTGTGTGTGTGATGGTGGTGTCATGTGCGAAGCATGCGTGTAAAGGTCAGAGGACAATTTTGGGGAGTCAGTTATCACCCTCCACCATGCTGAGGCAGATTCTTTCTTGTTTCTGCTGTATATTCCAGGGTAGTTGGTGTCTAAGCCTTTGACCAATTCTACTGTTTTTGCTTTCCACCTTACTGTAGGAAATGTGTGCCAACACATCCAGCTTTTTTCCTTGGCATCTGGAATTGAACCCAGATCATCAGGCTTACATGGCAAGTGCTTTTACCCACTGAGCTATGTTGCTGGGTCCCTCTTTGAACGGACAGCTTAGAAGGTGTAACATTGCTGTTTTAAAATGTCAATCTGTATTTAGCTCCTCCTCTAAAACACATAGATTTAAAATGTAGTGGTTTGTTTTAGAGTATAAAATATGACTCAAGTCTTCTTATATTAAAAATGAAATTTACTAACTTTATTAAAAATTACTACCTAAAACAATTATGTATAATTCCTGTTTTAGAACTATCATGTGATCTAATTTTCATATTATATATGTGATTAAAAGACCCCAAAAAGTATTCGAAAGTGCCAGTCCTGATAACCCACTACATCTCTATTCTCCCTGGAGCAATTACTTTTCTTATTGTTGTGACAAAATGTTTGATTAAAATGAGTTTAAAGGAAGAAAAGTTTATTTTGGCTCACATTTTCAGAGTAGAGTCCATGGAGGACCATACCAGGGAAGGCCTGGCAGGAGGAATGTGAGTCAGCTGGTCTCATTTGCTGTCGGGAAACAGAGAGGTGAATGAGTGGATTGAGCTTTTTTTCTCCCTTTTATTCAGGGCCACTTGTTAAGGGTGGGTCTTCTCTCTTCTGATAGACGTTTGAAACACCCTCAGATCCACACCCAGAAGAGGCATGTTTCCATGGTGACTTTAATCTAATCAAATTGACAATGTATGTTAACCATCATAACCACTAATTCTCTCCACTTATATAAATGACTAGAAATCTATAAACCTGGTCTGAATTACTTAAAATCCCCGAGGGATGCCTTTCCACAACAACAAACCAATTCTGTGTTCTTGAGACACACACAAACACATACACACACACACACACACACACACACACATCTGTAAATGTTTCGAGATGCTTTGTTGAAACAGTTATTTGAATAGATGTTGATAAGTCAAAGCATTACTGTAATGTATTTTCCATGAGTGTTTTTCAAATGTTTATTTCCATCAATAATGAGTTTGACTTGATTTTAGTTAAGTAGGGGCTTAATACTGAATTATTTTATCTTGGGATCTAAGATTCTTTAGTTAGAAAAGCTACTGCTCCTAAATGAACTATTTTTTCTCTTCATCTCCTCTTTCATCTTTTAAAAGGTTCATTGATTGTTATTTTGTGTGTATCATTTTTGCATACATATATGTATGCCTGGTGCACAGAGAGACCATCAGAGGGTGTCAGAAGCCATAAAAATGGAGTTATCAATGGATGTTAGCCACCATGGAAACCAAACCAGGGGACCTCTGCAACAGCAGAAGGTTCTCTAACTTCTACGTCAGCTCTTCATCAACTTGCATCATCTTTTCTAACTGTTAAAAGAATAGATCTTCAGAACTTGGTTAGAACTTGGGAGAACTTTTGTTTCACTTATTTTAACAGAGAGGAAAATCAAGGTTTGGGGAGAGTGAAGAGCTGAATTAAGAAAACAAACGCAATGGGTGACTGAACTGGGGTCAGCATGTAGACCTTTCACCTCCTAGTCTCTTAAAATGTTTTCTTACTCATTTTAGTGATTTGGTGCCATTCGGACCTTCATTTGAAGCTGTCTCAAAAGCTTCTTCTCTTTATTTTTTTCCTTTTTCCTTGATGTTATTTTTCTTTTTCACACATTTGCTTTATGTTACCACATAAATTTAAAGGGTTGAAGCTAGAAAGGAAGTAAGATTTAACTTAAAGTTCATATGCCATTGATTGGTTGCGATTAGCATGGCTTATTGTTATGTTATCTTTCATATTTTTTGTCCAAAACATTCTGGTAAGTTTTGCATTGTATTTTTGTGTATTTCATACAGAACGTCTTAGTCATCTTGATACCCACTTCGCCATGGCCACCCTCCCATAGGTGCCACCTACTCCAGTCAAAAGATTTTTAGAAATATTTCAAGAGCAATTAATTAAGAAAAATATTCTGAGGTAGTTAATAATTCCATGTATAAATGTATATTACAAGAAGGTATTTAATTATGTAATACAATTCAATCCTACATTCACAGAAAGCATAAAGAATTTTCGTTACCAGTTGATGACTCATGCTGTTAATTCCTACATTCTGTATTCAGAATTCTGTATGCTCTAGGTCAGCCTGATCCATGTAGGGAATTCCAGGGCAACTGGGGCTACAGGGTGACCCTTTTTCAAAAACAAATACAAGAACGACAGAAAAATATGTTCATTGATTCTTATTTTACTGGAAATATTTTTTCTGTGTCAGTTATTGAGTTAATCAATTTATGAGCAAGGATTCACACAATAATTTATAGAAACTATGAATAAATGTATCTAAATGTTCAGAATTATTTCAGGAGTTTGGGTATGATGGTACATGCCCTCAAACCTAGCACTAGACAGAGGCAGAAATCATGAGTTTGAGGCCAGCATGGACTGCAGAATAGGACTCTGGTTCAGGGAAAAAATAACAGTTAAAATCATTGTTACTTAATATTAGGATATAAATTTATTCCGAAACTCCACTGCTTTACCAAGCAAGCAAGTTATGACATAGGGCTTAATAAAAATGGATAAAATAGGGAAGAAATGTGAATTTGATGAAGTTTGCTGGCAATTAGAGCAATTTATTTCACTATTAACATGACAGGCACTAAGTGGAAATCAGCTATGGATGAAAATGCAATTTTGTTACTTGGCTTTCCCAGTGCCATGTAATTAAATCAAGAAATGGGGGGAAGGGCAAGGGGCACTCACGGCTGACTCCTCCCACACAGCAGCCATCAATCATGCGGGAGTTCACTGCCTAACACTAGCAAATGATGTTTCTCTGTGAGAGGGTATTATTTAGAATTTTTTCTGTTCAAAATATTGTATTGCAAATGGAAAACAATGGTCTTGTTGAAACAGAAGTGCCAAATGCAATAAGATATGATATTTTGTATGGAGGTTGGGAAATTGGTATAAAAGGTTTTTACTTCTTGATATTGAAGTCAAAGAAAAAACAGTACCACTGTATATTGTTAATAAAAACAAATGTTACATTTCTATTATTGTAAAGCATTGATTGGGGAGTATTTATCATCAGTCAATTATCTATCATCTACCTATCATTTATCTATGTTACCTATCTGGCACCTAATATCAATACACAATTATATATTTGTCACATATGTATCATCTATTTACTGACTATATTAATTGTCAGTTCTCTATTATCTACATATCATCTTTCTGTCATCTAGTAATATTTCTTCAATCATTCATCAGATGTCTATTTGTAATTTATCTATTCTCTGTGTAGCTACAGTCCATCTGTTTATGCATATCTCTGTATGTATTTATAACTTAATTAGCTATTTAAGTATATAGACAACCAAAAATGCCATATTTGATTCACTTGTACAAATATCAGTAGGTCCAACTTAATTATTTTAAGATGTCTAGTGAAGATATAAGCTATTTTAATTATATATCTAAATTAACCACCTTATTCTGAATAAAGTTGATATCAACATAAAATAAAAAATCTTTGGCTTTTGTATGTTTCTCTCCTAAATTTATGAAGTTTGTGTAGTTAATTTTAGTGGACACATTTAATGTGCAGGGACATAATTAGGAAAAGAATCTAAAGTTATGTAAATATTTAAATCCTTTATGATTTAAAATCTACAAGATTTTAAAATGTACTTTCTTAGATACTGGTTTATTTACCATGGCAATATTTTAGTTGACAAAGTCATCAAATTAATAATATCTTACATTATAGTTCTATTATAATGAGACACACTCAAATATTTTCAAAATATTAAATGGTCATTGATTTTGTTGCTTAGTCATCTCATTGTAGCTTACCTTACTTGAGAAAATGTTTTAGCATAGTACTCTGAATGTGAAGAATTATGCCAACCATTACAGTGGTAGAAGCATAGAATTGCAAAAAGATGAGACTCATTTTCTCTCAGGAAGCTTATACAATTATATACTATTTATTGTTAGAATAGTAATAGTGTCACTATGAGTAGGAGACTAGAAATCATAAAAAATATTAAAGGAGTTGATTTACATAAAGCAACTGGCAAAGTATCTTGTTCAAAGTATCCACTCATCAAATATCATATGTTAATACTGCTCACAAGAGGCCAGTATTTTCTCTATTTTTCCAGGTACTGGACCTCCAAACCAATTCCTTAGAAAATGGGTTTAGTTCTAATACATATACTAAAATGAAAAAAAGCATTAGCTATTATTTTGTCTTTTTTCAAAATAAAATTGATGAATTATTAGAAAATATTGTTTTGAGGAGAGATATGATAATAGCTAACGCTTAATATTGCTCATACATGTTAGTTAAGGCCTATGACTATATATATATATATATGAATGAATGAACATATATTTGCATAATTAAGGCAAGTAAAGAGAAAACACGGAAGCCTTTCACTTAAATGCAATTTTAAGTCAGTGTTTTCTCCCATTAAAAGGAAAATATACATATGCCTTGTGAGTGCCCAGTTTAGGAATAGCAAATTAGCTAACATATATGAGAAATGTTAAGCTATCTACAAATTTGGAATTTTCATATGCTCTTTTCTTTCTCAATGATGTAAAAACTAGGTATTTTTCTATACGTCCTATTTTATACTAGGTTCCAATGACTCAAGCACATTAAGCTAATCCTGTTATTGTATCTATGCTGAAGAAGTTCTAAAGAACTCCAGGATCCCTAGATATTAGAGGGCTTGTAGGGAACCTGGAAATCTTTGACCTAGAAGATGGCATGTGAATTATGATATAGTCTTCTAGGCCTGTAACATCATTTGTTCAAGGAAACATTCCAGTTCACTTCTTGTGTGTATTTGATAGTCAAAACAGATTAGAGTTTGTAGATGCCTTATCAACATTTTGATATATTTTGTGTACTTTTGTGTGGTTGCTGAAGAATATATTTAGATACAGGATGGTAGAAATATCTCACTTGATTTCTATAAACAAAAATCAAAGCCAGCAACATTTGTTCTGGCTAGTCCCAACACATACCAAGCTTGTTTACATGAATATTGATTTTAGTGTGAAGAAATTTTATAAGACATCCAACAGAAATATTTCTATTTCTAGTATATTAGAATGAAGTTTGCAATTTCAGATGTAGTTTCAATTGGCAATAGGAATTGGGAGATAATTAGTTCCACTGGCTTTTCATGATTAATTCAAACATTAAAGCCTAAGTTGGCAAATATCTCATCTCCTTCAGTACCACTTGTACAATTTTAAAATAATTTCTCCTTCAACATTCCTTCTTTATTTTAATGTTTATTGTGCATGTTCTTTTTATCATTATTACCATCTATGCTGGGAATATAATGG
Organism: Eospalax fontanierii; assembly: GCA_035773235.1. Classification (NCBI taxonomy): domain Eukaryota; kingdom Metazoa; phylum Chordata; class Mammalia; order Rodentia; family Spalacidae; genus Eospalax; species Eospalax fontanierii. The sequence continues at coordinate 26,642,549 of CM069530.1, forward strand.
ATGTGATGAATCCCTGACATCAAAAGTTAAAATCTTATCTATAAATAAAGATGTGCAAGCAAATGAATGTTATATCATAGAATAAAAACCATGACATAAATTTCCAGCTCTCTCAGGATGGGCATAGGGATATGTCATGTCATTTAACTTAGAAAGAACTTTTCTGCTATAACAGCTAAAGGCACAGAGGTTGGAAATCAGATGGCAAAGTAAGGAACTGGAAACATCTCTGTGTTGGAGTATGGAGGGATCCAGACCATATGCTACTATCCATGAATAAATGAGACTAAGAAAAAGGTGGGGGATGACTATGCTTAGCCTCCCACTAAGATGATGAGTGATGGAAGAGGGATTAATAATCTTCAGGAATATAATAGGCATAAGACTTGCAACAGACAAACAATGATTTCATTTTGGACATAGAGAGTGTCAATCACCTTTGAAGCATAAAATGAGGAAATTATATTACATATTCAGCTCTTGAAATGCAAAGGACATAAGTAGACTGAAATGATAAGTTTGTCTTGGTCTACAGATGGAATAGTCCTGGAACTCTGGCAATCATCAGTTATACCACGGGACAAGTAAAAGAGGTATGAAGACAGAATTATGGGGCAAAGGAGTAGCAATCTGGAAAGAAGACCACACAGCAACAATATGGAGTGACTGGTTAGCCAAGAAAGTTGTTGGTCAAAAAAGAATGAATTGTTCTGAACAGGGAGACTGAAAGGGTAAAGTGGCATCAGCCTTAGGCCTGTGGATCTCCTTAGCAGATACGAATCTTCAGAGTGATGAAGCAGAGGACTGTGTAGGCAGAGAAGCAGTGGGTGAGCAGCAGAGGGCATGGGTATACCTTCCATCCAGACTCTCTGTGAAAGAATGATACTGAACAGAAATACTTGCGAGGGTTCTAGTACTGAATATAAATTAAAAATATAAAAAATATACACACAGGTGAAAACTGTGAGAAGAGAACTTTTAAAAACTTTGGATTTTATTTTAGAAGCTTATGATTCCAAAAGATACTACGAGAGTGGCTTCAAAAATATGAGTAAAAGAATGAGCTTTGCAGAAGAAAATGGCTCTTTTCACTGGCAGGATAAAATGTACATATAAGACTTGACAGTTGATGCAGTTCTGTCCTAGTACTTTCCATTTCTTGAATAAAGGAAACCACCTAAGGCCAAGATCTGAGGCAGGGGAATAGAGTGTTGAAGAAAGTTTGTAGACTATGAGGGAATTTGGAGACAACCTTTAGGAGACTGCTACAAGTGACTGACCATCTTGTGTATAGCGTAAGACACAACTGGACCAAGTGTTTCTGGAAGAGGAGTATTGTACAATGATTTTTACATCTGGGAAAGATGGTTTAGGGTTTAAGAAATATTTTCAAAATTGGTTGATGTGTTAATCAGCTGTCTGTCACTGTGACTAAACACACAGTAGAATCATTTAAGAATAGGAAAGATTTATTTTGGCTCCTGATTTCAGAGGTTCCAGCCCATGGTCTCTGGGCTCCATTGTTTCTGGGCTCATGCATGGTGTGGTAGAACCTCAAAATGGAAATAATCAACTGACCTGTGGACAGATAGTATACGATTGTGGAAGATGGGACCAGCGACAACAGATACCTCTGAAAGGCCTTCCCCAGTGACTTGTGTCCTCCATCTACGATCCAAACACTTCTCAGTAATGCCATTCATTTATGAATTCATTAATGCCTAGACCATTGATGAAATCAGTGCCTTGATGATGCAGTCACCTTTCAGTCGTATCACCATCTGGGGACCAAGCCCTCAAAAAGGGAGCCTTTGGAGAATGTATTAGAATCAAACCATAGCAACAGGCTAGCATTTAACTGTGTAGAATTCAGGATAGGTTTGACATATTTCTTACTGCTATCTCCTTTTACAATCTTAGACAATGGTTTAATAATATTTACTGCTTTTGTGAGAAATAGCTTCCAAAGAAATTCTCTTTAAAGTTTATTCCTCATGTTCTCTATCTTTCTCATGCTTCTCTCAAAACGTCCCAGAATTTCACCACTTTCTTGTAATAGGATCTTGGTTTTCTAGGGTTAATTGCAAAGGAATGTCTATACAGTGCTTATATAAATAATCCTCCTTTACATTTCCCGTGTTTTATTTTAGTTTATATTTCTGTGCTGGATAGCTTTAGTATCAACTTGACACTTGGGTTGAGGGAGCCTCAACTGAGGAATGGTTTCCATTGGACTGGCCTGTGGCCAAGTCTGTGGGGTATTTTCTTGATTGTTGAGTGATGTGGGAGGGCCCAGCCCACTGTGGGCGGTGCCACCCCTGGGCAGGTGGTATAAGAAAGCAGGTTGAGCAAGGATCAGAGGAGCAAGCCAGTAAGCAGCATTTCTCCATGGCCTGTGCTTCAGCTCCTGCCTCCAGGTTCCTGCCCTGAGTTCCTCTCTTGGGCTCCCTCAGTGATGAACTGTGACCTGAGATATGTAAGTGAAATAAACCCTTTCCTCCCCAAGCTAGTATCGATCGGAGTGTTTTGTCACAGCGATTGAGGCAAATGTGGACAGTTATATACACAGAATTTACTAAACTGCATTCACTGAGAAACCAGCACAACAAATACTTAATTGATACAACCTTTCACTCATACTTTATGTTTTAAAAAAGACTTTCTTAGGGCACCTGTTGCTGATAAGTTACTTTCATTTTCTTCTCTAAAACCCTTATTTTTGCCATCTTAGAAATCCATTCTCTTTTACAGTGGTTTCTGACAAAGTTTTCTTTAGAATTATTTAATATTTTTCATTCATAACAGGAGGAGTTTCTTGAACTTCCATCTCCAAAATTTGATTTGCTTGTAGCACCTTTGACCAAGTCACACTGTCAACAGTATCCCTGCACATGTATGGTTTCACCTGTCCATTATCTGGTGTTGCTTATTAAGCGTCCACAGAGTCACAACATGAACATAAAAAGGAGACAAAGTGTATATATGTTTCATGTTGGGAAATTGGGGAAGTTTTAAAGATTGGTTTCTGTTCTGCACTTGCTCCCTTTTTTCTCCATCTACTTTTAATCTTTTGATAGAATACATTTCAACAGGTATTTCTTCTTCCCTGCTCTTCTACCTTGCATTAAATATTTATAAGATCAGCTAACTGTCTCAGGGAAAACATGGCTTCTTAAAAAAGAACATGTCTAGTAGAAAGTCTAGCTTCTGCGTTTAAGTGTTCGTCCTTATTTTAAAGCAACACAGTTTCATTGTGAGCTTTAATCAATGATATTTGATTTGGTTTCATCAAAATAATGATACTTTGGGTAAGCATATTTACATATTAACAATATAATGGCCTTAATAAGTATTTAATTAGAAAAATTCGACCGGAACCCTAGCCCTAGGATGTATTTATTATTCAAAAATATTTCCAGACTCTTTCCCTTTTTTACAACCATCAGGAGTTTTGCTATATTAAACATACGCTGGATAAACAGAGCTTGTCTTCAGAATTTATAAGGATCAGATGTCAGTGGAACAAAGCTCCTTCCAATTGGTAGGCTTGAGTCTGATGGAAAGGGATAAAAGTGATGGCAGTGGCTAAAGCACCATTCCTCCGCTAACATGATGAAATGAAACGGAGGTTATCAAATATACATAATCACATAATTGGAGTGATTTTTCAGAAAGATGAACAGAAGAAATCCTAAACATTCCTATCTGTTCCCTCACATCCACCACGGCAATGATGGTGGGGAGATCCCTGCCTGAAAGGGGGGCGGGGGCTAATTGTACCTTTTGTCCAAATCAGTATTAAGTGTTGATGCCCTAATTCTGAGAGTCTCTCAGCTTCCTTTTGGTCCACTTACAGCTTTCATGCAAATGTAAGTCTTTCTATAAACCCTGGTCTTTCTCCTGCCACATTACCCCCTCTCCCACGCCCTCCAGGTCCCTGCTTTTCTCCTAAATCCTTCTTCTTTTGCCTGTTTTATTCCTAACTTCCTTTTCAACAGTGACTCTCCTCTATTCTTTAACATAAACAATTGTTTATGTATTTAAAAACAGTAGCTTCAAAGTCAAGGGAAGGTAATTCATTTAAATTAGAATTAGAGAAAATTTGGATTGCTTCTGTTTTCTTAACAATGACAATAAATAATATCTTAAAAAGAAATCCCACTAATTACCTAAACAAAGCTTAAAATATTTATCCATGTTTTTACAGGTGGTCATAATGTTTCGTCCTCTTAGAAGTTTATAAGAACTGTTCATTTCTTTCTTCAATTACAGAAATTATTTGACATTTGAGATACTGTTTTCCTAATAAAAATAGAGAAGGCGATTACTTAGAAAAACTTGAAATCCATATTTTACTAATCTTTTATTGTACTGCAATTACACTTGGTAATAAAATGGAATCTCATTCACTCCTTAATTTGATGGCCCATGAATTAAAACACATGAAACCACAGAGTAAAAGCTGTTATGCTGCTAACTTGATTCTTCTATAAAGAATGAAGCTAGCGTTCAGTGTTTTAAAGTAGGGATATTTTCTATAAGTAGCTTATGCATATTTAAGCACATGTATATTGCTAAATATTTGAACTAAATGTATTGCTGTCTTATAAACACATATAACTCCAGGGAAAGGTTGAATAACTGAAGCTTTTCTGTGTGTCAGTTATTAAACCTCCATAAAGAAATGTGATGACTTCTCAACACAAATGGGAAAACAGACTATCAGCATTTATGTAGCTTTACTGGGATCGTCTGCCTAGTAAGAAGTAGAATCAATCAGCCTGTCCAATTTCAAATCATGTGATTCTCGCACCCTGCTTCCCCTGAGCTAGTGGTGGTAATGAGGAGGCTATCAAACCCAGCAATGCACAAATTTCGTCCTTGGTGACACATGTTTCTCTCCTAGTAGTTCTGATGAAAATTGCAGTATGTTTACTTAAAGTCTTACATTTCATTTTATTATCTATGTATCTGGATTTTTAAGTTTATGTTTTTATACTAGGAAGAAAAACAAATCAAGATATAAAGCCATTTACCTAACTTGAAAACCTTTATTCTAGGACATCACATTCCTCATAGACCATATATCTGTGTTTGGGAAGCTGAGAATTATGATGGCAAATAGAGTCAGAACTTCAAGAGGTTTTACAGAGGGAAGGACACTCATTAATATTGCTGTATGTGCAAACAATGATGCTTGGACATGTATGGTATATAACCCATTTGCATCAGTTGTTGGAAGCAGTTCCAAGACTGTCATGTCTACTAAAGCATACATAATAGCTAGTATGATCCCTGGTCTATTTGGATGATTCATGTTTAATGAGTAAATCATGTAAAGACCTATACTATACTATACTATAGATAATGACTCATATTCCTTTATATAGTCTATATTGACCTCTAGTCTTTAAACAGTCTCATTTTCCTGCATTTTAAGATTTCAAATATTATATTATATAGAAAACTAGATGAAATTTAATGAAGGTATGTGACATTTAAACTCATTTTTAATTAATACTGTAAAAACCTAGATAGAATAAAGGATTAAAATAGCAATGAAATGTCTGGGGGACTTGAGAAATGCAAGCACAGCTGTGATGGCAGAAGCAAAGGAAGAGATCTGGCCATGGATCCAGGAAAGGAAGGTGTGCAACACGATGAGTTATTACAAGAGCATTCATTTTTGTAATGCATCTAATAACAATAATCTGACCATGTAACTACTTAACTATTTAAATGTGGGTTTTTTTTTGTAAATTTTTACTGAAAATTTGTGTATTTCATACAGAACATCTTAATCAACTTTTATAATTCCTGCCTCACTGGTACCCTCTGAGAGCCCCTCCCACCCCACTCCACTGGAATTCATATATTCTGTCATTTGTCTTAAGGCCTGTCATGTCAAGTTAGAATCCCCAAATGTTCCTCAGTGCAAGTTTATCCACTAGTCAGCCTGTCTAGAATCCCTTTCTTTAAGATCAGTTCTTCCTCAACCAGAAGTAATCAACTGCCAACAATTTTTCAACTGCTTGGGGCTTGTTTCTCTGTGCTGGGTTTTTATCTGCTTGAGTTGCATGGGTCTTGTACATGCTGACATCATTGCTGTAGGTTCATATGAGCAAGGTCCCAGGAGCCTTTAGGACTCTACTTCCATATGGTCATGCACCTCCTCCCTGACTCTTACAATCTTTCCACACTCTCATTCCCAACAGTTCCTGAGCCCTGGGTGAGTATAGTTTAATATAGGATTCTTGTAAAAGGATCTACATTCTGCAGCTTCTTTGTTCTATACATTTTGGCCTTTTGTGTTACTGGCCCTATGTTGCACGAGTAAGCTTCATTGCAAAGAACTGAGAGATGCATTAATGTTATTTTTACCCCTTGTTCCATGAGCCTTACGTCTAGAGGTTGCATTGTAGATGTGCCATTTAGGCTTGAGCAATTCACAGATAATTTCCATATGTTACCAGCTGTGGAACTCTGTAATAATATCTGTCTGTTGAAGAAGAAGCATCTTTGATGGGTGCTGACTGGGATACTTGTAAATAAGTATTTGGAACTAGGATGCACAAATGAGAGAAACATGCCATTTGTTTTTCTGAGTCTGTGTTTATTCACTTAATATAACAGCTTCTAGTTTTTCTACCTATAAATTCGTTATATTGCCTTTCTTTACTGCTGAATAGAACTCCATTGTGTAAATGTGCAACATTTTCATTATCCACTGGCCAGTTGATGAACGTTTACATTATTTCCATCTCATAGCCCCATGCAGAGGTCAGATCCAGGCACTCAGGCAGTCTGCAAAGGTCTGACCGCTCAAATATTTTCATATGATTAAACAACACACATTTTTCTGATTTAACAAAGGAAATTAGTGAATACGTCTGTTTTGCTTTCTAAAGCAAGATTCTTCTTGGAATCAAATGTTAGGTAGAAAGGCTGAATGGAATCACGAAAGAAGTACATATAGACATGTTGGCATATTTTCTAAAACTTTTCTTAATATCTGAGTTGAACAAACAAGAGTGGCAATAGTTACTAACAATCAAGTTGTATTTGACCAATACACAAGAAACCTTGTTGAAATTAGAAAACAGTTTCTCCGAGTCGATTTATAATGAAACTGTAACTGAAAACTATCACTGATTTTTCTCTCTCTTGTATGGGCATCTCCTGAGATAGAAAAGCTGGGACATTGTTCAAAGCTAACACTCAGTCATAAATGAGGCTTCCTCCCAGAACCTCCCTCTGATTCAGGCCCCTATCAGATTACTCCTACTTTACTTATTAGTGATAATTGAAAATGTAACATAAAAGGTCACAAATGACTAAATTACAAGATTAGGAATCTTCAGAGTGAACGTTCCTGGACGGAACTCTTATATAATAAGTTTTACTCACCCAGGGCTCAGAGATAATTATGGAAGTGGGAGAGGAAAGATTTTAAGAGGCAGTGAGAAAGTGTGTGACCATATAGAAATATAATCCTACAGGCTCCTGGGACCCTGCTCAGCAATGTTCAAGACCCATGCAAACTCAAGCAGATAAAAACAGAGCACGGAACTGGAGAACGGAGTAGCCGACCCCAACCTTTGCTTAAAAAGCATTGGCGACTGATTACTCTAAGGTGAGGCTGAGCTAGTCTTCCTAAAGCAGGGGACTCTGGGTAGGCTGACTAGGTCTCAGTGGATGAACATGCACTGAGGTCATTTGGGGACACTAACTTAACATAATAGACCTTAACATAGATAAAAGAATGCATGTATTCCAGTTGGGGGATATTGGGATTCCAGGGGTAAAGGGGGAATAAAGATGATTAAGATTGATTGAGATGTTCTGTATGAAACCCACACTGATTCAAAAAAATAAAACTAAAAACTAAACAGTTTGTTTTGGTTGGGAAGGTGGCTCAGATGTTAAAGAACCTGATGCACAAACATAGGGATCTGAGTTTAGATCCCCAACATCCACATAAAGTCTGAGTGTGGCAGTGCTTGTCTGTAATCCTAACACCAGGAGATGGATATAGGTGGATTCTAAAAGCTCATTGACCAGTGAGTAGAGCATAATGGGTGAGTTTCAGCTTCAGTGACAGGTCCAAAAAATTACAAGTGGTCAGGGATTGAGTAAGACACCCCACATAACTTCTGGCCTCCTACTCATGTTCACTTCATATGCACATACCCATAATAACAACCATATACACTACACCCAGACACAGACACACAAACCCACAAACACAAAAGCACAAAAACAGATTGTTTAGTGTACTATATCTTAACCTTTAAAAAAAAACGAACTGGAACCCTGTATAAATCTGATTCATACTATGGAAAAAAGTTGCAAAAATTGCATATATACTACTAATAACAGTTTGAAGCTTTGTAGTTCATTTCATTATATGTTTGGCTCAAAACAAATATTAATATCCAGCATATATAGGAGCATTACTTGCCTGTGAGCTGAAGTTGTGATCTCCTCCTGTGGACCCCAACCTTAAGCTCCAGTGGCACATTCCTCTGACTGTTGGCTAATGGAAGAACAGATAAAAGGATGGGACTTAGCCAATGATGTTGAGTATCAGTTTCAGCTTTCTCTGAGTGACTACATTCCCCTCATATTCTCCTGCAAGTCCTGGGTTGTACGTAGCTTGGTTTTGTCTCTGTGTTGGACTTATGCTGGAGCCCGGGGAGATTTCTGTCATTTCAGATTATAATCTTGGGAGGACTGAGTCTCAAGAATGAATTGCCCACCTCCCTTGTTGACCAGCTATGGTCTTGACTTCAACTTGTTCCTGGGCATCTAGGCCTTGACATTGCACCTTTCCCATTCCTAGGCACCAAGATGTTTTCTGTCATTTTTACATTATTCTTCTACAGCCTCAGTGTACCTTCACTTGTGACCTACAGGAAATGCAAATCACCTAATTGAAGTTCTAGAGATAAAATTACAGTCTAGGAAGTTAAAGAAAAAAACAAAAAATAAGCTGAGGTGCTATACAGAGGTACAGCATTTGATAAACTTAGGGCCCAGGGTTCAATCACCAGTGAGGTGTTGGGGATGGGGTGGAAGAAAAGAAAGTGATTCCAAGGACTGGGGGTTGTGGCTCAGTATGTGGCAGATTCTAGGTTCTGTGACAAAAAGAAATATTCAAACTTTGAAAAATGTTATCATTTGGAGAATACTGACTAAAATATAACTATATTTTCTTCCTTAGGATTGCCTGTAAGTCCATAATTATCTAAAAATGTTTCAGTAAACCACACCAAACAACAAAAGCAGTTACTTGGAGGAGGGGAATATGATCACATTACATTTTATGAAACTCTCAAAGAATCCATAAAAATCACTTTTAAAGACCTTTAGAAAATTCATTAGCCAAAACAAAGACCCAAATCCAAAAAAACTGATTTAAAAATGAGCAATTAATCTAATAGACATCTCTCAAAAGATGAGATACAAATTTTCAACAGCTGTATGGAAAATGATGAACATTAATTATTGGAGATAGGCAAATCAAAATGCCCAAGGAGAGATAGCTGTGATGATGCATGCATATAATCTCAGTACTTGATAATCTGAGGCAGGAGGATCATGACTTTGAGGTTGGCTTAAACTGAGCTTTATAAGTAAGTTAGAGACCAGCTTGTACTATGCAGCTAGACACTGTTTCCCCCAAATGAAACGGAAGTCAGCATCAAGAATACAAACAAAACAAACAGAATAGAGTATCACCTTACCCATCCATTGAGTATCATTATCAAAACCAAAAAGAAGATACTGCATTTCGTTGAGGGGCTGGAGATAAGGGAAGCCTTGTGCAGTGTTGGTGGGAATTATCATGGCCCATTGTGGGAAACAGTAGAAAAGTTCTCGGAATTCAGAATAGGACGACCCCTGATTAGCAATCCCACTAATGGGCATATGTCCAAAGTAAAGGAAAAATGTAGGCCGGTAACATATCTGTTCATCTGTGTTTATTGTAGCCCTATTCACAGTGGCCACCAAATGATTCATGGATTGGTTACTATATAGCCCTCATAATGAAATGCAGTCATTTGTGAAAGCATTAGGTTGAGCACAGAAAGAGAGATAGAGCCTTAACTCATGCATATAATGTAACAAATATAATCCTATGGAAGTTAAGTACTGCATGGTCCTTATCATAGACTCGGGGATAGCAGAGAACAGGGAAAAATTGAGAGGGTTCATTAAGGAAAACTCAAATTATAGTTAGAAATAAGGTCTGGCATACTACTGCAGGGCAAACGACTGTAGGTAATAATACATTGTTCGTTTCAGATAGCCAGGTGAGGGAATTCCAGATGTTTCCTCCATCAGGAAATAATAAATGTTTAAAGAAACAGACATGTTTAATGTGACCGAAACTTTATAAACTGCATACAGGTATCAAAGCATCACATAGTAGTCCATTAACATGCACACTACTGTTTTTAATTTATCATTTAAAGTATAATTAAGAAAAAAAAAAAAACGAAACATGCCTTGTGTCCAAAGCTAAATGTCTTATTTAAAAGTTCTATTTATATTAGACTGCTTGCTTATATTGCTTTAATGGAATTGTCATGTGAAAACGAGAGTATTTCAAAATTGTAAAACCAAAGGCATGTGAATATGGGTCAAATGGAAAATGAAACAGAGAATAGCATTCAAGTAGAGGGTCTCCGGGGACCTGTTCAGCAGAAGGGCATGGTGTTAGATGTAATTTGTTTATTGACAATTTCCAACAATGGTGCAGTGAACCGGCGAACACCACAAAAGTAATGAATCCTTTCCTTTTTTAAAGTAATTATATTTGAACAGTTCAAATTAACCTGTGGTTTGAGGCTACTGCTTGGGTGAACTAATTCGCTGATGTAATGACTTTTCTCATTTTTGCTCCAATGATTTAGGTAAAAAGGAGGAGAAAATGAAAATCTGGGCCTATGAGTTTATACTGTAGTGAAAAAGAGCTGCTATTTTCTCCAAGTCGCATTAGAAAACTGTCTCCAACTGATCTCCTGTTAGATATGATAGTTAAAATGTCAAACTAGAAACAAATAAAATTTCTGCCATGCTTTGCTGTAGCACTGAGAATAAGCCAAACTGAATTGAAAGAAAGTTGGGGAAAACCTATTACAAAGATTCAAGAGTCTTTTCAAACAACAGACCACTGTTTGGTTGTACTATCACTGCTCATTAGTGCTCAGAATCTTGTTTTCCAGTGTCCTGCTGCTATCTCTATGTCAAGGATAGCGGATACCATGCTGGCATCACTTGAGCTATTATTTCTAAATAATGCTGTATCATTTTCTTTGTGGCTTTGCTGTAATTATACATAGATATTCAGTAGCAGATTCAGGAATATCTCAGTGGAAGTTTTGCAGCATTTCACCAAGATGGTTCTTTGTACATGGTTAGCACTCAATAACTACTATGGAGGAAATGAGTGAGTTTAAGAAGAATGAAAACATCACGACCTGTTTTAGAAAATGCCGATTATTTACTGTATCAGTTTTCATGTTATTGGTTCTTAAATAATTTAGAAATCTCCAGTGAATTGTGTACCTCAAAACTGAGAAGACACTAGTTCTTCCAAAAGGGACTGACTAGCTCTGGCTTGAGTTGGAATGTTCCCCACATCTCCTGTGCTCAGCCCTTTGTCCCTAGATGGTAGTATGTTTTTGAGAAGTTGTGGAACATCTTGGGCAGTGGGCATGACTGGTAAAGGGGAGTGATTTGAGTAGGCAATCAACAGTTGCATCCTGCCTCCACTTCCAGATGAGTGTTCTGATTTCTGATTTGCTTAGATGTAAACAGACTATAGAGATGCATAAGCATCTCTACCAGTGGTCAAACAGCTCAAACTGCCATGATTTTCCAGCTTTGGGTTGTAGCCTAAAACTGTAAGCCAAAAGAAATCTTTTTCCCTTTAAGTTGCCTCTGTGGGGTATTTTGTCCCAATGATGAGAAAAGCTAACTAATCTACATTTGCATCAATATTAACATTAGCATCTAGTGGACTTCAGATGATTCATGAATATACGGCAAAAATAGTTGCTAGCATCACGATAACCTATGAATTCATGTCTTCCTTACATATGGAAACTAGGAAGCACGCTTGTCCTATTTGTTCATTTCTTATATTATTTGCTGTGTGTGTTCTGGAATAGAAAATTGATTATGCTTCAATTTCTTGATCTGTAGAGTGGAATCAATAACCCTAATGTACACATCAACATTTAAAGAAGATTAAATGGGACAAAGCTTGGAGAACCTTTAACCTAGCTCTTGGAATAGATAAAGAAAACAAGGGACACATACACATACATAGCACAGACACCAACAAACACACACACATACACACACATACATGCGATGTTATTCTGGCATAAAGTGTTGAAGTTATGAGTTTTGCAGGAAAATGGATGATCATTATGTCAGGTAAATTAAGCCAGACAGACAAATGTCACAAGTTTTCTCTCCTATTCTGAATGTAGACTTAAAAAAAAATAAGAATTGATAGCAGAAGGCTACTAGATGGGAAAAGAAGGGGATCAAGAGGAGGTGAAAGATGTTAAGACAGGGTAAATGAAGATGGAATGTGATGAAAATGCATGGTTTCCTTGTGGTAATGTCTTAATGAAACCCATTATTTCATATAATGAATAGATGCTAATGGAAAAAGGTTTTAAGGATGTCCCCACAGTAAATGTGCTATTCTTGTGCTATCTACTATCATCATCCGCAGAAGAGTATGCCACAGTGAAAGGAAACCTGATAGAGAAGGTGAAGATTATTCTTTCCAGGTTGAAGAAATGGCGTGTCCCAGAGTAACCATTAGGCAGCTATTATCCCAATTACCATTACCAGGGCTTCCTAAGCTTTGGTTGTTCTGACATCTTCTCTTTCCTTTAAAATGTTTCTTACCCCAATTCTTTCTCAATTTTATGTGTATTTGACTTTATTGTAAATGTTCTAACTGAAAGCATGCTCTTTTTTTTTTTTAATTCCTTGACTCCAACCCCCCACCTTTGTTTTTGTTTTTTTTTGTTTTTTTTTTTTTTTTTGAGGTAAAGTCTTACTATGTAGCCCTGCTTGACCTGAAACTCATTCTGTAAGACAGACTGGCCTCCACCTCACAAAGATCTTTTTGTCTCTCCCTCAGAGAGCCAGTGAGAATTAAAGGCATGTGCCATCACAGCCAGCTTTATTGATACCCTTAGTGAATGTCTTGTACATTGTGAATGTCTTGTCATTGCCATGTCCGGCAATGTATAAATGAAGTATCCTTTCGATTTACTCAGATATTAGAAATATTTATTATAGATTAATGTGTGTTCTCTATAGGACTAATTATGGAGGCTGCTTAAGAAAATCTTTCCTTTAATAAACAAATTTAGTATCAATTTTCCTTTACTATCAAATTATTTTTTAAAGCATAGAATGCTGTTTTGTTATTCCTGACAGCAGAGTGCAGCAAATATGTAGTTTTATCTACTAAATTATGTTCTACAAAAGATAAGCAAATCTGGGGCTTTTTTCTATGAGGTGAAGCTCAGGTAAACATATATTCCGTGCAGAACCAATCTATTTTACCAGATGATCTAGAATAGAATTCCTCTTCAAACAAGAAAAGAGATGAGCACAAAAATTAAAGTACAGTGCCTTACCTAAAGCAATCTAAAAGTACAGATCTATATGTGTACTATGAAGCTGGGCCACATTGTTTTTTAATTAAATACATTATAAAATGTTTAATTTTCCAAGAGCCCATTTACAGAACACTGTTAGTGAAATATAACTATAGTTACACAGTAAAAGTTTTCAAAACAGTTTACATTTTGAGCAAATATGTAACTAAGACATCACATGTCATAAAATCATAATACTAATTAGTAGCTTATTATTTTATGGATATACTTTAGACCATATTTGCAGATTTAAGTAACAAACATTTAGTCTACATTTATCAGAATTGAGGCTGAATCAAATGTTTTTAGTTTTTAAATTACATTTAAGTAGTTAATCAATTAGCCAGTTAATTATGTGTTTATCTATGTGTGCACATGCCTGTATGTGTGCAAGTGCCTACATATGTGCATGTGCATGACATGACATGAACAGAACTCAGGGGACAACTTGCAGAAGTCTGTTCTCTCCTTCCACCATGTGTGGCCTGGGGATGGAATCTGCACCGTCCAGTTGGCAGCTCTTTAGGTGAAACTGTTCTCTAGTCTTTGGGCTCTTTTTTATTTTTTTCTTGAGACATGAATGCCCTGTAGCCTCAGCTGGCCTAGATTTTGCTACATAGACCAGGCTGGCCTTGATCTCACAGAAAACAGCCTACCTGTGCATACACCACCATCCTCAGTCTAAAATACTTTTTAATAAACAATATAATCATTTTATGTCTCTGTGTGTATGTGTATTTGTGTGTGTGTATGTGTGTAATTTGAAATTAGTTTTTCCTTTTGTATACTTTTCTTTCATAGTCTTCCAGACTTTTCTGGAAATACTTCCCATTTTTAAATTTTATGAAAATGCTCTAAGTCCAAGTTTATTTATAATATTTCATAAGTCCACAATTGCCATTTGTTTGTTCTTCTAGTAATTTTTGTCTTTCACTCATGTGTATCTTTTAAAAAATGAAATTATTAGCTTTACACATGTCACCACATCATGAAATGCTTAATGCATCTTTTATTGTTCTAACATTTATGACCAATGAATTATAAATTGTTTGCTTTAAGAAACAGCCAAACTGCATCACTCACTGCAGAATTGATCTGTGTTGATCACAAAGGTCTCATTAATGTTTAAAAATGTCATTTTGGGTAGGGATGAAGGAGAGTGAGAAATCAAATCTAGTGACAAATAATTTTCTAACAAACCATGCTTTTGTACTTATGTGTCATACATACATATTAATTTTAAGTAAAAGATAAATCAGTTTTATTTGATAATTTAAAATGGATTTTTATATTTACTTTGAAGTGCAATTCTTACATAAAAGTACTCATTTTTAAAAATACTTGTATGTTTTAGAAATCGTTATGCTCTAATGTGTGTTCAGTTGTACATAATACACTAACAAGTTGAGTTCAAAGTGTGAAATTTTAGTTGATCAAATAAGGTATTGCTGAAAGTACTGCTGAATATGACTTCAATTTTAGCAGATATGAACAGATAGGGAATAAAAAGAGAAGTTTAGGCAAAGATCATCTATATTAGTATGTTATACCCAGCCTTAATGTTAATGCTTAGCACTAAAGTGTAGAACAGTTGATATCACAGAAGAGAACTTCCACGGAGGATCTCTAATTGTTTAAGAGCAAACAGATTTGATTCTGAAGATTGTGTGTGTTTGTGTGTGTGTGTGTGTGTGTGTGTGAGAGAGAGAGAGAGAGAGAGAGAGAGAGAGAGAGAGACAGAGAGAGAGAGAGAGAGAGAGAGACTATTGAAGAACTATTTTGTATATTTCAAACTGAATAGATTTGTCTGTTTCTGTATTACTGTCATTGAAACCATTGGTCATTTGCTTTGTCTTTTTCTGCTTTTCTCCTATAAATTTACATTTTTTCCAGATATATGTGTGGATAAATAGATGATGGATAGATAGATAGATAGATAGATAGATAGATAGATAGATAGATAGACAGAGTTTGGTAGAAAGCTACATGACCTGTATAATATCTGTCCAGCATCTATGTTATCTCTGTCTTGACCAAGTCAAACTTTGATTGCTGGCTAGAATGGTCTTCCATATAATTGCTAGTATATTATTTCAGCATTAATTTGAGGCACAATTTATAAAGTTCTTGCTAAAAGAGATGTTTCCGGTATTGAATATTTAGTGAATAGTATTTATTGATTTTGTAATCTTGTCTGTGGTTATCCAACAAATTCTTATGGATTAGCAACAGAACAGATCAATCCTAGGCTTATCTAGTTGAGATAACCTCAACAAGCAATCTAAAAACAAAGAAAGCATGATGAGTTGAAATTTTGGAATCTGTTTTTATGGATGGCTTATAAAACATTTTTGCTAATCGTTTTCAATTATGTCTCTAAGTTTGTCTAAAATTTATGTTTTTGAACAATATGTATTTTGTTAGAAACCGTTGTATGTGATCTTTTAATTTAAAATATTTGTGCAATGATGTCACACCACCATGACAGTGTTTTGTGACTCAGGGAGATTACTTAGCTTGCACAGTGTCCTAGAACAGAACAAGGATTTGTACTCAGGATCTCTTGACTTTAAATCCAAATCCTACATTCTTAGAACTAAACCATATTGTAGTGGATAGTAATGTGTATGTGTCAGGGGGTGGAAAAGAGTATATATATATATATATATATATTCATATGTGTACAATTTACACGTACACATACACACACACTTTTCATTTGGGGCTAAGAGTTATATGAAGACTATGTAGCCAGTGAAAATTTTCCAGCTTTAAAGGCAAAATCTATGTCATTTGGCTTGTGAGGAAGTACACTGCAGCTGTTTTTTCTTCTTTTTTGGTATGATTTTCTAAGTCAAATTCTCAGTGTGGTAGTTTGCTTCTTACGGGTGCTTTGAGTAATGTTTTATTAGGTAAAGATTGATATTTAAAGGCTTTTATTATGTAAATAGTGATATTTAAAAAGCAAAAAGTCACCCATGCATTGAAGACATCAATATTTCAGACTTTTAATTGACAACTTGCGAGGCCCGCTTGTGATTTATAGCTCGATTACAAATCCCTCTTTCTGCTCTGCCAATGGAATTGGCAATATTTTTTCAGCCCAGATGGTGATTAGCTTTGGCCAGCTGGTTCTCCCCATGCAGCCTCATCACAGAACCATGCAGCTAATATTGCCATGTATGACCCAGATCAGGAGGTAACATGGCAAGGACTTCATGCTTGGCTCTGCCTTCTGGGTATATGGAAGTGAACCTGAATGAAATTTATGCATCCAAAACTTGACACTCTATCAAGTCCCCTAGAGCCATTTGTTTTCCTGGCCTGACTGTAGATGTTCAGACTAGGCAGAGATTTGCACTTTCTATATGTGGCTATGTTATGCTGCCTCTAATCCTCATACTTTAATTTTTTATTAAATTTACAATGATCATTTAAAAATTCAGATAGTATCAAACATTTTGAAATTTGAAACATTAAAAAAATTAATATCGTAAATACAGTTTTATGGAACCCTGATAGTTATGAAAAGAGATAATTCTGACACATTTCAAAGTCATGCATGATAGAGTAATTGAAAATAGCTAGTATGTATCATAGTCTGCAGATTGAAAGAGAATTTTTGTATATATAATTTGAGTAACATTACTCCAATTTGTTGATTAAGATAATGCAATCAAAATGAAAGGCTCTGTACTACACAAACCTCATTGTCTGAATGTATTTTAGATTAGTAGGATAAGAATAGAGATCGACCTTCTTTACTTTTAGTACTTGTAACTCTCTCCTGAAAATATTTCTATTTTGAATAACGTATGTTGATAATCTGTAACACTCTTTGCATGTTAGATCCCACTGAACACTTTTCCTAGTACATTGAATTGTGCAGTAACTTTTGATTGGCTTTGTTTTTGAATATCTACAGTAATAGAAAATTGGAATTCTCATGATTCCCTTGGAAATACAGTTTTTCTTTCATTTAATTTATTTTAGTTCTTGCAATAGTGACTGTAGGAAGTTATTCCATACACATTGGCACATCTCTTTGTTGTTGTTGAAGAAAAAGTTAATTACTTATGTTCAGATTCAGTTTGGGTTCCTATTTTTGATGAAAACTGGTAAAGAAAAATACTTTCTAATATTTAGTTCACATTCTTTCAGTCTGTCCAGGTACATGCACACACACACACACACACACACACACACACACACACGCACACACACACACATATATATATCATCCTATACACAACATATTTTGGTATTTTGGAGGCAAAGCCTTCCTGTAGCCTCATATGGCCTAGAATTTTCTAAGTAAAGTAGGCTGGTCTCAATTTCACAGAGATCTATCTGCTTGCCTCTACCTCCCAAGTGTTGACATTAAAGACCTACATCATCAAGCCTGTCTTTACACATCATATTTTATACATGTATATCATATATGAGCACCATTCAGGTCTAGTTAACCTTTTATTGATTTATTTTTATTTTATGTGTATGCATGTTTTGCCTGCAGCGATGTGAGTGCATCTGTGTCATGCAATGCTCATGGAAGACAGAAGAGGGCGCTGGATCCCTGGAACTGGAACTGGAGTTATGGATTATTAGTCATCATGTGTGCTGGGAACCAAGCCTAGGTCTTCTGCAAGAACATGCAGTGCTCTCAACCACTCATTCATCTCTCCAGCCCCAGAACTAATTTACTTTTGAAATCTATGTTAGGATATTAATAGGATTTTATTATGAATTATTATACAAATTATTTTAATATATGGATTTTGAAAATAAATATTTAACTTTTTGTAAATTTTATATATGTGACTTCAAAATGAATTTTCAAATTAATTGTGTATGTATTTGATAGTGGATTTATGTGAGTCAGTTCTTTTTCAGATAACATGAGTTTTCTATTTAATTTCTTCTAAGTTATTGTCTTTTTCACACTCAGCAGATTGATTTTCTAATTCTGTTCATGATTCCCTGTTTGTTTTAATAGCACTTTTCTTCTTTTTTCATTTACTTTTTCTTTTCCCGGGAGTTACACATTTCTACACTTGCAATAAAAGTTTGGAGACTTGGATGATTGATATCATTTCTCTAAGTTGCCCTAAAAAATTAAATAAAAGTGATCTGTCTTTGTTGAATTCCAGACATATTTTACCTGATCTGCTTATCGCACTTATTTACATATAGATCTTAAGTCAACCTCCTATGGCCTAAGGCTTGCCTTAAAGTTTTACACAGAAGGGAGTGTAGTGTCTTTGCTCTGCGTTACCAAATGTCTCAGTAATTAAAAAAAAAAAAAAAAAAAACAATGTTAGTAATGCCACAGTTCAGAGTCCTATTGCATCTCTGATCATTGAAAGCAACAATTTAAATTCCTTATCACTGTAGACTTACAATTTAATAGAAATACTTTTCCTTGTTTGATTCCTTCTGTACTTATACTTTTTCAGATCACTTAATCTTATAACTAAAATAATTTGAATTGGGAGATTAAGGCAGATCTGACTATATTACCAAAATTTTCACTTATAATTACATCACGAATAGTTACACTTGAAATTAATCCCACAGTTATTGACTCTGGGATGTGATGGAACCAAAATGTTTAAAAATTATTGCTCTGGGTGTAAGATTCAAATTCTAGTTATATTTCTTCCATCATCAAATTCTGCTATTGAATAATTTAATTTCTCCAAATGTCATTTTTCTTAAAATGCAGGAATTGGTAAAAAAATCATTTTTTTAATTTTAAAATTTAATTTTTAATACATTCAAATTATTTTAGATATAAGATTAATTTTTAAAGTTGCACAGAGAGATGCTTGTCAACTTACAATGATGTTTCATCATGATAAACCTACTGAATATGATATGTTAATTTGTAAATGTCTTTAACACACCTATGCTATCAGTCATCCTAGCTTAATAACACAATTAACAATGTACATTGCTTTGCCTTGTTTTCCTGTGGCTCATGGGAAGTTTCTCACTGCTACATCTCACTATTGACAGTGTGTCTTACTGCACATTACTAGCCCCCAAAAGACTAAAATTTAATTTCTATTGAATGTTGTTTCTGTACCTTCATATAGTCAAAGACTCCTAAATCAAATCATTGTAAATTGTTTTCTATACAGAAATCTTTTAGTCAGGGGCGCTTTGGCTTTGGCTACAGAGAAGTCAAAAAAGTTTCTGGGTAGTTGAAAAAGTTACCTGTTTTCTAATTTAAAAATATTTAATTTTTCATATCAAATGCTTTTTTAAATTTTTTTTTAAATTGGTTCTGGAATTATAGCCAATGACATTAAGGATTAGTCATTTAACCTTAATCCCCTCACTTATAAAATAAACTTAATGCACTTTACAATGTTACAACAAATGATCATAGCTCATTGATTAAAGTATACAATATTATTTAATGTTTTACAGTATTTCTGAAACAGGTCTCACTAAGTAGACCTGACTGAACTTGTACACTGGATCCTCCTGCCCCTGCCTCCTGTGTTCTGAGACGATAGTAATGGCTGACTGAACCAGGTCCAAACTATTTTTCTTCTTCTGTTTCCCTTTACTATGACTGTGTTAATTAAGTCCCATAAAATATTTTTTAAATACAGATTAGCCTCCTATAATCATTTACTCTGCTGTGAGAAAATGCCTATAAGGGATTTGATATATAGTCTGTCATAATTGATTTCACAGCTAAGTATTCATTTTAAATTAGAGTTATTGAGTTGACTATGTAGGCTTTGTAACATAGAAAAACAACCACAAATATGAATTGTTAATTAAATGAACCTTTGTGAGCACTTGCTTTGTAACCTGCCTTGTGCTGTGAACACATCTAACTAATTAATTGGCTTCCATGTAAACATAGTAATACTATGTGTGCTGAGGAGATAGTGTTCAACAGGACAACTAAATAGCACCTGTGATGCAAACATACATTTAATCTCTGCTTTATCATCCTTGTACTAATGGACCTAATTTGCCATGAACAATGAAATCAAATCAATTTTAAGGTAAATTGTTCACTTTCCAGTAACAAAAATCCAGTAAGGAATGCATGATAGACTTTGTGCTACAGCTGTTGAGAACATATTCAGGACTATCAACTTCCAAGTGCTCCTCAGAGTCATCTGCACCTGTATGTTCTACTTTGTTAATTAGTATTGTCTGTAGGATAGGTTAGAGGCACATAAAAAGCCGTGTAAATGCAATTTCAGCCTCTAGCTGCTTGAAGTTATGTGCATGTGTGGTATGTCAACTTGACTCACCTGGGGAGAGGGAACATCCTCTGGAGGAATTCCTCTATGGTACTGGGCAGTAGGCATGGCTGTGAAAAATTTGCTTGATTGTTGAGTGATGTAGGAGGGTCCAGTCCTCTGTGGGTGGTGCTGGCCTTGGCCAGGTAGTTCTGGGTTGTGTAAGAAAGCAGACTGAGCACAGGCCAAGGGGAGAAAACCATTTGCTGCTTCCAAGTTCCTGATTGAGCTCCAGTTCAGGCATCCCACAAAGATGGACTATAACTTACAAGATGAAATAAACCCTTGCCTCCCCGAGTTGCTTTTGATCAGTGTTTTATCAGAGTAACTGAGCAGCAAACTAGGAGAGTGTGCCTGTCATGAACCCATGTGTGCATGGCAGAGCACAGCTCGTTTCCTTGTACGGTTTCCTGTTTCATTCTCTCATAGGAGAATAGAGGTGTTATTTGAAGGAAAAAATCCACATAAAACAGATAAATGTGAAAATTTGTTTTCTGTTACTGCTTGTAAAAATGAACTATGCTTATACATCAAAATATATACTTAGGTATTATCAATTACTGTGATTATTTCTTCAATCTTGTTCCATTAAATTTTTGTAATACCTTCTATGCAGTATGTCCCCAATATTTGTTTGTAACATTGAACACAGTGTCACTGGTAACTTTTTTCTTTTACAACTTTACTAGTTCATCTACAGTACTTCACTCTTCATGCATAACAAACACAAGAAAAGAAACAATATAGTATGTGATATGTGCCCGTTAGCAGTCAGCAGCCTGTTACGATGGGAAAAGCCTGTCACTAGAAAGCAAGGAATCTTCTGTCACTGGAACTCATATTGTAATTAACTGTGGGCCCCAAGGAGTTCATCTTCCCCGAGGCACAGAATCTATCAGCTTGAAACAGGAGAGGTGGTTTCTAAGCTTTCTTATCACTGAAGTCTGAGTCCGTAATTTGCATTTACAGTTTGGATTCTAAGCTTACATTTCTTTTGCCTAATCATTTTGCATCTAAAGATCATTATGCGTGAATCCTGCCGCATTGTGCATGTATGTCCATGTACTTACACATAAGAGAAGAGAAAGAGGACTCGTCAGACAGTGGAAGCCTGTTCTGTTTCATCCCGTTTCATTCTTTTCTTTTGATTATATAAAACTACATGTCTTTATTATTTTTTTAAGTATAGATACACATTAGAATAAAAGATAAAAACATACAATAAAAACAGAAAAGATGAAGGAAACGCTAATTGAATGCTAGGAAGTCATTGTTTTTATAGTCTTTTTCTTTTTCAAAATGATGACCAATTTCCATTGATTATTGGTTCTTAAATTTAGACATCTTATTTTTTAGTAAAGGATTTAGATGCATGTTAAAAACAGGGAGGACAGCAACCTTACATTTCCTTATTGTCTTCAGCAAGACTAACAGATCTGGTCTGTGTGAAATCTATAAATTTGAATCAAAGAGAATCTGAATCACACTTAAGACATAGATTTCAGGATGATATAATTTGGAAATAATTTCTGTAATTATGTTTGCTTGTTTTATTGGTTTTAAAATTAATTCTTCTTGAGAAAATCAAGAGAACAGAAAAGGCCCCATCATTGTCACTTCCCTTCTTGCTTTAAACTTTGTTGTAGTAGTTAAATCCCTAGCTAGTAACTGCTCTTCCAGTAGACTAAATCCTGCCCTCTGATACTCATCCATAACTCCCATTGGGCCTAATTCTGCTGTCCTCCTTCAGGCAAAAACTTTCTTTGAATTTAAACAGTTTCACTCAGGTGCTATATTAATAGGCACCAAAGATACACAAAGAAAGGAGTTTGCTGTTATAAGCATGTCTGACTCAGGATCTTTAGCTATTACCACACATAATCTATAAAGAGAATTAGGCAATTATAAAAATCTGTATCAGATATTTACTAATCCAGACAATTTCTCAGGAATACTTTCTACTCTGCTAACTATACAACAAAGTATATAAATACTCTCTAGTTACCAGGTTTTAAGAATCAAAGAATTCTCTGTTTAGAAAGATTACTAACAGATTACCCATGAAATAGAATAAACTGTAAAATGTACCAAATCAATTGTTAAAAACAGGGGATTTTTTTCCTATTAAGTTAGTTCCCTGACAATCTCATACATGTATATAATGTTTTCTGGTACTCTGTTCCCCTTCCTTATCTCCTCCCTTCTCTATCAGCTAACCCCACATGTGCCTTTCATTGACTGATGACTTTTGTTTCTCGTGTATGACTCATTTAGTTGAATCTGGGCCATTTGTGTAACTATTGGGTTGGGACTCGCTGTTGACCTTGGTGGAGTTGCTAACAGATACACAAATGAAGATAATTACTCTCCCTTGGAAATGGTGCAGCACTGAAGGATAGGGCCTCCTGAACCCTTCCTTCATTCATGCCTGGATGTCGATGGACTCATTCTTGTACAAACCCAGTGCAGTTATCTGTAGTTGTTTAGAGTTCACAGTTGAAACGTCTGCTCATTGTCCACAACATAGCATTATGCAGCCCTTCTCTCCATCTTCCAACTCTTACAGTTTTTTTCTATATGTGTTTAGTAACATTCCCTGTGCCTTGGAGGGGATGACATAAATGTCTTATTGTATAGGGCTGAGCACTGAGTTGTCTGCCATTCTAGGCACTTGTGCAGTCATACAACTCTGCCTTTATTCAAGCATGCTGGAAGGAGATACTTTTCTGATTAAGGCTGAGATTGGTAAAATTCTGAGTAGACTTAGAGTGTGATTTGATAATAGGTCAACTTATATAAAAAACAGATGTTATGTCTTCCCCGACCATGGGCTTTTGAGTAGTTTTCCAATAAAAAGTATGAATTCCTTCATGTAGAATGACCCTCAAATCTAATTAGAGAGCAGTTGGTTACCCTCATGACATTTGTGCCATTATTGTACAGGTGGTCACATCTTGCCTAGTAGGTTAGTGTCATAGTCTTTAAGGTTCACAGATGGATAAGACCATTGATGGCTTTTTTTCCCCACAGCAGTGTGCATAGCACCTTCCCTCAGCACAAAAGCTAGCTAGCAGAGAGGAGACTTCCATCTCAGTCTCAGTTTGGATGTCTCTGTATCATACAATAATGATGCGAGGTGTCTTCAACAGTAGGGTGTTATCATCTAGTTCCACAGGGTAATCAAGAAATAGTAAGAACCTGTATTGTTTTGTGGACCTCTAGGGTCTCCATGACCAACAGCTTGTAGTGTTATATCTCAAACCCAGCACAAGACATCTAGTTTAATATCCCATAGCTTTAAGGAGAAGCCATTTCCATCTATTCAAAGTATCTTCAATCCAAGAAGTTTTAGTTAGGTTACAAGGCTCTAGGTTTCCATACGACTTTTTGATATCAGTTTCATTGTTGTTGGCTCTCCTATACCCTCATGTCCCCATGCCCCATCACCTCCCAACATAAATCTTTTGACCCCCTGACATTTCCCACTTCTTTCCTATACTGTCCCTTAAGACATCTTCCCTCCTGTGGGTTCTTCCTAATTACTGGCTTCTCTAAGAACTTGAAGTTGAAAACCCAAAATTGGATTTGAAGCGAGGCTCCACATGAGAGAGAACATGCAGCATTGTTTTTCTGTCCCTAGGTTACTTCATTCAGTATGAATTGTTCCAGGTTCATCCATTTCATTTTTCTTGGCAGCTGGATAGATCCCATTGTATTTGCTTACTATGTGTTCTATCTAAGCTGATTCCATTACCTAGCCATTGTAAACAGAGTAGCAATAAACATGGATGAGTAAGGATCTTGGTAGTAGGAAATGAAGTCCTTTGGGTATATGCCCAGGAATGGGATAGCTCAGTCACGTGGCACTTCTAGTCCTGAATTCTTGAGGACTCTGAATTATAATCTCCATATTCGTTATTCTAGTTTGTTCTGTCCAACAGCGAATAATGGTACTGGTTTCCCTATATCCTCCCTAGCATTTGATTTCTTGATGATTGCCATTTGACTGTTGTGAAATAGAATCTTAAAATAGTCTTATTTTACATTTTCCTGATGGCTAAAGATGTTGAGTATATTTTAAAATATTTCCTGGCCCTTCATATTTCTTCTTTTGAGAACTCTTCAGAATATTTGTTTCCTTGATGATTTGTTCTTGAGCTTTGTGCAGTTAGATATTAATACTTTGGCAGGTATATCACTGGAGATTTTCTTCCTTCTGTAGTTGGCTTGTTCCTTGACTTGACTGAAGCGTCAATGTTCCATGAAGTCCTATTTGTCAGTTGTTGGTGTTATTTCTTGAGCGTCTGATTTAGAAACTCCTTACCTATTCTTACTGTCTTTCTATAGTCTCTAACTTCCCTTCTAGTAGTTTCTGTTTCACCATTTTCATTGAAGTCTTTGAGATCCATTTGGAGTTAATTAAAAAAAATAATTTTGTTGGAGGACACTATTTGAATATAGTGCTTATTGCATTTAGAATGTATGTTTAAATATGCACCAGGGCTGAACTGAGGCATACATGAAAATAGATTTTGTTTTCCATTGCTTTCATGCATTAAAATTCAGTTCAGCTGTGTAAGGAGGTTCTAGTGTCATTGGTCACTCAAGGGTCTCACTAAGGTCCCTCATTACCTTTTCCATATTTAAGCCTTTTCTTTATAACATCTACATTTCAAATAGTCTTTCGATGTGACATCAAAAATAGACAAAATGAGATATAAGTTGCTATAGAAAAATTTGAATAGAAAGGACCATTTATTGATTTCCTTATTTGCGTGTTCAGGTGTGTGTGTGTGTGTGTGTGTGTGTGTGTGCACGTGTGTACATGTGTGTGTGCATGAATAGGTCAGAGGTCAACATTTGGGGTTGTGCCTTATCCACCTTGTTTCCTGAAACATAGTCTGTCTCTGAGAAATGAAGCTTGCCGTTTTGATTAAGCAGGCTAAATGGTGCCCAGGGATCCAGTTGCCTCTACTTCTCCAGTGATGAGACTGCAAGAATGTGTGAACACACCGGGATCTTTCCATGAGTTCTGGGTATCAAACTGAAGTCCTCATGCTGCTATTATAAGCATTTTTCAGACTGAACTTTTTCCCTAGCCCCAGGACCTCTTTTTAGGTAAGAACACCATTCCTAGGGTTTCAAGACTAAGAAAGTATGAAGATTTATAATGATGGTCACAGAAAGAATGCTCCTTTATTTGAATTTCGTCGAACACTAATATCTTCCTTATCGCAGACCAGCTGCTTATGATGTGTTCCCTCCCTGAAACATTGCCTTGTCCCCATCTTCCTGTGATCTCTTGGTCACACAAACTCTATTCCATTTCGTGGTGCATGATTGAAACCTAGTCTAGACTAGGATTAACAATTTTTTTTTGGCTCACAGACTATTTCACAGAATGTTCAGAAGCATATTGAGTTATATCCATAAATATATCCAAAGGTAAGCCATGGAATCAGGACACTGTCTCACTGTCTTAAAATCCTAGCTCTAGTTTTCTCTCTTTTGACTTCATTTTTCAGTTCCAAACTATGACAAAAAAAAGATTCAAAGAATTTATTAATTCATATCATAGTGACAATTTTGTTATTTTAAAGGGCGTGTATTTAGCCAGCTAGCTCCATTCACTATGGATAGGAAAGTAAGATGGTCTCAGGATAATGAAGAAAGCATGCGGTTACTCAGGTTATGAGTAGGGAGAGTCAGTTCAAACACATCCCTTGGAATACACAATGAACAAATGATAAATTCTATTAATTGAGGTTAAGCATCATGTTGAAAAGCAAATCTGTGAGTGATATATGAAGTTATATTATATGCAGATATTTCTGTTCATCTTCTCTGTGGAAATAAGGACTGTTCATTTCCAGTACAAATGTGCTTACTATTGCTTATCACATAAATTAAGAACCTATGAAATATTTTTTTTCAGGTAATCTTGGCAACATAACTATGTATCTTCTCAATTGTTCAAGTAAAACTAAGGCCTAGACAGGTCATGCAATAAATCAGTACCATAGAATTTTGGTCTTGTGAAACAAAAATGTTTTGAAAGTTACAGAACCTTATTTTATAGATGAAAATGTTGCTATATAGAATTAGATGGAACTAGAAACTTCCAAGTGTTTATTGGCTTCCAAATGATTTCAGTGTCCTTATTAACAAGCATTAATGGGGCTGGAGAACATGCTTAGTGTTTCAGAGCACGGACTATTCCTACAGAAGACAAGATTCAGTTCCCAGCAGCTTTATGGTAGCTAACAACTGTCTATAACTACAGTTCCAAGAAATATCACACTCTCTCCCTGTCTCCACAGGCATTGCATGCATGAATGTACTGACATACATGGAGGCAAAACACTCATACATGTAAAATAAAAATAAATAAGTAAATAAATTTAAAAATTGATCCCATATGGCCTCCTCTGGGCCCACTTAATATATTTGTACAGCTTTGACAGAATAATTTCCCCTTGAAGTTGTTTGTATTTCAAAATACATTTGGATGCTTCCAAAGAGCTCTAGCAAACCCGACCAACCCAGATAATACTAGTTAACTGCCTAGTTCTGAAAGAAATAAGCCCTAAATGCCATGTCTCCTGCCTTTCTAAACCTTGATTTCAATTAAGTTTGAGGTGAGGTTCTCAGCATGTACCTCACATTGGCAATTATAACTTGTTTGAATATATTAACATTGAATGAAAATGCCCTTAATCATATGTAATGGGCAGAGCATAAGCAATTATGTACAACTTGGATTTCTGAGCTCTCACCAAACCATTAACTCAAATGGAAACACGTGTAAAACCCACAAAGCAACAAAACTTTTCCCACACATTCCTGGATATAGTAGAGTCTGGTGATTCAAATGTTAAGAGTTGTATTGTATATTCTTGAAAATACATGTGGGTATTGAGATAAATTTTTATGATTTTTTTTGATACTCAGTTGTTCTACAAATTTCCTTCCTCATAAGTAGCATAAACCTTGTCTTTTTAATGTACCTACCGATTTCTGTGTTATGTTCATTGTAACAGGCTGCACACTTCACATCCCATCACTTGTAACCATTTCCTGTGCTGTTTAGTGTCTTCATCCAGATCAACTCCAGAACTAACATTTGGGACAATGCTGCATTACCCTATGCTAATAGCTATGGCTAAGCATCTAACCCCATTACCCCAGTCAGTTTCTCTTGGACTTCTTTATTATGGCAAAGAAACTGAGTGCAGTTATTAACAATTTTGGCTACGATTTCTCTTGGAATGTTTGTTGTCCTTGGGGACTCACAGCAGGAGGAAAAAAAATCACAGTCTCCTTCAGCGACCTGTGCTTTCCTGAAATATTGGCTTTGACAAGCCTGCAGGGGTGAGAAATAATTTTGTGTGTGAGGGTTTGCACTTCATTGGGTGTCTTTCTGAGATTATTAGCAGGAGGAAATGGAAAGAGAGCCATTTTCACCCTTACTTTCAACCACAGGATTATGTGACCACAGTGATGAACTATTCCCTCAGTTTTGGGGATGGTCTACACAGAGTCCTTACTTAGAAACTGATACCTGGACTAACCTGCTTGAGTATAAATATGAGCGGCCCAATAACTGGCCTACTCTTCCTTATAGAGGGTTTAATGATCGGTCATTACTTATTTCTCTGTTGTTTTGAATTATCAGATAACATTGAAAATATGAGGGAAACCTGTTTATATTTGATGCCAGTATTGTGTCTGTTTTGCTTTTAACGAGTAGTATGTTAGTGTATGATATCTTCTGAAAACACACCCTGCAGTATTAAGACTTCTTGGAATTGTGCATCATCATTTAGTATTCATGAAGAGTTTTTTCCAGAAGGTTGTTTCATCTGACCAACTTATTTGTAAAACCCTTAATGTATCTTTTAAAAAAGTAATATAGGCAGTTTACCAGGAGAAAATAAAATAAAATACCTATAGGGGCAAGCATATTTAACATATGTTTTAGGTGTATGAAAATGTCCCTTTTGATATCATTTGTCCCAAATGATAGTTATTTGTGTTGAGCTCTGGAAGTCACAGACTGAAAGACACTCAAATACTCTGTCACATACTTTGAAATTGTGAGCTAAGCTTAAAACAGACAGAATATTTGAAGTAGACCACAAATTGATTCCCCAGAAATCTTTTATCAATTGAGCCTTATGTTCACTCTTGTAATAAAGAGGCTTTTGGAGTTTATACGACACAATCTAATAGGTGACTGCTTAATGGGATTTACATTCACTCAAACAAAATTAGGCTGGTAAAAGACAATGCAACATGCTGTAATGTAAACGGGACTGACAGCAGAATTAAATGTTTGTGAAACAGGGCAGCAGATCTATCAAGAACTAATTAGACAGAGAGTTCAGAAACAGGCTTGGGAGTAAATAGTGTCCACAAAGAAAGGATGATGGCAAGAATGGCAGGAATAAAAGACCTTTGTGTAAAGAAGAAAGGGAACTATACAAAAGTTAGCTTAATTAGAATCTCAGATGGAGTCTCTCCCATGAGAACAACATATTCTTATCTGAACCTGTGGATAATATTAAGTTGAATAAAAACTTTGGTAAATTACTGTGTGTGTAAGAGATTGTTCGTTGTAACTAGCTTAATAGCGTTCTCTTCACATGGATACTTTCCTAAATATGTTTAGTGTTTCCAGAATTACAACAACAACAAAAAAAGAACTCTTGGATGTTTTGCTTTGAAGTTCTTCTAACACAGCAGTTTTACTAAAACAAAGCTTGAAGCTTTAAGAAAGAGAAAGGAGAAGGTGCCGATAAACAAACAGAAATAAGAACAACTTCTGGTTTGAATTCACTTAGCAGGTGATCAGACACTACTTCTGAACCTTCTAATTCCTCAGTGCTCACTGTTCCCATGTCCTGTGGTCACTGTGTGTCAGCTTAGCTGTTGTCTAGGGGAAATGATCTGACCAATGGAGTAGGGAACATGTCATTTTCATGTAAGCAGAATCTGTTTCCTGAATTCAGAATAGCAAAGTCTGAACACTTGACATTTATTTGAATTTAAAATTAAGTATTTAAACTGGTATTGCATGAAATGTCTAACTTAAAAAGAATTGACTATTTTAGAATTTTAAATTGTTTTCATGAATTGTAAGGGAAAACACATATATCTTACTTTGCATGAAGCCAAAAGGCAACCAGAGACACATCGATGCATTGGCATTGTAATAATGCACTTTGGTTATAACAATCCTTCAATTTTTGAGAATTCATATCTCCTTGAGGATCTTGTGAGGATTAAAGTGCTAATGTATGTGAAAGTGCTTTAAAGGTATGGAGTCCTGTGTATCTTATGGGATGTCATGACAGGAGCTTTCTCTGAGGCTCTGCTGTTCTGATGGGCATTTGGATTTTTAAATGGTAAGTGTTATATTGGGCGATTAAACCCCACAGTCCAAGTCAGAATGATGCTTTTTTTTTTTTTTTTTTGGCCTCCTGTACTACACAAACAAAGAATTGTTCTGTGGGCATGTTCTAGTTTGTTTGTGGTTTACTTAATCCGTGAAATCCATGGTCTGTATTGCTGTCAACAGTTAAAGCCTCTAGATTGCTTTATTCTTTAATGAAAAGATCAGTAAGATTAGAATTGTTTTGTCCCTACCATGGAAATAGACTGAGTATGAATGCCCAGTTTCTCTTGGTGGAGTTCCAATCTGTCTGTGACCCAGAAATATAGGTGGTATTTGGCAGTTTGTCTACACAGTTGTGACAGAGACATCTATCTTTCTTGTTTGTAAAAGAAAGAAACTGGGCTGGGTTAATTCTACAATAGAATTTTGCTTCCATATATACTAAACTCATAAAACAGCACCATTTAATTTCCAGTGGTGTGGTCAGGGTTTCCTAAAGTTGGCTAATTACCAATGTCACCTTGGGGAGCCACTTAAAAACACAAATTCCCAGGCGCTTTCCCTGGAGATCATGATTCAGTGAGTCTGGGATCAAGCCAGAAAATCTCAAGTGACTCTAATGATTAGAGAAGTTGTCCAAGTTGGGAAAACTCTGATGGAGTGGTATAAAATAGATCCCATTGCTTTTGTCCATGGCAGTAGCAAATATTTAACTTACTGTTATTTACCCTGAAAACTTTTTTAAGCAAATGTGATAGACAAACTCAGGGTTCCTAGGTTACTTCATGTTAGTCCCATATTGGAACAGAGATTTGTCCTCTGATAATAAATTATGCCCCACTAGGTATTGTTATGATAAAGAAAAGTATTGGAAAATGAAAGTGTTTGACATGTTCAAAAACTAAAGTGCTGGATCTCTGCTAACTACTGAGACTTAACTTCTGCTCCCTGATCTGTTGTTGAGTCACTTTGTGACCAAGTTTACAATCATTTTAGTTCACTGGATTTTATTTCCTTTACCCATAAAGTGTGGGAAATAAAGGTAAAAATTATACCCGTGGCACTGCCAGGTTAATTTTTTTCTATGGACGGCATTGGGCTGTGTGACAAAGTTCAGATGGCAGAATAGTCCCCTTCATTGTTATTTAGTGACCATCAGAGGGCATTGTGATAACCTGAGCACTTTGGCATTCTCTCAGGTTTACTTTCTATATCATCAAATTGTTCTTTGCAATGTAGAAAATGACATGAAATGATTTTTAAATCTTTTTATATTTTAAAATATACATTTAAAATGTATTATTCCTGAATATTTCCCTTTACTCAGTTATTATTTACTTTTAGTCTTACAAATCTATCATATGCTAAGCTTTTGGGTAGTCTGGATTAAACAATTGATTTTAATGCAGCACTTTGTAGCACGTTGAAGCAAGAATTATACAGATGATCCTTGTTACTATTTTGAAAAATAAGTAGGCCTAAAATTGTATTATGTCACACATATAAACACAGAATTTAAATGACTAGAACGATATCCTCTGATAAATGGTGGAAAAACAGTGTGCTAATGTAAGCTCCAGGGTTTGTAAGGAAGCATGTAATATGCTATTGAGACTTCAGGGCTATAAATGCAGGGGATTTTTAGAAACAATGACTGGGACTATTTACATGCTTGGGTTGGAGCAGGGAGGACAAAGTATCAAAGAATGGAAATCTAGACTGGGGTGACTATCACATGGAAAGCAAATGACTCAAGTACGTGTGCCTATGACAAATGTTTTTAAAATTCATGGCCACCTAGGAATCAGTGGTCACATTCAGGAGTTCCACTTCCTAAATACCTACATT
This sequence comes from Eospalax fontanierii, assembly GCA_035773235.1. NCBI lineage: Eukaryota > Metazoa > Chordata > Mammalia > Rodentia > Spalacidae > Eospalax > Eospalax fontanierii. The sequence goes on from CM069530.1 coordinate 26,674,765, forward strand.
TGACCTGGTGTGGCGTTTTAGAAGGAAATGTTTTTCGTCTGATAAGATCGTACATCTTCAGAGGAAAATTTTAATTCATTGAGTACCTTTTAAATTCTATAACTGATATCTACCTATATCAACGGTTTATCAAATGGAATAATTCTCCAAGTTAAATAATTCAGATAATGCTTTAAAAATGATGGAAAGGAAGATGAAAATTCATCACAGCATTTATAAAAACAATCATTTAATTGGGAGTGATAGCATACATGTAGGATCCCTAGCTCCTGGGAAGCCAAGGTCTATGTGGAATACAAAAGAACAACAGTGACAACAAAACTCTCCAAAAATAAACAACAATTTTAATTATATTATTTATAGTAGTGAATTAATTGGAGTAGGGAGAAGAGAAATTTGACCCCTAAGATCTTTTCTGGTGACTTAAAATTGTAATTCCAGTTTAATTTTTAAAAAGACCTATGTATAGTAGTTAAGAAGATATGAAGAATTATTTTAGCAAATGGTTCCTAGAGGAATGTGGTTTGTTTTTCTTCATTCCTTACTATTTCTTCCCCTCCGCTTCATTGGATATGTCAAAAGATGAAAAGTAAAGTGGGCACAAAACCAAAGGGGCCAAGTCCACTGATGTAGTCCTGGTCCTTTTCATCACAAGATGCCACATCTCTTCTCTGATCCTGTGTCTGACACCTAACATCAAAGCTTGGAGCATGGACATTTCTGGGTCCCCTCTTGGCTTGCACAGTCTGTCTCAGTCTTCATTCCAGTTTTTCATAATGCTTTCATTCCAAGTTCTGCATGTTTTTCTTTCTTTCTTTTTCCATTATGGTTTGTTTCTTTATTCCAAATGATTTCAATGATCTAGAATTTTCTTCAGAGTGAATAAAGTTATCTTATTGTAACTTCTCAGATTAAAAAAAAATTACTACAAGAAAATGTATGAGTCATTTAAGGAGCAAATATCTTTGTTTAAAATTTGTCCTAATTTATATGTAAAATAATTAAGACATAAAGTATTGATTTTTACATATATGGCTTTGGGAAAAACTATTTATGAATTACTTGATCCTTTATGAACCTTATAGCATGTATTAAAAGATTTATGGCTTCTTTCCTTCAGACATTTATAGTGAATTAACCATTACAAGGGGTAGCCAGGTACCCTGACCCAAGGCATTGAAGAGTAAATGAAAGAATTGATTTTCATGTCTTGCCTTAAAAGTATGTTGTTTATTATAAGTGCAAATTCATGAAATTGTTCTACTTGGAAAAGCATGTAGCAACAACTATTTGAAGGAGAAAACAGAGACTCCTTGTTGTTCTAATAGACAAATGAGATACCTAATTTCAGTGTATATCAGTGTGTGTTATCATTATTTCGTGGCTAGGATCTTACTTTATTTTTCAAAGCATTTATATTCTTTGAGACAAATTTTCAAGTTCTTTCTGCAGAAACTTTCTCCACATTGTAATTCAGTTGCAGAGATCAAAATTGTTCTAAATGTTTGATCTTTGTTTGAAATGAAACACTACTGTCAAGAGAAAAAATAGTTCATCTCTAAAACTTTAGAATGCAATCATATTTTTCTTTGACAATTAAGCACTTCGGTTGATTTATGCAAGAACTTTGCGTACCTTTTCCAGAATAAAATATTATCCTTAATTTAAGTACTCTCTCCAGAAGCTAATGATCTGTATATTCATTAGTTTCCAACTTAATTTAAAGGGACAAGTCTGCACTTCAATTCAAACAACAAAATATTACAGTTTCATCAACTTCGGGGGGAAAGAGTAAGCCTCTAACATTGGCATTGTTATAGAAGGAGAATGATTCTCCACATATTCTTTGATTAATCAGAATTCCAAAAGAAATAACATTAATCTAAAGAAAAAGTTAGAAAAATGCATTGTATAAAGAGGAACAAAAATATGATGTAATTATCATCAAATTTTATTTTGAATCAAAATTCAGACTTATTACTTTGGTGATGATAATTATGAGTCTATGGCAACAAATATTGAATCCAATTTTCTTTTTCTGTGCATAATGTATGTCTGGTGTGTGCAGGTGTGTGTAAGAGAAGGGGAGAAGGGGTGGGAGGCAGGGAAGGAGAAAGGAAGACAAAGAAGGAGAGAGGGAAAGGAGAAACATTCTAAGGCACGCATGTGTTGATGTCAGAGGACAATCTCCAGTGTTCATCTCCCCTTTTACATGGTTTGAGAAAGGGTCTCTTTCTTGTTTATCTTTGTCTATACCAGGGTAGCTGACCATGGACTTCCAGGGTGTCTTCTGTCTGTCTCTGCCTCCCATAGGAACACTGTGATAATAGAGATGCACTAGTGTGCCTGACTTTATATATGGATTCTGAAGATTCTAACCTAGGCCTTTGAGCTTCTTTGGCAAGTGCTTTACCACCTGAGCCAGCATCTGACTCTGAATCTGACATTTATGAATTTAAAATTATCTGAATACATTTTAAACGGAAGAAACTAGGCTCAAATGAAGATATTCACTGTAGAGAAATTTTATTAATTATCCACTTCTCTTCCACCTTCATTATTTATGAAAATATCTAAAATTAAAGGCAAGTTGTATTGCATCAAACTATGTACAAATTCACATCGAATGAACAGCATGAAATTATTCTGGTGTGTTTTCTCTTAAAAACTTTTCCTTTCATAGTTATGACATCTATTGTCTGAAATATACACAGGAAATCATCTGAAACTTTTATGACTCCAGCAGCATCATTAAAAACTGTACCTGTGATATGGAGTTATCCAGATGTTATTATTAAGTATTTTTCCATGTGGGTTCGAATGTTAATTGAGATTTTAAATGACCACTTATGCTTTGAATAGAAGTGAGTCAACATTTTCTTTCAGGTATTGATATGTTCATTTTATATGTTTGTTATTTGTTGTTGTTTTGAGATAGAGTCTCCCTATAGCCCTAGCTGAACAGGAACTCATTATGCAGAGCAGACTGGCCTCAGTCTAATAGGGATCCGCCTGCCACTGCTTCTTGAGTGCTGAGATTAAAGCATGGGCCAGCACACCTGTATCTAGGTTTGGATATTTAAAAAGAAAATTGAAGTTTCCTTTTAAAGGTTTTATTCTTGAATTATAGGTAAACCTATAAGTAAACCTCACTTTTTAATGCAGTAGTTTTAAGATGAAATGACTAGGAAAATATTGGTTTGGGACTTTAACTGATTCCTGCTTACCTGTGATTCTCAACAAAGAGTAATCATTTATGCATTGGTAAGGAAACAGAATTTAATTGTACAAGTGTGCTTTCGTGACCATGTGGCCTAATGTCAGTCTGGTCCACTTTATCCAGTGTGGTGGTCTGTGTGAAATTCTAGAGAGCGTTCCTTTTTTTCACTGAAAAGACAATAAGATTTTCATTATCTATAGATAGGATCCTAACTACCTCAATTTTAGTAGAATAATAAAGTGAATTCTGGTTAATAAATAAAAGAAAATCTTCAAATTGTTCATTACTCAAAAGTAGAAACAAGGAGCTTTCCTGATTATTTGCCCTGCTAAAAAACTATGAAATATCATTTGTATTATGGCAATTTCTACATATTATAGCTGCCAGTATTTTCTACTGTATATTTTGCATCGAAATATAGCAACAAACTGCAACAAAATCATGTCATTTTGTTGGTCTTCATATGACTGGTTGAAAATTTTGAAATACAAAACTGTTCATGTCCAAAATACTCATCATGATTCATGACGCTGATACCAACAACTGGAAAGAACTGACATGTTCAGTGAACAATCTGGAAGAACTCATCTGATGCTAGGTTATCTTCAAAGTTTCATTGCATTTTTGTCTATTTCATAAGGAACATCTTAATCATCTTTATATCCCATTCCCCGCTGGCAATCTCCTATAGCCCCCCCCACTAGAATTCATACTTTCTGTCATTTGTGTTAAGGCCTATCTATTCAAGTTACTGTTCTCAGATATCCCTCAGTCCAAGTTCATCCACTGGGGCCTAGTCAACCTCTAAAGTCCCTCTCTTTAAGAAAATCAGCTCTTCCTCAGCCAGCAGTAATCAACTGCCAATAGTTCTTCATCTAAGATTGGGGCCTGCTGCCCAGTTCCACAGTTCTGTGCTGAGTTTTTGTCTGCTTGAGTTTGCACGGGTCTTGTGCATGCTGACACCATTGCTGTAGGTTCATATGAGCAAAATCCCAGGAGCCTGTAGGACTCTGATGCTAGTTTTACCTTAATGAAGTCCTTAGTGAAGAAGCACTATTGTTGAATTTTTTTGAATGTTAATACTGATAATTCAATGCACCAAAGTAAGAACTCTATCCTCCTCAAAATAAAATATGAGGGGCTAAGGTGTAGTTCAGAGGTAGAGCACTTTCTCAGCATGTAGAAGACTGTGTTTGATTCCTTGCACCTCACACACACACACACACACACACACACACACACACACACACACATATATATATATATATATATACTTGTGTCTGTATACTTTTAATCTGAATCATAGTGATCAAATGCTTCTTTATTTCATTTAGCAATTTTGTAGGCACCTGCCATGTCCTGTTCTCTGAGTCTATACCACATGTAAAGGTAAACAATAAAAACGATGGCAGACCAAGTATAGGAAAGAACACATAGTAGTTATATTGGTATGACACACAGAAGTTCTATGTGATCTTAAGTTTTTTTGATGGAACAATCTGTGAAGAATTCTCTATGTTGTTCTATGTGGCTAGGAGGCTCTGAGTAATCTGAGCTCATGCATGAAGAACAGGATCAGCCAACCTTATGAAAGTTGCAGTGATATGTTGCTATCAATATATTCCAGACTGTACACTAAGCCCTAGGAATGCATTGACAAATATAATGCAGCTGTTTCCTCAAGGAACTCATGGTGAATATTTGTTGTTTACCTCTTTAGGGTTCAAATCATTTGGTATCTATTTTGGTCATAGAGTCCCACTGTATTAGTTCAATAAATAAACATTAAAAATAATGAATGAATGACCTGGCATCAGTTTGAGATTTGACATTTACTATTACACCTTTGCATATTTATTGCTTAGTAACATGATGAATGATTTTGTTTTACTTATCAAGGATGTTTTAGGTTCATAGTACTAGAAATACTTCTCTTGATCTTTTCAAAGTGTTTTGTGGCCCACTGCCCTTAAATCTCTCTGTCATCTCATTTCTAATCTACCTCATTCCCCCTCGCTTGCTGACTATTCTCTCACGTTATAAATAACTCTGCCTTATCAAGGTCAGTTGGAAAGGCCCCTTTTACATATCTCATAAATTTTAGCCAGGTGCCAGTGATGTGAGATTAATGTAATGGCACCGTGGCAAGCGCTCAGGCTTGTCTTAATTATGCTAAGGTTGCCGGTTCACCGTTTCTCTTCATCTGTCTCCTGCTTTAGGGAACACTAAACACTATGTCATTAGATTGTCTGTTCCACAACATTGGCCCTTTGCATTTACAAAGTCATCAGATGGCTTATGACATAGCTTTTCTAACAAATTAAATTAAACAAATAGTGAAAGTGAAAATTAGGTGTAAAGTGCTCCACAAAAAAAAGTATCAAATTGTCATTGAAGAAAAAAAATCAACTATGTTGCCAATGATTTTCCTATTAACAATAAGTTACTCACTCAATAACAGGCAGACTTTTGGCCCAGGCTAATCCTAGGTATGAATTACAGAGTTCATTTCTCTCAGAATGGACAACTCCAAGTGTATGGTATTTTATGACCACAAAGCCTGCACATCCACAGATACTTTCTTCCCCTTGTCTTTTTCCTGTGTCATTTTCCACAGGGAAGCTATTTCCAAGCCATATGTCCTATGAGGGGATTTAATTACCTCATCTACTTTTTCATGAGATCTCCACCTATTTTCCAAAAGGCTTGCCAGCTTATTATTTTGAATTGGTATATAAATAGTTCACAGCCCAGGTTTTTTTTTAGGCTGATGGCTATTGTTTTGAGGTGCTCTATGGATTATTAATGATTTATAACAGGGAGTATCTTATCTGAAGTAGTATTTTCTCATAACTTCAATTTCTTTAACTTTTTTAAATCTTTTTTTTTTTTTTCTGAGACAGTTTTGCTGTCTTGTCCCGTGTAGTCTAGAACTCTTGGGTTAAAGTGATTCTCCTGTCTTAACTTTCCAAGTAGCTGAGACAATAGGAACTCTGACAAATGGGGAAATTATAAACAGTCAAATTCAAGACTTTTGGTGTAGAGATATGCTTTTGTATGATAATTTTTCTTTGTTTTCGAAGAATGATGGGAGCTAATGTTTTAACTACGTGGACCCTGAAAATGTACCACTTAGGTTTAAACTGTCTCAATAATTTACTACCTCTGAATAATCTGGAAAATGAGTTAACTTTTTTGTGCTAATCTCTTCATGTCTAAAATATAAGTAATCATATTTCTGATCTGCCAAAATGACATTCAAATATGCACACATGGTCAATGGCTGGCCCAAGTTTGTTATTTCTGTTCAGACTTTCCTTAAGTCACGAGTTCACAATGCATTGCTGAGTGTTTGGGTGAGCATCCTGAGCCTCATCTAGTCACTAGAAATGAAAATAAAAATCTTAAATATATTACAAAAGCAGTATTTCAGAATTTCTGATTAATAAAATAAAGAAAGCCATCTATGAAGTATGATTGCAACTACACAAAGCCAGATAGAGTAAGTATAGTTTGAATATTTCATATGTAGTCTTATAGCTAGGTGAAAATTAAATAGCAATCAAGAAAATGTTCTCTTGTTTCTTTGATATCAACCTCTCAATAGTATATCTGGAGTGGAAAATTGTGTGTTATTTTTTGTCTTCTCTTTCCAGAAATGGCAAAAAGAAGAATGCTGAATAGATCAAGGAATTCAGTACTTAATGCTGTAGTATTGCCTTCAGGATTTACTGAACATACTTAATATTTCAGTAAATAGTATATGCATTTATGTAAATATGTTGAATAATTTATCATGCCAAATTAGTCAGCTTTAGTGGGTTTTGTAATAGCTATCAATAATTTATAATAGTTCAAATTATATTTGACAGATGAATTAACAGTAATATTTTCAAATCTCATTTAGTCTTCTCTTTAGCAATTATGTTTTTATTTTTAAATTGAATTTCTGCAAATCTTATACCACATATCTTGATCATACTTAGGGCCTGGCCCTTATTTCCCGCCCCCATGCTCCCTCCATCAGAGTTCATGAATTCTGTATCTTAAGGCCTATTGAGCCACATTTTTGTCCCCAAATGTCCCTAGTTATGGGTCCATCCACTGGTCAACCTATTAGCATCACTTCCTCAAAGACCAACTCTCTCTCATCCAGCAGTGAGCAGTTGCCAGTAGTTCCTCAGCTAAGAATGGAGTTTCTTACACATTTCTCTGTTTCATTTTGTTTTATCTGGTTTGATTTTACATGAGTCTTGTGCATACTGACATCATTGATGTAAGTTCATACGAGCAAGGTCCCAATCACCTGGAAAAACTCTTTCCTTGTGGTCATTCATCACTCTTGGCTCTTACAGTCTTTCCAACCTCTCTTCTGCAATGGTTCCTGAGCACTGGGTGGCAGAGGTTTAATGTAGGAGTCCTACACAGGGACAGGCACTCTGTAGTCTCTTATTATCTGAACTTGGCCAGTTGTAGATATCTGTGTTATTCACCCTTTGTGTATGAGGAAGCTTTGTTTGTGAGAGCTGAGAGGTGCATTAATATTGTCTCTATGCCTTGTTCTACTGTGTTCCCTGAGCCTTAGTTATAGAAGATCCATTGTAGATGTGTCACTTTGGGTTGGACATCACACAGAGTCTTATTCTCTGTGTGTGACCAGTTCTAGAACTCTGCAATAATTCATCTTTTGCAAAAAGAAATCTTTTTTTTTCATTTTTAATGAGTGATGAGAGATCATCCTCTGAATAGAGGAACTGTGAAGTCGTTTTATGCAATCAGCAAGAGATAAAAATAACTGAGATTTACTCATTAATTGATTTTTATCTGCTTAAGGACCTTTTAACTTTTATCCATATTATAAGATAATTAAATGACTTAAATATCTAGCTGTATCTTAAAGTTAGATTTGCTATATTTTCCAAAATATGAATATATTTATATATATATGTTTACATGTAAACATCTGAATTTTTGTTTTATAAATAAACATTCAAAAGTTAATGGCCTTTTTAACTTTTAACCAGAAAAAATAAACTCAGACGATTTAACTCTGATTATATGCCATGTTTAGTTGTCATCATTTTTCTATATGTGATTTTGAGAACCCTTTCTTAGATTCCTTTTCCCACTTGTCTTTGAAAACATTTTCCAGAAGTTAATACTATATCACATTTTAAAAAGACATTGACATCTTCTGTTATAAACTGAGTTAAAGAATACAATCTTGATTATTTCTAATTGGTACATTCTGGTTTATATGAATATCTAACAGCTGTTTTATATTACCTTAGGCCCTTCTTAGTTATTTAAAATAGATCCATTGGAGCTAGAGAGATGACTCAGCAGTTAAGAACACTAGCTGTACTTGCAGAAGATGGGGTTCAAATCTCAGCACCCACATGGTAACAAATGGATAACTAGTTTCAGGAGATCTGATGCCCTCTTCTGTTCTCTTTGGGCACTGCAGTACTTGGGTGCATTTACATACATGCAAGCAACACATTTATACACATAAAATAAAAATTAGACAATCATTTTTCTTTAAAAAATAAAAATAAATTAGCTATAAATATAATTTATTTAAAGACCCTCATTAAATTCATTCATTGAAAAAACATATGCAGCCTCCTGCCTATTGAATGCAAAAAATTATTGAATTCAACAAATAATATACTAAAATTCTGAGTATTTCTTGTTTAAATCATGCAGAACATACCTGTGAAAAAGATAAAGTCCTTTTACTCAAGAATTTTATAACATAATTGCAAAATAAGGAGCCTGCCATCTAATATAAAAGAGCAGAGTCTTGTTAATTGTAACTCTGGTAAAGTATAAAATATTACTTGTGTTCTGAGAGAGACAAAATAATTCTCACTGAAATGAGATGAGATATTCATAAAATAATGTGTATCACTTGACATACAGAGCACTTCCAACTACAGCAAAACCACAGTCAAATTCCAAAGGCATACAAATATTCCATGCGTATTCAAAAATAGTTTTGCGTATACAGCTTTTTGGAAAATGGAATTAAGGAATCCATAGATGCTTGTCCCTAATTCTATCACTTGAGATGCTGTGTATAGTGAATTTGTGTCCTTCCTAGGCTCCATAATGAATCCCTGTCTAGAGTTCCAGAGAGAGAGAGAGAGAGAGAGAGAGAGAGAGAGAGAGAGAGAGAGAGAGAAGAAAATAGAATGTAGAAATCATAGTTAAGAATTACAAGCTTTTTAATTTTGCCCAATCCTCAAAACATTTCTAGAGTGTTAGACCAGGCTTTTAAAATACAACTTTTTAGGCAGTAGATCAATTCTGAATTTATGCTTGCTTACTTTAGTGTCTTGATTTGAATAACCTTAAAACTTTAAAACTTCTTGTAATCAGTGTCTTACCAAGTTTATTGGAGGCTACTGAGTTTGAATCAGATAAAACAAACAGGAAAGTCTAGGCTTTTAACATCTTGAAGTTCCAACTTCAAATCTAGGCCTAATAAAAAATTTAAATTGTGAATTAGTTAATAATCTTTTAAAATTTTTATTTAATTTTTTTTATGTTTATGTGTGCTTACCTGTCTGCATGTAAGAGCACTTGTATCATGCAATGCCTTTGGAAGACAGAAGAGGGCACTGGATCCCCTGGAACGGGATTTACAGAAGATTGTTAGCTTCTTTAAGGGAGAGACTCTAGATAGGTGACTAGACCCCAGAGGATGAACTTGCACTGATGGACACCTGGGTTCACTAATTTGACTTGATATGTTTTAGATGAATTTCAACAATAAGAAACTATTAAGACTATGTAAGAATCTTTAGGATTACAACCACAATTTTTTCCTAATTATTAAAAAAAATAATTTTAAAAGACATTCTGAATGTTGTGGATGAAAGTACTGTATACATGAAAAGTATCAAATCAAATGGAATGAAAAGGTTTCCAAAGAATCTGAATGTCACCTATGTGAAGTTCGATAAAATGATGGATTAATCTAATGAAACTCTAAAACATAACTAATTAACCTTATTTTGTACTTTATTTTATCATTTTTATTTTTATGTGTATGAGTGTATTGCCTGCATGTATGTAAGTCTACTCATGTCATGCAATGTCTATGTCAGATCCCCTGGAATTGGAGTTGTGGACAGTCGTTAGCTATCTCCATGGGAGCTAGGAATCAAACCTGAGTGTTAAGAAAGAGTAGCCAGTGTTCATAATTGCTGAGTCATCCCTCCAGTCCTCTACCTTATTTGTTGACAAATTCTTTTTCTCTCAATTACTGAAACAGTGCTGAAAGTTTAAGCTGGGTTTTGCTTTGACTTTCATAGATTTTTCCATATTATAAACAAATAAACATTTACTAATAAAATGAACAAATTATAAATTCCTAATTACATATTATGATATCTACTCAAAAAGTAAATAGGCTACTGAATATAGAGAGAATCCTTTTTATCAATTATTGTAAAACTAGCCACTGAAAAGCTTTATGGGTTTAGAGCAATTTTAGTAATCTTTTTTGTTTAAGATGACTAAGATTGAGTTGTTCTGCATGAAATACACAAAAATTCAATAAAACAATTAAAAATATCTGATTTATTTATTTTATGTGATGACTATTTTGCCTGCATGCAGTGTCTGGTGAGGCCAGAAAAGGATGGCAGATCACCTGGAACTGGACTTATAGATGGTTGTTGGCTGCCATGTAGGTGCTGGGAACCCAACTCTGGTCCTCTGCAAGAGCAGCCAGTGTTTTTAGTCTCTAATCCCCTTACATCAATATTTATTTCATTTTCTGAGATAAAGTATTGGGAAGGACACGGTAGAGACAGCTTTTCTCTGTTCCATAATGTCCAGGCCAGGGCCTTTGCTGAAATGACTACATGTCCAGGAACCAGAAAGCTGAGTTAGTCAGGCCTGTCCTTTCTTGATGTTTGACTCTCTGACTCCTGTGTTGTGTGTGTGTGTGTGTGTGTGTGTGTGTGTGTGTGTGTGTACCTGTCTGTCCATTTGTTATATTTCTTCAAAAACAAGCCTTTTCAAATGGTTTCTTTGAACTTTCTTACCGTAGAACAGCCTCAGAAGATCAGATTTCTTATGTGGTAGTCCAGGACTCCAAGAATTTAAACATAAAGAAAAGTAGGAATTCCTCCATTCCTTTAAAGGTTGGCTTAGAGCTCATATCACATAATTTCTACTGGTTGTTAAGGAAGTCACTTCACAGGCCGGATCAAATATGACCTCTTTATACATTTATGGGTGAAAGAAATGTCAAAGGGTATGAGACCACTTTGGGGAGTGGGATATGTGGGAGAATGTGGAGAAATGGGATGTATTAGACAATTAAATGATGAACAGGAGATAGACATAAGAGGAGCCTGGGCAGAGGCTGTTTAGGGCAAATGTACTGTTTACGGCCTTAGTCAAGTCACAGTATCACAATCAATATCCGCACTGCATGATCTTGTCTGCTTCAAATTCCTCAACGTATATTAATGCTTTTTCTCTGCAGTCATAACCTTTGTTTTCTGAGACTTTATTTCATAATAAGTCTAATCTCAGCATCATCAGAAGTGGCAACAATATCACTGTTTAAGGTATATGCTATTGTTAAATAATTCTGCCACACATGTCATACAGAGCTTTTTTACTGGTCATTATAGGTTAATTTTCATTGCTGCTTCATAGGTGTAAATAAAACAACCCCTCTGTCAACCTGTGGGATGCCAGATAGAGAATTCCTGTGTTCTCTGTGCTAGTCACTGTACACAGAGCAGTCTTGAACAGGAATCAGAAAGGAAAATGGAAATTTTTATTATGTGATACTCAGGGCACTATGTGGTATTACGATGTGATACTCAGGGCACTATGTGGTTTTATGATTTGATACTCAGGACACTATGTGGTATTATGATGCCCAGTTATGGATAAAGGATGGAGTGTCCATAGCAAAAAAGCATTGAACAGGCAGAGAACAAGATGAGAATCAGTGAACCGCCTAATCTGATTTCATGTAACAAATTCCACATTGTTTCCAAAAAGCTTCCATTAAAGTACATAAGATAGAAAGAAAAAAAGGTCTTGAACACTAAACATTTTCACCATGGTTGCTAGTATCACATGTGTGAACACTGAAACAAAGAGAACTTGCAGTTTATTAGTATTGTCACATCTGTCTCCAAGTATGAACATGGTCACATAGAATTAAATTTATATATTTAATTGATTAGACATTATTTAAAGGGCAACAAATCTAGGCTATGATATTAAATGACTCATTTATATCCATTGATAGCATTTCCACACCATATACCCTTAATGGATATGGACAGAGTTGAATAAGTTCATAAACATGTATGGTTGGAGCTGCAGCCTAGATTTCTGCTTCCATAAGGTGTGGCCAGAGTGTACTTGCAAGAAAGTACGTGCATCAGCTCCCTCAATCTTTCTGGTCACTGTCGGCATCTAGTTTCCTAAGGATATGGGTCAGTGTACACCAAGGTGGGTCAGTAATGAGTATAATTTCCATTTTACAGTAATAGTAAAAGGATAAGTATGAAATGCAAAAAGTTCAATAAAAGTATACGTTATAAATAAAACTGGGTATGGCTAGATATTCTGGAATCCCAGTATACCGGGAGGCTGAAGAAGAAAGGTTATGAGCCCAATGTTTGAGCCTCATAAGAAATTTAAGGCCAACTTGGGGTAATGCAGCAAGTCTCGTCTTAATCATAGAAATAAATCAACTCAGAATACCCATTCTCCACTTTCAGTTACCCCCAAATTAAAAGGCAAGTAGAGTAGTCTTCTTTTGAACTGTTCCAAGTCATTCAGGATTACAATGACAGGTGCCTTCTGCTGTTTCTTTGAACTCTTGAGCATATATATTGAATTATCACTGAATATCATGTGTTTTATAGGACCCGGAAGAGTATAAAAACACATCTATATTGTTTTCATTTTATCTGCACTTTAAATAAATTATTATTGCAAAATTAAAATGCAAAAGTACTAGTGAATTGTTGAATGGAGTTTAAACTTTTGCATAAGGCCTGAAAAAACAAAGCATGCTTGAAATAAATCATTGTAAACATGTTTAAAATTGTTTTATTATGTCTAAAATAATCATAATGTTGATATTTCTGAGAATTCCTGAAAGTAAGTTATTGTCCCTGAATCTCAAAAAGTAACATGCAAGAATTTGGAAACACTGGGAAATTTGCTTTTTGTCACTTATGTTATAATTCTAAAACATATCATTGTTGCTGGATAAATGTATGTTTTGTTCTTTTTACATAAATAAGGTAATCATCTCATTAAAAGATTTAGGACAAAGTTGGTTTCTCTAGAATTGTTTTTTGTATTGGTATTTCATCTAATGCAGGAAGATTATTATTATAAATAGAATATTCTCAAAATATTTCTTCTTTCCAATCTACATGGACCATTTCGGCTTTTCTTAGATTAGGGTTTGGTTCTCAACTTCTTCTAAAGCACAGGAGATAAAAATTTTATTATGGAATATACATAGGGATAATAATTAAATCTTGTCTGTCAAAAAAAAGAGAGAAAAAGCTACAGAAGATACAGTATATAGTACACATCGAACTCTGTTGATATTTAAATAGTTATTATAAGTAAGATAACCGTGACATGTGTCATGGTCATCCTCTAAATATCCTTAATCTCTTAAGAATTACCTCAAATGATAAGTAAATTATGAGTGAGATATGTTACTTTCTTTTGTGCCAGACCAGTAGTACCAAGTATACAAATTTTGAGCTCTGGTCTTTGAAAAAATGAAAATATGGAATACTTTTTAGTGAAGAAGGAGCTATTTTATTCAAATAAATAAATAAAATTGTTATTTAAATACTGATTTTTCTTCACTAAAATATTCATCCAAACTGTATAAATTGAAATAATATAAAGTAAGTTAGGTATCTAGGTCTATTCAAATATGAGTCACTGAGATTTTGTTTTTGTTTTTAACTTGTATGTAAATTCTGGGATCTCGTTACCTCTGAGCTCGCCTCTATTATTATGTATCAGTCTGCAGTAATAGTTCTGAAATTTGAACATGCAAAATGGTAAATGGGTAATTTTCATGGGAAATTATTTTCTATCTATTGGTATCCCTTTTCCGTTGTTGTGATTTCACAAACATTATCGTTTATTGAAATGCATGTTCAAAAGGCAGCTCTTCAATTTAGCTTTTCCCATTTGATTAAGGCTTGTTGAACAGGAGGCGACTGAATTTGGTGCTGTGTAATATTTTGGCATTTTTATACTCTGTGTGCGCATAGCTGTAATTTAAAATGTCCCTAACTAGTATTTAATCTGCACTGAATGCTTAGCCATTCATTATCTGCTAAATCTGGATTCAAAGCCTTGAACTTTGTGCATATATCGATTAGAAAACTATGAATTAATAGATTGTTTTTGTTCTGTTGGATAGAAATATATAAAAATTAAGATTATTTTTTGCCTTTAAAAAATAAGGCTTATTTCTACTCAGGTTTATGTTGGCTGCGATGCTGACTTCAAATTTAGTTGGAAGGTATTCTCTTTATTTTTAAACCTTTCATTGGCCAGAAGAAATATTCTGAGAATATCCCAGTAATAATAATAATCCTGTCAGCATTTTACTCTTTGGTTGAACTATGAAGCTTTTTCCTTAAGCGCATTTCATTTATCTGCGGGGGATCAAGAGAGGGAGTCATGGGATTCATTCAGCAGAAGGGAAACATTAGTAGTTTCAATGGGTAACTGCTTTGAGAGCTCACTTTAAAAAAAAATCAAAAGTCTCTTTAGAACCCACTAAGACAGACCCTAGAAAGAAGCAGCAATGAACCCCGAAGCTGCTGGCAAGGTTGTCTTTTGTAACAGTAGTCCTTGTTTGATTTCCGATGGAGACTGTCCTCATAGGAAAAACTTTAATTCAAAAAGGAAGGTGCATCTGTTTCCGAATAGAATCTCTGAATAAAAACCCTTCCTTCTGGAGGATTACACCTCATTCTGAAATACGCAGTTATTTGAGAAAAAGAAATAGTCTCTAATGTCTCACGTAACAATATAGGTCCTTGTAATATTAGTTTTCAGGAAAAGAAATATGAAAGGAATTTCGTCTGTAAGTATAAAGTTAAGGGCAGAGAAAGTAGGGGGAGAGACAGGAGGAGAGGGGTGCCTGCAATTGAAATGGAGGCTCTAGTCACTCAGACCATGAGATGATTATTTTTTGAAGCACTAGTCCTCTCTTAAAGGGTATTGGAGTTCAAAATGAAAATTGCTTCTGCAACAGAGTGCACCACCAGGTCTGTGGGGACCGATTAGCACAGTGGCTCTCTGTGTCCTATATAGTATATACCGCTTCAGTGGTCACGGTAACACATAAGACACGGTGAAGTAAAAACTTTGATTCATAAAGGGATCTTCTTTGACTCACCTGGCTTTATATTTAAAATGTGCTTCATCTTTTACCACTAAACTTACTTACAAAGACAAAGTAATTGATGGATGAGATGTTAATCTGATTGGTTACAGCTGAAGCAGAGAAGGGTCGTCTTGCATCACGGACTGTTTCCCTAAATCAGGTTCTAATTTCTCTTTCCTGTCTTTTCAATCATATTAACAAATTTGACATATATTGACTATCATCTTATGTAGATTGGACTCAGAGGACACTGGATAATGTCCATTATTGTGCATTGAGAAAAGAAACAGAAATACGCAATTATGTTTTAGAAACATTACAGACTTCAATCCATGTTATTTATTGTACCTCCTTGCTCTAGCTGGCATTTCTTAAGGTACAACATGCAAATGCATTGATTAGGCAATAAATTCAGCTTTGTTACTGAAGTAAATTTTAGGAGATAGAGAGATGGCTAAGTGGCTGCTTTTGCAGAGGACCCAGGTTCCCAGGACAGCTAACAGCTGTTCATAACTCCAGTACCAAGGGATCAGATTCTGAGCTCCGTGGGCATTGCATGACTTGAGTGCACATACACATGCAGGCAATAAACTCCGTCCACATAAAATAAAAAAAATAAAATCTTAAAAAATTAAATGTCAAAGAAAGTTGGTGGGGAAACTGGGATGTAGAGATGCCTTAGCGAGCAGTGTTTGTGGTACAGCATGAAGGTCTGAGTCCAGGTCTCTGTAAAAAGTGGGGCCTAGTGGCCCAGAGTGCCTGTAAGTCTAGTGCTGTTAGATTGGAAACTGTTAGATCCTAGGGGCACTCTAGCCAACCAGTCTAGTTGAAACAATGAGTTCCAGGTCCAATGAGCGAGCCTTTCTCAAAGGAGAGTGGGAAGCAATATTGGAAGATACCTGGTATCAACTTCTGCAAATGCGTAGATAATACACACACACATACACACACACACACACACACACACACACACACATAATAAATGAAAGATGATATCAACTGTGTAGTTGATATCTCTTTTTTTAACGACATAATTTTTCATCATTTATCCATTAGCATTTTTACATGATTTGCACCCCTCCATCTCCTCTCTCCAATCTCCCTGTGCCCCCCCACCACTCTCTCTCAAATTAAGGACTGCTTCTTTAATTATATTGTTAAATTTACATGTACACTTATATTTTGATACCAATCCCGAGTGTTTTCTTTAGCATCCCTAAGACCTTTATTGGTTATTTTGTATTTGATTGTTGGCCATCTAGTGGAGTAGAGGCTACAGTTAGAGTCGCACTGTTGATAGTTAATGAATTTTTAACGGAATGAGTCCACACATTGATGAATGGTTATGTAGGAAAGATCAAAAACATATAACCTTTAAAAATGCATAACCAATTGAAGAGTGACAACATGTTTTAATTGGGAAACTCTTCTGATGGGACACTCAGAACAGCATCCAAGCATTTTCATTGCATAGTAATATTAGGTGGAACTTATAACTCATGGCTCTTTTGAGTAACATAGGCTTTAGGACTTAATAGACAATTCTGTTTCACTATCTGTACTAGTTTGAATTCAATTGCTGTGAAAAAACACACTGATCAATACCAACTTGGGAAGGAAAGAGTTTATTTGGCTTATGTCTTTCAGGTCACAGTTCATCACTGAAGGAGCCCAAGGTAGGAACTCAGGACAGGAACCTGGAGGCCATGAAGGAACGCTGCGTACTAGCTTGGTCCCCTGATCTATGCTCAGCCTGCTTTCTTATACAATACAAAACAACCTGCCCAGAAGTGGCACCGCCCACAGTGGGCTGGACCCTCCCACATCACTCATCAATCAAGAGAATACCCCACAGACATGGCCCCAGGCCAGTCTGATGGAGGAAATAGCCCCACTGAGTCTCCCTCAACCCAGGTGTGTCAAGTTGACACTGACACTCCCCGGCACACTGTGCAAGCTACTTCTAAGGATGGAAGCCTGGATCCCTAACCCGCTTTATTTCTTATCTTGGAACATGATGAAAGAGCCCCTTTTTAACTTACAAATTCCTGGTGGTTAAAGAAAAGGAGGAAGCTATGTTTTGCTGTATATATCTATAATCTAAAAATACAACAAATTCCCCTTTTTTGAACCATTACTAAATTGTATTTAATACATTACATTCTAATGTTATAATACTTCCCAGTTAATTTTTTAAAAGATGATTTTACCAACAGAATTGCATCTGTTAATATCAAACATCACTTTCAAAAGCCAAGGTCTCGCGTAGCACTGACAGGCTTCTAACAGCATACGTCTAAGGATGACATTGACGTTCTGATCAACCTGCCCACACCTCTCAAGTGCTGGGATTCTAGTTATACACCCATGACCAGATACTGCAACGCTGAAGGTAGAATCCAGGGGTTCAAGCATGCTACGCAAGTCCTGTACCAACTGAGCCACTTCCCCAGTTGCATAAAGGAACACCCAAGCATGTGAAATAAATGCACTGTATGAAGTACCATATATGTGTTAATATAATAATTCATCTCCTTTGTGAAAGGTTCCCTGACCTTCCAGACCAACATCATTTTATTTGTATATTACATTATGTTCCCTTGGTACCATGCAGATTTGTACCATAGCACTGAGAAATAGAAAATAAACACAATATATGCCATAATTTGTTTTATTGGTTGCAGTATTCCCAAGACCAGGACTCAAGTTCTATGTAGTGTTTTGTGCACTGAATATCTAGCAATGGAATGAACAGATTTGTCTGATGTTTGCAGCATACTGGAACCCACCCCACTTAAATGGGAAACTTCACATGTGGAAGTTTTTCTAGGGGAAATAGTGTCGATAGGAAGAAGCTGGCATGGCTGCTTCAACTCCCTCACTATGTGGAAGCATAGTTAAAAAACTGTTGCATCTTGTTGTTAACCAGAGTTTGTTTATTTGAGTTTAGGAGTTTATAATGAGCCTGTAGGTATCTGTTTGTTTTTCATTCACACAATCATTTACTTTTTAATTGCTTATTTTTTTAATTTGTAAACTGAAGATCTGAGTGTGAAGTATCTACAGAAAATAGTCTTTTAAAAATCTACCTCTGTGCCAGGCATGGTGGCACATGCCTTTAATCCCAGCACTCCTGAGGAAGAGGCAGGTATATCTCCGTGAGTTCAAGGGCAGCCTGTTTTAAGAAGTGAGTTCCAGACCAGCTGGGGCTACATGGAGACACTGTCTCAAAAAGACAAAAAAAAAAAAAATTCCCTCAAATGTGTGTGTGAAAAATTAAAGAGGTTGATTTTTATTTCACAGTATTTTTGGAATAATAATTGAATGTATTATTTCATTAATTAACACTCTTACAGTGTTATAATATTTTAAAACCAAATTATGCTATACCTTTCTTGATTATTTAACTAGAAATGTGAAGACCGCCGGCAGAAGGTTGCTGTAGCACAGAGACAACCTCCTGTTCTATAGAGAGCACGCTATGATTCACCTTCCAGGAATATACAGTGCATGTGCTGGGGACAGTTCCACTTGGCCCAATCCCATTTTCCAGGCCAGTGAGCATAATGGCAGGATAGAAATGAAATGTGTCTATGTGCTTTTGGCAATTACTGAGTATATGTTAATGAAGAGCTTCTCCTTGGCTTTCCACCAGCACTGTTAAATGTGGCCAATGATCACTTTCCCTGGTGAAGGAGAAACCACCAATAGGGCTTGGACGCCTTGCATCAACAAATTGCATTGGATTTAATTTTGAACTAACAGGAACACAGAAATTAAACAAATATTAAACCCTCTATGGCCCTTTGAGGTTTAAGAGATTCTGAAGCAAAGTCCCTTTGTGTTGACAGATCAGCCTTATTGCCCTTGTAACAAATTCACCTAAAGGTCATACACATCTGCTAAACATGAAGGACATGCCCAACACTTTCCAATTATTGTACTAAAGGGAAGAGTCAGAACGTAGACTGCAGTGTTGGACCTTAACATCTAGTAGGACAGGTATAACTTAGATATGTACAAACCAATGAAAATACTTGAAAATTGCAAAGGTTCCTGAGACATGATTATTGAGATTAAGCACCGTTAAGATTTTGAGATAATATTTATTATTATAGTTAATATTTTGAGATTCAGAGTCAAAACAGAGAATGTAAAAGAAAATCACACAATAGAAAGGAAAATTGAGACTTAATTCTGATGGTTAAGTATAATTTTTGTTGGTTCTTTGCAGCAGGACAGGCAGTTAACATTATCAGCTGAACTCACTGTGGGAGATTATACATTTTGAACACTATAGGAAATATTATCAAGACTAAAATTCTATTATAATATTTGTATAGTATTGTTTATAAAAACTTTCTTTATGGAATTATTAGATTTTCTAGGAATATGTGCATGAATTATTTGTCTTTTTGATACCATTTAATGTACCCTCAGCTTCAGTGGACTACAGAGATGGCTTTAGAGGTTTGGAAGGCCTCTGTGAAAATGGTCTTACATACATTTTAAGAGGAACAACTTTATTTAGTGGATCTTTAAGCATGCATATAAGCACATGTTTTATAAGCCCCTTGTTTTGCTCACCAGGTTGGCAATGTTTCTATGTACAGATAGTGTTTATGTTTCCAGGAATGACTGTATTAAATTACCACAAAGTAGTAACTTAAAACATCAGAAATGTATTCCTTTAAAATTCTAAACCAGAAATTCCAAACTGAGAAATCCTCAGAGCTGTTTTCTGTTGATTTGTTTTTTGTTTTGTTTTGTTTTGTTTTTGTTTTTGTTTTCTTGAAATTCTCAAGAAGAATCTGTCACAGGCTCTCTATAATTGCTCATTGTCACTTCAAACCTCGGAAATTCTTATCTTGTAAAAACAGCACTACAGTCTCTCTCCATCTTTAAATCACATTTTCTGTGTCTTCTTTTATCTTTCTTAGAAGGACACTCTAACTGGATTTAGGGCCCAGTGGTCTCATCTTGACCATTCCCTTAATTATATCAGTGAATATCTTCATTCTAACTAAAGTCACATGTGTTTGGGGTGCAACCTTCAAACCATCATAGAGAAAAATTACATAAAGTTTTTGGAGTATTAGGTTTTGTTGATTTGTTTGTATGATGGGAATATACATTTCCAGACATACTTTTGCATGTATGTAATGACTAACAATTCTTTATTGTGTATGCTTCATTGAGTTACGGACAGAAAATATCATGAATGACAGATGCATGAGTCTAAGCATCCAGCTGTTCAAATCCCACAGCATTCTTGTTGTTGTATGCCTCTAAAGAAATTTCCAATGACTCTTTCTCTTTCTTGTCCTATCTATAGTAGTGTGTATTCAGAGGCATCTGGGTTATGCACCCTAACTCAAAGCCTTGAGGGAGAAAATAACAATGGGTTCATATGAGAGTAAAGCTTTATACTATTTATGATACTTTGATAACTCAGGTAACATTGCTGTCTTTGTAATTTCCTCCACAATATTTGCCTTAACCCCAAAGAACAGAGTAAAGATACTAGACTGGAGTTTACATGCACAGTAAACCTGCATATGTGTATATGTGACTAGGAGAAGAAAAAGTCATGTAATGTGTGAAGTTAGAAAATCCAGAACAATACAGTCACATAGATATAAGCTTGATAGATGTTCTCTTGGGTTTGATAGCAATTCTAACAATTTGGTTTGCATTATCAATAAGAGGTTGGGACATTGAAAAAAATTAAAGTGTTATGAAGAGAAAAAGAATAATTTCTTTATTCTCTCTACAAAAAGGATTTATCAAAAATCTTTTATAAAGAACTGATGAGAAGATTCAAGAAAAGATAGAAAAATATTGCAAAGGCATTTTAGCTAATTGTTAAATGTATATTATTTTGTAGAGTATGTGATTTTTTGGTATGTTAGATTGATGAACAACTCTTTTACAATTTGTTTTCATTAAAATATTTATATTTATGACTAGTTTTAAAATATTGACTTTAGATTTTTAATATGGGTCATGAATATTATATAAACTTAAAATTCCACAGAGCTAGAATCTATTTTTGCTTTTATCTTCTCTTCCTTAAGATAAAATGAGACAAAAATCTAACTTAAATAAGAGACTATTTTTTTGTAAAATGACTTAAAAACAACTCTCCAAGAGTTGACTTTTTATTATTTATCTGAATTTCTTTAGGTCTCTAAAGTGTCTCAGTGGTGAATAACTTTTTATTCCTTGTGAATTCAGTCATTATATGTGGACCATCTTGGTGTCTTCTCTTATTTTTGTCCTTTTGCTTGGATAATATTTGACCAGAAATATTGGGTCATATTTTAATTTCTATAATGAAAACAAGATGATAATTTGAATTTTATTTTCACATTGCTTTTTTGCCAAAAGCACTATTTCTCCATTCTGTAAGTATTTATGTTTTTGTAGATTACATTTTCTGTAATGTAATTGACAAAAAATTGACATAGTTGTTAACATTTTTTCATTCTTATCTTCATGTAGACACTTTTGTTATTTGTTCTTAGATGGATATCTCCAGAAATAGCTCCTTAACATCTAGCTTTTGTCCTATTGTGCATCCCAAATTTCCTCCCTATTTTCTGTTTAGTTTTTTTTTCTCCTTTACCTTTTTATAACGACCTATATCTCATTGTATAATATCTGCTTATAGTCTTGCAGAATCTTGGTCATTAATTTTTGAGTGTTCCAGATATTTGGGTGTCATAGAAATGTAAAATTTTACACATAGAAATGCTCTTTGAAAACATTCAGAGGTGAAAATTACAGAGGTGGAAAGAAGCACCAGGAACGTGCTTCGTCCAAGGAAAAGCAGGTACTATAATTTTTTTTTCTCACACTGGGTTTCATTTCAATTTTATAAACCCAGACCTTGTTCCTATCCTCATCTAGATTTTTATGTGCAAATATGACTTCTAGAATAAGATTTTTCTATACCTTTTCCACCCCTTCAAATAATTACTTGAACCCACAATGTAAAAGAGGAAGCTTGTTGCTGGACTTCCTGGCATATGCCTTTAATAACAGTGCTTAGGAAGTATTGGCAGGTGATCTCTCTGAGACTGAGACCAGCCTGGTCTATATAGTGAGTTCCAGGCCAGCTGGGGCTACAGGAAGACCCTGTCTCAAAAAGACAGAAAGAGACAGAGACATTTGCTAATCACCACCACCTCACCATCACACTGTTATTGTGAATATGCCCCTCATTGTCAATTGTGCCCAAGTAAACTTATGCTGTGGTGGATTCTTTTGTTCTGTCCGACTTTGCAAAACCCATTCATGTAAACTTTGATCATATTTTTCTTCTAACAGCAATATTCCATATTCTTTTATCAAATGTCAGTACTTAAGTTTTTGTGTTCCTTGGTTCCTGTTGTACAAAAATTCTTTTGGCTTCCTGATACCCCAGTTCTTTTAGTAAACCACATTCCTATATTCTATTCTCCAGAAAATTTCAAAACAGAAATCATTGCACTCATTGCACATTTAGGTTAGCATTCAATGAAAACATTTCCAAGAGTTTTTTTGTCATGCAATATGAGTAATGTGTCTGCATTTGTGCCTAAATTTCTTCTTCCCAATAAATATATCCACATGCCTGACTCATTAATTTTCAAGAATAGAAGCAGAAGTCATTGTTTAAACAATTGCTTCTCTTAGCTTAGGGTCATGGGGTTTAATGGGCTCTACCTGGTGTTTCTCAACTTAAAGGTTATGTTAGTGTTGGGAGGAGGCCCCCTGGCTTTTAAAATAGCTGTACCAGAATAGATTATAAAGGATAATTTATGAAGTGAAGAGAGGAGCTGTTACTTAATAGACTCTAAAATGTTCTTATTAGTTTATTTTCATATTGCATATGAAAATAAAATGATAAACACTAAATAGAGAATTGACATCCAGGTATTGAAAGTTGGGTTTAATAATCTGAAAAAATTATTTGGTTCTGATTTTTCCAATACTTTTTGTGAAAATTTTCAGAAATATATAAATGCATGGCCTTCTGCATTATGACAAACATATTGTATGACTTCTCTTGTGTCCATATTCTGTTTCTTGAGCTTCTTGAGAGTTCCTTTACAAACTTCCTTTTAGAAAATAAGAGTGTGACACAGGGAGTGTTAAATGGAAAACAAGCTTTCCTGCTCATTTGGCAATTTATGTATTTTATATTTACTGAAAATATAATAATACGATTTCTAAATAACACTTCTGGAACTAGATTTTACAATTTAGGCAACCTTAACTGGTAAACACCATGTTAAGTTCATATCAAGTTACTTGTAAAGAGAGGAAGGTAAGTGAGTTTCCTAGCAGGTTGCAGTGAGAACAAAAGTTAACGCATGTACTTTTTATCAATATTAATTTAAATGATGATATTTAATCATGACAATTTTAGATCAATTAATTGAACTTTTTATGGGGTTGTATTTACATTTTTTTCATAACTGAAAATTTTAGGAAAATGTTATAATTCATGGGTTTTATAAAAAGGGGAAAGGAAATAATGAGATCTTTCATTATTTCATATTATGAAAATACATTTTATTTAAGCAAAAGAAGTTTGTATCTTTGATAGGTATTTATAAATTCAGACTACTTCCTGTTGGCTTTTGCTATAACTCAGGAATAGTCTCCAATGAGAAGATTAAGAAACAGAAAACTAAAGCGTATAAAATATAATTTTCTAAGCATTGTGCAGAGTTTTCTAAGATGTGTTATTAAGAATCCTTAATTTTAAAAGAATCTAATTTTACATAAGAATATAGAAATATTCATAACTATAAAATTAATTTAGAGACATTGATACTAATATTCTACCGAAATCCTATTCTCAAGTTGATTCTTAAATTACAATTTTGAAATATTACTAATCCTCATAAATGCCAAAATTCATTGTTCATATACTTTCAAAGCAAGATGGATTTAGACAGACCTTGTGAAATAAAGAGGATATTTTCTCAAGTACAAATACTGTATAATCAGTAACGGATTTGGGACCATTTTTTTGACTAGCAATCAGTTCCTTAGCCACTAGACCATGATTTCTTTAAATTGCTTCTAGATTCTGGTGTATTTAATGAGATTCTGTTTACCAGTGGGAACTTAATTTATTTCTCCATAGATTACCACACTAGATAATTCTACACATATAAGAAAGTGAAAAACATTGTTTATCTATTTATTTATTTTTTACTTAAGAGAATTAAATTTTATGTTTGAAGCATGGCATCGCATTTACAGTGAATTCCTGACAATTCTGATTGTTCATGCAACATTGAGTAAGGTGAGTTAACTTTTAGGTCTTAACACTTGTGTTGCTGATATATTAGTCAATTGTTATTTCTTGAACCAAAGTTCTTTGGATCAGAGATCTAGAAAGAAATACTTATGAAGAACGTGGACTTGGCTGTTGAAATTTGGTTTCTAAAATTATAAGAAGTAAATAGTGTAAGTACTGCATGATAAAGCTTAGTATTGGTTGCTCACTAAAAATCCCTTCATTATGGAAAATACTAGGCCTTGATTCGAGAAAATGTAAATTCTAATTATTTCACAATTATGGTAAGCTATAAGGAAAATAATCATGAAGACCACACTTATCTACAATTCTGTATCTTAAGGATAACACAAATGAACATGAAATTCTACCATTTTGATCTTTTGGGACCCATGACTTAAATGAAGTTAGTAAATTCCTGGCTCCTACTAATCTCATTTAATCCACACTCAAAGATTTTAATAGTTGGTGGTTTTGCAGGGGTTGGGGATGTTAATTGGGCCTCCTTCTGTCCTTCACTGACCTAGAACATGAGAATAGCAAGAGTATTCTTAGTGTAGTAAGTGAAACGAAACATATAATATCATACCTGGTATGTTCAGGTTCTTACAGGGGCTTAAGAATATTGCTCTCATCATTAGAAGAAAGTTCTAAGGGAAGATGTGTAACTCTATTTAAACATTCCTGTTTCTACAACCTGGACTTATAATCCTTGGTGTCTAATCATCATTTTGTCCTAATTCAACAAGAGACAACTGACTCAATACATTCAATAACAAAATGATAGTGATGAGTTGATAATTAAGGAGAAAGGACTAACTTAGGAAACAACAAATAATTATAATTTCTATTAACTAAGTAATTTTTATTCATTATTTTATGAAGGTGTTTTTGAGAATCCAGGGAGATAGTACATGGTAAAGAAATAATTAAATATATTTTGTTAATTACATGACTTGTGTGTATCCACTTATTTGAATGAATTAGCATAGTTTTAGATACTTCTTGCACCAAGTGCTAGTAGTCTCAATTTTCATAATAGGATTAAATTATTTTATTCGTGTTGCCCTAAGTTTCGTATTTTTACAAGAGAAATAATTGGCAGTATAAACCAAGTGTGCCTTTGTAATATAATATTATGAAAGAGAAAGCTGAGTTGCATTCATTAGAAATGAAAATTTGCTGAATTAGTCACTTAATCAAGGAGTGAATCCATTTTTCATTGCCTTCAGTCCCTGAAGGCTGACTGGCTTTTATGTTTGTGCTCCAACCCCACATGACATTCCAGTCTTCTGGAGAATGGTCCTCTTAGCCGTTGTAGTAAAACATTAATCTTTTGTTGTTGTTAATTATGTTAAGTGAAGTGAATATTTTCGTGACTACACTGGAATATTAAATAATGTGAAGGTTCCATTGATTACAATAAGTCTTACTATGAAACATAATTTTAATTCACTGCATTTAATGGCAGAAACAAATCATGTATGTGGATGTGTGGAGGTCTGTAAGAGAAGATTAGTATGAATGTGTACAGGTTTGTAAAAGAAGATTGGTATGAAATGATCTAAACTACAGTGAATTACATTTACTGACCAATTATGTGGCCACTCAATATCTGAATAAACTTATACTTCATCAGAGAGAACCTCTGTCACTAAGAAAATATGATAAATTATTTGCCATATACTCTGCTCTTTAAATCTGACACTGCAAGATTGCAAACTAGCTTGCGAAAGCAACCCCTTGTAAAATCACACCTTGGTGTTATATACCTAATCTTCTTTTAGTGTGGGTTTGGAATTTTTCCCATGTTTCAGAGACATCTCATTGCTTTATGAAAACAAGATAGAAATCTTTCCCATTGGTAGCAAGTTATCTTCTCTCTATGCCATGCTTCTAATATACATAAACAAAATTACAAATTCAGGGGGAGTCCTGTCAGGAGCTGTTCTCTAACAACTCTGGCTGCCTGGTTATTGCTGCCCTGAGGGGGTTTGTTCAAATGATTGTGATCCCACAACAAAGCAGACTAAGCCAGTTTAACCTGGCAAGCTGGAGCAGGTGTGAGAAACATCGTATATTTCAGGCATAGCAAAGTGATGCCGTTTATAGAGCTGCAGTTTTATATATTGCTACCTGGTGTAATCAGGTATCAGATCCAACATAGATGTCCATATACTAACTTTATTTCCATTTCTTTCATCTTTTTTATTTAAGGAATAGATTTGTGCAAAAATGGTCTTTGGACCATTGTAATGATCTGGTAAAAAATTATTTTACAGAATTTTTATGACTGATTTATTTGTTTTTAATTGAAGATTTCAACAAACTTTAAGGACATTTAAAACAATCTTTGTATCCTGTTTTATATACTCTTACACAAATATACAGGTCAAATGTTTTTCCTAATTTTACTTAAGTACTCAAGCCCACTTTTTAAAAAGAAACACAAAAATCTGTCCTAAAATAATTACCTTTGGGACTGGAGAGATGGCTCATTGGTTAAGAGCTGCTCTTGCAGAGGACCCAGGCTCAAATTTCCAATAACCACATGGTGACTAAAAACCATCTATAACTCCAGTTCTAGGGGATCCAACACTCTCTTCTGACCTCTGCAGGCATTGCATAACACATGTGCACCTACCTATATGCAAGCAATACATTTAGACACATAATATAAAAAATAATAGTAAAAATTAAAAAAAAAAACATGAATTACTTCTATGTCTGTGCAAATGCCAAAGACTAAACGGCTTAAGTCCTTGGTGTTGTAAGTTTCTATAGTCAGCAACATAGCAGAACCTTGGGAATGCAGAATTATAGGTTCTATTGCAGACCTACTAAGCAGAATCTGCATTTTGACATGATCCCATGTGATTTCCATACACATGAAAATATGAGAGGTTAATGGATAAAATAATGAAATTGACTTATCCTGTTGTTTTTATAATGTAATAGGAAACAAATGTAAGAACCGAATAAGTCTGAATGAGCAAGAATATATTCATATTTGAGCAAGATTTTGAGATTAATACTATTTTCATCTTCCTCAGCATTGTTAAATATGTTTATTTTAAAGTATAGCCCTAATCTTGCCTCGTATTTACTATTTAATTTGATAATATATAAATTAAGAGGGCTAATGAGAAGCTTCTACCAAGTTTTAATCTGTTAGCAAATAGGTGACTGAACTGCGACAGATTATGTCGTGTTATTTTGGCAACTCCAGTCCAGGATGTTTATTTATACCAAACAGAATATGTCTGAAGGCATTTTTGAGTCTAGGAAAAGTGAGTTAATGAAGCATGTAATTTATAACTGAAGACTCTCCCTAATGTAAACATAAGATGTGGTTTTGTCAAGCTGTCATGAGTTTCAGAAGAAATGCAAATACTGTTATGCAAATTATCTCACAGACGTTTCCTTGTATTAATGTAGATTTTGATTACATGTCTGGATGTCTCATGGCTGTATCTGAAACCCAAAGAAAACGTGGCTGTCTTCAAGTCTTCGGCTTCTACCCTATGTGTATTTATGTTGGAACAGTTTCCACCATCACTCCTGCCACATCTCTTCCCTTATGTGTCCGTTGTCTTCTCTTCAGAAATACAAGTCTTTTCCATGGTTCCATTGACCTAGGTCAGTCCATGCAGGAATGTCGTGCAATCTATCTTCATCTTACAGACACAGCTCTTGTAATTCTCTCTTGTATGTCACATTGTGAACCTATGCCATTACTTTTTTCTATTATAAAGCCTTGATAGAACCCTCCCTTTCATTTGGGTATCCCTATGGTTTTTATTCCTTTTTTTTTCTAAAAAAATATTTTATTCATTTTTTTTTTATTTTGTTGCCCACATATATGTAAATGCAACTGTGTCATACAATGCTTGCGGAGGTCAGAAGAGTACTTCAGATCCCCTGGAACTGGTGTTATGGACTGTTGTTAGCTGCCATATGGGTGATGGGCTTAAAACCCAGATTATCTGCAAGAGCAGCTAGTACTCCTACCTACTGAGCCATCTCTCCAGCCCCATCTTCCTTTTCTTCACAAAAAAAAAGTAGCTTAGAAGTGTGATAAAATTATATTTCCATTTGATCTCACTGATCTTTTCTTTGAAACAACCATTGTTATACATTTGACCTTGTTGTCTAAGAGCTTGTATCATAGTGAAAACTGTGTAATTATGTGTGTATATGTATATTGTTGTATACATACAAACTAGAAATCTCCCAGCTGTCCAAGTCAAACATCTGAGGTTGTTCTGTTGCCTTTCAACAGATGCATCAAATCTTATGCGTCCTGGAATATCTTCTGTGAGGTATACCTGGAAACTAATGGCACCTCAGCAGCCCTTGTCACCCCACGGTAGTAGCCGCCCTTTGCTTATCCTTGGAAAATTGCCATAACCTCTTGTCTGGCCTGTGTGCTTCTGGCCTGTACTCTTTAGCCCATCTTTAATATTAAAAGCAAAGTATGAAAATATGTCACACTATTCCTCTGCTCAAAATGTCCCATGGTTTCCTTTGTCTCTGGGACTAAAATAGATGGCAAGAAACTACAGGATTTACTACATGTCACCTTTTGAATCTCATCTCCTGTCACGCCCCCTCGTGGCTGTCAAGATGGGTGCAGCAGATATAGGTTGGTGCTCCTCTTCCTCCTTGTGATTACCCCTGTCCACGGCCACAGGGAGGGGAGCTCGGGAGAGATAGGGTGCGGTTTGCCCCAACCCAGATCCCCTGCATAATGCTGTGGAGATCCTAAAGGCAAAACTGGGACCCCAGTCCGGCCAAGAAGAGTCAACAGACGGCTTCTTCTGGTGTTGCAGCTCTTTATTGTGTTATAGCTCTTCTTCAGCGCAGAAGGGAAATCACTTTATAGGGCTCAAGTGCTCTTATATACAGTTCTCACCCTAATCAGGTGCACTTCCTCATTTCTTAACAGCCTATCGCATTGTGTTATTTTCAAGCCCTGTATAGCATAAATAGGCGGTTACATGGGCAGTAACATGGGTGGTTACATGGACAATCAAACCTACCAATCACTACAGAGGAAAAAGAATACCTTATTAGCATACAGGGGAGGGGAAGCCTTCCCTACGCAAAAGTAACACACTGCTCCAATGGTAAGCATTTCTACACTTCATCTCATTAATACAGTAGGTTTCTGTTTCTTTGCAGGTTCTCCTTTCCGGGAATTCTTGTTTATCTCTTGGCGCCTTCTGGTTTAGTTTTCCTTCCTCTAGGCGCCATTTTACATGGGCCCAATAATCTACCACTTTCATCTGCTTGCTTTCCTCTTAAAATACTCACTTTTAATACCTAGAGCACAGCAGGTACTCTCCCTAGGAATCAGTATTGACTGCTTTTTCTGCCTGTGTAGCTTTTGATATTTGTAGATTGGCTTCTTATTTCTTTGTAGAATTTTTCAAAAGTTTACCTAAGATAGACTTATTTGATTCTCAAGTCAGACATGTAACTTTCTTGACATTGCCCATCCTATTTTCAAATTTTATCTTTCTGCATTCCTTAACACTATATTTTTGGTACTTATTAGTTCACTTCAAATGATACAATACAGTGGAGAGCAGAAATTATGTTTTTAAACCATATTTTTATTAATTCTTTGAAATTTCATGGAATGCATTTTGGTCATATTCAAACCCTTTCCCCATCTCCTGTCAGACCTCATACTTCCCCACCTTCCCCTCTCCAGTTTAGGTCTACATTTTAAAAAGCCCATGGTGTTCAACTTGTGTTTTGTAAATACTGTTCCATGTATGTCCATCCCCTGGTGCATGGTCAGCCTACCAGGGTCACACAGGTAAATAAAACTCCTTCTCCCAGAAGCTTTCCACAGTCAGTAGCTACCCAGTGAGGAGTGGGCTTCACACCACTTCCTTGCTCCATGCTGGGATTTTGTCTTGCTTGAGCTTGTGCATATCTAGAATATTACATTTTTTTCAATGTGTAGTTTTGTTAATTTTTGTTCAGTTCATATAAAACATCTTTAATATCATTAAACCCTGTCCCTCATTCACAACCCCTGTAATCCCAACCACTGTATTTCATGTAGTCTGTCATCTGTGTTAAAGCCTATCAAATCAAGTTGGTATTCTCAGATATCTCACAGTGCAAGTTCATCCACTAAAGTCTAATTAGCCTAGCTACACTCTCCCCCTTAAAGAAAAATCAACTCTCCCTCACCCAACAGTAATCAGCTACCAACAATTCCTCAACTAAGGTTATGGCTGCTGCCCATTTCCCCAGGTCTATGCTGCATTTGTACATTACTTTCAAAAAATAATTATTATTATTTTGGTTGAGGGGAAAACTGCTTGCCATAAGTTCCCCTTCTCCAGAAACCATCAGATGTCAATAGCTTCTCGATGAGGGATGGAGACTCATGAACACCTCCCCTATTCAGACTACAATTGTGACTGCCTTGAGCTGGAACAGGTCATATCCAGGTTGTGTCCAGGCAACCACAACTTCTCTGAGTTCATGAGTGCTGTGGTTCCCTCACGACAAAGAGCCATTCTTGCTCAGGTCTTTCTTAACCTCTGGCTCTTAAAATGCTTTCTGTTCCTTCTTCCATGATGATCCCTGGGCATTGTAGAGTTTGGGATGATATAGATGTCCCATTCATGGAGGAACACTCTACTGTGTCTCTTGTGAGCAAAACAAGATGTTTTCTTTCTTTTCTTGTATGTGTTAACTCATAAAATAGTTCAGAAATTCTTGAAATTTACAAATACAGAGAAAGTTGTGTGCTACAAACATAACTGTTGTTCAAAACCCAGGAAGGGACAGGACCTTCCCTGGCTCGATGGCTTTTTCCAGGTTAAAATATTCTGGTTCCAATAAGTTTCTATTATCTTTGAAATCAAGTTTTCAGTTTAGTCCATTGCCTCACTGTCCCTTAACAAAAATGACAGGAAACTAAAATGATAAATCAAAACTGCTTTCTTTCTCTCTGCAGCTATCTCAATCTTTCTTCTCTATATTATGATATTTCTTCTTTTGGATGGTTACAGTGTATTCTATAACATAAATCTAATTGAAAGTCTTCACGTTTTTGTGAACTCTTTCTAGGCTGTTATTATATATGCACATGTGTATGAATATAATATCTATTTTTATAAAATGCCCTCAGCAATACATGATAGATGATTATTTTTCTTGTTTTATATTTCTTACTTTTGTACAGGTTATCCAAGCCCACCAGTATTTTCTTTCCTATACAGAATAAGCTAATTTACTTAGCTGCTATAAATTCATCATAAATTATAATCTGCCAGGGAATTGTAATAGTTAATTGAAAATAGTTTAGCATTGTTTCAATTTCTGTAAAACGAACTTAAAATAAAATTGACACTTTTGCCTTTACATGGCAGAAGTCAGATATTTGACTATGAATGAAGGCCTCACTCCCAAATCATATGCACTGTTCAATGCACTGAGAAGAATAACGTAATTACAAGCAAAAATTTCTCAAAGTAGAGAAGTCTTTAACAAGCAACTGAAAGGATCACTATCCCATTGGTCAGCAGAAGCCCAGCTAAGGCCATGAAGAAACAGTAAACCTGAAGCTTAATTGGCACTTTGAAAAACTGTTTAGTGCTAATCTTCTAATTTTAATGTCTGTACTGAGTACCTGTAATGTATTTTCCTCACATTTAAACTATTCTCTTTACAAGGTTGATTGGATAAGACAAGAGGGAAGAAATTGGTCAATAATTCAAAGACTGGAGCTTTTAACACTTTCTGCTTAAATACAGTGTGGCATGTGGAGGAGTCATATATGACATGTCCATTTGAAAATGTAGTGAGACAAGACATAATTTACAGTGTAAAATTGCAATCATTATAAACATTCCACAACTTCAGTATGTATTCTTCAGAGAACATGGAGTTGTGCTTAGTAAAACCAAAATTAACAACCACCACAACAAAGCATATTTGCTTACAAAGCTGTATCATTCTGGCAATTAAAATAGTTATGAACCTAAATTTTAAAAATGAGCATTGACTCAGAGTTTATCCACATTTCCTGCAATGCCCATGCAAGTCAGAAGAAGGTGTCAGATCCCCTGGAACTGGAGTTATGGACAGTTGTGAGATGCCACATGGGTGTTGGGAATCCAGCCTGTGTTCTCTACAGGAGCAGCTAGTGCTCTTAGTCGCTGAGCCATCTCTCCAGCCCTTCAGTTACATTCTTGCACAAATTTGTAAGCTAGTTGATGACAGTAGTTTTACTTTATTCACCTTGAAAAATATACTTTGTTTTGTTTTTATTTTATGCATATACATGTATTGTGTGCATGTATGAAAGTGTGCCTGTGTCGTATAATGCCCACAGTGGACAGAAGCCAGCTTCATATCTCCTGGGTTTACAGACAAATGTCAGCCATCATGTGGGTGGCGGAATTAGAAATTGACTCTTCTGCAAGAACAGGTAGTGCTCTTAACTGCTGAGTCACCTCTCTAGCTCCTGTATTCACCTTTTAATCTCTTAAAAATTCAGCTGCGGCTTTTAATTTAACATGTGTTCATGTTTATGTGTTGAATAAATAATTAGGATGCAATGTTAATTTCTATTATTAAAATGTAGATAGCATCCTTCACTTCATGTACATTTATTAGTCACATAGCTACATCCAAGCTGTTTAAAATGAAATATTAACTCAATTAATCTGAGCTTTTAAAACAAAGCAATTTGCAGTTCTCTTCTTTGCTGAAATAGTGTGATTAGCATAAATTAGACCTCTTAATGTAAAATTTTTGAACAATCCATTGCAAATATATGAGAGCTGCCTCTCTCATATTTAGAGCTGAATGTTCAGGAGAGGATCCACAGAAGGCAGTTGCTATACATTCATGTAGCTTCTAGAGAAAGATCTCTAAGGCAGCTCTGATGGAGGGCCATCTACCTGCTCTTACAGGCTCTCCTGAGGTTTGCAAAGGAATTCTGCCAGGTACCAGGATTGTTGACTTAGGAGTTAAAAAATGTCATACTTTCGCAGCAGTTGGATAACATTTATCTCGGCCGTGGGAATCATTTAAACATATATAATGAACCTCCGTGTTGTGATTGGAAAGAAAGACAAGACAATTGCCTGAATACAAAATGGGAGCGAGTAACTCCGCAAGGAAGAAGAGAAGACAGATTTTCTGCATTGGTTCTTTTTCTTTGAAATCTGGTCCAGGCCAGAGTGAGGGTCACATGTCATAAAGTGGACAGCACCGTCCAAGCTGGCCACTGGGCAGGAACAGTAGTTGGTAGTGCCCTAAAGCCTCGAACACAGAAGTTTAGGTGAGGGTTTCACCAGCTCCTGCAGCATGCTTATGTTTCTAGGATATGATTTTACACTTTGCAATGTTACTGAGAAATACATTGGAAGACTTCATTGAATAAATCGATAATGATAATATCTGTATCTGATTTATGTTTTTATTATTTTTAATATACAATAGCATAGAATGAGACTGCTTATGACTCTTGAATTCTTCATATACTGCTTTGGAAAGATAACTTTTTTCAATTATGAGAAATACATTCAAAACTATTCAGTAGCAAGGGAAATATTCCTAATTCGGAATTAAAAGAAAACACCAAATGCCAACTTGTATATTTAACATCAGGAGGACCCTCAAGTTTTTGGCACACATTTATTGACACCAAAAGCCTCCCCAAAGGAACAAATTGCCATGTAATGGGAGGAATTCTAGATGACTTTTCTAATTTTCTATGATGTTTTAATTTCACTTCTAGTCAAGGAAAAGTTATTTTAAAGGACAGTAAGGTGACCATGTTTATAAGACACCTTTTCGTTGAAACAATTTATTGTTTTAGGAAGTATATGGTGGTGCTGAGATCAGCTGATATGGATTCAGACCATGACACCAGCCAGTTATGGTAATATTGACCTTATAATGCCAGCGCTTAGGAGGATGAGCAAAGATTTTCCTAAATTTGAGGCTAACCTCAGCTACATACTGTGTATCAAGTTAGCTAGGACTATGTAGCAAGACATTGACTAAAAAACTGATATGAACCTCAAACTTTAGTTGTAACATTGAGCACATTC
The DNA here is from genome assembly GCA_035773235.1 of Eospalax fontanierii. NCBI lineage: Eukaryota > Metazoa > Chordata > Mammalia > Rodentia > Spalacidae > Eospalax > Eospalax fontanierii. Next base: position 26,709,804 of record CM069530.1, read on the forward strand.
TTTAACATCTATGAAATAGTACTCAGACTTCATGGGGATATTATGAGGAGTAAATAAGGAAATACATAAAAACCACATATATAAGAATGAGTGCCCAACATACGGTGATGCTTAGTCAATGCTAGGAAGGCCATATTAATACAACATCTGAGGAGGCAGAGAACAGGCATGGGAGACATCCATACAATACTACAAACTTACAAATGGTTAACAACACCAATGCATCGATAAACAATGATAGAAATGTAGGAAGGAAAAATATAGATTATTGAGATTTCCAGTAAAGCATTTGGAAAGATAATGAGATAACATTTGCAAAGTTCTTTCTTTGACTTTAACACAGTGTAAGAGAGGGAAAGACATGAGGAAAATGATAGAGTTTGAAAGATGGAAATTTCCAGGGTTCAAAAAAAGGCAAACTATGAGACAACAGGTGGATGGAGAAATGTATTTCATAATCCTTTCTCTTCTCAGTCTGACAATGATTTTAGGGTAGTGTGGTAGCTACAATATAGAAATTATTTGAATATTTGGTGTCTTTCACAGTCTTTAAAAAAAAAAAAACTTTTGGTAAATTCTGATTTCAAATTTGCCCTGTGGAGCTTTAAAAGGTAAGATCGGAACTGTGTTCTTGTCAGAATTCTTCAGACATGACCTCTGAATCTTACTCCATTCTATATTCTACAGGGAAATCCACAGTATCATGTTGTTTTTACCATGACATTTTTCACTCGGAACGCCTTTCATAGAAGATTGTGCAGTCAATGTTGAGTTTGATAGCATAACATACTGACTGTAAAATGAATACCATAATTAATTTGAGAGCCACACTCTATTCTATTGTTTTCAAAGCATTCCTTTCTTTATAGTTACATGATTTTTGTTAACTGTAATGAGGTTGGTAGTGAGCTGGTTGAAGGTTACTGAGATCAAAAAGTCAGGCTTATAATTGCTTATTTGATCCCCAGTGTTGACAGTGACCCCTTCCTTCCACACCCCTCCTCCTCCTCTTCCCCCTCTTTCTCACACTCCTTTATTTCCTCCTCCTACTACATTGTAATATATGAGTATTCTGGTCAAGAGTTATTTTATTCTGTATGTCATAGAGTTTTTGATATCTTACAAAACTTTGTCCTAATTATAGATCCTAGAAAGAGGATGATTTGAATATGGCACATTGCAATTGAATGTAGAGTGGCTATTCTGGTGCTCTCAATTTGCCTGAAAATTATGATAAGCCATAATGGAAACATATTCATGTTAAAACATATTCATTCTTGTTACATTTGAAGATCCCCGAAGTTATTATAATTCAGGCTCTTAATTGATTGTCATAGATTTACTTTAGTCTAAGTTTTTAACTTGCAATTTAATAATTATTTCATTTTTGTTTGTACTTTGTAAATCATATTACTCTGGTAAACCTGATAGCTTTTATATATAAACATTTTTTTGAGAACTTTATATAGGAGTACTCTGTTTATATCATTTCTACCCCTTCCTCTCTCCCCTCCACCTCCTGTCCTGCACCCCTACAACTCAATTTTATGACTTCTTCCTTAATTATTATTGTGGCATGCACATATATATATATATATATATATATGTGTGTGTGTGTGTGTATGTTACATATATATACATATATAACCTACTGAGTCCATTCATTTGTGCTAGTATGTATGAGTGTTTAGGGCTGACCACCTGGGACTGGATAGTCTATCAGGGAGCTCATCTTGCTCTCAGTGTCACTGATTGCCTGTAGCTCTTCCTCTGCAGATGGAACATTGTGAAATTTTACCCATCCATATTGGCATGTCAACTGCTATTGTCATTATGCAACCATATTGTTGAGAATTTCATATATACAGCTTCTCTGTTATGTCTGCAAGATACATAACAGACACTGGGGAGGGTTGGGTGTCATTTGATCCATTTTTTTTCTTTAAAGCCAAGCTGTAGGGGAAAAGCCCCAAGTGCTTGTAGCTATGGAGCTTCCTGGTGGGAGGAAAGATTGACCATCACCACAGAAGCCAAAAGGGCCAACACTGGGGCCCACTGAGACATGCAGCCAGAATGCTGGGGGCCCAAATGGCCTGTGCTCCAGTGGGGGAACCTCAGTTCTCCACACCAGCCTCTGCTGGAGTCCTGAGGGCATCACCCAATAAGAAAAGTTCTGCAACTACGAGGGAGGGAACTTGGCTTAATGCCAGAATGCTCACTGAAGTCCCCAGGGGCAATTAACACTTAAAAGGCCTGAGCCTGCTTGTTGGCAGGAAGGAGGTTTGTAAATCAAAGATGGCAAAGTCAGCCTTCCAATGGCCTATTGCTTACACAGTGTCTCTGGAAAGGCTTAACTGATAGCTTGCCTCCAGAGGGGGTTAAGCCCTCATATGATTTCGCCAGAATGAGCCAAGCAGATAAGGACCAGCAGGGATCTCAGGGACCGAGTGAGGATGTGTGCTTCCTTTGGGGTAGGGAGAAGAACACAGAAAAGGGGGAAAAAGGAGGGGGTCGCTCACACACTCTCGAGGACCTTCAGCACACAGAACATAGAGGAGCCTACTCACTGATTACCAGGAGAAGTCGTGCCAATGCTTCAGGTGCCAGATGTTGCCGGTTCCTCCGCTCCGGGCCAGTGCGAGGGTATGAAGTGTCTCCACAGAAGAGGGGTGAGTAGGTGTGGAATCAAAACACACAGACACTGGGGGCAGAGTGAGAAGCAGGCGGTAGCAAGTCTCTGCAAGCTCATTTATTCAAGGAAGTGCAAGAGGTCTTATAGGTCTAATTATCCAATGGCCTTATGGGGTGGGGTTCCAGACTGCAGCAAATAGTAGTCTGTCCCCAAGTAGATCATCTTACTACAGGTTCTTTCCAGATGCTGGGCAGAAGCTGGTCTCATGACTAGCCAGAGTGGAGTACCATGCCCACGGGTGACATTCCTATTCCTCATAGCAGGTGACCTGGCTAAGGCCCATCCTGCGTTGTGACCTACAATATTGATTTGGAAAATCATAGTAATAGTTTCTCTTTTGGCGTCCATGACATCTTCAGCAACAGGTATTTGACTAGGTTTACGGTACCACACATGTATTGCCTAATATTGAACAGGCTCTAAATTTAATTACACAGGTGTTGGTTACTGCCAAGATAAAAGAGCCACTGTTGTGCTATTAGGGATATATTGCTGGGATAGCCATTGTTGTAGTTAATAGACTTTGCAGCTGGGTAGGACTTTTGATTGATTTTCGCTCTTTGCAACTTCCATAGCACCTGATGATATTGAGAGTTAGCACTCAGGAAGAAGGTTCCTAAGCCATTTCTAGGTTGATTCCTCCAAGTCCTGTGTCAGAATATGTGGTGTCTTCAGCAACAGGATCTTACCTTCAAGTTCTGGGAGGCAACCAAGGGCAATGACAACAGCTTATATTGTACCTGGAGGCTCTTCAACAAATTGAAGGGAGATTTCCCATGCTTGGCTCTGGGAATTTTCATAGATTGCCTATGGGTATTGTGGTAAACACCACCCAGTGTGGCATAGTTGAGTTCAATTAAAAATATATAATATACTTATATACACTTATATACGTAAGCTTATAAAATGATACATTTCCTCATAGCTTTTTCAGGTATTAGTACTATTTAGTATCCTCACCTGTCATATGTATTTGTAGTAGATTTTGAGGTCACTAAGACTCATAAAAAGCAATAAAACTTCGTAATTGGTATAGGGTTTTATGTTTTTACAATATTATATAAATAAGGATAATAAAATAGACATAAATTTGCTGTGAGGAAGCCATACTTTTTCTATTATCTCACCTCACAGAACTGCCTTCACCCCTGCATTAGAAACTACATTCTCTACGTATGATTGTTAATCATATTTTGGAATAAAGGCTCTTTCACCTTTACACCAGTTCAGTGCTTCCCTAGTGGTCACAGCCTGCCAGATGTGTGGCTTGCCAATCTGGGTCGCTGCTCTTTAATTTTTTAAATATTGAGAAAAAAAGAAATGACAACATCTGCTAAAGAAGAACTTGTTCTTTGCCATTAGTTCATTTGCATTGATGAATAAGTTGCATTAGTATTAAAGAAAATGGCATTAGCAGACCGATGTCGACCTGTGCTCTCTACGAATAAAGCTGAAGAAAACTCTGTGCGCCATCTGGAAGAGACAGTGAGAGGCGCCACATTTCATGCAACAGGGAAAAGGGGAGGGCATTTTCCCATGTCACATAACTAAACTGACACTTTGATGTGCTCAAGTGCAATCTCCCCTGTCAAAATATTTTTCATTATCCGAAATGGGTCTAATGCAATCAGACCACAGTGTGGAAGGCTGCCATATCCCGTTAGGTGAGATTTGTCTTGGAGTAACAAAGATATACAGGTTCCAAATTATAAGGCACAATTTAAATGCTAAACACAGAAGTAATACCAACTTGTGTTAAAATTCACAACCCAATATGCCACTTCTCAATTTCAGAGTTCTGTATAAAGCACTAATTTTTTGTTTGCTTTTGTTAATTCCATTAATAATTTGCTACTGAGTGAGGATTATCTTTTTCTTTTAAATGGGCAAAAAATGAATTCTGTTTACTTTTTGTTACAAAATATTTATCTAATAGAATGTTTCATTAAACTTATTTCCAGAAATATCTACCAATTGGAAAGCACTTCATTAATAAAAATATTGCTTATGAAATGTGAAATATGTGGTAGTAAAAGAGAAAATTCTGCTCCAACAAAATGCCTCCACTATTTGTAGAGTGACAAATATTAATTATAGCATTTTCAAAATAAAATGGGCTCCCTTGAGAAGTGCTGACTTCATTAAAGTTTGTTGCAAGAATGGAGAGATGTCATGTCATTCAGCAGTATGCCTTACCCTGCCAAATATGGGATTCTATCATTTAATTTCTAGTAAGTTTCTGAAACTAGAGTTATATGTTTATATATGATTCCCAGGCTTCAGTCTCTTTTCATTACTAGTTTTCTTGATAGATTTTTAAGATGTAAGCTTTAGGGGAGGAAGTGATTTTCTTCCCCGTCCATTGCTAGGTTCATGTCTGAAGATATTGTAATGAACAACGGATCAACAGGGTAAAACATATAAAGTGCATTTACTAAGTTTTACTCTGACATAGGAGACATGAGAAATGAGGACTGAGAGCAGGAGGGAGGTTTTTGTATTTTTGTGGTTGAGCTTGTTGGTTAATGGACAGAGGTGAAGACATAGAAGATGAAAGGGTATGATATAATCTCAATCATCTGGGAAATGGTAAGATCTGATTGTTCAGATGAGTCTCTGCCCACATGTCTATAGAGTAAGAAGTTCTTTACCCAAACACACAGGGAAGGCCCCAGTCCAATGAGGATCTAAAGCCCTGCTTCAGTGGAGGAGGGTCAGAATAAAGACAGACAGTAAACAAATTTGAAGTTGTCATGTTGGCGGGGGGGTCTTGAACCTCATCAAAAGGAAATATCAAGTCTAATCTCTAGCTTTATGAATGATTAAAAGACATTTATTAATTTTTTAAAAGGTATAAATTTAATGCTTCCTAATAAGTAATTCAGAAAAATTTAGGTGTCTGCCCATGAGTACAAAGTTAACAAAGCTGCATGCATATTTTTACCTAAAATTTAGATGTTTGATTTTTCTAGCTAGGTGATTTCAATATCTCCCCATTTCAGTTATTTGGGTATTATTTCCCTCTTAATGTATAACAATATTTTGCATTTAACTTGATTTTCTTCTCTGCAGAGCTTGCTATTCAATCCCTTTAGAATTAGAGTTCTGCCAGATAAAACACATTTTCTTCTTTCACTAGCCTTTTGTGTTCTTATATTAGCATAATTTTCTATTTCATACCTTTTCATGTCTGAAGGAATGTACCACATTATCATTACAAAAACCTCCTGATAAAGCTCAATTGTGCTTTCAAGTGGACACAAACCTGAGATTACCAATAAAAGCCAGTGCCACCCCAAAGAAAATACGGTGTATTAATTTTAAACTCAGCTGTTGTAACTCAAAAATAGCAAGGAGCAGAGAGTCCAGAAGAGAAGAGGAGGATGATAAAAACTGTCTGCACAAATTCCTTAGGACCTGGTTTGAGTTTAAATCATTACGTTGCCAACATTTTGAATGGTGATTTTTGTCCTCAAAAGACACTTTAATCTAAATGCTTATATAACTCTGTCAGAAATGTAGAACATTTATTATTATTATTCTTATTTACATGTGAGGAAATTAAATATTAATTAAGAAATTTAATAAATACAATACGTGTTTGAACTGTCCCAGGACTTGATGCTCAGAATACAAATTCAGTTTCCTTTTTAATTGTCTTTTTATGAAGATTTTGAGAAGCGGACTTACTTAGCACTTTATACAGACTGTTATTACATGTTGGGTTCTTTAAGCTGTTATATCTCACAGAAAATATGGAAAAATAAGACAATTGCTGCCAACATAAGAGTCTTGCTGACAGTTGTATGGTTTACCATAAAATTATTAAAGTCCTTGCCAAAAACTATGAAATCTTTATTTCTTATTATGTCTTCATATGTGACTTATTGATTATATGGAGTACATCTTCATATTTCCTTTTCAGTAGCTAACTTATATATTTATTTAGTTTTAAAAACTATAATATTTTTCAATAAAATATTTGGCTTTTCAGCCAGTGAATTGGAAACATATTTTTCTATAAAAATACCCAAAGAAACCCAAACAAAATATCCACAGGAAAATGATCAAATCAAAATAAACTAGGGCAAAAGTTTTAATTCCATGAATACATTCAAATATAGAAAAATATAAATAAGAGTAAGAGAAAAATATGCACCCCATTGTATAAAGTCATCGTTACTACCTCAGCTTGTCTCAGGTCAAAGTATTTCACTATCTTATAAATCAGTCAAGACAGTTATAAAGTTAGCAAGAGAATATAAAATACAGCATTTTATTAAAAACAAGATGCTATATCTTAACAACATTCTTATGTGAAAATAGCCTTCCAGCAATATAACAAAAATGGATTACAGAAATATGATTTTTTTTCATTTTTGATAATGATATAGAGACATAGAAACATGACTTTGCTAGATAGCTTCAGTTGTCAACTTGACACACCCCGGTGGAGGGATTTTCTCCATTGGACTGCCTGTGACCATGTCTACAGGGTGAGATGTGGGAGTGCTCAGCTCACTGTGGGCCAGGCCACGCCTGGCCAGGTGACCCTGTGTTGTATAAGAAAGTAGGCTGAGCACAGCCTGTGAAGCAACTGAGCATGCAGTGTTCCTCCATAGTCAGTGTTCCAGATTTCTGCTTCCCTCGGTGATTAACTGTGACCAGGGAGATGTAAGATAAACTAATTCTTTATTCCCAAGTCAGTTTTGATCATTGCTTTTGGTGTTTATATTGTTTTACTTTAGAACCCAAGTAAACATTTGCGTTTCTAAGTGTCAGTGTAATTACTATTTCTGGGCTTTCATAACACTAAGTATCAATGTTTCAGTTGAGTAAGCTATATAAGCACTTTTAGAATAAAAACATTGAATATGAAAAAAATATTTATAATGGGCCATATGTATATTTTAAAAGATTGATAAATACACAAATATGAATGTTTCAAATGATATTTTACAACCTTCTGCTTCACCAATTCTGTGTTACTTCCTTAAGTCCCTTGGGGAGAGAGTGGAGGTGAAGGATGAACAGTTGTCCTGCAGGGAAACTTTCTTAACTCTAAGTTGTCTATAATATGCGTGTTCTAGTTTGCTTTCAATTGTTGTGCCCAAACCTCAGACCAATACCAAGTTGAGGAGGAAAGAGTTTATTAGATTTACATGTCCCAGGTCACAGTTCATCACTGAGGGAACCAAAGATAGGAACTCAGGGTGGTGACCTGGAGGCAGGAGCTGAAGACAGGCCATGGAGGAACACTGCTTACAGACTTGGTCTCATGGCTGGTGCTCAGCTTGCATTCTTATACAATATAGGCACCTCCCCCATCACTCAACAATCAAGAAAATGCCTCACAAACATTGTGACAGGCCAGTCTATTGGAGGAAATTCCCCAGTTGAGGCTCCCTTTACCCAGGTGTGTCAAATTGACAACTAAAGCTATCTTTATTAGATATTAGGAATGCTTCATTAGAAATTATAGATGGAAATAATAATTTTCTTCATTATTAATATTACTAAAATTGGAATAATAACATAGAAGTTTCAAATGGCAAAACAAAGTCCCTTCCTGAATATTCCAGTCTTTCTGGAACTACCTGATTTTCAGTCTCCTAGCTTCTCATAGTAATTAAAAACTTTTCCATACATTGAGTAGTGAATACTGCTATGTGGATCTTTTCTACTTAAATTTAGAATATTCAGCAAACATTTGAGTTTTTAAAGTTTGCTGATTTTAAATTTTATCTTAGTAACTGCATTTAAAAATATATATGTGTTTCAGGAATTTGTCCTGTTTCTGTTTGGCCTGTGAAGCTCCACAGGCCTGAGACCCTCTACAAAGAATCACACTTTTATATTTTGTGTCACTGTTTACATCAGTAGAAGACAGAGATTCTATGCAATTCTAGTTAAATTCCGTTTACATATTCTTTTGAAAGGTCAGCAATTTATTTTACTCCATGCATTGATTTCTTTTGAAATTATCTTTTGACAAAATAAACAGAGAGGTAGAAACCAATTTTCCCACTAATTATAAAATATCAGAACACTATGTACATTTAAGTGTTAAATAGTGACACTAATAATATGAAACACATAATCTTTATTATGTGACACACATTTCATTCTAATAAAAGCTGTTGTGAATAAAATATACAATTATTGTGACACATATTTGAAAGTGAAAAGCTGTTGTTCAATACCATGCAGATTATAAGGAGTAATTAATCATAACAATACAATATTCCCTTTTAGTTGAGGTAATATATACATGTCCATAACCATTCAGGAGGATAAAAGCAAAGATTAAAAATTTGGAATTGAATGGAAGGAATTATTTTACCCATATGGTTGGCTTAAAAAAGAGATTGAAAATGAGTTTGTTTATTAAGTATACAATGAGGTGAAAGGTTAAAAAAAAAAGAAATAAAGCATTTTTATCTTAACTTATTGTAGGATTTTTTTCTAAATACAATGCATTCCAGAATTAGTTGTGCAGATAGAGATGGATTAAAGTCCACAGGGGGAAAACACCATAGTACATGCAGTTCAGGATGGGATCTACCTTCAATTTTGTCAAGTGATTTAGTCAGAACTAATATATATGAAGGAAAATTTCCATGGTATAGAACACTCCCCTTCTCCAGAAAATTCTTGGCGAGCGCATATTGCCCATGTAATTGCCATTTCCTCATGAAAACAGAGGTTTCTTCGAAGGCATTTGACAAGAGCCAAATTGCTAATGCCTCTTTTGGCATTCACCTCCATAATATTTAGGCATGTTGCCATTTCCGTCTGAAATAATGAAAGACGGAAAGGAAAGATCTTTGTGAAGTTCCAGGTCTCTCTAGGTTTACATCAGGAGTCCAAACAAATGACTTAAAACTTGTTGTAGATGAAAGTGAAAAAGGTTTTTTAACTTGTTTCCCACACTAAGGTTTTGTCTATTTGTCATGACTTAATTTTTTTTTTCCTTCTTGATTCTTAGTGTGAAATCATTTCTTCGGATGTGTCTACAGTCTAAGACTAGTTTTCCCTGACACTGTGTAACTCTGGGTAAAAACCCTTCTGTAACAGCATAGTACATAGTGAAGTTACATTTGGAAGACCAAACCACTGAAAGAAAATATTCTTGGAAACTTTCTTAGATAGAGCTATAAACATATCCCAGCTATGTTTCTAAAAATGATGGAGACATATAAATCAGTTTTCTACATCTGGAAATTTATTGTGAGATTAAATGATGGTTTATTTTTCCTTCTTAATTGAATTTTTGGGAATTTTGGACACAAACACAATAGTTTGATATATTTAGATCCCCCTTCCCTATGTGTACTCTCTATTTCTACCCCCACCTGCTGTCATGTTTTCTGTTATATATATCCATATATATGCATATATTAAAATTTAAGTCCCTCAATGCCCTTTGATGTGAATCCATTCACTGAGGCCTGGTTAGCCTATGAAGAGTCAAACTCTTCAAAGAGACTCACTCTTCTCCCAGCAACCATTGATTTCCAATAGTTCCTCAAGTGGAGTTGGGTTTTCTTACCCACCTTCTCATGTCTGTCCTAGGATTTTGTAAGGCTTAAATTTACATGACACTAGTACATCTTGCCACACTGGTGTGAGCTCATAAGAATAAACTTCCAAGCTGTCTAGAAAATTCCATTTCTTTGTGGTCATCCACCACATTTGACTCTTAGAATTTTCTGCTACCTCTTCCACAATGATCTCTGAGCCTCTGGAGGCAGAAGTTTGATACAGGTGTTCAACTCCAGGATAATCACTCTGCACTTTCTTATTCTCTGTACATCGATCAGTTTTGTGTTTTTTTGGTTAAACACCATCTGTTGCCTAAGGAAGCTTCTCTGGTGAGAGGTGAGAGAGGCATTGATCTATCAGTCATTAAGAATAAGTCATTAGCAATCACTTTAATACTCTTATTTGTTTAGAGGAATACTAGTACTCCCTTATGGCCTGTGTCCTGTTTATCCGCAAGTTTATGGGGCCTGTCTTATGAAGCAGATTAACTAGAAAGTGGTTGGTTACTTCCATAATATTCATGCCACAGTTGCAACACTTATGTCCTTTTGTTCTTTTTCATTTGTTCATCAATTTCTTAAATAGTATCAATTTATGAATGATCTAAAAATCATATAAGTGCCTTATTTCTTTATAATCATAAGAATGTCACTGCTATTTGGTTTTCAATATTTAGAGTCTTTATCATGCTAATTGTATACATAAACTGTGCTGTCCTGGCGGCTGGCCTGAAACTCCTTAGGTAGACGAAGTTGGCATCAGTCTTTCTGTGGTTCTCCTGCCTCAGCCACCTGATGATTGGGATAATGAACAGTTAGCTTATACACCAGTCAGTCATACTCAATTTCTTCTTGAAAGAATAGCATTAATTTTTCCTGTTTAAGAAAATCAGCGAGCAGGCAGATAAGCTTAGACGGAATGAATAGTTTCATTCATGATTTTTAGATATAAGTTGGAATACATTCATAGTATTCAGCTAGTAGAGTTTGTTTAAAGCTTAGAGTCATTCTTTGTAAGCTTCCATAATTTAAGTAGTCATATACAGTTATTATTTTGAAGATGGGTTATCATTGGTGATTTGTGTTCCATTTAAGCTTGGAAATTTAAATAAAAATACCACTTACCTCATTTGCCTCTGAAAGACATTAGTCTGGTTTTTGAAATTAAATTGTGCCTATCTGAAAACCTAAACTCTAATATACATCAATTAAGAAAGATACAAATAACATTTTAACATACACTTTTACCATAAATCTACCTTTATATGTGTCTGTATTTCATAACCAATGCTCTGATTCTGTTGTCTGTACACTGTTGTCACATTCAGCTTTGGTTTAGCCATCCATCAGCCTAATCCTCTTTTCTTCTTTTCCTTAGGGTCTATCACTCTTGACAGAACCTCCATCTAGCCAATGGCTTGAGCTAAGAATAAAGGAACCATTGTCAAATCCTTTGCTATCACCTCCTCAGACAATTGAATGCCAGTTTTCAAGATCTTATACATTTAGAAAATCTCTCCTTACCTTCTCATCCCAGAACTTCTCACTGTTTCAGACACTCTTGGCTTAGGGCTAATTGTGAACCTTTAAGGTTATCTTGTTTCCTTCACTCTTCCCACCTTCTCAGTCACAGCTGACCAAGCGAGTACTCTGAAGTGGGCATACATATCACAATTCTCTGCTAAAAAATTCTTAGAACTTGGTTTTATTTCCATCTTTTCCCATCACAGCGTCATCTACCTTGGCAATTTCTCAACTTTTCCATTGCTCTCCAACTAGACTCCCTTTAAAGCATCTTTTCACTTTCTGGTTTCTTTGTTGTTGTTTTGAGATGGAGTCTCATTGTGTATTGCAGGGTGTAGACTCTGAAGAATGAAAACTGCAATTTCTGCTTTGTTTTCTTTTTAGTATTATAAATTCAGGACCACTATGAATGTAATATACCAATGTTTTTGCCGAGTGGGTGGATGAAATAAAATGTCCACTGAAGATCTTGAAGGCTCATTATTTTATTGGAAATATGATACTTTAATTATGAAGTGTTTCCTCTCTTCTCTTTTATTGTATTCTAACATGCATCGTGTCTTAATGTGTGTGCACAGAATGCGTTCTCTGTGGTAGCTTCACCACTTTCTAATGTTAAAATTGTCCATAATAGAGGGTTAATATTTGAAAATTTTCCACAGAAACATATGCTTTTGTGTTGTTTTCATTTTTCTTAAAATTGCACCAATTTTTAGACTTTACTAAATATCTTTACACTTTAATTAGATAGCGCTTGTAGCTAAAATAAAATACTTAAATATTTGAATGGGGATTCCTAGTTTAATGTTAGGAAAGCAACAAAGAGAAGGTCATACAGCTCAAAGAGGGGAATTGAAAGGGAGTGTTTTGCAGCATTTGGTAGAATATGGAAACAAGCTTAGGAATATCCGTTTCTCTTTTGTGTCATCTTTTCATTAATGTAACATGATCTGAACATTGTGACATGCCCTTTAAGCTCAGCTTGACTGGCAGAAAGCCACAAATTCTCTCCGTCTCTGACAGCAAATTGCCAAAGCATCCTGTCTCATCACTACAAATCTCATTATTATTTATGCTATGTGAATACACATTGATTTTCATTCAGAGCAAGCTCCCACCAGACTTGTTTTGTCCATTGGACAGTAATCTATTGGATTTTGTTTAAACTCTCTATGCTGTCCACAAGCTTTAATCTTATCAAAGTCTGGGTTGATAACAATTTAGCTCTTTATAGCTAAAAGTAAGAACATAGTTATCAGCACACATCACCATTCAAAACTTGATTACTTACTTTCTTCCTTTCTTTGTATGGTATTATGTAGAATTCACATGCTTGAGTAATGTACATTTACTATGAGGCAGAAAAGTGTAACATATTATAATTATTTTAAAGGAATATATATATATATATATATATAAAATGGATTTTAAGATTAATGATGGATGTTTGCCAGCTGAAAGAAATACTAAGGTAGACATGTACTTAGCAAAACTTTGGATGGACTAAATAATCCCTCATGAATATGGAAGAGATTATAACACATTCCCTTTCGTCTATGAGGAATGGAGTGTAAGAATCACTTCTTTCTTGGGTTTTGAACCAGTTCTCTATGTATATAGATTATTCCTTCTCCTGCTGTTTCAAAGGTCATGTTGCTTACTGTTACATATAACCTCTCTTTATGGTAATATATCTTAGATTTATTTCCATTTTCTATGTGGGAACTAAATTCATTCTTATTAATGTTTACCAGTGAGAAGTTCAAAGAAACTATCTTACATCAGGTAATTATGGCGAATATTTGAGTTGGTATAACAATTCTCACCTTTCTGGACTTAACATTCCTGAATTTTCTGAATCGAACACTTCTAGGGTGCCATTTCTTCTTGTAGGAACAGCATTTTGATAACACTTATGACTTAGATAGATGGTAAAAACAATCTATGTTTATATGAGCATACACTAATGTGGAAAGTATTTACAAGGACTGGAACAAGCAAGCAGTATGAATTATACATGTCATCCAACAAATAAGTTTATCAGTGATTATGCTTTACATTAGATTGTAATAGGTTGCAAATAGAATATATTTTTAAGTCATACAATTTTCTTACTCTGAAGCAAAATTCTGGAGGCATAGATAAATGACCAAAAATGTGTCTATTTCCCACTCCAGCATAATAAATTGCACAAGCTTAATGATGTAAAAATTCATTCATTTAGTATGTCGCTTGGCAGAGCGTGGCTGTGCTCTCTTCTTAGAGCATCTAATAAGGCTGAAATCAAGGTAGGAGTGAGTGCTGAGCTCTCATTTGGTAATTGACTTCCTCCAAGCTCATTAATGTTGTTGGAATGGTTCAGCTCTTTGCAGTTCTAGGACCAAGGACCTATGTTCTAACTGGCCACCAGCCTGGGACTGTATTTCAAAAAGATCTATTTCACAGCCTAGCTTCATAGTTTCTCTAGGCAGTTCCCAACATGGCTATTTTCTGTATTCCTGTTCATTCAAGCATCTTTGCTGTTTTGAATCTTTCTGACTTTAGCTTTTTATTATATTTATTTAGTTAGTGTATGAGTGTTTGCATTTGTGTGTGTGTGTGTGTGTGTGTGTGTGTGTGTGTGTGTGCGTGCGTGAACACTTATGGATCTCCAGGGACAACTTTCAGGCGTCTTTTCTCTCCTTCCGCCATGTGGATTCCATGGATTGACCTCACATCTTCATACTTGCCAGCAAATGCCTTTACCTGCTGAACTATGTTGATGTGGCCCTTTCTGACTTTTAAAGGGCTCATCAGTTAAGTCAGGTACACTCTGGATAATGCCTACTTTCATTAAGTTAAAGTTGACTAATGAGAAATACTAATTACATGTATCATATAAACATAAAAATAATATACCTATATAAGATAAATTATATCATACTTACATGATATGTTATAGGGAGGATTATTGGAGACAAACTCAAAATTTGCCTATTGTAAGGGAAACAATTGTAAAAAGATTACAAGAGCAGAAGAAAGAGAAAAGAGTATTGAACAATATTAACTTATATACAATAGAGATCCTACTATCTTGTGATTAAAACACTGCAATGATTTTGTTTTATATGTAAAAAGCTTATATAAATCAGTCTTCCTCCCTCCCTCCATCCCTCCTTCCTTCCCTTCTTTCCTTCTCCTACTTCACTTTTTTTAAAAACAGGGTCTACTGTGTATCTCAGGCTGACTTTGAATTCATTAAGTAGCCAAGGCTGACTTCAATCCAGTATTCCTTCTTTTGTTTCAGACTCCCAGAGTGGTGGGATTACAGGCATGTCTTACATCTCTCTGAAACTTACTTTTGACTAACAGTACAGCATTCTATATTTCACCAGACCAACCATAGTAATGTTAGGATGTATCTTTTAGATTGTGTCTGAATACTTTATTTCAACATTGTGTAAATGTTAGGGATGAAATCACCTCTCCAAATACTGAAAAAAGTAATCTGAATTCTGTATTTTTATACACTTATTTTTGCAGCTGTTTGAGTTAACACAGTCTTAAAATAATTAATGACAAAGTTATTTCAACTAGTAATATGTAACATTTAGAGTTAATAATAGAACAATTGCAATTTCCACAAATATGGAAATTATAAAAATTAAAGATAATTTTCTATAGTAAAATATGTTAAATTTCAAGAAGGAAAAGTAGCATAAAAGCTTTCACATGATTTCTGAAAGGCACTTAATATATAAATGGATTAACATTAACAAATTCATATTTTAATAAAAATGTTTCCAAAAAAGTGAGTTTTGATTGACATAGATTTATGTGCTACTTAGAATTCTTTTTCAACATTAAAACAACGCAGAGACTAGTAACTCAAATTATTAAAAAAATTAAATGTAAATATCTAAAAATAATTCAAAAGTCTAAAAACCTCTTGTCTAGTGCAATTTTCATGTATATCATTTATTACACTCACTCCCTTCATCATTCTCCAATCCTCCTGGAAAGATGGTAATTCTATCTAACCTCATACTTCTCCCTGTGTTTATACTTTTATGTGGTGTGTTGCCTGTCCGTCATGATGCTTGCTTCTGTATCAACAGGACAGTGTCTTTCCTTAAAGCTGTTGCTGAAACATTTCTCTGATAGTTATATTTAAAAACAAACCCTCTGCTTTTCTTTTTCTGGTGAGGGAAAAATGGGTAATATATTTGTCCCTCCCTTCCCCCATTTTTACTCAGCTGCCAAGACAAGTTAATTGGGTTTCATTTTTATTTATGCTAGCAACCTTGGCTTCATTATCTCTACCTCCCTCCCCAAATAATTATAACTCTGTTTCTGCCACCCAAGTTATTTCTAGATGTCAAACTCATGATCCAAATGAAAACAACTTTATTTGAGTACATCAGACAGAAAATATGAAGTCATGGTGCACTGACTGTACTTGATGACATTCATTTAACTTCAGTTTTTTTTTTTTCATGAGAGAGATGAGGTTCATATAGATAGAGCAAATTAAAGGAATGGAAAGTTGATTGAACTGACTTCTTAAAAATTAGGTATATATTTATCATTGAACAGGTTAATATTTTAGCATCAATGCGTTTAACTATATAAGAATAAACATTGATTCTACCATTAAAAGTTTTTGGATCAGAACTTAACCGTATGTCAAAGAATACTTGTGTGCATGGGAGCAATTTATAGCATTTGATCTTTTATAGTGCTAGGGATACTGAACACTTATGTAAAGAACTTTGGAAGCTTTTTATAGATATTGTACATAACTACCAGCTTAATGTCATGTCATCATTGAGTTTACTAAAGGGCAATCTATGAAAGCCATTAGTTATAAGTGCTCTTGGTTTATTTTCCTAATTTTTAATTTACATACATTCAAACACTAATGGTTTGATAAGAAAATAAAGAAGTATACTAGTTTAGGTTGATCAAGTCATACTGGTTGATAAAAGTTTATACAATAACTAATGTGTAATATATGGGTAATCAAACAATTTCTGAGACGAGAGTAAATAAATTATTGAATTTTTTAAAAAGAAATGAGTTACTTTAAAGTGGGCAACTAGAAAAATATAACAGGCAAATCTGAGGTAATTATGATGCTTAGAAAAGTGGAATTGCAGTTGCTTCCAAATTAAATGCTAAGACGTTTCTCAGTATTTTGAATACTCGAACATTGAAGAACATGTGTCTAATTAGAGCTTGTGTGCAATTTAACTCTAAGATGTTGAACAAGATAAAAACTAATGAACTTTTGATGCAGGAAGACAAGAAGCGCCTTTGAGGAAGATAAACCTTATTTGAAAGACAAACACAGATATAGCTATCTTCAAATAATAAGGATATTCCTGAGATTAAAAAGATCATTAGGATGATGATTGAGTGATAAAACAGTGGTTATTAATGTAAAGAGAAATAATTAAGAAAAGACTATTTTAAAATTAGGACTCCAGTGTAGTTAAATGGCAAGTTTTCACAATATTTTAGGAAATCTCATATGCTTAATAAATGAAATTATCCTTTATACAATTTCCAGACTTACCACATGTAAGTAAAATACGGCTTATGAATTTGGCATATTCGTTATCTCTTAATATCTCTGAAAAATATAATATGATATACAAATTACTTTTAAGGACAATTCACCTCCACTGTTTACATGGTTCATGCCTAGTGACTGAATCATAGTATGCCTCAAATAAATACTTGATTAAATACTTCATTAGTAATTGCATAAATTGATTAAGATTCTTTCCCACTAATGATTCCTAATAAAAAGCAAAATTCTTAAATGCTGAAGTGGATTACTGTTTTGATATTATACTGTGTACCACAGTTTCATTATCCATACTTTTGAATTTCAGTCCTTTTTTGGCTTATACCAGGAATTCCTTATTATTGGAGACATTTAGAACTAGGAATGGGAGGTAGGGATCCAAAGTAGCAGAACATTTTCACAATTCTGATTTGTACTGTGTGTATTCACATTAAAGATTTCTATCCAGTCTATAAATTTTACTTTAAAAGATTCTTTGCACATGAATTAGAAAAAAAACAATAAAATAATTCCTTTCAGTCTAGTTTTCACTCTAGCATACACTGCTTACCTCTCTCCTATGTACACTATAGTGTCCTGGCTTTCATCTATTCATATAGACATGGTTCTATTTCAATCCTGATTTTTCTACTAGTCCACCTTAAATCTCAGATTTACGTGTAAGAACTCATGCCTACAATCCCTGAACCCTGAACCTAGATTAAAATATCGTTAGGGGCTAATCTGGTAAACATGTTATAGGAAGATATAGGTTGGGCATGGAGATTGAAAATGGCAATATTGATGCTTGTAGGAAGACACAGAGTATCAAGAGCAGCAAGCTTTCTGCCTATGAAAGATGAAGATTAAACAAGCAAAGGACAATTAAGTTAAATATTTTCAATCGATTTTTTATATTTCCCACAAAACCTTCTATTGTTTCTTTGGCTTTCTTGTTTGCATTTCTGATTTTTTTTTTTCTAACCGCTAGATTGTTTTTCCATCTTTGTTTATAGAGGCTGGCAGACACCTTTTAAATGAGATATGACGGATTATTTCTGTCTTTATTTTAGATAAATTTACTGAAAAAAAATGTATGAAGGGATGGATCCGAAAAAATTGAGTTGTGTGTCTCAAATGTTTTTATTAGCTTAATTTTTATTTATTTTTTGTATATTTTTATTGAATTTTTATGTTTTGGATAAACAACATATTAATCATCTTTACACTCCTCCCTTTCTCACCGGCACCCTTCTGTAGCCCTGCCCACTGCATTTCAGGCATTCTCTTATTTATGTTAAGGCCTATAGAGTCAGGTTACTGTCCTCAAATGTCCCTCAGTGCAAGTTCATTCACTGGGGTCTAGTCAGCCTATCTAGAGCCACTTCCTTAAAGAAGATCAGTTCCTCCTCACCCAGCAATAATCAGCTCACAATAGTTCGGCTGGGATTGGGGCCTGCTGCCCATTTCCCCGGTTCTATGCTGGGTTTTCATCTGTTTGAGTTTGCGTGGGTCTTTTGCATGCTGCCACCATTGCTGTAAGTTCACGTGAGCAAGATCCCAGGACCCTGTAAGAGTCTATTTCCACATGGTGATGCACCTCCTTCTCTAGCTCCTACAGTCTTTCCATCCCCCTATTCCTCAATGGTCCCTGAGCCCTGAGTGGGTAAAGTCTGGCTTCTAAGGCCCTATTGCTACTGTACTATTAGGTGTCTATTTCTTACATTGTCTGCACACACACACACACACACACACACACACACACATATAATGCAAAGTTCTCAGGCAATGAGGGAGAGAGAGAGAGAGAGAGGCTTTTTGAAGGGTAAAAAAAAAGATAAACTGGTCAGTTTTGTTTGAAAAGTTTACACTGCAGGATCCTTGTTGCAGAATGAATACCATATAAACTGAACCAAGATGCATATTCTTTAAGTGTTGAGAAATCACCTGAGTCTTTGACTGTATCTTTATTTCTCTAGATTCCACAAGTCACTTTTCTCTTGCTGTGATAAAACACCATGACCATAAGAAACTTATGGAAGATAGAGTTTCTTTTGTCTTGTAGATCCAAAGGGAGAGTCTATCACAGCAGGAAGGCATGGAAGCAAGAGCAGGAAGGTGAGCGCTCACATCGCAAACTGCAAACCCCGAGCACAGAGAGCGAACTAGAAGTAGAGAGACACTATGGACTTTCAGAGCTGGCCCTCAGCAATGACTCATTTCCTGAAGATTCCATGATTTCCACAAACAGGGAATATTTATTATTCAAACTACCACACCCATCAACTCCAACCCAGTCCAACTTCATGGATAGTATGAATAGTTCTTATATTTGCAGATTGGACACTGTTGCTCAAACATGTCTTTTTTCTCTGCAAATCCTGAGTTCAGAATTGAAATATGTAATTTTAATTTTTCCATCAATGAGCAAAACCTGTATTGAACCAAATATACACTATGTTTTAGTTAAAAAGAAATCTGTTATTGTGTCATGAAGAGTTTTTAAAGGAACTATAAGGACTATTTTCTAGGTACAATGCCATTTTCTAGAAATTAGAGACATGTAAGTTGACATTATCTTTGTCCTAGTGGACCTTACCTCATCTGGTTAGAGTGTGATATGAATTAGTCAATCAAGGACAACAGTAGGATAAATTTGGAGATGCAAATAAGGACTGTGTAATTTAAGAATTTGACTTTATCATAGAGTTAACAAGTCTCCTTAGCAGATACTCTGACTGGAAGTTGAAAGATAAGAAATCATTCGTTGAATTTGACAGGGAGAGAAGGACTTTTCAGGCCAAATTGTTGGGCAGGATTGGCCATTGTGAACAATTTTTTCACTACCGTCTCAAACATTATGGGAACTTGGAACATGCTGGAGAATTAAAAGGGACTTGGAATGTATTGTCCCAGGAGCAAGAGACACAGGAAGCTACTACATTTCCACTTATTCCCTCTATTAGGAAAATACCTCCCACTTAACTCTTAAGCTGGGCAACAAAGTTAAAGTTCTAGTTTTATAACTGGAGCTCAGTAATGCTGTGCAGTCAGATTGAGAGAATAGAGCTATCGTTTTTTAGTCTGTCTCCACATGATGGTGTGTTTTTTGATAAGATTTAAAATAGATCTTCTAGTCTCCTGTGACATTGAGAGGGTTGTAGAAGGAATGAAATAAAGGAGGTGAGCAGGTCATTGAAAACATATATACAGAAAAATATTGATCCAGATATAAAGGAAGAAAGGTTTTTGCTGTAGTTCTGATTGCCTGAGACATTTGCATTATGTTGACTAAATTCTGTTTTCATAAGCAAGTTTCTTGATCTTTGGAATGCTGCAAATATGATTTATTATCTCAAATTTAAATGATTTTCTTCATCCTTAAAGTACTTCAGTAATTGAAATAGGTTTTCTATTTTTGACACAGAGAATTTTTTCACCCCTGGCGATATAGATGAAAAAAAAAATCTCATTCATTTTCAGGTTGACAACAATGCATTTTTTTCATCCCTGAATTAAATATTCTACATATAGTGAAAACGTATTTTGCAGTTATAAAACTAGTACCTATTTTCATTGACAAAACTAGAGGGTTTATGTACAGGTTTATGTTTCATTTCTGAGTGTTTTTAGGTTTCCCATTAGAACATGCATGTAAATTTACAGAACTGCCTGTAAGGTATAGGAGGGAAGGCCACATCATTTCAGGGATGGATGCTCAGGCTGTGTATGGTATTGCTGCTTATTGTCCTTCGCTTCTAGGGAAGTTCTGTAAGGTGCTAGATGAATGCTGCAGGCAGGACTAGAGTGGGTAGAATTCAATTAGGCTTTCTCTAAAACATAGATATCCTGAATTTGACTAACAAAATTCGGGGAAGAGAAGGTGACCCAGAAGTGGAAGGTTTCGAATCATAATATATCATGTCAAACACAAGCTGAGGAAAATTGCATATGAATAATTTTCTTTTTCACTCAAGAATACCCCACTGAAGAACACTGAATAATGTTACTGCATAGGTTCTTTTCACATGCCTATTTAACAGTTTTAAAGTATTTTGTGTGCATAAGTGCAACATGGTCTGGTCTTTCTTGGTGGTTATAAATATCCTTCATTTTCAGCATATAGGTATATACTTTTCAGAAGTTTAATGATATTTATAGCAGAAACTAAATTATTTTAACTTCATCATTGATCATTTATTGTAATTAATAATTTATAATTTCTATGTGTCTTATTCTTTGCATTTTTAACAACAGATGTTTTGACTATAATCTGAACTCTGACACTAATGATTTATATTTTATTGGGCCTGCTTTCCTTCTCTGTCTTCATTCTTGGTTTCCTCTCTTCCTCTTGCCCTTTTTTCCTGCCTCCTTCCCTCCCTTTCTTTTTTTCTTTCCTTGTTTTCCTCCCTTTCCTTGTGTCTTTTCCTATACGAATATTCTAAACCTTTTTGTAGCATGCAAAGGAATCGCAATGTACCTCAAAAAGTCTACATGTGTGAATTTATTTTAAATTATTCGTTTGAGTGGTTTGAAAAAAAAACTGCAGAAAGAGTCCAGAATAAATACTTCAGGAAATATAATAAACATTTAAAAATTAGTTGAGATTATTAAATAGAAAATGTGATGATTACTGGGAATTTTGAACGTGTGATTCTAAGCGTAAAAGATTATTAGTATGGATGGTTTTCATCTTTTTGTGGCATGAAAGCCCGCATTACAAGGATAAATTCCACAGTACTGACATATGCCATCATAGCCACTGGCACACTGTGAAGCTGTGCAGTCAACCTTGAGCTAAATGTGAACACTATAAACTCTCTCTTGCCAATGTGGAGTTTCTTATTTAACTGAAATGGAATGGCAATATCTGGATTAATGATGAACATTGTTGAAGGCAATTAGCTGGCTGAGTAGCTTCAGGTTCACACGTTATTAATTCTAGATGTTTTTTCACCGACATAGATCTCACGAGAACGTGGCCTGGCTTTGCCCTCTGTTTTCTTATGGGCTTACTATGTGTCCTTAAAATAAACAATAAACAAATAAATAGACACAACAGAAGGATACATATCAAGTCACTATAGCATTTTACACTTTGAAGAACATAATTCATGTTTTGAACAACAAATAACTATTACCTAATACATTACAGAAGGATTAAATTGTCTATAAATTTTTGAGTAAGATAGCAATTGAATTAATTTGTATTCCTATACTATTCCTATAATCACATTAAGATGAACTTTTACCAAGTGAAACTTAGAGTATTTCCTGTAATTATGTGCAACTTAAAAAAGATGATTTTCAAAGCAGTTCTCATTAACAATGCAAGATTTGGGATAACAAACAACTTCATTCTGTTAGGATAATTTTCATCATAATGATGTGAGATGATGTCACAGAAGCAAGTATGCAGTATTAGGATTCAATAAACAGATTATTTTTCTTAAATAATTTATAAGTAGTTATTGATATTTTTGATGGTTAGGATATTCATTGGCTCAAACCTTTGTCTTAAGATAGAAGTCCAGCAGACTCCCTTCATTTTATTGAGTATTTGCTATTTTCTAGGACTTTCAAATTTTACACATATCATTTTGTTCCAGTTTCACAGCAGCCCTCATAACCTCACTTGTAAAATAACATTTGTAAGCTGAAGTGCAGTGGAAAAATGGCTGACCTCAGATATGTGTAGCATATCTTAAATTCAGCTGTTGAATTGGTTCTTTATGATTCTGAAGTCAGTATTTTAATGATTCTGTTAATGTAATTTAAATGTACCTTTGTTTGTGATGGCCTCTTTGTAGTCCCAACTGACCTGGAACTTGCTATGTAGACCAGGCTAGTTCAGATCTCCCAGAGCTCCACCTGCCTTTGCCTCTCCATTTCTGACATTGAAGGCATATGCCTTCTGCAGGTGTACTTGATGATTTTGATAAGAGCATGACTGGTATTTTGACATGAGGGATTGTTTTCTTCCTTCCATTTGGAAGTTTATATTTAAGCATGTCTTGTCTACTGTCTTAGTGTTGATTTCCTCTATAACTTTTACTACATTCACAGATTATCTAATATCTGACTCATATTAAATTGCCTTCCATTTTATATTGGCTAAAGTTCTATATTCTATTTTTTACCTTATAATATGATTTCTTGATTAATATACAGTTATTGAATAAGCACACATATTTAAACTGGTTTTTAAATTTTAGATGACATTTGGGACTTGTAAAAGTATCAAGAGTTTTTCGAGGGTCGTGGCAGGGAGAAACTGGAGAAATGCATTTTGGTTCTAGTTTTGATAAACTCCAAAGAAGACTTCTGATCTGTACATTAGATAAAATGTGTCTGATCCTACCTTCTTCTTTATTGTGTGTTCTGAGAATTTAAAATGATTATTGTGGATTTTTTTTCAAGAATTTTATACATGCATGGGATGTGTCAGTGCCTTTTACATCAGATGATTTGTTCAGTGAACACATGTGTGAGGAGCACTGAAAAGAGTGTTCAGTAAAGAAGCAGAAGATTTGTAAATTTGTTGCTTTTTAACTATGGAAAATATACAAAATTATATTAATTTCTACTCTGACTATCTTATATTCTTATGTTTCCTTGTGTACAAAACAGTATTACTAGTAGAGAACTGAGAATTTTGCAAGTGCCATGGGCTTATATCTGTTCCATTCTGAGGATATTGTATTGCAATAGAGAAAATCAGAAGTCACTATAATAGATGTAGTTTCACAAAAATAATTATAAGTAGAATTTTAACATTTTCATTTTCATACCATCTGTTTTCTCTTTTAAAAAATATTCAATTATTTAACCTAAATGAAGTTCCCAAATGACTCTTTATAAATCGGTGACACGGAATGTTAAAAACAGGTTAGACTAATTGGTTTCTGGTGCTAGTTGACTGTAACACAATGTCAAAAATCAGCCTACAATTCACATAGTACTAATAATCCTGAAAAGGAATAGGCTCATTGTAAAGAAAATCAGTAAAATTCTAGGAAAAACAGTGAAAGCATAAAGGCATGCATAAAAGAAAAGAAAATTATGTAGATTTACTACATTAACATTAACAAATGCTAAAGTCTTTTCACTTTTCAGAAAAACGTACACATAAGAGATAAAGTAAAGTCTCCTTATGGTATATTGAGTCGTGATTAAGAATGGGTTGAGGAGTAACATTAATAAAAGTAGAGGATAAGATATTCTGCCAAAAGATTATCCTGAAATAATATTCCTATTGCTATGTCTATGCAAGATCCATATACGAAACACTGTAATGGTCTCCCACAAATATGGGGAAACTTACAACACAAGTATTTTGCTCATAACACCAGAGAAAATCTTTTTTTATTAACTGAGTTGAACTTTAAAATTATGTTATGACCAAAAATCAATAAAGAGAAACTGATTTAAGTTCATCCAAGTGTGAAGGGGTTTATTACCAGTCCTACATCACTCTAATGATGTTCTCTTAAAAATTTGTTTTTGTGATATATTACATCTATTATTGCTCAAAGGATAAAACTGCAAAGCATCCTTGGACATTAATAAATCAATTTATGAAAAGTAGGCATATTGGGAAAGGAAAAGCAAAAATTCAGTCCAGAGGTTTAAATGTTAAGTAATTATAATATATGCAAAGTATGCCCATATCAGATTGATAATGGAGATTTCCTTCAAATAATTCTTTTAGTAACAGAGCATTGCCCTTGTTACTCACTTCACAGAGTGATGATAAGTAATATTTCTAGGGCTTATTTTCCCTTTTAATTTTAAAGATAGGAAACTCATATAAAAATACAATAATTAATGCTAAATGAGCTAAATTTTCAAAATTTGTATTATTTCTGTTCCAAACCGTATAGGGGATACCAGAGTTTTCTTAAAGTATTTAGAAACCATAACTCACTTTATAAAAGTATGCTATTTATGATATGTATCAAATATATCAAGAAGGTGAAAATGGCAATTTGAGTGTTGAATAAAATAGTATTCTTAGCCTTTGGAGTCCACCATTTCTTGGTGAATATGTTTATTTATTGGCTTTTTTTCTAAGAACATTTGAAATTTGCATATGACTACACATGCTATAACTGACTTCTTAAGGTCAATTTCATTATTCATTTCAAGTATCCTGTAGATAGTTTACTCAAATTCTAAGCAGATATCTCTCTGAATTTCCTCAGAGGGGGAATATTGCAAAATTTGGTTTAAAATCAAGTATCAAGGACATACAAACTCTTCCACAGTTTCATTTGTCTATATCCCATAACTGCTCCTCTCTTCTTCCAAAGCAGTCCTGATCTGGATTCTCAATACTACAGGCTCACTTTTGCATGTTTGGAATTTTACATTAGTGGACTCATAAAGTATGCATAGATTCATTTCTATTTTTCTGCAATCCACATTATATCTGTGCAAATGAGTGCTTGTCTTTCAATAGTTTTCCTCTTGTGTAAGACTACGAGTATATGTACACACAATCCATTTATCATTTCTGTCCTTGGTAAACAGAGGGTGATTATTGTTTGAAGAGTATTAAAATGCTTCAAATGTTATACTAGCAAGGCAGAGAGATTTTGGGCATTTCTTTTAGTACACATAGTATTTCTGTTGGAATTATGTTTTCAAGTATTGAGTCATAGTTATGTATATTGCTAGCTTTAGAAAATATTGACAGAATTTTTCCAAAGTGGCCATATAAATGTATACTTCTCCCAATAGGACACTGGCATTCCAGTTGTCTTTTTCTACTCTCTGGCCAACCATCTTTGCAACTTTGTAGTGGTATCTTCTTTTAGCATTCAATTAGTTTCAAAATTATTTTTCTCCTAATTAGCGAAATTCAGCACCTTCTATGTGGTTATCTAATACAGTAGCTGCTGGCCTTAGATAGTTTAAATTCAGTTTAGTTATAAATAAATAAAGACAGGAAAGTCATTGTCCCAATATCAGTAGACTTGCTTCAAGCATTCAGTAGCCATAAGTAAATAAT
Source organism: Eospalax fontanierii (assembly GCA_035773235.1). Lineage (NCBI taxonomy): Eukaryota > Metazoa > Chordata > Mammalia > Rodentia > Spalacidae > Eospalax > Eospalax fontanierii. The sequence continues at coordinate 26,736,131 of CM069530.1, forward strand.
TGGTCATTATGATGAGAAACACAGATGGTACATTTCCATTGTCACACAAAGATCTATTACTGTATTAGGTACTGTTCTGTTGCTGTGACAAAACACTGTGACCAAGGGAACTTATAAAAGGAAGAGTTTATTTGAGCATATGTTTCCAAGTTCCAGAGGGATTGGAGTCTGTTATGGAAGGGAGGCAAGGTGGTGGAAGGAGGTGGCTGGAGCAAGAACAGAAAGCTAAGCACTTACATTTTCAAGCAGGCACAGGAAGCAGAGAGTGACTGGAAATTCAGCAAGGCCTAAGACCTCCCAAAACAACGCCACCAACTGGGGACAAAATGCCCAAATACTTGGAGCCTATGGGGGACATTCTCATTCAAATCATCACAAGTGCTAACACTATTTAAGAAAGAAAAACAAAAAACAAAAAAATAAAAAACATAGTTCCTCAAGTAGAGTTGAGGTTTCTTACCCTATCCCCCATATCTATCCTGGGATTTTGTGTTTAACTTGCATGAGACTGTAGGCACACTGTCACCATTGTTATGAGCTCATATGAGTAACTGCCCAGCTGCTTGGAAAACCCAATTTCCTTGTGATCATGCAGTACCTCTGCCTCTTAAAATCTTCCCACTGAGTCTTCTGCAGTGATCTCTGAGCCTTGGGAAATGGAGGTTGATAGATGTGTCTTATTCACCATTCTGCGGCCTCTTGTTCTCCACACATTGTCCACTTGTGGGTTTCTGTGTTAATCATCATCTGCTGCATAAGGAATCATCTCTGGTGAGAGGTGAGAGATGCATTTTTTTATATGATATGACAATAATTCATTATTAGCCAGTTTAATACTATGTCTATTAAGTACAACACTTATATTAGGTTCTTTCCTATGTCCTGTGACCTGTCTAGCCTCAGTTCCTGTAAGGGCTCCAGTCTATGAAGCAGACCTTAAACCCAACTAGGAAGTGCTTGGTTACTCCTGTATTATTTGTTCCACTATTGATTACATCAGTGGGCATACCATGCCAGGGCAGTTATTGTACTTCACAGGATTCACATCTGAGTTGAAGATTATTGTTTTTCCTTCTGGTAGCATGCATAGCTGCCAGCATTATGAAATCTAGCCAGTAGAGATGAGACTTTAAAGTCAGTGCCAGCTTTCTTTTCCATTGTTTGTTCTACAACTCATGTATGAAGTGTCTTAAGTAATATGGTGTCATTGTAGAGTTCTGGTGTGTATCAAAGTTCAGGGGCAAAAGCCAGTGTTGTTTGAAGATCTATGGAACCTCTGAACAATAGTTTCAAAAGAGATAGTCCATTCCTAGCATTGGGGTTTATTTTGTTATCCTGTGGTGTTTAGTAGGGGCAATGTTATCCTGTTATACCTTTTCATCTCTTTTTGTAAGATATATATATATATTTAAGAAGGTTCAACCAATGGCTTCTGAGAGGGGAACAATCAGTCTCTTTCAAGGCTGTGACTCTTTGTAGGTTAACTGGACTCCTCAGAATACCTCAAGTTACTGACTTAAAGAAAACTTTGGCATCAATAAACTTTAATTTGACTGTACAAAAAGGAATTAAACTTCAAAGTTCAAAGAAATTTTAATTTTCTGAATTATGATGGGCCACTAGTATGGCCTTCTGACCTGTAAATCTCTCTTGAAATTTTAAGGAATAAAATTAAAATTTACAAAGCAAAATGGAAGCATCCGTAGTCTATAGACTTGACAGAGTGTGGTGATGGAGCTACTGTATCTGACCAAGGGAGCCTTAGCTGGATACTGGTGATTTTGACTATTGTCTAGGATCAGCACGTTTACTTTTGAGAGAAATAGAATGAGAGCATTTGTATATGTGTTCTCATAGTTACTCTTGTCTTTTATTCAGATCAGTCACATAAGACAATGTTGAAAGTTTTCTAATAGAATCTGTCAGTACAGTACAATATAAGTATTATGCTATAGAGTTAACTGTGTCCCTCACACTCAATTACTAAAGACAGTAAAATATGGTTTTAAAGCCTTAGAAAAGATGATGTTAATTTCAACTTTGTAAATTATGTCTTCTGTAGAGCAAAGGATACTTTACAAGTATACCACTCCCATTGGGTTAGAGCCTCACCCTAATTCATCCTTATAAGACCAGTCTCCAAATTTATGAATATTGGATGATCATGATTCACTCCATAGCACCATGGAAAAGTGAGATATGCAGAGTGTTAACACAAGTGGTGAGAATATTAGCATGCACTGTCAAGGTCTTTAATATCTACTGCATCTCTGAAATTAAATAAGTAAAATGATTCTAACCGTAGAATATTGGGAAAATATCAAAGGATCAGTATTTCCTCTAAGGTTGCAAAACAAAGAAAAGTGATATTATAATTTGGAAATACATTCAGAATAGCCATTTCTCAATGACCCTGTAACTCAATTTCTTTTGTTATCAAAGAAATAGCATATATACAGTGAGATGAAAAGAGTAACTTGCATTTAAAAAATGGATGTGATTAATGCCTTACCATGCAGCTCTGTATTACTGTTGAACGAGGAAATGTCTAATATGCAGAAAATGCAGTTACAGGGGATTCTTCCAAATTGGACATTTCAACTATCTGTGACATCAATTTTATTTCCATATGGAGGATTATGAGGTTTTATATAAGGAAATTGTAGGGACAGATTCTTCCAAACAGCACAGAGGCTATCAGAGATGAGAAGACGGAACGATGGACAACTCTGTTTGCATGTTCTAAGAACAAGTAGGTTTAAATATATTCAAAAGAAATACATTGGTGATAAATCAAGAGTAGTCCAATTGAGTTTAATTATTTTACATGTTATGCCTGTAGGTAAGTGCACCCCTGTAGTGCAGTGCTCATGGACGTCAGAAGAGGATGTTGGATTCCCTGAAACTGGAATTATGAATGGCTTTCAGCCACTATGTGGATGCTGGGATTCAAACCTGGGTCCTCTGTAAGAGCAGTCAGTGCTCTTAATGGCTGTGCCATCTCTCCAGGCTCGAGTTTAATTTTTTAAAACTCTTCTATTTGCACAGTTCCTTTGTGTATGTGTGTATGCTTGTGTGTTTGAACATGTGTGTGCAAACTTGTGCTAGTGTGTGTGTGGAGCCCAGGGGTTGAAGTTCTTTAAAATATCTTCATTTGTTACTTCATCTTCATTTTTTGAGACAGGCTCTCTCACTGAATCCAGAGCTCAGTGATGCAGTTGATTGGCTAGCCAGCAACCTCTGGAATCCTCTAGTTCTGGGACTACTGGTGCAGGCTATCATGCCAACTTTTTCACATGTGTTCTGGGGATCAAACTTAGGTTCTCATATTTGCTGACTGAAGTCGTGCTCATGTCCTAGTCCATCACAATTTCTTGACTTAGCCATTTTATGTATTTCAAAATTTTTCTCTTAGCAAGAACTTTCTCCTCCTATGAAATCTTCCACTAGAATGAACACAGTATGTAATATGTTGCAGAAATAGCTACTAAAGTAAAAAAAAATAATACAAAGGAATGTGTGCTGAAATTCTGGATATGGCAGTAGTAACAGGCTTTGTTTGGGAAATGGATTTTGAATAAAATCCCAATGTAAGAGAAAGAATTAGCTTTTCAGATATGTGATGAAACTTAAGCCCATGCAAAAAGAACAGCAAGTGAAGGCCATTAAAGGAGGAAAGTGCCTGCCATGCACAAATCACAAACTGATCCTTAGTCAGGTCTTTCTGTTTCCAACCTTCATGGATACTCCTTAGACAAAAGAGACATCAATCATAATAGAGAGATTATATAAAATATTTGAAACCAGATAGTTAAATTCTTTATATAACAACTACTATACATAATGCAAAATATTAGTTATAGGACATATATTAACCTGTGAAAATTTCACAACATAAGAATTGTTTAGATACTGATGTACATTTTGTTCTTCGTGCTTTTGTGTATTGGGATAGGGTGTCTCTGTTGCCACAGCTGACCTATAACTCCCGTTGTAGAACAGGCTGGCCTCAGTCTTACAGAGATCCACCTGTCTCTGCCTCCCCAGTGCTGGGATTAAAGGAATGAGGCACCAGATTGCTCATATACCCTTTAAAGAATAAGTGAAAAGGAATATCTGTTTAACCTCAGACAAAAATTTAGGTCTTGGGGCTGTAAGGCTGGCTCATAGGTCAAGAAGTTTAGAAATGCTCTTGCAGAGGATCTGGGTTCAGTTTCTAATACCCCCATGTGCCTAACAACTGTCCTTAGTTCCAGTTCCAGAGGATCCAACACCTGGTTTCAGTGGACATTGCACATACATGGTGCACATTCATATATGCAGACAGATATTTGTACATATAAAATCAAAATAAATAAATTGTAAATATTTAAAATTTAGGAATTAATCTACAAACTTTCAAGAAGATAATCTCTTCAACTATAGGGAAGGCATGATTCTATCCATTTTATGAAGGAAAAGATTAAATGTAGAATGTAAAATATAATGACAAAGATGAGAAAGGTGGTAAAATTATAGACTATCACTATTATAAAGCACAATTTCTATTGCTTCATAAGCATGTGATCTGTGTGCAACTATTTGTATCAGAAATCCTGACAAATCCTCAATGGTTTTAATTTCTTATATTTGTTCTTGTTAGGTTATATTAAATGTATCATTGAATAACATTAACAAACCGATTCCACTTCAGTTAAAATAAAGCTTTCTTTTACTTTAAGCTCACTACTAATCTGTTTTACAGCCGGTGGCTGAAGACAGATTAATTCTTCTTCTTCTATTACTTGTAACAGCAGATCATTCTACTTCCAATAGAGTGGATTATTCACTGGAAAACAGATAATTCTATTAGTTGCAAAAGACTTTCTAAAATAAATTGCTATGTACTATCATTCTTTACATTGACTTCACTTCTTAAAACATCTTTAATGTGACTGAGTTGGCTACATTTTTTTCTTATTCTTCATGGTATAAGATATTTTAAGGAGGATTTTCTTGATAAGAAATATTTTACAAACACTCATTTCTGATTACTTTTAGGAGGTACAAAATAAAATTGAAAGAATTAAGAGACCGATTCATCTAAAATGAATCATAGCGATTCTATGTTTAGACTCTTTATAATTGCTAATGCAGTCTTTTAAGTGCTAGGAAGGATTGCAGAAGCCCACCACCATGTTTGCCTTTCCGATACATTTTGTTAATGAAAGAAATATTTTTGACATTATTATCTTCTGAATGAAGCAGTATTATTGTAATAATATTAGATATAAAAATTTAGTTAGCTTGTTAAGTCATATTATTTCCATCATTTCTGAAAAATATTTATTGATTACATAAAGACTGACAGAGATTAAAGTCTAACTAGATGTCTGTTTTAAGAATAGTTCAGAATATCCCATTGAGTTCCACTTAACAGGTTCAATTAGAATATTTTGGCAAATCTGGGTTGAAAGAAATAGTTACACAATCTGCTAAAACACTGTAACATATTTAGTGGACGTTTCATACAGAGTAAAGAGCAAAACATTATGCTCCAGTGATTTTATATATTTTAAAGTTAATTTAACATAGTTATGTTTACATAATACCTGTTATCTGTTAATAAGATTCATGCAAAAATAACAAGTATAGTGCTATTAAAGAGTAAGTGAAATTATAAAATAAATACTTGAATAACGAGTCTTTTAAAACGCTCTTAACTGACTAGTTTTGAGAATATAGAAATGTAGTATTCGCATATTTGAAGTTTTTATTTGTTTCTCTTTTGGACTTCTTTCAATTTACATCCAAAGATGTTTATATTCTTGCTAATTCTTTCCAGAAAGCTATTTCATAAGTGCTATGTTTAAACTCAAAAACAAGTAAAATCCAACTGACTAATTGATTCCTCAGGCCAGGTTTATAAAATCACTCTGGTGCAGACTTTATTTAACACTTTCTAATTATAGGTATGTGGCATGCTAATTAATCAGGTAGCACTGCCCCTCCCCAGTTATCTTTAGTGAAAAAAATATTTTTAAAAAATTTCCTAGGGAAAAAAAATCCCTGAACTTTACATTAAGAAAAAATATGTAATAAACCATAATCATTTCTGAATTTTACATGCTGTTTTGTATGTTTAAGTGTTCATGTGTTTGTGTTGGATACATATGTGTGTGAGTGAGTGCACTCATGAACACACAGAGGTCAGCAAAGTCTTTAATTTTAACTTTAAAGTTAAAATCTCCTACCTTATAACCTTGAGACAGGGTCTCTCACAGATCCTGGAACTAGGCTGATAACTGAAAATTCCAGTTATCCCCTGTCTCCACCTTCCGCAGAGCAATGGTTTATGAATGTTTGTGTGTATGACCATACATGCTTTTATTTAATGTGGGTGCTGGAAATCTGAATTCAGGTCTTCATACTTACATAGCAAGCATTCTTACCACTGCACCATCCCTCCAGCCCCATGAATTGTATTTGCTTCTAATACTAGCCAGTTTTCTTACCTTTATTGTTGAACAAATATTATTACATTTTCTAGCCGTTTGACATTATTACACCATTACTGTCTTTTTATTTTTGGAAAACACTGTTTTTTCAGTGTTTCAACATTTTACAAATATTAGTTTATTGAATAACCACAACAACCATATTCTCAGTATGAACTTTAACAACTGTGATTCCTTATTAAATAGCACTGTGACTTATTCATGTAATAAGTAAAGATAAGAAATGATCTTCTTGATAGTTTCCCATCTTAATTTTCTGATAACATTTGCAAAATGAAATTAGACAAATATTATGATACAACAGTTGTACTTCTGGGCACATATCCAGAAGAATTGAGAGCAAAGAGTCAAACATCTATTTGTGCACTAGTGACAATAATTCGAAGTACTCAGAAGGCTCAGAGACTCAAAGGAACATGAACAGATAAATGGATCCCCCAAATATAATATGTGGATACAGTAAACTCCCAATCCACCATACTCCCAATTACTTTAAGATAGACTCAGCACAAGAAACTTGCTGCACCTTAATGTATTCTAGATGTGACAGTGAAGATGCACCACTGAAATCTCCACAGTATGTTGGTCTAATGAGATCTGCATGATGACTAAACCAGTTGACATGTCGAGGTATACAGGGGATTGTCATGAGGTCCCAATTCTAGATGAAGAATTACAGGCAATCAACAGATGCAGACGAAGGGAGAATCATTTCTTCTCAGAAACTAGCTCTCTGAAAGGTTAGCTAATCCCAAATAGACATTCTTAAACACAGGTACATGAGAGCATCAGTTAGTGTATGTGTATGTGTGTGTGTGTGTGTGTAACAATATATAATAATAATAAAGACATAAAATTGAGAGGGGCTTGGGGGCATGTGAGAATTCGTGGGAGATGAGGAGAAGTAGAAATAATGCAAAGACAATACTCATTGTCTCAAAATAAGAGACTGGAGGTTTACTGAGTCCTGGAATTTGAAAGTAAAGAACAACACAATGAGAATCCATCTTTAAAGAGTATTAGTTGATCTTAAAATGATTGAATTGTGGTATATGCTGCAACATGGGTAAACCTAGAAGATGCTCTGCTAACTGAAATAAGCCATCCATAAACAGATAAATGTTGCATGATTTTACTTTATGATGTACCTTGATTAGTCAAATACATAGGGACAGAAAGAATGGTGCTAGATAATGTGCAGAGGCAGAATGAGGAACTATTGTTTTAGAGATAAAGTGTTTCAGGAACAGAATATGTAAGCAATTTGGGATGAATGGAGATAATTATTGTACAACCTTTAAGCCCTTAATGCCACTAAACTATATGCTATTAATGGCTAATCCAACATTATTAAAATACATATACACATACATACGTGCTATATGTGCATATATATTGTAGCACATTAAAAAATTTAATTGCTAAAGTAAAAAATTTTCTAGTAGTTAAGAGTTAACCTTCATTAAATTTTAGTAATATATATAATGAGAATTGCCTCTTTATAGAAATAGAAATTTTTCTCTTAAATTAAGCATTTTTATAGAAGCATTAATTTTTTTATAATTAGTGGTATATTATGACTTGAGCTTATTTGCTAGACTACTGCAAGAACCCTTTTATTAAACATCTTAAATTTAATCATCCTTATAGTTTTGTTCCTAAGGGTAGCTATCTGAAATATATTAAATGTTTATTGAACCATCAATTTTTTTACCTCTGTAAAGTTCCCTACTTAGTATAGTAAGTTCTAGTAAAATTATCAAATTAGAAGCCAGAGAAACAAAAAAAAATGGATTTTAAAGTATGGTCCATAATACACTTTTCTATAGACTCTAGAAAACACTACTTAGCTATAAAATATGAAGACTTTCAGTAAACTTAAACTTATTCCTCTTTTAACGTTAAAGACAGCTTTGTGGCTGGTGAGATGACTCAGCAGTTAAGAGCAGTGCATACTCTTGCAAAATATCCAAGTTAGTATCCCAGCAACCACATAAGAGCTAACAACTGTCTGTAACTCTAGTTCCAAAGTATTCAATGCCCTCTTCTGGCTTTTGTGGTCACTGCATGACATGGCTGCACTTACATGTGTGCAGCCAATACACTCATACACATAAACTAAATGTGGATTATGTATTTAATTTGATCTATCATGGTTATAATTCAACCACGTTGAATTTAAAAGGAAACCACATTATTTAAGTGTTCTCAGTAGAGTCACTTGAGAGATATATTAATTTATGGGTATAACAATAAGTCATTAGGAGTCACTTTTAGACTGTCGATTTAACAGACCAGAGATGTGAGAAAATGGGTAAGAAACACCAACACTGCCTGAGGAAGTACTGGCAACCAATAGCTGTAGGAGAAGGCAAGTCAGTCTCACTAAGGATGAGACTCTTAGTAGGCTGACTCGATTCCAGTGGATGGAACTATACCAAAGGGCATTTGTAGACACAAATTTGACTCTATAGGCCTTAACATGTCTATAATAGAACATATGAAACTGGGCAGGGAAATAGTAAGGGAATTATACATAGGGGAATTGAACTACATACAATGAACAGACAATGGTGAAAGCATAGAGGATAAGAGTCTGTAGAGTATAGGTCCTTGGACAAGACATTATATTAAACTTCGGCCACCCAGGGCTCAAGGACCATTGCAAAAGAGGGCACAGGAAGATGGTAAGAGCCAGGGGAGGATGTGCATGAGCACATGGAAATAGAGTCCTGGGACCTTGCTCATGTGAACTTACAGCAGTGGTGACAGCATGCCTAAGACCCATGCAAACTTGGCAAACAAAAGCCCCAGCACAGAACTGTGGAAATGGGCAGCAGGCTCCAACTTAGCCGAAGAACTATTGGGCAGCTGATTGCTGCTGGCTGAGGAAGAGCTGATTTTCTTTAAGGGAGTGTCTCTAGATGTGCTGTCTAGACTCCAGTGGATGAACGTTCACTGAACGACGTCTAAGGACACTTAACTGCACTCAGCAGACCTTAACCTAAATGACAAAATGCATGAGATTCAGTGATGGGGGGAGCCGTGGGAGAGTACCGACGGGGAAGCAGGTATAATGATGAGTAAGGGACTGTGTATAAATTACACAAAAATTTGATAAAAATATGCCAAGAAGAGAAAAAGTATACTGTAAATTTTCAAAGGGTCAGTTCAAAAATAGTCACTTGAGCTGGTGTAAGTTTGACTAAGTCAGTAAGCAAGCTGGATAATATAGAAGGCTCATGATGAGATTTTGAGTTCTAGCCAGCCTTCCATACAATATGTAATTAACATAGTGTCATTTTTACTTTTCAGGCCAAATTAGTTATCAAATACTACATCAAAATTATTTCCTTCTTATTTCTTTTTTATGTATATGAGTGTTTTGCCTGCATGTATTTAAGTGTGAACAATGTCCGCAGGACTGGGATATGTGATACTCCTTAGCCACCACATGGGTCCTGGGAATCAAATCTCAGTTCCCTGTAAGAGCAGCAAGTACTCCTACCTACTGAGTCATCTCTCCAGCATATCAAACTGTCTTGCTCATATCAATCTTACTGTACATTGGCCTGGTTTTAGATAGGTTTTTGTCTAACAAGTACTTCTGGTGTGCATGGTTGACTGAACCTGTCCATTTTTTTTTTCTGGTTGATCTCAATTCTTAAGTCAAAGAGGGCTCTGTGACTAAACAGTATTGTAGATTACTGATTGTGTATTTGTCCTCAGTTCTGGTCAGTTTAATGTTTTCCCTGTTACTTATAATAGAGAATTTTGACATTCCTGAATTGAGTTGTTGAATAAATAGGTACAGTTTGGAAAATGTTATTAAAGACCATACTCAGTAAAAGAAATAACAAACTAATTATGTTTGCATCATAACAAAATTATGCCCCAGAGAATTTATATTACCTATTATAATATCTCCTTTTTCCTATTAAAAAGTCCAAAGTTATTTACATAATTTATGAGGATTATGTTTGTCTCCTAAGAAGTGAAATTTGTTTTATTAATTTCAAATATAAAATGGTGTGATGAAGAAAATGATATTTTAACTATATGACTTGTTATGTCGATTCAGAAATAAAGCATTTTACAAACCTTATTGTTTTCTAGATCAGTATATTTTTATAGCTTTTCTTCAGAAAGTAGCACCCCAAGAAATTTTCAGCAATTCAGTGCCACTTATAAGAGATACTTATTGCTGTTATGATACTTTGTAAATAGTAACTGGTGGACTTTTCTTGGGAGAGTGAAAATTATATTATCAAATTTATAATTATATATAATTTAATTGATATAATTATACATTTTATGTCATTTTTAGAACCATGACTTTTACAACCTCAGTAAGAAGTCCCTAAACTCTTTAGAATTGCCCACAAGATTATCATTTATTTTATTTTCATTAATTATTATGTTCATTTTAAAGCAGACCTGTCTCTAAGGTTTGCTGTCTTGTTCTTTTGGACACATGTCGTAGATCTGTGCAGGAATGTCTTACACACTGCACATTTTTAGTAGGTTAGGCTCATGTACTATTAAGCATCTGTTCTCAGCTTGTATGATCCTAATGAACAAGCTCAGCTGCACTGTCAGCACAGATTTGACACCAATGGTGTATTCTTAGGTTAGGGACACAGTACCATTATAATGTCACCCCTGGAGGGAAGTCACATAATTTAATGTTACAGTCATTTAAAGGATACAATGCATTTTCTTGGACTTTAAGTTCATACAAACTCAGTCCCTGGCTGCCTTAGGCATCAAAATAAAATAATATTTTCAGTAATATAGACATATTTCTCCTGAACTCTGTCCTAAATCTTTCTCATCCCACAGCTTTGTTTCTCTCATGTCTTCTTCTGTTCCCCTTATAGATATGTGCTGATAAATCAACATTTTTTAACTTTATATTGCTTTGTGTGACTATAAAAAGTTAATAACAGATTTATATTTTTATTAGCATTTATGCTGCAAATGCAAAAGGCATCTTAAATTCTAATTTAATGCACCTTTAAAGTCCTTTTTATTAGGCTGTTAATTCCCAGCTGTACTGTTTTACTGGAGTGGGCATTGCATTTGTGGCATAGTGAAAACACTGGAGTTTATCTCCAACTGTAAGGAGAAAATGTCTCTGGTAGTTAGATAAACTATACACTCAACACTCTTGAAAATCTACCATAAACATTATTGCTCCATTGAAACTGTAATTGCAGTGACATATCATCTAATACTAAAAATGAAAAAGCACTCATCTCCATCTGTCTCTATATGTATCCTTCGGGAGGTGATTTCATTGGTAGGTGTAAGAAAGACATTGATTATTGATAGTAATTATTAAATTGCATGTTAAATATCATATTTTGTTATATAGACTCTGTTGTGCTTATATCTAGAAACCTCAATTCTTATGTGAAAAGTAATTACTTTCAAAGAACTGGTGCCATGAGAGGTATGAGTCTTCATACCTCTCATAATTTTCACATAAGAAAACTTTTACTTTGGTATTATTATATTAAAATAGGAAATATGATTTTTTTTTAAATTTCATAGCAAACTTTTTTAGCATTTCTTTTATCAGAGCTATTTTCTGCCTTCTATTTGTATTCTGTGTGTGACCCAGCAGGTGTCTAACTAGAGAAAATTGGGGAAACAAATAGTATGCCTCTAATTAAATAACCAACATCTCCCCCACTATTTTTATGTTCTTTTGTTGTTGTTGTTGTTCCAAAGGAGGAGCAGATGCCATCACTTGAACCTACAGAGTAACAACCTTCCTTTTAAATGTCTTCTGCAGTGGGCAAGTAGGGGCAATCCTGTTCAACTGTTACAGTGCATTCACATAATGGACACGATGGCAAGTTTGTTAGGAGAGAGTTAGAGCACCCTGGAGGTATAAGAATAAGCCATCTTTGTTACCCCACCAGTCCAGCCATACGCAAACCCCAGAGGGAAAAAAATGTGGATATTGCTTATTTTGTGCATAGCAGGAACTGGCAGCGAAGATGCACAGTGAAATAGATTTCCCACTCCCTTGCCGTTAATTGTAATTTTCCAAGGTTTCCTCTGTGACAGAGTTTACAAAAGAGAGCTTTAATAAAAACTATCATTAGCTTCATGGATCAATATGGTTTAGGGAATACAAAACAACTGGAGTTGTTTAAAAATAGGAAGTATCAGAGGATGTCTTCCTCCTCCCTGTGGATAGCAAATCATGCTATCGATCGGTGCGCAGAATAACTGTGTAAAATTTTCAGATATCAGTTGGACTCACTGAGAGTACAATGAAGCCACTCTGTTAGTGGGTATAGCATAGGGCTGCTGAGAGACCTCCTGAGCATCCCCGTGTGAATCCTTCAAAGAGATGGCCTCAGTCCATGATAAGACTATGAAAGATAAAAAAGGCTTAAGATCAAAGACACTGTTATTGTACAATGCTATTTTCCTTTTTTTTCTATATTTCTCACAATTTGACCAATTTTTGTAATGCAATATTCTGAAAAAAGTAAAATGATCACACATACATATACATATACATATACATATATCAATAGACTGCTATCCCCAGTAAATTTCTGTTCCTTGGAAGATTCAAGTCTGTCCTCTTTAGAAAAACAGAATAGGGAAGAAACTAGAATTAGAACAAGAATAACATGAAAAGGAATAGATTTACTAAATAAAATATTGCAAAATTTGTTGTTACTCAGATATTTTTTAGCTCAAGTCATGATTCCTTTGCATTACATAAAGACGAGGATTTCTTATGCTACTCAATTTCAAGATGCAGGCCCACAAAGCTTCAGCATCCTTGGGGAATCATTATAAATGCACTTTTTTGAATAGCCTACAGAATCAGAAAATGAGGGCAAGACCGAAACATCTAGACAAGTCATTTAAATGATCCTAACATTAATTTTTAAGAAATATTTCTTTATATCTTTACTTTATGGAATCACATGTACTATTGAAATGGTAGACATTTGTAAGATACTTTGCATTTATACAAACATATATTTTAAATTTTGAAAAAAGTTCTTCATTCCACAATGAGCAGTAAAATGGTGGTTATAAAAATCCTAAGTAGGATTATTATATGCTATTGAATATATACACAATTTAAAAATGCAATTATGAAAATTATTTTAGAAAAAAGCAAAAACCTACTTGGTTTCTGAATTTCTCAAATAAAAAGTTCCAAAATTAATTGACCTACTTTAATTATGTACATTTCCTTTGTTAAAGATAAAGGTTCTCATTATTAGTGTATGTAACTGATGCACTGCTTTAATCTCAGGTCCAGGCCTCTGAATTTCAGTTGAATGATATTAACTTAAAAGGCAACATCATTCACTATAAATGACTGATGGTCAACTAAATCATCTTCAGAATCAAACATACTTAGACACACTTAGTGTGAGACTTAAGTATCAGAGTTTACAAACTATCCAATTAATTTAGGGTTGCCCTAAGTGATAATTCTGACTCAGCATAAAATAATCCATATTTTAAAATAGAAATTTTCCTCTAGAATGTAGCAGTTTGCAGTGGCAAAAAAGTACAAGAGGACTCAGTAAGTCTTCATTTACTTTTTGAAAAAATATTCCAATATAATGAATGACATCATGTCTAAAATTTTTTGACTACAGATAAGATGACCAGGTAATTGATTTATAAATTGTAATCATTGTTAGGATGATTTAAGCTATTTTTAAGCTATTCACAGATATAGTATGACAGAGACTGCACTTGACCTAATTATTTAAGGATTCTTGTAAGTAAAAATAAATCTATTTAATTTTTTGGTAATAAGGTCTTGGCCCCTCAAGTGCTGGAGTTTCATGGTAACAGAGGGGGAGAGAGAGACCCAATTGAAGGAGAGAGGGAGGGAAGGAATAAATGGCATGTGGAGTGGAAGGACAAGGGGAGAAGCTAACATAGTTGTGAGAAATGACAGAAGATAGGATTTGCAGGAATGTGATATTTGTGGTCTGTGATCTGTGACTTACATGATTTAAATAAAGAATGATTGCAGTTCCTTCCAGCAAGATATGACATTCTAGACCTCCAGGGTGAGGGGGTTTTGGTAATTCAGACTGAATCTTGGTAGTGTCTGTGAAATATTGCAAAGATATATCACCAAAGATTATTGTAAGATAGAAATTAGATGTCTTTATTTCTCAAGGTTGTTAACTGGCAGTGGACTAAAATTAGACTTTAATGAGAGGGAACATATTGCTGTATATCAGAACATTAGTAGATCTCTGTCACATTATTTATATTTCATAGTGTCACTTCTAATATTTCACCTTGAAGATCACTCAATTCATCTGAGAATAATTTGTGTCTCCTTTTGTGTCATTATGTGCTCTCCTTTGTAACAGTGGTCATCACTGGGGGAGGGAGGGAACTTACAGCATCATCTCAAGTTGGAGTCACTTAAATGTTTTTCTTTTTTTCTTCTAGTGCTATATGACAGTAATTGTGCAAAATAGTAAAAGACTGAATTTTTTGTTTTAAATGCTGTTTTTATTTTAACAGATTTAAGACATACTCTGGTTTTTAAGTCAACTTTGATATTTTTAAAGAGTGACTCCATACTTTTAGCTTTATTGACAATTTACGATATGGAGAACAGCATGCTTTCTGTTTGAAATCTTTAAATGGAGAATCACTCTTTCATAAGCTGGCAACTCTATTAATAATAAAACATTTTAGGGCAGTCTCCATATTAATAATAATCACTGTGTGTTGATTTAAAAAAGATCAAAACGTATCTCACCTTGGAGATCATTTTAAACTTTTGTTAGCTGATTATAATCAGATTTTTAATTCTTTGAGAATCAATATACTTTGCCTAGTGAACTACAAAAAGGAAATATTTAAAGCCTTTGGTAACACAAAGGCATAAAACATTCTTTTACTCCATTATGGGAATGTTGAGTAAAATTTGGTTAAATTTGATCAGGAACAATTTAGTTTTAGTAAGAATCTGAGTTATCACTTCCTCCTTTATACACACACCCTACTAAGTGCTTTAACTGTGTTTATCAGTAAGAAAATCCAGAAATAAGCCACATTTAATGAAGATTCACCCAGTTAGATTCATTTAAATATGGGGTGTTTTAATGACTGGATTGGTTACCTGAAGCTTGACTAGTTAAGTCAGGAACAGTTTAACTAGTCTGTAGGTGTATACTTCATTAGTGTAGATGGCCAGGAACTGGAATTACTTGACAAAGATAGTACAGGAGTCATTAGCCATATACTTGAGAGGATCTTAGTGAAGCTTGCCAGAAGCAAGAATGGACTAACTGACATCTGGAGGCACTTACCAGCCCTTTGCTTCTCCTTTAATCTAACTGTAACATTTAAGTCTATGTGTAAAACAAACCTGTTTTATTTCAGAATGCCATGGGTTTTGTTAGGTGTTAGACAATATAAAGGAATGTATTTCTTGTAAGCAAACACCTGAATCAACACCAAAATCCCTCTTTTGATCAGGCACAAATTACTTTAAGTTGTAGGATAATTAACTTTGCTGTTTAAACATTCATTGGACAACTAAAAAAATTTTAATGTGTAATTTTAATATGCATTTTTATAACAATAAAACACATTTATAAATATTGAAATATGTAGTTTATATGCATGATGAGCAATAAAACTTTTCCAAAATTTATTTATAGTTTGCAAATTAAATGTTCTCCCAGTCTCCCAGAGCTGATATCTAGCTAATTTGTGTGTCTTGGTAGCCAAATTCCTCCAAAATTTCTCCTTTGCATGGTTTTCCTACGTCCCTCTAAGCACCCAATATCCCCAGATGAGTACCATTTTCCAAGTGATATATCTACTGAGGGGCCAGTTCAAGGTCTCCTTTTTCCTAAATAGTCTGCTTTGTGGGCCATAAGCTCTAAGTTACTCTGAACTGACCATCACTCTAAGAAAACCTGTGGTCTTTACAGTACTAAAAAGCATCTGTGAGTAATATTATTTTTTAAAATTTTAAGTGGTTCTGAAATATCCAGAAAATTGAGACCCTCAATTAAAATTTGGTCTTCAAGTGATTTTATAAAAATGAGTGCATTTATTTTGGTCTTTATGAGTCACGATCTCCCCCTAACCCCAGCTAACCTAGAACTCACTATGTAGACCAGGTTGGCCTAAATATCACAGATCTACCTGCCTCTGCCTCCTGAGTGCTGGGATTAAAGGTGTGTGCTACCATTCCTGGCTTGAGAGGCATATATCAAGACCAAGTAGCTTTGATGTAATGGGTTTATATGTTTGTGAGTAGGTTTATTGTGTGGTTCCTGAATGAGACTTACTGTGTAACAAACTGAGACACACTTCTTCATACTAATGTTGACATGTTGTCTGATTGGTAAAACCAAGTAACAGGGATCTATAATAAAAATAAATTCTTATGAAATTAATTTGACCTCTATTAAAGAAAGTTAAGTGAACGGACTCTTGGGTCTAGTACTGAATAAAGACAGAAGGAGCTTGAAGGCATTTGCAAAATGTTCTGGATACTAAATAATCAAGGTAATTTGTTAAGGCCACACATTTTACTATTACAGCCGGTCATATCTAGGTGATTTCTTCACTGTAGAAAGAGTGCATGATTGCCAAAACGACAAGACACCTTTTTTCCTTCAACACAATTAACCCAGGAGGAAATGTGTATTTCCTGGAGGATCCAGTCTATACTAGGCAGATATGTTTATTCTACTGGAACTCAAAATTTGTAACTTATATAGCAATCAAGATGCAAGCAATTCACAACCTTATATGAATTAAGTATTAAAGTATGTGGCATAGCTCTGTATGTTTAGAATGGGTGGAGCAAAGGGGGCAATTAATAATAGTTACAACAGCCAAGAAGTTAGACTCTTCCGTAGGCATTAAAAACTGATGCAATTAAGAATTGGTAGAGAAAAGAGGACCAGCTCCTTGCAGAAATGGATCATGATATAAGCAAGTTTACAAAAGGAAAATTAGCCCCAGGTCAAGCAGAGAACATCAAGAACTGTGGCCTTTAATTCGGTCTATTTCTTGCCCTGTGACGCATAAAATGTTTTATTTCATTTTCAAATGTTCAGTCCACTAATGACCTAAGGCAGGAGAAAAAACAGTTATCAGAATTGCTAGTGATGTGTATAGTCAGTTCATAAATATGATTTAATGATTCTGAAAACAGACTGAGTGGGAACAGTATGAACCAAAGGCGGTAATAAGGCAGGTTTCAAAAGTGTCAGGTTCTTAAATCATAAATTCAGAATAAAAAAGGATAAACCTTTTCATGGTTAATCTATAAAAATATCTTTGGAAAACAGAAGAGTGTCTTATTATTTGATTGTTCTTAACCAGCAATAGTAAAATTATGTATAAATAAATTTCATGTTCACTTGGATTTGAGAATTTTCCTGTTGAAAGAAATACTAATTTCTTTGTCCTGAAAGAAAAATGTCCTTTCAATTGAGCACAATAGAATTTAAATATATTCCATAATCTACTTCTGTCAATTAAAAAATGTAGTGGAAAATCTTCTCTATAATAGTTCACTTCAACATATTTGAATGTAAGGTACAAAGCTATATAAAACTGATGATAGTGATTCAATTCCTTTCAAAGCACAAGATACATCTTTGAAGTATAAAGTTCTGACTCTATAAAGTAATTTGTTTAGTAACATCTAATTTAGTTAAATCTCATCTTTGATTTTTTTATCTAAACCATTTAAAAATATTTTATTTGAATCATAGTGTTTCATACAGAACATCTAAATCAATACTAATTATCTTTATATCCCTTTCTCCACTAGCACTCCCCCATAACCCTCCAACTGGAACACATACATTATTTCATCTGTGTAAAGGTCTATTGTGTCAAATTAGTGTCCCCAAGTGACCTCAGTACAGGTTCATCTACTGAGGTCTAGTCAGTCTATCCAGAGTCAGTCCCTTTAGGAAGATTAGCCCATCCTCACCCAACAATAACCAGTTGCCAATGTTTCTTAAGCAAAGATTGGGGTCTGCTACCCATTTCCCCAGTTCCATAATGGACTTTTGTCTCCTTGAGTTTGCATGGATCTTGAGCATGCCGAAATGATTGCTGTAGATTCATATGAGCAAGGTCCCAGGAGCTTGCTTCCATATGGTCACCTGTCTCCTCACTGGCTCTCACAATCTTTTTGCCGCCTCTTCTGCAAGTGTGTGTGAGCCCTGGGTGAGTGAGACTTAGTATAAATGTCTTGTCCAGGAGTATTGCTCTTCTTTAGAAACTGAATAACCATATTGCTACCTGCCATTTAAAAGAAAACCCCACAGGACTGAATCCAACATTTTAATACTGCAGCATTAACATTAAAATGCAAAATTTTGTAACAAACTGGTCTGTCAAGACAATAATATTGAAGTCCAATTCTGTGGTTTTCTTAGTATGACCTCAGTTCTTTTTGCTATGGCAAAACTTTAGAATTACTTTGCTACTTTCTATATTTTAACATTTTTAAGTCATATATTAGACATATGCACTGAGTATAAAATAACCTGTATCAAGCCTAAAATTATATTTTTGAAAACATATATCTAATCATTTATTTGACAGTTGTAGCAGAATTTAAAATGAAACTGATATTATTTTCTTCATTATATTTATTCATACCATTTTTAAAACAAATAATCAAGTGTCATGTTCAATGATTCACATGATTACCAAAATATTAACAAAAATATCTCGACATGAAAAAAAAAACTGGGTAAACCCAGTCATTTTACAGGTTAACAAGCAACAAAAATGACAGAACTTTCTTCTGGGCAAAGAACATGAATAGACCATTCAACTCAGAAACACAAATGACCATGACATTTGGGGGATAGTGTTCCTCTGATGCTGTCAGTCACACAAGATGAAGTGAAGCAAACATAATTTAGTCCTGAACTTATTTCAAAGGTGTAAATACTCTCACCAAGTTCCATCCTGGGCTACTGCTTCAGATCACTGAAGGCGGATTAGGAAACAGATACTAAAATCCTGTGGTCGGTTATTCTAAGAAACCTTTGAAATAAAATAAGTCCAACCTTTCTAATTAAAAAATGCAAATTTAAAAAGAGTTCAAGGTAGTATTTTTATCTACAAATCTGACAGAAGAATATGTGGATCCGTTGATTTGACATTTACTTTCTCAAGAAGTTTATTCCTCTTGTCCAAAAGTAATTGAACAAGTTAAAAAATAATCTATATACTGTGCCCCTTATAATTTTATTTATCATAGAATAAAATTGAAAATAAACAAATTGTTTATAAATAGGTTGGCTTAAAAATCTAGAATTGTAGTTAAGGCATTGGGTTCCAATGGGCCACCATTTGGGTTCACATATCAAGGTCATCCTTGGCAATGACTGTTTTGGGGCAAGTTATTTAACCTCTCTATGTTTATAATGGTATAAACTTCATAGAGTCATTGCTTAGACTCCATGATTTGAGTGCTGTTAAGAATTTAGAATGTCACACACAATAGTGAGAACTTAGCGAGGTTTATCTACTATTACTACTATAATGTTATAACTACTGATTTAATGAGTAGGATTGCTACTAAATATAATTTCCTGTGTGACTCCATAATTATGATCTAGATACCAAAATGTTGTAAGGATACCACCTAAATAATGTTTAATCTTAATCTTGGATTATTTTTCATGCATTATTGGTTGTCTTGTAAGATATTTATTTACCATATAACACATGGCTAAAAGATGTGTTAACTTCAGTTTTCTTATGAGAGTTAATGCCCCTGTGTTAGTAGAAGAACATAATTAGAAGAAAAGAGCTGATTAGATTCTGCCTTACCCTTAGGAGTTTGATGAATCAGGAATGTTGATTCTAGTTGGAAATTGAGTCCTTTGCTTGTATAGGTCTTTTCATAAAACTCTTTTCTAATTTGTTAAATAATTAAATGAGTATAGCAGGTATGTGTTTTGACTTTTATTAATTGTGACTTGTTTTCTTTTTTGCATAATTGTCAGTCATGAAACATTACTGCCACATATTGGAGCAAAAGCAGAGGCCTCCTGATAAACCAACACAAGGCTGTGTAGTAGAAATTGAAACTCTGGGGGACAACATATGCATATTATTAGGAGTATAGTACATGTTATTATTCAGGGTTAATACATTTTAATAGTCAAATTGTGTATATGTTTCTGTGGATAATGGATTGAGATTTGCATTTTAAACAAGAGTAAATATTATTTCATTTTGTATGTAACTTGCTAAACTTTTAGAAGAGTATGTAGATATATGCAAACAAATAAATCTTATATATATATATATATATATATATATATATATATCATATTGAGATCAGCAGTCAGGCAGAAAAAAATATTGTGACAGTTATCTAATACGAATGTTGATAAATATTGTTAAAGGTGTAGTCATATTAAATCAAGATTTATACTTTTCTGTAAATCACAGAAGATTATAGAACACCTATGCAGACACATGTTCACTTGTGGGCAAGAAAAGAAAATCCCTGTTTCAGTTCTTGCCCTAATAGCTGCCTGACCTGGGCAAGTTATTACATTTTCCATCTCAATATTAATCATCTGTAGAACTGAAATGTCCTGGCATGATCAATTGTTTTCATAATTAGACAATTTGTTACTTCTAAGTTTTCTAAAGCAGAGTCTAGATGATACAATAGAATTTTCAATAAATAATAAGATTTAACAGGAGGACACTATTATGTGGCAAGGCAGAAGACACAATTATTTTGCTGATCATAAAATGTCAATCAATAAGTATTCACTGTGTACTCCCAGAAGTTTGGTCTAAAAATCTTAGAAACATATGCAGTTTAATTTGGAAACCAGGTAGAAGATGATATTGTCATAAATATATATTTCTAAGTTAATAATGTACTATAAAGAAATTAAAAAGCTGAGAAATTATTTTTTACATATAGTGACAAATTACTCAAACAAAGAATCTTAAAGGGGAAAATTATTTGGGCACAAGATTTCAGAAATTTCTGTCCACCATGACAAGGGGAACATGGCAAAATGGCACAGCAGAGTGACACAGATCATAGTAGATAAGAAGCAGGAGAGAGAATGCCTGGGCTAGCAAGCTGTCCCTTTTCTCACCTTTGATTTCGCATGGACACCTGGCTCATGAGATGATATCACTCACATTCTATTAATCTTATCTGGAAATGCCTCACAGACTTACCTAGGCATGTCTCGTACTAATCTAGACTCTTTACAATCCAATCAAATTGAGAATCAGTATTGACTAATAAGGTTACTCTGAGTAAGAATAAGAATTGGTGATGTTAAAGAGAATCTTTAGAAGATAGGAATCCATCCCGTATTACTAAATGAACGTTGGGACTCAAATTATGGCTGGGTGTATAAATTGCTTGATCAGAGTTTGGATCCCTAGCATGTAAATACCAACTAATCTTGGTGGCTGCCCTGTGACCTCATTGCTCTAGAGGAAACGAGGGGATCCCTGGAATACACTGGCTCTCTAGATTGGTTGAATCAGTGAGTTCTGGGTTCAAGTGAGAGAGCCTGCCTCAATATTTGAAAGGCAGAGAGCAACCGAGGAGGAAGTCACTCAAGAGGCCGTCCTCGACAGCTACACATGGACACACACAAATGCATGCACACTGGCACGCTTGTGCTTATATGCTAACTTAGATGCTAGCACACATGCCTGACACATGTGCACTTATATGAAACTCACCACATTTGTAAGTGTGGGCAAAGAGAGATGAATGTCCGATTGCAAATCTCATACTCAGCATAAAATTCTGATTAATAATGTCTCATAATAAGAAATTTTTGATGGAATGTTATGATTATAAACCTGTTAAAGGGATGAAATAGCATTGGTTTACTGCAGTGCTAGAGAGGGATAAGGGTTCAGTGTGCGTGTCCTACAGAAGCCTTCATCCTGTGTGGACTTCTTTCTGATACCACATACTTACCATGATTATAATTTTGTGGCCTTGAGATGGTCCAGATGTTCAGCTCAACAGCCATATGTCCAAGGAAAATGATACTTCCCTGGAATTGACAGTATATCACATGTATTCAGTGAAGTTTATCTTCACAGTTGAGCAACAATAAATAAAACAGCAGTGTAGCTCCTGTGAGAATATACTATACGCTTCAATTATTGATCCATTATATCAGTGGCAGATGTTACAATTTGGTAGCTAACAGGAAATTTCTGATCAGCAAAACCAATTTCATTTTGGCATGGACCAGCAATTTTCACCAAGTTTCTCTTTCAAAGAGAACAGCATGACTGTCAAGAACCACTTTTGAGATTTTTATTTTTTAAAGAATATAGTACTTTTTTTCTTCCAAAGGACTAGTTTTCTAGGTGTCATATACTAATATTAATTCCTTACTATCAGTTATTTACTTGTAGTTATGCCATTTAACAATATAGAAGGGTTTCATAGAGAGGGTTCTCTAGATCATAGAAAGGAATTTGAGAAATGTATGGAGAATTGGGGGATTATTCATAGTAATACAACTATATTAACGTAATGAAATATTTCATCATAATGTTTGCTTACAATTGGTGGATTTCCCACAGAGAAGATCTCTAGCTCAAATATCTATCATCTTTGATTTATGACAAACTGTTTTAAATTCATGTTTGCATTCATATTAGCACTTGCAAACATCAGTTCACAAATTAACATACGTCATCATTCACATTTAAGGAAATTAATCTAGGTACAAATACAGCCTGGGGCCGGCAACTGGATCTCAAATACCCCATCCCATTAGACCGTGGTACTCTTTTCTACTTTCACATCAGTAAAGTACAAGGTTACTTCTTTTGCCTGAATTTATCTACCCTGTCATTTTATGCTGTCCTCTAAAAGTTCTTTTGGTTAAGGTCTTTAGCCTCAAAAGAGTAGCTTGTGTTCTGATGGTTTTGAACACTCCAACCCATGTGAGTTTCCTCATACTTTTTTTTTTTTAACTTTTGTACCCAGGGAGTTATTACAGTTGGATGGGCTACATACTGCAACCCCCTCGCCATAGCTTCAGTCTTCATAGTGTCACTTATCCATGGTCAACCAAGATCTAAAAGGATTCAAGTACAAAACTTCCTCCAACCACATACATCATCCAAGAGTGGAGTGGGAAGTTTTTGAAGCTCTTTTTGTGTTATAAGCTGTGGTTCCAACTCTCTACAGTTGTACTTGTCGAAAGGCAGCAAAGCACTCCCTACTTTGGGCAGACCCCTCCTTGGTGAAACCCAAACTCTGTCCTTCTGTTCCATTTTCTAAAGTTTCATTTCTTTACTACTGAAGCTACTGTTTTTCTTTTCTCACCCATTCATGGAATTCCTTCTTTCTAGTTACCCTGAACTTATTCCCCAGAGAGTCTAGCAGTAGGTATGGATTCCATCTGCTGCCTTCTCTCTTTCATAGTCCTTGTTGATTGTTTTTTTTTAATTAAGATAATTTGGCCACTTAGAGCACAAAATAAATACATTATGGTGTTGTTTGGGGAATGGGTATTTTAATATTTTATTGTATATAAAATGCATTTATATTTATAAATATATAAATAATTTTAAAAGAAAATATTCATCTTATAGGATGAGTGATAACCATGTAGAGTTAGATACTAATGTAAAGTGAAAGTATTTAACATAATTTAAAGATTGACCAAACAATCTTTAGGTCACCTAGAAGCCTGAAGGGAAAAGTGCTTGCCACCATGCTTCAGTTTGAACCCTGGAATCCCCATAGTGGAAGGAAAGAAGACATTCTATAAACTGTTGTTTTACTTCTCCATGTGCTTCATGACATATGTACCCACACACAGGTATACACACATCAACTACAGGCAATAAAACAAACAAACAAACAAACAAACAAAAAAACCTAAAGTATTGGGAAAGTCACCGAAATTAGTTAAACAGAAACAAAACAACATATGAATATCCTTAATTTTGTTTTCTTTTTTTCTCCTGAGAATAGGATGTCTAATTCCTTTGTATTTTGCCTGTCCTAACTGATAAGCCTTATGATCAAAGTTACATTCAGCAGAGTATTTGGAAAAGACTCACAGGACTGTAGGAAGCAAAACAGTACCTAGGCAAAGATGAACTGGGTCAAGAAAAAGGGACCGCAAAGCTGACCTT
Organism: Eospalax fontanierii; assembly: GCA_035773235.1. Taxonomy (NCBI): domain Eukaryota; kingdom Metazoa; phylum Chordata; class Mammalia; order Rodentia; family Spalacidae; genus Eospalax; species Eospalax fontanierii. The sequence goes on from CM069530.1 coordinate 26,760,817, forward strand.
TGACCCTAATTTAAGCATGTATGAAAAACACCATGCATCCTCAAAGAATCACTTATATGTAAGAGTTTCCTAAACATTGTAAAGGTTTTCAGAGAGCCATGTTTTTTTATTTCTTAGCACAAAATAGGTACAAGTCAATATTGGATGATTAATTCTCTTTCATATAATGTTGGTCCTTGGAAGTCTGACCCTTTTCTGAAATGTTATTTTCTATTTACTTTAACTTCCTGTGCCAGTCATACTTACATTTGTTGGCATGAGGAAATGAAGAAAAGCCTTCAAAATTTCATCCTATAGGCGCATTATAGAAACTGGCAACTGCAGACAATTAAAAAAAGAACATCTGCCTGACTTAACAGAAGACATGGAGAAAAATATATTAAATGTGAACAGTAATGGACATTCACAAATTTCAGACTTTGTAATAGTAAAATCATATCGGTCATTTTTCTCCTTTCCCCTGAAATATTTCTCCTGAGTGTTCTTGACATACGTCTCCCACTAATTTCCAGCTGTACCTGCGGTTTTCTATCAGTTCAGCTACAGCAGGGATCTGTCTAGAAGCAGACCTTTCCTGAGACAGACAGTTAATGGGAACAGTAGCAGCCCTGAGGTGTGTTTATACAGCCAGACTCACTTCCTCTACTTCTGTGATACATGAACTACTTCAGAAGTTTCCCAGCTGTTTCAGAGGATAAATCATGACAATGGGAGCTCATATTTAACCTTCACTGTACTGGCTCTGTACTTTGCAGTCTTTTTCTTTTATCTCCTTGGCTACTGGAAAGAGATTTCAAACAGGTTTGTCCATGTGCAAACAGCATTGTTCTCTCCATCTTCCCCGGCTCAGTTCCTTTCATCCAGCTGGGGAAACTCCGAATCTATTATGGTTTTCCTTTGTGTCAGCTAAAATAAAACCAAGACTCTACCAGAGATCAAGTGGTTTATAGATTTACTTCCTAAGAATAGAGCATGACTCTGTGTGTGAGTGTGTTCTACACAAAGGGTATATACATGGGATCCCTTGCTACTTAAGGTGGTTTCTAATACATTAGGCTGCTGTAACTAAAACCAGAATGTTTCTTGGTAGTAACTAATTTCCCCATCCCTCCTTCTTTGGCCTGGCTCACTGGGTCCCTTCACTTTGACCTTCATTCTGTTTTACATTCATACTACAAGACCTTCATTCTTGCTGTTCTAGCATCAAGGCTAGTGCACTGGGGCCTCTTCCAGAGTTAGTGTTTAGATTAGCTTCCAGTATGCTTTGCTGCTTTCTTCTTTGTGTTGTGGTGATCAGCTCTACTTTGTAACTTTGTTTAGTTCCTTTATTAGTTAGAATATCATTTTTCACAAATAGAGGGACTTGTTTTGTTCTTAGTTGTTTTGCTATCATATAAAAGCATGTCTTCTGAATTAAGAGCTCTAATAAGTAATTTTATAAGGAAATGAATATGAATTATTCATATGTACACTCACATAGAGGTAAGGCAAATTATTAAAAATATTTTTTCACAAACAGGACCATATTATCCATATAATTCCATATCTGTCTTTATCATACATACATTTTGACTCACTTTGCATACTGGAAATTGCAGATATACTTTAAAAATATCTGAATAATATGTGTTGTATAAACAAGGATCCCATTCTTTTTAGTAAATATGTCTTAATCAAAGTAAATATTTTTTGTATATGTTTCTTTATATAGTTAACCCCAAGAATTCTGTAGAATAGTTCCAAAACTTAGAAATATGTGTTAAAAGTACTTGACCTAGTGTGTATTATGTTGTAAGGTGTTATAAAGGAGAAGAGTCAACAATATTACACAACTGTGAACACAGCCAAAATGCCACATGATATGCAAAATACGCCTAGTGGTAACATGATTTTACCAATCAATGTGGGTGACCAACTACTCTCATTAGATTAATGGCCTGCTCTACAAGAAGTAATTTATACACTGTATTGTAAACTTGATCAGAAAAACTCAGTCTGGGAGGTCATAGATCTTAGGGGGTGAGATTTTTACTATTGTTTTGCTAGTTCAACATGACATCAGATTGTCTTGTAAATACTTTTATTTATACCCATAGACATTTGCTACTCTCACCCTTAATCAGAGAAAACAGCAGAGAGTGCAGAGATTCATAACTATTTACTGTGCTGAGAATAAGTGAATGGAGCGCTCAACCCTAAACAAGATAGCTAGAACCACCCTCTTGCTCTCTAAGGCTCAAGGAACATCTCAGAAGAAGGAACAGAGGGAACAAGAGCCAGGTGGTAGGAAGAAGGCTATGAAAAACCTGTTTGTACTAGTGAGTTTACTAGGCTTGAATGTAAATTCCAAACCCATGGTTGTGCGAAGGCCCTGGCTAAACTCAGTGAATCACAAAATGAGAGAAAAAAAGAACATAGGAAAGAGACCTGGTATGAGGGGTAGCTTATGGAGGGAATGCGAGAGATAAGAGAGGATAAAAGAATATCCAGAATGCAGGCATGAAACTGTCAAAGAATAAATGTTATTGATAAAGTTTTTTTTTTTAATTTGTGGTCTTACAAATACTACCAAATTTCCGCTCTAATCAGAGCCAAAAATACACATAATTTTGAACTCAATGTCTGTGTTTCTCTTGTCATATATCCACCATCACAGTAATGTCAAGGTTTAATCTTTAAAAATTTAATAGGAAAAATTATATCTTTCATATAATTATTTTTAAATCATGACTGTAGTTGAAATGTATAAATATTATTGCATCTGTCTCACATGACAGACTTACTCCAGCATCTTGGTTACATTCAGTAATTCCAGCCTCTCTGTATTTTTTTCAAAGACTCTTTCCCTTATCCATGACTTTATTTAATAGCACAGGTCATTCGATCACTTCCATGCTTTGCAGTTTTGTCCAATTGCAAAATTATTTCTTCATTTTCTATTTCTTTAAGAACCTAAGCATCCTTTCAGTACTGATTGACAGGTCCTGTGCTACTTCGACTGTTCTAGAATAAGCCATCTAGAGCTTATTTTTTTTCTGATTTCATTCTGTTGAATTTATTGTTCCTCCATGGGTACTTCTATCCTGATTTGCATACATACCTATATTTTCCTAGGAGATATTCAAGAATCTGGAATTATGAAACGTGTGTCTTTGCCTCCCACAGTTCTTAGCATGGTGCCTTCCATTAAAAACTGTCTGTTGAAAGATGAATGCATGCATGCATGTCTAACACTGCCCCATGTATAAATAAGCATCTTAGACTAAACAGAGATGCCATGCCAAAAGAACAATTCTAATGAAAACAAATTGGCATTCGCTTCCCTTAACATTCTGCATACAAAACTCATTTACATCGCTAAAGAGGAAGATTGTTGTGGTGCTTGTTTTTTCATTTACTTCTGGAAGAGTCAAACCTAAAATTATTCTAGTGCATTCCTCAGGATTTCAAGAATGCAGAAATGAAAGATTCATTCATAACAAAGTAAACAGACTAACTGGCTGCTGCTTAAGGAAAAGTAATTTTAGTGATTTGATTTCCACCAAGTGTTTCCAACAGTAGGGATTTAAAAGAAAACCGGAACCATCTTTTCAAAAGTGGATACACATGTGCAATACCAAAGGAATACTGAGTTATTATTGTATTTCTCTTGTTACTATAGTGAGCAGACCATATTTCTAACCACACAAGTTCTGAGATGTTCTCATAGTGACCTGCTATAATGACAAGAAGAAAGTCCTAGAGATTTTCCACACTGCTACGTTACCTCTTTTATAATATAGCTTCAAGATAATTTCAAGGAATTGTTCTACCTGTTATAGAAGATACCAAAGAGGAGGGACAGTGTTTATGATCTTTAAAAAATAAGTTACAGTTCAGAAACAAAAGAATATTTATGTTTGAAAGAGTTTGTTATAAAATAGTTTGTACTTTACAAATATAAAGAGGAATCCTCTGGAGATGGAGTTACAAGCAGTTTTAAGTTGCTGGACATGTAAGTGCTGGGAACTAAACTTGGGTCTTCTCCAACAGCAGTACATACTTTTACCCACTAAGCCATCCTTCCAGTTCTTACAAACATAATTTATTATTAAAGCATAAATTAACTACTTTGAAGAAAAATTGTCTTAAAGATATTGGAGATGGAGTTGTCTACATGTGTCAGCTGACTAGTGTTTAGCTCTATGAAACAGGGAGTCCGAATACAGAAGTATAAATACAAAACTGTGTTTTACCAATATGAAGTTAGAAAATGTAGAGTCTGGGGCTGGTATGGTTTATTCACTTTGGGAAATTTCCTTTTAATATTTCTGTTCATTGACTTTCCCCTGAATGGATGAATCAGACTTGTTGTGCACTCAGTGTAATGTCCATATTGATGGAGTGAAGATGCAGAGGGATGGAAGGATTTTATAGCTCTGCCAGCCAATTCTGTGACACTTTATCAGGAAAATGGAAGAGAAGGCAGCTCTCTCAGAAGCTATGAAACATCTTAATGGCCATAGGGGTGACACTGTCCTGTTTGTTGGAGCAGTCACTATTTGTCCATTGTGGCATAGAAAAAGGATTTACCCTTCCTGCAAACCATAGGGCTTTTTGTTACCTACAGGGCCAAGATGACGGTGAAGTGAGTTCTGCGTCTGAGGTCAAATTTGTAATGTTGCACAAAATTCAGTAGTAGAAAATAATAATCTGTTGCAAAATACTTCAAAGCAACCTTAATATTTTGTAAAAATCCATCATTGATATTAAAATTTTAAGCACGGAGAAGAAAACTCTTAACTAACATGATTCCTTGGACTTCTAGCCTCAGCTGGTCATCTGATCAACTAGTAATTCATTTTATTAGTGACAAAGTAGGGATACTGGATGAAGAAAGAAGAAATGACAGAGAGATGGATGAGTACATGAGGGATGTCAGCCATAATGCATTTGACTATCTATAGCTCCTGAACAATGGCCTTTTATTATGTTTTCTTCCCAGTTCTGGATCCATTGAAAATTTGAAAAGAAAAAAAAAATCCCTTCAGGCAGGTTTATCTTTTATTACAAATATTTCTTAATAGTATATTAATGAGTTCTTTAAACAATATATCGTTGACTACAATCAAAATAGATTTTGATTTTCATTAGATGATCAAGTTAAAATATTTTTTACCAAATAATAAGAAATCATATAGAAAAAAAAAAACTCCCTTAAGGAAATTACAAGAGATCCATAAGAGGTAGAAAATCATTTTACAATTTTCTAATTGTCCAAGTTGATATGAGAGATGATTATGCATATATCTAAAATGGAAAGATTAATCATCAAAGCTATGTATCACATGGATGGAAACTTAAAACCGGGGAAAAAATAGGAAACAAGACAAACCTTCATTTTAATTGTCCTTTTTGGGATGGAGTCTTACTATGTAGTACTGGCCGACCTGGAACTGGCTATGTAGACCAGGCTAACTTTGAACTTAAAGAGATGCATCTGCCTCTACTTCCTGAATTCTGAGACTAAAGGCATGTGCCACTCTGCCCCACCAAAACCCCTCTTTTTTTAAGAATTGGGGAAAAAAGATTAAAAGATACACTGACATATAGATAAATACAAATATCACCCCAATTTCTTTTGCATTTCATTGAGTTAAATTTCATTGTTCCTTACCTCAATTCCTTTTTTAATTTTATAAAAAAAATTCAATATAAGGAATCAAATACTTAATACAAATTATGTCTGCTAAATACAAAATATGTACATTAACATTTCTATGAGCTACATGAAAACCAAAAGTATAATTAAATATTTTCTGGTAGGAACAGTAATAATAATAGAAATAAATATTTGTATGTTACACTCTAATTCTATTCACATAAGATATGAAACTGATAGTTATTTATATTATCTTACTATAAATGATAGGTAAGGTAATGATTTTTGTGTGCATTTTAGACTTAATAATACATAATAATTCAGGCTAACCATATGCTAAATTTGCATATGGCTAGTGAATAATTGCAATGGCCAGGTCAGCTTTACATTTGTCTAAATTTTATTCCTGGAATATATCTAATATGAAGCTGTTTGATTTAATAATTCTTCACTCTGTGAAGCACAAAAAGATATCTTCCTAAAAATATGACATTACTATTGGGTTGGAGAGCTATAAGCTGTAAAAAAAAAAAAATTACCTGACTTGTGTTACCAGTTTCTGTGATAGAATTCCATGATGAAACAGGCATTGGGCTGAAGTGCTGTTTTCCTTCAACACCTCAAATTATATCAACTCATACCATTTGCTTAATACTCTTTATTACTTTGTGGTTTATCATCTGGATATTGAAGATTTTTCAAAATAAAACTCAGCCCTTCTTCTACATGTCACTACCATGGATGATATAAAGTTCAAGATTTTTCTATCAGTTTTATTAATGGAAAATGTATACAAAATGAGTTGTTTAGACTTTACACGAATATCCAGAGTTTTTTCTAATGCATACAGGTGTGTAATGCAAACCTATTTGAAGACGGCCTTTACTATCACCATAAAATTTCCTTATTCTAGTCCCCAGGAAATGCTATTCTGACTTCTTCCCAACACTGAATGATTTTGCTTGTTCTATAATTTCGTTAACACAAGTCATGTTCTACATATTTTATGTAAGCTTTCTGAGAATAATATTTAAAAATTTACCTATATTGGTGAATGTATATATAATATTCACTTTTTGTTCCTTTACAGTATTATATTGTAATTCATAATACAGTATAATTGCTCATTGATAGACACCTGGGCTAGTTTTTATTATATCTTGTACCTATCCATCTGTAATATTGATATTATATATTTGCATTTTATCTAGTATCTATTTTTGTATAACTTATCTATTCTGTACCTACTTTCTTTAGTAAAATTCCTATGCATAGGATCATTGAGTTAGGAAGTACCTATAGTCAGAAATGGTCACTCACATGTGTAATCCTACTACTTGGCAGGCTGATGTAGGCAGGACAATTGGCATTGCATAGGTCAGTCATGTCTATGTAGTGAAATTGAGACACAGAGTAAGATCCTCACTTGAACAAATATGATAACAACAGTAGATAACATGATGGAGTTTTTGCTTTTCCTTGACTTTCTTGAGTTGTTTCCCCAAAATAACTGAAGCGTGTTTCATTCCCACCATGTCTAAGATATTTCCTTGCCCTGTGTTTTAACATTTGGCATTACACATTGTGAAATGACAGTAAATGGGAACAAAGAATCATGAGGAATCTACAGTTTATGTATTACCTATTATGGGTGCTAAGGCTTAATTCATGGAATATTTTTATCACCCAATTTTGCTTCTTACCAATGCTAGCATGTAGTTTGGTTTTGTTCACAAAGTTTCTGTTAGTGAATTATTTATGGTCATGTAATTCAAAAGACTAGAGCACTAGGGTCAGATGGTTAATAAGAAGCACTTTCTTATCTTTTCATTCAAAATTTATTGAATATTTAATGTTCTTTCTTATCTAAAAAGCAGTTGATGAAACATGAGAAAATTAATTCTCTAAGAACTATAGATTTTTCGCCACCTGAAATCTTAGAAGCAGAAATATTCGCTTTAAGGCAGAAATTACTAATACAAAGAGGTTAGAGTTTAGGAAAAATTCTCTTATGTTGTTGTGTGTGAACAGACGTGAGCACATGCACATGTGGGTATATATGTCTGTGCATGTGTGCATGTGTGTGTGCTGTATATCTATCTTCATGCAAACCTGTGTGAAGGTTAGAGCACAACCTTGAGAGTCATTTCTCAGGAGCTGGCCAACTTGTTTTCTGAGACAGGGTCTTCCTAGCTTGGAACTCATGGAGTAGTCTAGGCTAGTTGACCAGTGAGTTCCAGAGATCCTTCTGTTCCTCCCCCGACCCCACCTCCAGTGCTGGGATTGTATATACATCCCCACACCTCACTCAGCTTTTCTATATGGATTCAGGGATCAACCTCAGATCCTCATGGTTGCAAAGCAAGTTTTTAGCTGACAGAACTAACTCCACAGCCCAATTTTCCCTTTTGGTCATATATATGAGAAAATACAAGCACTATGAATATAGAGGAATTATCCTGATAAAATCATTTTATCTGGTGGCTACTTTTATAAGAATAACTGAAAATTTAAGCATAGGGTAACGATTTCTAGTAGTTAATTATGATAGTGTTAAGACTACACATGGAAAAGTAATGTAAATGTAATGAGATAAGAAATTGTTACTTTATACTCAGTGAATATTAAATATAAAGATAAATGATGAAAACTATACAGCTATGTCTTGATCTAATCTTAATTGCATAGCAGATAAAGATTAAAGTGTTTTTGAGCTGTTGTTGAGATTTTCATACCCATTTTAAGCAGCTTTTTATCTTAAATGTTAAAACTCAAGGATTACAATCTTCTGGATATGACAAATCATGAATATTCATGGAATTTTAAGCATATCACTCTTCTTTTCCAAAATGCATATATTTCTTCTTTTAAATTTTATTTCACTCTGTTTCATTAGCATTTGCAGTGCCTCTCTTAATTATGTGTCATGACTTTCAGCTTATATTTTCAAACGTGCATGCACTGTAGTGCTGCTTACAAAATCAACAGTTTCACCTTCCCTAACTTTCTTTGCCTGGAGCTAAGTTCCTGCTAATGTCTTGTAAATGTCCAGGTATCAGCGAATACTAGGTCTTCATGAATTGAGAAGCCTTAAGGCTCCATAGCAAGAAGATGGGGAACTTACTAGGCTCCATGATCAGTGGAACATCAGTTCTTTGAACTAAGCGGAGCAATTAGGTCTAGATTTACACTTCCAGTGGAACACAAAACCGAGCACTGCATATGTATAACCCTCAGGAGGAAACTGAGGACAACCAAAATGTAGCCATTGTGTAACTACATCCTAAGAATGTGGCTGTAGTTACCAAAGGAAATAGAGAAAAGTTGTTTTTAGTTTGATTACATTCATTCATGCATTTTAAGACTTTTGTTAATATACTTTTTTCATTTTTATTCAATTTTTGAGATTTTTATGCAATATAATTTGATGGTATTTAGATGTCATTCTCTATCTCCAACCTCTTTATGCTTCCCAGCCAATTTAATATATTCCATTATATTTATAATAAGGCCTGTAGAGTCTAATTTGTGTTTCCTAATGTTTTTCAATGTAGGTCTATCCATTTGAGCCTGTTTAACCTACCAAGAGTCTTATGCTTGAAAGAGATGTCTGTACCTACCCCCAGCAGTCATCTGTTACCACAGTTTCCTCTGTGTCTGTTTTTTTCTGCTTTGAGCTTTCATGGGACTTGTGCATGTTATCACCATTGCTGTGAGCTCATATGAATAACTAATTGGCTGTCTGGAAATCTCTGTTTCCTTGTGGTCATCTACTACCTCTTTTTTTTTTTTTTTTCAATTACACTCTCTTCTGCAATCATCCTTGAACTTTTGGGAGCAGAGTTTGATATAGGTGTCTTATTCAGGTATAAGTGCTAAACAGCCTCTTTCTTAGTGCATTGGCCAGTTGTAGGTTTCTGTGTCAATCACCACCTGTTAAAATAAAATAAACTTCTCTGGTGAAAGTTGAGTGTATCATTAATCTATGAATATAACAATATGCCATTAATCATCAGTGTAAGATAACTCTTTTGGAGAAAACTAGTATTAGGTTCTCCCCTATGTTCTGTGACGTGTCTAGTCTCAAGTTCCTAAGCCTGATGTCCATGTAAGGTAAGGGCTCCATTCTAGGAAGTAGACCTTAAATTCAATTAATGACGGGTTGCTTACTCCATAATATTTGTGCCAGTATTGCACCAGAGGGCATAACTTGCCAGGCCATTTGTGATTGTAGTTCACAGGAGTCATCACTGGCCAAGGATGATTATTATTTTTGCCTTCTGGAATTTTTTTAAAGAAAGTTTTATTTGGCTATGTAGGATCTATAAGACTAGAATCTGCTGACTTGATCAGTATGTCAATTTTTAAGAGGACCAATACTATACCAACTGATTCCAGGTGTGCTTTTAATTTATCTTTCAGTGAGTTTCCTTCCTCCTTAGTGGGCAACTCTCTGCACCTGCAGCTATGATACAAGCACCTATAGCATAGGGATGAGCCTGAAGCTGCCAACTCAGGATTACTTATGTAGATTAACTGGTCCTTATGTCATTGGTATTAGAATTATTCACCCTGCTAGAGAGAGAATGGGTTATTTAGAGAGAGAATGACTAAAGAAAAGAGGAGAGGGGCTACAGAGATGACTCAGTGGTTAAGAGCATTGACTGCTCTTGAAGAAGATCCAGGTTTGATTACCAGGACCCACATGGTGGCTAACAATAATCTGTAAATCCAACTCCAGGAGATCTGACAGACCTTTTTGACCTTCGAGGGCATTGCATGACAGGAGTAAACTTATATACATGTATCCAAAACACTCATACAAATAAAAAATAATAGCAGAGAAATGGAGACATCAGCTCTGGACTTTTCATTCGGAAGCCAGATATAAAGGAGATTCTAGTCCAAGGCACTGGGTATCAAATACATCTCAGGGTAATATATTTCTTTTTTCATTGTTTAGTAAACTTTCCATTTGCTTATTTGATAAAGTAATTTAGAAACAGCAATTAGGCATTCCCTACGTCGTTGGTAGTGAATTTGGCTCTGTATAAGATTCTTGCCCATGGATGTATACAGCATTTGAAAGTAGCTTCGGCAATTACTGAATTGGAAAATAGTGCAGTAAAATGATTTTAATTTCATTTCCTTGTTTAAACTGGTTGCCTTGCCTTCTTCAAAAAGTGTGATGTTTTCTTTAATTGTGCAGCCTTTCATTAATGCACCAGTGAGTCTGATAGAAAACAATTCATTTATGTAATTGCGACGAGTCTGTCATACACAACTTGGGAAAGCGGCAAATCCCACAGCATGGGGTCTGCATTATGCAACTGTGGCTGGCATTTATATGAGTTCCTTTTCATTGAAAATATATTAACTCTAATTTTTTAAGTGTATAAGTAATGAATGTGTAAATCTACATTGTATAAATGTAAAGTCTATTTTCTAACCTCAGTAATTTTAGTTAAGGAGCAAATCTACAGTGGCAATTAATTTGCAGTCCTAGAAACAGAGGAAAGAATCACCATCAAGAATAAGAAACTACCTGAAAAACTAAGATGTTACAGAATTATACAATATGTAGCATTCTGGTCTGTGTTACTATTTTTGCATAAAAATCTCACTAAGGTTTAACATGTTAAAAAAACAAAATTTTCTCAAAGATTTTGGGGAGTCGTGGTCTGAGAATAGATTGGCAAAGCCATGTTAGAATGAATCCCTGTCTCTGCAGTATACATGTTAGTTGGACCACCTTTTTAAAAATATATATTTTATTTATTATTTTTATTTTATGTATATAAGTATATTGCCTGCATGTGTGTACCAGCATCACTTTCCTGCAATGATCACATTGGTCAGAAGGGATCCCTAGAACTAAAAATACTGGCTAGCCACCTTGTGGGTTTTGGGAACTGAACCTGGGTCCTCTGCAAGAGCAGTCAGTGATCTAAACCACTGAGCTATCTCTCCAGCCCCTTAGTGGGAACACCTTTAAGACAAGGCTTGACCAGAGCTGGACATTGCAATTTCCACAGTCACTTACATTGTTGGCCTCACTTATTGCTGACTCTTGACCGAAGATTGCCTTTTCTCAACATTTGGCGATTTGTAGGGCTACCAGAGTATTTTCATGAACTGGCAACTAGCCTCACACAACAGTAAGTAGAAAGAATGAGAGAAGAGAGTACTCAAAATAGGAGTGTGATTCCCTAGTCTTCGAAAAACGCAATCCCAGAAGTAGGGTGGTATCACTTCTACCACATTGTATTTTTTAAAATGAATCAGTAAATCTATATAAAATTCAAATGAAGATTTGAAATGTACTTCTTAAAGAAAAAAAAAAGATATCACCTGGATAAAAGATTTTCAAGATGGACATGTATTTTTTCACCTCATTTCTTAGAGGAAAAAAAGCAGGTCCTGCAAATAGGTAGCTTATGCAAGAACACATAGCCACTTGAGAAAGCACAATGGCTCCTGCCTGTGTGTTTTATGCAATGTCTGAACAGAGCTCATTTATTTAATAATCATCAGAGAGTAAATACTTAATGTTGTGAGCATTGCCTTAGATTTTAATGTAATTTAGTTTGATTAATTTATCTTTTTAGACAGGGTCTTCCTGTAGCCCCAGGTAATCTGAAACTCGCTATGTAGACCAGAATGGCATCAACCTCACAGAGATCCACCTGTCTCTGCCTCCTGAGTGCAGTGATTAAAGGCTTGCACCGCCATGCCTTGCAGGTTTGCTTTTAAAAATGAAAACAGAAAAGTTCTAAATATTTTAGGTTTCAAGTTTCCAGGGGCGCTCTCCTTATCTGCTTAAAAAATATATATTTACCAAAGTTCAGAGAATGGCTCATTCTGTACTCAATATTAGGAATATTATTCACATAACACTGGCTCAAACAATAATAAGGTTCGGACCCACTTTATCCTCTTCATTATCAGCCCCATCTCAGTCTTTGTAGCATGCTGGAATTGATTTGTGCTTGTCTTGCATTCTCACCTTTTTTTGTATATTTTTATTGAATCTTTGTGTATTTTCTATAAAACATTTTATACCCCCTCCCCCAACCATATCCTTCCGTAGCCCTCTAACCAGATATCATGCATTCGGTCATTTATGTTTAACCCTATTGAGTCAAGTTAGTGTACCCAGATGTCCCTCAGTGCAAGTTAGTACACTGTGGTCTAGTCAGCCTATGTAGAGTCTCTCCTTTAAAGAAGATCAGCTCTTACTCATCAGCAGGAATCAGCTGCCAATAGCTCTTTGGCTAAGATTGGAGCCTGCTGCCCATTTCTCCATTGTATGTTGGGTTTTTGTCTGCTTGAGTTTGGGTGGGTCTTTTGCATTCTGACATCATTGCATATGAGAAAGTTTCTAGGAGCCTGAAGCATTCTATTTCCATATGATTGTGCACCTCCTCCCCTGGCTCTTACAATCTTTATGTCCCCTTATCTGCAATGATCCTGGAGCCTTGAGTAGGTGGAGTTTGACATAGGATTCCTGATTAAGGACTCGCCCTCTGCAGACTCTTATTCTCTACAATTTGGCCTTTTGTGCTCATTGTCCTCTGTTGCTTGAAGGAATTTCATTGATGAGAGTTGAGAAATGCGTTAGTATTCTCTCTACACTTTGTTGTAGTATGATCCATGAGCCTTAGATGTAGGGATTCCATTGTAGATGTGTCATGTAAGGTTTCACACCTCACAGATACCTATTCTTGGTTTGTGACCACTTGATGATGTCTGTAAACATCTCCATTTGTTGCAAAAGAAGCTTCTTTGGTAAGTGAGAATAGGCATACTTATTTGTAAATATAAGAACCTATATTTAGCACATACTAGGTTACATTTGTCCAGAGGTGTGACAGCTTTGGGGTTTTCTCTAAGATCTATGACCTCTCCAGCCATGTGTATTTGACTGTTTACCCCAAGATAAAAGTGCCATTACTGTCCCAATGTAGTTTGTTGTGGCTATTAAGTCTTAAAGCTGGGATTGGGCCACTGATTGTCTCCCTTAGAAGCTTGTGTAGTCTCCTCAAAAACTGAGAGCTAACCTTTAGGGAGGTGGCCTCCAGGTCAGTTCCAACTCTATTGTTCCAAGTCCTATGTCTGAAGCATGCCTTCTCTTCTTCAATAGGATCTTACCTTCAAGTTCTAGGAGACAATCAAGGGCTGTGGAAAAAAAAAAAGCCTGCATAGTTTTGGGAGTCTTTTAGAGTACCCTGATCAACAACTCAATGGGAGCTTTCTCCTGTCTGGTACTGTTTCTTGAATATAGCCTTCAGCTATACATGGGACACATGTATAGATATTGTGTAATTTTTCAGTAGGCTTTTGAATTATTCTGTCTGGTTTTTCATACCAGCTAAACATTGTTTATCTCTCCTCTATTTGACAGTCATTTATTTTTTTAATTTTATTTAAATATTATTATTTTTATTTTATGTGTGAATGTATTGCCTGCATGACTGTTGTCATGCAATGCCCACGGAAGTCAGAAGAGGGTGTGGGGTACCCTGGGACTAGCGTTACAGATGGTTTTTAGCCCCATGTAAGGTACTTGGAATCAAACCCAGGTCTTCCGCAAGAGCAGCCAGTGCTGCTCCATTTCTTACTTATCATTATATAATTGCTAAGCAAACAACTCTTCACCCACCTAATTTAAAATTAACAAATATTTATTGAACTAAAGCTGAGTTTAATATCTGACTTAAATAATGAATTTTATCACCCCTCAGAGAACCTACTGTGTGTCTTATTAAGGATATCAGGGGCTGACAGAGATTGGATTATTCCTGGTCATTAATAATACTTTACAGTGTATGAAGCGGCCTAAGTATTTCATCTTTCTGAGGCAGTTAGAGTAGGCTCTTCACATATTGGATATTGGATCTGAAAGATGAATCAATGATAGTGTTTGGGGCAGGAAGAAGGGAAAGAGAATTCTTGCCACAGGAAATAATGTGTGAACTTCATAAAGGTCTCAAAAAAATGGTAGATATACAGTGTTCCATGATTTGTGTCCAGTGAGAGTCAATGTGAATGCTCTGGAGTCAGACAGTTCACTGTCTTCACTGTCCATTTTTACTTCTGCCATTTGCTAACTGTGCAACTTTAAACAATTTGCTTAATCTTGGATTCTTATCTTTAAACGGGAGATGATATTCTTGTATGATTTCCCATTTGTTAAGAGGATTCACTGAGATAAATACAAAGTAAGAAGCACAGTGATTTCACTTAGTAAATATCAGCACCCAAGTCTCATATTCACTATTACTAATTCATTCCACAGATCACTCTGACTGTTCTATAGTTTGGAGAAGCTAGCCTCGATTGTAGAAGTATCAGGGTGACACAGTCAGACTGAGGTAGTTCATTTCCTGGATACCAGTGTCAAGTGCTCAGAGCATACTTCTTTTCCTCGTCACATCCCAATACAATGGCTTCGGTTGAGGTGTTGTTATGTAGGTTAGAGATTGTCAATCATTTGTTAAACCAATATTCGCTGAGCTTTACTGTAAAGGAAGCATCAAAATTCCCAAACACAGATATGACAGAGAGAGGGAGAGGGAAAGGAGAGAGAGAGAGGGAAAGAGGAGAGGAGAGAGATTTTGTCCCTGTGAATGAACCTACCAGTTGACTATTGGCTATGTGAGCAACAACTATGTCTGGTGGTTTGGTTTCCTGCACAGTCACTAGTACATTATGACTTCTTTTTAAATGTATATTTTTATTGAGTTTTGTGCATTTAATATAATAGGTCTTAATCAAATTTAGACCCCCTCCCCCATCTGTACCCCATAACCCCCTCATAGTTCATTCATTTTGTCATATATTCTAATCTCTATCCAGTCAAGCATTTGTACTTAGATTTCCTTCAGTTGAAGTTCATGTTTTTAATGGAAAAATATATTATTTTAATGTGAAAATTTGTTTCCCCAGGTAAATCTTAATGACTAGCTTCTTGTTCTTACTTATTACAATATAAACTTGAGTCTGTAACTAGAAGTATTAGATGTCATATGGTTTATTTACTTCCTGTCCTCAAATAATAGATACTTTTTATTTCTTTGAACCATCATGTAATTAAAGTTTGTTACACGTACTGTCCTCAGTTTAGACTCTGCTCACATACCACAACAATGTGTTGAGACTAATCCTGTGTATTAATTCATTCAATTTAACAATAAGCCTGCAAGTGGGATCTGATGCAAGAATGGAATAGAAAGGATAAATGAACATGAAGGAAGTTCTTAGAAAGGTACAGGACAGCTTTCCAATGGAGTTAGTCCTACAAACAGAACAATCTTGTCAATGGGCAGGAAGGAACCAAGGTCCCCCCAAACCAGGTAAAAAGACGGTGTATGTGAGGTCTATGGTATAAGTTGAGAACACTATGACTCAACCTGTAAGTCATAGTGGGCTGCTATGTAGTCCTAAGGAGTATGGCATATGGTCTTGGAGCGGTGGGATCCCACAGAGGTGCTGGTGCCAGGGAGTAGCATCGGGGCTTCCTTTGCAAAATGTTATTCTGATGACTATGTGGAGAAATAGCTGTAGATAAACAGAATTAAGGTCCAGGAGCCCAGTTGAGAGTCCATTCTAGTTTGCAAGCTTCAGTATGAAGTGGTGGTAACATTGGCAGAAAGGAAATGGATTGCTTTCAGCATCCTAGAGATAGAGACCTGGGGACCATCTAATGATGGAGGGAATGGAGGCTTGTGAGTCTCTGTTTTGGATAGTGATAGAATAAGCTGCTGAGTAGAAGGCAAGCACCACGGGGACAACAGCACCCTAGTGGTGAAAAAGTGAGGAAGTGAAACTTGTATTTGCTCACTTTTACCAAAGAGGACAATGAAAAATATACAAATTGTCTTTTCACAATTAGATAAGATATACAATCAACATTGATTTTTCTCTGGTCCAATGCTAAGAATAATATTGTGTAGTCTGAAATATTTGAATACAGAATACAGTTATAGGCTCGGATGAATATGTGTACTTACCCCCCCGGCTGACAGATTTTGATGTCTGTGCTGACTGAGACAATTTGGAGGGATGGACTGAATTATTTTCTTATGCACCACTTCTATTTATACAGAGATTACACTTGACTGTGGTGACACTAATCATGAAAGAACTGATCAAATTCAGCTCTCCTGATGATGAATTTAGCCAATAAGCCATCCGTGACTGGCAGGTGTGTCTGTCCCTGCAATCCCTTCCTTTTCTTGCTCCTCTATTAAACATATCTACATTTTAATAAAGAATCTTTCTGATCCCACATTAAGTACATTCAAAGGAAATGCCTGTGAAGATTCCTAGACACAACTTGTATTTATCTCTCTCCATCATTTCTGTCTCCCTCTGCATAAATATCAGGCTAGGAAAAAGAGGGTGGGAGGTCATTTAATAAATCTATATGTTACTATTTCTACTATGTGTGTATGCATATAATGTGTGCCACAGCAGGCACATACATGCGATAGTGCATGCGTAGAAGTCAGAGGAAAACTAGTGGGAGTGGGTTTTTCCTTCCATTATGGGATCAAACTCAAGCTATCAGGCTCTGTAGGCAAGTGTTCTTACCAGCTGAGACATCTCACTGGCCCTAGGATAAGTTTCTTTAATGTGTGCATATAATAGACTCTAAAGTTAGTCTAGTGAAACTTGTGGACTTCATTCAGAAGTGTATTTTAAAATACATTAAATAAAATGCATACAATTAGAAAGGAATCTAATTGTATTGAAATGCATCTGTCAAAATAGTCTTTAAAACTGTTATGTTATCGCAATATATATTCTCATTTTCTAGATTGTTAAGTTAAAAACTGTAGCAGCAAGTTTCATAACTAACCATTTCAAACTAGAGACCAATTTAATAATATCTTGAGACATCTATGACTGTAATATAATGGGAAAATATCTCCCAGTTTAATAGTGACAGCCTCACAGATATGCTAAAACTACTATGAGTTTTAACTATATAATTGAAACTAAAGATAATTTTTAATTAGAGCTCAGTAAAGGTATATTTTCCTCCATCCATTGCTCATGTACCCTTGAATTCTACATATCCAAGTTTAAGAATCTGTTGTATAGGAGAGTATTCTTAAAGTTTAGTGTACAAAACCCAGTTATCTGGAGAGCTTGTTAAATGTAGATGTATGGATTCCATCCTAGAAGATGCTGACTCAGGAGTTCTGGGTTGGGGCCCAAGAATACATAATTTAAACATAAAATCCAGTGTTCTTCTCTTAAATCATGTTCCAGAATTATCTTTTAAGGAATATAAGCTTGGGATGCAGCAGAAACTTTGCAAAGGTGGTCAGGGAGGAGGTAGCTCTTGGTGGGTCATTACTTTCAAATTAACATTCCAGGTTTGTTAATTATTAATATAGGACTATTAATTTTTATATTATCATAGATACATGTACAAATCATAGACAGGATGTTTAGAATGTACAAGTATTATTACATAAAGCAATTATAGAAATAGTGAAATATTTGTTTCATCAATCTTCTCTGAAAGATACAATTTTTTAAGACAAGTGTTAAGATATTTGACAGAATACCACCAAAGCATAGCCAGGGGTAATAATCATAAATTCAATGCAGTGTAGTCCTGTGACATTGAAATCATTTCAGTAATTTTACAGTACATTTGAATTGCGGCACCATTCATCCGCTGAGTTTCCATTAACTTTGCTGAAAATTCTTTGTGTCCACAAAGAGGCACAAGTGTCAAGTTTCTCCTTCATGCTCAGAGACCTGGCTTGAATTGCAATGCTGTGGAAGATAATTGTTATTAATTAAAACATTCCTATCAGCCTGGGTTTTGTTTTAATGCATATTGAACATGTTCATAGCCTCTGCTGTCTACGTTACTTGCAAGGAAAAATAAGAGAGTCTCATCCTTTGACTTTCCACTGCTCTCCTGGGAGTTCCCTAGCAATATTGTTGATTGGCTGATACCTGAAAAAAAAAGAGAGAGAGAGAGAGAGAGTTTCTGGCTTAGTATTAAAACACATTGCAGAGCAGGCTCATTATTGTCAAATTAGATTCACTGACCTTCACTGCCATTTACTGGGAAAAGACAGGCAGCATATCAAGGACAGTTTGCCTAGAGTAAACCCACAGTAAGTGGCACTCAACAGCGATCAGCCTAAACATACCTTTGAGCTATTTTAACACATCATTTTAAAATTCTTAGCATATTAAATACAATGAGATATAAATTAAAGTGAATAATCTTTTTAGAAATACATATAGATGTTTTTATTATTTGATAGGTTTAATTTTCAAGGGCATACCACAAAACACAACACACACATACATACACACACACACACACAAACACACACACATACACACACAATTTGTAAACTAAATCCAAAATTTCTCAGATTTCTAGATGAAACCAATGACTTTGTTAGGCATTCCTGTAAAACTAGCATTGCCACAGTTTGGTCCTAAAAATTGTAAATCTCATGGAAGTTTTATGAAGAATTTTCCTCCATTTCTATTTCCAAGCTGTTGCCCTTTTAACTATTTAGACAGGTGAGAACTTTTGGTAGAATGGCTAGTGCTGAGATCATCCAAGCATTCATTCTCCCATTGCCACAGCCAATTCTAACTTGTTAGAGCCAAATTTCACACAGCGGGTAATTAATACAGAAAATACATTTCATATCAAGAAGTCATCAGGCTATCCAAGACTTAGAGGTCACTACATTTGGAAAGGTCTCACTTAACTTTACCAACACATGGTGGAAGGCAGAAGGCGAAGAAAGGTTATGTGTATGTGAAAACAAATGGAGAAAGAAAGTAGGCTCATCTTTAAAAACAATGAGAAACTGGTTAAGAGCACTGGCTGCTCTTGCAGAGGACCCAAGTTTGATTCTCAGCACCCAAATGATGGCTAATAACCATCTATAACTCCAGTTCCAGGAGATGTGGTGCTTGCTGATAAATCTTGAATCACAAATAATATTTTGAAGTGAATCATTCTTTATGTATAACTACCCTCTTGATCTGAGGTTAATAGTTACAATTTTGTAACTTGCCCTATTTGTTAGGAAAGAATAGCTTGTCTTAGGCTAGCCTTTCTCTACATTATAATACTTCATTATGCTCTCTTTTATAGGGGAGGCAATCTCCAACACATTCTCTACTCTGGGCCATAGAATATTTCCTCTTTAGTCTCCCCTTATATTTTTAATGATATTCTTCAGATTTCACTTTATAGCAGGGTTTAACCAAACAACAACTGTATGGGAAGAATGAAGAAGGAATGGAAACTGTGAGCTGAGCATTTGAATTTTGGTGATTATTGAAGGGTATACTGACAGTAAAATCCAAATAAAAATTTTTCAGATTTACAGATGTTTTTCAACTAAGCTTCCTTTCTCTCAGTATTGTTTAGCAATATCACTCATATTTTATTTTGCACAAATAGTAATAAATAAAAATGTATGACTTTATGAAACACTAATAATGTAGCTATTATTCTTTTTACAAAGAATCAGTGTAAGGAACCAGTGGGCTCTTGTCTGCAACCATTCAAATAATGTAGAGACTGTTAGAATGCAAATCCCTAGGTTTCTCTCAGGCTCCCTCTTATAGTTGTGAAAACAAAGTGAAATGTTTTCTGCAAAGTATTCAGTAAAGGGTTGGGATACATATGGGCTCAATAAATGTTAATCTATTCTTACTACTTTGACATCAGTTTGATTTTTATTTTCTTTATAAATAAAATATGCACATTAATATGTGTTTTCCTACTTACAAAAGTTTCCTATGCATCAATGGCCACAATCATGTTATGAACCAGAATGTGCCACAAAAATAACTAGTAAAAAAGATGAGAGATCTGTGTCATATGTTTGTTTCATAGTTGTGTAAATAAATTATAGCAGTTGAGTTTAAAATGAGTAAATATAGCATAAATTGATTGCAACACAGCATAACGCAATGTGTTTTCCTTTGATTATAATTTTTTGTTCCGTATTTCAATGTGTTTAAGTATCCTAGTCCCCCATGGATCCTGTTCCCTTCAATGAATGTGAATTTTATTTAAGATAAATCAGTAGTCATTTAGAGGTTGTTCTCTGTGCGGTAAGCTACAGCCCAGAGGCCTTTGTTTTGTTGGCCACCTTCTGTTCTTGCTCACTTTGGGAAACTTCTGTTTTCACCTTTTCAGAGCATTCGGTCTATCGAAAGATAATATGGGCTTAACACGTAGGGTGCCAAGATGAGGGGAAAATTTCTCTTTGTCAGTTGATGCTTAGACTTGCCAAGGTTGACTTTTTAGACAGATGTAAATGAAGCTAAGGATTTGCACGGGGTACCTCTGTCAGTTAACATTTTCCATACACAGCAGAAGTCCCATCTTTCATTGACTTAAGACAATGTTTTTATTGTCAATCACAGTCTGTGGATTGACTGATTTAATCTGTCTTGTTTATATCACAGGACTTGTTCAGTCTTATGTCTCTTATTCTTACAGAGATTTGATCTACTTTGAGAGGAGCACCAAAATAGGGGATCAGGGGACAGTTTGTGCAAACATAAGTGAGAAAAACCGGGATGGGTGAGTGGATGGTACTACACCTGTGTACCTAAGTGGACTCAGTGGATTTAAAAAGAGACCCGTGAAGTGGGAAGGAAAACTTGCGAGAGACAATGGGAAGGAATCAGAGAGAAATGAATTAGGTGATGGATTGATCAAGACATATTATATGTATAGAAAATTAATCAAACAATAAAAATAAACAAAAAATGATACAACTGTATGATTTATTATTGCAAAAATAATTCTAACAGGCCTGGTGGTTCACGCCTTTAATCCCAGCATATGGGAGGCAGAGACAGGTAAACCTCTTTGAGCTTGAGCTCCCTCTGCCTGGTCTACAATGAGAGATCAAGCCAGCTGGGACTATAGTGAACCCCTTTCTCAAAAACAAAAAAAAAACAAACAAAATCATTCTAGCAAATATTCTATAATACAGAGTCTTCATTCAAATCCAAGTAGCCTAGTAGAAGAGAGAGACTTAGGTTCTGAAAAATCTTTGAAAACTAATACTCTTATCAAAAGTTCAAAATACCGATTCCTGGATGATTACAGATCATTCCTGTTGCTAATTTTTCTGAGACTCCTATTTGTTGTTTTTATATTTGTAAATTAAATGCAATTCTAAAATGCAACTCCAGCAGTACTTCCGGAAGAGTTAAGTATATCAGTATATAAGAAGCATATGGCAAATCATATTAGATGTTGAGTAAGATGGCATTTTTTCTTTAATAACACATTACCACACTATTCCTTTAAAAATGCGTAAGATTTTTGGGCATAGTGTTGCATGCCTTTAATCCCAGAACTCCTGAACAGAGGCAGTCAGATCTCTGTGAGAAGGCCAGCCTGGTCTGCATAGTCAATTCCAGGCCAACTGGGGCTATAGGGAGACCTTATTGGGAAAATATGATATCTGAATAATGAATGGGAACTCAGTTAAGTTACATGCTGTTACATGCTAACAATATATGTTTTTCTTTGTTTAACCAAGAAGTCATGTGCCTTTTGCTCTCCTCCCCCACATCTCCATGAGTAGAGACTATGTAATCTAGAAAACTTAAAATGCTAAATAAAATATTCCTTTTTCAGTTGTAATATATATGAAATATTGACTGTATTCAAGGCAGACAATTTCTTTAACCTTTCACAAGGTAGATACCAAGCTGTGGAACAAATCTTCTATTGGAGAAGGCTAGAGTTACAGCCAATATCACTGTCATTAGGTTTTAAGTGCTGGAGAAAACCATTCTTCCTGAGCAACTCACCATGAAGACCAAGCATGCATGAACAGACTTTAGTGGCCTAATCAAATAAAACTTACACTGAAGATTATCTCACATGAATTTAATGATATGCATAATTGTTATTCTAGTGCATGATAATTAAGCAAGCGGTTCTTGTAAATGATGATAATTTGTATGATTTCACCAAGCCAAATGAGACATTAGCCGAAAGGATCTGGCAAAATAATAGGTCATCTGTGGAGGAGAGAGGCAAGAAAGGGATCTGTGTTCCTCAACACATAAACTCTTATCTTTGTATGATCCAAAAAATGATTTTTCTTGGGGGAAGGAAACAGATGGAGGATTGGGGAGAAAATTTAAGAGCAGAAGAGAAGAAAATTAATGTTAGTAGTTATGTCCTTAAGTGTGTTCCCCTAGAAAAGTACGTTGAATCTGGTAACTCTGTGGACCCAGGAAGTGTCCTTATTTGGAAACTGATCTTAAATGTTATTGGTTATGATGGCGCTACATTGGTGGAGGTGGACTCACAATCCAATGGAACTGATCCTATAGGAAGACAGTCATGTAAGAGAGAACTGGGGAGAGCTGAGGGGGATCCTGCCTTATGCTACAGTGTTCTAAGGAAAACCCGGTGCAATCAAGAGCTGGGAGAAACTAGGAACTATCTTCCCCTAAACACTCAGAGGCATAACCTTGCTCACGGATTGATCATGAGCTTCTTTCATCTTCAGAGCTGTCAGATAAATTCCTTTTGTTCTAATTGACAGTGTAGGGAACTTGAGCAAGTCCTGATATTCCAGTTTGCAAATTTAATCTCCCACTCAAATTCTAGGGAAGTTTGAATACTTTACATATGAACAGGGATTTCTGCTTGCTTTCTGCTTGCCTAGCCTTACTTCCACTACTAAAGTTAAGGGTCCCTAACAAGGCCAGCAAGTACACACTCTGCCCTGAGGGGGTTCATTGTGTCTGTCTTCCAGATGTTTCCAGTGACTGTGTTGTACTGAACAACTGAGAGATTATGCTCATTTCATATTTTGATCATACATTTTTATATATCTTCTATATCTTTCTGTATCTTCTATAAAATAGTAAAATCTGAAGGACCGAGGATATGAAATTCTAAAAACAATGCTTATTAAATGAAAATTAAAACAGGACCAATAAATTCAGTTTGAGGGTAGAAGAAGGTGGTTAGTTTATATTTTAGTGGAGAAACAGAGATAACGGAATGATGTGGTGTCTTCATACTTGGTTTATAAAATATTAATATTAGGTATCTTTGCATAAATTTGAGTCACTTTCAATTGTATGTACAAAAGTGATGCTGTTTTTCTTTCTACCTTCCTATAAGCTGGCAACATACTTGTTTCTCTTTGTTGATATTGTAGGCTTTGTCACATGATTGGTTTTTATAAGTTGTTTATTTTCATGTGAAATTTATAATATCTTTTAATTTATGAACCATTTTATTTTATGGATCTATAAAAAACAATTTTTTAAAAAGAATTCACATCCTGAGTGGATGTTTTAAAAGTTCTGTGGCAGTGTATGTACACTTTTCAAAAATAATAATGTAGGCAGCGATCAGCCATTTTATAAGGAGATATGACACGAAAAAATAATTTATGATAGACTCTGCCTTCCATAAAGGGAACTTATCAAATCAAATTCAAATATAAAATAGTAGAGTTTTGTTCTCAAACTTCTGGGTTATCTGCTCTGAACACCTCCAAATCCCTAATTCTTCACCAATTCTTGGAAAAGTAATTATTTCTATATTTTCTTTTTATGATATTAAGGAAAATGTCACTATGCATGTATTTCACTCAGCCTCAAATTGTAAGATAATTAAAAAATAAAAAACCTCTTTATTCTTGTATCCAACAGGGATAAGGTAAAAACACACAAGTACACACACACACACACACACACACACACACACCTGTAATAATGATGCCCTACCTTTGGATTATCTTATGTTTATGATAGCATGCATATTCCATTTCACAGATATAATTTTTTGAATTTGGTTATCTTTAAGTCTTCATTCATTGTAGGGAAACAAGGATTTTGCTGCTTAACACCTATTTTGTTGTTTATGACTATAGATATTGCAGCAGATACAGCTGTGCTGTTGTAACATTTCAGTATCCACAGGTCAAAAGACAAGATACATGGAGTGATAAAATAGAAGCTAAATAAATTACAGTGTACTATTTATTTAAAAATGTAAATTAAAGACTGTAAATAACTAACCAGTCTGTAATTCAGTAAATGTGTACATGAAGCAACTTAGATTTCTGATGTATCGATTACTATTTTAGACATGAAACAAGATAGGGAAAGACAAATCAAAGGAAAGGCAATTGAAGATTCAGGGGTCTACTGCCTCAGAAATGCAAATGTAAAGAAACTTTATGTCCCCATAGTCTGGAAGCCAAAGCCTCCATCTAGAGTTACTGCTGAGCTCAGAAGACAAAGCTCTTCAGTGCTCCTCAAACTAACAGAATTTTATTTTAGTATAGTTTTATTTATTCTGAGGAATTGTATACCCAGAAGAAGATGTTCAATACACACCACCTCTTTCATTTAATTTCTGCTTGAGAATCTGGTTCATTTCTTGATCACAAAGAGATTTTTAGAGTTATGTACTATTGTAGTGAGTTGTTTGGGGATTCTTCACTTTTATCTCCGATTTCCAATATTTGGACATTTTTATCATGTGTGCTTCAAATTGTAATGATCTTCCACTGAAGACCTGTTACTATGTGCCACTCAAGAGTGCTCTAGGTAGGTGGCTCTGAATACGAATTCAAGCTGCCATTAACCTTGGTGATGGCACTACTTAACCCTTAAGTTTCTCAGGGTTAAATATCCACAAATTTCGTTATTAAAAAATACAGTCATCTCAAAATTATATTCTGATTCTTATTTGGAAATGCATCAACAGGATAAGAACAGGGTTCTCCTGCATCACCACACCCCAACCTCTCAGATAATCCTTGCTCATCTCCTGGATAGCTTTAGCCAGTGCCATCCAATGTTTTAACCAATGTCATCTTAAATAGAAAAATCCACACGTTTTGCAGGATGACTGAATTGAGGAAGAAAATTCTGGCATTTCCAAGTCTAGTGAAAAGATTATTGGAGGAGTTGCAAGATTTCAGAGTTCACACTGAATTAGTGTTTGTACACTTTTAATTAAAAAAATCATTAAATGAAGTAAACACTTGTAGCAGTCAGGGCCACTCTGCAAAAGCCCTGTAGCAGTTCGGAGATAAGATGGGTAGGCATCGCAGAAGAGTTTAAATTCTGCTGCTGGCGCCTGTGTTGCTTTTGAATTTCACTGCTTCAGAGCTAACACAAAGTTTTATGCAAGTTAAGGTCCCCAGGAAACACTTGGCCCTCCAGTGGGTTGACTTTTCAATCTAGAAAGGGAAGGAATGGTACATATTTTCAAATGAACGACCTTGCTAAAAATTCTTTTTCTATTAACAGCACCATATGCTTCCTGCTCTTTCATCAGCAGTGCTTGGCACTCACTCATTGGCTATTTAATGTTGAGGTTAAAAACAGGCTGACATCAACAGAAGGCATACTCGGATAAAAATCAGCCAGGCAGTTCTTAGTCTGTAATCATTTGAGATAGCAGAGATGGTAGGCATGCTCTTAAGGAATTCAGTCTAAACATCTAACTGGCACAATGAATAATTAATTTCTGGCTTCAAGCAGACAATATTGACCACAGCAGTTCTGTCAGGAAGCCAGGGACTATATAAAACAGACTCCCATTAGACCTGTTAGGAGGAAGGCAGGGAAAACCAAGGTACCTAGTGTAGAGTATGGAAATGTGGAGGGTGGGGAATGTAGATTAGGAACAAATTCATTGGTTCTAGGTTGAGTAGTGTCAAACTAACTAGGATTTTCTAGAGTAATGATGAATAAGGGGACAGTTTTGAAAGTTAAGTGTAAAGAATAGGAGAAATCACAAAACTAGGAAGCAGATTAAGAAACTGAAGAAATGCAAAGTTTAGGATTAGAAAGTGCAACAAATATTGCCTCTGGCTCTTCCCCTCTTATGTGCAGATTGCTTGAATCAAAGCTATGTGGGAAAACCCAGGGCTGTACATTTGGCTGGGGCATTTGAGGTGTGAGGTCACAAGTGACAGAGAGAGTAAACTGGGCAATTCTAGAGCTATCTGGGCTGTAGCATTTACTTAATTTTATTTCATTTTGTGTTATTTGTTTTGTTTCGTTTTGAAGGAAACCTACATAGCAATGTGTAGAAAAGATTTCACTGTTACTTTTAAGCAGGAATCTTCTCTCTCTTTAGTTGTCTAAGGTAATTCTAGGACGGCATGTGAATGGCTTTGGATACTGGCATGGGGATAATTTAGCAGTAAGCAACCCTGACATTTATAACAATTGGTACCAAAATACTATCCATTGAGGAATATTATAGTATAATCATGAGGTAAATGGAGGCTCTGGTAGTTGATGAATGAATGGTTGTTGAGCAACTCCTAGTTAAGCAGTGCCTGGGAAATAAAATGACTGTCTAGGCTTCATGAGTCAGAGGATTATCTTGTGAGAAACACTTCTTAAAACAACCTCAAACAATAGATGGAATTTCCAATGGATAATTTTATTCCAACTACAGTTTTAACCCAACATACATAGCCAATGTAAACTTGTTTTGACTTATGTTCTATGTAGAGCATTCCAGAAGTTGGTACATATGATTGTAAAGAACTGAACTTTTATACTTCTAGAAGTCTCAGGACCAAACATTCAATTGCACAGTGAAATGTTCTGTGTGAAATATCATCTCTTAAATAATTTAAATTAAAGATATAGACGAAGCTAGAAACTAGTAAAGGCTGTTCTGGAGTTCACACTGTATTATTTCTTATCTCTCTGCTTCTGTGTTTTATTGTTACTATTTCCCCAGCCTGAGTCACATGACTCACAGCAAATTAGACTAGACTCCTCATTTAGTTGAAAATTAAGGTGCATATACTAAAAAATGAAAATGAGAACGAATTTTAGAGAAATTTAAATTGGGTAAATAATTTAACTCTCTGAATAAAGCAATTCATTAGCCAAGTGTTAAAAGTAATGAAGATCCTTATTCCGTTAAGGAATTTCAGAATTAATCTAATGGAGTGAATTTTTCAAGGTAAAAGAACCAGTTGAGGATAAGGTCAAGGATGGATGGTGATCTTTTGAATATATTAGAAATTATTTTTTTATAAAAAGCTTTTAAGTATAAGGGTCAGCATTTAGTGCACCAGAATCGCAATTCATGGAAAATCTTAAATATTATGCTCACGACAATTGGGTTCGGTAGAATTTGACTTCTCAGTGAAAAATTAGCAATATTTACCATGACTTCCAAGTAATAGAAGTATATATGCAAATAGGATGAAAATGATATTGTGTTTGAGAATTCAGGCTCAAAGTTGAGTCCTAGTATTGAAAACATAATCACTGGCATATATCAGGCTGAAAAATATGAGTGGAGTGATCACCCCAAATCATCCAGTGTTGTGGTGCTTTCAAATCTACCTTTGATTCCTGGTTTATCTGTAGTTAACCTCTTAAATTCAGTTCAATCCTATTTAAGCAAAGTTTACTGGTCAGCTGAAGATCTTAGTGCTAACATTAAGTATTCTATGGGTATAGAAAAAAAATGCCATCAGTCTTTCTTTATTTAGCACATTCCTTGTATTCTTCTCCCAGGAGCCGTGGATAATATAAAAAGAAAACTATCTAGCTGTTTTCACCACATCACTAAATCATGAAAAATTCAAAACATCTCTCTGAGAATTTTTTTGCAAGATACACATATTTTGAATTCCAGGCAGTTAATCCAATTGTTCTGGCTCTTAGAACCATCTCCTAGAACATTTAAAATCAAAGAGGATAATATGAGCAAATCTTTTTAAAATTATACAACACTTTATATATGTTATTAACTATTACAATAGCCATAATAATTTAATATATTTTGTTGTATCTTTGAGACAGAGTCTCACTATCTAGCCCCAGATGACCTGGAATTCATTATGTATACCACACCAGACTTGCCTCTTAAACCCACAGAGATCGACCTACTTCTACCATTCTTGTGTAGGTTTTAAAGTTGGGGGTAATCCATTGATATTAAATTACCCAAATTTGTTAAGTACTATTTTGAAGATATTTTAAGTGAACATGATTTTTGAAATATAAATTTATAAAATGCTTAAATTACAAGTGTATTTTTCTATTACAAAATGATTGTTTACAAATAATATTCTTGTTATGGAAATTAAAATGTAATTGGGAGGGTCTAGAGAGATGGAACAATGTTTAAGATCACTGACTGTTTTTGCAGAAGACCAAGGTTCAAATCTCAGCACACACACTGAGACTCACAACTGTCTATAACTCTATTTTCAGGGCATCTGATACCCTCTTTTGGATTCTGTGGGTAATGCCCAGCATGAGTGCACTTGTAAGCATGCAGCCATAACACACACTTAAACTAAAAATAAATATATAAAAAGAAGTGTTTCTAAAAGAAATATGATTTTAAATTCAGTTAAGTATGTTGAGGATTATATTTAACCTGTAATATTGGTTAATATATGGTACAGGCTTTTATAAACCACCTCAAAAACAAACAACTAAAATCCCTTGTATTCTAACAAGCTATATTTAACTTCATTTGACCAAAATATAGTAAACAAAGAAAGAGATCTAAAGATCTCTTCTCATTCCATAAATGACTAATGTTCAGCCAAATGTTATTAAGAAGCTCAGATGTCAAGTTTCGAGATATGATTTTTCCCTTCTGGCATCTTGGGATTTCTTTCCATACAACTGGGTGACTTTATGAACACTTCCAAAGGAAGCTCTCTGCCATATGGACATTGCCTTAATGAAAAGTTTATTTTCTGTCCCTGACTTGATATTTGATGGTCACTTATCTTGGATAGTGTTTTCTCTTTTATTTGTATAGACAGAATTTGATGATTTCTAAGAGTCATTATGGGTTTCAAAATGATACTTGAATTATATAAAAGTAGTCATTTTAACTAGACTCCAACATTTATTGCCATTCATCCATCCATTTACCCAATTTCTTGAGTGTCTACCATGGATCAAGCTCTCCCAGATGCTATGATATAGCTATGTACAACATAGTGTCCCCAACCTCATAAATCTGACATTGTAAGAAAAGATATAATCTGACAGGTAGAGTGACTGATACTTACTGTAATATTTTATTTTATTATTTATCAAAAATATTTTATTATTTCCATTTTGTGTATATAAGCGTATTGCCTGCATATATGTAAGCCACCCAAGTCAAGCAGTGCTTGCAAAAGTCAGAAGAGATTGTCAGACTGCCCTGGGGCTTAATTTATGAATGGTTGTTAGCCACCAAGTATGCTCTTGCACTCAAACCCAGGTACTTTAAAAGGAGAGCCACTGATCTTAATCATTGATCCATCTCTCCAGCCCCTACTGTAATATTTTAGAATTGTCTCACTCAAAGTGTCATACACAGAGCTCTTATTTGTCATTGCTCCATAACATAAATTTGTAAACCAATACTTGCCATTTAGAGACATTTAGAGCGAGGCTCAGAGAAAAGCAATATGGCCCTGTATCACAACCTTAATGTATAAATGAGATATAGATGATTGGATTAGAGAGTGGCAAAGTTTCAGATGGTATCAGAGCCTTGCAGTTCTATAAAAGGACTTTATAATTTTTGCAATTTGATCATCATTATTATTAGCGAGTGTGTGTGTGTGTGTGTGTGTGTGCATGTGTGTGTGTAATGTGTGGTGTGTGCTGGTACAGGTATCCCATGGCACCTGTGTTGAGGTCAGACAACAAATTTTGACAGCCAGTTGTTTCTTTCCACTATGGTTTTGTGGGATCAAACTCAGGTCATCATGTTTCCACAGTAAGCTGTTTACCTGCTGCGCCATTAAAAAGCTAGCCCCAAGCTCTTATTATTGTCTTAATATTGACTCATATTAGGAAATTTTTCAACATATTAGGAGTATTTCAACAGAGGAAATAAGTGGTCTTATTTAAAGATTAACTGAGGGACTGGAGAGACAGATCAATGATTAAGAATCAGCTGCTCTTGCAGAGGACCTGGATTTGATTCCTAGCACCCACATGGTAGCTAACAATTGTCTATAACCAGTTTCGGGGGAATCCGATGCCTTCTTCCAATGTCTGTGGGCAATGAACCACATGAGTGCACTTACATACACGCAGACAATACACTCATACACATAAAATAAGAATAGACTATTTTAAAGACTATTGATATAAAAATCAGTTTACAGCTTCTACCAATAAGCACTAGG
This sequence comes from Eospalax fontanierii, assembly GCA_035773235.1. Lineage (NCBI taxonomy): Eukaryota > Metazoa > Chordata > Mammalia > Rodentia > Spalacidae > Eospalax > Eospalax fontanierii. The sequence continues at coordinate 26,791,663 of CM069530.1, forward strand.
GGAAAAAAAAAAAGTAGTGATAGCAGATGAGAAACTGTTTCATTATCCAGTCTGTTAACTTGAGGTGGGGATGGTCAGTCAAGTGGCACTGAGAGAAATGTCAGGTGAGCTGGTGAGTTTATAGATGGTGCAGGATGTTGCCAGAGGAAAAGTAGGAGGAGCTGGCTGACTAGTTTTACCTGAAATACTGATTGAAAGATGTCCCTCTTACTAAGATAATATTTGAGGTGAAAGAAAATTAGAAAGCATGCAAGGATGATTCCTTGGGGAGAGGTGTTCTTGTTATATGGGGTGCAGGACATGTATCTTAAAAGTAAAAGTGCAGAATCAGTCTTTCTACATATACCCACTTGAGAGAAGGATGTGCTTTGTAACTTGAAAAGTCCTATTAGAAACTTAGTCATTTTTTCATCAACTTTCTTTATATAGTGTGAAAAAAAATGAGAAGAGAATGAGTCAGAAAGAGAAGAGACATAAAATGTAATAATATACATTGACGATGGACTGCCCTAAACTTTCAGTTACATCTTTAAAACCTAAACACTATCACCCAGTGCCTCAGCCATGGATTCCTTGGAAAGGCTTGAATGGAAAGTATATAGATCTGTGGTCCCGTATTTCTGAGAAACAGTGTGTCCTCAGCATGGAAATATTCCTTGTGGTCTGTGGGCAGTGTTATTTCACAAAATATAGCACTACGAAACTCGGATAATTCAAAAGAGAGATCTATGGATGTCAGTTAACAATGCTGTGTTTCAGTCATGAAATATAGAACTGGCTTATTCTTCACTTACAAATAATTGATTCTCTGGTTGTATTATTTAATTTTCTGGGTCGTAGTCTCCTCATATATAAGAAAAATATAAATAAAAGAGAGATAATATGTTCTTAAAATGACTAATGACTGCTGTAGCCAGGCGTGGTAGCACTTGCTTTTAGTCCCATAACTGGGTCTGATAACAGGCCAGCTTGATCTACATAGTGAGTTCCAGGAGAGCTGGGGCTACAGAAATACCCTGTCTCAAACAAACAAACAAAAAATTACTATGAATATTAACTGGCAATATATAAAGCATTTAGAATTCTTGAAGCTATCAAATATATTTACAAAGGATTTTTAATAACAATCTTAACATATTTTTCTTTTAGATAAGGTTTCCATATAGCCACAGCAGACCTGAAATTTTTGCTAAGTTCACCAGGCTGGACTTTTACAGATCTCCATGCCACTGCCTCCTAAGTGCTGGGATTAAAGATATACCCCACCATGCCCGAGTTAACAATTTAATATTTTTAAAGTACACTAATACAGTATAAATATAAAATTAGAAGGAAACACCATTAGTAAATTGGAAATGGTATTTCATAATTTTGTATGTCAGCTAATATATAACATATTTAATGTTTACAAAAACAATACTAAAAATAAAATCTTACATAGACACTATAATTTCTACTATTTTAATTTAGCTAGAAAATGTGTGTTTTGAATGTTCCTCTGTTGATTACTTTGTAAATGTTATACTACTTTTGAAGAATATATTTTTGTATCTCAATGGTACAACATTTTCCTAGCATGAACAATCCAATGGGTTCAAATCTTACCAGCACTGTAAAAAAAAATTAAAACAGAAAAAAAAAATCATGTTCTACTTTCTCAGGCTTACATATAAAAGCTATTGTTTTATTAACCATGTCTATTTTTCATAAAATTTAAGGTTATAGAATGATGTCAATAATTTGGATTAGCTTAACAGTGCCACTGTGAGATGGATCAGTGGATGAAGGCACCTGCCACCAAGTCTGACAACCAGAGTGTCATTCCTCAGGACCCACATGATAAAAAGGAGAGAATACACATATATCTTGGCATGAATATGGAAACAGATGCACAGAAATACATAAATAATAAATAAATGTAATCTCGAAGAAATGGTATATTATAACATAGTTTCCTATTTAGATTTTTGAGAGATAGAATTTCACTATGTGAATCTGAGCTCACTTACGTAGCCCTGGCAAGTTTTGAACTTGGTATTTTCTGACTTCTGCATTTCTATTACAGAAATTAAAATAAACAACATATTGGACAACTTGTATCTTACCTTTGCCTAAAAATATGCAAAATTCCTGACAACCTGTATAACTTGATCAAAACTAAAGCTTATCACCCAGAATTCTTTAGAACAAAGGAAAATATTTTTAATGTATCAGTGTACTTCCTTTGCAAATAATATTTGTATGTACTTATACGTACATATATATGTATATATATACATACATATACATATATGGACAGGGAGTGGGGCGGCGGTTTGCTTATTTTAGGGGAGAATCCCTGACCTTGAATTATTGGACTCAGTGTTGCTCCTTAAGTAGCTGGAACTACAGGCATATACCACTATGTCAGATTGAGTTATGTATTCTTAAAACACATCTTTGAAAGCAAGTTTTTGACATCAAAATAAAAATGATACCACCACACAAGACTTATCTCTCAAAAATTAACACGTTTTAAAAGCAGATTCTGTAAAACATCTTTACTTTGTATTATCTTTTATACAAATTATAATCAAGTGGTAAATCTGAAAAAAAATCAACTTTTTAATAAATGTAACAGAAAATTTATTCTATTCTATCTTGGATGAAACTGTCAGAATAAACATGAATTTTTAAATAAAAAGGTACATATTTGTATAATTTATCATGATGTACATATATTTTGTATTATGAAATATGTATTTGTCAAGAATTGAAATGAACCATGTTCAGGAAAGGTTTGCTTTACTTTTAAATATTGATCATGTTTGTGCTGTGACAGGATTAAAAATAGCTTATATGGTTTGATTCCCACTTGTATCTGTGTGTGAACAGCAAGTGATTTATTTTAGAAAGTACATTTTGAACATATGAACTAGTCCTAGTATAAAATATACAACTAGTTTGTTTTATAGGGAAAATATATTTATTTCAGTCACTTTCAAATACCACAGTAAATTAAAAAAATAGAACAAGTACTAACTGATTTTAAGTTTCCAATTTTAGCTTTTCTTTTTACCACTTATGTAATTATAGAAATCATGTCTATTTCTAAGCTAGCAGATGTGGTAGCACTCCTAGTAATGTTAGTGGATATGGGATATTATCAGTGTCATGTGGGAGATTTTTTAATCTATGGAGTTTGTGTGTGTGCATATATATGTGTGTTGCACATTGAGGATGGAGGCTGACACTGACTGTCTACCACAATCACTAACATCTTATTTTTTTGAAAAACAATTCCTTACTGAGTCTGGATATCTTGGATTTGACTAGGCCGGCTGGACTGTAGCCTCTAAGAATTCTCTGTTTCAGTCTTCGCAGCACAGTGGCTGTATGTGTGAACTGCTGTGCCAACTTATCACATGAATGCTAGGAATCCCTAACGCAGGTCCTAACGTCTGTGTAGAGAGCTGATCATTTCCCTAGTCCCTGATATCCATATTTTCCTTAAATAAGGAAGATATTTCTAAATTTAGACAGATCTAATAATAAATATTGTGTTATGTCTGCTCCATGTGTTATATGAAATGATTTAATTCCATTAAAAAGTTGGTCTTTATTTTTAATTTCTTACAGATTTTGTCTTTTTTTTTTCTTTATTATAAAAAGATCCCATATAGGACATCAGACTCTTAGCTCTAGAGATCAGTGAAACTTCTATTGGAAATCAAGAGAATGTCCATGTCGTAACTGCTGCTGTATCAACTGACTCTTAGTGGTATGGTGCAAGTACAGAAGATGCTCATAAGTTGACAAAAGTGTCTTTGTAATATTTCAAGTATATAACATTAGATGCGTGAATTAAAAATAAAGTTTCTACCTCATAGTTCAGCCTGGATCTCTCTGGAGCATAGCTACTGCAAGTTACCACCGAAGTACCATTTGCCAAAGTAAAGAATGGAAAAGAAATCTCACCTGAGCAGAGCACAGGAAACAAGCCACAGACTATTTCTTGGTACATATCATTGCCAGTACTTAAAAAAAAAAAATCAGCCTTGGGATAGCTGTACGGCAACATACTAGAAGTATTAAGTGTATAGCTTCTTCATCTATTTTAACAAGAAAAAGTCCCCCACACTACCGCATTAATTACAGTGGAAAGCAGAAGTCTTACCGAGAAAAGGCAGCACTATATGCTAGTTTTTATTACACACAGGGGAATGGTTGAAGGCATGCTCATCTAGGGAAGAAAGATGTTTGCTAATGTTTACATACTTAGCTCCCACTGGCCCTCCACCAGCTTGGAGGCTTGCGTTGTCCCTCTGAATCTGAGAAAGTGCATCCAGATTCACAGCAAGACTTCAAGGAGCACCAGATGATGGGGCAGATGGCAGATGACTAATTTGGCAAGCTTTGATGAGTGGAAATTGTTTGCTTTAATTGCTTGTCAAGTCCAGTACCTACATTAAAGTTAAGGGCCTACCACTTCCACTGAAAACAGAATACTACAATGGAAATTAGAAGGACTGTATTTTTTAGATGTGGGAGAGGAGAAGAAAAAGATCAAGGAGGGAACTGTGACAAGATAGTGAAAAGCAAGAATTATTTTATGCAAATACAGATGACACAATTTATAATCATTAAAAGTCTTGCTATTATATTTTTCTATGTTTAAAATAGATATTTATAAGATATAAATTAAGAAACCAATGTTTAAAGACAGGGCAATGATCAAGAGCACTTGATTATTAATTAAATTTTGCATCAATGGTTGACATTTCATATAAATGCACAGAAAATAATTCACAATTATTCAAACTTTACTAAGGTTTTATTTGAAACATAAAATGACGAACAGACATATCACAAAGACAACCATTTATGTTGGGAAAACTGTAGAGATAATACAGTGGTTCAAATTGGTTCTAGAAGATCCAGAACATGAGAGCTGAATTACCAACATCCACCTTTGGCAGCAGAGCTCACAACTGACTGTAAATCTAGCTCCAAGCTCTGTCCCCTCCTCTGGCCTCTGCAAGAATTCAAATGCACATACAGACACTGACATAAGCACATACATGTAAATTCAAAGAATATAAATCTTTAAAAATATTTTTATATGTTTTGTGTTATGTGTATGAGTGTATTGCTTTCATGTCTGTAAGTGCACCTGTGTCTTGCAATGCCCACATAGGTCAGAAGAGAGCATTGGATTCCCCTGGAACTGTACTTAAATGTGACTCTAGAATTTAGAAAAGATAAAATGCATACTGATACAAGGCGAACATTACTGTAAATGTTAGGAAAGTATAGGAATGGTTGTTAGGTCTTAACACAATCATCTGAGAAGTGCTGTGCTCATAATATCTAAAGTGGGTTTAATTAGTAATGCAGGCATAGAACTCGAGGCAAAGTGACAGTGTGACTTGCCCAAGTTTGTCCAGCTTTTAAAAGTGGAGGAACCAACTTTTGACATGGACATTCTTCTGGTATTCAATGACTCAAAAATTAAATTATTTATTCAAACATTTTTATTGTGGTCTTTCTATGTCTCTTTTCTGCATGCTGAGCAGGCAAGGAACCTTTTATGGAACTTAGGTTCTAATATAGGAACAGATAATAAAACATTAAGCAGGCAAATAATGTCAGACAACAATACAGTAAAATGCATATGCACAGCACATGTTGTGGGGAATTGATGTCTGTTTGGATAAGGTGGTCAGATAAGGCTTTTCAGATAGGGTGGCATTTGAGCAAAGGAACAAATACAAGTTCTTTCAAGCCATTTATTTCTGTAACTGACAAAGAGTCCTAGTAGATATTTATTCCCCTCTCCTTTATGCATTCAAAAATCCATTAGTCTTCAGAAAATACTTCATTTGGTCATGGATCTTCCCTCGCTCAGGTGACTGAAATCTTACTCATAAAGAGTGCAACAGTCATAGCCCTTCCGGATAGGGTTGCTACAGATTTCTACCATCCTTTATCAAAAGGCATGGTGATAATTGTGAGATCTTCCCTAACGGATCTCCTGTACTATAGACATTGATTTCCTTACTAAGACTGTAGTGGTGCAGTCCAGTTTTCCCTTGGTAGTCAAGACCTATCCAGCCTTTGCCTATTGACACGCAGGCATTAGGGAACCAGTGTCTGGGTTGGCAATGTCAGCTCTGCTTCAGCCAGTGCTGTGTCTCCTTGTGGAGCACACTGAAGGAGTAGTTGGTTCCTGTTTAGTGAGAAGATTTTTTTTTGAAATAGTGACACTTATTTTTTATTTATTTTAAAATTTCAATGTTTTTATTTTATATGCATGGGTGTTGTGGCTGCATGTGTGTAAGCACACTAGAGTAGTGCAGTGCCTATGGCGGTGAGAAGAGGGTGTCAGAGCCCTGGAACTGGAGTTATAGCTGGTTGTTAGTTGCCTTGTTGGTGCTGGGAATTGAACCCACGTCCTTTGCAAGAGCAGCCAGTGCTCTTAATAACTGAGTCATCTTTCCAGCCAGCAAATGTTTTTCTTAATTATAGACATACAGCATATACAACTTGCTAATTTCCTTGGTATGCATTTTACAAGTGTGTTAACTGTTACACAAAACCTTGAAATTTTTATCAATCATTACTGTGTCATTATTCTAGGCAGATAATGTTTAATTATTCATTTAATTCTTGCCTTACTATAGGCATTTTGATGTGACAATTAAGGGAATTTTAAAATCTTTTGTTTTTCTCTGCACTAGTTTTCTTACTTTACAAAGTAATGGACTGCTGATTTTATATCAAATGCATGAAGACACCAATTGATTATCATCCTTAATATGGATATTGGCAATGTTTCATTTCTTGATTTTGTGATTTTTGCCTATGAATCATGATAATGATTATATTAATCATCAACTTTGTAAATTTCTATAAACTACAAATTTATGAACTTCTATATGGAATGAGGATTATGTTGATGCCATTCTTAAGTCTAAAGAAAAAAAAACACCACCTATGTTTTCAAGTACAGCAACATGTGTAATAGAATCAATAGAATAATTGGCTGTTTTATTTGGCCCTCACATACTGCTTGACTGTTAGAGTTACATTCAGGATGAAACTCTAGGGAACCCAGACAAATTTAGGGTTTTTGAGGCTTAAACCATTGTGAGCTTATCAGTTAAAGACTTTGTAATAGTGTAGGCAAAGGGGCCTAGATTTTGTTAAACTACTTTTGGCTGGTGAAGAAGATTTTTCAATTCTGTTTTGATAAACAGCTTTATGAAATCAATGAAACTTGATGGCTTAAGCATTGTCTTGTATACATTGCCTGATTGTAAAATCAATTGACAAATAGAAGGTGCGATGCATTCGGGGAGAACTTCATGAAGGGAACTGCAAGTGATTTTTATGCTTCCATACAAACCAATTTCTTGAAAACTAACTCAGCCTTTCAAGATAAAAACTATGATAGATATATTATTGATTCTTCATAGGTGGAATCAAATCTGACAATAACAGAGAGTGTTTCTGAGATAAAACATATTTCCTTAATTGAAAAACTCTAATAACTAGAATGTTTGGTGAGTAGAACATTCTGATTAATTGGATTTTCTGTTTATTGGAAAATTTTAATGTCTTTAGGAAGAATTTCTAAACATACTTATTGTAATTTCTCATTTTAATAAAGTATGTACAAAACACAATTGATCTTCACTGAACAATTTAAAATTTAAATTAGGGACATTTATCATTTATGGTTATTTTAACATCAATGATATAGATATCATTTGAAGATAATTTCTTGGAAAGCATTTGTATGTAGCTCAGTAGATAGAAAATAATGCTCCATAGTTTGCATTCATCCTCAAAGTATTTATATTGTCTTGTCAGTATCATACAGAGATTGATGTGACACAGGTAGTTCATGCTCATTATGAGATGTTTAAATAAAATTTGAAATATTTGAACTCTTCAGAAGATTTTAATGATAACCAACAATGGGAGTTTACCATGACCTTCAACCAGTTTTATACTATGAATTTCTTTTTTCATAATGAGAAAAATAGGAAATGTAATACTATCTGGGTATTTCAATTCCAGTAACAGAAATGAGTCCCTAAATTTATTTGTGGTTTGATAGCTATGATCAAAATGCACCAAATAATTTGAAAATCTGTTCATTTAGGTGATAACATGTTGGTTTAAAATAGAAGTTTATTTTTATCCGAATTTAAAATAATTAAAATCCACATTTCATAAACCAACATAGTTTTTTCTTAAGATATTTTATATGTTTATAAAGATTATTTTATATCTTTGCTGAGAGTAATGAAGTAGAGATCAGGGACTAAGGATTTTTTAAACAAGTCTCTTATTTATAATGGAAAGTAAAGCCTCAACTTTGATTTTGACAAATTAAGAATATGTACATGATTCAGTTGTGTCCTATCTCCTCATTGAGTGAATATTACTAATGTTATCAACAGAGATTTGTTTTTCCTAGAACTTTTTGGCTGTATAAATAGAAGATCTACTACAGAATTAGTAAAGTGTTTAAGTGATCAAAAATGACTCATATTGAACTAAACATGTAACAAAATGACAGAATAGTTAAAAATTATCTGTGACTGAAATCACACATCTCATAGATGGTAATAGTATGTGTAATGTTTTGGCACTTCGGACCCTTATCTTGATATTCATGATAACATAGCAATATGAAGCCTGACAATTGGTTAAAATGCTGCTTCCTTCAGCTCATTTCTCAGCCACCTAGAAGATGGATCCTTCCTTGTTAGGGGTTGAGATCATGGTTAAAGTTTTAGCAGTCAGTGCAGAGATTCATAATTAGCATATCATCAACTGAAATTACCACCACCACCAAGAATGAGGAAACATAATGGAAGAGAAGGCAGAAAAAAGAGATGGATGATGGGGGGCAGATTCCAAAATGAACTTCCGGATGTGCCATAACTGCCCTACTCAGGAACTCACAGCAGCTGCGGTTATCTGCACAAGGCCAAGCCAGCCAAAATTCCAGCATAGATAGGGGAGACAGCATCTAGGCTCCACCACTTGCTAAGGAGCTATTGACAGTTGACAATATACTTCCATGTACCAAGGTTGAGTTCTACATTTTTTTATTAAATATTTGTTTATTTCATACAGAACATCTCAGTCATCCTTAGTCATCTTTATCCCCCTTGCACACTCCCTGTAAGTTCCCCAACTGGAGTCCATTTATTCTTTTAAAATATTTTTTATTTATTTTTATGTGCATGAGTGTATTGTTTGCATGTATGTGAGTGTACCCATGTTGTGCAATGCCCACTGAGATCAAAAGAGGAGGTTGGATCCTGTGGAACTTGAGTTACAGGCAGTTGTAAGCAACCATGTGGATGCTGAGAATCGAACACAGGTCCTCTGCAAAAGCAACTAGTGCTCTTAACTGTGAGCTATTTCTCCAACCTCCAAGAAGAGAATCATTATTTTTTGAAAGTATTCCCACGTGGTTGGGTTTCTCAAGTTACAGTGCATGCCCCAGCACCCATGCATATAGGGGCAACACTAATTGAACTCAGTGGGTTATTAAAAATAAAATAAACATGAAATCTGGAGGAGTTTGACTTGAGATAAGGGGAGAGCTGAAGGGAGGAAATGAGTGGGTAGATATGGTCATATTTAATTTTGTGCATGTATGAATTCTCAGTAGTAAAGAAACATCATAAAAGATTTTGACTTTATAATTGTACTTCTGGCAACAGAATGGAGGAGAGCAAGAAGGAAGCAAATGTGGTTTTTCACCATACTTTAAAGTTCTAGGAATGTAGCACACAGCTTGTCCAAATATAGTCCCATGGTCAAAGTTATTTTCTAGGAAACGAGCAAGCTGTAATCTTTTTTTTTTTTAGTGTATGCATATCCAGATAAAAACTGTGAAGTCTCTTGTATGCAGAAGAAGAAAATGCTGTAATTGATAAACATAAAAGAATTTCAGCATGCTGTATGAAGGACTGGGCACTTGGGAGGCAGGCACAGTGCTGTGGAGAGCAAATAATAAGCTCCCCAGGTCCTGAAATAAATTTTGGTACATAAGTTTAGGATTTTCAAGCTGGACATGTTGGCTCACTTGGGTGACTAAGACAGGAGGATTAAATATTTGTTGCAGCTTAGACCACATAAAGAGTTTCATGTCAGCCTGGGCAATACGGTGAGATATATTTTTTAAAAAAATGTATGATTTCAAAGAGAAATATTCTATGTACTATAAAATACTACCACAGAGTAGGTGGCTTAATGAAAGTGTAGTTTATTTTCTCATATGTTAGAAATTTTCTCATATTTCTAGAGGTTAGAAATCCAAAAGCAAGGCATCTACAGGGTGGTACTCCTGCTGAGATTCAGGTATGCCCTGAGATTCAGGTAGAAAAATCCTTTGCTCTTCCTAGCTTTTGATGGGAATTAGTATTCCTTGGCTTGTAGCTGACTGTTTCTAGCTTTTCCTTTGAGATCACGAAGCTGGCTTCCTAGGTGAGTACATTCATATGATGTTTCTTCGTGTGTGTGTGTATGTATGTGTGTACACGCACCTCCGTGCATATACAGTATAATCATGTGCATTTGCACGTGTGATCACCAATGTAAGCCAAAGGAATATCTTACTCAATTCTTTTTTGCCTTATTTAATTTTCTTAAGACATGGTATCTCGCTGAACTTGGGTTTTCACCATTTTGGCCTGATTGGGTAGCAAATCACCCCTGGGATATGCCTGTCTCTTCCCCACTTCTCTTTGTTTTGTTTTGTTTGAATAGGTTCATGGGATGTAAACTCAGGTTCTCATGCTTGAGGACCAAGCCCTTTACCCCATAATCCAATTCTATATGTTTCTTCTCAAATTGACATTGATTGTGTTGCATTAGGACTCCCCACTGAACACCTTTGTTTGACCACATTTACAAGGACCCTATTTCAATGATAGTCACTTAGTCAGCTCTTCACTATTATAACAAACAATTGAGAAATTAAGCTTATAAAGAGAAAGGCCTACATTGTTTTGTAGCTTCAGAGGTTCCAGTCCAGGCTTGTCACATGGTACCACAGCATGGTGGCAATGTTTGGTTAAGCAAGACCACTCTTCTTATGGCCTGGAAGTGAAAGACACTGAGATATCCCCAAACCCTCTGGGATAACTCCATGATTCGATTACTTCTGTTAAGGCTTTGTCTTCCACTTAAAATATTCACAACTTCCAAATAGTGCTATGGACTAGGGACTAAGCTTTAACACATAGTTTGGATTGATATTTAATCTAAATCATGGCAATCATAGTTCCATATACCAAGGTTGAGTTCAATTTTTTTTTAGTTTATTGAATATTTGTATATTTCATACAAAACATCTCAATCAATCTTATCTTGCCCACCCCTTGTAGCTCCCCCAACTGGAATCCATACATCCTTTCATCTGTGTTAAGATCTATTGTGTCATTAGTGCCCCCAAATGTTCCTCAGTGCAAGTTCATCCACTGAGATCTAGTCAGCCTCTCCAGAGTACCTCACTTTAAGAAGATTAGCTCACCCTCACCCAACAGTAGTCAGTGGTCAATATTTCTTCAGAAAAGATTGGGTTATGCTGACAATTTTCCCAGTTCCATGCTGGGTTTTTGTCTGCTTGAGTTTGCATGAGTCTTGAGCATGTGGAAACCATTGCTGTGGGTTCATATGAGCAAGGTCCCAGGAGCTTGTAGGATTCTATTTCCATATACTCATAACCTCCTCACTGGCCCTTAAACTCTTTCCACTTCATCTTCTGAAACGGACCATGAGCACTGAATGAGTAAAATTTACTACGGGAGTCTTGTCCCGTGAACCACACTCTACAGACTGCTAATCTCTCCATGCTTTAGCCATTTGTGACCTTTTATATTACTGGCCCTCTGTTACATGACAGTGCTTCACTAATGAGAGTTGAGAGATTCATTAGTGTTTTCTTTAACCCTTCTTCTGGGTTGCATGAGCCTTAAGTATAGAGGTTGCATTGTAGATGTCTCATGTAGACATAGACAATTCACAAACTATGTCTGTGTGTGACCAGTTATGGTACTTTGTGATAGTCTCCGTCTGGAGCAATAGAAGCTTTTTATGAGTGGTGATTGGGGATACTTGACTGTAATATAAGGATACATATTTTGTACTCAGTAAGAAGTTAATTTAGCCTATGAATGTGACAGGCTTGGGGATTTCTCTAATATCCATGACCTCCTCAGCCATGTGTATTTAATTATGGTTACAATACCACAGATGAGTTTCCTCTCATTGAGTAGGGTTTAAGACCAATTAGTTAGCCGTTGATTGCCCTTAAGATACTACTGCATCAGTATTCTATGCTGTGCTGGTAACTGAAATTGTTATTTGGTCAAGAAGGTGGTGCTGGGCCATCAATTGGTGTTCTCCCTTAGCTGCTTGCATAGTACTCTCCAGAACAATGAGAGCTAGCCTTCGGGGGAGGGGATTTCCAGGTCATTTCAAGTTCAATTGCTCCAAATCCAGTCTCCAAAGTATGTCTGGTTTTCTGCACCTGGGCCTTAGCATGAGGTTCTGGGAGACAATCATGTGCTGTGGCAATAGCCTGTGGAATTTTGTGAATCTCTTGGACCACCCTGGCCAATAACTCAAAGGAAAGTTTTCCTATTCTGACATTGTTTCTTGCTATGTAGCCTTAAGCTCTGCACATTGACTCATGCAGAAATAATGTTATGTAGAATTTGTCATTATGTTGTTACACTAATATGATTCCCTCTGGTGCTTATACTAGCTAATCTCTCTCTCTCCTCTCTCTCTCTCTCTTTCTCTCCCCCTGTCTACTAACCCTCCCTCCATTGCTTCCCTATATAAAGTGTCCCCATTTCTCTCTTATTATAGCAGTGTCCTATGGTCCCACCTCTCTTGAGCTCCTTCTTTCCCTTTATCCTCATAGTTCCTTGTATAACGTATCCCTCATTTAAACACACCCATTTTATCTATTTCTCCCTTAGTAACACCTGTCTCCTGCTATTCTTCTCTCTTCTGATTCCTTCTTTTACTTAACCTCCCAGTTTCCTTTCCATTTTCCTGGTTCCTGCATTTGTATCAGGATACATATTCACATACATGGATTTAATGCTAGGATACTCTAATGATGGAGAACATATTTTTTTTCTGTGTCTGTGTTATTTGACTTAGCATGACAGTTTCTACTTCCATCCATTTACCTGTAAATTTCATGATTTTGTCTTTTCTTAAAGCTGATTAGAACTCCATTGTGTAAATGTACATATTGCCATTATCCAATCATCAGTTGAGGGACACCTAGGTTGCCTCCATGCCTTAGCTATGGTGTAAGAAACAGCAACAAACATGGATGTACACGTTTCTCTACAATAGGATGAGTCCTTTGGGTATAAATAAAGGAGTTGTATAACCTGGTCAAATGATAGGTTCAATTTTAAGTTTTAAAGAGTTCTCCATACTCCATAGTGGTTACTCCATGATTTAACAATCCCACTAGCAGGGAATGAGCATTTTTCTTTCCCCACATCCTCTTCATCATTTGGTATCGTTTATTCTCATTATTATAGCCAGGCTGACTGAGGTAGGATGAAATCTTAAACAGGTTTTAACTAATGATGTTGAACACTATTTAACATGTTTCTCAGTCATTTTATTTCTTCTTTTGAGAACTCTCTTCTCAGATTAATTAGCCCATCTTTTCATTGGGTCATTTGATTTCTCCGTTCTTTGTTTTTTTGAGTTCTTTATATATTCTGGATGTTAAACCTCTGTCAGATGTGTCACGAGTGAAGATTTTTCTCTCACTCTGTAAGCTTTGTCTTCACTTCATTTTTTTCTGTACAGAAGCTTTCTAGTTTAATGAGTTCCCACTTATTGATTATTGACCTTAATTCATGAGCAACTGTTGTCTGGTTTAGAAAGTCCTTTCCTACTCCTATATCTTACAGGTTACTGCCAACATTTTCTTCTAACAGTTTCACAGTTTCAGGTTTCATATTGAGGTCTTGATCCAATTGGAGTTGACTTTTGTACAACATGGAAGATAAAAGTCTAGTTTCATTCTTCTACAGGTAAAGATCCAGTTTTGCTAGCACCATTTTCTGAAGATGCTATCTTTTCCCAAATGAGTGTTCTTGGCCACTTTGTTAATCATCAGCTTGCTAAAATTACATGTAGTCATGTTTCAGTCTTCAATTGTATTCCTTTTGTCTATGTGTCTACATTTTTGCCAGTACCATGTTGCACTTATGACTATGGCTCTGGAATATAGTTTGAAATCTGGTATAGTAATCCCCCTGACATTCATATTTGTGCTCAGTGTTACTTTAGCTATTTGGGGTCTTTTGTGCTTCCATATGGATTTTAGGATGATTTTTTTTTCTGATTCTGTGAAGAATGTCGTGTGGATTTTTATTGGGATTACACTGAATGTATATAATGCTTTTTGTAGGATGCTCATTTTCTACAATATTAATTCTTCCAATCTATGAGCATGGGAGATCCTTCTATCTTCTGATGTCTTCATGAATCTCTGTCTTTAAAGATCTAAAATTGTCATTGTAGAGATCTTTAATATCTGTGGTCAAGTTTATTCTGAGTTTTTTGTTTTGTTTGGGTTTGGGTTTTTTGAGGTTATTGTTAATGGTTTCCTTGTACTCTTTCTCCAATTGCTTGTTATTGGTATGTAGAAAGGCTACTTAATTTTCTAGATTTATTTTGTAAGCTGCCACTTTACTGAAAGTGTTAATCATTTCTAGGAATTTTCTGATGGAATGTTTGGCATCACTTAAGTAGAATATATCATCTGCAAAAGGGGATAATTTGACCTCTTTTTTTCCAATGAGTAATGCTTTAACTACCTTCTCTTGTCTTATTACTCTAGAAAGAGTTTCAAGCTACTTATTAAAAAGTAGTGGAGATAGTGGACAGCATTGTCTGGCACCTGATTTCAATGGGAATGCTTCTAGTTTTCCTCCATTTAGAATGATGTTGGCTATATAGCTTTAATTATGTTGAGGTATGTTCCCTCCAGTCCAATCCCCTCTAGGACTTTTAAAATAAAAACATGTTGAATTTTGTCAAAGGCCTTTTCTGCATCTACTGAGGTGACCATGCTCTTTTTTTGTCTTTGAGTCAATTTATATGCATTATGACATTTATTTTTTTGCATATATTAAACCATTCCCACATCTCTGGGATAGAGCTGACTTGATCGTGATGGATGATTTTTTTGACATGGGTCTGTATGTGATTTGCAAGTATCTTGTTGATAATTTTTGCCTCTATCTTCATTAAGGATATGGGTCTATAGTTTTCTTTCTTGATTCTGCCATTACCTGGTTTTAGTATTAGAATGATGCTGGCTTCATAGAAGGAACTTGGGGATTCTCCCTCTGATTCTCTCTTTTTAATAATTTAAGCAATATTGGATATAGATCTTCTTCGAATGCCTGGTAGAATTCTGCTGTGAATCCATCTGGGCCTGGGCTATTTAAGTCAGCATGTTGTATATTACTGTTTCAATTTCCTTATATGTTGTGGGTCTGTTAAACTGTTGATTTCTTCTTGGTTTAGCTTTGATGATTCCCATGATTTTAGATATACTTCAATTTCTTTAAAGTTTTCAAATGTAGTAGTGTATAGGATTTTAAAGTGTTCTTTCAAAAGGTTCTTCACCTTTTTGCTGTCTCTTTTATGTTATCCCATTCAAATCAGATTTTTTTTTTTTGATTTAGAGATACTTTTTCTTTCCTTTGGTTAACTAGGTTAATATTTCGTCTATCTTCTTTATCTTTTCAAAGAACCAGTTCTTGGATTAATTGATTCTTTGTTTTGTTTTCTCTGTTTCTATTTCATTAATTTCTGCACTTATTTTTGCTATTTCTTCTTGTCTGCTGGATTTGGGTTTCATTTGTTGTTACCTTTCAAGATTGTTGAGTTGCAATGTTAAGTCATTTATTTGTACTCCTTCTGATTTTTTAGTGTAGGCACTTGGAGCTATAAACTTTCCTCTCAGGACAGCTTTTAAAGTGTCCCAGAAGTTTTGTTGTGTTGTATTTCCTCTTTGTTTAATTCCAAGAATGATTTTATTTCTTTCTTAATTTCTCCTTTGATCCATTCGTCATTCAGGAGTATGTTGTTTAATCTCCATGAGTTCAGAAATTTACTAGGTCTTCTAGTATCAATTTTAATCTCTATTGCATTGTAGTCTTATAGAATACATGGAAATATTTCATTTTAAAAATATTTCTTGAGCATCCCCTCCCACTCCCATATGTGACTGATTTTGGAGAAAGTTCCATAGGCTCCTGAACACACTGTTTCTTCTTTGGTGTTTGGTTGGAATATTCTCTGTAAGTCTGTTAGGTCCATTTGATGTATGGTGTTGTTGAATTCAGATCTCTATTTATTTTCTGTTCAGTTCACCTGTCTAATGGAGATAGTAGGTCATTGAAGTCCCATATTATTAGTGAGTTGGGATTAATCTGTGTCTTAAAGTCCTGTATTATTGTTTTTATGTAGTTTGTGCAACAAAGTTTGGTGCATATATTCATGGTTGTAATATCATCTTGATTAACTGTTCCTTTGATCAAAATGAAGTGACCCTCTTTATCTCTACTGATTAGTTTTAGTTTGAAGTATATTTTGTCAGATATTAGAATGATAACTCCTGCTTGTTTTTTAGTGCCATTAGCTTGGAAAAAAAAATTTTTTCTATCCCTTCAGTTTAAGGTAGTACCTGCCTTTGAAGTTGAGATGCATTTCTTGCAGACAACAAAGATATGGATTTTGTATCTGGATCCTTTCAACTAGCCTGTGTCCACTCACATGATCCTTAGGACAGCAGGGACTTGGAATGCAGCCTCCTGGGTTTTGGCTTTCTGTGTGAGCCAGGGAGGGGGCATTTTTCTTCCTGCATGGATTCAATCTGTGCTTCCCCCGGACTCTCCACCATGTTGATCCTCTTTTTCTCCCTGCCTTCCTGACCTCTTATTGGTCAGAGGGCAGGACTTGCCCATGGAATGAAGCAATAGAAAAAAAAAAAAAAACCTCTGAATTTACCATACAACTGGGGAGTTTAGTTCATTGATATTTAAAGTTATCATAGAAAGACGTGTATTGGTTCCCATCATTTTAATTTCTGTTTGTATTCTTTGTCTAGCTTTGAGGTTCCTGAGTTATACCATCACTTAGTTTCTTTCTGTTGCCCTTTGGGTATAGTCATTCCTTTCTTCAGCTCTTTGTATTGCTTCAAGTATTTTCTGATGGGCTGTTTTTCTGGACATGAATTTCTTAAGCCTACTCATTTCTCGGAAGAATTTTCTTTTCTTCTCAACTATAATAGACATTTATGCTGGATAAAGTAATCTGGGCTGGCATCTGTGGTCATTTGGAACTGGGAATATTTTGGTTCATGCTATTCTGGCTTTGAAATTTTGCATCGAAATTCAGCTGTAATTCTGATGGGTTTTCTTTTACATGTGACTTGTTTTTCTTTTTCAGCTTTCAGTATTCTCTCTTTGTTCTGTACACTTAATATTTTTGCTATGATATTATGTGGGAAGTTTCTTTTCTAGTTCTGTCTGTTTGGTGTTTTATGTGCTTCTTGTGTGTGTATGGTCTTGTCTTTCCTTAATTTGGGGAAATTTTTTTCTACAACTTGGTTAAAGATCTGGTCATTGCCATTATTCTGAGATTCTTCTCCTTCCTCTATCTATGATGCATTAATTTTGTATTTTCATGGTGACCCACATTTCCTGTATATTCCATTATTCCATGCCTGTGTTTTTGTTTAATTTTTCATAATCTTTGCTTGAGGGCTCCAATTCAACTTTGTCAACCAGTCTTGATATTTCCATTTCATTCATTCTATTGGTTAGTCTTTCTCCTGTCAGTTCATATTGATTTATTGAGTGTTTCACTTCCTTCTTCATTTAAGCCTGAGTGTTCTTCAATATTTCTGTCTCTTTTGTGAATTCAGTCAGAAGTTTACCCTTGTCTTATTTTAATTCTTTGATTTGTTTGTGAGTCATTTAAATTCATTGAATTATTTGATCATGGTTATGATTGATTTCTTAAAGTCTGTGTCCTGTGTTATCTCTTTGAGGTTCTTGTTGTAGAACTATTCTGTAGGACTAGTTGATGTTTGGTAGGATGATATTATTGGGTTTTTCATGTCATTAGTTTTTCATTGTGATCTTGGCATGTGGATTTCTTCTGTTGTCTGTGATTCTGATGTGAGTCTCAGCCTTCCTTTGTTGAATTGAAGTCTGATTCTGCTTGTATATTTGATATGACTTGGTTGTTTTCTTAATGGGGATGTAAAGTGATTGGCCAAGGCTTCAATTTCTCTCTTTTTATTTTATATTAGATGAACCAGTTGGTTCTAGTTCAGCTGCTCAGGAGGTTACTGAAAGTCACAGGTCAGAGGAGATCAGGTGCTCTGAGGTTCTGTCTTAAGGTATGGACTCCAGTAGCCAGAAGGCACAGCACAGTTTGGGAAGATTGCTAGGCAGAAGCTGAATTCAGGCTTCCCTAGGTAGTCTGTAAAGGTAAGGCCCCTACTAAAGGGTACAGAAACCTAGCCCTGCAGTGGGAGAGGCTGCAGATGGTACCAATGTCGAGAAAAGGATACAGTTTGATTTGCAGAGTTCACATCAGGCAGAGATAAGAGGGAAGTCCAGAGACCTGGAGGAGGGAGGTAAGAGTAAAAGCATGCCTGTGTCCGAGGCTAGAAGGGGAACAGGATGTGGGGTGAATGAATTTGGAGTTGCTGTGATGTAAGGGATTGGAGATGAGACAGGCAGAATCAGAGTAATAGGAAAGAAGTCTGATCTCTGGAATCCAAGGTGAGTTGGGCCTGAAGACTGTTAGTGTAGAAGGCTGGTCTCCAGGAGGGTCTGACTAAGGGAAGCTAGGCATGGGCACAGCCTGAACATTCAAATACAAGCTGGACAGCTTCTATTTTCTTTTATTGTAAGGCATTTATAACCTATTCTACTACTACATAATTTAAGATATACAGAATAAGATTTTTATTATTGTTTTTATATGTGTGTGTAGGAAACAGACTTTAAGATAGTTTTAAGTTTTAGAATGCAGTAGCACATCCTCATGAAAACATTAGTAATTGGTATTTCTGTGTATAGGACATGCGGGTGTGTCTATGACTTCTCTATCAATGTCTGTCCCTTATCTTTGAAATTATTTGATTCTTGTTCATAATACTATGTCACTTACTTAGAGAAGATTCATTTATAATTCTTTGTTTAAATTAATAACTAATATGATAAGATTCACAACTCAACATTACAGTCTATTAAAAATTTTCAGTACATTAATGTTAAAAATTGTATACTGGTAGGTTTGTATATCTTGAGAAATAATAGATAAAACATGAGAGTGAAAGACCAAAAAGATACCAGTGTACACCCAAAACAGACACATCTGTGTGTACACTCATGTACACATTCAAACAAAACTAAGAACACATCCATCAAAAATGGAAGATAGAAATAATGTATTATCAGACCACTATACTTTTGAGAATTATGAGTGTGCATAGGGATGGCTCCATGTTTTTCAGTACATCGCTACATATCTTATACTATATACTAAACAACTATTAAGTTGTTTTATACTTTCTAAACATGGTATTATTGAGCTTCACAGGTGCATATTTTTATCATGTACAGAATGTATGAACAGTTTATTTTTCAACAAAAAATAAAATATATTGACTTTTTAATTTACTTTTATTTTTTTAACTATGTGTATCTGGACATGTTTGTCTGTGGCTATGTGCATGTGAGTGCAGGTGTCTGGCTAATCCAGAGTGTGGGATGCTCCAGGAGCTGCCTAATATTATTGGTCTGAATTGAACTCGAGACCTCTGGAATGGCAATATATGCTCTTAACCACTGTGTTATCTCTCTAGTCTGGGAGTAAATATTTTTAAGCAAATGTTTCTCTTAGCTTCCAATATTCTTTACACATAAGGAATTACTCATTCAGAAAATTGAGTAACTGATAAATCCCAAAGAAAATCTCTTTTAAATTAAGCATACTTACATGATTTACATGAGAACAGCAAATGTGATTATATCAATTTTGTCATCTTACAAGATAAACTTAAGGCGTTTCTGTCACTCCTTATTTCCTTTGCTTGGTATGTGTAATTCAGGGATAAAAAAGTTAAACTGTTTATCTGCTTACCGGGTGGCCTATGGTCTTAATTTTATTTTCAATATTTAATTTGATGAATTTGGATTGATTGTTGCTGTTATGATAGTATTTTGTGAAAGATATCATCATTGCTCAGGTCATTCACAAAGTTTGTAATTTCAGGTGTATCTTTGTCTTTTCAGTGTGTGCAGGAACGGAGAATAAACTGAGCTCTCTCTCTGACCTGGAACAGCAGTACCGAGCCTTGCGCAAATACTATGAAAACTGTGAGGTAGTCATGGGCAACCTGGAGATCACCAGCATCGAGCACAACCGGGACCTCTCCTTTCTGCGGGTACAGACTGCTGCTTCTTTCTTTCTCTTCCTTTCTTTGTGACTGGGCATGATGTCATGATGTGCAAAGGAGACCTGCTTGCTTAGACCTGGTAGCTCAGCTCTTTTGACTGACAGGTTCTGTGACTGTAGGCAGAAGTTGAACAACGGGGAAGCACAGGCAGGAATAGACTGGGAACAGCAACGCAATGGTGACTGACACCCTGAGTCTAGAGGATCTGCTGTCACCGTTAGACTGATACAAGATGCCATTAGGTTGTAGAACAGGACATGCTGCAAGTCCGTCTTTTTCTGACAGGCTGAGTAATAGGAGAGTCAGAAGACCAATCAGATAAAAATGGGTGGTTTTAGCTATGTATCGCCTTTTCTTCCGCATTTCTGTCTCTTTGGACTTTTGAGACTATTTCATATTACTTTAAGGAAAACAATATTGTCTCATCTAAAAAGGGAGTCAGTAACCTGTAATCTTGAAACAGTAAATGATTTAATATAGACTCGTGGGAAATTATGTTATTTTATTTTACAGGTTGAAGCATACACATAAATACAAGCATAAAGGAATAAATACCCATAATAAAGTTACCTGTAGAAATCCATTTCTTTTGGCTTTTGTTTAACCTTATAACTATAAGGAGACTATAAGTGCTAATGCCTACATTTTAAGTTTTGCCTTAACCAGAAGAGGAAAAGTGTGAACTTTGAAGTGCCAGACCAAGTAAAAGAGGAATACAATCACTACAAAATTAAGAATTTAATCTTATATAAGATTTGTTAATATGTAACTTAAGTAATAAAATATGTGGAATATATCTCATGTTTTCAGTAATATTTAAGCATTTTGAAAGAGAACTATCATAAATCAAATGAATGAATTTTGAATGTGGACATAGTACTTAGTAGATAGTATATTCACTTAGTAGATAGTATATTCAGAGAATTATCATTATTTAAACAATTCTTTAAAGAAGTACTTAAATACTGTTAGGATATTTTGATGTAAATATATGTCTGTAACTAGTAAAACCTTCAGAAATGAACCACTTCAACCATAAATAATGTCATGTGGCTTATGATATCTATTTAAAAATTGATTCTCACAACTAAAAGTGAATTAAGGTATTTCCTTATTCTCTCTTGGTAGATGGAGTTCTGATTATACAAGTGCCAAAGTGTTTAGTTTTTATGGTATTTACTTGTGACATTTTTGATTATTAAAATTATATAGTAGAATCTTATTTGAATTCTAGAAAAAGAAAGTTTTAGAAACATTTAGTTCTTGGGTGTGGGGTTCTTGGTTCTAAAAGACAGTAAGGTGTCCTAGATCAAACTTGAGAAACTAAATGGTATTCTATTAAAGGATAAGTAGTGAAACCTGAGCACTGACATAGAGAAAAGATTACATAAGATCCTAACAGTATGAGAGAATCAAGAATGCTATCATCTTATGTCTTCTTTGCTCAGTTTTCCATACAGAAAACATGTGTACATATAGATAGGTAGGTAGGTAAATAGATTAGAGATAGAGATATAATGAGATATAGATATTTATATATAATGTTAAAATGTATTGTTATGCACCTGTAATTATGTAACCCTCATAGTCTTATAAGGTAACAATGGATTGAGCAAAGATAGATTTTATTCAAATTTTAACCTTTAAAATATGAAAGGTACATACAGATGTTTGAACAACATGAGCTATTACAGTTGGCTGTATAAAATTCATATGAGCCAAATTGAGCTAAATAGAAAGTATTAGAATAAATACTGGAAAAAATAGAAATAACAAGATCCATGTGGCTTTTCTCTACATAGAATTCACAATGTAGCGTGGGTAAAGAGAAAGTTTGAGCATGAAATGAGACATTGCATGGGAGCAGTGGGGAGTCTTATTCTAAAAATTCTTAGGAGACATCAGCATCCACCTGACAATATACTGGAATTAGATACAATTGTCAAAGACTTTGAGAAGAGATAAACGTGGAGGTCAAGGAGAGTGCACTCCAGATTTTCATTTGGTAACTTGGTGAGTGCAAGCTGTGTTTTTTTTTTTTTTTTTAATTTAACCTGGATTCTGAGAGCAGTAGCCACGTTTTCTAGATCTTTATGATACTACACTCCTAATGATCTATTATTTCATATTACAGTTTAGAATATACTAAAAAGCTACCTAATTTGACTTTTTTATTCCTCCTGAAAACCCCCTTAGGGCTTGTCTATACTCTTAGTTGCTTTTCTCAAAATGAGACAATTGACCAGTATTGACACATTGTAAGTGGAACCAAAACAAAAAAAGCCTATTTATTTTACTCTGTACTATCATTCCTTACAAATTTTGAACTGTGGAGGCAGATTGAAAACTTGCATTAACCTATTCAATGGGTCATAGATCTCTAGGATGTGCTTATATGATTAGGATTTACTAAACAACTTTTTTATAGAGGTTTCACAATCTGCCTTCCTGTAAGAATATCTTAAATGTATCCTGTGTGTGGAGATGCATCAGGGGTAGTAATTTTATCCTGAAATTATTTCTGTCTTTTAGAGCCAAATAATTTATTTTGTTTGCAAAGAATTTTTCCATTTTTGTTTTTTTCTCAAACTAGCAGGTAGGTAGTGTTCTGTCTTTTGCTCTGTTTTGTATGGAACCACTCTGATATCTATGATTTATGAGAGCAGGTTACCCAAATACCATGTTTGTTGACTAGACAAGGCAATGAATATTTTTTGTGAATGTGGTATATGTGTATATGTTGGTGTGTATGTACAGCGGTAAAGGCCAATGTCAGATGTCTTCCTCAGTTGCTCAATTGCTCACACCTTTGTTTTTGTTTGCTTGCTTTTTTTTGACACAAGGTCTCCCTAGAGCACCAGTGGGCCTGGAAATCACTATAAAGACCAGGCTGGTTTCCATCTCACAGAGATTCTCCTGCCTCGGCCTCTCCAGTGCTGGACTGAAGGTGTGTGCCAACATGCCTGGCCTCTGCCTTAATTTTTAAAGCAGTATCTCCTTTGCAGAATCTGAAACTCAGTCATTTGGCAAGCCTAGACAGCCAGCAATGCCAGTGATTCTCCTGCCTCAGCTTTCTCAGTGCTAGAACTACAGGCATGCGCTGCCCATCCTTGCTTTTTTACAGAGTTGTTGGGGGTCAACCTGAACATCTCGTGCTTGCTTGGCAAGTACTTCACTGACTAAATAATCTCCCTAGCTAAAAATACAGATCTGTCAGTAAAGGCGGGTTTTGCCTGATCTGTATTGAAAATAAAAGTGTGTCTTCATAGTCACGCTGTTTTTTTTGTCATTGTCATCATCCACACAATGTCAAGTGTATGGAAAAGACACAAGCTGTGACAACCAGAAACCCCTCCCAGAAGGATTTGGTATTATAAGCAGGAACAAAGCACTCATTTTTTGAAAATTTTATTGAATCATAGTGTATTTCACACAGAGCATCTTAATCTTAATCATCTTTATTCCCCTTTTTGCAACTGGCACCCCAGCCCTGTAACCCCCTCCCAACTGGAATCCATACATTATTTCATCTATGTTAAGGTCTATTGTGGAAAGTTAGTGTTCCCAAATGACCTCAGTGCAGTTTCATTCACTAAGATCCACTGAGCCTACCCAGAGCCCCTTGCTTTAGGAAGACTAGCTCACCCAACAGTAATCATTTGCTAATATTTCTTAAGCAAAGGTTGGGGTCTGCTACCCATTTCCACAGTAACATGCTGGGTTTTTGTTTGCTTGAGTTTGCATGGATCTTGAGCATGCTGACACCATTGCTGTAGGTTCATGTGAACAGAGCCCCAAGACTTGTAGGATTCTATTTCGATATAGTCACACACCTCCTCACTGGCTCTTACAATCTTTCTACTCTCTCTTCCACAATGGTCCTTGAACCCTGGGTGAGTGAAACTTAATATAAGAGTCCTGTCCAGGGGCCCTCACTCTGCAGATTCCTAATCTCCATGATTTAGCCTTTTGTGACTACATTTGTATTGTTGGCCCTTTGTTATATGAGGGCACATCATTAACAAGAATTGAGAGATTCATCAGTAACTCCTTTACCCCTTGTTCTATACTGTGTGAGCCTTGGGTGTAGAGGCTGCCTTGTAGAGGTACTGCTTAGCATGGGGAATTCACAAACAATGTCTGTGTGACCAGCTGAGAATATTCAGTTTTTATATGAGTGAGTTCTGTTCACATTGGTAAAAGAGCATCGCTGTTTTTTTTTTTTTTTTTTGTCTTATGGTTTGAAAGTCAGAGAGAGATATACAAATACCAGGTTAGAGCACTCCAAAACAGATACAGAATACAGAAAGCCAGTATTTACCCAAATTACTACTGTGGGGATCATTCCTGTTCAGGATCTAGTCAGCTTCTGATGACTAGTGGGACCGAGTCCTTTTAGCCATTTGGGCCCTTAAGATATTCCTGGAATTTGGCTGTAAGTTTATAATTTCTCCCTTACTCCATTTAAACTAGATACAAATTATTTCTTTTTACTGTAAATGAAATATTCTATCTAGAACCCATTAAAGGATCTCAATAAAGTATCAAAATAGGTTCTGGAAATGGGATTGATGGTGGTTGTGGTTATGGATCACTTTGTAGAGGGCTTGCCAAGCACGCACAAAGTCTTAGACTGAAACCAGCATATAGCACAGAATAAAATCTACATGTAGTAGTGCATGTAAAGCAGAGGCTAGAGATCAGAAGTTCAAGGTCATTTTGGCTATCTTGAGTGTTCAAGGCAATCTTGGATATTATGAGTCTTCCTCAGAAAAGGAAAAAAATCATGAATGAAAACCTACCTTAAATTGTCTATAAAAATCCTGTAATTTTTAAATGTCTCCTTTTGTCTTTGTTGGATAGCAGCAATTTTGATGAAATGCATTTTGATGCTTTGTTTGCAAGATGTTTTCAATCTAGAAACGATGCTCTTTTAACCCAGATTCGTGAATCCTGCAATTTCTGCATTTCTTTTGGTGGAAGTATAAAATCTTGTTGACTGTGTTTAACATTAGACCTCTAAGCCAGCATATAGTTGGGTAGAAATAGGCTCTAGTACTTACTACATACTTAATACCATCACCAGATTAAGGCATTAAACCAGAAAATAGAAAGGCACAAAATTCACAGATTTTGTGTTATGATTCTAGGCTTTGTGAACTGTCCAAATGAACTGTCCAAAACAAGGCAAAATGTAACTGATAATGGGAATGAGCCACTTGATCTTTTAACCTCATTAGAGTGCTGGCCAGCTTTCTTTCCTTGTCAACCCATTGGTCGTCCTGGCTACTGCTGGTGTGTGCTAACTTAGTGTTTCTAAAAAGGTACCTGAGCCACAAGCGTTTGAACTTCATGTTTATTTTCTCTTTGTTTTATATTGATATTAGTAAATAAATGTTAATTGTCATCTGTGTGAAAAACATTGTGACATGTAACACAGTGTTAAGGTTCTGCCTCCTTGCTGCAATTCTGGCTTCACTTTTAGCGGTATGCAATGGCTTAGACATAGTATATTTTAAATTATGAAGGCATACCTTTAATAACTGGTTCGTGGACCTGGAGTAGTACCAAGGTCTGTAACTCACTGATCCTATGCTATAGTCCCAAACCCTTAAATCTTAATGATTATACATGCCTTTTTAATAAAACTGAATAAACATAAATCAATATATAGAGATATCTTTTTAATTGAAATTTTGTGTTTCATAAAATATAATTTGAATATATTTAGATCCCCCCATTTGTACCCTCCTAAGTACCTTTTGCCCAATTTATTGTACTCTACTAGATACATTTACACATATATGTTGCCTATAGAGTGCATTTGTATCCCCAAAATGCATCTATCATTATCATCATCATCAAAATCCATCTACCTATCTATCTATCATCATCAAAATCTAACTAACTACCTACCTATCTACAAACATTCCATTTGTAAGTAAAAGGCTATGGCTTTGATGTCAGAAAGTATACCTTTCTATGGGACTGATGTGTCAAACTATTGTGTTCACGAGGCACATTGGTTATCTTCTCTTCGATGGTAATATGAGTATGCGCTAAACTTTACAAAGCAAAATATGCCTTTATTATATGTTTGGAAGAATAGTATTT
Source organism: Eospalax fontanierii (assembly GCA_035773235.1). NCBI lineage: Eukaryota > Metazoa > Chordata > Mammalia > Rodentia > Spalacidae > Eospalax > Eospalax fontanierii. The sequence goes on from CM069530.1 coordinate 26,818,322, forward strand.
TTAATATAATAAGATTACCAGGACAATTGCACTTCAACTTCCTATCAAAAACTAAGTTTCCAGAAACTTATTTTAGTTTAATTTTTCTTTATCAAATAAACTATCAAAATACTAAATTATCCTTCAATTTAAATATTTTGACATTTATTTAGTTATATATATATATATATATATATGTAGATTTATTGATTTTTAGAGTTTTATACATTTCATACAGCTTTTCTTATTCAAAATTAGATTCCCGTCCTTCATCCATTCTCCCCAGACCCCTGCTGAACCTCATGTTTTTTGTCGTACATGTTAAGTCCTAACCAGTCCACTGGAGTCTGGTCAGGCTATTTAGAGATCCTAAGTAAGTCGTATTCTCCCTCTCCCAGTAGTAATCAGTTTTCAATGGTTCTCATTCTGTGTCTGGCCCATCACCAATTTCTATTGCTCCACTCTGAGTCCTTGTCTAATTTGAGTTTTTATTAGTCCTGTGCTCGATGCAACCATTGCCACAGGTCATATTTGCAAGCCTAGCCAGTTGCGGCCTTCTGTGTTCATAGTACTATGTTGTTTAAGGAACCTTCATTGATGAGGGTTGAGGGATGCTGCGTTCCATGAGTCTTAGGTGCAGAGGTTCATCTGTAGATGTGTCACCTAGAACTTGACATCTCTCGGATGTGTATTCTCTGTGTCTGACCAGTTGTAGAATTCTGCCGTAGCCTCCTTCTCTTTCAAAAAGAAGTTTTTCTTTGATGAGTGGTGTACTGTGTAAACATACAGTCTGTAAATATTAGGATCCATATTTAGCATATGGTAAGAAATATCATTTCTCTAAAGATATGATGGAAATGGGAGTCTCTCTAGAATCTATGCCTCTCCAACCCCGTGTATTCCACTGAGTCTATAATGTCACTGTGAGTTCATTCCCGTTGAGACGATTTTACCTGTAAGCCTGCTACCAGAAGTTTAGCTTCCATAATGTTAGATGATAACATGTAAAATGCTATGGGGGAAAAATATCAATTGTCCAGCCCAACTCTAAATTCTAGTAACAGTAAAGACTGGCAGAGAATGCCATCTCTATTTGTATGGTAGTAACACTGTCATCTGGGGGGTAATTGACAGCAATCTAACTGGAGTAATTAGACCACCTTATTGTGATGTCTGTGGGCATTGCACTACATGGGTGCACTTATATGCATGCAGGTAAATAAACTCATACACATAAAATAAAATAGTACAATATTAATACAAAACCCAATAAAAATCAAAATACTTGTTGTTTGGTGAGTAATGATTTATGGAATAGTTTGTTTAAATGCTGGTTACTACTGTGTTTGCTTTATAGCACATTAAATACCAGGCAGAATGACTTGTGTGGGAGAGATTTATTAGAACAGGGATGAGAAAAATAGTCACACTTAAAAAATTCATTAAATATTTGAGAGGAAAATATCATTAAATGGAGCACCTATAGCATCATAAAGTGGCCCACATGCATTGTACTCTCACATTTATCAAAAGGTTAGTGCAATATACATATACACACACATTTATATACATATGTGCACTCAATTCATACAAATTTAGTTTGGATTGTTAAATGAGTATATAACCGGGTTAGATATTTTTCCCTGAAATTCTGTCCAACCAAAAAACCCTGTTAAATTATTGGCAAATGAGTATGACTGTCATTTCAAATACTTAGATACTTTGGTTATTTTTCATTGCACACCATATAATGTGACAGATGGCATGAGAAGATAGGAATTGACATCTAGATACTTAGTACCCACAATCATCAGGCTTAAAGGAGCTAGACTTGTAGAAAAGATAAGCAAAATCAGAATAAGAAAGTGCTTCTCTTTAACTTTTCTTTTGGAAGTACATGTGGAGAAATGGAGATTTCTGGATTTGAATGGTGATCCCTTACTGGGTGTGACTGAGAATGCTGAACATGAAGTAGAGAGAGTAATAGCACAACTTATCATTTGGGTCAAAGCAGACATTCTGGGTTAAATGGAATTTTCATAGCTTTGATAGTTTCTGCAAGCTGTTTCTAAGATCATTCAAAATAATACATATGCAATTTTGTACGTATGTATTTACAGCTGGCTTTTAAATTGAAACTTGATTTTCTCCTAAATCTAATCATAGAACTTGTATTGCATTTGAAAAAGCTATGCAGTTTACACTCGCCTTAGGAAAATACACTGTTTTTCGTCAGAGGTTAAGTAGCTTTTAATCTGAAAATACACATTCACTCAAAATTCTGATATTCTTCAGAAATCCTACAAGAAAAATGAGAAATAAAAAATGTTCATTTTTCTATTTAGTAGTTATTTAATCATATTTAAACTGTCATCTTAATAATTTAAGTGAAATATTAAGTAAAATTTATTCAAGAGTTTTCTCTATGTCACAAAAATATGAATGATTATGGTGACCTCAGACAAGACCCTCAGTGTCTATATGTAAAATCTAGGTACAACTGTGTGGGTTTATAATCCCTCTGAGGTGGATGGAGATGGGAAACTCTCTGGTGCTTGGTGGTCAGACAAATTTAGCTAAAAATAATGAGTTCCAAGTTCAGTGAGATACCCTGTCTCAAGGGAGATAGATGGAGATTGAAAGATCAGGATATTAAATGGCCTCCTCTGGCCTCCACACATGTGCATGAGCAAGTATATGGATCTGTACACATACATACACCACAAACACAATTAAATAAAATAATGATGAAGTAATAAGAAACAAATATCTGAAACATATTGAAAGAGAAGATAGAAATAGCAAATAGATTAAGATGTACAATTCTAATATTTATTAATACAATTATATAAATGCAAAGTAGCGAGCATTTTTACTTACATAAATATATATTAGCAACTGTTTTCTATAACCAATAATTAGATTAATATAAAATATTGACCCTATAGGACTCAGACAAAAGCCCAGCATAGAACAAAGGAAAAGACATCCCAACCTTGGTCTAGGAACTATTGGCAACTGATTGCTGCTGAATGAGGGAGAGTAGATCTCCTGGTAGGCTGAGTAGAACACAATGGATGAACTTGCCCCAAAAAATATCTGGGTAAAAATGCTTCTTCACATATGACAATATATTTGACAGACTACGTGATATCCAGTGGGAGGGGAGATGGGGAACGTGGATGGTGAGGGAATCTTAATTTGATTAAGAACTATTAATATGTAATAAATGAAAACCCAATAACACATTTTTTAAAATAAATAATAAAATAATTAGTTTATTCATTTTACATGTTTATTTGCATATGGTGCGTACATGTGAATCTAACGGTGGTATGGAATGCACATGCAGAGGCCAGGGACAGGATATTAGGAAGCTTCTATCATTTTATTCCTTATTACTTTGGGACTGGATCTCTCACTAAACCAGAAGCCTGCTATTTGGGTTAAGCTGGCTGGCAAGCATGCTCTCAGATCCACCTGTCTTCTGCTACACAATACTGGGATTATAAGCACATGTACCTATACACCAAGGTCTTTAAATGATTGCTGGGAATTTGAACAAATTCCTCATATTTGAGAACAAACTGAGCAATCATTCCAGCCCTGAATACAATGTTTCTAAGACAATACTATTAAAAATATAATTAAGACAATACTATTAAAAATATAATTACTGAATAATAAAAATATTACTAGTAAAACTAAATAATAATGATGTTTCTTTAAAAGGTCTTTAATTTCCTAAATTTCACTGGACTCCAGAAAATTATGCTTATTATTCCAAATGTATTTAATAAACATTGATTGATAGGATGCAGGGAAGATATAAAGCAGATCTTCATATCTATAAGAAGTGGGTATTGAAATTCACCTTCCAATGTAAGTATAGTGAAGACATACGCATGTTTAAGCCTTTGATCAAGAACACTATAAGTAACAATCCCATTTCATCTGATGACACTTTGGTCCTTTGTTCTGGAAAACAGGCCATTTCTTCACCTCTTATTTGTAAATAGCAAATGACTTTGGTTCAAAGACTGGGAACAAATGATATTTATATGAGGTTTTAACAGGAATTAAAACATTTTGGCAACGAATTATCTTTTAATTCTGAAAACCAAACACTGGAATATAATCAAATAAAAGTCTTTTCAAAATTTATATTACTATGTACATTTTTGTTAGTTTCTGACTCTTAAAGTGAAATGCCTCATTGCCTTTCAAATAAAAGGACAGAATTAAATTGATGATAATTTTGCATGAAACTAAGTCAATTTTAAAGGTCTCTCTTTGGTCACATACGGTATAATTTAAAGGTCAGAAGAGTAAAAATAAAATGTTAAAACTGTTGCATTTAGAAATACTGTAGTTATTTTTCTTGATCCCTAGGTTGAACCCATTTCCTGTACAAATCATTTATTAAAATATGTAATGAAAGCTGTAAAAATTAAGATATTTGTTTTAGTAAATAGAGACCTCTTCAAAGTGGTTTTTATTAAAGTTCTCCTTGCACATCAAAATATAATAGAATGTTGAAGTAAGACCTTTTGTATAAGTTGATTTCAGATTTGTTTAAAAAGAGAGAAAGGGAAATAAAAAGGAAAGAAAAATAAATAAAAAGACAGCAATCACTTGTGGCATCGAGGAGTATCTGAGTATCTGGCAGCCCTCCAGCAGAGATGACTTATGGTTCCCACTGGGCTGCTTCCTCTTCTCCTGTTTTGTTTTGCTTTTACCTTTGATTTGATTCCTTCTTCAGCAGTTATAGATACATGTTAAGAAGACATGACACTAAATTTTTACAAGGCTTTTTCAGAAGTTTAGCTGAGTTGTTATGATTTCATGTTTTCAAAAAGATGAAATTAGAAGTCAAATATTTTGGGTGTTTTGTAAGAGGTCAGAAACTCAGTAACTACACTTGTGCAAAGGCTCTACAGAATTTGTGAAGGTGGTTTCAATGATCTAAGAGATATCATTTTTATGGAAATTCTGGCAAACGTCATAAGAGACCACAGCCCAGAGCTGCATTGTGTCCTTTCTTAAAAGCTTTCTTTGGACTCAGTCCAAAATTCGTAGAATAAAATCTACAGTTCCTCTACTTCATGGCCCCCTTATCTTCCCACTGTCAAAAATTACATTATAGGGCACTGGCCAGCTTCAGTTCCAGTCAACTTCTTTGTTGAAATCAGATCTGACTTGGCAATTTCCTGAACCCTTACGTCTTCTCTGCAAACGATCGCACATCACACTGTCGTTCGTGTTAAAATCCTGTTCAAGTTTTAATTAAAAAAATATTTTTTATAATGTTGTTGCGTTTTGCCTGCATGTATGTTAGTGCACCATGTGAATGCAATGCCCATGAAGGCCAGAAAAGGGAGTTAGACCCATTGGAACAGGAGTTATGGATGGTTGTTAGATGCCATGCTGATGCTGGGAACAGAAGGCAGGATAACTGTAAGAACAGCCAGTGCCCTTGACTGCTGAGCCAGCTCTCCAGTCTCAATCCTGTTCAGTTTTTAAAACTCCACTAAAAAACATTTCTTTAGGGAAACCTTACTAACTCCTATCTCTCTCTGAATTCCACTCACTGGGAATATTTACATCAGCCTATGTTTCTTTCTACTATGTCCAGTATAGTAATTGTTTGGATATCTGTTTCATTTTGGTCTAGGTACCTAAATAACTACTAATAAGAAATAGCCATGATTATCACAGCACAGAACCTAATGTCCTATCATCTAGTGACTGCTCAGGTAATGTTTGTGAAATTAATAATTAAGTAAATTTTAAAATAAAACAAATGAATTCTCTTATCACTTTTAACATTATTTTCTTCAGAAAAAGCATAGCTATTATGTTACTATTTACTTCTCTCACTTAAATTACCATCTATAGTGTCTTATTGAGTTAGTAGTACCTTCTGTCTTCTGTTCCATTAAATGAATTGATTAGTGATAAATACCATGATAAAAATTTGGAAGCATTGTGTGTGTGTGTGTGTGTGTGTGTGTGTGTGTGTGTGTGTGTAGAGAGAGAGAGAGAGGGGGAGAGAGAGAGAGAGGAGAGAGAGTGTCAATGGATGTGGAGGTGGGGCAGTATATGGACTGTGTTGTGTAATGGTAGCAGAAGCATATACATCTCATGGCCTAAGTATCTCCTTCACAGTTTTGTGCTCAATATCTGATAGTCTCACGTTATCAGCCAGGGCTCTCTAAGGAAACAGAACAGATAGAGTAAATACATATTACAAAGGGGATGTATTATGTTGGCTTACAGGGTAAAGGCTGAGTAATTCCACATTGGCTGTTGGTGTGCTGGTGAGGCTGAGAATCCAGTAGCTGCTCCATCCACCATGAGGCCAGATGCCGTAGCAATCCTCATCTGATGATGAAGGCCGGGAGGATTTTTGGAGAAAGATGGGTTCTTATTTCAGCAAAGTGTTGTAACAGCAGTTGCAGGAACAGAGATGATGAATTCACCAGCAAGGAGGGAAGGCAGACAGGCAAGAGTGGCACTGCTTTTCCCTCAGACCTCATGCTCTTGACCTCTGTAGGAAGGTGCTGTCCACTCTAGGAGACTATCCTTTCTCCAGTTAACCATTTTAGGAATAAGCTCAAGACCAGCCCAGAGGTATGCTTCTTAGTTGATCCCAGGTACACTCAAATTAACAAAGATTACATCATTTCCTACTTTGCTTTAACACAGCCTAGACTCATCAGAGAGGAGAGCCTTCTATAAGGAATTTCCTAGATCTAATTGGCCTCTGTGTCTATCTGTGTGGCAAGGTGTTGATTGCTAATTAATGTAGGTGGGCCCAGCCCAATGTAGGCTGCACCGTTCCCTAAGGAGGAAGTCAAGGCTGTATAGGAAAACGAGCTAGGCAAGACACTGTTCCCGCAGGCAAGCACATCCCTCCAGGATTCTGCTGCAGTCCCTTGACTGTTAATTGCTTAGTCCCAAGTAATACTATGTGAAATAGAAAGCAGGTCTGTGTGTAAGTTCCTCTCTTGAATCCCTTCCTTGACATCTCTCAATGATGGACTGTGAATTGGAATTGTAAACCAAAAAGAACACTTTGTTCTCAAGTTGGTTTTGGTCAGAGTATTTTATCACAACAACAGAATGAAATCGGAACATGCCCTCCATTCACATGCTTCTATATATATGCTCTTACTTTTAATGAATTCTTTTTCTTAATGGCATGCAATTTTCTTTCTTGCTGTAATATAATATGGAAAACCATATTATGTAATAAATCATTCTAAATATGTAACCTCTATTTTTCTCTCAATAACATACTCCTCCAGTTTGATGATGCCCTTATCCCCACACTCATCATCAGATAAGCAAACTTATTGCCCTCTGTAACTTCTACATAGTAGTAAGTAAAAGTCTGGAGAATTCTGTAGGATTATATAAGACTGTAAGTTATATGTGAACTTTTTCAATTTGTATTAATTTCAGAGATTATAGCTCAGAACGCTATTCATTAAATACAAAGATTCAAAACAGGTTAAGTGGTTTTCTCACAGTGAATCTTTTCATATAGGATTGTGTTCTGTAATCAGAAACCATGTTTCCAAGCATCTTTAGACTCACCTTCTGTGTTGAGATCATTCCAAAGTACTGTGGTAGTTTTAGAGCAAATTCTGTGTGAGAATTCATCACAGTTTTACAACCAAGTGTTACTACGCCGACTATAGATTATGCAGTTAGAGTCAGAAATCAAATGACTTTTTCAGGATCATTGCACTGACAGACAAAGTAAGCATTTTAACTCAGTCTTTCACTTTAAACTTTGCTTAAATGCCATCTGTGTTGTCTTGCCCACTAGGCACCAATGAACATATGTTACTTAGAACCCAGCTTCAAGAAATATATAAAAGTTAAGAAGATTTATTAGAATCACCCAAAATATTTAGAACTACATTAATAATGACTGAAGATGAGGCCGAGTAGAGTAAAAGAAATTGGGGATTACTCAGTTGAGGTGAAGAAAACCCCAAAGACAATTTTCAGGATAAATCTGCTCACTTCTATATTCAGGTTATTTAATATTCAAATTCTGGTGGATTTTTGCATTATTGTTTGTATTATTTAATAACTTTTTACAGAAAACAGACCTACATTAGGTGACAGACCTGATTTTAAATCTTGTAATGCCAAAGAGTGGTATGGAAAATAATTATCAAAGATATTTTTTAAGTGGGTGCAATTGTCCTTGGGAACAATGAAGATACCTTCACTGCTTGTCTTTCCTGAATATCTAGCACCTTACCTGGTGCACACATACAAAGTGTGACATAAATAAAGAATGATGAATAGTATTTGAGGATTGAAGGTGAAAAACTTATTAATAACAGAAGTAAAACCCAGAGGAGCTAGGATAAAAAAGAGACATGGGAGTCCTCCTTTTAGACAAATGAAGAGGCTGATCTAATTGCATTTAAGCCTGGGGGTTCTCTTCCATTTTTTATTCAGTTTCTAAATGTAGAGGTGAGAAAAGAAAAGGAAAAGGATCTGTGACATATAGGATAAAGATTTGAGATGCTACAGAAATGAGGGCTACGGGAGTCATTAGGAATGAAGAAGGACAAATGTGGTGAGGTTTTTAAACTACGATATATTGTTTTTAAATTGATTATTTAATTAACTTTAATTTCTTTATTCTTGAATTTTATATATTTCATACACAGATTTCTCTCACTCTACCTTGGGTCCTTGTCTAATTTGAGTTGGTATGGGTACTGTGCTTGATGCCATCATTGCCACAAGTTCACATGTGAAAACTTCCAGTGACCTGAAAGCCTCTGCTTCCCCAGGTTTACGAACCAGCCCTGGCTCTTACATTCTTTCTGCCCCATCTTCTGCAGTGATCCCTGAGCCATAGGTGGGTGAGGTTCAATACAGGAGTCCTATCCAGGGATACACATTCTACAATTTTTATTCTAAAAATCTTGGCCAGTTGTGGTCTTCTGTGTGAAGAGTGCTATGCTGTTGGAGAAAGCTTCACTGGTGATAGTTGAGGGATGGTTTAGTTTTCTCTCTTTAGTTTTCTTTAGTTTCTTTCTCTTTAGTTCTACTGTGATGCAGGAGCACAGACTGTAGAGGTTCAACTGTAGATATGTCATTAAGCCTTGGCATCTCTCAGTCATATATTTTCTATGTCTGACGAGTTGTGGAGTTCTTCTGTAGCCTACATCTGTTGCACAAAGAAGCTTCTTTGGTCAGTGTTGTAGTGTATGTTTGTATGTAAATAGAAGGATCCATATTTACCATATGGTAAGAAATATCATTTCTCTAGAGATATGGCAGAGATAGGATTCTCTCTAAGATCTACACCCCCCATCCCTGTGTATTTGACTGGGTCTACAGTGCTACCCATGACTTTGCTCCCATTGACATGGTTTTAATTCCAATTATATAGTTATTGATTACCCCCCAGATTATGGTGCTACTACTGCACCAATATAGGTAGTGTGCTGTATTGGTTGTTATGGTTATTAGAATTTGGGTTGGGTCCATTGATTGATTTTTCCCCCCTTAGCAATTTGCATGTCATCATCTAGGGTTATGGGAACTAAATTTCTTGTTGGGGCTTCCAGGTGAGTTCCTGCTCCATTGCTCTGAGTCCTGTATCTCAAGTATGTCCTGTCTTCAGAAGTAGTATATTACCTTATACATTATTAAAATTATCACTTTCCTTTGGTTAAAAATTAGTTGAAATATTTGAAAGTCTCATGCAAGGACCATGTTAGTTAGCTTCCTCTGTAGTGTAAAATACTTGAGATAATTCACTTAAAAAGAAGGAAAGTTTATTTTCACTCAAAGTTTTGAGGTTCCAGTCCCTGATGTGATGACTTCTCCTGTGACTAGGCAGTGTGTCATAGTGAAAACACGTATTCTGATATAACTATTCACATCACTATGAGCTGGGGAACAAAACAGAGAGAAAGTGGCTAGTGTTCCATATGTCCTCTAGTCCTCTCTGGAGACATGTCTCTAATAACCGAAAGATGTCTCAAAAGATATTCTATTTCCCTGGAGAGCCATCCTAATTGACTTCTGTAGACTATTGAACATAATCGAGTCATAAGAGATTATGAGATCCCAAATTTGAGCTGTTCGTGTCATCCTAGTGGCAATAGGCAGAAAGAGAGGGGAGCAAATTGCTACCAAAGATTTGTGATGATAGTCATCTTGAGTGTCTCTTGGTTTTAGGAAGGTGTCTCCTTGGCAAGTGTGCTTTGCATCCTAAGTAGGACACATGCTCAGTCCCATATCAGGAAGGAAGATTGCCAGAGAATGGAAGTATTAGGAAGGCATTTTTAAATATGACTTTTATTACAAAGGCCTAGATGACCACTATATGTCTGTCAAGCTCCTTAATTAGACTCAGCAAACAGAAACTTAAGCTTCACAAATTGAAAACTGTGTGTAAGTCTTTGGGGTCAATAGTCTAGTTGTCTTTCTAAGATATGTAGTTGCTAAAGAACTTGGCTTTGTTCTATTCTTTTGTTCTGAATGTAATAGCAAGGCATTAGAATCAAGAGAAGGCATTTGTGTTATTTGCAGGAACTTATTTGGAGAGCAGAACTGGTAATAAAATGCACAGCAAACCCTATTTGAATATCCTGGCTCTCAGAGGGCTTCATATTATGTCATTGGGCGGTATTAGCTGGTTTGACCTCCATTCTCAAACTGTACTAAGTGGTGAGATTAACAAGAGCAACTGCTGCATTGCTCTCCGTGGTGGAGAAGTGTCACCAGCCATGGGGGCAGCAATCCAGCATTCTTCCTGAGAAAGCAGAAGGCACAGAGTAACAATCATGTGGTGCACATGAAAAGGAATGCGTTAATAACCAGTCTGTGTTAAATGACTCCACAGTGTTTCCCAAGTACCTTAGATCTTTCTATCTTCTGAGTGGGATAGCTTCACCTTGTAGACCTTTGACTTCCTCATTCAAGATTTATAAGGCACCTTTTGCCATAGTGTCTTATATCTTTATGTACAATTTGTCTTTTTAATTGAGAGATTCTCTGCATCCTAGTAGAGTAGTGGGCCAATTGCATTTTGCTGATGAGGGCACTGAGATGCAGAAAGGTTAACTGACTTGCTCAGGGTCATTCATCAATAGCTGGAAGAATTTAAAATCAGGACATTTTGAAGACTCTTACTGGAGAACTCATAAAAAGTTCAGCCTTGCAGATAATTAAGCTCGATTTATTTCCTCTGTCTTCATGGAGAATCATGCTATGTTTTTGGCTTACAGAAAGGGAAACCTAATGTTTTGTTTTTGTTGTTGTTGTTTAGTCTCTTTATTAAACAAATTCTTGTCTTAGTTCTCCAATGAGGGAGACAAGTCTTAAGTTTTTATAATATGATTTCAAATAGAAACATATTTCATGTTTTGCTTACATGTATCTGAGTGTACCGTGTGTATAAAATTCATGCGGAGTCCAGAGGAGGGTACTGAATTCCATGGAACTGGAGTTATGGGCAGCTTGTTAGCTACCATGTGGGTACTGGGAACTGAACACAGGTCCTCTGAAAGAGCAGTCAGTTGTTTTAACTGCTGAACCATCTCTTTATCTCCTAGAAATGTATCTTAATACTTACAGATATTTAATTATTTGATCATATATTAGTGGTCTACCACTCCCCAGAATACATATATAAAACTCTTTACGTATTTTTTTCTAGCACAAATGATGCTAAAGGGATGGTTCATCTTCATAGTGAATTAAGCTACTTAGCACAGGCTTAATAACTCTTCCCAAACTACATTGGGATCATTATGCTCAGACAAAAACATTACATTTAAGAGTAGGATGAACAACCCAGAATATGTTTATAATAAACAATTTGGACAATGTGTTTTCAAGAAGTCAGGCCTCAAAATAACAGTTGAAAGAGTGTATGTATCAGTCATGGTTAGAAGGGAAGCATACTATCACTGCAGATATTTACAGGATTTTAACAGAAAAGGTAGTGGAATGGTTTTGAGTTATTCCAGAAGTTTAAAATTAGGAAGAACTTTGAAATAGGCTCCTTTTGGCTTTAAATAAAGATTTTTGCTAACAACTAGAGCATTCTAAGAATATAATGGAGTGCCTTGTGAGATTGGAGATATAGACAGGAACTCTTAATTGAACACCTTGTATTTTTCAGGCATCAGGCCAATACTACCATAAAACACACAAAAAAGATGAAGCTAAAGTGTCTAAAGTGTATATTGTGGGGAATCACTTAATGCTGGTTAATTCTTTATCTTTCATCAAGTGTATCATATGTGTATAAATATATATATATATATGCATAACATTTCAATATCATCATTAATATCAGAATTTTGCAAAGAAAGCCTGAGAGTCTGCATAAAGTTAAACAGTGACAAGAGCCCATGCATAAGACTCGAGTATATATCCCTGGGTGTCCAGTCTCAGAATCAGTTGGAACTGTGTCATATGGAACTATATGTTCTCTCCCCTTCCCACCACAGAAATCTGCTCATGACTCTGAAAGCTCAGCAAATAAATAACCAGGAAAAGTGACACAGGACTTCATGAATTTGGTCATAAGCTGTTTAGAAAATTCTAGAATTCTTTCATTCTTTCTGACTGACATTTTCCTTGGAGAGTGATCTTCTGCGGTGAATGATCTGTGCCATTTGACTTTTGAAAGATAGACAGTATTTCTGAACTCCAGAGGTAGGCTCTGTAGGAACTTGGGGAGGAGAAAGTACTTTTGGATTCACAAGTTCTGCCAAAGTTACCCCCAGATTGTTCTTTACTCCTTATCAGCTTATGGTGCTTCTTACATAGGTAGTATTCACGGCGTTTGGAGACTTGCTGCTCGGATAAGGCATGACAATATCAGCATGGCACACGCTGCTTTTTTCTCTCGTTAAAGCTTCGTTTCTTCAGTCTTGAAGGCCTGACATAGGAGTCTGCTGCTGAAATGCTAAAGTGTGAGGCTGCATTGTGTGAGAAGGTTAAAGCTTATTAATCACTGTCTCTGCATCAGATATTATCTTGACTGAAGGGAGTTAACATTTCAGTGATCTCTCCTGCATAACAGTTTTGCCTATTAGAGGATGTCAGCAGAAGTATCTCGATCTATCCTCTGAGCTGTATTGGGCTTATTCTATTTAAAAAGCCTCCCATAGTCCTGGCCTGTGCTGACTCTCATTCTTTCCTGCCTACAGCATGCGTGTTCATATTCATTTAGTTAAAGCATTTAACTGTCATTAATGGAAAAACAGAAAACCTAGACTTTTATAATTTCTACTCGATGATGTGATCTGGGAGAAATTTATTTAATTTTCATCTGCAAAATATAAATTCTATATTAAGATAGTTATAGTTGCCATGTAGCACTATATTATGACTTTCTTTTAATTCTTTGTGCAAATTTTTCTAACTATATTCTGTTTTATCATTTTCTTTCTTAAAATATTTTATTGTTTTTATGTGTACAAGTATATTAACTGCATGCATATAAGTATATTCATATTCTGTAACACCCAGAGAGGATGAAGAACTGGAGTGACAGATGGTTGTTACTTACTTTATGGGTGCTGGGCTTTGAACCTGTGTTCTCTGCAAGGGCAGTCAATGCTTTTAACTGCTGAGTCATCTCTCCAGCCAAACTTTATTTATTTATTTTATCTTGATGAGTGCTTTGCCTGCAAGTATATGAATGCACCTGTGTTGTGCAGTGCTCTCAGAGGCTAGAATAAGGCAATGGATCTACTAGAACTAGAGTTTCTAATGGTTGTAGCCAGCATGTAAGTGCTAGGAACTAAACCTGGGTCCTCCATAAGAACAACCAGTACCATTAACCACCGATCCCTCTATCCAGCATAAATAACTATATTTGAAAATCAAACCCAATGTTACTATTAAAAATATTCGTGTTTCTTTATCAGTATGTATAAGATAATAAAGCATCAATGTAAAAACAAAGCTCGGAAGCCTGGGAATCAGAGCCTGAGGCTTTCTTAGTTTCTTAGCTGTATATCTATATGATATATATAGCTATAGATATAGGTAGATATATATGGTAAGAATTAGGAGAAAGACAATATTGAAACTTGAAACTTTACATTGATATAATCAAAAGAAAGAACTTTGTTGCAGTTTGACATGCGATTCACTTTAAGTGAATCTGAAATTATTTCTATGCCATTTTTTGGGAAGCACAGCACCCCATTATCTGTAATGGCTAACTCGGGGCTTTTATTTTTAGAAACTACAATCTGGAAAACTAATTCATAATGGAGTTCTAACAGACCGTGCCTAGATAGATTATTCATGGTAGGTTTCTGCATGGATTTGGGGTATTAAGGGATTCTACTGAAGGAACTAGGTATTCTGAGGCAGTGGTGATTCCAATAGATCTCTAATTTTAGTCTTAAGCAATTTCTTATTGGAGTAGTCTAGTCTCCAGTATATTTTATTTTAAGAAAGAACATTTTTGGAGAAGATAATAATAATGTTGGCATCCTATATATTCTGTTAATTTAGCCTTAAAGAAATTCCTAAACTATTATGGCCTCAGATTCTTTGTGATGATGGCAATACCAGGCTAAATGCAATTGCAAAGTGTAAAGAATCTGCCATCTGGCCCAATATAAAAGAACAGGTCCAAAATAATACTTTCTCATCTATTTTAAAACAAAGGCATTTCTAGCAATGTGTACATCCACTGGACTTATGGCTTTTGGAATCTTTATATCATATAGAAAGTCAAGTTTCTTTTGTAAAGTTTGAAAGATTATTTGATATATGTTTCCAATGAAAACAGCATGGTTTCATTCTTCCTTTATGAGCTAAATACACATAGTAAAGGTATTCAATTGTTGGGGGTTGGAGAGATCGCTCAGTTGTTAAAAGAGCATTGCCTCCTCTTGCAGAGGACCTGTGTTTAATTCCTAGCATAGACACGGCAGCTAACCATCCATGATTCTAGTTCCAGGGGATCTGATGATTACTTCTGACCTCTGGGGGCATTGCATGACATGGGTACACTTAGATACATGCAGACAATATACTCATACAACCTAAAATATCGTTATTAAAAATAATAACAGTAAAAATACTTTTTAAAGGTGTTAAGTTTTCTGTGGATGTTGCTTTCCCTAAAAGTGAGTATATTAAACATCCATTTTTAAGACTACAATGCCTTTTAAATCAGTTACAACAAGGGACTAAACACTTTAGATTTCATATAGAGATTTCACAAATTAATCTATAAGCCATATAATGATTAAGAGTGAAATAATTTTCTGAATAAAGTTTGAGAAACTATTCTGATGAATATTTTATGGCCAGGAGAGAAAAGGAAGTTTACAGGGTTAGAGAAATGCATCAGCAGTTAAATGCACTCACTGTTCTTTCAGAGGTCCCAAGTTCAGTTCCCATCACTGATGTCATGGAACTTACCGTCTGTAATTCCAGCTCCTGGGGACCCAACACTTCTGGTCTTCATGGGTATCTGCACTCATATTCACATACCTACACACAGACATACATACATACACATCATTTAAAATAATCTAAATAAATCTTTAAAATTGTCTCTATAATTAAAATCTCAGAATGTAAATTCAGTAGAAAAACAAAACCCTGCAGCATCCCCAAAAAGGCTTGCACTGAAAAATCTTTGTATCCCAATCCTGACATACATAGAATATAAAAAAGTTTAATTTTTATATGCTTTTAATTGCTGTTCTAAAGTATTTTATTACTAGTTTTAAATTGCATTCATTCAACTTTTTTTTAAATGGGTAGAAAGCCAGTTCAATGGTTAAGAATACTTAAGCTCTTTTACAATCAGAGTTCAGTTTCCAGCAGGTGGTTCACAACCTCCTGTAACGCCAGCTCCAGGGGAATCTAATTTCCTTTGCTGGCCCCTGCAGGGACCTGTACTCATCTACACATGCCCATACACTGACACACACATACACATAACTATTATTTTTTCTGTCAAGTATATATTGTGTTAAATATATTTCCTCCCATTCCACTTACTCTCCCTATCTTTCTCTCTCCTTTCCTTCCCATTTTCCTATTAGTCTTCAGCCTTACCAATCAAATATTACATTAAGCAGAATTTTAAAAACATCACTCATCCCAGAATTATGCATGCCTTTAATCCCAGCACTCTGGGGGCAGAGACAGATGGATTTCTATGAGTTTGAGGCCAACCTGTTGTGAGTTCAAGGCCAACTGGGACTACAGGGAGACCATGTCTGAAAAGGCCAAAAAAAGGAATAATAATAATAATAGAATGTCATTTGACGTTGTAGGACATTATAATACTAGAACTCAGAGGACCAGGTCAGGGAGACCATGAGTTTGAAGCTAGCCTGTATTACATTATGAGTTCAAGATAAGCTTGATCTAACATAAAAGATCCTGTCTCTAAACACCAAGAATGATAGAAGTATATCAGTGTGGAGTATTGTTTAACGTGTACAAGGCCCTAAATTTCTTTATCAGCAACAAATACACACACACACATACACACACACACACACACACACAATCATTTCAGAATTATTTTTTAAGTTCCATGTGTGTAAATATTCCATTGAGATCATTCTTCTTTCCAGTTTTAGTAAACACTATTATCTTTAGTATCTTGCTTATACTTGTTCACATATTTAACTAAAATATTTGCTTCTCTAAATAAATCTTATATTAATACATTATGTATATTATGAATCCGTTTTTCCACCAATTAGTCAATGATACCAAAAATATTTAAGTAATATATGACATAACCTTAAAAAAAGCACTTCCATCCAGGAAGCAATGAGAAACATATTTGATAAGTTATAATGTGTTGATTTGTAAAGGTGTCAATGAGTATGGATTATTTTGGTAAGCAAATCTAAGCATAATAGCCTTGGAATATTAATTTTTTGTCTATGTTTTTTCAAATAATGTATACATCAAGTACAAGTAGATTTATTCATAGATTTAAGATGCAACATTTGTTTTATCTTTAGTGATTATATCATTACTATATTATTAGGGAAAAGAAAAACTGAAAATAGAAACAAGAAAAAATGTGAAAAATACAATGTAAAAGATGAAGAGAAGACTAGGAAGAAAGAAAACAGAATAGGAAAGGAAAAAATAACTCAGAAAAGGAGGGAGCCAAACAGACAGGGGGGCAACAGCATACAGCATATTGGACACAACCACACCAGCAGGGGACAACAGCATACAGCATATTGGACACACTGGTTTTCCTGGTGACATTCAAGGGGAGGAGCCAAGGAGAGATGATCAAGAGCCAATAGGCTTTTGCCACCCTCCCCCATTACATACCAGTGCGACTCTACATTTATGTAAAAGATACAACCTCATAAAATTCTAAGTTCAATGACACATGTTGCTCTAACGTGATGGTTTATGTTCCTAAAAAGAACCAAATAGTCCCCACAAAAGAAAAAAAAAAAAAAAAAAAAAGAAGGCAAGTTCATGGAGGAAAGTTCTGGCCACATAATTTTGCACTTTGAACAGTACAAAACAATGAGTATCATGGGAAATCAGAGCGTGGTACAAATTAGTCCCAAGAAAAAGTGACAGGTGTGATGTCTTATGGGTACCAGGAAAGCAAGGGTAAAAGCATGGGAAAAAGGGCACACTTCCCAACATTTGTACCACTATTGTAAGTGCATTCATGAAAGACCAACCAGCTAGCTGTTATTTTTTTAATAATGGGACTAGAAGGAATGAGAAATATAGTAAATAAACAAGGATTTGGGGGCTTTTATAAGGAATGCCTATTTAAATAACTTTAATTTTTGTACATTATTTTGATTTCAGATCAGCTATTGGTGATAATAACTCACTTTGTTTTTTCATTTTCATAATTACACTCCTCAACTTCTTGGAATATGACTTATCTAGGGTAGAATTTCCTAGCATAGAATGGCTGTGTTTTGAAGTACGAAACTTTATTACCAATTTCATATAGTTTCATCACATGTCCCTTAAGAAGCTTGGGAAAATTTGATCCAAAAAGAAAAGAAGTCTTCCCTTACTTTAAAGAAAGCTTTGTCTTCTCTGTGTTAAAATTATTAGCTAAAAATATATATTTGTTTCTTGATCCAGAAATATGACACATTTCATTGGAGCCATATCTATCTTAATCTTTCTTATAAGTTTTATTAAGGTTAAATTTACCTAAAACTATAAATTTACCTAAAATGTAAAAAGTTATACATATTAATGAGGTACCATGTGATTTTCTATACATTCATACATTATGTATTTTATCATATTTAAATAAGGCTAGCAATAATTATCTCCTAAGCATTTATCATTTCTTTATTACTAAACCATTTCAAAGCTCTTTGTCATTTTTTGAAATGTATGCAGCCTTACTGACATATAAAGTAATGCTGCTGTGTAAATAACAAAACAGAATCTCATGCTCTTTCCTGGAACTTGATTTTATTCATCCTCTAATTATATTTTCATCCATTACCATGTACCACAACTGGGATATCCTTTTCCTTTTTTAAAAATGCATTTTATGCATTCTGTTTCTGGACATTAATGGCATTAATGCATAACCATAAATAAGCACTCCATATATAAGTTCCATATGTACAAAGTGCTGATTTTCTAATAGGATCACCAATTGAGCACTAGTCCCTTGGCTCTTGTAACCAAATCTAGATAAACAAATAGTGATTAAAAATTGTCTCACCCACACATCTTATACACAACACTAAAATGTCAGCAGATTCTGGAATAAGATGATTAGCAATGCAAATGTGTCTCCTTTACCTGTAGTTTACAATAAACAGAATAAACAAAGCCCAGGTCTCCTGAGAAGAGCAGCACTCCAGAACTCTGCTCTAATGACTCTTAAGGACTCAAGACCTACGTATACAAATGCTTAAAAGTTATTTGCACTTGCTCATGGCTTTTTTTTCCTCTGTAAAACCTCTCTTTAGGCCCTCTCAAGCCAAATGATTTCTTCTTCCTTTGGTCTCTATCATTACTAGGCTTCCCATCTTGAGTTCCATTTCATCATAGCATTTTGAAATCACACATTTGATCTGTCATTACCTCGAGCATTGTGCCTGGTACAGAGTGCACTTGTGGTTTGTAAAGTAGAGTTAGTGTATCTGCGCAAAAAGAGCATTCCTCTGAATATTTATATGACCATGCTTTAGGGATATAGATGTTCAATGAGAAGAACAGAATTAAGGTTAAAACAGCCCATCAATTTAAAGACAATAGAGAAAAAATAGTATACGTTTCTGCATGAGACACAGTAGTACTGGTGAATAAGTTGGCCTCAAGTATTATAGCGGTATCTTGAACTTAGTATTAGGAATAGGAAAAAGGTTTAGGACTTTTGCCTCTACTGTCCCTTCATCTTATCTTCACCTGCTGGAGGCTTCTGTCTTTTTTAGTGAATCCTGAGGTCTGTAATATAGGCCTAGATAAGGTCCATTGATATAAAAAGCCATTTAGTAAAGACAGTATCTATCAATTAGATCTATTGTGGACAATCAGCTTATCCTAAGCTACACACAAACACCAAACCAAGACTAAAAACTAATAACATTTTCATGGTTAATAAAGACCATTGATGGGCAATTCTTTGCCAGAAATTCACTAGTTTACTTAGAAGTAGAAAAATGATCATCTAATGTCAGTCAGTTTTCTTGAAGCTGCAGTGTTTTTATGATTCATGTTACCTGTGTGCACAGATGTTTTGGAAGTGTAAATCTGTTTGATATCACCCTTATCTTTTAAACAAGATTGGCATGTTATAGATGCCTCCATGACCGTAGTAGCTAGCTGGTCTAATTCCTTCTAGTCTTTCTGCAGATAACTATGGCAGGAACACACACAAACAAGAAATACACAGGAGAGAGGAAGGGAGGGAGGAAGGGAGGGAGGGAGGGAGAGAAAAAGGGAGGGAAAAAAGAGAGAGAGTGAGAGAGAGAGAGTGTGCCTTGAAGAACATAATTAAATAATGTGTCTTGAAATAAATTCCATTACATAAAGCTACATAGGTCTGTTTTCTGAAATATGAGAATTTTAAATTGGCATTGCCCTAGAGCCAAAACCAATGTTTTCAGATAAGGTAGAGTTTGAAAGAAAGCAAGAGCAACATATTTTTATTTCCCAGGAGAAATCACCATTTCCTATCCATGGCTGTAGCATGCAGATTGGAAATAACTTTTAATTGTTCCTGCTACCAAGGACAACGAAATAAAACTGGCAAGGCACCGCTGGAAGTTAGTGGCTCAAATGGCTCATTCATTCCAATGCACCAATGTTGCTGCAATTCTAAAATTATTGATATTTTACTATATAAAATGAGATATTAATGAATTACTTTATCATCTGTGTGTGTGTGTGTGCATTTGCATATGGAGGCCAGAGGACAATCTTTGGTGTCTTTCCTCAAATGCTACCCTCCCACTTTGTGTGTGATTGTGTCTCTTATTGGCCTGTAACTTACAGCCTTGGTGAGTAGCTGGGGTGTAGACCACCAAGGATCTGCCTTTTATTCTACCTCTCCAGCATTGGAATTATAGGCACACACACAGCTGTTTTTTTCTTTTTTCATGATCCTGATTAAGAGGCAAACATTTTACCATTATCTTTTCAGTCCAAGATTTTTACATTTATTGTTCTTGTAAATAGATGGCATATACGTATATCTTTACTACTACAAATTTTAAAATATAGTTTCATATCTCAATAACACATTCATGGCTCAGGATTTATTTGAGCAATAGGTTCTTAAAATGGATAGATTATTGGTTTAGGCTTATACATCTAGTTCCATGAGTACAGCTGTGTTATGTTATTGAGTTTTTTATACCCTTTCCCTAGGCTTCTGCATCATTCCTCGTAAGCCTTGGAGTAATTTCTTAATACATTTATAGAATACTCATCTTATAAAAGAGAATTTTATTTCAAGTGAAGGCCATATTTGCTTATATAAGTATTCACATTCAAGATATTATTCTTGAAAAAAAATCAAATGCATTTCCTATCACATTATCTATAAGTCATATAATACCCCTGAAACATTATAAAAGAAAAGGAAAAAAATGTTTTTTCATATTAATCCCAAGGGCCTCAGATGTGACTAAGATCCAGCAACTTGTTTTTAATGCCTATAAAGCAACTTGGTGTCACCAATGTCAGGTTTTGCATCTTCAAAGTCCTGTCAAACTGGATTGTATGCTGTAGTTCCTGCATATTGTTCTTAAAGGAAATAAAGGCAACAAAGCAGGATTGTTCAAAGTACAGACTTGAAATTTATATGTTTTCAGGTGAAAGACATCCTCTAAATGACACAGACTCTAAACGGATGAGTGATGGTCTTTTGGCCAGGTCTATGTGGAGGGGAGCCCTGAGTGCAAGCTTCAATGCTTTCAAGGACAATATCCCTTAGAACCAAACCTGGAGGTAATGATCTCAATAATACATTGTTCTCCACTGACTGTGACTCTTCTAAAATGCAAATCATGCAACCTCTCTAATTGATATTGCCATAAACTGCTTAGTATGTTCACATTCAGAGCACCTGAATCAGAGCATTTTCACTCCATCTGGGTCCAGCTAACTTCTATGTCCCAATATCCTCGATACCCAGCTCCCAGAGTGTAGTATGCATTATCCTCACCTCATGAGCACTCACTGACAACCACAGCTTTTATTCTTCCAACTCTATGTAAATGCTTTTGTGAAAGTGGCTAGTTAAATCTTGGGTTATATCCAGTATACATTTTCTAATCAAATTCTTGAAACCTTTGACATTGCTAATTTTTCTTTGTTTCATCTTTCGGGTACTCTTAAACTGTTCCCTCCCAGTTAATTTCCAATTACCTGATTCCATCTTATTTTTTGCTTTCTTTAATACCCTCTTTCTCAGAATCACCACCCAAGCCCTGGCAGTGCCAGATATTTCACGTTTGTGGCTGATAGTACAGTGCCTGATCTTTCTGTGTAATTCAATCTATTTTTTTTCTTTGAATAGCTTTACAGTTTGGCTAATCCCATTCTTTCAGCTGTCTGTTTACCAATCTTCAACCAGGGATCCAGGGCTTTATTCAAATTTATACTGTCTCACCAAGCATTAGTCTCCTTCAGTGGTCTTCTGGTCACTTCCATCTTTATTTGCTTAAGTATTGGTAGTCTTTCTAGTCTCAACTCTGATATTCCTCCTTGTGGAGGAAAAAATAGACATTGTCATACATCAGACAAAGTACACAGGAAGAAAAAAGTTTCACGTTGGCTGCTAGTTTCTGACTGAGGTTTTAGTGTGTGGTCACTGGTTGTTTTGTACCTGTAGCAAAGCAGGATAACTTGTTGAGAGTGAGGAGGAAACCTGCACAGCTTTAGTGACTGGGAAACAACCGGAATGAGGGATCAGTAGCAGTTGCAATGCTCACTTCAGAGATGACTGGTGAAGCTTTCACCACCTCAGAGTGGCAGGAACCAATCCTTCAAAACACGGGCCACTAGGGAATATTTCATATCCCAGTACAGACAGTGAACATATTAATCATGGAGAAATGCTTCTGAATAATTATGTGTTTAAGTTCCAGCTGAATAGAACCTAAAAATGTTCTTTGCTTACCATTTATCTGAACTTCTTTCTCCCACACTGCCTACAACTTTCAGTATAAAATATTTAATGTGAATAGGTCAGTGGTCTATAGAGAGTGAATGAAATGTAAACTTTGTGGGTGTAAAGCTTACTCATTCATTTATACAAAATTCAGGAGATCTGAGGCCTACAGTAAACTGCCACCTTTACTTTGAAGAACAGGATGATCCTTTAAGTGTGATTTTCATCCTTAAGATGAGACTGTCTCTGTTCAGTAATATATAGCATATGAGATCTTGTTTCATATTCTCTCAAAGTTCTCTTAGAGTATCCTGTATTATTTTTTCCATTTAAAATTTTAGCTTATAAGTTGTCTTGTATAAAAGCTCCACTGTTTTCCATCTACTAAGCCTTTCAAAACTAGGGTTTTATAAGCACTTCTTTCTCTGAATTCCATTCCTTCTGTACCATCTTGTTGACGGATGTCATGAACCCTTTCTCTTCAGTTTCTGTCTAAACCAAGCTTTTTCTCTACAGGAGAACTCTCATTTTCCTTTTCTAAATTAATTTTCTTCAAGCTGTGACATCTTTTGCATTTGATTCTTATCTTTTCTTTTTCCTTGTGTATTTCAAATTTTGTCAAAATAAAGACTAGAAAATAGCTTTGGTTTCTCACCGTGAAATTCTGCCCATTTGACATAAAGCTTACCTTCCTTTGGAAAGTTTAGTTATAAATGCTCTACAGTTTGACACTTATACTGATTCAAATTAAAACTGCATTAGTAATTGAGTCACAAGCGTTTTTGGTCTTTGCTTTTGTTTGTATCACAAAATACTTTTTGGTTGCTTTTTAGTCTGCTACACACTTAATTCCAAAACATTTATCCAACTTGAATGCTTTCTCTAGGCTTTTATGCCATCTTTGGGAGTTTTTTTTAGAATCTTAGAAGTTTCTGAAACTTACCCATCAAAAATTATCACCTCCATTATGAATTCCTTAGAAATTGATCCCAGGAGAGACCTTGGCATATAGCAAATTAGTCAGGGAGAAGTTTCATAAAATCATTGCAATAAGTGAGGGAGTAACACATAAGAGTTGTTTTGATAACTGACTGCCTCTGGTGCATACAGAAACACAAAGCCAAATGCCAGTTGCTTTCACTACTTTAAAATAATATCACAAACTAGAACACAGGAAATTCCTGCTGACTTTTCCGTAGGCCAGTTCTGGAATGCAGCAGTCATGGGGACATGTACTGTGGGCTGTGGGAATCTGAAGGAGAAATCCAGTTCCTCCTCCCTAGCAATCTTGCCTCTGGTGTTTATGGAAAACAGGTACAAGAGACTTTGTCAGAAAATGTGCGTCTCTGCTGGAAATTCCATGTAGTTTTAAGCCCTATTTCTGATTTGTTTTTATTAAAGTAAAATGCTCAATAGTTCTTCCTTTGATAAAAAATAAAATTAATGACTGACCTTTGTGATATTGTTATAACTTACCCTTTTAAGAATTTTTATCTTTTGACTAACAAATCCCATTTTTAATTGCCAATTTGTAAGTGGGCCATGTTATTTTACTGCTTTTTTGACATCATGCTAATTTCCATAGTTTCTTTTCCTGGAATTACAATTTTTCTGGTTTATCAAAAAATTGAAATTTCTATCTTTCTCCTACTGTGCACTAATAACAGCTTATACATCATCTAAAAGCAACCCAATGGTTATATACGGTTATATTATACTGACTACTTAGTGTATGGTGCTGAAAACTCGTAATTCTCACAACATTGTAAAGTGATAACCATCAGTTTCCTCATCTTACCTATGAGATGGCTGCAATATAACAAATTGTATAATTTGACTGAAATTTCAGCCTGCTAATAGTAAAACCAAGACTCAAATCAGACAAAATGGCTTTCTGATCTTCACTCTTAGATTTTTTTGTGTATTACTCCAACACATGTAATTATTTGAGAGGCATTTGTCTTTCACCAATGAGTTATATGCACTATATGGGTTCCAATCTTGGCTATTCTTAGTTTTATTTTTTACTGTGTTTTCCCATAAGCGTAGAGAAAAGAAGCTGTTTCATTTGTCTCATTATTCAAATGTACAATAATAATATCTACCTCTTGGGCTTTCACTAACTTTAAATGACCACATGTATTTAAACGTACTTGGTGTTATGGTAAGGACTTGATAAGCAAAATCTAAATTGTTATACTTTTATTCCTTCATATGTGCTTCTGGAGGACATGGTTTCTACTAGGCTTTGTCCTCTGAGATGGGCTATTCGAAAGTTATCACTACTACTTTCTAGAAGGGATTTACATAAAAAGATACAACCTAGCTCTTCCTGCCTTAGCCGAACAAGTTGAGAATGACAGGCTATGCTAATTCACCTAATTTGTCTCATTGGACTTTTTCCTTTGCTAATAAGTAAATTTATTGCAGACCAATTTCCTAAAATGTTTCACTTATGAAAGAGCTCCTGTCACCATGCATAACCTTGGAACCATTATATAGGCCGCTTAGTCTGTTATTTGCTCAGTGTTTGATAAACAGCAGATTGTTGTGCCTCTATATGTAAATATATTTTGAAATTCTCTCCGGGAAACTGTATGGCTTTTCTGAACTTTGAGAATCTTCTGATCTAAGGAGAAATCATAGGTCAGAAAAAAATGGAATGGCTCAAGTTTCTTTAACTTTTAGACCAATGTACTTTGACAAATATGAACTTGATTGTACCAAAATATAATAAGAAACATTGGTGTAAATATAATCTTCATGAAGCGGAAAATATTTCTTCTGCAAACTTTAATTTATGAAAAAAGAGCAAGCCCAGCCTTAAAGGAAGTCTCGTGATATGTGCTTCACAGCGCTTTTATTTTGTGATGTCTTTCTACCCTGTTCCACATTTACAATGCTGACAATTAAATTGAAATAATTAAGATGTTTTTAACAAGATATGCAAATATTATGCGTTCACACTGATCATAAACAGACTGTTTTAGGGGGAAAGTGTTTCCTCAGACCATAGACAACAACTCTCAACCTGTGATCTAGAGGTGTAGTTAGTTTCCCAGGGTCCCAAAGGTTCCTGAAATGAAGTTGAATTGGAAGGAGTATCAGATGTGGGTCTCTCACACAATAGGAAGCAAGTAGACACCAAGGAATGAGCCATGGGTCTCTTACTAATCTGATCAGCAAGGGGATGTCTGGAGTTTGTACTTGATCATTTCACACAATTTGCCTTTCCTCCCTCAAATTTAAAATATGCTTTGACTTTGTTTAATTATTATAAAAATAAATGAAGTTTAGTAAGAAAAAAATAAAACTATTTTTGTCATTTATTCTTCCATTTAAAATGTTGTCACTATCAATATTATATGTTCATTTTTCAGTGTGTCTTTTCCTCTATGCTTATAAAAATAGATTAGGCAATTACTTTTGAAATTGTAACCAATTTTCACCAATTTTCTGTTCTTGTTCTTTTCTTAATGGTGGGTCTCCCTAAAGCCCCAGCTGGAGTGGAACTTGCTATGCTGATTGGGCTGCCCTCTCTCACACAGAGAGCCACCTGCCTCTGCCTCCTGAGTTCTGAGATTAAAGGAATGTGCCACCTCACCCTGCGTAACCAATTTTTATCCACTAGATTTTTAAAACCTTGGTTCATTTTCCTTTTCAGTTGGCACAGTCTTTCCTAACTTGACCTCATATTTCATTTTGCAGGGTGCATATGAAATTATGTGGGAGCCATTGATGATGGAGAAGAGTAAAAGTTACAAGACCTTAAGTCATTTTGTTTCCCGTCAATTCTATGGTTACAAAATGAATTCTTAAGGAAAAGTCAGTGTGAGGAGACACAGGTCTGTGTCTGATCATCTGAAAATTTTAGTTTTCCTGCCCGGTAGAAGCAGGTTTCAAAACAGAATTTAAGTTTAGATTAAGATATTTTGAGTTTATTGCAAAAAGTAAAATTATGATCACAACACCTTTGAATTTTAAAAGAATACATGAACAATAATATTTTGAACAGTAATGGGAACTCCTAGTGGGTGCTGAGCAGAGTAGTAGATTGTGTGTGTGTGTGTGTGTGTGTCTGTGTGTGTCTGTGTGTGTCTGTGTGTGTGTGTGTGTGTGTAAGCCAGAAGATAGCTTCAGATATAGTCCCTTCTCAGGTGCCATCTAACTTGGTTTTTAAGAAAAAGTCTTTCATCAGGACTAGAACTCACTGATTAAACTAGACTAACTGCTCAGTAAGCCCCGAGGATCTTTGTTTCCGCAGTGCTTACCTTATAGGCACATTCTGTGACACTAGGCTTTTAACTGTGGGTACTGGGAATTGAAACCAGGTTCTCATGAGTACATAGCAAGCACTTTACCAACTAAGCTATTTCTCTGATATCTCTTAGTGTTTGATTTTACAGTTAAATAGTTACACTAAAAGTATGAGAGTAACCAAAACATCATAAGACTGGTGTGGTTTAAATCTGGGGTAGAGCTGTCACAAAAAAAATATTGTATATGATGATCCAGATTAGTTTATTTCTAGCCACTGGAAAAACTCATCAAAGATTCTGAAGAGAAGGAAGAGAGGAAGCAAAGAGAATGCAAAGAGTTCATATTTCCTTAGACCAAACCATTGTTTACTCATCAGTCAAATGAGATGCTATTGATGCTCTTGTAAAAGTTCTGAGTCTGCTCAAAATCAAAAAGATTAAATCAGAAGCTCTCAAGATGTGTCCAATACAGCAGTGTTTTGGTGTCTGTTTTTTGGCTCCCAATATGATTATAAAACATATGTAGGATTGAGTGAACAACCAGATTTACACTCGGAACTGAACTGAGGAGAGTCCGTTTAAAGGACCTGAAAGTCCAGTAATAAAGCACCACAATGAGGTCTTTCTACAGCCGAGACAACCTTGAGCTGTCTAGCACTGAAGCTGCAAGGAACTCTGGAGGCTGTTAGAAACTGGAAACCTCTGGAGGAACAGAGCAGGCAGAGTTTCTGTCTGGAGGCTGTTAGAAGCTGGAAACCTCTGGAGGAATAGAGCAGGCAGAGTTTCTGTCGGGAGAAACAGAATTATTAAAATTGCCATGCATCAGAGACACTTCAAAAATAAACTATAATGGGGATCGAATAGCTGATGAAATAACCATGATTACAAATAATGGGCTTATAACTTTAATAATTCTTTTATATTTCAATGGATGTTGTTTAAGTTTCTTGAAGGGTTTCATCTTTAGAGAAGAGTTAATGGAATTTATTTGCAGAGAAGTAAATCAAAATGCCATACCTTCTGTATTGACTGTTGACCAGGCTGTGGGTTCTAAAGGTATCATTCATCCGTCAGAGTGCAGCTTTCTGAAGTATTGACAGCTACAATGGTGCTAGCACATCTGACCAGGAGGACTAGACCGAACAATTGCACTGTATTGTAAAGCTAGAGGCTTTTAATAGAGAAGTGTTGGTAAAATTTTGACAGGCATATCTCTTCTAAATTGCTCTAAGCAATCTGTTCTCAAGGAAAGATGTTTCGTGGCCATTAGAATATTCAGTAGATGTGAGTTTCTGAGATACATCTGTTATCCAATATAGATGAAAATAACAAAAATGTAAAAACCATATCCTCAAACTTGAATGTAGGCAGTTCAGCAAGGAAGACAAAACTTAATACAAATTATCAGTCCAAAAGTTAGTTGACTGTATTCACTGACTTTTCTTTCTTCAAAGTATGAGGCAGACCCCTTAAATATTAACATTCATTTGATTTATACGTTTTTATTTTATAACCTCAACTTCATTAAATCTTTATATATGAAATTAGTCATTAAAATGTGGCTTTTGAAATTAATTTAAAAATGTTAAATCAGGTTAGAGTTTGCATACAGGTTTTATTAATCTTTAATTTTTTTACTTATTTTTCTTTGTAAAGTTAATGTTCATGGAAACTTGCCATAGCAAAGACAACAAGTTTCATTATTGTTGCTTCAGAATTCTATTTTTGATTAAGCAGATTCAGGACTTGAAGAAGCAGTTTGTTCTGTCTTATTTCTCTTTTTAAAATCTTGAAACCATAATGTTAATAGCATCTGATTCCTTCTAGTTATTAGAAAACTCAGACAACAAAAGCATCCAAACTTGAATATTAATTCAGCATTATCAGAGAGTAGTCCTTATAGAACTGATTAGTGTATTTGACAGTTATTACATTCTTTTCATTTAAATGGTCAGTGCCTATATAAAGTTCACTGAATGGAAATGCCCAACTTTGATGGCTTTACAAGTCAGAGCTTAACAAGTGATGACATATTTACAATGAAAACAGATTAAGAGATGTACCAGGTAATACTTTACTCTAAGGTTGTTATTAAAATAATCTAACCTGGAATCATTAATGCTGTTAACTTTTTATTAATTAGCATATTTAGCAAATAACCAAAGTTATATTACTGGTTTAGTCCCAGATGCCTATAACATAAAACAAAAGATGATTTTTTTAATGAATTCATGCAAGAGGAACTTGTTAAACATTTCTATTTACCAGGTACATTATTAGCCTCTGAGTTTATACAAGTCTGAATAATTACCAGTTTTTCTGCTCATGGGAAATTCAAATTTTAGGAAAACTTGGAAGGAGTATAAAGTACAGAAAAAGAAACACAAAAAGTGTGTGTGTGTGTGTGTGTGTGCACGTGTAAGCATGCAAGTGTCTCTGTGTGTGCATGTGTCTATGCCGATGTATGTGTCAGTGGGTGAGCAGAGGTCAGAGGAGGACATGGAACATTCTGCTCTATCACTCTGCACCATATTCTCTTAAGACACTATCTCTCACTTAACCTTTGGCTTGTCTTTTTTTAGGCTAATCTAACTTGGCTGCAAGCCCCAGTGATCATCTCATCTCTGTCATGATCCAACCCATTCCAAGTGCTAGTGTTACAGGTGACTGGCATTCTCAGCTTTTATATGGGCAATGGAGACCCAGACTTCCGTCCTCATGCACGTACCACTAAACTCTCCCACCCTCCGAACTCTCTCCTCCACCACCTGTATCAAAAAAAAAAGTTTAAAGTTATAAGTAACATGCAAGGAAATGAACTTGAAGTTATAGAGGTTCAATAATCTAATCGAGGATCCAGGAAAGGCCCCTGGAAGGTCATATATACACCATGATTGCACAGACAGGAAGGAGATAGTTGTAGGAAGTAAGGAGAAGAGAATGTCCATCCAGAGGGAAGTAATAGTGAGTATAGAAACCCCAAGACAGACTCAAAGTAGCTTGGGGCTTGCAAGATATGCAAGGCGATTTGGTAGATGGATTTGGTAGATGGTGCATGTGGGGGACGAAGGACCATTTATCTGTCATTCTCAGGAGTGATGTCCACTTCCATTGGAGATGGGAGCTCTCACTAGCTTGGAGAAAACCAATGAGGGCAGACTGGTTGGCCTATGAGACCCATGAAATAGCTTGACTCAGCCTCCTAGCACTGGGATTGCAAGCACTTGCCACCATGACTGACATTTTTATGTGGGTCCTAAAGGCAGAACTTGTGCTGGCAAGGCAAATGCTTTATAAACTGAGGCATCTCCTCAGACCCCTCGGGGCGGATTTTTTGAGTGTCACAAAATCTTAGGCTAATTGTGACAAGAAAGGAAAATAATTGGATTTATACGTTGAAAAGATAATCTTAGCTTCTCTGAATAGACTCACTGGCAAGGTGAAGAATGGACTCCATTTCAACACTTAGGCAGAGGGGGGAGGGTGGAAGCAACTCAGATGTGTGAGATATAGAGAAACAGAAACATGTTTGAGAAATATTCTAGAATCCACTGTACACTATAGTATCTTTACTGATCATGTCTGTTTTTTCTTCCTTAGATATCTGTTGCCATTAGAAAAAAGACTTAAAAAATAACAAATAAATCCTGAGGAATTTATGAAATATTTTTAAATGATCAATTTCACTATCTAATGAGTATCTCACAACTTGATTTTCTGTACTATATACCAATCAATAACAAAAATGTTTAAGGAGAAGGAAAAAGCATGTCCAAAGTGGCATAGGATATTTAGTATAGGACTTTATGAAAACTTGAGTCTGAATGTAAACACTGAAAATTTGTAACAGACAGAGTAGATTTATTTAGAAGACTAACTAGAACCTGTTATCTCAGCCTGTGGGCTGAAATATTTTGTTTATCATATTAGTTATTCAGTTATTTAGATTTGTTATTTATTTTGTGTAGAGAAATATGGCAATAATTACTTTAGTAGAATATAGGTGCCCTTTGAAAGCAAAAGGATAGTTACCTCTTCATTACACAAAAGAGAATAAAGAAGTGATGAGAGAGAGTGAGAGAGAGAGAGAGAGAAAGAGAAAGATTTTTAAAGTCAGATAAGTCAGTAGGCATGGCTTACAGCTAGAGTTTGAGACTGGCAATGGTGTCTTCTTGAAAAAAATTCATAGAGAGGTAACATAGGTGTTTAAGTATTCTTTATTTACTAGACACTTGAACTGACAGCCCTACCCAGATCTCTTCAAGAGCCCACAAAACATTGCTATCTTCTTGGAGGATAATCGAAAATGATGTAAAAGTCGAAAAACCTTTCTTCTGTGTATTACAAAATGCGTCTTCTCCTAAACACATTCAACAATGTTTTTTTATTTCTTCTCTGACAAGATGACTTTTTCCTAGATATTTTCATCCATTCTGCAACTAACAGTTTTTTTTTATTAGTCTTTATTGGATGTATAATAGCAGTAATTGAATTTCACACATGGCTTTAGACAATATGTAGCCTTTATTATATCTTTTAATTTTCATAAATATTTTTAGACATAAATTTAAACTGGAAATGTTTAATAACTTTCCATAGACTTATGCATAATAGACATATTTAAGTGCAACTCAGAATATGCGATACTAATCCACTGTATTCTTTAGGATTTCTGTGGCTGTGATAAGATACCATGACCATAGCAACTTACAGGGGAAAGAGTTTATTTTGGCTTTTAGTTCCAATAAGAGTTAATCATGGCAGAGAAACCTGGCCGACCACTGGCTTAATAGCAGGAAACCGAAGCTGAGAGCTCATATCTCTAATCACAGATGTCAAGCAGAGAATAGACTGGAAGTGGGGCAAGGCTATAAGCTCTCAAAGGATGCCTCCAGTAACACATTTTCTTCAGTATGCTGTACCTCTTAAACCTTCCAAAACAGCTCTGCCAACTGAGGAAAATGTTTGATGCTATAGGGGACATATCTCATTCAAACCATCATATTCACTAAACTCTAAACCATTTTAAAATTACTTTTAGTGTTTTCAGTATTTTAACTTGAAAAATCATAGTTTAAAAAAGTATCTTACATAAGTGAAAAATGAGAGTCTGTGTAAAATATAGATGGGATATTTAAAAAGAAAATGGGCAAGAATAGA
Organism: Eospalax fontanierii; assembly: GCA_035773235.1. NCBI lineage: Eukaryota > Metazoa > Chordata > Mammalia > Rodentia > Spalacidae > Eospalax > Eospalax fontanierii. The sequence goes on from CM069530.1 coordinate 26,850,356, forward strand.
TGGTTCTCATTAAAATGTTTTTTGTCAAGAATAATTATTTTCTGAGATCTGTATTAAAGAGAAAAGATAAACACATACATCTGTATTAGTTAGCTCTCCTGCCACCAAGACAAAATATTTTATAGAAGCAGCTTATAGAAGAAGGATTTACTTTGCTTTCAGGTTCACAGGGCTCCCAAAATTGTGGCAGGGATGGTGTGGAATCAATCAACTCACATTACAGTGGTCAGTAATAAGTGGAGTGGAGCAGCTATAAGAAGGTGCCAGAGAAAGATACAGCACCCAAGGACACACCCCAAGATCGTGTTCCTCCAGGCAACCTCTCCTACCTCCCAGTATGGTTCCATCACCTCCCATTACAACATTCAAGTTTTCACTAAATGGATTAAACTGTTCATTAGGTCAGATATCATCCGAAGATGTGATTTGCCAGTTTCCTAGATGGATCTCAGTTTCACCAATTTACTAGTAAAGGTGAAATATTAAAGTTTGCATTAGGTTTGCAAACAAATATGCTTACTGACAAAGAAAGGTTGGGATGAACTATTTTGTAATCAACTTAGTAACAATTAAAGACCTCAAGCTGTAAAGCTAGACATTTATTTCAAAAGCTCCCATGATCGATGTACCTTTTTATTTGTTTGATCAAAGTTTCCTAGTCATAATCACTATTTCCTTGCTGGTAATATTGTTTCTTGAAGCAAAACTGTACCAACAAGGTTACTGGACTCAATACTCCTTATAAAAAATCTTTTTTATTTTATGCAATAAAGGTATTGCATGCATGTATGTGAGTGTACCTGTGTAGTGCAATACCCATGGAGGTCAGAAGAGGGCATTAGATCCCCTCTAACTCGAGCTAGGGAGAGATGTTAGTCACCCTGTGGGTCCTAGGACCTGAATCTGGGCCTCTGCAAGGGTAACCAGTGCTCTTAACCAGTGGGACATCTCTCCAACCCCTTAACACATTTTCTTTTTATTTGATAAGAATAATCATTCCAATTCTCTTTTCATGTGAGTTAGATTTTAAGTTATTTCTTAATGTAAGTTGCTTATGACATAAATCTATTTATTTAAGTATTTAATATATCTTTGATGAGGTTACTTGTTTGTACATTATGTATTAAAGCACAAAGTTTGGACAGATGATTCAGTGGTTAAGGCACTTACTGCTCTTGCAGAGATGCAGGGTCAGTTCCCAGCACTCATATAGCCACTAACAACTGATTTTAACTCTATTTCCAGGGGATCTTGCATGCTTTTTCTGGACTCCTTGAGCATTGTATGTATGCAGTACACCTACATACATACAGACAAAACTCCCATACACATAAAATAAAAATAAGTAATTAAAAAACATGGAGTTTGCTTTTCTTTTTGGACTTTTCTTACCAATCTACTAAATGGGGAAATCTCCATTTGTTACTGACTCAGAGAGTAAGGTTGATACATAACAATAATAATATATAATGATCTGACTGTCCGTGACAGTTCCATCTGCTGTTTCCTTTTCCTAACAGTGTGGAGTATGCGAAGAATTTAGCTCTTCACAAGGACTAGGAACTGGTTTACAAGCAGTGAGTTCACTGGAGAGAGGAGAAAGGCTAATGCAAATAGTTGGACCAATGAAAGACTAAACACCTTGTTTCCAGGCCTCCTGTTTAGAACCCTTTAGGGGCATTCACATTTTCACCTCTCAAGCTGTTTGGACTGTGTAGGTTGCTGAGCTGCTGGAAGTGACACAGAGAAATCCAGCAGAGTGAGGATTGTTAATAGATTTTATTAATTTACCATTCATTTGTTAAGCACTTACTACATGCTGGGAACCGTGAGGATGTGCTATGGCTACCAAGACTGATGAAAGAATTAAAACTTGAATGTCGTTGGAGATTGGTGTCATTAGTGAGATCATTATAAGTGCCGTTCATTGGTTTGTATACATTTACACACATAGTCTCTTTATGGCAGCATAAATCATTCGTATTTCTTGGTTTACTTACTTTGTAGAAATGCGTTTTTATCTATATGCCTTATATAACACACTCTGTAGAGTTACTCAGTAGTGAAATTTCTTTTAGTGATGACCCTTAGAGGTTATGTAAGGTGTGAAAAGTAACAGGTTTATAGACTTGCTAGACTTTATTGAAGGTTTTAGTTACAGTAACCGACAAATAATCATTTAAGACATTGGTCTGTCACTGGCATGAAAGTGTGTATCTTTCCTAGGCCAGGCATTAGAGAGCGTTAACATCTCTAATTGACTCTGTTTGTGACTAGTAGTCAGGTATTGAGTATGTACGTTCTTGTTCTTCGAAATGAGGAAGTATTTTCCTAAGCAGATACTTTGCAACAAGTGTAAAGAATGTCATTAGATGAGTCTGTGTATGATCTGATTTTTCTCTCAAAATTTCTGAATTTAGAAGAGAAGAGAAAGTTTCCTTTAAATATATCTTGATTTTGGTTCTGCACCACTCACTAAGTGTCATACGATACTAAGCAGTAATTCAGCCACTCTCAGCTTTGGTTACTTTATATATAAAATTAAGTAGTTATAACCTAGAAAGAGATTTGTGACAGGGTACTTTATCGTAATCAAGGGCAAGTTGTTTTATGAGTATGTGTGTGAAGAAACTGTAATGAAATCTTAAATCATAAACACAAAGACTGAGCATTTGGTGACCTCACTTCCCTTTCTCCCTCCGGGCTGCCTTCATCATTTTTATCTATATACAGCTCTGAACACAGTTGTCCACCAGATAATGAATGACAATCACTTGTGTCTTTATATCTTTCAGTTAGGATTCCCAAAGCAAGAACGAATTCCTTTGCTTAGTTTCTCTCCAACAATTTCATTGAATAAATCTGATTGCATCTAGGCCCAGTCACATGAGGTGTGTTGACATAAGGAGGCAGGTGTGGGTGAGGAGAGAAGATTAGAGAAGTCTCATGAGTGCAGCTCCAGTAAGGCATGATAGAAATCATCAGACAGCTTTTTAAAATCCTCTTATGAAAGAATGAGGTTGTATTCTGTCTTAACTTGAGTAACGTGATTGTGTTTCTGTATTGCTGACAGTGGAAGAATGGCCTTTTGATTATACCCACACATTAGTGCATCTCTCAACCATCATCAGAGAAGCTTATTTCTATAGTAGATGGTGATTAACAGAGAGACTCAAAACTTGTCAAAGTAAAGAGGAAAATAGACTATGGAACAGTCACTCATAAACAGGACATCTAGATCACCGCCTTACATGCCAAGCCTTAAGGATCATTACAGAAGATGAGTTTGAATGACGGTACAATCCAATGGATGACCAGAACACAGTATTTGTCTGAACACAGCATAGCAGGCCTACCTATGAACTCACAGCAGTTTTGACAGCAAGATCAAGATGTGTCCAAGCTCAAGCCAGACAAAATCCCAGCATGGAGGGAAAAAGGACACAATGTTCTACCATTAGCTGAGGAGCTACTGGCAGTTGGTAGGAGAGGGAGAGTTAGTCTTACTTAAGAGGGCAGGATACCTATCCATGGAAGGTATAATTGCTCCAGTGAATGGCCATACTTGAAGAATATATGGGCAGCACAAATTAGACTTGATGGGTCAACAGAAAAAAGCAATGACACAAAGTTGACTTTAGGAAGAGGGATGTGGACCTGGGTGGAGTTTGGGAACCACAATTAACAAGATCAACACATATATTTTTCCAAATGTTTTATTTATTTTTATTTTATGTGCATGAGTGTTTGCCTGCTTTTGTATAAGTGAACCCATGTTGTTCAGTGCCCACGAGGACAGAGGAGGACGTTGCATCCTCTGGAACTGGAGGTATAAATAGTTGTTAGCTGCTATGTGGGTGCTGGGTTTCAAGCCCAGGTCTTCTGCAAAAACAGCCAGTACTCTTAACCTTTGATCCATCTCTCCAGCCCAAGATCAAAATACATTGTATAAAAACTCAAAGAGGTAATAACAATAATATTTATAATGGTTTTCATCTTTGGCATTTTTATAAATATTTTAATATTTTTTATTGTTTATATTTTATGTGTATGAGTTTATTACCCGCATGTGCGTAATTGCACGGTAGTGTCACACACAGTCTGTGGAGGCTGGAAGGAGGCACTGGATCCCCTAGAACTGGAGTTGCAGACAGTTGTTAGCTGCCTTACGGGTGCTGGAAATTAAACTCAGATCTTCTGGAAGAGCCACAAGTGTTCTTAACTATTGAATCATCTCTCCAGTCCCAACATGTTTTTATATCTTAAATGATTACTTACAAAATCTGCTTAAAACTTGTTTGGATACTAAGCAAGTTCACCAGGAACATATAATTATTTTTTTCATATAATAATTGCTCAATGAGTATTAATATATTTCATTATTTTTATTGAGCATTTGTACATTTCATACAACAGTCATTAATTAAACTTAGACCCCGCCTCCCCCAAACATACCGTCACCCCCTCATGCATTCTACCATACATTTGTCAGTCATTTGTACCAAGATTCCCTTGGTTGCAAGTTCATCAACTGGAGTCTAGTCAGCCTATCTAGAGATCATTAGGTCTACTATCCCTCACTCGTAATAATCGGTTTCCAACATTTCCCAGGCTAGGTCCAGCCCACCACCCATTTTTCTCACTCCACTCTCGGTACTTTTCTGATTGAGTTGGCCTGGGTCTTGTGCTCGTCACCAGCAGTTCCTCCAGTTCACATGTGCAAGCTTAAATAGCCTTAAATCCTCTGCTTCGCTATGTTCATGGACCAACCTGGACTCTTACATCTACCTCTCCTTCTACAATAGTTCCTGAGCCATGGGGAGGTGAGGTTTAAACTAGGAGTCCTATCCAGGGACTCATAATCCGCAGTCTCTTGTTCTCTAAGACTTGGCCAATTGTGGCCACTCTATGCTTTGCACTCTGTCACATAAGGAAGTGAGAGTTGAGGGATGTATTCATTTCTTTTTTCTGTACCTTTGTTCTGCTATGTTCCATGAGCCTTAGGTGTAGAGGGTCCATGGTTGACATGTCACCTAGCACTGGACATCTCTCAGACATATATTCTCTGTGTGACCAGTTGTGGAGCTCTGTAGTAAGTTCCACTTGCTGAAAACAGCAGCTCCTTCGATAAGTGGCATACAGTGTCCTTATTTGTAAATAAAATGATCAATATTTAGCATATGGTAAGAAATTTCATTTGTCTAGAGATACGGCTGAGATAGGGTTTCTTTAGGATCTATGACCTCTCCAACCGTGTGTATTTGGCTGTTTCCGGTGCCACCTATGAGTTCACTCCCATTGAGAGATCTTCAAATCCAATTAGATAGCCATTGGTTACCCGCTAGATCACAGTGCTGCTGCTGCACCAGTAGTGGTAGGTTTCTTTGCCACTTGTTGTGGTTATTTGGCTTTAGGTTTGGGTTGGACCACTGATTGCATTTCTCCATTAGAAGCTTGCATAGTATCCTCCAGGATTATGAAAGCTTGCCTTCAGGTAGAAGAGAGGCCACTTCCTGCCCCATTCTCCTAAGTCATGTGTCTTAAGAATGTCCTGTCTTCAGCAGTAGGGTTCTATCTCTACTATCTATCCCCTATTCTCAGGGATAATCAAGAGCTGTGGCACTAGCCTGCATTAATTTGGGGTTCTCTTGAAGAACGTGGTGCTAATGATACTGATTTAAAATAACACTAAATAAATTTTCCAAGAGAGTTTCAGATATTAGTATGAAGCTTTAATTTTAAATTTAAAAACTTAATTTATATTCACATTATTTTATAGTTCTTACTCTCAATGGGCCCAATATTTGTCTAAAATAAATACTTAGGGAGAGCCGCAGAGATGACTCAGCAGTTAAAATCTTTGGCTCCTCTTACATAGGATGCAGGTTTGATTCCCAGGGACCTATGTAATAGCTAACAGCTGTCCATAGCTTCAGTTCCAGACAATCTGGAAATCTATTCTGGCCTTTATGGGCATTGTATGCATGGGTATACACACATACACACACACACACACACACATACACACATATGAGCAAAACAGTCTTACACATACTATTGAAATGTTAAAAATTATGAAAAGTCTACCTGTTACAGAACTCTTCAGTGATGTGTTAGGCTGTGGGTACCAACACAGCTAAAGGGGTCAAGACTGGACACAAAAAGATTTAATAGATGCCTGATTGTATCTATTGTGAACTTTTACCGTCTGCTTATATTCAGTACCAAAAAGAATGAGCTATATGAACACATCATTTTATCACAGAGGTTTCTAGAAATAAAAGCTATACAGTGTAGAAATGTTTAGTTTAGTAAAGACACATTTTATGAATGCAACAAACCAACTTTAAGTTATCTCAAATAACTTGTCTTATTGATAGTTTTTGAGCTGGTAGAATATGGAAGAGAGGATATAGGTACATTGCCTGTCCAAATTTACCTTAGTCATTAAGACACATGAGGTGCTACATATGAACTGAACAGCATGTGCATTAACAATGAAATCAAACAGGGGAAATCAATACTATAGATAAATAAGGATAAAGATGGGGCAAAGGAAGAATCATGTGTCTTCTCTGCTATGCATCTATCACTGTGTCTGAGCTTGCACTGCTGAACACACCACTTCTGAAGGTTTTGGATGTGATATACCAGATTTTAAATAAGTTGCTCAAGTTGTATAGTCTGGAAATGAACAAGCAGTATTGAAACTTAGGACTTCATCACTCCAGTACAATTCCTTTACTAACCCATTCTTCCAAAATGGGGATGTGATTTAAAAAGAAGTTACAATATGCAAGCCATAAATATTTAAAAATATATTTCAAAACGAAATGTGACTTTTTGCTATGTACTATTTAAACATTCTTAAGTTCATATCTTCTCTTTTAAAATATTTGTAAGCTAGATTAATTTCTATCTCTGTTATTCAAAAGAAGACATTGGCCTACCCCCATGGTTTATATAAGTGAGAGATCCAAAATTCAAATCCCTAGTTACATCCAATTTCAAAATCCTGAGATTTCCCACTAACAGTTTAATTCTTTATGCTTTTCCAAATGGACAATTAAAAGTTGCTCTTCAGTCCTTCAGAAATATTGATGCAGTAAAAGTCTAATCAAATTGGTTCACAATCCTATAGACAATAGTGTTTGCTGGAAATTGTAATTTTCTTTGTACGAGAATCTGAGCTAGAAGAAAATTTCCCTTATCCTGTGGAAAGAACTTCTTTCCCCTTGTGGAGTCTGTCTGTGCTTGGTGTTGCCTTTTAGAGCTTGCGTATGGCTGAAAGATGCACTTTATGGGTTAGCTCATTTAATTCATTCTCATAAGTGGATAACTTCATTGCCTTTATCGTTTTTGTTTCAGTGCTCTGAATTCTCTCTAATTTGTCGAGTTTTCTGATAGAAGGGGATAAAGCAGAGTCGAGTAATAATCTTCTAAGGAAAGTCATTTGTCTTCCTATTTATCTCCCCTTATATGTGTGTACAATCGGCTCTCAATTACTTGTAGGGATGGAGAGGGAGCATGGTATTGCAGATAATCCAAAAGTCATTTACAGAAGATTTACTTTCACGATTACCTTTTCTGTAGGTGATACTGCCTACATCTACTTTAACTATACTCAGGAGACAATATGACTTTTAAGAGTGTTCATTACGAAAAACATAACCATGGGATACGGAGGGGCTTTTTTTGCCCCTGAGGATAATCCATTTAGAGAAGATGAAGAATCGAATATAAAAGTCACTACATAAAAATCTGCAAATTAGAATGTAGGGTAAGCCATCATCTCTCTCATCCTTTCAGTTTGTAGAGCTGTTGACACTGAGATAAAATAAACATTGATTCCTCCCTCTTTCAAAGCAGTTTTCATAATCCGTCCCTTTTAGATTATGCCCGCCTCATTTGTTAACTTGCTTTGCCAGGTTTGTAGGGCATTACGGTTTTGTAATAAATTCAAACTACTGTTTCTGTTTGGGTGGTTTGTTTGTTTGATTTTTATTTTGTTTTTGACACAAGGTCTCCCTGAAAGCCCAGCTGGCCTGGAACTCACTACATAAAACATGTCCACCTGCCACTGCCTCCCAAGTGGGGGTTGAAGGTGTGCATCACCAAGCCCAACCTCTTCAAATTACTTTTAAACACACGCTTGCCATTTAAACATTTTTAGTTACTAGTGCATTCTCATTTTATGTTCTAGTTCACTTCTCTTGACAAATTTCTTGTTAGGCTCATTTTAAAATTTCATGTGTATATATTTTTTTCTACTTTTTGAATACTCATGAAGACTACAAAATCCACTAAATACCTACATCAATCTTAGTGGAAGATATTCCTTTTCCCAAGTCTATCTGTTGACATTTATCCCATTTAATAGCTCTTTAAATGGTTTGCAAACCATCATCATCAAGTAACTGTAATTAATTTTGAAAGGACAATTTCAGGAAACCTCTGTTTATCCATATTTCTGTAATTCCATCAGAAAAAGACTGTGTTTGTAATGATCTGTTCTATGGTTGCCTTCTCATTTACTACCATGGCATTTCTCATGTTCTCCTTATGTGCCAGTGTGTTATCTCCACAACTCCCACTCATGAAAACCCAAATGACATGGGGTCACATCTTACATGCTCAATTTCTGAATACTAATTTCATTCATTTGTTCATCAGCCATGTTAAGGACCACATAGTGTTTCCGATGTCGATCTTCATGTGAAAAAGAAACATAATTAAAGTTCATTGACAGTGGTTGGTCAAGGCCAGAGGAAGGGTGTGTAGATGGTTGCCCACTGTGTGATACAAGTACCATTTAATCATGCTGTTATTTGTTTTATTTATTTTTGTTTTATGTGTCTTAGTGCTATGCTGTGCAGTATACACAAAGGACAGAATAAGGCGTCGGATCCCTTTTAACTGGAGTTATGGATAGTGAGTAGCTGCAAAGAGTGTTCTGGGATTTGAAACCAGATCTTCTTCTTCAAAAAAGAAAAAACCACAGTACTCTTAACCACTGAGTCATCTCTTCAGCTCTTTATTCTTTATACATATATGCATGCATTTGGGTAGTATGTAATTAGGTATCTTCATTTTTTGTCATGTTATTAGTTTTACTTGGGACACTGGTTTATCTTTAGAAATAGCAGCATTCTTTATAAAAGTCCTAAGGTCCTGGTCCAGATAACTATTTCCTTCAAATTTCTAAGAGGGTTATAGGAACCCATTTTTGAGAAAATAGCCACTGAGAGAGGAAGTCAGAAGTGCTTTGAAAAACGGCAGCTATTCTGTTCCATAATGATAGTCTTCAATAAAAAGCTGCATTCTAATGCCCACATATGACATTTTACTATTCCGAAGAATGCAAATGCTCTCATAAAATAATATTTTATAGTCATCTTTATTTCCCAATTTCTTTGCTCAGAATCTTCATTTATTACTTTAATTTTAACATTATTTGAACAATATTGCGACATTTAACAAGCGAATAAAAATCTCCTTGAATTTTCTCCTTGTTTCTTAAAAATTAAGCACATAACATAGTTAAAGAGGAGAATTTAAACAAATATAAGTATATAAATATTTAACAATTTGCTTAAATGATTTTATTGGCATGTGTGTAGTCTAGTTCTAAATCTGGAAGTTGTAAACACGTTGGTCTGCATAAATATAAACATGGTCTCTTAGATGTGAAACTCTGCCTTTTAAAAGAACATGACATACTCGAGTGTCTCTTCTAAAAGAATGTCACTTACACAAAGCACTACGCAAAGTTCTCGCCTTGCATGCTTTAATCTTCTGAGCATTCTTCCTTTGATATAATAATTGTTTTGGGGAACCTTTCCTAGGCAGTTGTACAGTCAGTACTTGGTTATAAGTTCTTACATAAATAAGTAAAAATATAAACTTTGTAAGTCTATAGACAGCTGCAGTTTGTTGGATACAATCATCAATATGTGTCTGATGTTACTGCCTGTGAGGATTAGCATCTTATGAAAACCACAGAACTGAAATACTCCCAAATGTTTGCACGTGTTCTTAACTTCCTTGGAAATGCAATGGTGTGTTCATCTTTAAACATATAAAGAATATACATATTTAGAGAGTCAGTATCAGTCAATGCCTGTCTGAAAAGAAATTCACAAAGTATTGCTTTCCGTTGTGTTAGAAGCATGGAAAATGAATTTTTAAAACAGGCTTTGGGGAAAACCCAAGTATGTGTATCTATGTAAATCATTTAAAAAAAAACGCTTAAGCATAGGACATAGCTTCACTGACATGGCACCAGGCAGAAAACAAGAGGGTTGTTGTGATTTTGCTAGGTAACAAGTACAGGTTTTTTACTCTAGATGTATTATTAAATTATTAAATAATTTGTCTCCCACTGCCACATCTAGAAAGATATTTTTAAAGTTTGATTTCTTCCTTGATTTTTAATATTTCAGTGGGTTAGGACAGTTACTCAATTTTGTATGTTATATGATCATTATGAAAAATTCCAGAGACTTCTAGAGAAGTGCATAGCACACAATGTTTAATTGTATTTGCCTCTCATAAACTGCATGCTGAGTGCAGTTCAGTTTATCTCTGACAGTCTACTCCCACCTGCCTCAGCACTACCCTTTTTTATTTGCTTAAGCAATCAATGTATAGGCAATGTCTCTACAGTTCTTCAAAACTCTTGTTCTGTGAGCAATGAATCTCGGAAATATTTTACAACTTCTTGTGAGGGCTTTTGTCATGTTGATGGAAACAATGAGCAGTGGAAATGTATAAATTATATCTAATGCTGACTTTAGACAATGGATTTATATATTTACACTGGACTGACAAAAACAGACTGTACAGATTGTCCAAAAGAATACTTGTAGAAAATCTTTAAGCAACCTATTAAATACTCAGTAGAAAATCTTTAAGCAACCTATTAAATACTCAGAGAACATCCTGAAATAATATTCCATTTACGAGGATGCCTCAAAATATCTTGGATGGGAAGATTTCTGTATGTTATGCTTCAACATTCTGTCATTGCAGAAATGATAGGGTAGGAACCCATGAAAAGCTCCATGAGTTTCAAATGAATTTCAAATGAATTGTTGAATATAATACTTAGAACATCTGTGCTAGAATCTTTACAATAGTTTTTGAATATAAAGGATCAGTTTTCACTATTATCAAATACAATAAAATGAGAGCCCTTTCGGAACATGTCTGCCAAGCTGTGTTATGTAAAGGAATGCTAACATGGATGCACTTAAGAGAGCCTGACACTATACTGCTTTGAATGTACACATAGGCATATTAAGGAGAAGATCGTGCCCTTTACTAGAAGCAACATATTAATAGCATGGGAAATATAAGATTACATGCTTGCCATTTGAAAACAAAATATTGCACACTTGACCCTTAAAGGAGTTATTAAACCACCCCCTTTGAACGCATTATCAAGTTTTGCCTATATGCTTAAATTAAAGGAGTAAGGTCTTTTACGTGAGGATCCTTTTCTCTGTGATTGAAGAGCTGAATAAAAGTGTTTATATTTTTATAAATCTACAGGATTTAGAACAATATTAATGAACAACCTATAAAATCTACATATTCATAGCTATTGGATTATAATATGCTTCCATCTCTCTAGCATCTATTTATCATCAATTAACGAGATAGAATGATTTGCAAAATCAATAAAACAAGACTTAGCAAACCTGATTCTAGATATTAGGGGTAGCAAAAGTTATGTCCAGGAAAATGTGCATGAGCTTGTTGCTTTAATCTAAATACTTTGTAAGATGCACTTCCCAGGTACAAGGACATATCCCCTAATTCAAAACTTTTATGATGCTATTTATTCAATTTATTATTGACAGTGCTAAAAGATCTGATAAATATATTGATAAAAAATAAAATATTAGTCATTTAGCCACCTTGGTCTAGCACAGATCTCATGTGTTCAAAGCTGCACTAGTCACTTTCAGAGAAACCCAGCTGACGCTTTCCTTAGGCTTCCTCTGTGTTCTTTTGTGTCAGCTAGTTAACTCATTTGGTTCCCTAATTATATTGAAGAAGCTGTAGTCATCTATAAAAAGATAGAGCCATTAAGAATGAAAATAATAATGGTTTTGCTTGCAACGATGAGAATGAAAATAAATGTAATTTCAGTGTTAAAATTTGATAATCTCTCTTAATGATTTTATTAATATTTGGACTTCATTTTTCACTTCCAGAAAATTATATATATATGCTCATAATATATATATATATATTGCTCATAATATATGCATTTAAACCAGGATACAATTTTAATACTAGGAAAACACATCACCCAAAATATGCACATGCTTCTACAGGACTATAGCCCATTTCATTCACCTCACTGTAAAAATAACTAGTTCCACAAATTTGCATCTTTGGCAATGATTATGGTTAAACTAAGATACAAAATATATTTAACCATATTATTTACCAGTAGTTAAAAATGATCTAAAGTTCTGTTGGGCATAATGTAAGGTGGGCCTAGCCTAAGGCCACCCACTAGGAGGAATAGTGCAATGGCTCCTGTGGGTGTGGCGTTGTGCTCTGGCTAATTGTGAGACCAGCACCTGGAAAGAACTTACCTACCTGGGGACAAACTTACTATTGGCTATATTTATTAGATTTCCTCACTGTAAAATTACCCTTTTGAGGTTATTGTCGTGTCTGTTTCCTTCGTGTCTCACGACTCGGGACCAGCCGGAGGGGTTGGGGGTGAGGAGATGCAGAGTCAAGCCACAGACTCTGGGAGTTGGACCGGAAGCAGCCCAAGTGCGTGGCACTACGAACTCGTTTATTGAATAGGTGCACAAGCTCGTATAGGTCCAGATAGCCAATGACCTTTTGGGGTGGTGTCTCAAATACAGCCAATAGTAAATTTGTCCCCAGGTAGGCAGGTTCTTTCCAGGTGCTGGTCTCACAATTAGCCAGAGCAGAACATACATGTTTGGAATATATATATGTATATATGTTTGATATATAAATATGTGGAATGTATATACATACACATATATTTGGAATATATATGTATAAATATATATATTTGATATATATTATATATATTTGAAATGTGTGTGTGTGTGTGTGTGTGTGTGTTTGTGTCAGGAATGTCAACATAGTTTGGCTCCATTGAATCATGTTGAAGGGGAAAATACTTTGTCCCACTAGAAATTTGATAAACCTCATTTTTGGAAGTGTGAAATGATTTGAATCTCTAGTTACTGTGGAATTAGTTGCTTCTATTTTTGATTATTACAGAGTTCAAGGTGCCTACCCCCAGCACTGCTGGTTTGTTTAGGCAGGTGCAAATTCTGGAGTTCGATTTTTGTCAAAAAATTTCTCTGCTTTTTGGTGAAGCATCAGCAAATACCTCCTCTCCTGGAAAAAATGTACAATATCCTTAGAATAGTAAGCATTTGACAGTAAATGTTAATAAAGGCAAGAGTAGGTTTGTATGCACTTGAAGTTGAAATATAATCTAGAACCATGTTTGGCAGCCCACAAACTGAGATTTTTCTGCAGATTCTCCCATTTCCCCGTGCTTTGAGTTCACCCCCTTGAACTGACAGTGGGATTTGTACTTTCCGCATTGTGATTGTGTAACAGTTGAGACATTAATGCATGTGAAAATATCTGTGTAACTGTCATAGAGGAAGAATTGAATCATTGTAGTTCCATACAATTATGTGTAAACAGAGAGACACAAAGAGCATTCCTTATACATTTATTGTATGATTCTATGTACCAGCTTTTATTATAGATAACAAGATTTTCATTACGTATAATAGATATTCAGAAAATATATGTGTATATGAGTATGTATAATCTTCCCTTTAGAGAACATTTTACTGTTGTGATATTAATATTTATTAAGAAATGTAGTGAAAGCAAAGCATGGTGGCACACACCTTTAAACTGAGCACTTGAGAGGCAGAGGCAAGTGGATTTCTATGAGACTGAGGCCATCCAGGTCTCCGTAGTGAGGAGTTCCAGGTCACCGGTGGCTATAAGGAGACACTGTATCAAAAAGATCAAAAAAATATAGTGAAGTATTATAAGATCTCTGTAAAGAGTTTTGAAATTGCCCTGACAGGAGAGTGAAACAGTAAAAGAAAAATAATTGTGTAAGAGAAGTAAAAGAAGTTAGCTTGGAAAATATGGAGAGCCTAGTAACTTCAGAACTTTTGAAAATACAAACCTAGGTACCTTTGATTTTTATTTTTTTAATAACCGGCTTTTCTGTGTATAGTGGTATCTTCAGGAGCATCATGCTAGTATAGCATTTCTTATAATGAAGCAATAATAATGAAGAGTTGTGGAATTGTCACTCCTCTTAAATTATGTTTGAAATCAATTATAAATAATTATAATTAAATAAGTATTATATTGTTCTCAAGTAAATGACACAGGAAATGAATGATTCCCAAATTCTTACAAAAATTCCTGCTTATGTATAGCTTCTATAGTAAAAGACACTGAAGCAATGAAATACAGAAAATAAGGTTAAAGAGGCAGTTACTAGGACAAACAGAAATGAGATTTAACTTATCACATAAGGAAGCTCAACTCTGTTTCTGTGATGAAAATTGTAGTTTATCTGCAATAAATCTGCAAATAATTAACATTAAATAATTGATAATGCTATTTGCCTGTAATATGATTTTGTCCAATTATCAAGAGAATCTTTAACTTCCTCTAGAATTACTTTCTTTCTTGATGGACCATTTCCTATATTAGCCTTAGTCAAAAATGTGATGACTGAATTATTGCTAATACATTTTATTATTTGGTTACTTTTGAATCCAACAGAATAATAAGCTTTGCTCTAAGAGCCACCATTTTAATCTTTGCAAAGGTAAGGAAGTAAAATTAAAGTTGAAGGACTTCCTCTAATCTGGAAGATACTTAACAAATAAACAATAATCTTAGAAGTCTAAGGAATTAAAATCTAAAATAAACAGTATTTATTTGATTTTTATTAATATGAACATTTATTTGAATTAGATTAATACAGTTCCCAGAAAAAAACAGAATTGATTAAACTAGGTAAATAATAGAGTCACCATTAAGAAACCAGCTGCTTGGTGTGGTGGCATACATCTGTCCTCCCAGTACTTGGAAAGGAAAGGGAGAAGTATTGTTGCATGTTTGAGGCCAACCTGACACATGTATCAAGACTCTTTCTCAACCACCTTCCAGATGCTCTCTTTTCAGTGTTTGTTTCATAATAGCTTAGACATTCATTCTAAATTCTAACTTTTCTTAAATGTCCTAAAAGGCAGCATAAATTTCAAACTCTTTACTTAAGTTATAAGCAAATTATAATCTACACCTAGCTACTAGAGTGTAACTTGATGAGGCATTATGATAAATCTAGCAATAGAAAGTATAAAATGTATTTAACTTTAGTTTTTAGCCGTGATGTATTTAGCTTTGATCTTTCTGATTTTTAATTGATGAGAAAATTTTATGTCTAATCTTGTCAGTTAAATTAAAAATTATACATGAAATTAATTTAAAACTATCTTCTTCAGAATATCTATCATAACTACACCAATATTTAGTACCTCAATGAACTCTCATGAACATTATAAAAATAAGCAACATCATACACTTTCTACTCAAGAAATTTATAAACTATATAATTATATTAAAAATATAAATCAGCTTGTCTCCTTTTAAAAGTCATACCTTACATAATTAATTGCTTTTATTTTTCAGACCGCTTGGCTCTGATGCAAACCACCCACAATGAGCTATATGACCTGCAGAGATCTATCCAATATATTATTCTTTCCAGGAGACCCAGACATTCTGAGAAATACTGAAGGCAATTTAATAAAAATGCCTAACATATAATTAGTACAATGATTGTATAATTTTCTTTTTCTTGCATCCAATTTCCACTGTATTCTTTAGTAGTTGTATGAAATATTATATTCCAATGTCCCTAATTCAGCTTACTGCATGAAGTCATTAGTAGCCTTTACCAATTAAATGTTCTTGCAAAATAAATATAGTTTGTCCTAGGAAGAAAAATTGAATTAACTAAAGTTAATAATTAGTACTTTAAAAAATCTCATTGTAAGAATTTTCTAGTGCATGGCATTTTAGGATTTTAAAGTGCTTCGGTTTTAAGAAATTTTCTTGTCTTATGTCACTATGTCTGAGGAGACAAAATACATGTGTTATAGCCAAAAGAGACCTATAATTAAAGTAAGGCTAGGATTTTAATCTTTATTCTACTTTGGCTATGAACTTGAACATATTAACTATCTTAAGATGTGATAGGTTACTTCTTGAAAGTGCCAGTACCAGCAAATATCAAGAGTAGATAATTGTTTTATTAGAAGAGAGGAGGTGAAGATGCTAGATAGGTGGTTGCATGGGACCCAGAGTTGTCAAGCCTGACAACCTCATAGAATAACCTCTAAGAAGTTTTAACATAGAAACCCTTCTCATAACAGCTACATCTGAGTCGACCTGTGAGACAGCATGGTGGCCCACATCATTAATCCGAGCATCTGGAAGGGAAAGTCTTATAGATCTCCGTGAGACAGAGGCTAGCCTGGTATATAGTGAGTTCCAGGCCAGCACATGATTTAATATAAAATTAATTTTCTCAATTGTGAATGAGATTCATAATTGGGCCCTGTATCCACTCTAGCTATGCTTTCTTTGTAGAATAGTTGAAGAGATTTTTAAACATAAAATATCAGTCTCCTTATAAATGCATCCTGAACTTTCAACGCATCCTGCAATGGTCCTTGAGATAATGATGAAAATCTATAACACAGACATGAAAGTGGTCAGTGGGTCCTTCTACAGTTTGGCTCAGACTTGGCAATGCTCATCCCTGATCCTCAATACCATCAGATCCCTGCCTCTGAAGTGTGCTATATCTGCCTGAAAAATATCCCATTCTCCTACTCTTTTTGCTTCATTAATCTCTTCTGGTCTGTAAAAGTAGAAAAACAACAACAACAACATTGTGTTGATCCCAGGTGAGAATTTATTATTCATTGTGTTTAGTAGGATTAGACTGAAATTGTAATCTCTGTATTCAGTCATTCATTATCAAATATCAAATTATTGATTTGAATGCAGACATCTGAAAGTCACTATGTTAAAAATACAAAGAATCGAGATAAAATTGGAGTCAGAAATAATTTGAATCCAAGTATTGTTACTTTGCTAGTTGGACTATAGTGGTTAGGTTGTTTTGCTTTCCTGAGCCTCAATACATACTTCTGAAGAATTGGTCTACTAGTGTTTCCTTCATGATGCTATTGGGATGCCATTGGGAAGGCTAACAATGTAACAAGTGGTGTAAAGCACCTGTGGTGTCTGGCATACTCTAGGTCTTCAACAGCTATCTGTTGTCTTCATTAATACAATCTAACCAACTGAAATGGCTTGACCAGACTAGAAAAGTAGATGTGCATTTCCAACTATGAATCAAATTACTGGGAAATGAATACTTAGCCAGTGTAGACAATTACTTCCCATGCCATGTTTCATTTTAATAGCCTTATAACAAGAGCAAACTGCTTTCTTGACAAACAACAAAAAGACAAATGGTGCACTTTGTGGATCTACTGCAGAAACATTCTTTCTCATGAATAAATATTTTGATTGAACATTACCTAAAACTATACACGTTAATGCTGTAGTTTAAAGCTTTTAATGATTTCAACAATGATAGAAGAGTATTGTCAACATGGCTCTGATGAAGTTTCTACCACCTTATTATGTAAATGCTTTTGAAAACACAAAGCTGCATTACCTTATAAGTGCATTATCTCTTTGATTAGTGTCTATGGCTACATCTCTCAGGATCTGCCTGTGTTTATCACTTCTTGAATATGGCATTCTAGAAATCAATGAGTATTGATTTAAACTGTGTTTCGGGATGTTTCCCTCATTTCTTATGTCTATTTTAATTAAAGTAATTTCATACCCATAAAAAAGTCACTGTTAGCTTAGAAATATAGAATGGACTAGATCATGGAGAACTTTATTAAGAAAATATTTTTATCTCAACTGCCTTTATATGCATCAAGAAGAGTCAATGTGATGGACAAAGTGACAGGTTCCAGAATAAACTCTATCTAGTGGGTATATTATTTTTTCTATCAGCTCTTCACTGGATTAGAAGCAATTGAGATTAGTGACATATACAAGAGTACAGTTTTGTTATGTCAGAGCATTATACTGAATTCTCATTGCTGTTTACTGACTCTCAAAACCACAATACGTGATATTTAGTATAGTGTTTTATAGTTGTCTGTTAAGTCTATTTGTTTTAATGTTGTCTCAAACCTCTGTTTCTTTGGTGGTTTTATGGTTAGTTCTTCTATAAAAATAAAGTATTAAGTTTTACACCTATTAAACCTGAATTTTCTGTTTCTCCCTCACAGTCTAGAAAGACTAATCTTGAGTTTATCTTTCCCATCAGTGCCTTTCTGTCTTCTAAACTTCTAGCTCATATGTGGTATTGTCTCAGACTTACAAACTTCTTTTGCCTTGCTCTCTAACACATGTCCCCGTTGTTTACAACAGTGCTTTAGATATGGTATTCTCTTCCATTTATGAAAGTAGATCTGCAGAAGACTGCGTACCCTCACTGTATGCCCCGCCTTCCTTCTTGCAGAATCTCTATGGTAAGGGTACAAGGAAGGGAGGCTGCCAGTTCCTGATTTAAACATGCTTTTCCTGGTACAGAATCTCTGTTCAAGGAGTGAAGAATGTTAAGGGAGCTATGATCTCAGTACTCTCAACCTCCAGGGAAATAAAAGCCATTATCCTGTAGACCATGCCTAACTGACAAAGAGCCTGTTGCCAGACATGATGTCTCAACATCTGGGGGGAAGACGCAGGGGAGGTCAGCATGGTCTGCATCGTGAGTTCAAGGCCAACTGGGGCTAGAGGAAGATCATTTCTGGAAAAAAGCAAAGCAAAAAAAAAAATAAATAAACAAAATAAAAGACCAATCAATAAACTAAAAGAACTTGTACATATTTTAGAAAAGTTTATGGTGACCAATGTCAAATATTCTATTAGCTGGTTTCTTAGAACATTAAGTGTACTTATGTTTGATTTTCCAGAATTATATAGAGCTTTAGAAAATAATGCAATTAAAAAGTTATAACTCACATTCCTACAATTTAATTACACCCTCATATAGACAGATATAGGTAGACAGATAGAATACTGAAATATATACCTCCACCCTTTCCTACACCCCATTTTAATGTAGTAGGAAGCATAATCATCTAGAAATTCTTGATCTGAGTTTGATTTCAGATCTACCTGTCATAAGCCTTGATGTTAGAAAAGTCTTTTAATTTTGTTGGTTTTATTTCCTGCTTCATTTTTTCATCTGTGGCTTATTAGCTCACACTATTTTGTTCTACATATATTTTAAGATCCAAGTGGTGATCTTTGGTTCTGTTTTTCACTCTTTGCATCCTCAAATCCATATTACTGGACTTTTTTCCCAGTTATCTGTTTTGCTAATCTCTCCAAAGCAAGGTCACTGTGAAAACTTCTCTTTTCTTTGGGTAGTTTTATCAGCTACATAAAACTTTGCTTTTCTTTTGTGTTTGAAATATTAATATATTCTAATTCTTGAAGTGGGATCACAGGGGGTTTTAGTCACTTTTCAATGATCACAGGTAAATATCACAGAAATGGAAGTATGATATGGCCTTCTGAAACTAAGACCAAGACTTTTTCTGCTGACACGAAAGACCTAAGGCAAAATAATAGCACTTTCCTGTTTGTTGTTGTTGTTGTTATTGTTTTGTTTTGTTGTGGTTGTTGTTGTTTTATTTGGAAATTAAATATAGCTAGTAACTTCTGAGGGTAGATGAAATTTGCTTCTCAGAAATTTTTAATGCACCTGCCTATCTACTTATTCAGATTTTTGCACAATGGTTACTATAATCACAGAGTAAATTGTGGATCTAGTTAGAAAACATGAAAGGAGCTTAGATCTTATTTCAGATAACTTCCTTTCTGAGCATGTCTTAAAGGTATTAGTGAATATTCTAAATATTCAGACTGCCCTTTAAAGGTACCTAGCTGACATTAGGATATTTTTAGCAGCAAGTGTATACACATGACATTCCAAAACCATTCATGTTAGTTTTCCTTGAGCAAGGCTCACAAATATTTTTTTTTCCTTATTTACAATTGTTTTCCCTATTAAACCAAGATCATTTCTGCTTGGAGGCTGTGATCTGTTAAACAGAATGTGGGAAGCCATCAAATCATTCTACTCTACTGAAAACTACTTTATTTTGCAAGGACTTAGGGCACTATTCTGAGCTAACCAGAGGACTTGAGATGTGTTTCTGTTGCTCTACATTCTAGAGAGTCTTTTAAAACATAATCAAATGAGTAACCATGGCTATGTTCCACCCTAATATTCCTCTGTGGCTCTCGTTAAGGTAAAAAGGAGCCTGTTCAGCAGCCACTTTGTGACTAGTCATTAAGAGTTCTTTTTCTGGCACAATGTTTAACTCAAATTGAAGGAAAATTACCTAACGTTCCTTGGAGACCAATTGCTTGCAACCAGACTACTTATTAAATAATTCCCGTTCCGACCTAGAGTTGTTACAGGAACCTTCATCTCCACTTCACTAAGAACAAGCACATTTCTGTTTCGAATGATCATTAAATTCTGCAAATTAATTCTAGCTCTGTGAAGTTGGATAATGGTTCTTAGAAAGTGAGTACGTGCTACTGTATGACTTTCACCAACAAGCAGGGAGAAGCTTTTGACCCTGAAACCTCAGAGGGATCTTAATGCATGTAATCTAACTAAGTCATTATTGATGTGCTCACAGTTTTTACTTCCTCTCTCTTTCTCTCATCTGGCCAAATAGTTCTAGTTGCTTTTTAAGAACAAACTTGACATTGAATTAAGGAATTAGGTAGAAACAAAGCAGTAATCTCTCCTTGAAAAGTAAATATGAATATTAGACATTTATAAATCTGTTTAATATAGCATGCCATATATGTTAGATAATGATTAAAAGTATTCTGAGACAGAAAAGTGTCTTCATTTTTGTTTAATTGAACCATTGAAATTGGGTTTTCTTTTATATGCAGTTTTGTGTGATTTGTCTAATGTTTTCAACTCTTGAAATATTTAAAAAGTAATTCTGTGACTCATGAAGGAAAACATCCTTTCACTAAAAGTAGCTAATTTTATATCCATATTAGTCACTAGGGGCAACGTAACCTCCAGTGAATGCTATCTGTACACAATCCTGAAAATGTATGTTTGCTTCTACAGTGCTAGTGAGGAACATTTGCCTGCATTGACAAAGAGAGGGAAATTAGTAAAACCACTTACATGATTGAGTGAACTATCTTTTATCATGTCAGTGAAATGAAATATATCTTGTACATTCATACATACAAAATACAGAAATAAAACATATTTTAAATAAGATAGAAGACATTAGTCATAATGTGTATGTATTTTTTGTACCCAAATCCAAGAGATAAAACATGCGAATATTAAAAAAATTAAATCCAAGAAAAAAAATCGTAATAGTTGTTTAAAACTTTTAAAAATGTTTATATGGATGAGTATTTTGATGCATGTCTGTATGCATGCCACTCGTGTGCTTGATGCTGGCAGGGGCTAGAAGATGGTGTCAGATCCCCTGTATTTGGAGTCACAAATGATTGTGAGCTACCATGAAGATGCTAGAAACAGAATCCAGCTCCTCTGCAGGGGCGGCCAGTGCTCCGAACTGCTGAGCCATCTATAGCTCCATAATGGGTTATTAAATATTAAGAAATTATAATTACTTTTTAATTTTTTCAGTGCCCCACTTTTTCCCCTTCTCTACCAAATCATACTGTGTGCTAATCTCATCTTTGTTAAGACTTATTTCAAATGGAATATTACCAGTTGAGTAATCTTTTGTTCCCCAGTCTGTGAATATTAACTCTTAACGCTTATTATTGTACTCTGTCTACATCAGTTTTTTATTATCCTATAACTGTAGATATAAATAAAGTTTACAGTAGAAATATACTCATATAACAATTATATATAGAGAATTTGACTAAAAACCTCTTTTCTAGAGGGAATGTTTTATTTTTAAATAGAATTCTTAAGTATATTTTATTGAGTTCTTGTTCATTTCACAAATAGACTGCAATCAAATTTATATCTGTACATGCATCTCCCCACGTCCCCCTACCAGATTTCATGTACCCTCCCAATATGGTCAAGAATCTGTACCAAGATGCCCCTTTGTGCAAGCCTATCCATATATTCTTTATATAAAGGGTTGACTGATATAGGATGTGGCCTTAGCCCTTTAGAATGGATTTTTTAATTGTGTATTTTATTTTGTGTGTGCTTATGTGAGGCGGGAGGGCTTTCACCTACCTCACTGAGAAGGTAGGGTCAGAAGTGAACTTGCAGAAGTCAATGTTTTCTTCACGTCTTTTTTAAAAACTTTATGTGTGTGACTGTATTTCTTGCATGTGTGTAAGTGCATCTGTGTCATGCAAAGTCTGTGGAGGTCAGAAAAGGGCACCAGATCCCTTGGAAATGGATTTCCAGGTGGTTTGAGCCATCCTATGGATGCTGGAAATCAAACCCAGGTCCTCTGCAAGAGCAGCCAGTGGTCTTCACCATTGAACAATCTCCAGCACCCAGACGTCAATATTTTCTACCATGTGGGTTCCAGATAATGAACTCAGGTCCTCAGACTTGGTGATAAGCACCTTTACCAGTCAGCCAGCTTATTGTTCACCTCATTCCTGTTTTGTATATATTTATTGAATTTTTATGTATATCATACAAAACATCCTAATCGTCTTTAAAATCAACAGAGAACAGGGGATATTGCAGAAGTTATGTAGTATGGGAGCACATATTGGTCATGAAGTATAGTATAATTTAAACTCTATTTAATACTGTTAATACCCTGCATCCTTAGATTATTCCTAGTCATTCACAATGGGCTACATATAAGTCTCTCTCTCCATACACATATAATTTTTATGTATTTATGTATATAATTTATGTAAATTTATATAATATTATTAAGATATATATATATAATTTATTTATTTAATAATACATACATTTTATTTTTAAGCTGGAACCTTTTATGCAATTATCGCTCATCTATTGGGAAGTCTTTCTTTGGAGTTCTTGTTTTCAAGGGAAGAGTACTTTTTCTGTTCCGCCTGTATCTTGCATGCATCCCAACTGTCACTAGTGATAAACTTCATCAGGACTTAGCTACCGTGTCTATAAAATGCAGAAAGGGACCCAAATGATCTCTAAAGTCACCTCTGACTTTAATTTTCTTTAATAGCTGCTACTCCTGAGGCAGGACATTTAAAGGCCATTTAAAGCAATGGCCCTGGTTAGATGGAATCTCTGGTAACCAGTAATTAGACTTCAACATACACTACTCTGTGCATCAAATTCCTCTCTCCTATGATTATACAAGAGTAACATGAATGGCTTTTTTCCTAGTTCTGATGGATTTATTATCATGCCTTAAGTGGTGATAAAATCTGAGAACTTTATATAAAAGTATACAAAAGCACACATTTTTCCTAATATTTAATCGGTTTCTCTTTTTATATACTACATTTTAATATATGGAATTTATTTGTTGGAGCATTAAAGTAGAAATCACCACTTTTCTTCAGATGACTCTCTGTTTTCTCCAAGTTGTTTACCGAATGTCCCATTTCCTCATATTTTACATAAGATCTTTAAAATTGTAAACTTCATACAAACTATGGATCTAGTAAATGTTAGCTCTCTCAGGAAAGAAAGAGCAGTAGGTTCTAGACGATTACCATGGTTGCCTGTGAGCAGTCCAGGAATATTATGACTAAGCTGATCCATTTATTCTATCTGAGAATCTGTTTCTCATTTTAATGAACTGGGAAAAGCCATAGAAGGAAGGAGAAAGCTCTGTGAGAACTGTCTCATCAGGGTGAAGATTCTATTTAAACTAGCATAATTAGTTTCCCTTTCAAATTTATTGACATGTAAATATAGATCTTTGGATAAGTAGTCATTTATATGTCCCATTCAGTTATACACATACAGAATTTTGAGAACAGGCAAATTATGTCATATATACTATTCACATAAAAATCAAAATTTATAATGTTAAAACACTTAGAAAGGATACTGATTGCTACTCATAATGACTGTATCTACCAACAAAGAATACTAATTGGCAATGTTGACAGATGTGATTCTAACAGTGTAAAGGAAACCTAATCTTCTGTGTTGCTCAGGGCTTGCCCCAGCAGCTTTACCTTTTATTTCTCACCCATTCACACCCAACCCCTCAGGGCATTGGGTCCACCATAACTCATTTTAATTACTGTCCTGATGGATATTGAAATGAGTGTTGACGTATAATGAATGTTGAAAAGACAAAACAAATGTGACCTATGGAACCACAATGTTATCCTATTGCCCTTTAAACATTTACTGGGTGACAGCAATTATCTCCTGGCCCAGACTGGAACTCTGTATAAGTATCCTTGAGTTTTCTTCTGTTTCTGGGCACCCAGAAATTCCATAGCTGACTTTAAGTGACTATCTCATTTAAGAAAATTCAAAGATATCAATTGATAGTCTTTAAAAAAATACAATGAAGGATATTTAGTGTTGGTCTATCTGGAAAGGGAAAGGACACATAATTTCTTTGGAAAATACAGTTTATTAGAAGAAAGGGACTTGAGGCCATCAACAGGCCACTATGTGCAAATAAGACCTTTAAGCAAAAACAATTTATAGGGAACTAAACATGATAGGGCCTTAAAGGGAAGGAGACTCTCACTTTAAAACTTGGAGACCAGCTTCATTAGGAACAAGAAAAAGATGAGAGAAAGATTGAAACTGATGCCATGAGAGCGATGGGGGGGTGGGGAGACTGGTGAAGTCCCTTTATAGAGAACTCTCTAGAGTAATTTCCTGAATACATTCCAAGAATGAAAGAAAAATGACTTTTGTATGTTTGGGGGAAGGGGAGGGAATGGAAGGTTTACCTCAGGTGATCTAGTTAAACAGCATGCATGACAAAAGCATGGACAAGCCACCTCCCATAAACTGAGAAGTGTTGATATAGCTCAGACCCTTACCTAACTCTGTCCTAGAGACAACTACAAGGAGGTGTGGCCTGTCAGTCCATGGGATCTGGCCCAGAGGTTCAGGCTCTTGTCCTTACTTGTTTCATCCTCCTCTGCCTGCCAGATGAGGTATATGTGACCAACTGTCCTCCAAGAGGGAATATGGCAGACTGTGGCCCATTTCTACCCCTTTCCTATAACATGCTAACTCTAGGCTTTGCCCCTCTAGGACAAGCACTGAGATTCAGAAAAAAAAGTATCAGAGCAATGATTTCTTCTATGGGAAAGGTCAAACACCTGTCAGTAGAAGCAGCTTCAGAGTCTGAGTTCATCATCTATTCCACATATTCCCATCACTGTAGTTGTCCACAACAGACATTCTCTCGATGATGTCATGACGGCTTCTCGCTCCCTCAACATCTAGTACTGCCAGGTGCTTCTTTCTACAAACACCCTCCTTCACGGACTATCCTGTGGAATGGGCCTTGCCATGTATGCAGACCTCTTCTTTCTACTCTGTATGATCCACATAATGTCCAGGAAAGCATTTCTGCATCTTTTGCAGAAATGACAGCTACTTCCTCCCACATGGCACTTTTCCTATTCTCTCTTCTGATTTCTTGAGGGGAACTATACTATCAGCTTTACCTTTTCTCTCCAGTTTTTGAGTCTTATAATAAGATCTCTGTAGAGCACAAAGGAAACCTCTCTTCTCATGTCTGAGATTCAGACAAATGACCCCTCATTTCTCCTCCAGGCAAAGAGGAAGGGTAGGAATTTACCCACACCCCGCTCGTTGGACAATATGAGCTCAGCATCTTTAGTTTCTTCTCCTGCTCTTAGTCAGCTTCCCTCTTTCATTTGTGTTCCACTGGACAAAGACAATTAACTGGTAATTTCAGTGTTGTTAGTTGAGAATGCAGATTGACTTAGGCAAAAATTGGTGTCAGGAAATTTCTACTCAAGAAATCATATCTGACCTTGAATATGAATAAAATTTAGCCAGAGAGAGAAAAGACAAAATTCTCACTGGTGAAGGAACAGACTTGAGAGATGGTCTGAGGTATATGCAGCAGGGCCTATGAGAGTAACTGTAAGAGGTGGTGATGGACATCCTGTCAAAAGGAGCCCCCAGAGCCAGAGAGAGGAGTTTATTTCTAGTCCAAGTACAATGGGAAATCTGTGGGTTTTAAAGTGTAATAATGACTTAATCACATGATTTTAAAAATTATTTTGGTTTTAGAATGAAAACTTGGAATGAGAGAAATACTCTGAGATGTTTAGGTGGAGAAGGAGAGACTGTGTGAAATAAATCTGTAGTCTAGACTAAGAGTCAGGAGCTGGTTCTGAAAAGAAAAGAGCTTTTAAGATGGTACCATTGGCAGGTCGGGGTTATTTGACCAGAGGGAGACATTAAACTAGCCCTGATTTCTGGATACTTATTTGGAAAACTAGGTAGATGATTTTTACCACTTACTGAAACAGACAATTTGAAGGAATGATAGATTTAAAGAGGAAAATATTTTGAACAGATTCATGGAAACTGTGTTTAAGATGTTTAAAACATTCACCACAGTCTTGCTAACAATCACTTCTTTTTTAAATGTAATAAAAAAACAGAGGCCAAAGTTTTATGTATGATCAGAATCTGAAATGAAATTTGACACTCTGTGTCAAATTAGTTCTTTTAAACCGACATGTACATCAGAGTATTTGAATATTATCGGAGATATATACATAATATTATGGTTATAATGACCATGATAGGTAGCAATATTTTTAATGCTTAATCTAAAATTTGCCTAGTGTGAAAATTAATTGGACAAGTGATGAGGGAACGTTTATTAATTGAAAACAAAAATCCATGGTGAAGGAATAGAGATGAAGAATAGGAAAAGCAAACCATATGATTTATGATAATTTCATTTATAATATCCTCTTTCCATTTATATTACATTTTAGTAAATCCCTGGACTTTCATGATTACCAAAGGAAGGTGTTTTTTTTATTACTAATGAAGGAATTCAGAAGCTTTCTCATTTCAGCTACAGTGAGAAGTGGTATCATGTATGTTATGAAAATGATACAAATTTATATTTAAATGCACTTTTGAGCCTTAAAAATAAGTTAGAGTGAATCCTTTTCCTTCTTATCTGAAAAAAAATTTCTCAGCCTATAACAGTTGTCTTTATGTCTTGCTTGTACTCCTTACATCTGAGGCAATTTTACACATTTAATGTTTGAAGCACTTAAGGAAATTATTCAAAGAGTAATTTAAAGGAATTACTTTAAAATACTTAAATTAAACGATTTGTATGCCAATATTAAATTAAAATAGAACCAAGAAATAAAGATTCTAAATTCCAACACAACCCCAAATATTACCTTTCAAAGCCCAGAAGATCTCCCCTCTGATTTCTGAATAGGAGGCATAGGCATTCTCTCTAAACATGTCTGCGTATGTGGGGGAATGCTGGCAAAAAGCTAATACTCTGTTTTTTAATAGTAGTGCCTTTGTTCTTTGCAAGACAGATCACTATTCCAGTTACAGTGGTGTTTTCTGCTATAAAAGGCAACTCTCTTCTATTTCCTGCCTGTCCATTACAGAGTGTGCAGATGAACCTTCTCTAGTTGCTGTTGACACAAAAATACTCACCTTCTGGAAGTGGTATTGGTGTGGTGGTAGCAGTTATTTTGCCTGCATTCTATAAGAATCTCATCTTTCAAGCAACTGAAAGCAAATATGGCCCTTAACTATCAAAGAATAAATGTAAAAATAAATGATGAGTGGGAAGGTAGTATTCCTGATTGCATGGGTAATAAATTCATTCTCTTTCTGAATTAGCCTGGACACTGAAGGCATTTGAGGGAGCAGATAGACTCTCACTCATTTTTTTAACTTGTTATTTGTATTTTATGTGTGTGAGTGTATTGCCTGCATGTACATAAATGCACCTATGTTGTGCAATGCCAAGCCACTCAGAAGTGGGTGTCAGATCCCCTAGAACTGGAGTTAGGATGGTTGTTAGTCGCCATGTGTGTGCTGGGAATTGAACCTGGGTCCTCTGAAGAAAGAGCCCATGATCTTAACCACTGATTCATCTGTTCATCCCTTACCTACTTTGTTTTTATTGCAGAAGTAATCTTAAAAGGTTGCCATTGTTAATATCCTATATTTAGTATATATTTCAGGTGATATTCCACCTAATATGTACAAAGCTATTTAAGTCCTAGAGGCAAGGAAGTATGTGAGTAGTGTCAAGTCTAGGCCTAATACACATGAGTGGGGTCTTAACAGAGCATTCCATCATTTTAACTGTTATTAATTAATTTATTTATTTATTTCAACTTTATATGTGTGAGTTTGCCTGTACATATGTAAGTGCTCCAGTGTGTACAGTGCCCACAGAGGTCATAAGAATGTATCAGAATCCCTATTACTGGAGTTATGGACATTTGTTAGCTGTCATGTGGGTGTTGAGAATCAAGCCCAGGACCTCTGCCAGAGGAGTCAGTGCTCTTAACTGCTGAGCCATCTCTCCAGGCCTGCATTCTATCACTTTTATTGCGTGTGTATGTCTGCAAACTCAAGTAGAGATGAATTAGTCTTTGCTCTTGTTCATTATTCTTTTCTGCAAGTTTTACTGAACTCTTACCAAATGGAAAAATGGATCAAAGCACATGCTATCTATTAAAGGGGAGTGACTCCAGATCCTCCCGCCTCTGCCTCTTCAGTACATCTTACTGGTGTGTGCCACCACTACTGGATACTTTTCATATAGCTTAAAATACTGAAAGGCTCTCAGAACAATGAATATAATAATTTAAGTTCAGATATAGCCACATCCTATTTTAACTATTATCACCATAGACCCAGTCTAAGGATATGATTCTTTCATTTTCTAATCATTATATGTAACTCAAAAATATACAAATATAAATGTGGCTACCAGAAGTAGCATGCATACAAATAATAATAACTGGTAAGGCAAAAAATGCTATGAAAATTGATTTTAAAAGTCAAAAATAGTGATTTATAAAACTAAATGTTTTTATAGAGTAAATAATGAAAGCTAACCAATAGCCCTTAAAAATATTACATAATTCGTGGTTTATGGTCCTCAGATAGTCTCCACTTAAAATAAATGTCATAATTATATTTTTGGGTCTCTGTTTAAGATAGAATGGAAAGTAAGAAAGATTTCTAAATAAAAAAGCTAGATGTATTCTTTTATTACCTCAAGCTACTAAATTGCCAGAAATATAGGAACTTGAAACACACATTTTTATCGCAGACTGTAAGATTCCCATTGAGTCATGAATCTGCATTCAGAGTAAGTCTTTTGCTCAGTGTCAACCTGGAGTGAAATCAAGGACTCTGTCGAAATTATTCTGTCATATCCTGTTTTGCATTCTCTTCCATGTCCACTGACTGTTCAATGGAATTGTGTTTGACGTTGTTGAATTGTTGGAATTCTTGCATATTCTTATATTAGGATTGCTATGGGTTCTTAGAGGCCACTTATCCCATTTCATTTTTCTCTAGCAGCTCCCAATATGGTCCTTAACTTCTTCAAAGGAAAAGTGGAAATCTGTCTTTATCTCTTTGTTCTCTTATTTGTACTTGCATGATTAAATCAGACTCCCACATTCTTGGTCCTATTCTGATCAACTTAAAGTCAACTGATTAGGAATTTTAATTAAATCTGCAAAAGTAACACATAAAGTAATATCCCCAATGAGTCATAGCTTTTTCTATTCAAATTCTGGAAATTCTCAGGAAATGAAGCAGTATGTAATATCTATACAGTCTTGGGGATCATGTAGAATTTTGTTTACCAACCTAGGCTCAAATCTTAAATGAACACTGTTCACAAAGCATCACTATTGACAAAAAAAAGCTAAAATGTGATAGCAACACAATTGTCTCTAGACAGATGAGTGACTATAGAAAGCAACGAATATTTTTATTGTGACTATTACTTGGCATTACAAAGAAGGCCGTTCTGACATATACTAATACATGGGTGAAACTTTAAGACCTTATCCCAAATTAAATAAACCAATCACATATGATACCATTTCACTTATATGAATTATGTAGAGCAGTCAAATCTATGACCACATGTGAAACAGGAATTATCATTTAATAATTATAGGACTTAAGTTTTATAAGATCAAAGCAGTCAGCAAATTAGTTATGCAACAGTGTGAACACATTTTGTGATTTTGTACAAAATCTATTTGCAGACATAGATTTCAAATTGTTAGGTAATGTTTGTTTAATTACAGCTTAAATAATCTTCATATAGAATATTCAAATATGAAATACTGTACAGTCCTTCCCTTTTTCTCAAAATTACCAACAAGTTATAAAATAGTGAAATAAGTGTATCATAATCTATAGTTATCAGGGAGGCTCTGTGGAAAACATACCTTGATGTAGTCCTTAAAATTAATTAAAAAATATGTAATTGTAAGAGAATGTGTTAGATCCTGGCCAGAGACGTTGCCCATAGATGTTTTTAAATGCTAAATTAAGAAGAATTAACTTCAATTTATAGTTAATGAAAAAATACTGCAAACAGCACAATGCCTCCTATGACAGTGTTGTAGCAAGATTGCCATCTGGTTCGGGGTACATATTCTGAGAGGAGATGGAATGCATCTTCAGAAACTAATAGATTTATAATCATTATTTGCTTTTCTAAACCCATTCATGAATAAGTTTAAGTACAGAGATACAGCAGTTCTTCACTTGGTTTCAGAAATACATCTAAGTTGTAAAAAGCTTAAAGACTGTACACCCTGACATAGAGAAAAACTTTATGAGTTAAGTTGTTAAACTGTAGCATACAGTTAGGTTCAGGACTTTGTATGGAACTGTGCAGGTGAAGGGACATGAAGCTTATGCTTTGTATTACTTCTCTGCTGTCTGGGATCAAGCACCTAATGAGAAACAACTTGAGGAAGAAGGGTTTGGGTTCACAGTCCTAGCTGGTACAGTATGTCAGGTGGTCAAGGCATGTTACTGGTGGCTCCAAGGTAGCAAAAGGATCTGAGAGGGGAGGAAGAGAGGGAGGAAGAGATAGATAGTGCTTGTGTTCATCTGATGTGGGGTTCTTCTGTTATCACTGGCCCCCAGCCCATGGAATGGCACGACATACTTCCAGGGATCTTTCCTTCTCAGTTATTCCTCCCTGGAAACACCTTGACAGTTGCTCCTAGAACTGTGTCTCCTAAGTGACTCTCTGTTGATGAAGATCCACCACTACTTGCACATGTAGCCTTATGATAAAGTGCCTCTGGCTGGGTAATGAGTCTGGAAGTTGGATAGGAACCACTTGCTTTTCAAGATACTGTTTGCTTCTGTTCCACTGACTAATTATTTTTATTCAGTTTAATTTAATTCTGAAATGTATCACTCCTCTGTTCCTACTATCTGTTTTTGGAAAATATGCTCACAGTCAAGTAGACTTATATGTGATTTAAATAGGACATTTTTCCTGATAATTATTTTAAATTCAACAATGCCTTCTCATAGTTTAGAATAGCATGCCCTGTACACATACATGCAAAATGGGAGAAAAATAATTGGTGATCAGATACAGATGTGCTGTGCATTTACTGATATTATCTTCTATATAAGATATACATACTTGTGTCTATAGTCTTAGAAGATTCTTTTTTTAATAAATAAAATAGGATATAAGCATTCACTATGAAAATATTGTGAGCTAAAGAATAATTTTAAACCACATTTAAAACTGAAATTTGCTCTGACTTTATTCAGGGTCTCAGGTTTGCCACTCTGTTCTTGGCCAAGAAGGTAACATACTGTCCTGTAATCCTATATGATCTTTTACTGTTACAGTGTCTCTTGGTTCCTATACTCTTCTTCCATCAAAAAGTTTTACAAAGCATCTCATTGTAAATGTTGCATAAATAAGAAAGGACATATTATAAACACCCATTTTTCTTTTAAAATGTTGTTCTTAAGTGAATAGCAAAAGATGGTGTAATCAGTTCAGAAAAGTGGTTTTATTGTCAAAACTCATAGCTATATTGTGGCTAAGAGAATATTTTGATTTCCTTAAAAGAGTTTACAGTAAAATATTTTACTAGATCAAATAGAAATTTTCAAATAGATATTGTCCAGGAAATAGGAAAATTTTAATTAGTAAATTCTGAGAATGGTCTACAAAAAATACACAGTGTTATAAAATATTTTTATTTGTTTCTGAGACAATGAATTTCCTTCTATCATCCATCTCTTCTAGATATATTAAAAATGGAAAATAGTGAATATTATATGCTCAATAGGAGTTTTGTATAAACTAATATACTATTTCCTATTAGTTAAACAGATTTTTTGTTTCCTTCTTTTTTATTTTTTTTGAAAGTGGTCTTGCTACATTGCACAGGCTGGCCTCAAATTCATTGTCTGCCTGTCTCAACATCCCCAATTCTTAGATTGCCAACTTTTCATCATGTTCAATTTATGAGATTTTTTAGAAATTATTTTATATTTTCTGTCTATGAGTGTTTTTGCCAGTGTGTATGAAAGTGCACCCATGGGTACAATGACCATAGAAGCCAGAAGAGGGTGTCAGAGCCCTTGGATATGGAGTTATTGCCTGTTGTTACTTACCATGTAGGTGGTGGTAGCCAAATCTGGGTCCTCTGCTAGAACAGCCAATGCTGTTAATTGCTGAACCATCTCTTTAGACCCATTATGAGATGTTTTAAAGATATTTCTTTTACAAATATGCATCAGCATCTGCCACTTCAATAAGAATAATGAATATTGAATATGTTTTGAAAATTATTCAAAAAATTTATAGTTAAAGGTAGAGTGAAACTTCATAATAGGGTGTCATTGGGACAATTGTTAAAAACAAATTGATTGTGAGTTCAATAGAATAGGTAGAAATTTTGCTTTAAAGGCAACTTTGCTGAGTTGTTTTTACTGAGAGTTTCTGGTAAGAAATGGGAATAACGGGGGACAAGAAAAAATAAAACCTATAAAAAATGCTTCTGGAAATCAAATCCTAACTTGATTTAGTGGCCTATTAATTACATGGTGCAAGAGGGTTATTTCTGTTGTAGATCTTCTATCTCCATCAAAAGCAGTCAAGTAAAGTTTTATAATCACAGTGTACTGGCCAGAGACCCATGTGACACTTGTTCTCTTGCCTTTCCTCCCTACCTCCCTCCCTCCTTCTCTCTCTCTCTCTCTCTCTCTCTCTCTCTCTCTCTCTCACACACACACACACACACACACAAACACACATGCTAGTGAGTCAAAGGTTTCTATTCATGTTGTCATTGTCTGACTTGGAGTATTGAAGTTCCACTGGGAATCGTGTATTAGAATATTTACTACTTATTCAGAACATTAAGTAGATTAAGAAGATATCAAATCTATATGTTTTTATAATTGTTATTTAAGAGCAATTTTGTAAATTTTGCTTCTTAAAACATTCCATTTTCCTTTTCTTAGAGTTAAAAATGATATAATTTATTCCATCATCAGAAATGATAGATATGTTAAATAAGTGTTCCATTAAAATAAATTTTATTTAGTACAAATGACAGTTACTGTTGCAGACTTTACAACATCTCAGAAAATAAAGCAAAATCCTTGATAAAATTAATACATTATTTTTTGGAAAGAACTCTACTTATTTCACATGCTAGCCTTTGAAAGTGAGGTGAAAATGACTAGATGAATTAAATTTTGTTTAAAACTGAAGGCTAGTCAATTCAAACCTTTTATTTTAAAAAAAGTATTGAGTCATTGTGTGCTTCATACAGAACATCTCAATCAATCTTAATCATCTTTATACCCCGTCCCCACTGGTGCCTCCCGTAGCCTCCCAACAAGAATCCATATATTCTTTCATCTGTGATAAAGTCTATTGTGTAAAGTTAGTGTCCCCAATGACCTCAGTGCAGGTTCATCCACTGAGGTCTAGTCAGCCTACCCAGAGTCCCTCCCTTTAAAAAGACTAGCTCATCCTCACCCAACAGTAATCAGTTGACAAGCAAAGGCTGGGGTCTGCTACCCATTTTCCCAGTTCCATGCTGGGTTTTTGTCTGCTTGAGTTTGCATGGGTCTTGAGCATGCCGGAATGATTGCTCCAGGTTCATATGATCAGGTTCTCAGGATCCCAAACCTTTTATATTTTTAAGGCATTAATTTATCTTGAACTTTTTGTGAGGAGAAAAAAAATTTTGTCCTGAAAATAAACAAATGGAAAATATTGCATTACTCTTTGTCCAGGGAGGACGTGCATGACCATATGGAAATTGAGTCTTACAGGTTCCTGGGGCCTTGTTCATACGACAACATATACAAAACACATACAGAGTCAAGCAGACAAAAACCCAGCATAGAACTGTGGAAATGGGCAGCAGGCCCCAGTCTTAGCCAAAGAACTCTAGGCAGCTCATTACTGCCAGTGAGAGAGAGTTGATCTTCTTTAAGGGAGAGACTCTAGATAGGCTAACTAGACCCCAGTTGATAACTTGTCCTGAGGGATGTCTGGGTACACTAACTTGATACAGTAGGCCTTAATGACAGAATGCATGGAATCCAATGGGGGGATAAGGTAAATTGCCAGTGAGATAGGGGGTTAAGATGTTGCCTGTGAAATATGCAACAATCCAATTAAAAAACAAACAAACAAAAACAAAAAGTGAGAAAAATCACTCTAGGAAAAAATTTCCCCAGTATTCCTAGCAGGTGTGAGCTGTAGCTCCAAAATTGCTAACTGAAGTCCATTCTGTTCTTATCAATAAACCTAAGAGTAACTGAATTATAATACAGATTCTTCCTGTATAGTAGAATTTGATATGAAAAGATGTGGAAAATAGCAAGTGATGCTTAAATCAACAATATTGCAAGATAAACTTTGATAGGTAAATGGCAATTTATGTAGGAATGGCAGTACATCTGGATCTTCCTACAGTTTCTTTATTATACTTTCAAACCCACACAGTTTAAACTTTAAACAGCAGAATTCATCCTGCTAGTTTTGTTGTAGTATGTTTTTGGTTAGAAAGCTGAATCTCAGTTGTGTTCCCATATCCTGTGCACAATAGGCTAATGGCCTTCACCTTTCTGGGCTTCAGTTACCTCATCTGTAAAGAAAGGGGTTAGTGTGTTATCACAAGTCTTTTACACTACCAATTGACTGTGACCATTTTCTTTTGCTCTTTCATCTGATCTCATAAAAAACTGGCCTCTCTATTTTTAAACATTCCTGCATTTCACTCAGGCCCTTTTTCCCAGTACCCCATTTCACATGGCTGATAAAGTTAGCACACTATCTCACTTTATTTGGAGGGATTCTATAGGAATTCTTTTGTTTGTTTTGGTTTTGGTTTGGTTTGGGTTTTTTGAGACAGGGTCTCCCTGTAACCCAATCTGGCCTGAAACTCACTATTTAGAATAAAGTGGCCTTGATGTCACAGAGATCTGCCTATCTCTGCTTCCTGAATGTGGGAATTAAAGGTGTCCACCACTACACCTGACTTTTTTTTTAACATAAAGTTGTCTTCAGAGGGAAATTTTAGATTCTGAGACTTGTAATAGCTGCTTTCAGAGAATCTCTGACAACCAATGAGTCTAATGTAATTATTTCATAATGTCCAATTGGCACAAAGTGGGAGACCTTCGTCTTTACCCTTGTCCTGACTGACTTAGTTGTAGCAGTATCTTCTCCAGAGGTACTATGTTTCTAAGCCTTTTGTGGCTGGGTCAAGATGTGTGACAAAACAGTGAAGTGGAGAAGGATGAATTTTGTATCTCTGTTTCAGAGTACTGCCTGTCCTACTGGCCATGGTCTTCAGCAATTAAAAAAACTCCATGGCAGAAGGATGTAGTAAAATTAAACTATTCCCTTTATGCTCACTAAGGTGTTTTTTATGTGTATGAGTGTATTGTTTACATGTATGTACATACACCCATGTCATGCAATGTCTGCCAAGGTCAGAAGAGGGAGTCAGGTTCCCTTGAAACTAGAGTTACAGAAAGCTGTTAGCTGCCATGTGGGTGTTGGAAATCAAACCTGGGTCCTCCCTAATAGTAGCTGGTTCTCTTAACTGCTGAACCATCTCTCCAGACTCCAGAATAAAAGTTATTCTTAAACACAGTAGAGGTTATTCTGTAAGAACAATGGAAAAAAGGTTTATTGTTCATTTGTCAGTTTTAAAACTTATTGACCCCCAAGTTGGTCTTATTAAGTTTCCTTTCTGTATTTTATCTACTCTGACTTAATAGTACCTGGGGTCAGAATTTCAGCAGTAGTTTGGATCCTCTGAAGACGCTGTTTTTTGCAAAAAGGAATAGGATTCAGGAACAGCTGAGACTCATGTTAGCATATATTGATACCAAGCATAAAATGATACCTTGGTACCTTGTGTTGTGTATCTAACCATCAACTGATATTTTAAATCCCAGAGGCCATGCTGAGAAAATACTCTAATATTTGTATGTTACAGTCACATAACATAATTAAATTTTCAGAACAAACAACAATAACAGAGAAGCACTTTGACTTGTGATGACTACTCTTCTGACTATAATTACATGACTGCTAAAAAAAAGTGTGTCAAGCTCATGAGATTTTTGACTGCATTGCTACCAGTGATTGGTGACTGAATTCCTACCATTCTGCAGTTTAGATTGAGGAAAAGGAGGGAGAGGTGATTTCCCAGTTTTAATCAAGGTTATCAATAGTTGTTTCATTTCAGTTTTTTTTTCCTTATTTTTATGGTTTGAGGATGAGAGTTACTTTAATTATTAGTATCAGTTTTATGGAGTGTGGGATTATTAACTTCCAAATAATATTAACAAATCATATCTGTAATATTATTTTGACATATTGAATACGGCCATCAGATGTTTTATAATTAGGTATTATGAATTAACATAATTAAGTTGTTTTATATAAAATACACAAAATCCAATGAAAAATATTTTAAAAGGAATTGATATAATCTTCAGTAGAATGAAAAAGATTATTTAAAAGCCAGTGGATTTTAAAATTCATTCTTATACAATAACAGAAAACTTGGATATAAGAAAGATTTCAGAAGTCTTAGGTATAACAATTCCATGTAAAAGAAATACACTCATTCCAAGACTGTCTGGTTTAAAAGGGGAAGAGACTAGTGAAGATCAGGACACCAACCGAAAAGAGGTAGAGAAATAGGGCCTTGCACATGGGAGTCAAGTGACCCAAAACTGAGCTATCCTACTTATGTAGAATAAAATGAAGTTGGTTTCTATTTGAATAATGCCAAGAGTGCAAATGATTTCGTATGTTGTGTATATGACTAAAATTTCATATTTTAGTGATCCAATTATCAAAAATTCATAGTTCTCATAAATAAGATGGCATGTTGGCAAAATATCCTACTAAAAGTGTAGATACTTAGAATTCCATTCAGCTTTAAATAAATTTATAATTTACACAATATACATAAAGTGCTTAGATTCAATTAAAATATTAAAGTGTTTTATAAGGAATATGGCACCTAATGATTCTGAACTTTGTATTATATGATTTTGGAAGAACAAAAAGTAAAATAATCTTTGAGCTAATAATGGCAGGCAATGATAATATTTAATATTTATTGAGTGATCAGATTATGCCAAGAACTGGGTTAAGTGTTTCACATTAAATTTCTCATTTTATCTCTCTGATAACCTTATGAGATAGGTACTACCATTATTTTATAGCTTCAAGCAAGCTTAGGAAGATTAAATATCTTGTTCAAGGTCAAACAGGTAGTAAGTTTTAGAGCAGAGCCTGAATCAGGGCTAGGCTGCTGCTCCCTAATTCTTTGTCACTTCTTTTTCTATTAACATTTATGATAGGAGATCTATTTATTAAAGCTGAAACTAGTAGGTATCTTCAGTATATATACATAATTAAAAGCAATAAGATTTATATCTACAGTGTATTAATAATTTTGAGTGCGAGTCTCAAATTATTCCAGCCAACATTCTATCTAGAATCCTGATGTGTTAATCTTGATTACATTTTGATACCTTTGAACCTTAATATTTGTTAGGAAAACACCTTACATCTGACACAAAATACAGTCTAGGCCTTTACAATACACAGAGATGTTCACTTATGAATGGTTAGACAAACTTCACTTATTTTGTGCCATTCAGAAACAAATGACGAACATCGTTTTTCTGAGGCTTAACAGATTATCTTTGACTAGAGGCCAAAGAAACAATATGCCCATGGGAAAGCAAGAGTAGAATCTTCGTCAGTTTAAAAATATCAAATTATAGTTAAAGATTTTGAAAGTCATAGGAGGATGGTACAAGTGCTGGTTACTTCAGCAAGGAATGTCGCTCTGTGTCAAATCAGAGATGCCTTCTTTATTATTTCTCTTCAAGCAAGATGATGCTAATCACCCTAAATGATTTTTTGAAGTTGCTAGGGCCCATCTGGCTCTTCTCAGTGAAGAGACAGGTTTCTGCAGAGGAGATATTGTATCTGGTAGATTTTCCTTTGCCTCACAGCTAACAAAACACTAAGCTGAGACAACAAAAGTCATTTTATTGAAATAGGCTTTGCTTGTAAAATGAATTTTACTTTTCTTCCATAGATCACAATGTTACCCCCAGTAATTATCTGAAAGAAATTTGGTTCTCCGATAAAATATGCACTCAACAATCACTGAACTCATAGGTAGCAGAGATGCAGCCAGTGATCACACAGGTAAACTGTGTGGAAGCCAAGTGTTATAGATTCAGTAAAATTATATTCTAATTAGTTGAAAAGTTTATTTCAAATATAAAATGAGGCAGCTACCAAGGAGAGAGAGAGAGAGAGAGAGAGAGAGAGAGAGAGAGAGAGAGAGAGAGAGAGATCTGTTTTCAAACCCCAGAGAGAAAAATCACAAAGGAAAATTATGTGCACTTTAAGGAAAGCTCAGTTAGATTATATGCCATTGAAAGAAGTCAGAAGGCAGCGTAGAGTTTTTGTCAGGTAACAAACATAATAAATAACTCAAAGCACCTGTTTGCCCTGGGCAGACTGCTATCACAACTGGATACAGAACCCTACAGGAATTTATCTTCTCAAACTCCAATGTACAAAACTTTCTTGAGACCTAAATTTGAATTATTTTAAAAATAATTCATGAGGTTTGTATTATTCATATATATGTGTGTATATTTATATACACATATAAATGATATGGTCCGAACGGCTGTACTGTAAATGAGTGAAATTTTTAGTTTTTGAAACAAAGAAAAATGTGTTCAGAAAGAAGTATCCTACAACATCTTATTGTGCTGCAATGATTTGCAATATTTCTTTATCTTCGAACAAAAATGAAATTAAATCAAAGCTTGCCTCTAATGCCAATTTATTTCCTCAGCCATCACCAACTTGAACACTTATCCATTCTGAATTTGAAATCAACATGCTTTGAATGCAGCTTATGAGTCTCTTTGTTTTAGGGAGGGAAGAACCACTAAAGCAAACTAAAGAGAAAGAGGAGATAATAGGCCTTGGAAGCAACCTCTTGGCAGAGAGGAACAAGAGCAGTGGAATAATTTAATTGCTCATCAGCTAATTATACGGTATTATAATGTTAATGTGTCTTCATCATGACAATGTAATAGGTATAGATTGAAGCATATGAAAAAGAAAGTGTTGATGCAGTAATTATAAGTGAGAGTGGAGCTGTTAGAGTAATTATAACGCTTCATCTGGTAATTAACGTATTGTTCAACTTGAGATGAGGAACAAAGAGTGAAAAAGTTAAATATTGAAGGACATGCCTTTGACACTCCAGAGATGTCTTTGAGCTTTTGCAGAGAATAGAATAGTCTCCATTGATACTGTTATTTCCTGGCTTCCTTTTTCATGATTTATTATTTTGCAGTTATGTATGCTGTTAGAGAACACCAATTTCTGTATCATATGGTGCTGGGGTTACAGTTTTTATATAATATGATCCATGTTGCTCCTGTTCCTTTTTCAGTTGTTTTTCATTTTGCATAACTTAAGTGAGCTAGAAGCTTTAAAATTAAAGTACGGAATTGTGAAGTCATGTAGGCAAACAATTCCATCAATCAAAGAGGAAAGTAATCATTCTTTAACATCACTGAACAGATCCTATACAGAGGTTTAGTTGTTTTTCTTTGGCTTTAATAATAACGGATTACTTGTCTGTGTAACTTCAAGCTAAGCTCAAAAATGTCTGTTTTTTTTGTAAAACAATCAATCTCTGGCATGTAAAAGTTTGCATGACTGCAATTTTGTACCCATTCACCAGTTTTATTTTAAGTAATTAATAGCATACCTATGTGGCACTCTGTAGTGCATATTTCACATATGGTATCATATAGTTTCTGCTTTTTCTCACTTTGTTCTGTATCCAGTGACAGATGGAATACTTACCAGGGCAGAGAGGTTAAGTAATTTCGATGATCATTTTCTTCTAACGGAAGAACTGGGAGTTGAACCAGCAGTCTGGTGTCAGACTCTGCTGGCCCTAGTGTACACAACTTCTCCCACGTGTCTCTTCTGAAGCTAGTTAAAGGGTAACCTGGAAGACTTCTAATATTCAGACTGAAGCAGAATTTTAATAAACTGCTAAAGAAGAGGCAAGCAAGGTCTGTTTTGATAGAGGATCCAGAAAGTAAATACATAAAAGTTGAAAATAATAAAGGCAAAAAATCAATCTTATTACAGTGAAAGATCCTGAGAGCTGCTCAGAGAGAGGTATGGCCTCAGTGTTTGGAATGGGTCACGAACAGTCTGCAAGTCAATTGAGAAGTTCACAGAGAAGCTCATTAAGTGATATTTCTCCAAGTATTTGAATTTCCACAAAGTTTGGAATCAGTTCTTACAGAAACCACAATGCTCTGGAGAGAAATTGAGGACAGTGATGCTTGTCCTCTTTTAAACTGTTTTTCAGTGAATAAGGGAGCGGGGATTGATTTCTGAGACTGTGATCCCTGCTAAGTTACCTTTTGTTTTGAGATAGCAAGCTGCAAAAATATGAATATTGATGATCTGTTTTGTATATTCCTTGTACAGAATTACATTTTCCAGCTTTGTTTTGAGATATATTCACATACCATTGTTTCATGGGGTAAAATGAACCAAGTAACTGAAAAATATAGACAAGTGATTTTTTTTTTAATTACCCATGGTTAAGGAAGATAAAAACCTATATAATGTTTTAATTTGCAAAATACTGCTACGTGTTACTTTCCACAAGTGAAAATCAACCTTTAACATAAATTGCTGATACATTATGATACATTAATACATGGGTTCTTAAAGTAAGTGGAATCAGAACAAAATATTCAATGGCCTGGATAGGTTAGCAAAACTGTAAATAAACTGATTTAAACATTGCATTGTCAAGTTCAAACAGCTGTATAACTAGAATGAACTTTGAAACAATCTATTTTTTTAATTTTATGTTCTATTTAGCTTTTTCCAAAATTACAAAAATAAATGGACATTTAAAATTAGAGACAGAAAGGTGGTTTGATGAGTAAAAGCACAGAAGCCTGATGAACTGAGTTCAGATCTCTAGAACCACATAAGAAGCTCCATGTGGTAGCTTGCATCTACAGCCCCAGCACACCTGTCATGAGGTGGAAAGCGGAGACTAGAGAGATGCCAAGAAGCTCACAGATTCTCTGGCCTGCAGTGCCCATGGCAACTGCAGAAACAAAAGGGACCCTACTTCAAAACCAAACTCTAAAAGTTGTCTTTTGATTTCCACATGTGTGTTATGACATGGTTCCATCCATACTTTCACACATAAAGACATATATACACATACACTATACATACAATAAAGAGACAAAAATTGATAATGTAAAAAATAAGTTGATTAATTTTCTAAACTCCAAGGGACCAAATTTTTCAACGTAAGTGTAATAGAAGTGACAGTGGCAGGTAATGTTTTGCTGTTTAGCAGGAGGTAAAAGTTATCAGGAGGTGCTGATTCGGAATATCAGGACTCTCCCTATAAGGAATCTACATGTGGCATCTACAATAGGAGGTGGACCTGGAAAATCAGAGCAGTCCCCTCTGCTGATTCCATTAACCTCTCTGAATTTTAGTTTTCCCTATTGTGAGAGAGATAATAATAATTCCTGCATTTCAGGCTTGTTGGGAAATTAAAAATGCATATGAATGGCTGATCACAGGAACTGGCACATGGTAATTGTTCAGTTAAGTTGGCTGTGATTACTGCTATTCAACAGAAGAGCGTTACTGAACAATGCGAAGCCCTATTTAATAAGTTCTTAAAAGTTTAAAACAAATCCAGGAAATTATGTTGTGACTTTCTTTTAAAATATTAATTATAGTTGTCCTCCATCTGTAATGAAAAAAGGTACTGAGCAATAAAGAAGCAAAATTCCATCATATAATATGTCTTTGCAAACTCTTCACAAAAGCTATTCTTGAGAATTACAGCTGTTAGAGTTAGCTCAATTGTGTATGAAGGAAATTAGTGTTATTTTTTAGTGTTAGTGTATTTTTTTCTAAAGATCAGAATTCAAAGGAAGTGATCATAAAGCATACTACCAGCATTCTTCATAAGCAGTCATAGTCCAGTAAAACACACATGTACATGCATTCATATACTCACATATACATGCACAAGTGACTTACTGAATGCTTCATATTGTAATTGTTTTGTTACTTAACCCAAAGATATATGAAGAATGCTCACAGATTTCCCTTGAAAAGCATTTAGAATTTAATAGTAATTCTTTATTTTTCCTATGCTAGTTAAAGTATCTTCAAAGTAGAAATTAATTCTTTTAAAAAAAATGACCTAGCACTTGGAAAATACTATCTACCTAATAAATACTAAGTAAGCAAGTAAATAAATGAAGGATTTTTTTTATCAGTTGGGCATAGAATTTGGGTTAAGAATGCTACTGATAATAAATTCATTACAATTCTCAAATCATCAATTTGTCATGGCCTTAAGTTTTATGTATGTTTCTCTAAATAAAAATCTCTACCGTAATAAACACACAGCTGCCTACATTTTTAAAATGTTCTCTCAGTGCTGGAGATTGTATCAGGGTCTTTGCTCATGCTTTTTCTCCAGGCTTTTTTGTATACTTACTGAATTTTACTTTTTGTTCCAGTTCCTGGATCACAGTATGTCCAGGGTCAATAAAATGGGGACAAAGGTTAAGACAGAATGCTTGCTTAAATGGCAAAGGCACAGATGTGCATCTGTGGTTTTCGGATTTTGTTTGCTTGTTTTTGTTGTTTTGTTTTTTGGTCTCGCTCTAGTATTTAGTTGAACAGTAGACACCATAAAGCTAATATCCTCTGTATGTTTATTATCATGGTTTTCATAGGGTAGAATAAAAGAATTCTTAACAATTAATTACCTCTGTAAGGTAAAGAATGGAACATTCTTTACCTTACAGAGGATGAAATAAAATAGATACATGTGTGGCTAATAATGGTTTGGGCACATGTTTTGAACCTTCATTCTCTTCACTATAATCACACACTGCTGGTAATCATGAAGGTTTGGTTATGGGACAGTTCAGCTGGACAATATAGTTGTAGTAAGTGGCCACATTGGGCTAAAATCCAAGAACGTTTAGGTTCCAATCATTTGTTCCAGTCAATCACTAAGTAGCTGTTTTCATTTTAAAAAGCACAAAAAATAACTATTTCATTTATTATTTTTATTTTATGTATATGAGTGTATTTCCTGCTTCTGTATAAGTGCACCCATGTTATGCAATGGCCACAGAGGTCAGAGGAGAACATGGGATGCCTCTGGAACTGTAGTTATGGACATAGTTAGCCACCATGTGGATGCTGGGAATTGAACCCAAGTCTTCTTCAAGAACAGCCAGTGCTCTTAACCTTTGAACCACCTCTCCAGCCCCAGCAGTTGTTTTCTTTATACTTTAATGTATATCTTGTGTGTTTATAAAGAAAACATAAATTTGACCACATCTTTCAAAATAGGTGTCACATGGTATGGTGTGCTTGACACATACGTTACGTGTGTCAATATGTAGGAACAATCTCTGAAAAATGCTGTTCTATTTATAAGGAAGAAAAAATTGTGAAATAAAAGTTTAACATAATGATAAAATATTTATCATTTAAAATATATAGGATAGTGTATTGTAACATATGCAGGGCTAAAAATGCATAGCTTTCCATAAAATGCATAGGTGTACACAGAAATGCAGGGGTTACTTTGCCCAAATCTTGAAGATTCTGAGTCATTTTTGAGGTGGAAATATATCAGTGTCTTAGAAAACATTTGTTTCTTTTTCTCAATGTCTCCTTAACTTTAGATGTTTGAGCT
Source organism: Eospalax fontanierii (assembly GCA_035773235.1). NCBI lineage: Eukaryota > Metazoa > Chordata > Mammalia > Rodentia > Spalacidae > Eospalax > Eospalax fontanierii. The sequence goes on from CM069530.1 coordinate 26,894,894, forward strand.
AGATATTTTTATCCAGATTGGAATATCGAACACTCATTTCAGCCGTATATGATTTACTGTTTCTTGCAAAATTATACCTTCTCTTTTTTTCATGGACTTGCCATTCCCCTACTATTGTTCTGCATGTTAGAAGTTGAGAATGAAATACAAAGACATAATTATCATAAGAGAATGATGTTTGTTATTCAGGTTTTAATCCTGTGGCATTTCTCTATATCCTTTAGGAATGGAAGACCCAATGTGCCCATTTAAACTCTCACAGGGAAATATATATATGGAATATTATTGGTGATGATATTAGGTACACCGGATTTTGCATTATCCAATACTTTTTTTTCGCTGTTGAAATACATCCATGTTATTAAAATAATGGGTTTCATGGTTTTAAGATGTTACAATTAACTTTTGTTGCTGACTCTTATCTATTTTCAATCATTTTTTTAAACTGATCTTTTCAAATCTACAGTCTTCTAGATAGGTTCATTCTCTTCTCCAGAGGTGTTAATCTTCTGGTATAGCTGAATGAATGTTGTTTTTAAAACTTGGAAATGTAAAGACAGAATCCATCCATTCTGTGGGACAACCCCTCGTCTGTGCTTTGCCGGCTTCATCCCAATGAACTGGATCCCTTTACTAAAGAAAAATACAAAGCGTAAGCACAAGCAGAACAACAACAACAAAAAAGGTTGTTTGTGATTAAAATCTGATTGTTGATGAAACTGAAAAGAAAAATCATGGTAGCTACATGATTTTCTTTAACCGTAATTATTCTGGATGGAAATAGCCTCCAAATTGTTCTATATCATTTGAAATGTGTTGATAAAATCTAGCTGCATCTATTTTTTCTCTAGTATTTAATTATTTTCAGTTCAGGAACATGAAGCTCTTCATGCAAATTGCTTTCTTCTGTATCAATAGACTTTTAGAATGTATCAACTCCAATTAAGGTGTAGTTACCTGTACTTTTAGCTAAACATTAAACAATCTGGCACATAAACACAAAAGGAAAATGCATCCATAATTTTGACTAATTTCTTACACTCCAAAGGACTTAATACATTCCTGTGCTTGTAAGGATTATGACTATGCTTCCTCGAGCATGATTATATATATGAGAAACAACATACCTCTCATGTTGTCCATAACAAGATGGGAGAGTAAACTAATGATTGATAGGTATTTTTTGCAATCAAATTGTGATTAGGAGACATTTCAAGTTTTTAAGAGAAATTTTAGAAAAGGCACTGCTGGAGGAAGAAAGCTTCAAGTGGATAGTAAAGGAAATTGCCATGGGGATGCACCTCTTATTTATTTTGCCTGATTTGTGATTGATTTAGAAAACCAATGAATTAATTATAAATAATAAATAATTTTACTGAATAAATGGAGAATCCATATACTTGTTAAAATTTTCCCTTTTGCTTCTCCAAGCATAAGTGCCTAGATATAATCACTAAAATTTTACTCTTACTCCCTCCTTAAGAAACAAAAGCCTGACAACCATCAAATTTCTTTTTACAAATAATTCAATTTGGCAACCATTTAATATTTTACTATTAGGACAAGTTCTGCTTTAAGAATGAAGGATAAGATGACCTTATTTATTCACCAATTTTGAATTATTTATTACTTGAGTTCATACTGTATGTCAGGGATTATCAGATCTTACAGGTACTTCAGTTAACAAAGTAGTTTTTACCCTCAGGTACCTTTCATCAGTATGAAAAGAAAGTACACGGACTTTGTCTCTGCCCTCAGAGATTTTAGTTCTAGTCAAGGAAAAGGACAAATATAAAAATAGATACAACTCAGGGCTAAAGAGATTACTCAGCTGTTAAGAGCACTGGCTTCTCATGCTTAGTTCCCAGCAACCACATGGCAACTAACAACCATTCTAACTCCAGTTCCAGGGACCTAAAGCCCTGTTCTGACCACTGTGGGCATTGCTCAACACAATTACACTTATGTACATACATGTAGGCAATACAGACATAAATATAAAAAATAAAATAATAAATAAAATATTTTTAAAATAATAGTAAATCTAGAAACAATTCAGTGTGGTATGAGCAACGAGTGAAATTTGTAGTTTATGGCTCTATTTGGATGAATGAGGAAGATTACTCCCATCTGGAGATATTAGAAATACCTTTGTTGAGTGATAGCATTGAGATGTGAATTCTAATTTATGGATGATAAATGCATGGCAAGTGCAGATCGATGGGATTGACTGAGAATGGGTAGAAAGGGAGAGATCTTAGAATTAAGAGTTGCAAACTTGTTAAGTGTTGTAAGTCAAAGGCATCACAGTTTGGCAGTTACTCCAGGATATTCTTCATGAATGTTTGCTGAGTTCTAGAGATTAGAAGACTACAGAGGAAGGAGTTGAAAATCTATGCCTAAGTACATATTCTAAGGAATATGCAGTTTGTTCTTAGGAATTAAGAGAATCATACATGATTCTGAATGAGAGATTGCCACAGCCTGGTAGGAATTTTAGAATCATTCTTTCATTGCTGCTCAAAGCAGAGAAATGAATTAATTTATGTTCTCTGTTATTAAGCTATTAGCATCCCAATGAACATTTACATGGTGCCTTTATCAAAGATTTTATCTGAAATACTTTTCAATTATTTCTCAGCAGGAAATATTGGATTAAAAAGTTATCATTATTCCCTAAAAATTTCAGCACTGAGCAGAATGTTAAGCAGGGTTATAGTTCACTTTGTTCAAGCAAAATTTCTCCTTTGGTTGGTATTTTTTCAAGCGACCCACCATCAACTTCTTCTAGATAAATGAGGGAAAAAATCAATAGATGTTTTACATGTCATGATTATTTGATTTGAGTTGTGATTATGAAAAGTAATATGATTGGGCTAAAAACACTGAACAAAGGATAGTATTTGTTAATCTAAGGCATTCGTTTACTTCCTATAGAAAATATGAATTTCACTTTTAAATGTACATACTTCTATTATCTAACCCTTCACATGTTTACAGCTTGCTTAGCAATTTTCTTTCTGAAATAGGAAATTTAAGAATAATGCTAATCACTCTGGTTTTATTTTCTCATTAGTCATTATACCTATGGATAAATTTTCAGGGTTATTTTGCTAAGAATCATAGCTATTGCAAATTTATGATTTTTCGATAAAGAAGGAAATGAAGATACCATCCAAATGTCAGTTTGTGAGGCAACACTAGCCACGTAGATATTTATTTCATTTCTGTGTGGTTTATCCTCTAGAATAGTCTGATAATCCAAAGCAGAATGTATGGTCTCCCTTACTCTGAACCATCTTAAGAGACAAGAGAACAAAAGGCAGATGTAGAAGAATTCAGGGAAAATGCATAATTGGTATTTCTAACAGAGTACTCTCTCCAGAGGAGCATATAAAAATATGAAGAGAGACTGGTAACCTGACACAAAGGGTTTCTTTAGTATGTGGCTAATTATCTTTATTAAGTACAAAGCCAGTGGGAAGTAGGCAGTCGGCAGACTCGGTCAGTAGTTTGCTTGCTTTTAAACCCTAAGGATTTCAAGAGCCAAGAAGAAAGATTTTGTGTTTATATTTCATGAAATCTTCAATTGTTTAAAATATTTAACATTCTTTTGTAGATAAATGATAAAATACAGTGATTCATTATTGAATATAATTTATTGATGTCCAGTTTTGATTTTTATGGCATTAGTTATTTTCTTTATATTCTTTCATTATAGAATCTTCACATTCTCATTTGGTATTAATATCCCAATTTTACACATGAGCAAACTTAAGCTTAGAAGTGTTAAATAATTTACCAAAGATCAAATAAATAATAAGTGGCAGGGTTGGTATGAAATTAAGCTGTGTTTTCCATGACCTTAAAGCTTATATTTTTAACTACAATCTAAGGTAGGCACTTCTACTCTCTTATTACTGTTGAAAAATAAAACACCCAAACTCTTTGGTATGCATAATTTTACCATTTTCTAGACCAAAATGAAAATGCCAGAAATTATTTTTAAAATACAGTTAGACTCAATCAGACGAAAACTCAGCATAGAACAAGGGAAATGGACAGGAGACCCCCACCCCAGCCAAGGAACTATTGACAACTGATCACTGCTAAGGGGAGGGAGGGGTGATCTTCTTTAAGGGAATGACTCTAGATAGGCTGATTAGACTCCAGTGGATGAACTTGGACCCAGGAACACCTGGGTGCAAATGTTTGGCCGGATAGGAATGGCCAGAATGCATGAAATCTTGTGGAAGGTATTGGGGTTAAGGGGGATGGTGGAGGGATCTAGATTTGATTAAGGTCTATTATATGAAATGCACAGAAACTAAATAAGATACAGTTACTTTACAGTTTTTAGGAATCATATACTGGAGGTTACATAATTTTTGTGTCTGTTTAAATATAAGTTAGATAAGATTTGTGATATTTTATTATGTGGAATCTTTAAGAAGTGCAAAGATGGTTTTGTTTTCAATTGTTTGCCGTCAATTTAAATTTCTTCAGCTGGAATTTACTGTGGTTGCTGTGAGTTGAATTATAAAACTTAATGAAGCATTATTTAATAGTGAAAGAGTTAGTTGACTTGTTTTTTCCAGTCTAAGAATCCTCCACTACTCTATCAGGGAAATAATTTTGATATCAGTAATTTATTGGTTAAATCACCCATCTAAAATGTACACAGAGTAAGTCAGAAATTTGCCAATAAAATTCCCTTAACAATTTCCTATATTTTAGTGAATTAGTGAATTAAAATGAAATATTTTACATGTTCAAATAACATTTTACAAACACTATTTATTTAGTTTTTGATCTTTGACAAATAGGGCAACTAAATGAACAGATTCAATATCAATTTCACATATGTGCTTAGTTTGCTATCAGTTGCCAAATATGAGTAATTTCCTTTAGTTCAAGTTTAAATTATTTTGTCAGTCTTTTATTATTATTATTATTAGTAGTAGTAGTAGTAGTAGTAATCATCATTCTTCTTTCTTTTTTTCTTTCCTTTTCTAAGATAAATAACAAGCTAGCTGTCTTCTTACTATTATTTTAATTCATAGAAACATTTTTTCCTGACATTAGTTATTTCAGAACTGATATTCTAGAGTAACTTTGAAACTCAAGAACCATCTCATATTAGAAATATGTGGGGATAGTAACAGAAGTAGCCCCTCACTGCCAATCACATGCTACTGGAAAGTGACTTCCTGTACATCTTTTATTTTGTATACAGAAAAAATATAATTCGATCTAAAGACTGTTTTAGGAAAATTTTTTATTTTTATTAAATTAATATATGTATGTGAGGGGCCATGCCATAGCATTCATGTGAAGATCAGCGAACTACTTGTGGTGGTCAGTTCTCTCCTTCTACCAAGTGTGTCCTGGATATCCAACTCAAGTGATCAGATTTAACAGCAAGCATCTTTATCCACTGAGTTACCTCACCAGCCCCATGTGAAAAAATAGAAATTATATTTGTAGCTAAAATATTCAATCTGGTAAAACTGGTAACAATGATGCATAAACATATACTTTGAAAAATGCTAAAGGTGCTACAGAAAACTAATTTTTATGCATATTCATTTGTATATAAAACTATGCAGCTGTGCAACTTTGTGGCATCCAATGCTATTTTCAAACATGTGTTGGATTATTATCAATTCTTATTAAAAGAGCTTGAAAGAATTTTTGTCTTGGAAAGTTATGCCACTCCTTAATATGCATATATACATATTTTATTTGTAGTTTTAACATAGCAAAATAAACAGTCCCAGCATCAAAGTCAGGAAAAATAAAAGATCATTGCCTTGTAATATGCAGTTATCTTGTCTTTTCAAACTTCCAGGAAGTATAGCATAAAAGAAATCTTGTGCATTAAAAATTATCCCATGTGCTTGGATTTAAAAAAAAATTCATAATCAGCAGAGCCCATATATGGTATTCCATATTGCTTTTTAACATCTTGAGTTTATTAGTGAGAAATTTAATTTGTGCTAATCAGCCTGAGGCAAAAAGGGTGGGAAATTAACTTGACACATACATTTGATGTTATAGTATTTCTCAGTTTATACTAGAACTACAACATGGCAACCGAGAATAAACCCACAGATCTTCAGTGTCACATCCAGTTACCACATTACTGCAAATAGCTATAAGTTACTAAAAATCCAGCCATGATTCATTATCTTTTCAGATTTATCTGTGGAGGCATGCATCAATTGCACGTGAAATGGCATGCTTGAAAATCCTGCAATTTCATTCCAGGCCTGACTCTTGATTTACGGCCTGCTTTCTGAAGTGGTGTTTATCAATATTCATATGACTAGAGTCATTCTTGTTCAGGCTCAGCAGAGTTACCAAGACCTGGCAAAATGGTTTTATTTTGGTTATCAATTCACCCTATTTTAACTCACCAGGGATCAGGGCAGAGAAAACAAGTTAGCACATGGTAATCCTTTGTCAGCGCTTCTGTGTCTTTCTTTGTCTTTTCTAGTCTTTCCTTTAACATTCAGTGTCAGAAAACAACAACCCTCTAAATGCTGTGAAACATATATTCAGTTATCACACATTCTTTTTAAGTAACAGTGACTTCAAAAGACGGTCTATAAGAATGTTTCTAAATTGTATCTTCAAGCTGGGACACATTTGAAAGACTGAAAAGGTAGTCTAGAGATAAATGACAAAGAATTGGGGCCAGAGAGATGGCTCAGTGCTTAAGAGTACTCACTGCTCTTGCAGAAGATCTGAGTTCAGTTTCCAGCACCCACATGGTGGCTAACAACTGTCTGTAACTCCAGTTCCGGAGGTTCTGATGTCCTCTTCTGATCTCAGCAGCACTTCATGACTTGAGTATACTTGCATCATGGCAGACAATACACTTATAAAATAAAAAGAATAAACTATTTTTAAATGGCAAAGGATTGTGAGATATTTGGATACATAGCCTCCCATTTCCATTGTCCATCTCTCAGTACCTAAAAACTTGCTGAAACTGTTGGTCAAGTTCCAGATTGCCACTGCTAGAACTTTTAACCAACAGTTATGCCTCATAGACCTAGCTCTGTCTACATCACAATTGGAGCAGGCAGAAATGCTAGAGAATGGCAATCATTTAACAAATCATTTAATATGATAGATATACTCTGTTATTGTTGGTCTTTGTGTGTGTTTACAGACATGCAGTTGAGCATGTGAACACAAAATATCTAGTGTGGTATCTTCCCCAGTTGGTCTCCATCTTGTTCATTTTTTTCTTATTTATTCTTTGACAGATTCATATATGTGTAGAATACATACATGCCATACTCATCCCTCTGTTCACTCTCTTTTTTGTTAGATTTTCATTATAATTTTGTGGTTTTCATACAAAAATGATAGTATTTATATTCCTGCTTCCCCATCACACCTCCCCTTTCTGCCCCCACACAGGTTAATGTACTTTAATACACACACACACACACACACACACACACACACACACGACCTAAGGAGTCTAATGTGTGTCTTTAAATGGCATTCAGTGTCAGTTCATTCTCGAGCCTGGTTAAATAAGATTCACACTCTTGAAAGAAACCAGCTCCTCTTACGGGCAGCCATTGGTTGACAATAATTCCTCAGGTAAAGTTGGGCTTTTTACACACTTCCTCATGTCTATGCTGAGATTTTGTCTGCTCTGAGTTTTGATGGGATTTGTGCATTCTGTTACCATTGCTGTGAGTTCAAATGCATTTTCCCACCTATCTGGAAAATGATTTCCTTGTGATCATCCACCACATCTGGCTGTTAAATTCTTCCTACTGCCTCCTCCAAATTTTGTTATCCATTTCCTATTCAGGAATAAATGTGATGAAGCCTCTTGTGTTCTCTGAACATGGATTGAGCAGTTGTGGGTTTCTGTGTTAAACATCATCTGCTGTATAAGAAAGCCTCTCTGGTGAGAACTGAGAGATTCATTTATCTATGGATATAACAATAATTCATTGGGAGTCAGGTTAATACTATAAGTATTTAGTAGAAAACTAATTGTAGGCTCTCCCCTATCTCCTCTGACCCACATAGTCTCAGGTTCCTAGACCTGATTTCAGTGTCAGGCATGGGCTCCATCCTATGAAGGAACCTTACACCCAAATAGACCCTCCCATAATTTTCATGCCACTATTCTGCCTGTGGGCATGCTTTGCCAGGCAAGTTGTTGTTATAGGTCACAGAATTCACAGCTGGGTAATGTTGATGATGACTTTTTCCTTCAGGCAGCATGCATAGCACTTTCAGCGCTATGAAATGAGACAAAAGAGATGTGACTTTGAAGTCAGCATCATCTTGATGTCTCCTTCTTCTTCTACAGCTCCTGTATGTAGCACCTTCAGCAGTAGTGTCTTACTATGAAGCTCTAGTTGGTAACCAAGAGCAGGGGCCATGGTCAGTATTGTGTGAAGGTCTCTGGGACCCCTAGTCAACAGCTTCCAAAGAGGGAGTCGATTCCTGGCATTGGGTTTTGTTTTATTAATCAGTTGTTTCTAAGAGGGACAATGCTCCCCCTGTTGTAATTCCTGTCAATCTCCCTTTATAATGTATATTTACTTTAAGAATATTCTATGGTGGTAGCTGTCCTTATGGCTTTTTCTAAAGGCCTTTAGTATTGGTAATCCCTCCCCATATCGCCTCCTCTGCTCTGCCGGTACCCATCCATTCCCCACTCCCTTCGACCCCTCCTGCTTATTATTCCCCTTCCCCACTTAATTTCACTATGTTCTACCATTCCTTACAGGAATCACACAGACACACACACAGACACACACACACACGCACACACGCACACACGCACACTACCAACCATGGCCATTTGCTATTTTCCTGACTTCCTTGGCTGTTCAAGTTGGAACATGCATATCTAGGATTTCAAAGCTAGCATCTAGCTATGAGAGAGGACATGCAAGGTGTGTCTTTCTGGATCTAGCTTACCTCATTCAGGGTGATTGTTTCCAGTTCCATCTATTACCTGTGAATCTCAGAATTTTGTTTTTCAAAGAGCTGAATAATATTTCATGGTATATATGTACCACACCTTCATTATCCAATAATCAGTTGATGGACATCTTGCTTTTTAAATTGTTTTCTAATTTCTGGCTATTATGAAAGTGGCAGCAATGAACATGGATGAAAAATATTTCTGAAGTAGGGTACAGAGTCTTTGTGGGTATATGTGCAAAAAATGGTATGACTGGATCATAAGGGAGAATAATTTCTATGTTTTTGAGGAATCTCCACACTGATTTCCATTGTGGCCCAACCACTGTACACTGCAAGGCACAGTGGATAAGAGATCCCCATCTATCACATTCTCCCCAATATTTATTGTTGTTTGCTGTTTTGGAGGTTAACTGTCATGATTATGGTAAGATAGAACCTTAAAGAGTTTTAATTTGCATTTCCCTGGTGAGTAAAGATATTGAACATTTTAAAGTAGTTTTTAGCCATTTGCGTTTCATCATTAGAGAAGTCCCTGATCATTTCCTTACTCCACTTTTTAATTAGGTTGTTTGTTTTTCTGATGTTTAGTCTCTGGGTAATTTGTATATTCTAGATACCCTCAGATAGAAAAATAGCTGTTTAAGGTTTTTCCCATACTGTAGGATGCCTCTTCACTAGAATGATGATGACCTTTGATGTACAGAAGGTTTTTAGTTTCAGGTTCTCTCATTTGTCAATTGTTGGAATTAAATTGCGCTTAAGAATCCTATTCTAAAAGTCTTTTCTGTGTCTGTAACTTCCCATTTATTATCTACATTCTCCTCTATCTGATTCAGGGTATCAGGTGTTATGTTGCAGTCCTTGATCCATTAGTGTTTAGTTTTGTGTCTGATGTGAGATGGGAATCTAGATTCAGTGTTCTACATGCTGCTGTCGAGTTTGACCAGCCCCAATTGTTGAACATGTTATCTTTATTCCAGTATATATTTGTGGCTTCTTTGTTAAACATCATGTGGCTGATAATGTGTGGATTTATACCTAGGACTTCTGTTTTGTTCTATTGATGAATATATCTTTTTTTTTTCCTGCCAGTAACCTGCTCTTTTTTTTTTTTATTACTATAGCTCTGTAGTGTAATTTGAGATAAGGAATGATAATGATTCTGGAAGTTCTTTTATTCAGTATCACCTTAGTTATAGTATGTGCGTGTTTCTATATGTAATTTGATTTTGTTTTTCAATTCTGTGAAGAATTGTGTATGGATTTAAATGGGTATTGCACTGAATTTGTAGATTGCTATTGATAGGAAGGCCATTTTCACAGAATTGATCCTACTAGTCCTTTAGTATGGGAAGTCTTTCTGTCATTTGGTGTTGTCTTCAATTTCCACAGTACTAGGCATGAATTCCCTCCTGAGAAGCAGGCCAGAAATCATATAAGAAATTATTTTGTTTCCTCAATAACAATTGTTCCACTATTGCAGCAGTAGGCGCATATTGCCTGGGAAGTTCGTACTGTAGCATTCAAATTTGAAGCATGTAGCAGTTCAAAGCTTGGAAAGATAAATGTTCACATTTTCCTTCAGCTGTTTACATGGCTTCTTTTAGTATTAAGAAAATTATCCAACAGAAAGCAAGCTTCCATTGCAGTTTAAGTGCGTTTTCTTTGTGTTCTGCATACACGTTTTGTGGTGTTATCAGTAGTAGGGTCTTACCATACAGTTCTGTTGGTAAATACAGCAATGATTCTAACCTATATAATTTGGGTGGGGAGGTCTCTTGAGCCTAGCTAGTCAATATATCTGTAATGATTAAATTTGATTGTCAATTTGATTGAACCTTGAACTGATTAAAACAAAAGCTGCTGGGCACTTTTGTGAGGGATGTGCTTGGTCGGAATTTTTGGAGGCAGGAAGATACATATATATATATATATATATATATATATATATATATATATACATCTCCTGCTTCATTCATTAATTATGTTCCTTTAGTGAACTGTGACTAATACAAACTCCTAGCTAGGCATCCCAAACACAGCCCAGGTTTAGTAAACTATGGCTTCTGGGGCTAACATTATCCCAGGTGTGGCACCTCCTTTCACACTCTTTTTTAAATTGGTTTTCAATGTGTTTATAAATTAGTGGGTTTCAAGGTGCCTTCTTCATACATCTTCTATTTTGACTAAACTAACTCTCTCCTCCGTTTCAACATCCCCAAACCCTACCCCTGCTAAAACCTTGGTACTTATCCCTCCCCTGCCTATATTCTTTCTCTCTGTTTCCATGTCATAGGCATTCTTCCGGCTCCATCATCCTTAATGCCTCATCTCCTGGCTTCCTTTGCCCCTAACACTCATGGCTCTGACTACATTAGCTGACAAGTAAGCCCTAGGGATCTCCCTTCCTCTGCCTCCCTAGCACTGGAAATATAAGCATCTAGCTTGTTACGTAGGTAATTGGGATCTGAACTAAGATCCTCATGATTGAACATATAGTACTTTACCAACCCAACAGTCTTCAAAACTCCAAGACCTCTATTCTCTTGTCTACTGTTCTAATAATTCTGAGATGCATATTCTATACAGGCCTCCAGAGAGTTCTTGAAGCATTTAACTCAGATAAGAGATTATTTGTCTCTCCTCTATCACTGTTTTTGCATCCCTTCCCTGTCTCCTATTCTTGTCTCTTAGCTTCACTTCGACAGAAACTGTTTTATGATTGAATCTTTGATTGAAGGTTAGCTTCTAAAAAGAATATCAACTAAGCAGTTCTACCAAGCAGTTAATTTAGATGAGACTGAACTTAAAACGGCACATGGCCACCGAAGAAACTTGAAAACAAAGAACTTTATATTGTAGCAAAAACCTAGAAAGAGACTGGATGAGGCGGTCAGCCAAGTTAGACAACTGCTATAGCATCCGTATACAAAGGGTGACCATAATGCACCATGAAAGGGAAAAGTATGAGGCTACTTTGAACTAGGCTTTATCTGAATATGCAGCTGATGATGAGGATAGACTGATATGCATAAAATATAAATAAGTGGAAATTTTGATTTTGGAAAACTTTTCTCTGTGCAAGTCAGTGATGAAATTACATGAAACGTTCATAGCCCAGCATTCATGACCCTTAGTTCCTGAAGCCAGCAATCCACACAATCCTGTGTGGTATAGAAATGTAGGCAGAGCTAGGGAAAATAGACAGCAAATAAGACTTGTAGGAGGGGAAGCTGTTGAGTTTCCATTACATCACATATGTAGTATGGGAGTTATTATACTAAATGTTAAGTATGTGAGTAACCTTAAAAATGTTGAAATTCATTGATGAAAATTCCTAAGTATGAATGTAAATCAACATTACCAGATTAGACACAATCTTAGATGACAATATTTGAAGGATGACTGCTTCTTCCAAATTCTCCAGAATTCTTGTCTTTTAAAGTCCATATCCTAGATATAGTAAATTGTAGAAGGCAAAATTCCATCATGAATATTCAGAATTTATCTTTTTGCACAAGTTAAATCTCATAGGTGTTTAAAACTCAAATACAATCTTGAATCAGTTTTAAATGCTACATCTAAAAATTCTTATTCGTATATTAAGCTCCTTAAAATTGAATAGTAAAAAGTTAGTTCTATCTGGCTATTGCTCAAAGCTTCTACAGATGAGTGGAGAAAAATTCCATTATGTGCTGGCCCTTGACTGTCATTCTCTCACCTACTCTTCAATCAGACTTCATATTTAAGCATATATTTGGGGGAGGTTAAGTCAACTTGGCTGCATAGGTTAGTAAATGCTTTTAAGAATGGTCACCACATACAAAGGAAAATGAGTAATGCAGAGAAGCTGTGCTTGCTGTGCTTTTGAAGGATGGGAAAGGGCAGGGAGAGCACAAATCAAGGAGGCTGAGGGAACTAAAGGGTGACTTTCCATTTCACTGCATTCCTTCTCCGCATGCAGTCTTTTAACTGCAGTGCACAGTAACTCTTAAAGGATATGGCCAAGCCATAAAACCAGCAGTGTCTGTCTGCTTTCTGTGGAAAACAAAGCAGATATATTTCTCTAATTTATTGAAACCAAAAGAAAAGACTTTTTATTCTATTCCCATGGCATCATTTATGAGGAAATTTGTCTGAAATATAAAAGTCAAATCTTTCCGCAAAGTACAGAAGAAGAAGGAGGAAGCGGTACATCTTTGTTTAATTAACCATCACCATGTGGACACTTAGCAGAAGGTGAACCCTGTTCTGACTACTTCTGTGATGGTGAGTTGATTAGGTTTAGGCGAATTTATTTTTTTCTTTTTATCTTGGCTTAGTCCCTTCTTCAGTTCAAAGACTTTGGAAAATGAAATTACTCAGAAGCTCAGACTTGTCAGACCTTTGGTGTGTTACACAATTGTACTTCTCTAACTGAAGAGGTAAAGCATCACAGAAAACACGGACCTTGAAGATGGAAAGAAACCAGGGGCATGGCTAGTTAGATGAAGAAAGAGTTGGCATTCAAAACCTTTGCGGTGCTGTCGCCCAGTTAACAGAAAACTATCAAGGTTTTGTTTTTTTGTTTTTTGTTTTCTTTTCTGTTGCTGAAGTTTCTTCAGCTCTTTGCAATATGAGGTTTTGAAGAACCCTGGAGCTTTCTTGGATTTCAATCTGAGTCATATATTTGTTTCTGTCAAAAAACAAATCTTAAGATCCTCCAAAATTTTGAAGTTTCAAGCCCATCTACATGGTGCAGAGACAAATTCAGGATGCTGCATTGTGAGCGTAGTAACCATTATCATCTTCGTTGGAGTAGTTGTGACTGTTTGCAAAAGACCCTCAACACTGGACCTATTAAAATTCTCTCATGAAAGGAGGGGGAGGACACAGACATTAAACCTTCATCTGAAATTCCAGGAACTCCTTCCTGTTCCCCTGCCCAAGCTGCACATGATCTTGTGGTCTTGGAAAGCAATAGATCATATAGGGTATAAACTTAACAAATGTGAGGACTCCATCATACATCCTTACTGGAATGACACTTTTTGATGATGAAGGTGTTTTAAAGTCATTCAGATTCCTGTAAGAAACCCTCATCTATTTTCTGGTATACACTCATTGGTACATGAAGCTGGGATTTGATGGAATCCTTATTTTGGTATGTTTTTGGTGCCCTAATAGAGTGAGTAATCATAAGTTTATATCAGTAGGGAAAGTTCACATGAGAACAAGAAAGTTTTTAAAATCAAATATAAAAACAAAGACTGCTTATGAAAAATATCCCTATATCCTGAAGACAGTAATGTAAATTTTAGATCTATCCATACATTTCTGGTGCAGAAATATATCTCTTGATAATGTTTTTGGCAATCGCTGCAAAAATATGTTTGCCCTTCAGGAAACTCATTAAATGGAAACTGAGTCAACAAAGTAAGATGAAAACTAGAGTCAAGACCTTAGAAGCAAAACATTGCACCAACTTCTTTTCAAATATTCTCCACCTAATTTTCTACATCCTCATCACAAAATTGATGGTTAATAATATACCTGTTTTGTTTATTTTGTGTTAAAAGAGATAATTTCAGATTGGGGATTATTCTCATGCATATTGAAAATATGTAATTAAAAGCTAAAGACATACACTTTCTAATTATTATAAATTAATTTTAAATCACTGAAGCTGATTTATGTACCTTTGAATATTTATCCTATAAATTAATATTAAAAATCAAAAATTGCTATCATACAAAGTTTATGTACTTGAATTTCAACTTGGACATGCTGAAATTCCCATCGATACTGGGTTATCCATGATTAGGGTATTAAATTATGCACTCATGTGCATCTGTTTATAGTTCTGTTCACAATTGGCTTCACTGAAGAATGAATAAACTGAGAGACAGAATTTTATATGATGCGTATTAGACCTCCTAGCTACAGATGAATTAATTAGCTATCCCTTACTACATATACAACCATGATAAGGCTTAAATGAACTGTTTGTGTATTCATGGTTCAACAACCTTCAATTACAAATACTTAAAATTGTCATTTTTGCCAATTATTAGTAGTACTATTATGTATTGTAATAGTATAAAACAATAGTGAAATTTTATAAGCTACATTTGTTTTTATTTTGATGATTGCATCTTTTTGAAGAGAATATTTTTGGAAAGTAGTTGGAAAAGATGGTAGTATTTTCGCTTCTACTGAAACAAACTGGATAGTTAGAAATTGTTCTACTGGAAGCCCCTAGAATGCATAAATGCACTTCTAAGAAAAGTTAATGTAAGCACATGACCCAATGTACAAATGGATAAAAACGTTTCATTGTTCTCAG
The DNA here is from genome assembly GCA_035773235.1 of Eospalax fontanierii. NCBI lineage: Eukaryota > Metazoa > Chordata > Mammalia > Rodentia > Spalacidae > Eospalax > Eospalax fontanierii. The sequence continues at coordinate 26,910,195 of CM069530.1, forward strand.
AGAAGAGTACTACTGGATTTGAAAAGGCTACCCCACCATCTAGTGTCATTTTTCTCCATTTCTTTTTAATTCAGGTTTACATTATTTACTTATTTATTTAATGTTAGATTGGGGACAGTCAAGGTGCCTGCACCCCACAAGTGCATGTGGTAGTGAGTGGGCAGCTTGTAAAAACTGGTTGTCTCCTTTCACCAGGTGGGTCTCAGGCATCAAACTCGTTTCTCATGATCGGCACCTTTACCAGCTGAGCCATCTTACCAACTCTTAAATTCCACATTCAATATGTGTTACCTTTTCTGAGTTATTATTAAATGTATGCTAATAATCATTCATTACTAATGCGCTATTAGCAAAGTAATAAGCCCGAGAGTTATATTTCTGGATTTGTTTTGAATACATAACAACACTTTTATAATTACCTGACGTTCATTCACAAATCATTATAAAGATTTGTTATATATGTCTAAAATATTGGGCTGAAAGTTACTTTATGTTTTTTTTTTTTAAATGAAGACAATTTTAACATTAAACATCATGTTGGAACCATTAGGACAAGTAAAAAAATATTCTTTTGTGGTATTTTAAGTCTTTTCTGGTGATCTATTTACTAACATTCAATGATCTATGTACTAACATTCAATCAATATCTATCTCATTTTAAATTCTTTTTTCTGAATTGTATTTGAAAAATTCCTATCACTGTTTTTTTTACATATATATATATATATATATATATATATTTCACCATCATTAACATCTGAAAGCGAAAGAAAGTTTTCAGAGTACTTGCTTGTCTATCATTTCTTTAATTCCTCTCAAAACTTTACAGTACAAGCAAGACAGTTAATGTTATCTTGCTCTTACAAGTCAAAAAAGAGATACAGGATTAATCACATTCAGAGATTTGATGCAAATCACACAAAACACATCAAACTGAACATATTAAATGGTTAAAATAATCTTTTGGCAGGGTACAGAAATCATAATATTTTGAGTAAAAGAAGAATCAATATGAGTTTTGGCTGTGTGTTTAGCCTAGCGTGTCTTCTGAGGCTGATCCTACCCACAAGTCCTAGTCCAGAGAAAGGCATGTGGGTGTATGGCCTGGTTGTCCTGATGGCAGAGGAGTATTCATGAGCTAAACTGAGATGTTCCTCATAAGGTGATGCATTAAAGTCTATGTTCCAATTAATGCAACAGATTGAGGAATTTAGTTGAATGATTTTGTGTAAAGGATTAAAGAATAAAATCTTGTAGACTGGAATGAATGCTTCGTATTTTCTAGTGGTGTAAAGGAGGAGGAATTTTCTGCATTTATCAAGAGTGCTCTTGAGGTTCAGCATTTCCTAAAACAATTTCTCTTTAAAAAGGACTTTCTACTTTTTTAAAGTCCTCCATCAATACAGACACACAGCAAATACAGTGAATGGAATCATTTTGAATTTCATTTCTTGAGTGTTAGAGAGTAATATATTAAAATGTGTTTTTGTAAAACTACTCTAGAGGTCTATAATTGGGTAACTCTCATAACCCCTTTGAAGTACCTTCTCATAATTGGTATGACATTAGGATAGAATGGACTAGAAATCCCCAAGTACAGCAGTTCATAGGAATACAGTCCTAATTATCCTCTGTAAATCCTACATATTCTTCAAGGCATTATCATGTACCCATTTGTATAAAACTTACCATGACTTCTGCTTTGTCTATCCTATTATGTACATATTGGAAGTGATGTTTCCCATCATTTGATAGATAGCTGCAGGACGTTTATATTAACCTTACTTTTTTGCCTAAATAATTTCTTAAAATGTTGATAGGCTTGTTTATTCGTGGATAAATGCTTCAACAAATTTTAAGAATTCCCTTACTATCACACAAGAGAAAAAAATGGCATAAAATATGACCTTAATTTCCTGAAACAAAGTCCCATGGTGACTGTGACACTTTGAAAGTTCTTCAAGCTTCTTTGAGTGTCAGGTAAAATCTTGTTCTTCAGATATTGAATTGGGATTGCTTTTTAGCCCACTTCCTCAGTAAATCTTTGTGTGAATGCCCAACTCATTTTCCTACTGATGTTATTAAATATCACTTGATTTATCTACAGATTTGGAGGCCAATTTATGAAGAAAGTGAAAGGCGAGTGGGAAGCAATAGGTTTTATTAGATAGTAAGAGAAAAAAAGAAAATGATTTAGGGCATAGAAAGAGAGCCTTTCTGATGAAGATCCTTTTAAATATCAAAATGACTTATAAGAAATTTGGCAAGGGAGTCTAAGAAGTACAGAGATCTAAAGAGCACTGTGCGCCTGTTTCTGTCTCAGAACGTGTGTATCAGCATGATTAAGTAAAGGATTTTCTTTGTGTTTGTTGGCTATTATGATTGATTTTTGGAGGGTTGTATAAATAAGAGACTCGTTGTGAGTGGAAATGTTAAATATCACACCAACAAAGCTGTTGAATGAGGTGTAGTTGCTAAAAATATTTGTTGATTGATAACATAGTTTAGCAATTAGAACAGATTTTGTAAGAAGGAGGAAGGAAGTACAGAGGAAAAACTCTGATGGCACCTATAGCTATTGCTTTCTGAAATTCCCTCAACATTTGTTCCCTCTTGGAAGGACAGTGTAAGCATCTAAGCTAGTTGTGTGGTTTGAAATGCAGAGATGCAGATTTAATTTTTATCATACTTGAATCGTCTTAGATTTGTGTGGTTGCATGTTTGTCTGTGTGTGTGTGGGGGGGAGAGAGAGAGAGAGAAATATAAATGGAAATTTACCTAAATATGAATTTTTGATATTTTTGGTCCTATTTGGACAAATGACAAAGCAATATCTAATCATGCTGCCAAGGACATCAACTGTATTATTTGCTTAATTTACAGAAATTATACTTGATGTATTTCCTTAAGAAACTGATATTGTTTTCATTTTGCTGCTTTTATTGTATGTATTATGTTTTGCCCTAAAAAAATTATCCCTTCTATATTTCCATTCCCGAGAATGTGTTCCTTCTTAATTTAGGTATAATTTGTTCAAAGACACCCATGGAGATATTTAGTTTAATTGAACTGCTTATCAGAGTTATAATGACTTTTTCTATCTTCCAATAGAGAAATTAAATTAACAGAAATATTATATTGATATTCATATCAGTATCAGTGAGTTTTGTATGCAGCATGCTAAAGTCTGAATACATTTAACTGAAACTGAATGAACAATTATATGAATCTGAGTTTAGAAGTTTTATTGTCACCAATTTATTTTTTACGATAACTTCATACTTAACAAAGTATTTCCAATACCTGAACAGTCCTTACCCATCATTTCATGGTTGTTCGCTAGTACACTTTCAAAAGATAAGTGTCAGGAACTCTTGTTACATAGGTATGTATAGGAATCAAAGAATCAAGCGGGTGATGGATCACAGAATTTCAACACTGGCAAAGGCATTGGTGATTAAATTCCAAAATGAGCTACATTCAACTTAAAAAGTTAACTTGTAAAACAATCTTAAAGTTGAGACTAACTTAAAGACTAAGATATGACCACAACTCATCAGATGAACACAAAATCTGGAGTTGAGCTGTTGAATGACTCATGTCAGGCCAGAAATGTTCAAGTCACATTTCCATAAGTTTTACATTTTACATTGTGTTTTTGACAGATATTTAATGACACAGATCATTCTAAAGAGATATTTGGGGCACTAGCTTATGTGTGACTGTACAAAACATAATGTGTAAAGCAAAGAGGACACAAATGGCCTTATGTTTGCATTTCTCAGAGAGCTGAGATTTCTAACATCTATACAAAATAGTGATTAGGAAGAAATAAATGTACCCCAAGGAGAATTACTGCATAGACAGGGAGTTTTGTTTTTCTAAAGAAAATGCTCTAAACTTGAAGAATTTCATTTCTTCTTTAATACATAGTACTTTTTTTTAGTGTGTTTATGTATGTGTGGTAATCAGAGGACAACTTGCAGGAGTTAGTTCTCTCTCCCATCTTTGTCTTTGGGATTAAACTCAGGTTGCCTGACTTGGCAACAAACACCTTTATATTGTGAACCATCCTATCAACCTCAATATAATTTGTTTTTAATTTATCATGTTAATCATACAGTAAAAGTGTGAAAAGAAATTATGCAAATAGAACACAAATGAACCCACTTAATCTTCCCTCACAGTTATTTAGTGTCAGTTTCAAATGTCATTGAAATTATCTATGATTTCTATTCATCCTACAATTCATATTGTACCCATTCTGTAGAGATTCCCAAGCATAGTGATTTTTAACCTGATATATCACAGTCAAAATACTGAAAAGAATAAATGGAAAAAGAAGTATCAATCAAGAATAATAGATTCATCACTTTGCTAAAACATCTATGGAATGATTTAGAATTTATGGTGACCATATCTTCATATCTGAATTCTACATCTTTAACCTTAGGATAAAAATGCACAAAATCAAGGCTTTCAGAGACATCCATAAATATACCATAATTTCAGAAAATCAAGAGGCTTCATAATACAAAATATGAATATAAACAAAAATACATTTTTTTCAAATGTCACGAAGACTGTGTTGAAAAGTAAACAATAAAATGGCATCAAAATGGAAATTTGAAAAGAAACTATTGCTGTGATTCCAACTGAAATTTAAACGCCAAATTCATTAAAGAGTAGAAGGCAAATATCAGTGAGATATCTACTAGAGAGATGGTGGGTAGAAATTGTGCCAAAGAAATAGATTGAACCAGAAAAAGTATCATTCACTTTCATTTTGTGAAGATATGCAAAATTTTAATAACCTTGAGGAATTTTTGAATATATATATATATATATTCTTATAAGTATATAATCCCATTGCTTTTAAAATAAGAAAAGCATATTGAAAATCTTAAATATTAGAAAACCTTAATAGAGATTTGTTTTAAAGAGATTGACATAAAAGCCATTGAATCTGGAAATATTAATTAGAATAGAGAAAGCTGATAATCCCCAAGAATCACTCATTCACTAAATAAAGTATGACCATGGGCTATGTTCTAGGAATGCCCTTTATATTCAGACAAGGCATCTTAACACAATGAAAGGAGGAGTTAAGATTATTGAATCATTTAGTCATAAAATAATCAGAACTCCTTTGCTTTTAATAAAATAAAATTACACTTCATTTTGCTCACAAACCACAAGCAACTAATTGACATCTTGTACTCTGTAGACATATGCATGTAAGAAGGTAATATGGAAGATGTTATTAAAAAAATAGCACAGAAGTCATTTCATTCTTATACCTGCAATATCACTTTTCTTTTTGTAGAGTTATATTTTCCTAGGCAAACAGGTTGTATTTATATCTTTAGAACGCTCCTATGAGTTATGAAAGATATTAAGTTATTTTGTACATTGATCGTAAATTTTTTTTAGCATTAACATGGGCTTTGTTAATAGCTTGCTTTGAATAGCTTTTCAGAATATGAGATTTATATCTGACCTTTCACCATCTTTTAATTCAGCCACTAAACTCTTCATATTGTGCTTGATGTAATTTATCTAGGCATTTCGCTGAGTATTCTTAAATGTGGGGGATACTCTAATTGAGTAATTCTGAAAGATTATAGTTAGTTTCTCCAGAAGAGTCAGAGTTTCCATGGCTCTTGTTTAAGGGTGACTAGCTAAAAGACAAGTGTCATGCATGCCATTCATTGAGGAACTAGACATTTTCTGACACTCTTGAAAGGAATTACATTATTTTGGGGAAAAAACATCCTGCTGTGCTGGTTTCTGAGATAGCCTACATTATCTCCTAAGTACTTACTGCATCCCTTCCTTAGCTGATCTGAGCCTTAGGAGGTCGACCTTTATAAATGACAGCAGTTGGGCTTCTTGCTCTCTGATCTGTTTGGTGCATGTTAGTAGGGGACCAGAGGAGTTGGGCTGACAAAAAACAATGGGGTCCCTTGTGGCTTTCCATAATTGCCACCTTACCTTACTCTTCTGTGGAGTGATTTCCCATTGTAACAGACCATTTCTTGAGGATTCTACTAACCACTGTTAACAATTTTATAACTTGTCATTTTATTTAGCTGTCTTCATATTATACTTGAATGTGCTACCTATATTGTAAATACCTTAAAGTATTGTCTAAGAATGGTGTGAAATATGGCACTGTATGGACCCCCTAAAACTATATGAAATTTTCATTAATCATGTACAGTTCTCTATAAATTGCATGTAAGAGATAGTCTCAACAGTGCTTTAAATGAATATATAAAACCACTCAGCATACATTATGAAAATGCAAATTCAATTACTCATTAAAACTGGATTCTTTAAAGGAGCTGTATTTGATTACTTCTGGATTACTATCAGATTCATTAATGTAGAACACTTTTTCTCTTAAGATGCCTGCAGTCACATTTCCTAAGTGACTCAATGTTTTGATGTCATTAGGATGTCCTAAAGGATGATGGAACACTCCAGGTGATCTGTAGCATAGACAAGGATCTGCTTAGACATACATACTCTACCTCAGAGTAAATCTAACTAAGGGTATCACTGGAGACATGAAATCTCATCAGTTTTGATGAGCAATCAAAAGTATATTTTTCACTAGAGTGTGCTGCTTTCTTGGGATTATTTTACATAAATACTTCATGAGAGCCGGTAATAATAATTATTCCTAGAACTCAAGAAGGAAAATGAACAAATTCTTTTGAGGTAGATAAAGTGCTGTCCATAATTTGGGGAGGCGGTTGTACATAGTTTACTTAGGAATGGTTATTTAATATGTGTAGTTACTACCAGGTACTAAGAATCTAGGCTTATGTGGACAATTTCATGACTCTTGCCCTGAAAATGCCAGTGGCAAAATAAATAGAAGTAAATATGAGTTTGTATGTGTATGTGTGTGTGAGAAAGAGAGAGGAAGAAAGAGAGAGAGAGAGAACATTGCTTATTGTAAGAAACAAGACCTATAGTTCAGGACTGAGTTGAAATTAATCTTTTGCAATGTGTCTGAAAAAAATATTTACCTCCTCTGTGCCTCATTTTTTTCATTGATAAAATGGGTATGATGTTTGCTTTTGAGCCTATTTTTCAAGCTTCCAAACAGTGGTATATGAAGCACTGCTTTATAGGCTTTATAGGTGTCACTCACCAAGGCCTTTGTCATTCTGATTATAAAGTTCCAGGGGGAAGGGAAACATTGAGTGATTGTACTCATTAAAATTCAGCAATGCTCTCATTACAATAATTAAATACACGGTGTATTTTAAGTTGATTTACTCTGTGGAAAAAAGAATATCCAAAGGTAACAGTGGTCTTTCATGATTTGTTATGAGAAATAATGTGTATTTGGTTGAATTCTTATTCTGAAGGTTAAATAACATGCAGGTAATAATTTGCATCTTTCTAAAGTGTCTATTTCCCTCAAATAATTTCTTGGAAAATATAGAATGTTTACTTTTAAAAATGTAAGTGGCATTGAGCCAAATGAAAAATGTATATCGATATTTTTTATAAAACTTAAAACTACTCATTTTGTTCATGCTGGTTCAAGCCACACACTCTTATATAAGTTGGGCTCCACTATTAGCTATCAAAGATACTAGAAAAAAAGTTAAACAGTGACTGGATTGAGAATAATACCTTGGATTACAATGAAATAGCTTTTTCTTGAAACATGTTTAAAATCCGTATTTTTTCGTAATCAAGAATATGTGGGTTACAAGTCTGTGTCAAATTGCTATTAACTGAAATGTGAACACACCTCTGTCTTTCTAGAACTTTATTATGCTAATTGAATACACCCTTGTCAAACCCTTCCCCAGATTCTTAAAATCAAGATTGTACTTACACTCTAATACTTACAAAACATTATATCTAGTTCAGAGAACAAAAATTAGAATGTTAACTAAAATTTGATAGTAGATATACTTTTTGCTCTAAGGGCATTCTATTAGATTGTTCTTCAAATACTTAATTAAAATAAAAGTCACAAGATGTGAGTATGTTACAGAATAATGGAATCTAAGTCAGTTTCAATGTGAACTTATTTCTCTGTAATTAACAGTGATTATCTCTAATTGTTTCCTGTTTCTTTCCTTTTACTTTTATGGTTTTTCATAGTTGATTTACCCTGATTTGAGTCAGCTTTTCATTGGTGATTATGGATTTGGGTCTGCTTCCCACTGGTTATTGAGCTTTTCCTATGCTGAACCTGTTTCTATCTGATTATCCCACGGTCCCCCTGATGTGAACTTGATGAAAACCAAGTAGGGGGCTTACAAATTGAAAAAAAAAATGTTTAAAAAAAATCTCAAGCTATTGTTGAAAGGAAACAACTGTTTAGGAACTATGGACTATTGCACTGTGTTTTCTTTAACACATTATTCCTGCCAGTCAAGCCAACATCCGGGAGATATGCATAAGGTGTATGTTTGTGTATATGCATTTGTGTGCATGTGTTCAGAGAGCCCAGGCCTCAAAAACCAAAACATAGTTGTTCTGCTTTAATGAAAGAATGCTCTCTTTGGGTGTACTATGCAGAAGAAGTCAACAATGTAAAAATAGATTGTGTCCTCATTTGAGTGTGAACAACAGATCACTATCTCAGCCCTGTGACTGTGTATTCCAGAACGTTCAGAGGTCAAAGATTCTGGCACGGTGACTCTTGAAGGTCACAGTAAGAGGAGGAAATGTTGCACACTGGGGGCAAAGGAGGGAGAGAGCTAGAGAGAGAATAATATTCAATATTCCCATTGAGTTGATGGACTGATAGGTAGCTATCTCCACCATGTTGAGGCATGAAGGAGGAGAAACAAGAGCAACAAGTACAAAGCAATGGCAAGCATGGCTACAAATCTTGCCATATGACTGATGAAGAGGTGTGAGGGGCGCAGAGAAGAGGGAAGCTGAGGTTAGTTATGATAAAGAGAGACAGGGCACCATATTTTGAGTGGAAGTATTTTTCCCTGGAAGTCAATCATTTTTGTTTGCCTGAATCCCTGGAATGGGTTCAAAATGTGTCACCTGAAAAATGGATAGTTACCAAAGCCTTGGAAGACAAGAAGCACATTTGCATTTTAGAAGAAAAGGAATTCTGCTGGCAGCAATCTTAAAAATAGGAAGGCAATATTTAGAGAGAGGAGGAAGGGATAGTCAATGCTCTGCATCTGAGGGAACCACATCTATGCATTCAAACATCTGGATGGAGAATAATTTGAAAGACTATGTTTAGTTTTTTATGTATATTTTATTAGGTTTTTGTGCATTTTATATAATAGAACTTAATCAAATTTAGACCCTCCCCTATCTGCTCACCCGTATAATGCCCCTCCACTGGATTTCCTGAATTCTGTCATCTATGTTAAGGCCTATCCAGTCAATGTCAGATGACCCTCAGTGCAAGTTCATCCACCGCAGTGTAGTCAGCCTATGTAGAGTGACTTCCGTAATGAAGATCATGTCTTCTTCTTCAACCCCCAGCAATCAGTTGCCAGTATTTTCTCGGCTAACGTTGGGGCCTATTTCCCATCTTTGGAGTTCTATTCTGTTTTTTTGTCTGACTGAGTTAGCATGGCTGGAGAAGTCATTGATCCTAGTGAAAACCCTATCATCTCTGTCATCTCTAGGCAAATGAAAGATTGCACTTATACTGAACATGAAAAGGGTTTTCTCACCGTTGTTCTCTAATAACACAATATAGGGTTTACTCCAGGATCCATGAAATGCCATCTCTACCATATCTCCAAACAAATGAAATGTCTTACTTTATGCTAAATATAGATCCTTATATTTACAGAGAAGTATACTGCACACCACTTATCAAAGACACTTTTTTTTTTGCAGCAGATAGAGGCTATTACAGAGTTCCACAACTGGTCACAGACAAATACTATATATCTGAGAGATGCCTAGCGCAAAGTTCCTAAGTAGAACCTCTACAACCTCTACACCTAAGGCTCATGGAACATAGTGGAACAGTGTTTAGAGAGAATATTAATACACCCCTCAACTCTTACGACCAACGCTTCCTAATTCTTCAAAGTACAGTGAACACAGAAGACCACAACTGTCTAAGTTTTAGAGAATAAGAGACCAGAATGAGTGTCCCTGGATAGAACTCCTACACTAAACCTCATTCTCTCACAGATCAGGGACCATTGTGGAAGAGGGATCAGAAAGATGATAAGATCCAGGATTGGTTCATGAATATAAGGAAACAAGCTTTAATGCCTCTGGGAAGTTGCTCATATGAACTTGCAACAATGGTGACAGCATGCCCAAGAACCATGCTGACTCCATCAATATCCCAGTGTAGAAGGAAGGAAATGGGCAGCAGGTCCCAACCCTAGTCAAAGAACTATTGGAAATTGATTACTCCAGGGTGAGGAAGAGTTGATATTCTTTAAGGGAATGACACTAGATAGGCTGACCAGACTCCAGTGGATGAACTTTCACTGAGGGACATCTGAGTACAAATGTTTGATGGACTAGTACTTAACATATATGAGAGAATTCATGAAATCCAGCATGTGGGAGGGGTTATAATGGGGGAGCTTGGATGTGGGACAGGGTCTAAATGTGATTAATATATATTTTATGAAATGCACAAAATCATAAAATATTTTTAAATAATACAATATAATAACTGATTATATAGTGTTTACATTGGTCTGGGTTTTTTATTGTTATTTTGTTTGCTAAAACAAAACAGTCCCCTGTGGCCCCATCTGGCCTTGAAATAACTATGTAGACCAGCCTGGCATCATTCTAGCAGAGATTTGTCTGCCTCTGTCACCCAAGTGCTAACATTAAAGGTATGCCCTAGGCTTTATAGGTAATCTATAGCTCACTTAAAATATATAGGAGAATTTAGGTATATTATATTTTATATAAAAACTACACAACAGTATATAAGAGATTTGAGAACCCTAATGGAAAAAAAAACTAGGATTGAATATAAACTAGTAGAATAAGTTGATGAGTTTAAATGTGTTAGATAAAGAGAAAAGGAATGCTCTGGAAAGGAACATATAAATTTAAAAAATTTTGAGAGAAATAAATTCCAGTGTTATTTATGCTTGCTTTTGAAATAAATGACTAATTTTTACTATTTTTGTTAGGATAATGAATTTGTATGTTTACTTTTAATAGTTATAATAATTACATATTGATTTTAGTTTCAATGTAATTAAAAATAAAAATAGATTTTTGTGTTAATTTCTCTTCTGTTTCTGTGATAAAAAAATTATGAGAAAAGCAACTTTAGGGAGAAAGGGGTTATTTTTTATCTTACAGTTGTAGGCTACAATCCATCACAGTTCAGGAAGTCATGGCAGCAGGAAGCAGCTGGTCACATGAATGGGAATCAGGAAACAGCAAGGAAGGAATGCACTCATGATAGTGCTCAGCTCCCTTTCTCCCCACTGGAGAAAGTTCAAAATCTCCTTCCCTAGGAATGGTCCCACTTATGCTTAACCACAATTAAGATGGATCCTTCTGTATCAATCAACAGAATCAGGATAATAACCACAGGTATGCCCACAGTTCAAACTAAGTTAGATGAACCCCCATTGAGATCCCTTCCCAAATGATCCTGCCAAGTTGACTGCTGAAATTAACCATCCCAGACAGCGTATGTATAAACCATATTTCCTCAGAAAATTTTCCCACCTTTGGACTGCTGTGACCTGTACCCAGAGCAGTATTTGTAGCCTTGAGATTTTTGACTTGGGAAAGAATGAGTAAGCCACAAAATAAACCATCTAAACCACCTAATCAAGTGAACTGATTGAAAAGAATGTCATCATATTATAACTATAAAGATACAATGGCTCTAAATGCTTGTTACTGTGTCGTCTGTTTATCAAAACATGAAGTGTCCATTGTACCATTAAAACAAAATTTTTTGAGCTTTTGTACATTTCATACAACAGTTCTTAATCAAATTTAGAACCCCTCCCCTCTTCCATTTTTCTTTAATATCTACAGGCATAGATAGACCTTGAACAATATATTGAATTGCTCAGTTTCACTTTAAATCAGTATTACATAACCCATTTTCATTTTAAGGTGGACATACACATAAAGAGTTTGATTTTAAATCTAGTTGTTTTGACCTGAATTCCAAGAAAGTAAGAGTACCGTTTTCAACAGAATCGTGCTCTAACTTGGGTAACACTAGCAGGTGTCACTGTAATGGTAACAGGTGTATTACATGAGAACACAAACTTATTAAAATGGAATGGTGTGTACATGATCAGAATTTTGCTGTAAGAAAACATTTGGGTGGTTTTAAACATTTCCTTAGCATTATAGTTTTTGCTTGTAGGAGATGATGAAAACCTAATTTGATAAAAGAATTGTTTAAATGGGCGATAGTTAAAAAAGAATAACACTTTATGTAAAAGACAATCTAGTTAATTTATAAATGCTCTTTGCATTTGTATTACAGAATACCCTCCCATCACCATTTATACTGTATCTCTCAAAAAGTAAAATCATTTTTGATAAAATTAACTTATAATATATACCTAGGTATTGTAGAAAATAATGTAGATCTACACTTGTCTTGATATCGTGGGGAAATAAAGCTTGAAAATTAGAACCATGTACTAATATTGTCTTTAATATTTAGAACAAGATATTTTTGTTTTCTCACTAATTCTCAACAAGGAATTAAGCAATATCTTTGTAGTGACAGTTATTTCTTAGAATTAAATTCAGTGTTTGATGACCCTATGATAACACTATGTTTTTCCTTTTGGATTTCTGTTTGAAAATAGAGGTCATAGTAATTGTCCTATTGAAAAATTAGATGAAATATGTTTTTTTACACAAGCCTCCCTGATCCCTCCAATTTAACACATCTATATTCTTACTAACAGGTGTCTTTTTTTTGGAGGGGCTGGAGAAATGGTTCATCAGTTAAGAGCACTGGCTGCTCTTACAGAGAAACTGGGTTCATCTCCCAGCACCACAAGGTGGCTAACAACTGTCCATTACTTCAGTTCCAAGGAATCCTACTTCTACCTCCAGCCTCCATGGGCATTGCACGCATGACACGGGAGGACTTACATGTGTGCAGGCAACACACTCATATCCATAAAATAGTTTTAAAATAATAAGTAAAATATTTTTAAAGTTTTATCTGCTAATTTCATATCCAAGTACCTGTGTGTGCCTGATTCTTCTTCACTCTCCAATTCCTTCTGTGTCCCTAGAATCACTCCCTCTCAAAACTAGCACCTCTGTTAGTATTGTATATATTATATACAATTTATATAATTATTGTATATAAATCTTATTTGTATGTGTATGTAACATACTCCATCTAATTAATGTTTTCAAATGAGTATGAGTTTAAAGCTAACCACCTAGGATTGAGGGACTGTCCCTGAAAACATCTGCTTCTTCCACTCTCAACAGGCATTGATGGCTTATTGGTCTTCATCTAGGGATGGGGTCTTGAGAAATTTTCTTCATCCACGTTGGCATGTCATGAGTTTGGTCTTACAGGTCTCCTGCAGAAAACCATATTGTTGAGTATTTGTGAGCGGAACATTCCTGTCATGCCTTGAAGACACTATCTCGCAGCAGCGTCAGTTCTTAGAATCTTCCTGCCCCAGCTTCCACAATGTTCCCTGAGTGCTTGGTGTAGGCATTGTTTTTATAGATGTCCCTTTGGGGGCTGTGCACACCTTGGCCACTTACTCTCTGTAGCTTGACCAGTGTGGAACTCTGTGAACGATTCTGTCTGCTCCAAAAGGAAGCTTCTTTGATGAGTAGTAAGAACTGCATTTAATTGTGGATATAAAGATAAGTGTTCAGAGGGCAGTTTAAAACTACATTAATTTAGCATCATGGTAATACTAGTTCTCTTGTAGGGTCCATGACCTCTCCAGCTACGGGTTCATGGCTAGGTTTACAGTAACAGGCATGAGTTCCCACCAACTGAGCCTGATTGAGGTCCAATTTGACAGCTGTTAGTTACCCCAAAGAATCAAGTGCCATGATTGCTCCTTTGGGGATATCTTGCATGTCTATTTCTTGTTGTGCTTCTCAGGCTTTACAACTAAGACTGTTGATAACTTTTCTCCCCTCTAAAGCTTGCATGGCACCTTCCAACACTATTAGAGCCAATCTTCAGAGAGGACACTTCCAGGTCAGTACCAGATTGATTTTAGGCCAAATGTTCTTTCTTATTTGTAAATTCTAGATCTGAGGCTTTAGCTTTAGTATATAACCTGAAATAACCTTAGAAACCAAGACAGCAGATAGGCAACATTTGGGGGAGAGGAGAAGGAACTCTAAAGAGGAGGATAGCAGGACACTAGTGCTATAAAGTTGAAAAGGGGACTTTAACTGAGTATGGAGGAGAGACAGTAAAACAGAGGGGGCAGAGGGGATAGACAGCACCTAGGGTATTAGGAAAAACTATAAAGAAACCTATTATTTTATAAGCTTACATTAAAAATAGTATACGTATATATGAATTGTTATCCTACGTAGTGGGGCGATGCACCCCCAGAAGCCTCCGACTGTCTAACAGAAACCCAGTGCCAAGAAATGCATACATCCCTTTACATTGTTGGTCTTGGAAATGCAAGAGACACCAAAACAATACAGGTTATTGCTATTACTCGTTAAGCACAACAGAAAATGAAAATAAGATCCTATGGCTTAAGAAAACACACACTTTGGTTAAGTTACCATCCTTGATTAATCAAAACTACTTATAAGCTGATCTCTTAGAGAGAAATATTCTAAACCTATAGGATTCAGTTTTTTAGGACAGATGTTGTTATTGTTATCATCCAAACAATTACTTCCTCTGAACTGCTATAGTCAAGGTCCTTTGCAGTTGCACATTATACCATCTTAGCTGGAATGTTATCATTTCCTCTAATTTTCCAGTATTTTGTTGTACAACTCTGTTAACAAGCTTTAATTAAACTTGTGTTAGTACAAGAGGTGTAAACATGTAGGAATAATTTAGACCAACCTTTTATGTTTTAGGGTTGCCTGCATGTATGTATGTGTACCATGTGTGTGACTGATACTCTCAGACATCAGAAGAAGCACCATATCCCTGGAACTGGAATTATAGGAAACTGAGCACTGCCATATAGTACTGGGAACAGAATCCAGGTCTTCTTCAAGAACAGCAAATGCTCTTAAGCACTGGGCCATCTGTCTAGTCCCTTCTTTAGTTTGCTTTGTATTTTTGTTTTGTTTGTTTGTTTGTTTTATGTAATCCTGGCCTACTTGCTGTGTAGACCTTTGCCTGTCTCTGCCTTCCTAGTGCTGGGGTTATAGGCATGTGCCTCCATGCCAGGTACTTTGACAAATTTGAAATAAATAATCTCTTGTTGGAAAATTCAATATTTTGTCACCTCAGTCATATTGCATTCGTTCCCACACTCATAATAAACTGTGATATTTAATGTCTGTTGATATTTCAACTTCTGTTTTTGAAAGACAAGGCCAATGCTACACATATCCGTAAACAAGTACCCAGGAGGCTACAAAAGTAATATCATGAGTTCTCTGCCTACCTGGACTACATAGTGCTATTTTATCTCAAAAGACAAGCAAAAGACTTTGATGGCATTTGACTAGAAAGGACCACAGATGTTTTATACATATAATTATTTATTACACGATTTAAGGTCTAAATATTTCATTTCAATGTGTAGCAAATAATCTTACTTCAGATTATTATTTTCCCTTAATATAATAAAATAGTCTTTTAAGAACTTATCTACTTTTAATACATCCTTTCATATTTCTATTGATATAACTAAAGAAAGAAGAAATCTGATCAAATTATGAAATCCTTTCTTAAGGAATCATTCAATGTATTTTAATACAAATGTAGTAAGCACATTTGGGCATATTTGTTTAATACTAGATAGCAATAAACTTTTTCATGAGCTACATTTAAAAATTATATTTGTCACTCATTGATATTTTTCTGATTAACTTCAAAATAATACAGATTTCTATATAAAATCTATTAGTTTATAATTTTGTGGTGTTTTGGACTAGATAAATATGACATGCATATGAAGAATATTAATTTTTAACAAACGAAGTTAGCAATGCATTGTTGTGTAAAGTAGGAAATTCTCTCTAGAATCAAGGTACAAATGTGACTAGTAGTAAATACTTTAAAAATGTAACAGATCATGCTATTACAAAATAACATATGTGAAATTTTTTCAACATATATTTAAATTCATATAAAATCTTAACAAAGCATTTTCTGAGAAGAACTGGCAAGATATAGTCATCTTATGGAATCATAATGAGAAATAGAGTAAAAAACTTAGATTAAGTATATATTAATTTTCACCTGGTAGTTTGAGTAATGTTAAGGTAGAGTGTAGTATTCTATAAATATCATTATATTAAATTAAAAAATATATCAATCAAAAAGAATCTGAGTTACAGGGTATATAAATAAATTTGTTGTGAGTTTAAATTTTCCTATACATCTTTTTTATATTTACTGATCATTGCTAGGCAAGCACTCCACTACTGAATTATATTCCCAGCCCTGTCTTTTCAAACTTTTATTTTAAGGCACGGAGATTACAGTTTTCCTACACCAGCTTCCTGGATATTAAATTATAGTCCAGTGGCACAAAGTTCACCCTGTCCCAAATTTATTATTTTTTCTGTTCATTAAAGATTTTGAAGATTAAATAATTCCATGCACATACTATAGCAGTGTCTTGCTTGTAGAGGGTAATCAATGAATGCTAGCTATTTATGACATATTAACATGATTAAGAGTAGCAATTTTAGGCATATAGCTGTTTCAGTCAATTTGAAGACTTCAATTTAAATTGAATTATTATTTTAAGTAATGGTGGAAATTTATTCTAATAAAATAGAACCAAAGTGTTTTCTTAACATTAAGTATGTATCTCAATCTCAAAGAATGGAAGATGTGAAGAATGAGCCTCTAGAATCCAGGAATTTCAATATCATCCTAATGAATTCTTTAAACAGAAAGGTATACAAGGTTGGGGACTTGTCACAAGGCTTATTTTGCTTCTCTCAGTAAACCATGGGAACTGGATACACTATTATGATATGAAACCTGTCACAATAATGACTTGGTGTCAGGTAAAATAAACCAGAGGTAGATTCAGTGCTATATTGATGGACTTCTTGTAATTGACTTTTGGGGGAAGAGGGTTAAGATTCTTTTTTAAATTTTGTTTTCATTTATTAACTTTATTTTTATAAGTTTATTGCCTGCATGTGTATAAGTGCATCTGTGCTGTGCAGCCCTGTGGAGGTCAGAAGATGGTATCAGATGGTTGTTAATCACCATGTGGATCCTGGGCACCGAACCCGAGTCCTAAGCAAGAGCAGCCAGAGCTCTTAACCACTAATTCATCTCTCCAGGCCCATTTTTAAAATAAATTTATGTTCAATTTGTTGCCTTTTGGGGTTATCAGACTAGTTTTTAAAAAGTGTATGAAACTAACAAATCTGCCTAATATTTTCCCCCCTGTGGGATTATTTTCCCTAGATACCTTTTGATAGGAATCATAATATTTAAAATTATTTTATCATCAAGAAAGATCATTAACAGCAAAATAATTATATGCTCAAACATTTTTCCGTATCATTGAACTTTAAGGTAAACCTTACTTAATCTGAGATATTGAGAGCATCATTAAATTTAGTGGTCTATAGAAAAGCAGTATTTTCATAAACCTTGCAGTTATAATTATTGAGACTCATGAAAGTGTATTTTATTTATTTTATACAGTTAAAATACACTGGAATTTTTTAAGTATGCTTGTTCTCAAAAAAAAAAAAAAGTTGAAGTTAGTTTTCCTAGAACGAAAATGTTTCGGTGGCTCTAGGAATCACTTCCACGCCTGACTTTGCCCAATGCATTCAGGAAATACTCTCTCAGCACTGGGGGGCCATTTTGGATCGTCCCATCAGAACCAAAATCAGTTATATGCTTTTATAGCTTTAAATTGCGTTGACATTTTCCCCCTTTGTTATTTTCTTTCTTTACAGTGTTAGATCAGTTCCATAAAACACTCTTTCCATCCTACTATGTAATTTGGGGCCTGTCTTTAATATATGGTGAACTTTTAAATAGAAAACACAGAGAAGGAAATTTGACTAGATAGCTGAATAAACTTTTATCATCTTAAAGAATTTCACTTCTCTCATTTTAATAGTCTTCCTTTTAAAATTAAAAAACATATTTGTACATGTGTGGGTATGCTATGTGTGCTTATCTATGTGTGTGTGTGTGTCTTTGTGTGTGTGTTCTTATTCACCTGTGTGTTTAATTGATCACATATGTCACTGTGTGTCTATGGAAACCAAAGGACAATTTTAGGTGTCAGTCCTTGTCTTTCTGTCTTGTTTGAGGCAGGCTCTCTGATTGGCCACCATCTCATACACCAGACTGGATGGCCTATGTACTTCTGGGATTCTGAGGTCTCTGCTTCCTATCTCACAGTAGGAGCACTGCAATGACAGACAGGTGTGATACTGCATCTAAACTTCAGTCCTCACGCTTGTACATCAAGTGAACTATCTCACCAGCTTCAAGAATTGTGTTTTGTAATTCTTTATGATTTAAATGAGTTATTGTCACTATTCTATGAGAGGCCTAATGAACAACTCATAGGTCTGTATTTCATCTGTAGCTTGGTATTTATTATTTCCACCCTTTAGAACACCCTCCCCCCGAATTTCACATGTGATCCATGCATCCTGATCAACTCCAGAAAGCCTTTTTCCATCCTTCAGGCCATATTGTATTTTGAGCCAAGTGTAGTGGCCAACACCTTAATTCCAGTACTGAAAAGCCAGAGGTTGGTGGACCTCTGTGAGATCGAGGTCAGTCTGGTCTACATAGTGAAATCCAGGTCAGCTTTGGCTACAGGAAGACCTTGTCACAAAACAAAGAAACAAACAAATGATGTATTTATTCCCCAAAACTTACCACTAATATTTAATATTATATAATAGTGTAAGTTCTAGACCACATAGATTTTATCTTATTAATGAGATCTAGCACTTTGTAGATGTCCAGAAAAAAGTAGTTGTGAGTACCTGGTTTGATGCTCATTCCTCCTTGCTGTGTTGTGGAAGGCATTTCTTTACATTTTTGCTCCTCACCCACGGAGGTCCTGATTGCTTCATATTATACCATTTTTGCTAATTAATGTCAGTAGGCATTGCTGTGATTCAAAAAGCTCAGAGGATTTTTAAGTCTTGTGGATCTTATTTTTTATTGCTAAATTCAAAGACCTACATATGTTGATATCTATAATTTATATTTATTGGGTTAAAAGCAATACATTTGCCTTTGCTAGTAATATAATATGTACCTCTTGAATTAGAGTCAAATGGCTAATATTGAATTACAATATATTATAGAATACCTAGCCAGTATGCATGTAGAACATTAAGAGCCTATGAGAAAAGACGAAAGGTATTCCAGGCTATAACTGAAATAAGTAAATCTCAACACTTTTGAGACTGTTTTAATAATCACATTTAATGTTCACATTTACACTATGATGTAGTTATTTCTGTTGCCATCTGCACTGATGGAACTGAGGCTCTAATTGTGTGCACAACTGCACAAAACGCCCAGAATTCTTGTTATGCAAGCGCAGAACTAGAATCAGAATTATACAGATTTGAGAACATCCTGAGCTACAGAGAGAGACTCTGTCTTCAAAACAATGTTAAGGGGCTATGGGATTAGGAGTTTAGGTGTTTAGACTTAGTATTAGGGGTGGGGTAATGTTTGGGAGGAGTAGAGATAAGGTAAGGGTTAGGACTTAAAGGTTAAGTTTTAAAGGATAAGGTTAGAGGTTAAAGTTTGATGTTAGGATTAGGGTCAAGGATTAAATAATAAAAATTTTTAAATTTGTTTACACAAACCCTGTGCTCTGTACTCCTCTTGTCCCTAAACATGAGAATTTTCTTTGGTGTATAAGAAAAAAAAATGATGTTCCAGTGTTTCACTTCAGTTTTCCAAGTGCGCGGAATTAACTTTGGTCTGTGCAATTTACTTCGTCTTTTGTGTTCAAATTGTATTGATGCTAGTTGACTTGAAGTGTTAAAACGTGGTACCGATAGAACAGAGTCCTTACCGTCTTCTTCATCTTCATTTTAGCTGCACTGATTAGGTAGTAAACCCAGATATAAAAAAGGGAAAAATTAAGTATCATAAATCCATCGAACATTATGGTTCACTGACTTTAACATCCTTATTCATCACAAATAATGCTGGGATCGAAAATAAAAAGACAATAAAACATTTCCCAGTCACTGTTCACTAATGAACCAGGGATTTAAGTGTCTGTTTGCTAAGATTTAAGCAATTTGAGAGGAATACGATGTGGATTTAGTCATTCCAGTTGTTTTTCACAGAATGGTGGTAATTAAGATGTGCACTACTGTTGAATTTGAAAGTTAAAAATCCAAAGTCAATGGTACCTTGAGTTCTTCATGCCTTCCAGTCGAACTTTCTGAATAAATTCACATTAGTGTCACTGGACTTCTTGAACAATGTGTGTGATATGTTTTATAATTATTTGACACACACTTTCTTATCTTACATTCTAAAGGAAGGTCTGTTGTCCTCAGCCTTCTTCTCCAATCTACCTGTACCATGTCTGCCATGGATCCTTCTTCTCAGTGATATGAGTCTGGGAAAATTAGCTTCTCTGGAAAATTTTAGTATAGCTCCCTAAATTCTTGAAGTCTTAATGTCTTCTTTGATCAAATGGGAATTATGCTTTTGTCCATGAAAGTTAGAGGTCTCAGGTATGTGAAATTCATATCATAACAGGAATAGTCTCAAAATTTTGTCTCTATCCCACCATAGCCTCATCCTACTAACTTTCATTTTTCTTATTAATCCTCATTTGTTTCTGTTTTTTAGGGCAAATTCTGCCTTGTGTGATTTTGAAATTCCAACTAAGACTATTACTTGCACTATGAAGTATTTAGTGATGTGTAGTCTTAATGTTTTCTATATCTGTATCCTAAAGTCACTTTATTAGATTTTGTTGAATTTTTCTGCATCAGGCAAGCATCCCTGGACTCTTTGGTAATCTTTCTTTTGTAAGAGATTACCATTCTCCTAGCTGTCAATATTGAAGTGCTGAAAATAATGTAAGTTATTCTTTTCAAATATTTTACTCTCCTGTATTCTGCATTCAACTTCTCTCTTCAAAATATTTCATCCCTCAAAATTCTAAAACATTGTTTTCTTTTATGAGTGTTGGTTTTAATGTCTATTTCATTGATATGTTATTGTTCCTTAACCAACTTTGAAGTAGTTCACTCATATTCTTTCTTTTTAAAGTCTTTTATATTTTCTTCATCACAATGTAGGTACTAGTTGTAAAACAAAAAGACAGACATGAGAACAGAAAAGAAAAATTGAACATTTTGCTTGTCACTTCAATTAAGGTTTCAGTTTTAAATTTTGTTTAACTTAGCATACATGTTAGCAATTTCTTTTGGTCTTTTAGAGAGAGGGTCTCCCTGTAGCCACAGCTGACCTAATCACTACGTAGACAGGTTGGCCTCTGTCATTCAGAGATCCTCTTGCCTCTGCCTCTTGAGTACTGGCATTAAATGCATGTGCTACCATGCCCAACATGTTAAAATGTTTGATTTAATTAAAATTTTATTTTTTTAAAAAATATTTTATTATATTTATTTTATTTGTTTGAGTGTATTGCCTGAATGTAGGTAGGTGCACCCATGTCTTGCAATGCCCATGTAGGACAGAAGAGGGCATCGGGTTCCCTGGAACTGTAGTTACAATTGGTTGTTAGCCACCATGTGGGTGTTGGGAATCAAACCTGGATCCTCTGTAAGAGCAGCCAGGGCTCTTAACAAGTGAGCCATTTCTGTAGCCCCACAATTTGATTTATTTTTTAAACATCCTTCTTTGGAAGTTACATCTTGTTGCTTGAATTAAAATATTCTTTGAGAATGTGCTAATTTTCCTATTATATGTGAATATTACTTTATGTAGATTTGGGAAATGGAGTTCAGGTATGATTTAAAGCTTCCCTAATATATTTATCTTTTAATGTCAAATACTGGCACTGAGATATTTGATAATAATAAATTCATTATTACATTTCTAAGACATGACTGTATCAGCAATCAGTACATTAGTAGCTAAAATATAGCTTTAAGACTTGACTTTATTTTATTTTATTTTTACATTTTGTGAGGTGTGATAACCAAATATACAAATATGACTTATCTTTTTAATTCTAAATTTGAAACCCACATCTTTTCTCTATTTTCTGTTTCTCCTTTTGGGATTCTAATCTCATGAACATAGCAATTTGCTCACTATGTTTTAGGTACCTGTTAAGTCACTGTGAATGTTGGGGAGAAATTTGCATCCCAACATTCCTAGTCATTATTCTCAGTTGTGAGATTTGAGTGTGTGTGTGTGTGTGTGTGTGTGTGTGTGTGTGTGTTTATACAGGTTCCTGTGTTTGTGCACATGTATGTGTCATTGTGTGTGTACAAAGTAAGAACAGAGGTAAATGTTGGTTGTCTTCCTCACTCACTCTCTACCTCTGTTTTGAGGCAGGATCACTCACTGACAGTGGAGCTCACTGGCTGATCAGCAAGTTAAGGACACTCCTGTCTCTGCTCTCTCAGCACTGGGGTTATCATCATGCACTGCCTTGTGTTGCTGTTTTAATATAAGGGTTGGGGATCAGATCAATCTCCATTCCTCCTTGTTGCATGGCAAGCAGGTTTTTAAAACTATTGTTTATTTGTTTATTTTTGCTTTTCTTACTGCTGCCTTTCGTAACATACTATGATTGCTTCATGGAAGTGCGGCATCCTCTGGCTCTTTCCGAAATGATTCTGTGAGTTCATGTTAAACTCTCATGATTTCATTATCGCCGATGTCTTCTTTCTTTTGCTCGCTCTTGTAGTTCTTTCCGGATAACTGCTTTTTCTGAAGAGTTGCCCTGTTACTTAATCATCTAATGTTTAGAATTTGCTTTGTTATGATTTCCTTTTGGATTTCAGCTTATCTCTGGACAAGCTTGACTACTGTCTCTGCCATCTACTGTATAGATTCTGGGAATGTGGTGTTATGGAACACTAGAACTAGCTTCAGGTAGAGAAAATATTGCACTGACTCTTTCCTGTATCAGTTAATCTGTCCCATAGTACCCTTGAAAAAGCCTTTACCTGTGTGCATTTTAACTCTTGAATTCTTCTATTTTATCATTGGATTTTACTTCAAAGTATATTTCCTTTATTCTAAGAGATATTTTGCTTTGCAAATATTCATCTCATACTTATTTACTTCTCTTGGCATTATTTTTATCATATGCAAAGAAAATGAAAAAGGAGAGTATTATACCCAATCTGATGTTTTCATACAAAGATATTCTTGAGACTATTTTTTTTTACATTGCTAGTATCTGTTTAATGAGACTCAGCTATATGCATTTCTTTTAACATGGGTATATAAATATTTGCCAAATTGCAAATGGGAAATTTCCAATATTACCAAATCTGTATTATTTAATGGTCATGCTTTGAAAATGAAGCAAAATGCATCTTATTTCGTTTTTATCGGAACTTTCTCAGCTCATTTATTTCTGAGGCTAGATATAGAAAGACTATTGCCTCACAAGATATTGATAATTCTTGGATGAAGCAATTTGTGCATATTAGATTAAATGCTTCATAAACTTTCTTTCATATCAAGAAAAAGATGCTATTTCATCTTGTCATAGTTTTTCTTCTTGTCATTATATTAAAGTCAATACTGCTGGGTTAAAATCTATCAGGGCAGAATAAACAAATAACCTTTTATAAGATGTGGTTCTCGTTCAGGCTATGCTGTACAGAGCACATCTTCCAGTGGTAATGAGCTGTTAAGGATTCCACTAATGGCAGTTTAGTAGCTGTAGCTAAGAATTTCCCTACCAATAAATCCTGTTTCCTTGGCTATTAGGCAGAAATCCTTGCATAGCCTCTTAGCTCAAGTGACACTGATTAATGGCCACAGAAAATAAATATTGTTCTCAGAGAGCAAACATAGTACCCCATAAAACTGTTCAAATATAAGGCAGAAACTTTAAGTTTTTTGGAAATCTATGGTAATGTAAGAACATATTAGGCAATAGAAAATCCAGTCAAATTTAAAAGAATTAAAAAGTTAATGGGTATATCCTATTTGTATGAAATGAAGCAAAAAACATTCTTACACAAGCTTTGTGCACATAGATTTTAAAATAGTAACTAGAATCAATTATCAGTTACAGAAACAAGTTTAAAAGTCTAAATCTACTGGAATACACATGTAAATAAATATGGAGAAACCTAGCTTTTAAAACAAAGCTAACATTTAGTATACATTGAAAACATATGTGTATGTTTGAAATCAATTTCATACTTAAATAAGACAACTTTGAAGGCCTTCAGAGTTTGTAATCTGTGTACATATAGCATGTAAGATAAACATTTTTATATAAGAAAGGTGCTCAGTCTTGGATATAAGCTATGCTTATACATAAGTAAATATTCTGTCCTTTACATTTCCAGAGTTAACACACTGTAACATTTTTGCATCCATATGCTTATGTATATTTATAATTCTTAAATGCAGATTTTTCTTTCTTTGTTAGAAAAATTTTAAATCCTTCTATCACAATTTAATGATTTTTTTCTGAATGTAGTACTTAAGACATTTATAATTCATCTTTCAAAGGATTACCCATGATATGAAGTGATAGCTCAACTGATAAAATATTTGCTTTATAGGCATGAGGACCTGAGTTTGGGCCCCAGAACCTAAGTGAAAAGCCAGGCCTGTTGGCACAGCAGTAATCTCAGCACTGGGGATCCAGAGACAGGAAGAGTCCTGGGTGATTGGGTCTGCAAGCCTAGCCTACTTAGCAAGTTTCTGTACAATGAGCATCTGTGTCTCAAAAATAATGTGGATGCACCTAAGGAACAATAGTTGAATTTTACTTCTAAATTCTGCATACACACACACACACACACACACACACACACACACAAATGGTTGTCACTCCATGCTAAATTTCATAATTATATTCCTTTATTTCCATTTTTGGTTTCCAATTCAGAATTAGTTTCATTTTTTTTTCTTTTCATTTGCATAGTGTGAACGACAAGTGATTAATAAAGGAAAGAAACTACATTTTCCCTTTCCTTCAAGATTTTATCAAGACATACACCATTTCTGCTACCAGACTAGACTCTGCTTATCAGTGACAGAAATATATGTGAAGCACCCAATTAGCAGTGCAAATATATACCGCCATGATGAGAATATAAAATAATTTTGAGGCTTATTCTGGGACATGACAGGGCTATTATACTCATGAACATACAGTAGCTCTGGCTGTCTACAAAAGGACCTTCACAATATTGAGCCAGTGAACACTTGACCATATATGGAGGAGGGAGTCACCAGGCCTCCAAACCTAACCCTAACTAGGAAGTAGTGGATGTTTATGGCTGCTGGGGAGAAAGAGGCAGTTTTCTTTAGGGGTGTATCCTCTCCCAGGGTTCCCAAGCTCCAGTGATTGGCCCCCAACCATACACATATAGGAAGCTCTAATTGGATTCTGTGGATACAGAGGAAAAGGAAGGAAGGAGGGAAAGAAGGAAGGGAGGGAGGGAGGAACAAAGGAAAGAAGGAAGAGAGAGAAAGAAGAGATTCTATAGTTGGAAGGAATGGGTGAGAAGGGTCTGGAAGAAACTGGGTTGATTCTAGTTTGGTTTCCTGTTGCTGTAATGAACACCATGGCCAAAAGGACAGTTAGAGAGGAAAAACATAGTTCATCTTATGACTTCTAGGTAAGAATACATCACCCAGGGAGGCCAAGGTAGAGACTGAAGGCAGGGAGCAGGAGATGGGAACTGAAACAGAGACTACAGAGGAATGCTGCTTACTGGCTTAATACTACCTGGCTTGCTTTTCTTACACAGCCCAGGCCTATCTGCTCACAATTTTCTCAACTGAAAGTTCCACTTCTCAGGTGTCTTTAATTTATGTGAAGTTCACGAAAAACTAAACTGCACAGGTGGAGACAGGGATGGATCTGATCAAAGTACTTTGTATAAAATATTATGTATATATGTACGGAATTCTCAAAAAGTTAAAAAAATGGTTGTGTGATTTCAATTCTCCCGTTTATTCAAAGTCAATAATATGTACTGATTCTTTGAGAATAGCATACAGTGTACTTTTTTCACATTCAGACTTCCTTTATTACCCTGATCCAACTTCATGTCCTCCTCTACGATAACTAGTTTTTCAAGGTCTATGAAGTCTAATCCATGTTCCCCAAATGCTCTTGGGTGTAGGCCTATCTAAGTCTGGTCAACCTACCATACACCACAACCTTGAAGAAACTTGACTTTCCTTCCCCAGCTGCTACAAACTGTCAATCTTTCCCTGGGGCAGAGGCTTCCCTCTCTCTTGATCCGTGCTGGGGTTCTCTGTGGCTTGGGCTTCTGTAGTTTTTGTGCATCACAAGTGTTGTGGCTTCATACGTGCACCTGTCTTCTGAGTCTAAAAAGTATTGCTTCCTTGTATATATCTACTACCTATGGTTCTTACTATCTTTCTGCCTGCCTAAATTTCCACAATTACTCCAAGACTTTGGAGGAGAGAGCAATATAGGTGTTCCATTTAGGGCTGAGTAATCCAAAGCCTTTTATTCTTTACACACTGACCAGGCATGGGCCTTTGGGTTAACTACCATCTCCTGAAAGAAGAATCTCTCTGGTGAGAGGTGGGAGCTCAGTAATCCATGGATATAACAATGTAAACAATTAGGAGTCAGTTTAATACTATGTCTGTTTAGTAGAATAGTAGTAGTAGGTTCTCATCCATTGCCTGAGACCTGTCTAGCCACAGATTCTTCAATCCGATAGCAGTTGCAGATATAGGTTCCATCATTTAAAGCAGCCTTAAGTCTAATCATAAAGTAGTTGTTTACTACATAGCATTTATGGAACTATTGTAGCAGTGGGCATATCTTGCCACACTAGTCATTATTGTGTCTTGCACAGCTCACAGATGGGTAAGCACATTATTACATTTCTCTTCTAGTAGCATGCATGGTAAGTTTTACTACAGTAGCTAGTCAATAGAGATGAAGCTTAGAGATCATCAGTACCAGCTTCATTTCTCCTAGTTTGCTCTACAACTCATGTGTGTAAGTACCTTCAGAAATAGGGTCTTCCCATCAAGTTCTGGGTATATACTTAGGTGCAATTGCAATAACCAATATTGTTTGAAGTTCTCTAGGATCTCCTTGGTCAGCAAGTCTAAAGGCAGAACTCTATTCCTGGCAATGAGCTTTTTATTTGCCAACCTGTAGCATCTGGTAGACCCTTTGAGCCCCTCTTATAGGATTACTACATTTAAACTCTTCTTATATATGTATGTACTTTAACAAGCTTCTATAGTGTGTTAGTTATCCCTCTCCTTTCTCCTCTTCTGCCGTCTCACCCACTCTCTACCCCATTTACACCTTCCTATTGCATTCCTTCCCTTTCCCCAGAAAATCGCTACATTCTCTTGCCCTCCTATGATCCCTACCACAACACCTTATTAGTTTATTTTAAAAATATTAAATTATTTTTATTTTATGTGTATGAGTGTATTTCCTACATGAATGTAAGTGCACCCATGTTCTGCAGTGCCCACAGAGGTCAGAAGAAGCATCAGATCCCCTAGCACTACATCAACAGATGGTTGTTAGCCAGCATGTAGGTGCTGGGAACCAATCCCAGATCCCTGCAAGAACGGTTAGTACTCTTAACCCCCGACATCTCTCCAACCTCACATTGTATTAGTTTCTAAACCTTTAAGGACTTTCCAATTGAGATATACCTATCCAAAGATTCAAAGCTAGCTTCTTCTATGGAATTACATGTGAATGTTCTTTTAGTATCTGGTTACCTGGTCAGGTTGATTGTTTCCGGTTCCATCTATTACCTGTGAATTTCAGCACTTCTTTTTGTCTTAATAGCTGAATAATATTCCTTTATGCAAATGTACCATGCTTTCATTACTCATTCTGCAGTTGATGGACATCTAGGTTGTTTCCATTTTCTGCATATAGTGAATAGAGCTTCAATGAGGATGGATGCATAGATATCTCTGAAGTAGGCTACAGAGTCCTTTGGGCATATACCACTATTGGGAGTGGTATGGCTGGATCATGTGCTAGATCCAGTTCTAGCATTTGAGGGAACCCCCACACTAATTTCCATAATGGTTGACTACTTTGTACTCTCACCAGCACTAAGTGTTTAGCTTTATGCACATCCCCTCCAGTATTTGTGATTTCCTCTTTTCTTTTTTGGATCTTAGCTATTCTATTTTGGGTAAAGAAAATCTCAAAACAACTTTAATTGTATTATTGTGGTGCCTAATACTGTTCAACAGTTTCTTAAATATTTCTCAACCCTTTGCATTTCATCTTTGAGAACTCTTTGTTTAGTTCCATGCCCCAATTTTTAATTGGATTATTTAATCATTTTATATTTAGTTTTTTTGGATACATTTTGCATTTTGGATACTAACCTACTGTCAGGTGTACAGCAATTAAAATATTTTCTTGTTGTTTTGGTTGTCTCTTCACTCAATTGATGGTGACCATTGTGGTATAGAGGCTGAGGTCCCATTTATCAATTGATGGTCTTAAAGACCTGTAAGATCAGGGACGTGTTTGAAAGTCCTTGCCTGTGCCTATAAGTTCCAGTGTGTTTCCTAAGTTTCCTCTACATGATTCCATGTATTAGGTCATTTGTTGAGCTTCTTGATCCTTTTGTGGTTGATTTTGTTTAGGATAAGAATGAGGGTTCAAGTTTCATTTTTCTATATTTAGCTATTAATTTTGACCAACCCAAGTTGTTGGACATTCAAGAGTTACAGATATTAACAGGCACAAGAATAATGCACCTTAAATATATTTTATAATTGACATATAAAATATTTATAATTTTTAATTGATACACTTTTCTTTTTCAGATAATCCAGTTAGAAACTGTAGTAAAATATTCTACATTGGAGTTCCTAAATCCTTCAAATGCTCTGTCATTTACCAGTATATTGTGACTATATATTATAATATATGTGATTTTGTTCAAAAACTGTAAACACTGATGTTATATTAAAACTAATTTCTTAAAATATGCAGAAAATAATTTATTATTTATCTCATCATCAATTAAAATTTGGTAAAGCAATGTTCTATAATACAAAAAGCATGAAATATTTTTTCTAAACTGAAATTAATTACAATTTTTTAAAAGTGAAAGTCAATCTCTAACACCAGAGAAAAACTGTAAAGAGTGGTGCAGGAATTTATAGCAAACCTGGAAGGATAGTTCAGTTGAAATGTTCTTGCTGTGCAAGCACAGGAACATGAGTTCAATTCCAAGAACCCACACAAGAATAAATGGGCTGGTGCAGTGTTGAACACTTGAAATCTCGGTGATGGAGAGGCGTAGATCAGTAGATCAGGGCTTCTCAACTAACCAGCCTCACCTACTTGGCTAATTTGGGTAAGAGATTCTGTCTCAAAACAAAACAAATTTTGTTTGGATAGAGCTGAAAGAAAGGTACCTGCAGTTGTCCTTAGAACTCCACAAGTACCTGGACACCCACCCCCTCAGGAAAGAAATGAAAGCAAAATCTCATTCATAGTTTCACTTAATATAGTATATAAATGAACATAACTCTACAAGTGACAATGCTCAGACTCTGTGCATGGGTTTATTTTACGGTCCTTTGATTGTCCTGTATTCCTCACTTTATGATAATGTGGAAGGTGATCTTCCGATCTTAGTTCAAGACATCTGCAACTACGGAAATTAAATGTGACTCAGGAGACTGAAATATTCAGAAATATTCAAGATTTATTCAGGAGAACACCTGAAACTAGGCAGACAGAGAACAGCGTGTTGTTGCCATCTGGTCAAGGGATGCTGTGTTACAGGGTTTTATATCATGCTGTGGGAGCATGAATTTAAAAATGCAAAATGAGAACTCATATAAAATTTATTTATGCTAATGATTTTAAAACTAATTAATTACAGTTACTTATATCACAAAATCAATTACTAATATATTCTGTCACTTTAATTAAGGTAGTTGATAAAATCAGATAAATGGGAAGAATGGAGTTATATAGGAAAATCTAGTTTTCTTATTTAATAAAAATCTGCTACAGGTCAAAAAAGAATAAACTATCAGTTATTAAATTCTGGTAACAATCTAATTATGTCTTTATTAAAAGATTTATTGCTGCTCAATTAAAAAAATGGAGAAATAATATATAATATAATCCAAATATTTCGTGGAAGATATCTAAACATTCTTCCTATAAAAGTGAATCACTGGGGCTTGGTTCAGTAGGTAAAGGCTTTTACCACACAAAAATTCTGACTTGAAGTCAATCCTGAGAACCCATGTAAAGATGGAAACTGATAACCATGCCACAAAGTTGTCTTTAGACCTCCACAAGAGTGCTATGGCATGTGTGCATGCACACACATCTTTCACATATGCATACATACACAAACAGCAATAAGCAAAATAGAAGTCAAAGTATACTGTTAAATGAAATATTATCTCGATCATGTCTAGAATGTTTAGCTTTATATATATATATATATTCTTAATTTTATTTTTATTGAAATTTTTGTAATTTTCATACAGTGTGTTATGATGATATGTAGATACTCCAGTTTATCCACACCTCCCTTCATCCACACCCAATTTAATGTACTGTCTTATTCATATAACACAGCTTATAGAGTCTGATTTATATCCCCAAATGTCTTTAAGTTCCAGTTTAGGTTCACCCACTGGGTCCCCCAAGAGTCTCATCCCTGTAATATAAATAAAACTCCCACTAACATTTCAAATGCATAATCATCTAACAAATTACATATTAGTTTTCGGTCCTGAGTACATTCTAGTGGAATGGATATTTGCAATATTTAGGTATTTCTGAATTTCATATTTCATTCTGTTTCATCTGGGGCAATCAAGTATGTACACATCTGTGCATACCTGCACAATAATCTGGTATAATGTATGAAGCAACTGATATGCTGTGCAGATTTTGTGGTAAAATGCAGGGATGAACAGATTGTCAGTTTTATATTAGAGTGTGGATTAAAGACGATGTCATGATTAAAGCAGCCAGTGTAATTTCTTGGCACTCAGTAAATATATTAGGTTAACTTTGGTCTCCAAATAGAAGAGAAACAGGGCAGTAAGGTAGAGCATGTCAAAGAGGGAGAGAGAAGTAAAGTATAGCTATTTAAAGTGCATGTGTATACAAAGAGATTGAAAAATTATTGATGGATTAGTAGTAAATTAATACATAAATATGATTGAAGGGGCCAGCTCTGTACTAATAGTAGCTATTTTATTGAGTGCTTCGTATTTTTTAAGTACTTATGAGCCATAAAAATGACTTATATTATTCCATCTGTTAACCTTTATGCTTTGTATTTAAATAAATTATCCTCCTAATTCTTGAGGTTTTAAAGATTTTTAAAACGTTGTTTGAAAGGTAAGAGGGAATTTTGTTCACTTGGACAAAGTATAGTGTGATATCAAGCTTTGTACTAGTTAGTCAAAATATGTTTCATGCATAAAGCATTTTAAAGTGACATAAAGACATATGCTCACTAGCGCGCACACACACACACACACACACACACACACACACACACACACCATAACCATCACCACCACTCAAATGGGTATTATAATCAAGGAATTAGAAGATGCCCAATATTTGGTAGTAAGAAGGTTTACTGATATAATTTCCTTTTATTTAACCCTCTATTTTTTAAAAAAAGTTGTGCTGAATATTTAATAAGAAATAGCTTCAGAAATCTAAAAAATACAATAGTCTGGGATCTTAATAAAGGATCCAGTCTACATAGTATATATTATTATAACAAGAATATTTTTGGATTTTGTGCCAACATGTTACAAGAATCATTCCTTCTTTTAACCAAGTTTTCAAGAAAAAAACATTTGATCAGAATGTAAGTTCTCAGTGGTACATGCTTATTTAAAAAGTGGTTGAATGATTGTTTGCAAAGTAAAATTAACTTATTTTAATTTTTGTAGTGTATCGATCTTATCATTTCTTTATCAAAATCAATGGTTCTTGAACTTCAACTTTAAATATATTTAAAAATCATCAGAATGTATTTGGATGCTTTTTTTTTAGAATACAAGGAAGGGTATGCTATTCACTTCAATAATTTGTTTTGATGCATTTTTCCTGTAGTCAAAGTTACTAGAAGGCCTAGAAAATGTTTGAGAGTTGAAACACGATGGAAAAATGAAATTAAACATGGACTAAGTCTGTGTTTCTAATGCTGTCAGTGAATTGTCAAGTGGTTGACAAGAAGTCACTACAGTCTATTTCTTAGATTGGGTAAAAACTCTCATTACTTTCTCACAGTCACTATGAACAGAGTTTCTCATGAGCTATCTAGACATGGCTAGAACTCCCCTCCTTCATTCTCTCAGTGAGTTAGAGCGCAAATTTCAGACCATTTCTATTTTCACTGTCAAAGTAACAGAAGGTTCCAGAGACACAGCAGCATTGTTTTGCCCTCTTGGGGATGCTTGTTGCTTAATCAGAAGTGACTGCTCATGTCATATAAGCCACTTAAATCAACTTAGTTACTTTGGCATTCAAAGTCCATTTAGTTTCAGTGAAGTTTTCATGTTTCTCATAGTGGTTAATTAAAACTGAGCAGGTATAACCAAGAAAATGCCCCAGGAAACCCGCACATAGATGCTGGAAAACGGCTTACTGGTAGGAGCCAACCATGTGAAAACTTCAATTTTTATACAAACAAGTCATACACACACAAAAAAAAATGAGAGAGAACATCAAAGACCTGAGTAATCAGAATTACACATAAATGATTATAATATCTGAAAAGTAGTGTTTAAAAACCTACCCACTTAATGTCTTTTTCACTGAGAAAATATGCTTACAGCTTGGGGAAAACCTTAATTAGACTTTAACAGTGGGTGCTTTCAGTCTCTAATGGGATTTTCCTGGTTAATTAAGTTATGGTAATACATCCCCAGGAGGCATAACCAGGAAAAATAGGTAACTTCTTCATTTATAAATGCTCCATGAGCTTCTGATTTAAATAAGAGAAGATCATCCATTGATTTGCTAAAATTTGAGGATTATGTAATATAAGAACCCATTTTATACCAGTACCTACTAAATACAGGTAGACCATAACACAAGTATAAAAACTAAACTAATGTGAGGCTTCTGCCACATGACAAAAAATTGATAAACCAATTTTTAACTTTATAAAGAGATACAGAATATTAAACATTGATGACAAAATAAGAAATCTATAACAATAACCTCTACGGTAAGATTATTTCCATAAATAGATATTTTCTTAAACATCCATGTTTAGAATTAACCCTTTTTCTATCTATCTATCTATCTATCTATCTATCTATCTATCTATCTATCTATCTGCTTGTGTGTTTGCTTAATTTTGAGACAGAGTCTCACTGTAACCACAATTAGTCTGGAATTTACTATATAGATTAGGCTGACCTTTATCTCATAGTGACCCCCCCTGTCTCTGTCTCCCAAGTACTGGGATTAAAGGTGTGTGCCATTATATCTGGCTTGAATTCATCATTTTTTAATTAAAATATCTATTAGAATGACAAAACGAAGATAATTCTGTATGTGAGATTGGTCGTGTTATAGATATTGAGGAGATCTTCCCGTTGTTTTAAGGTCTATTGATCAAAGTTGAACACCCTATATTCACAATGCCTTCTTAGTTTCTTTATTGCTGCTGACCTTATTCAAGAGTACTCATTCAGTCTATGGTGTACGTGAGTGCTATCACAGAGAGTACTTTGCAGTCTACAGCACAGTAAGGTTCTCTTAGCCTGGTCTTGGCAACTGGGTGAAGTCACACTGCATCTGAGAAACGAAGGATTTGGGCTCATAAAGAACTTGTGATGGTGTGAAATCTGGCTTGTATCTGAGAATCAAACAGCCATATGTAAGTCCCCAGGAAAATCACAAGTCACTAAATAATTGTCAGCAAGTCAGTGTTTCTCCGTGGTCTCGAGGAAGATGAAAACTGGAGTTAAGAAAAATCAAGCACCTTAAAAATAACATTGTTAAACTTGGATTTATATCCTTTAGGTAATGAGTAGAAACTCACTGTGAGATGTAAACAAATTTACACAAAAATATTGTAGCTGAACATGGGGTCAACAAACCTGTAGTTACAGCATTCAGGAGACTAAGGTGGGGAGGATCATAAGTTTGAAGTCAGCTGGGGCTATATAGTGATCATACCAAAAATAAAAATGAATAAAAAAGAAATATTTCTGTTATTACTTAGAGTGTATATACCCTCACTAAAACTATATTAAAATTTTTATCTGGGACAATTCTTTAGTTCAAAAATTTCCACTGAAATAAAAGAGAGAGAGAGAGAGAGAGAGAGAGAGAGAGAGAGAGAGAGAGAGAACAGAACAAAATCCATACTAAATTTACTTAAATATTAAGCAAATAAACATGATAAAAATATTTTGGTTTGCTGTGCTGTTGAATTTAATCAATAATAACTCGGAATGCTTTGTTAGATGAGTACAAGGGAAATGCCTCTGGGGTCTGTTCTCAGGGTTTCTGTTCTGTCTTGCATGGTACACATTGTTCTTAGCTAGAGGCTGTAGTTCATGAGAGCTTTTAATACAATAGAGAATTCTCAGAAGGACAGGCCTGAAAAGCTGGAAGAAAAGTCATACTAGGTATTAGGATTTTGGATATCCAGGTTCTTGTGCACAGTGCTATGAAGTGTAAGAAAGAAGTGCATTGTTTACCTTGTGATTTCTGTCTCTTTGCTGAGAATGCACTCTCTGTGTTGTTTTTGCTATTCTTCTCTCTGACTAAATCCTGTTCCTTTTGAGGTGTAATATCTAATCCTAGGTAGACTGTGCTTTAAGTTAAAGAAGTTTATTTGTGCAAATTTTACACCTCTAAGATACAAACAGCTAACTAGCCACAAATTATGTGTAGATGTTCAGAAATATTGATGCAAATAAAATCACTATTGGGTAAGAGACTACCAACGTGTGCGTTACACCATCAAACAAAGAATTAGAATTCAAACCAAACTCTACATGTCTGAAAAGAATACGTGCCTAAATCTTGAGCGTTTTTTTAGTTAGCCAGAATTTCTAAATGTAGGAATATGTAAACTATAAAAAATAAATTGATGTGTTTGACAATATTGACATAATTAAAAGTTGAAGTTGTGACATGCTCATGTGTAAACTTTAAAATCACATACATATGTACCTCTTCGGCTTCTCTCATTTTTACTAATAATACATGGAAAGAAATATGTTTAAAATTATTCTTAAAACGTAATTTAATGATTTTAGTTTGTAATACAACATGCTGGGTGTGTATTTTTAAAAGCATAACACTAGAATGGAATAGTTTTGCTTCTCACTAGAATTCTCTCTCTCTCTTTGCCTGTCTCTTTCTACGTTTATTGTTGATTTGTTTTCTGTCCTACCCCTGACATGACCTTAAAAATTCATAAGAAATATAGACCTGGGGCTGGAGAGATGGCTCAATGGTTAAGAGCACTGACTCCGCCCTTTCTGAGGACCCCGGTTCAGTTTCCACCACTTACATGGTGACTAGCAAATTTCTTTAACTCCAGTTCCAGGTGAGCCTATTTCCTCTTCTGGCTGCCATGGGCATTGCATGGCACACTTGCATTTACATGCAGACAGAACACTCATGCACATAAAATAAAAGTACATAAATAAATGCTTCCAGACTTGCTAATGTTTCACCTGGTTCTTCTATTTTGTCAGTTTTTGACTCTGATTCATTTTGACTTAAATGTCTATATTCTAACTCTAGCATTTGAGATCCTCCAGTGAGACTGCTCTAGGGCATCATTTGCATGTCTCAGTCAAGAAGACAATAGAATTTTTTTTTCTATATTTGTATGTCAGTGTGCTCCTAACAACATAAAACTAGCTGAACTTTTAAAATCTAGAGCTTGCTAGAACCTGCATGGCTCTAGATTGAGAACTCCATGAACAGCCCATCCCCCCATTCATTCTTTCTTACTTTCTGCATTTATTTGATTACATGCGTGTATCATAATTGTGATTATTATTTCCACAGTGTTGCACAATATTATGCACTTAATAAGCACTCAGAATATTCTTGTTGGATTTGTGACAAGGGCAGAGTAATTCCAAATACTCTGAATGGAATATAACCTTCTAGGAACATTCATAGTGTTTTGTTAAAAGTAAGTAGGATGTCGACAGTATGCACAAATCAATTGAAGCTGTAGATAACTCCTACAGGCCTAACTATGTTAGTCCCACAGGCAATTTCTAAGGCATTATACAATTCACCACCCATGCAAAAATCCACTTTTATATTTTCTCAGCAGACATTTATTCAAAGGCCCGTACACTGTTTAGCGCCTGAAAGATTCCTGCTTTAAACTTGTCTGTGAAATTTCTATGTCTATAATATGTACTGGGGAAGGGGTTATGAGCATTCATGCCAGAATTCTATCCATGTCTTCATTTATGTATTGGTTACAATTGCATACAAGGGTCATATTTGTTTGTGGAGTGCTGATTTGCTGTAAATACCTTGGATTTTGAATATTTAGCACATGCTTGCTTAGAGATGAGTGATTCTATTTTATACTAATTTCATGCAACAATTCATGTTAATGAAATGAATAGGAACTTTTTATGAGTGAAATGTTCAAATGTAACACAGGGAGAATAAGAACATGAATGTTATATCCTTTTATCATCATATAATTAACAGAATTCTTGAAGTTCAGATTGGTATGTATTATTTTTTAAATAATTTTTATTGAATTTTTACAAATTTTATGCAATGTATTTTGATCATATTTATATCCCTTCCATGCCTATCCTCATCCCCTAATAAGACCCCACTAAAGGTCTGTACTCTAATATATATTAAAGCCTAGAGAGTCAAGTATGTTTTCTTTATTTTTAAATTTTTATTTTCTGTGTATTTTTGCACGTAGGTAAGTGCACCGTGTCATGGAATGTCCTTGGGTTCCAGAAGAGCATGTCAGATCCCCTATAACTAGACTCACTGAAAGTTATTAACCACCATATGGATGCTGGGAACCTAAATCAGGTCCTTTCTAAGAGCAAACAGTGCTCTTAATTGCTAAGCCATCTCTCCAGCCAAGGAACACCCAGAATTCCTGATCTTCCTACAACCTCTCCTGAATGTTCCTATTATAAGTGTATGCTACCATACCTAGCAAGGGTTGTTTTTATTAACGAAGAACAGAATGTCATTAAATTACCCTCTTCCCTAATAAACAGTATGTCTCAGGAAAATAGCTAGGCACATACTGTTTGATTCTAATTTTTGTCCCTCTTCGTACAGAAAATACAATAGTGGTCCTTTTGGTGTAGCTTCAGTGTATAGCATAATTTAATGAAATGACAAGAAAAAAAAAAAACCTTCCTTGCTTTACTAATTTGACAATTTACTTAGAAAAGGACTATTATACAAACATTATATATATTATATAATATTTATGAAGAACATATCACTGGAACATTGAATTGATCCAAAACCAAACAATTCCAGGAAACAGTTATCTAAAATCTTAATAGTTATAAAACACAAATCAATTTTTTTTTTGTTTTAGGTAGTGTTTCAGTGGTAGCAAGTATTTGATTGCACATACTTAGTAACAGTTAGCTAGATTAAGTACATGGCTGGTTCCTTAGTGCAAGAGTACATGGTAAAGACTTACAAAGACTTCAAAAATGCAAACATTTTCCTAGAAACTCATTCTAATTAAACCAGGCCACCTGGTAAATATTTGTCTTACATCCTGTGAATAGGAATCTGGAGGCACTTCTGTTAGGGACATAGCTCTGTTGAACACAGAAGAAAGGAGAGGGCCTATAAAGCAAACACTAACTCTGTATAGGGAAATGACAATTCATTGTAGAATTTGCATTGACATCTGAACAAAGGGTTGGTCAATCTATGGATGGGCTTCATTTTATCGAAGTATACTTAAAAGCGTCAGATCAATTCTATGTGTGATCTTAGTAACATGGGGATTTTGATGATCTCCTGTTCTTATGTCCACTCAATATATATCAATAATTTTAGCCATTAAATTCAGACACTCTAATAAAAATGGATTACAAATGAGAGATACTTCAGACAACTAATAAGGTGACCATTACCAGTGACATATCCGTAGATACAACTATTTAAAAACTAAATATGGTTGCTGTATAATAGTCAGGGAACCATATGGGAAACTAAGTGGAGAATATCAGGGAAGCAAGCTGCCAGTGATATTAGCCTGGGAGAACATACAAAGACAGATAAAAAATAAACTCATATCTTAAGAAGGGAAGAGGAAGAAAAAAAGGGGATATGGGAATAAGAAGCAACTAAAAGAGAAAAGACCAGATCATGGTTAAGTAGATGATGTTGCATTCTCTTCATTCGCGGGAGGAAAAGCTTGCACAACCTTTCTTGCCATCTGCTACTCTAAGCAATAATTAAGTAAACTGACCATGGGACTGGAGCAGAGCCTAGATGGAAGCAAAGAGAAAGTAGTTCTAAGTCTCCCAAATTAAATGAAAAAATAATTAGCTTGTCACATGCTAAAGCCATTGCTGGGATAGTAGTAAGTGTCCTTCACTGGGAAATAACTGGTTAACAGTCATATAGCGTGGCAGTTACATGGCATGGCTGTCCCCAACATTCTTTTAAAACTCATAGCACATCAAGGTGGTGAGGATTTGTTTGCCTGCTTTGTAAATTATAATAATGGATCCTGGAAAAAAATCAATGCACCCAAGATTGCATAGATGCCAATCAGTGTAAGCTAGACCTCAGTAAGCATATAGAAAACAGGTCTTTTAAAGCCCGTATCTTTAATAAGAGCCTTGAAAATGGACAATTTGTTGGAAGCTTGCAGCTAGTGGCTATTAATTAATGGTAAAAATATTTGTACTCTTAAAAGACTTTTTGTTACTCTAATAAATGTAATCTTTAGATGAGTCTGATGATAAAGAATCCTTCATTAAATATTTTAAAGAATATTAAAAATATCACATTGTTATTTCCTACACAGAGCACATTTTAAAGCTTACAAATGCATGAAGTCTGAAGTGTCACTTGAGAAAGATGAAAGCACAGAAGGGCATGGCCCTTAGAAGTCTCAACTTCAGTGTTGTACTCAAACATGATTAAATTATTTTAAGTAGGGGGCTAGAGAGACAGCTCAACACTCTCAGACATAAAATAAAAATAATAGAAAAATATTCTAAAGTGTATTTTAAGTTAAAAAAATCTCATTTAAATGCTAATGATATTAAATATTTACTTTAAAATTATTTTCTTAAATTCAAAACTTAGTTTTCATTGATTGTATTATAAATTATTTGAGGGTTTAAAGTGATCATTTGACAGACATATACCTTATATGTATAAATTGTTGAATGTATTAAATAAATGAGGAGTAATTATGTATTTTCTGCCTGTTTCAGCTCATCTTCTGTAAAGTTTGAAGATAAAAGTTAAGAGAAATTAAGTTAAAATTAGAAAGACAGGCTTCACCTAAAAACTGACTTATAATCATTTCAATAAACTAGAAAGACTTCATTGGATCTGGAGTTAGTTATAATTTCTGTGTTTGAACAACCTCAACATTTTTACTAAAGCATTTATTAACATTACTCTTTAATAAGTAATCATAAGTGATAGATCTCTTTACATTCATAGCTGTAAGTAGTATGTTTTACCATTTATATTTAGGTATTTCAGAAAATATTGAGTTGTCCTGAGTCTTTTTAGAATCATTTATTTGATTATAAAGTATCATATGATCTTAAATCTACCATAGTTTGTGTGATGCCTAAAGAAGACTTACTTGACCCATAGACAGTTATTTTAAATGTTTATCTATAATTTAAAGTGTTCAGAAATTTATATGTTCAATATTTATATCCTTTTTGTGAATTCTCTTTTCAAGTTATTTTTAATCAGCTGTATGTTTCTATTTTCTTTAGCCTCTTTGAGTTCTTTGAGGTGTTTGTTCTTTATAGTTATTAAATTATTTGATCATGCTTATTATTGCTCTCTTAAAATTGGCATCCAAGGGTATTTACAGGTCATTCTCATTACAATACAATTCTATAGACTGGCTTTGGTGAGAATATATTATCTTGGTTTTTCATAGTATTTGTTTTTTTTTATGTTGTGGTCGTGCATATGGATTTCTTTTCATTAGTTGGTTGTCTGATATGAAATTCTTGTCTATCTTTGGCTAGTGGAGGTTTGATTCTGTTTATGTTGTTGATGTAGCCTGATTGTTTTCTGATCAGGTACACTTAGTCAATTATTCACTTTTGATGTTTTATTGTTGGACAGCATAGTTCCAAGCTAGTTAGTCAAGAGCTCTCCAGCAGAGTGAAGGAGCCTAGGCCCAGTCTGAGACTATAGGGCTCCAGTGGCTGAGTTCTTGCAGGCTAGTCTGGAGCTATCAGTTGGGAGGAGCCGGATGGGGCCTGGGCCCAAGGCAGGGGTAGGGAGTGTGAAGAGGGTATAATTAGCTACTAGAATAGATGTGTGCCCTGGAGCTGTGAGAACATAGCTGTGCGCCCTGGAGCTGTGAGAACATAGTGTTCCTGGAGCACTGGGATCTAATCATTTATAATTAAATCAAAGACAGGGTAAGGGTTCATTGTATTTTTACTAAGGAAGAAAGAATCTTAGAATTTGCATAAACATATGTAAATGGGTCATTTTTGGCTAAACATATATAAATTGATCATTCTACACTATACATTTTGACATTTAGAAAACACGATATGTTATTTAAATATTTTGAACTTTTAAATTATTTCAACTGTTTTCTTCCTACCATCTGGATGCTGTCATTTTTTCCTTTATTCATATGCTGGAAAACCAAAGCTGATGTGATAGAACAAAGTGGGGCCAATGAAAAGTGGTTATTTCCTGAGAACTGTCCATGTATAATAGAACCAGGGACTTAGAAAAGATGCTTGATGGGATCTCTTCCATCTTTTAAGAAAGGAGCAACCCCTAACTAGCCACTGATGATAAGAGGACTTTCCTGGCTTCTAAAACTTAAGCAACAAATATACATAATTTATAAATTACCTAGTTTGAGGTATTTTGCTGTAGCAACCAAAATGGCCTGAGCCATTTTTGCATACAATATTATAAATATGTGCCATAGATGTATAACATATCACTAATTTTCCATACTAAGAATTTAAGATCTAGGGCTGGAGAGATTGCTCAGCAATTAAGAGAACTGGCTGCTCTTGCACAGCACCCAGATTTGATTACCAGCACCCACATGGTGGTTAACAACCATCCTCATCCATAACTCCAGCTCCAAGGGATCTGATGTCCTCTTCTGACCTTCAGGGGCACTGTATACACAGGTGAACATGCATATATGCAGGCAATATACTCATACATGTAAAATAATAAATAAAATATTTTTGACAGAATTTAGGATCTTAAACTTCTTTTATATAAATAACATATAGAACTCTGTTGATAACTTACATAATTTTCATTTCTGTGACAGAGCCTGTTTTTGCTTCTTTGAAATAGATTTTAAAAAATGAAGCAGTTTGTTGATTTATAAGTGACTTAAACACTTTAGTTTATGATTTTAATTAACCTGCAATTCTAAACTTTGAATCAAAAGTCAATAATTTCTTTTAATAGTCAAGATTTTAAAATATCTATGCAATTCAAAAAGTGATGTATGGAAGACTCATTCGTTTATTTTCAGTAGCTCTTGTTATTCATAATGAATCAGAATATTTTTTAATATTTTTTAAATATGTGAAAGCATAAACCAATTAAAAAGTAATGTGGTGTGGATACGGAATGCTCAAACTCCCTAGATATGTAATGTTTCTGCCCAAATCTAAGGCTTTGCTTCCCATTCAAGCCTGCTTTCCTCTAAGGGCTTGGCACTACCCCTAAACTAAATTTATATTTCCAGAAATGCGAGGATCAAGCTTACTTCAGTCTTCTCTGTTCACTACATATCAGTACTTCTAGTCCTCCTCCCTACTACCACTTAAATTACTTCTCCATTACATCTACCTTCTTCTACACCTGTGTGTTTCACTGATCTCCTAGTATGCTCCTTCATCTCCATTCTAATCTTTGCCCTGCACAACTGACGCTTGTATTCTGTGCTGAGAAGATTTCAATTGCTTCTCTTGTTCCTAAGATAAAGCACAGATTACTTAATATGGTGTAGAGGAGAATGTACAGTATGATAAAAATCACCAGGTGAGTAGTTCCCCCACTAAGACTGGGGCTTCTGACCAGCCTCTCTCATCTATGCCAGGCCTCTGTCTGGTTTGGGTTTACACAGATTTTATGCATGCTGCCATAAGTGCTGTGGGTTCTTATGTGCAACTACCATATCCTGCCCACACAGCAGAGTTTCCTTGTATTCATTTACCCCTTCTGGTGCTTACACTTTTTCTGCCCCCTCTTATGCAATATTTCTTGAGCCTTGGGAAGAGAGAGTCTTTATAGGTGTCCCATTTATGACTGACCACAGTCTTTTTTCTCTGCCCCAACCCTAGTTGAGTATCACTTGTCATCTGGTGCCTGCTGGGAGAGGGAGAGTCAGTTTTTCTTACTGAAGTGATTCCTAGTAGATTGAACAGACGCCCAAGAGGCAACACTTGGGAAACACAGACTTGACTCAATAGGCTTTAAAATGAACAAATAATATTAGAAGACATGATGTTTGGGGGTCAGGATAAATAAGATAGGAGTGGAGAGAGAGGAAGGGATCTGAATATGATCAAAATACATTGTATGCAATTCCTGAATCAATACAATAAAAAAACACCACTCACCTTGAAGTATAAATTCAAAACGATAAAGATTTTGTTTAATGTTAAATACCACAAGCATTTCAAAACACAGACATAGATAGGCAGTGAGGAATCCTATTTTATTTTTTTTAATAACTAGACTATAGGGCAAAAATATAAAGTTAGGGTGACATTTTTTACAGAACAGAAATCAATGCTATTGTTAGGAAGAAATTCATTTGCATTTCCATGTGCAGGAACCATTTGCTCTTCCATTAGCTCGCCATAGGTTACCTTGTTATCTAGGAATTGGCAAAATAGTCCAGCCAGAAAGAAAGGCACCAAGCTCTGCAGAATCAAGTAGCATGGAATGCTCCTCAGGTAGCATTGCGCTATTCTGAAGGGACTTGCGGAGCTGCTGCTGCCAAAGTCTCTCAGGTTTTTTTTTTTTTTTTTTTTTTTTTTTCCCAACGCAGCTTGTACTGTAATCTATTCAGCAGTTTGAGCATAAGCAGTTTTTCTCTGTTCTTAAAACTGTGTTTTTAAAGATTCCTTTTACTTTTAACTTGTGTGTGTGTGTATGTGTGTGTGTGTGTGCACGCGTGCACGTTTAGAAGTGATTGTTCTTAGAGACAAGAGGCTGCTTGTCTCCTTACAGCTGGAGTAACAGGTAGTTGCTAGCCACCTGATATCGGTGCTAGAAAGTGAACTCACTTCAGTGAGCACTCTTAATGGCTGAGTCATCTGTCTCACCAGTCCCTGTTCTTAGAATTTTT
This sequence comes from Eospalax fontanierii, assembly GCA_035773235.1. Taxonomy (NCBI): domain Eukaryota; kingdom Metazoa; phylum Chordata; class Mammalia; order Rodentia; family Spalacidae; genus Eospalax; species Eospalax fontanierii. Next base: position 26,954,040 of record CM069530.1, read on the forward strand.
GAATCTTACCCTAGCTGACTCCTTTACTTGGATTTTTCCTTCCTTCCTCTGTTTGTGTGTGTGTGCGTGTGTGTGTGTGTGTGTGTGTGTGTGTGTGTGTGTGTGTGTTTCCTCTGCTTTCCCCTATAGATTCAAAAACCCTTTCATTCTGGCAGCCTCTGTGAGATTACCTTAAGATTTTCTTGGCATACTTGGGACATCTTAGTAATGGTAATTACTTCTCAATTTTAGTTTTCTGATCACTGTGTATATGATCCATTAGGTAGAAGCTGTAAGATGTCAATGATTGTCCCTCTTGTCATGAATCTCTAGTCACACATACAAGTCATTCAATATGTATTTATTTTACAAATATAAATTCATTAAAAGTCTCTTTAAATATTTATATATTTTAGCATTTTTGCTATTTTAAATGCAATAGTGATAAGTGGTGATATCTAAAATTGGATTAATAATAAACATATATTAAGATTGTTCATATATTACTTTATTTGAAAGTTTGTCATAAACCAGTCTAACATCCTGCACTTATAAAATGTACTTCAGATACTTAGCAGATAAAAAGTCTTTGTCATAATTCCATCCATTCAATGACAGTTACCAAGTAGCTACTTGCTGTGTTAGTAAGTGAGAATTCAGGAAAAAAAAAAAGTCAAACATCTGATTTGCATGTGACCTTGTGAATTTCAGCAGAAAATGTAAGTGTTCATAAGTTCTCTACTGAATCTCAGAAGTAGACACAGTGATGTATAGGAAATTGGATCAGTTCTATGTGAGTATGTACAAGAGTGTCCACAGGGAAGCAGTCTGAAGTGATGAACAGCAAGATAGATATTTTCATATGGAGGAAAGGGAAAGCAGAAAACATGGAGGCATGGCAGGCTTTAGGACATGAAGTAGCTCAGTGTCATTGTAGCACAGCCTAGGTGCAGGCACAGGCAGATCCACAGAAGAATGAGTGTCAGATATAAAACGGCTTGGGCATGAATCTGAAGGTAAGGACAAGGGCCTTAAATAATTTTGGATCTTAGAAAGTCACTTTATGATCTGGTGATGTAGTTCAATTGATAGAATAATGGCCTGGTATATGCAAAGCTTTGGGTTCACTCTCCAGCACCCCATAAGCCAGGTGTAGTTGTAAAGGCCTATAATCCCCAACTCTCAGAAAGTGGAAGCAGGAGGATCAGAAGGTAAGGTTATCCTCAGCTGCGTAGTGAGTCTGAGGACAGACTCATGAGCCTCTGTCAAGAAGAAGAAAAAAGGGAGGGAAGAAAGGAAGGAAGGAAAAAAGAAAGTAAAGAAAAAAATTGCTTTATTTTACATTTCAACATTGTCAGAATTTTGCTGTTAATATATAATTTCTAATTTAAAATAATAAAACGTCAATAAGCATTCTGAATGTATCATAGGCACCTTAATTAGTGTGCATGGGAATCAAATGTGTAGTGCACTGAGGGAATGTGGGGCCCCATGATGAGGAAGATTAGGCACATTTGGCATTCTTTACATACTGGTTTCTGTCAGCCTTTTTCTGAATTTTGCATGTTGGGTTATGATAAAGTGTTTTCTACAGATAAAATATCATTGCATATGATCTAATGAACCCTTCAAAATATAGTACATTTAAAAACAAACTTTCTGAGGCCCTGAACTGAAGAGAAATCAACACAAGTGGAGTTAGAAAAGAAGTGCTGGGGGTGGGGGCGCTTCCACTGCAAGGTTAAAAGGCACTGTCATCTACTCAAGTCTGACAAGAAGGCAGCAAGAAATTGAAAGCATTAAGAAGACTGTGAAATACAGATGTCCGTGTGCTAGCTTTAATTATGAGCTTTGACCCCACTATGAAATACATCTTGGGAAATGAGCTAGGAAAAGTATGTGGCCCCTGAAACTTGCATAATAATTGCAAATAAAGCATCTATAAAATAAAGATGAAGGCATGCAAGTTCCTGGAAATGTTTAAAGTTACATAACACTGAATGTAAATGTTTCACAAATTACATCTGATACAATGACAAATATTTGCAAGCTTAGTTTGAGGTTCCTTGGCATGTCAGCAAAATAGCAAAGGTAGAAAATATGTTAAATAAAAACAAAGGTACACGTTGGAAAGGCATGCTCAGAATCTTTTCACTGTGTCCATGGGTGGTTTTCAAATGGATATACATTGCTTAGTATGTCAAACAAGCAGACAAGTTAAAGAGAAAGAATATTATTAGAATAGTTTTATTTTATTTTTCCTTTTGACTAGTATGTAGTCAGCATGTATTTTTGTTGGGTAGGAAAAACTTCTGTTAAATGTTTGATAACATTTTGAATCTTTTGGTCTATTGATGTAGTGAAGTATTTGGCTAGGAAATCCATAAGAAAAAACTAATTTGTTTACTAGAAGCAATTTTGCAAGTAAAATAGATCAAATGTATAAACTATACTATTGATTTTCAAGCGTCCCCATATTAAAAGATCAATTTTTATAGTCCCATAGAATAGTTGAACATAAAACTATTTTATTATTATTAGTCACTTTTCAAGTCACTTAAGTGTTTTCTCCTATTACATTCACATAATAGGAAATAATATATGTTTGCCAAGTAAAAATTAAATCAACAATACATGGAAAAGAGAGAATAAAATCTAGCCTCTGGAAGACATAGTTTTTTTGTACATTACCATTTGTTAATGAGAGAACGAACTGAGCAACTCCTAAAAACCAGCCATTATCCAGATTTCATCAATAACACACGAGTCCTAAACTAGCAACGGTTAAATTCATAGTATGTAATTGACAGTAACATCGTTTTCCTGTTTCATTAAGGGTTTGTCTTCATAGCCTTTATCTATACTGTTTCTCAAGGTACACTACCTCTATTATATTCATTAGTATTCATAGTTTTCCTTCATGTTTGTGTGTGGTATGCATGTATACAGGTTCGTGTGTGTGACCACGTGTATGGGGGGTGTGCATGTGTATGTATGTATGTGTAGAGGCCATAGGTTCATGTTAAGAACCTTTCCCTACTGATCTCCCACTTTATTTTTTCCTCTCAATCAAACCCAGAGCTTGCCAAAAGGGCTAGTCTCCCCAGCCAGCCAGGGCAGGAGCCTGTGGCCAGCTTCTAAGTCTAGTTTTACAGTCTAACTGACAACATCCACCCAGGATTTACATGGGTCCTGTGGATCCAATTCCAAGTAACGGAACTGATGGCTGACCCATCTCTCTAATCTTAGTGTTCATGATATGCATTGATTACTCAAACAATAAACAACTTGAGGGAAAGAGTCATATTTATAAACATATATGTATTTTATATTCCAAGTAGGGCTAAGATTATATATCATATGGATTCAATGTTAATGCTTTAAATAGAAAGCTTTGTTTTGTTTTATTTCACTAGTTTATTAGCCTAGCAGAAATCACATATCAAGCATATTATGGATTTTAAAGTATTGTTTATATTTCTGCTGTAGAGGACTCTGTTTGTCTTAATTCTAGAGAACTTGAAATGAAACTGATGCCTATTTTTTCTATAAACAGACATCATCCTTCTAAAGGATACACATTTTAGAGTTTGCAATAGTCTGCCTCATTTGCCAGCAAAGGTGAAAAATGAGGCTATTAAATCAGTACAGGATAAGAACATACATGCTTTCCAAGATCGGGTTTTGCTGTTGTTGAGTGGGAATAAAGTTGTTTAGTAAAAGTAATTCAAAAGAAAAAGAATATTGGAAAACCAGTCTTATTTATATTAAAATTACATATAAAGATATATTAATATCCCCCCAAATTGATTCCAAGAATATATTTTCTGACTTAGCATAATTTGACTTATTCATATTTCCAAGTGTATTATTGATATTTTTATCATTGCTGACAAATAAAGGCATTAAAACCAGATGCTTAATTTTGAATTGCCAAGGAAATGCAGAATTTCCTATTCCATCTTTGTTATGGACTGTTGTAATCCACTACATCTCTGTCACCAAAATGCAGAAGGGGAACAATAATTCACTGCTGGGAATACTGTGAAGTATCATTTCTCAAACTGTTCTAATTTAAATGATTTGTTATTTGAGTCAATGAGTTAAGTAGAAAGATTTGTGATGGCCTCACTCTGTGCTCATCTAAGAAGCAACCTCTTACATACACACATTATTTAAAGCAAGTAGCATTAGAATAGAGGTTTGTGTTTTCCCTAGGCTTATAAAAGTAAATACATGTGGTAATGTAAAGGATGTTCATTGTCATGGCTTGAGGAGACACAAACTATTAAAGCTTAAACCTTGGGAACAAATTTTCAGTTAGTTGTATTATCATCTCATCAGTTTTTCGGTAATTTCATACATGAAAACAATGTATTTAAATCACATGTATATACCGTTTTCCCTCCAACTTCTGGAAGAAACCCTTTATCTCATGGGAAAACTGTCATGGAGCACACTACTAAAGAAAACTGACTCTCCTTCTCCCAACAGGCATAGAAACTTCCTCTGTCACTCCCCTCAACTGCTTTGTGTGGGGTCTCTTGAACTGCTTCTATCTCCATGGCTAGAATGCTAACTAACTTGATCTTATGCAGGTCCTCCACAGGCAGCCACAGATGCTGTGAGTTCATGAGTACAATGAATGTCTTGTCTTGAAGACACAGCTTCTGTATGCTCTGGCTCTTACAGTCTTTCTGTCCCCTATACCATAATGTTTCCTGAGCTTTAACAGGGATAGAATGTGATACAAATGTCATATTTAGGGTTGAACACGCCACAGTCACTTATTCTGCTCTGCAACCAGTTGTAAGTCTCTGTGTTGACTTCCATATGTTGCATAAAAATGTTTCTTTGATCAAGGATGGGAGATGCACTAGTCTGTGAGTATAACTATTTAGAAGACATTTTGGTCTTATGTTACTATAGCAAGATAATATTAATAGATCTATGTATGACCTTTCCAGCCATGGATCTTGGCCAGGTTTTCTGTACCATGTATGAGTTCCTCCTGTGAAGTAGATCTTAAGTCCAATTCGAAAGCTATTAGTTACACCCATAACATTCATGCCAGTATTGTCCCAGTGGTCCTGTCTTATTAGGTTTGTCATTATTAAAGTTTACAGGGTTCACATCTGGATAAGATGGTTGATGGCTTTTCTCCCTTTGCAACTTGCTTAGCACCCATCTGGCACTATGTAAGCTGGCTATCAAGGAGGATGCTTCAGGTCAGCACCAGTTTGATTTTCTATGTCTTGGGATCAAAGTGTGTCACTCAAACTTTTGTATTTATGCACTACTAAGGGAAGGCTTTTAAGAACCTTTTAGTATTTAATTTTCTAGAATGCTAAATTACTCAAATAAACATTATTTCTACAAACTATCTCCATACTTGATTTTTTTCTTCATCATTGTGTGTATGATGTGTTTATGTGTGTATTTGTCTATGTGTGATCATGTGTGTGGGTACCACAGCATGTGTGTAGAAGTCACAACACAACCTCAGTTGTAAGTCCTCACCTTCTGCAAGGTTTGAGACAGGGTATCTTTCTGTAGGTAGCTGTGCACACCAGGATAGCTGGCTTGTGATCTTCCAGGGAATCTTCTGTCTCTATATCCCATCTCCCTATAGACACTCTAGGATACAGACATACAAACTATGGTTTTATAAAAATTCTATAGATCCAATCTCAGGTTTTCCCCTTGTAGGGTAAGTGCCTTACCCAGCCAAAGTATTGTCAACACAGCCTCAAGTAAGTGGTTTCCCTTTTTCTGACAGTATTAGTGACTGAACCTAGGATATCATGCATACTAGACAAGCACTCTACCACCAACCTACAGCGTTGCATTTATGACCTTTTAAAATAAGAATATAAGTAAATGATAACATCAGATTCCCCCCCTCAAAAATACAGTCTGAACTCCATTTATATTTAATGAGCAGAATACTTGCCCAGAAATTCTTCCAAATATAAGAGTTCACCATTTAAAATTTAAGATTGACAATAAACACCCTATCTCTTAGAACATAATAATTTCAAAATAATGTTGCTACTAAATATTCTGTTAATATTTTCCTGACATCTCTCCTTGTTTATTTTTAAAAATTTATTATTTCTGGTCCTGCTTGATTAACAATGCATTTGAGAATATTTTAGAGTAAATTCTAAAATGGAATTGATTTGACATGTATAATTAAGAAATAAATGAAAGCTGTTAATTGTAAGATGAAACTATAGTAGGCTAAGATGTCTAAATCAATCATTATTCTTAAAAAAATTACATTAAGTTAGGCATCTTTCATATAGTCAGAGTCTGAGGAACAGGTAAATATGATCTTTTTATGGTCTATGTACTTAAGGGAAACAGCATCTTTAATGGAAGTAAATAATTATATATTCACCTAAAACAAGTAGCTTGATATAAATTACAGCCAGTGAAACTGGATATTTATCAAATCACAACTTTTTACTCCAAACTTCTTGACCATCTGAGCTAATAAAATGGCCTTAGAGAAAGTATATGTAAGATACTATTTTCTAAATACCTCTGTTTTTTTTTTCATTTTAAACATTTTTACTGATTTTTGTTCATTTCATATAATACATTCTAATCAAGTTTAGACCCTTCCATGCCTGCTTCCCTTAGCCCCATCTCATCATGTTTCAGGAGTTCTTTCATACATGCTATGTCTTATCACGAATTTGTACTCAGATATCCCTTGGTGCAAGTTCATCACTAGTCAACCTATCTGGACTCACTCCCTTAAAGAAGATCTATTCTCCCTCACCCCACAGGAATCATTTAATTAATATAGCCAAAAATAATTTTCAGTATCTTCAGATTTTGTTTTTTTAGAAATAGGATTAATGTTCAGAAATAGTCTCTTCTATGGAAAACAAAATTACTCTTTTAGCAGTTATAAAAGGGTTAAGGTTTTACTAAAGTAACAGAGTGATTAGGAAACAGACAACATGTATAAACTTGATATACAATCATAGGCAATTTGTAGGGCAATATTTTCCCTTTATCTGAGAAAGTCTTGCCATTTTTAATCTCTTTTCTGTATATTTGATAATACCAAGTACTGTACTGTGGAAAGTAGTGGTTTATATTTCCTGTTTTGCTTGTTTGTTTTTGCCTGTGTTTGGCGGTTCCAGAAGAGGTAATTACTGATTTCCCCAGTTTTGTGCTTCAAGAAGCTGTCTGTAGGTAGACTAGGAAATGTGCATGATGTAATTCAACATGCTGCTATAGTGATAGAAAAAAAAATATTCTAGTTCCTAGGGACCATGAATACTAAGTGGGATTTTACCAATTGTTTTTACAGTTTGAATTTCATATTATTGAATAAAATGAATGAAAAAAAATCACATACATTGGGAGGTGTATGGGAATATATATTAGATATTATATTACATATAATATCTAATATATATATATTAGAAATGTCTCTTCTGTGAGTGTAGAGGACAGATCCATGTGTTGGAAGTAGCCTAAACTACTTGAATGGGACTGTATTTATCTGTCTTTGTACTTATTAACTGAATCTTCATTCCAAATAGACTTTTTAAGTCAGGTCTTAACAAAGTCAGTTTTAAAAGAGAATTCTAAGGAAGACAAACTATACTTTGAGAAGCTGGATTAGGTCTCAAAATACATAATTAAGTTTTAAACACTTTTACAGAGGTTCAACTTCTGTTATACACTACCACTCTAGATGCTGTATACAACGGATTGTTTTATTTTTGTACAACTGATCATTTATAATGAGATTAGATATACACTAGGTAGATAACCATAGTTCTATAATCCTGGGAAAGAGCAAGTGGCCTTGATGAATCACACATATCATTGAAGCAGGTTTAATTGTTCTGAAGTTAATTTCCTTTTGATTACATTTCTGCAATGGAACTAGGAATGGTTCACTCTTTTCTAATAACTGCTATACATCTTGATTCACCTTCTGTCCCCAGTGGTAGGAACTTGGGTTCTATTATCCCCTGCATCTTATAAAAATGATAAAATAAAATGAATGATGATTTTTTAGACATAGTAAAATATTTCAATTCTGTGAATGAACAAGGGATAAAACTAATTAATTAAAACTGTTGGGAATTCTTTTGAAGAATCTGTGATTAAGCACAAAGCTTTATCCTGGAACAATTAAGTAAATTTGGCCTCAGGTATCTTTGCTAATTCCTTGGGGACGGAATGATGAAATTCTGGTTGAATGTTATACTTTATTAGAGATTTATCTCTTTTAATTGATTCAGCTTGATTATAAAACTCTGATGGAACATTTGATGCAAAGGACATATTATGTTAATAAGTAAACTTCCCTAGACTTAACTTTAATTTCAACAAGAGAAGAAAAATAACTCAGCTGACTCTTTGCACAGAGGAAAGAAAATGATATAAATGAAATGTACTGTAATAAACTATATACTCCATATTTTCTCATACTAGGTAATTTTCTAAAAAGAATTCATAGAATACCATAGTAGGTCCAGAAGATATGTTCAGTGTCAAAATTGTATTAGAAAAGGTTAATTAACCACTGGAAATGAGGTCACTTTTGTTAACACTTCTATTTTTATTGATTAAATTTGTTCTTGGACAGTTTCATTCATGTATGAAATTCACTGCTTCCTCTCCCTTTTACCATGTGGTCTTAGGAATCAAACTCAGGTCATCAGGTATGTGGGAAAGCACCTTTAACTACTGGGCCATTTCACCAGCCCAGTACCTTGCAATCAACAACTACAATAATATGTGGAGGTTTTGATTACAAAAAACCTGGTATAATTGCTTTCTTCTCCTAATTTTATATAACTAAAATTAGGATATGTTTCTCTTTATTTGGATTTTTATGAACATTACAAATAAAGTTAAGAATTTGAAGTTACTGATGATGTTAATTTTTCATGGTGATCACATCAAGTGTATATATTTAAACAATGTGATTGGATATTTATAATAAACATGATAAACATTTTAGAGGAATAAACTGATAATTGATGTATTTGTTATTGTAGTGAAAACACAATCATTGACAAAGATCTTACAGAGTCTTAAGTGCCTTTCCTTCCATTTAGAAATGAGTCTTCAAAGGTTTAGATAAAATGTATCTAGAATTCCATAGTAAGTTGGCATAGTTTAGACCATGCTAAAAGCCTCTAAGAAATAGTTCAAACTTGTTCTTTAAGTTATTTCATTATTTCAAATACCCCTCTTCCACTTCCCTTCTTGCTTCCTTTCTTCTTTTATGTGTCATGGAAGTTTATTCATTACATAGAGCTAGTTAGAAACTGCTGTTACAAAGTTAGGCGCTGGAGAGATGACTCAGCGATTAAGCACATTGACTTTCTTACAGAATTCCCAGGTTCAAATCCCAGCACCCACATGGTGGCTAATAACCATCCTTAAGTCCAGTTCCAGGAGATTCAACAACCTCTTCTGTCCTCTTTGGGCATTGTACGACATGGGGCACTTATATACATGCAGGTAATATACTCATACACCCAAAATAAAAATAATAAAATTAAAAACAAAGTTAAAGAGGCTGGTTTTCCTGTTCTAGCTACTGAGAGTCAAAGTGGTGTGTCTGATTTGGAACTCATAAAGACAGAAGTCTAGATGAACAATGCTGGTTCTTAAAATACTTTGTCATTTACTCCCTAGGCAGCAAAAAGAAAGAGTGGCCTTAGCATTCAGTTCAGATTTTGTCTTCAACCGTATGTCTAAAGTTTCACAATTCTTGTATGAAATGTATAAATAATACAATAAATATTCTATTAAAATTGCTGTTAATTGTTAAATACTTTTCTATAATTTTCAAATGATAATTTTTCATATATACTTAATATCTGCAGCAGATATTTTTAGTTTTGTAAAATTACACAACTATTGAATAAGAATGTCAAACAATATTTGCAGTATAATTCTCAGCCAGCAAAGCATTTTCATATGCTTTCCTGCCTATACTTATTTCATTATATATCTCTGTCTATAAATTACTTTGTGGTAATATACCGGAACAATTAGTAAGATAAATTAGACGAGCAAATCTGAGCACTGACCTTGTATATGTGCAATTCAGGTGACAATTCATGTGGAGGCTTAGTGGTAGAGTTGAACAAATCAAATTAGGCATGTTTAAAGGAAATGCAAGTAAGGGTAATGATAATTAAATTTGCTATGCTATGTAAAATCACAGTGCTGGCCCTACAGAAGAAGGTGTTCATATGAACACTCAGCTCTCAGAGGCAGCTGCCCTCCTAAGAGTACTAATAGTTATTCTAGAGTTCTGAATTTACTGCAGCAGAAGTTGATTTGAGCAGTAGAAACATACTTCTGCAGAAACTTAATCCCCGCGACCTAATTGGTTTTATCTCTGTTTTTGTACACTAACCCTTCCCATAAGGGATTTGAGGTCGCTGTGTCTGTTAAATAAACCGTACCAAGAATGATTTTCTGAGTTTTATTTCTGTGCGCTAGTAGGTAGAGAATGCATCAGATTGTATTATCAGATCCTACTTAAGGAAATTAATAGTGAGTTAACAGAGCAAACTTCTTCCGGAAAAGGTGTGCGAGTGTGAAAAGTTTCTCAGTGGTGACATTCAAAGATGGAGTGTTAAGTGTCACCCACATCATTTTATTGCTCTAATTTTCTAAGAGATATTTTTAGTTCATAAATTTAAGCCTCAATACAGCTTTACAGTTTAACATGATTTTGAAAAAAAATGTATTGAAATTGAGTGAATTGTTTCAGTAGGTGCTTATAAAAAGTTAAACATTCTAGTTCTCTGAGAGGACTTTGCAATATATAATGTTAATGGTGTTGAGGGACTGATGATGATGTTGATTGTGGTGATGATGATAGTAAAGATGACTGGAATGAACACAAGTCACAACTCACATTCCATTTTCAAAAAAAAAAAAAAAGAGAACAAAACTGACGTCACCAATGCGTATGAGTGTATTAAGAACTTAGTAGTCAGCTCTGGGAGTCTACTCCAGCATTGCCGATGACTGCTAAGGTCTGATGTGCTTGATTAATCCTCTATAAGGACAGTTGTAAAGTTCACTTAGGAACTTGTTATCTATCCTTGTTATCTTGGTATAAAAGAATACTACAAATGAAAACAACTCAAAAGTTGACTAATGCTCACATTTTAGGTTAGTTGGACAGGAGACTGTCCGACTGTTCTTTGCTTATTTCATGAGAAAGTGCTTCCAATTAGTTTAGTTGTTGAATGTAGCTTGGATAATAATATGTTATCTCTTCTAGTAGACGATATTTTCTCTTTGAAAAACTAGAATTATACCTACAAGTGTGGCTGTAGGTAGTAGCAGTCTCTGTTTTCTAATATGAATTTCCATGTGATTATTCACTTACTGTTGCCCAAGTTGTGCTGGGCAAACTTTTAAACAAAGAATGCAAAGAAATCAATGTACAAAGATTTACTATTACAAAATAAGTTTACAAGTGGCAGAGAGGAAGACAGGAAGAAGGGAACAAGAGGAGAGGCTAAGCGAAGAGAAGGGCACGGGGAAAGAAGATATAAAATAGAGCAGGAGAGATGAAGGAAGAAGAGAAGACAGATGCGAAAAGGACGTGTGAGAGAGATACAGACACAGAGAGAATCTATTTATGTTTAGTTATATATATGAATAGATAGGTGTTCATCTGTTTACTATCTAGGCAGCCATTCATCTGTTTTGATCTATCTAGCTTTCTGCTTTTCTTTCTGATAATAGTTTTTATATATATGTATAATGATAAATTCAGTTTAAGGCAATGCTTTACCAATTATTTTAAAAATGTATAAATATTAACAGATTACACAAATAGTATATCAGCAGGCACCGATAAAGTGATTGGCTAAGCATCAAACTTATACAGTTGCCTTTATTTAGTAATTACCAGTCAAGTTTCCTCAGACTGGGTATTTTAATACTTTTGGATTTACAGTTTTCTGATTGGTGAGGTAAGAAGAAGATGGAAGATAATCGGGGTAGTCTATTATGTTCACCAGAATAACAGATGCTTAGCAGGCCCACACCCCAGAGTAACTTTTTAGATTTGTCCACACCTGGCCAGAAGTTTCCTAGAGAGACAAACACCCCAATTGAGGACTACTGTTTCATACCTCTATAAACAATGACGTAACTATATACATAAATTTAAAAACATGTTAAACATGCAGAAAAAAATGTATCCAACACATATTATACTGTGCATTTAACACAGATTTAACATGCCAATGTTAATGTCATGTAGACGTAGTTGTAAATAAGAATATGTGAACATAGATCCCCATAATCAAAATGTCATATAGTATTTGTAAAAATTATTTCCATATATTTGTTCTTTCTCCAATTTCTAATAGTCCTACCTGTCAATTCCCCCAAACCAAAATTTCAACATTTCCTATTTTAGTTCTTCCTCAGTTTTCCTATGGATTAAAGCATTTATTTATTTTTTCACCTAAGTGTCTCAGCCCTGTTTATTGTGTGCTTATGTCCTCATCAGTTTTTCTTTGGCATGGATTCCATAGCCTTTCTATTACCCAGTCACCAGCCTACTCCATTTTTACACGGCAGCCAAGAAGATAATTGCACAAACAAACAAATTGCATCTTCCGTCCCCCATGTGGGATGCCATTGTCTCCCCAGGGCCGGGACTAGCATTGGAAATTCCTAAACCCCTGTTTAAAATGAGTCCCCTTTCCTACATGCCTCATTTTTTATTCAGGGGCCCTATACCTATGAACAGCAGAAGTCTCTAGACAGTTTGCCTGAATTGCCTAAGTGTTCCGAATACATTCAGTTCCTGAGTTTGAGGAAAGAAAATTTGATACTATAGAAAATTGCACAATCTGAAATTCTTGATTCCTAATTTCACATTCAAGTGCAAGATATGAAAAAGCAAGGAATTTCTTTATATCCTTCCTTTTTTTTGCACTTGATAGCTAATTTTCCATAGTCTATTTCTGTAAAAATAATACAACTACTGCAAACTTCCCAAAGCAAACACATAGTTCAAGGAGTTTTAAAAAGACATATGCTCTTTAACTATAAACCTACATCAAGAAATAGAATTTTGTTCCTTCTGCAGAAATTCCATTTTAAACTCTTTCTCCAAAGTAACCACTATCCTTACATTGGAAGTTGGCCTTGCTAATTGCTATTTATTCTTTTATCAGAGTTCTTTAAAGTCTTTTGTTCAAATCTCTCCTTGTTATTCACCAGAAGGCCTGGAATATTTTTTTACATAGAAAGTAGCTGAGCCTGCATTTCTGGATTTTATTCTTATGATAGACTGTTAAATGTTCCTCCATTTCTTATGCATATAACAAATGGGCAGTTGGATTCATACACTGCCATAATCACATTTAATCCCTGTGATATAATTGTAAGTGGTATTATGTTCCTTCATCAGAGGACACACAATGTTATACTGTTGTCATCCAGAACCAGACACTTGCTCTAATCTATTATAGATTCATGTTATAGCTTATGTAGGAGGAATGGAAGTCAAATGCACATTTAGTCAGTATCTACCAGGCGCCAATTGCTTTCAGGTATCGTTTTTCAAATTACACAAATAAATTCTTATTTTTTTAACAGAGAATGCTCAGGTTCACCAAGGAGATATGACATTGTCATGCAACTGATAAGCAACTTTTAAAATTTGCCTCTTCTACTTCTACCCTGGTGGATCTGTTAGTAGTATAGTACTTAAATTTATATCTGCATTATTGGGTCACATTTCCATTTTGAATTCATGCAGAGAATCTCATTTGACTCTGCATATCTGTCAGAAAAAGAGCCCTACTTTTAAAATATCCAACAAAATGTCTAGTTAAAGACTTTTAGGGTGCCTTTGGGAGCAAGTTTTTAGCAGATTTTTTTCTATAGTACTATGTGACACATGCTTTAATTTTTTAATTTGCTACACACTTTTACTTAGTTAATAGTTTTTCATAAAGAAACACTGAAACATTGTTTTTTCAGTGAATATTATTATAAATGTGAGAATAAGTCACCACATTTTGAAAGAAACTTCTAGTTTGGTATCAGAAATGAAGCTAATGGTTTCTTATATTTTATTTGTGTGACTTTTCAGTTATTTTATCTGATTTTATTCATTTATAAAACAGAAATAATACAGTTATGTAATGAATAGATATTAAGCACACAAAATGTGTAACACACACAAAATATGAACTACACATAAGTTAGTATCATTAGGAATAATCAATAGATACTCAGAAGCTTGTTATTTGTATAAAGATACTTAAACATAAAAAACATTCTGATCTTTAGTCTACCAGTCCTTGGTCTCGATTTATGTTGTTTTTGCAGTCTTGATTGTTCCCACAGATGTCCATATGATGTCTGCTCTCTATGTTAGGATTGAACATGAAAAGCCTCATCAGCAACATCAGAACCTGTTTTCATTGGAGATGATTAAAGACAGTATTTGTTCCTTATACATTAATTAAGCATTTTGTTTTGTTTTTCATGGCCAAATATTTAGACAGATACGAAAGCAGATCTTGGCATGTTGTCAGTTCCTTGCCTGGTACTTTGTCCTCTTTCTGAAATTGCTCACCCTTTTCATTTAAAAATAACAACAGACAAGTCTCAGAAGCAGTCACCTCCAACTCAGAAGCCTCACCGGCCATTTCCCATATGCTTTTCAGCAGAGGCAGCTGTCGTCAGACATCATTTCATGCAAGCCAATTTTTCTCTTTTAAATTTTGAGTGGGGAAAATTACATTCATGAAAGACCTCAGACAGGAAACTGTCACTCTCAATTGTAGATTGAAATGGTACCAGGCAGTTTTCTTGTCTAAACTTTAGTGATTCATTGTCATGACATTAGAAATAGGGAGGGAAAAAAACCACTTTTTTATACATGAATGCTTGAATGTGTCTTAGTTTACACGTAGAATATCTCCATGGGTTCATCTATTTGAATACTAGACCCCCCAAATGGCAACATTGTTTGGAAGGTTGTAGAGTACATCCCTGCTGAAGCAAGTGGGTCTCTCTTGAAGGTTATAGCCTGCCTTAATTCTGACCTTAGCTCTCACTACCTCCTGATCCTATGGATAAAACAAGTCACCTTGGACTATGTCAATTTAATCCTTGAGAAAAAATAAACCTCTTCCTTCTGTCAGATATTCTGTCACAATAATTAAACAGATAACTAATACACTATTAGAACATTGTAGTGAAAGAAGTATATTGAACATTGAAGAAAAATTAAACTCCTGGATTCAGAAAACCCATAAAATTGATACTTAGGGATCATCTTCTATGGGCCAAGCTGTTTGTTAAGCAACTGCATTCATCAGATTTCTGTTGCTGCAACAAAATATATGAGACAAACACTTTTAAAGCAAGGAAGATATATTTTGGCTCCTGGTTCAGTTCCTGCTCATTTGGTTCCATTGCTTCTAACCTGTCATGAGAATGGACCTCATGGTGAGAAGGGAGGAACAAAGCTGCTCTCTTCAGTGTCTCCAGGAAGGAGGGAGCGAGAGATAAGGGCACAGTACAAATATAACCTTCAGCAGAATTCCTCAAGAACCACTTCTTCCTACCAGGCTGGACCTCCTGAAGGTTCTACCACCTCCATATAGGCTGTAATTATTAATTCATAAGCTGATTAATCCACTAATGATATCAGAACCCTCATGATCCAACTGCCTCAAAAGGCTCAGCCAATAAACACTAAGCATTGTGTCTCAAACTTTCAACACATAAGCTTTAGTGGGTCATTTCAAATCTAAGCCATAACAACAATATATAGAAAATACTTTCTTAATATTATCCTAGAGCTCTTAATGTTGTTTCCTGGAGTACAGATGATAAATTTGAACCATAGAGGGACTGAATAATAAGATATATAGACTCAGACAGTATATTAGTCTACTTAGTCTGTTATAACAAAGCACTACACCCTAGGCAGCTAAACAAACCTAAATGATATAGTGATATAGTCTAGAGATGGTCAGGAAAAGAAAGACCGTTTGGAAGCAGACTCAAATAAGGACTATTATGATCTTTTCTCACTGCTCAGGAAATTATAAAGGCTACAGGAATGATAGCAATTTCTGGAGAGACAATAAAAGTACTCCTTTTTACAATGTGATGAAGATTTTGATTACTAAGAATTACGGTTTGGATTGAGTGTGAGCTAAGTGGTCAGTAATGAATGCATGGTCCATAGCTTCCTATAATCAAGGTAGCCTTAGCATGTGAGATTGGCTGGTAGCGACTGAGGGAAGGTCTTCTGCGATGACTGAGAGAATATTTCTGCCCCTTCGGTATATTATTTTGTGCTGTGTACAAAGAGCAAGAATTTTACTCTACTGAAGATAAGTACATGACATTTCATATTATTTTGTATTTCCAAATCTAATTAGATCAGAGTTTGAGTGCCTGCTTCTCAAAGTGGCACCAAGTGTTGTGTTTCAGACAGTGGAAAACTGACAGCAAAATTTCAAAGAAAAACACAGTATCTCTACAAGCAGAAGGAATATGTAATGTTTGCTAAAAACTTATTAATTTTTTTTATGGAAAACATCTTAATACTATGTCATAGTTAAGAATGTGTGTGGTTTAGATATTCCCAGGCGTGATAGAAGGCGCAGGGACAGAAATTAATTACGTTGGTAGAGTTAATAGAAAACTCGAGTGATACAAAGGCTACAATATGATACCACATTTGTCACCGTCAGAGAAGGCCTAAATTCTACATTCATTACCAGCAGAGAGAATTCTTACCCCTTCAACTATCCCCTCAATTATCCCCTTTCCTGTGATGTCATGGAGTTACTTAACTTTCAGTGTACTGACCAAATAAATCACTCATATCAGAATTCATGAGCGTTAATTGTAGGTAACTTCTGATTATGTATGAATACCTAAACCACAGCTATAGGACTATTCAGAACTGTTTTGAGTAGTTACATACTTTTTAATTAATAGTAAATAGCAATTTTCCAAAGAGATGCTTATATGAAAATAAACTAGCAAGCATGGCTTTGATGCATAATTTGAGAAGGAAAAAAACCTAGGAATCAGAGTACTACACACTCAGCAAAGAAAAGATATGTGTATATGTGTATGTAATTGCTTTTAATCTGCATTACCTTTTTTCTTATCATTGATTAAATATTAAAAGTTTGCGATATAAATAATCATTTAAGTCCCAAGGGCATTTAGGAAGGTATTATTCATTTTCATTAAGGACTGGTTTACAGCAAATCACTTGAGATTAAAAAAAAGATTGAAAAAGCAAAAGAAAATCAAGAAAGGAAGAGAAGAGGGTGGGAGAGAGAGAGGGAGAATGGAAGGGGAGGGGAGGGGAGCAGGAAGGGAGGCAGGGCTGGGGGGAGAGCAGGAAGGGAGGCAGGGCTGGTGGGGAGCAGGAAGGAAAGATCAATGAAGGAGTTCTGTCAAATAAAAAATAATAGTTGCTAAAAATAGCTGTGAAATAATATGTCATTAAAAATCATAAAGGTAGATTTCCTTGAATACTCTCCAGGTAAAAGGAGAACCCAGTGAACCAGCAGATTCTCCATATCTACCTCTTGTTTTTCTTCACAAAATGCATAAGCAATTCTGTCTTATTGTTTAGGAGAGTGATCAGGCATTTAAGGCTTTAATGATCTTTGATTTCATTCACTTCTTAAAGTGCTGTAGATCGTATGTTAGCAATGGAAACCAAGCAGTCTTGTTGTAGACACACTAACCCAGTGTGAAGGAATATATTTGTACATCAACATTCCCTTTTTGCTTACAAGACACACAGGTTTTCTTTATGATGTGCTTTCTGATGTTGTGTTTGCTCTTGTGGCCTGTGGGCACAAATCATGAATATTTTTACCAGACAATATTTTCTATTAGCAGAAAGTTCATAAAATCATTCTGCCTAAAAAGTAATATCTAAAAGGACTTAAAATGCATTGTTTTCTAGTTTTCAGTTATCTTCTATTCAATAGCTATCATTGAATGTCTGTTCAATACAAGGGTCTGCAGTAAGAGCTGTAATATGTATATATAAATATCAGACATTTCTAAATTTTAGGAGTAAATTGCAAATTATAGAAGTAAGATATGTTTAATGAAAATAATATAACAGAGATTATAAACAACAGTTCTTATATAATGATAATGTCTTAGTACTTTCTATTGCTGTGATAAAAACACTGAACAAAACCAACTTAGGAAGGAAAAGGATTATTTGTCTTATAGGACATTTCGTTATCAAGGGAAGCCAAAGCAAGAATTTGGGGCTGGAACCTAGAGCACAGACTATGGAGGAGTGTGCTTACTAGCTTGCTTCCCTGGACTTTTCTCAACCTGCTTTCTTATATATAACACAGGACCTCTTGCCCTGGGGTGACATTGCTGGCTGTAGGATGGGATGGGCCCTTCCACATCACTGAACGATCAAGAAAATGCCTCCCAGACAATGTCCACAAGTCAGTCCAAAAGAATCAATTCTCTAGTTGAGGTTCTCTTCTCTCAGGTGTGTCAAGTTAACATTTAAAGCTACCTAGCACAGACATGAGTATTTTATTTTTACCCAGTGGTTCATAGACAGTTTGACTGCCTGAATAGTTTCTGAAATAATATTTAATACAATTTATTAAATACAATTTTCCATAAAATTTCTATATCTTATAATCCTTACAACATGAGAGATATTCAAATAATTTTTTTTAAGATGAAAAAACTAAAGACCATTGAGACTTAGCCATTTTACCAAGTTTAAATACCTAGTAAGGACTAAAGCTAGATTTGAGGTCAAATTTGCCTGTCAGGCAAATTCCCATTTCTTTCCATTATATTTTCTCATTGTGACCCCATATATTTAAAAATTGCATCTGCTTTCTAAAGAGAAACAATAAAAGACTTGTGTTTATGAAATTCTTACTACTAACTTAAAGATAGGAACAATGAATAACTACCATGATTATATGTATGTATCAGATAGTATAACACTTAATTTATATTTTGATATGTATATTTTTATCCAGATGGGCAAATATTGCCACAAACTATGTATTGACTCTTTTTAAACATTAAAAATCTTATTGTTATTAAGCTCATACCTGTAATTTTATTTGCATTCTGTATATGTTATCATTTATTTGATATCAGTGGTATCTTGAAATATTTGAGAATATTTGTTCATGAAAACAGTTTCAAATAACTGTTAAAAGGGATTGTAAATACTAAATGATATTAAACAGACTGAATCAAGGTAGCATGCATTGATATGAGTTTTAGAATTTATCTCGCATGAATTTTTAAGTTATCACATTTCCATAAAGCCCTCTAGAAATAAAGAATTTGAACAAATCTTTAACTGAGGGTTTTATGATCATTCGTTTCTGGGTATTAATCTTATTCTCTGGGGAGGTAAAAATTTTTCTATAGGTTATTTGCAACATCTACAAATATATGTCCCAAAGTTCTAACAAGCGACACATCTCTATCGACTGATATCTAGACAATTCTTCCTCTAAGAAGTACTACATAATTGCTAATATTATTGGTTCTTTGTTCATTACCACCTTGATTTATAATTTGAGTTTGCTGAATCTGTAATTGCTCTACTAATACAGTTAATCTGTCCCCTCTATTCTGGAATAAACCAGTAAGCTTTTTGGTATTTGATAAGACAAATCTCTCCTAAATGGGATTTGAAGAGTGTCAGGAGGAATTATGATGTTATGACAAATGCTAGAGAGAATATTGATCCCACAACAAAACCTTCAGCCATCACCTTGGTGCTCATTTTGACCTAAACCATTTAACAATCATCACCTATAAACTGTAGGATAAATTATGTTTTATAATGAATAAATGAATATTCATTTTAGACCATGAGATAGCAGAGAATGTTTATACCTATCTTTAAAGAACTTAGAGGAAACATAGGATTATAGAGTTCTGGGACTTTACTCTTTGGACAAGTGAGATTTCATGTTAGCTGTGGCGAAGTCACCAAGCATGTCACAGCCACTTTTCCATTTGTTCCTATCAAAGGCTTTGGGATGTCATCTCTGTAGTGGCTACCAGTTTCTGAGTCTGTTACTAGATAATGGGTCCTTTCAGAAACCCCTTTCCTGTTCAGCTCTTTCACTCCTCCCTTAGCATTCTAATCTTCTGGGTAGTTTGGAGGAACTTGCTATAGCAATCTAACAGCCAGTCACAAGGTTAGAATTTTTTGATTCCTAGATAGATACATTATGGTATAAGTGGTCTCTAGCTTGAAGCCTTTATTCTATCCGGTTCAACTACTTTCTGAGGGGTCTTGCATTTGAGTGAATAGGTACTCTACCACATGTCTAGTTCCTATGCTCTCCCTTCTGACATCCTTCCTAGATGAATGTGTACCTTGCTGGCACAGTCAAGGAAGATCAAACATGGAATGATGATATAGAATATTCCAGACACCAGAGTAATATTTTTTTTGACCCCACAGACTGCCTGTTGTTGAATGATGTGACTGTAGAAAGATCAGCAGGTCGAAGAAATATATTGCAGTATTAGAATTTGATTTATGTTTTAAAAGGGATATTTCTAATTCAATGGGCATGAACTATAAGAATCAGGTGTAAAAAACGTTTATAATAATGAACATGAGAACGAATGGTGAGTCAGTTAGTAATGAAGACATGGAAGTGGCTGGATTTCCAGACATTATGAAGACAGAATGAACAGTGTGATGGTCATTTGTTGTATGAAAGAACAGTCCAAAATGACACTGATATTTTGGGCTGGATCCCAGAAAGGATAGGTTGACTTCAAATGACATGACTAAGCTTTCTGGAGAGATAAGAAAGATAAGAGTTTAGTCTTGAGATATATGTCTGAAAATAATAACCAAGATTTAAATAAGCATTTTAGGTGGACAGGTAATATAAGTTTGGAGTTTAAGAAAGACTACAGAGATAAAAGTTTAAAGAGAACCAAATAAACAAAATAAAGGTCTTTGAATTGGGACATCAGAGGTTAAGGTAAAGTAAGGTGAATTGTTACTTAAATAATACTAAAAACTTAATCATTTGTGGTTTTAATATTTTTAACATATATGTTCTTAATAGATATGATGAAGACTCTTACTGAGAAACTGTAATTTTAAATGAAGTCCTGAACCTTTCTTAGAACAGTTTTTTTTTTTTTACATTCAACTGTCTCAGGCACTCACTAACACATTTCATAGATGAAAAAATATTTAAATAGTAAATAATAAGGATAAATATATTGTAAATTTATTGTAAATAAATTTATAATTGTAAATTATAATTGTAAATAAATTTATAATTTATAATTTATATTGTAAATAAATTTATTGTAAATAAATTTATTGTAAATATATTGTAAATTTAGGAAAAAACATATTTCAACGCAAATTACATACAAATTCATTACAAAGAGAGATTTAGGGCTAATATTTGATAAGTGCCACACTAACCATCAATATAGATATTTAAAATCTTTCCCAAAGTTTACAAACTAATACAGCGGCTTTCTATTATAATGAAGTTAATATGGGTTCTCATGTGTAGCTTGATTGATGGGTCTGTGTCTTACATTATTTCACTCTATCAATGAATAGACCATTATTCTAATTGTATTCACATCTTAGGGATGAGGACTGTCTCAAAAATCATTGCTTTATTTCATGAACATTCATGACTTTTAAAAAGACATAGCACTTGTATTTCAAATAAGATTCTAACCCTTTATGATACTCTATTATTAATCTAATATGAATATTACTATTTTGTAAAAATTAATATAAATTTAATTAAGAGCTGAAAATTAAAGAACTCATTTTTACCTAAGTGACTATATGCAAAAGCTGACTAATTAACTCTAATTGTTAACAATAAAAATCGTTTTTGCTTTTTCAGTCTATTCGCGAAGTCACAGGCTATGTGCTGGTGGCTCTCAACCAGTTTCGTTATCTGCCTTTGGAGAATTTACGCATTATCCGTGGGACAAAATTATATGAAGATCGGTATGCCTTAGCAATATTCCTCAACTACAGAAAAGACGGGAACTTTGGACTACAAGAACTTGGATTGAAAAACCTGACAGGTAATAAAAGTTTGAAATTTTTCATATACTCATTCAACTACTCAACATGATGTTCACAGTATATATCCTCAAATAATGTGGGGTATGCAAAGAGGAAAATCTCCATAAAGTCTAAAGCCTGCTACTTAATTCATTTTAAGAGAAGTGATGCCCCAAGGTGCCTTTATTTTACTTTCCAAATTTTGTAAGTGCTCTTTGAAAGATAGCAGAACATAGTATCTCTGCTCAACAGAAGTACACTCAACAGAACTGCTCAGTGACTGGAACATGAGATAGCAAGCAGGTGTTCGGTGGTCTCAGGTGAACAGCAGACCATATTATCAGACCTCAGCGATAACACCACAGTGCTAGTCCCTGTTAGCGCTTAGCTGCCCAAGATATTGTATCTACTTAACTAATCTTTGCATTTATATACAATCACTTTAATTTTAGAAAACACATAATTTATTGAATTTCAATTTCTTTTGCTTCGTAGCTCACAGAATACCATCAGTAATCCCCAGAAGTTTTCTGTTTCCTCCCTGATATTTTCTCAGGTTTGTAGAAACAAGATACCAGTAAACTACAATTATCATCTTGCCACAAGAAACATTATAGGAATTTGTATTTTTTTTAGTTCATGTTTGATATAATTCAGAGACTCTGATGGAACTCTTTTTAAAATAATCTTGAATTTTTCAACAGGTTCCTGTACCTAAAATAAGAAATTCAGATATACCATTGGAATAGTTTACAGTTAATTTATCAAAATATATATATATATATATATATATATATATATATATATTCAAATATATGGCAATTTAATTTTTCAGGTTTTATGTTTTATTTTAATTTTCATTTACAAGTATTCATTCTACATGATACTGTTACATAAAAACATGTTACAGGTAGCGAGTGCACACTGAGCACACACCCCAGCTACTCTCCTTCCTTCTGTTTCTCACCTCTGCACCTCACATTAGTCTCCTTTGTGCTCCTAGACAGCTTGATTTCTACCTTCCTTTTATATATACATGAGTGATTTTATTTTGAGACCTCTGGATGCTTCTGGACCCTGAAAAATTGAATACATTAGAGCAATTTCCTTAAATATGATTCATGTTGTCAACTGTGAGGATAGATATTTTTATATTCCTAGTGGCTATAATGTAGGGTTTGGGTGCTTAATGATAGAAATAGTTCCATAGTTATCTAGACATGTGAGATAAAATTGGGAAATTCTGAGTACAGAAAGAATTACTGTGTCTCTTAGTAGGACATGATTGTACAGAATTGATGAACTAATTGTAAATGCAAATTGATGGCCATTTATATATTCCTGTTCCAACATTCTTATTTTTCTTTATTTCTAAGGTAGTTTTCCTCTTGAAAAATGCGGCTTTTGATCGAATTGCTATTTACACATAAATAATGATATGAGAAAGAATTTTATAAATGAAATGGGTTGAAAAAAATCTGATTGATCGAAATTAGGAATCTAAAAATAATAATATGACCCAGCTGAAACTTGAGTAGGAAGTTTTATTAATGATTTTTATCTTATTATGTTAAGGAAAAAAAGAAAAAAAATTATTTTCAAAGATTTTTTATACTATTACATCCTCATGTTATTCTATAGAATGTGCTAGTTGAATGATTTTCCATATGTAAAATGGTGTTTAAAGAGCTCTCATGTTTATTTTCACATTTAATATCAGGTCTTCTAAAATATTACCAATAGGTTTTTAGTTTTCTTAATTTTTAAAATTTTATTTTATTTTTATCTCATGTATCTGAGTGTTTTGCATGCATACACGTAAGTGCACCTGTACAGGCAATGACTGCGTAGATGCAGAGACCAGAAGAGAGAGCTGGATCCCCTGGAACTGGAGTTACTGTTAGTTCTTAGCTCCCATGTGGGTTTTGGGAACAAAGCTCAGTTCCACTGCAAGAGGAGCTAGTGCTGTTAAAAGCTGAGCCATTTTTCCAGTCCAATGACCAAAGGTGTTTAATCAGAATCATGACACACTTAAATATACTTTGGCTACTGATTTCATGCCATGTAATAATTATGATAGTGACAGTTGCTTGATTTTTGCCATATAAGAACATAAAACTATTTCAGAGACACTCTGCCACTTGGGCAGTGGTATGCTGCTTTCTGGTTCAGTGTAGACAAGAGTAATTAATTAAAGTTTAAAGAGCTGGTTCCTTGTATCTGTTCATCTGAAAGTTAGTATTAATTTCTAAATTTGAATTGAAGAAATATGAAATAAAATATATGGTTGAAATCAGTGCAGTTTGGATGTATTGTTCAGATATTAGATTACTTAGGTAGTTGACAATTATATGTCAGAACATTTCCAAAAGAGCTTAGAGTCATTGAAGTTTAAATAAACTGATTGATGTCATAACTGAAATTCTGATAGTCAGAAATTACAGAGTATTACTACGAGTGATGGTTCCTACATTCAATCCCAGCAATTGCATGACAGGTAAATTTCTGTGAATTTTAGGTCGCCTGGCCTACATAGAAAGTTACAGACCAACCAGGGTAACGTAGTGAGACCCTGACTCAAAATAAAACAACAAAACAAACATAACAAAATTACATAGTAAAAATTATTGTATTATTGTTTAAGAATGTGTGTGGCAGGTCAAAGAAATCTAATTGTTTTTATGAAAAAGAATTTGGAGAGTTTGCTATATCTTGGAGAATTAAATGTTCTGGGTCACCTGGTGAAATAACAATCAAACATGGCAACTTAACTTCAGGTAATGTCATTTTTATGCTTTGAGAAAAACTTTCTTTTATATTGTTTATGTGTTATACAAGGCAAGATGATCATTTAAGAAACTATATTAAGTACAGGGCTATGAAGCCCACCCACTTGTAGTCTAAACTAACTCACTCTATGCAACTTTGTAATTCAGTATTAAAATACTAGCACCTAAAGCATTGCCTAGAGAGTTCTTAGAAATGCAGATCTTATGTTGCATGTTACATGATGGTTGGGAATCTCTGAAGATGAACAAACAATGTGTGTGTAAATATTCTCACCGGACTCTGTCTTGAGGACTTAGATTCACTAGTCTCATGAACTAAAGGGCTTTTACCAAGATGTAGTAGCACAGTTATCCAGTAAGTTTCCACATTATGTGACAAAAATATTTTTCATTCACTTACCATATCACAAAAAAGAAGAGAAACTATGAGACAGAAGCAGGTGTGTTTCCACCGCGTGACAAACATTCACTGTAGGTTGGGATCAGAGTATAAAATGCAAAGTGGGATCTTGCATAGAAACATGCACATAAAATGTTTTGTATGTAGCTCAGTTGATAGGGTGCTTGACCTGCATGCATGAAGTCTTAGGTTTGATCCACAGCTCAATATACAGCTAGATGTGGTGACACACCCATTTAACTGTAGCACCCAGGAGGTTAAAGTAGAAGAATCAGAAGTGCAAGGTTATCCCTGAGATTTAGAGGTTTCGTTGTAGATGTATCCCTTAGGAATGAGGACAACCCAGTCACACATTCTCTATATTTTGACCAGTTCTGGCATTTTGTAATAGTCTCCATCTGTTGTATAAAGTAGCTTCTTTGATGAGTGGTGAGACAATATTACACTTATCTGTAAATATAAATATATGTATTTAGAATAGAGTAAGAAATTACATTGGTTTGGGAAATGATGAAAGTAGGTTCTTCTCTAGGTTCTATGACCTCTCTAGCCATGTGTACTTGACTATGTTTACAATACCAAGCATGGATTCCATCCTATTAATCAGGTCTTAACTTCAATTAGATAGCTATTGATTAACCCTGAGATAAAAGTGCCATTGCTATCCTAATAGAGATCATTTGCTGCATCAGTTATTGCGGCGGTCTTTAGCTGTTACAGCTGGGTGGGATTACTGTTGGTTTTCTCTCTTGAAAACTTGCAAAATATCTTCTGATACTATGAGAGCTAGACTTCATGAAGGAAACTTCCAGATCAGTTCCAGCTCAATTGTGCCAAGTCCTAATCTGAATTATGTGGTGTTTTCAGCAATAAGGTCTTACCTTCAAGTTTTAGGAAGCAATAAAGGCTGTGTCAATAGTTTGTATTATTTTGAGTGTCTCTTGGACTGCCCTGCCAACAGCGTGAAGGGAGGTTTCCTTGCCTGGCAGTGTGATTGTTATTTAGTCTTCAGCTATATGCATGTGCTCTGTCACTGTCTCTATCTCTCTGTTTTTCTCTGTTTCTCTCATTTCTCTCTTTCTCTCTCTCACACGCGTATGTGTGTTTTTCAGTGGGCTATTAAACAATATACTTCCCTTTGGCTTTTCATACTATCTAAGAAATACTTATCTTTCCTCTTTCTCCCTCCCTTGCTCCTCTCTTGCTAGTTGAAGTACCACACATTTTCCCCTTTTCCCCTTAATAATGCCTGTGTCTCTCCAGCTCCTTTCCCCACTTCCCTACAGTTTCTTTCTGTTTTCCTGGATCCTGCAGTTATAATCATATAAATAATCATATTTGAAAATCTGAAGCCAGAACAAGAACATGCATTACTTGTTTTTCTGAGTCTGTGTTACCTCACTTTGTGTAAGTTTTTTGTTCCATCTATTTACCCTCGAAGTTTATGATTTCATTTTTCATTACTGCTGAATAGACCTCCATGTGTGAATATACCACATTTTCATTACCCATTCATCAGCTGAGAGACGTTTATGTTGTTTCCATTTTCTTGGAATTATGAAAAGAGTGGCAATAACCATGGCCAAGCAAGTATCTCTGTAGTAGGATATCGAGCCCTTTGGCTACAAAGATTGGTATAGCTGGATCATATAGTACATTTATTTCTAGTTTGTAAAGAATTCTTCACATTGACTTTCACAGCATCTGTACCAGCTTGCAACTTGCACTCCACAATTACTAAGGACAATAAACAATTTTTAAGGTATTTCTTAGACATTTTTTTATTTCTTCTTTTAATAATTCTGTTTTGATCTGTAGCTCATTTTTTAATTAAGTCATACATTTTCTGATTTTTTTTTATTTTACTTCTTGAGTTATATTTATACCCTGGAAATTAATCCTCTGGCAGATATATTCCTGACAAACATCCTTTCCCACTTTTGTTCACTATTTTAGTTATTTCCTTTACTGTATGGAAGCTTTTAAATTTAATGAAGTCCCATTTGTCAATTGTTGGCCTTAATTGTCGAGTGAATGAAGTTCAGTTTACAGCGTCCTTCTGTACCTGCATCTGATGGTGTATGGCCTAAGTTTTCTTCTAAGTGTTTCAGTGATTCAGGATTCACATTGAGGTCTTTGGTCCAGTTTCACTGAACTTGATGCTCACCAAAGCTGTGCCATGGGTGTGATCATTTTGACTGTCTTTCTAACACAATGTAGAAAGGGAATCTCAAAGAGGAATTGTCTGGGTTGCCTTGGTTTATGGCATGCCCAAGAAGGTTTTTCTTAGTTAATTCAGGAGGGCAGACATATCTTGAATGTGGGCAGCATCACGTCATGGAGTGATCTCTGAACAGAATACACAGGAAAGAAAGCAAGCTGAAATACTTTCATGTGTGCATGCATTCACTGGCTTTGCCTCTGACTTTGGCTGTACCATGACCAATTCTCTCAAGTTCTAGCCCATCAGGGCAGGAAGTCACAGTAGCATGAACTTGAGAGCTAAATAAACCCTTCCTCCCCTATGTTGTTTTTGTCAGGCTTTTGTAGTACAGCAAAAGGAAAAGAAACAAAGACAATGCCTAAAGACTTTTTTTTTTTTTGGCCTATCCTTTAGATAGTCTCAGTTTGATTTTATCAAAAGATAAGAAGCATACTTTAAAATTTCTTCTTGATTAAACAGGAAAGCATGTTTAAGTGCTGCTAGTTAAGTTTCTGTGATCTATTAATGTTAAGTGATCTCATAATGTTAAAGAAGCAGCAGGTTTACAGACAGAATAGACCACACAATCCTGGCACACTCTGGATGTCCTTTTAGCAAAAGCACATCTTTTTCTGTGTCAAGGAAATGTAAACTGACCAGGGTACCTCTTCAAGAATATATCAGTTTCCTCTGGAAGTCTTGAAAAATGTCACAATACCATTAGAAGAGTACAGACTAATATATAAGAAGCAGCTAATCCCACATAAAGGCCACTTGCACACGACTGTGATCCTTATTAATCACTCCCAGAAATGGTGTTTAATAAGCTCCTTCTTCAACAAACATCCCTACTGAAAATTCAAGTCAACATTTTATATTTATTATTTATCCTTAAGATAAGAAGCCTCTATCTATGGAGATACTAGTCTGCCCAAAGTCTAACAGGTCTCTCAGAAAGTCCTTTCAGAAAATTATAGCCATTTACTTCCTCCTATAATTTATAAATTCACCTCATCCCTTAGTATCGTGGAGGATATAATTTCATATATATATATATATATATATATATATATATATATAAAATAGACTAGATATAAAGGAAATATTAAAGAATACCTTAGTTTATATGTATTCTGTTTATTCATTTCTCTTTTATAAAGTCCTATTACAGAAATGTAGGTGAAAACTTCATGCATGTGTAGATATGTTTATTGCTCCAAATTTTATCCTAAGTATTTTAATTTTATTAAATATATTAAATGTTATTTAATTGAATTTTAATAAATTATGAGAACTTTTCATTTGAATAGATGAAATTTAGGATGATATATAAGAATAATTTATGTTTTCTGAATATTAGTGGAATCCTTGACATATATTCACACCAACACACTCATAGATCTTAAAAGTAACATAACCATTTGGATAGTTCTGTCTAGAATCATATTGATCATTATTTGAGATGTGGACAAGCAAAATTTTAAATACAAGTAAATATTGAAGTCATTTGAGGAAGCTGTCAATAATAATCTAAAAGACAGATTAAGTTTATGGGATTCTAATATAATAAAAATAAAATTTGAGATGCTTGACAACCAAATGATGTAAACTTTGAGAATGTGAGGATTGTCAGTGAATCACTCTTGCTTTCACATCAACATAAATTATTAATTAAAATAGTGTATTAAAATATCACAGTATTTAAAATTTAGCATTTAATATTTGAAATTCCTAGATCTCTTTTCATTATTCAGTAGGGCTCTGGTAAATAACCAACTGTCAAAATGGGCAGACCCCCTGCGATTAGATCAATGAATGTTGAAGAGCAGTGGTGTGGAATAGAAAAAAAAAATAAAAATCTCAGTTTAAATGCTATTCTACTCCAAACAGACTGAGAGTCTCAGAAACTTCGATTCTTTATCTTGAGAATTGTGAAGAAAATCTGATGTCCCAAAGTTGTTAAAGATTGTAGAGGGCTGTGGCAGGAAACTCAAAGGAAGCTTAAGAAGCTTCAGCTTGGTTCCCAGATTCTGTTCTGAGTTTAGCTTTCCCATCAACAATTGCTTCTCTCTACTCCATTTTCAAATAGATTTCCATCCTTCATTGGAGCTTTGGATGTGACTTATTTACACAAAAGACACTCCCATGTTGATTGTCTCTTCTTACAATACTTTGGGATTGTGTTTTATAAATTTGTTTTCCCCACAAGGAGAAACCTGAAGTTTGTCTTTGTTATGCCCAGTGCAGGTGCTGTCCTACTTTGCAGAACTTGTCTCTTATCTTTAGGTGTCTCTTGTCACACATGTTGCACCAGTCCTTCCTTTCAGATCTCCATTCTTCTGTCCGTCCTTCACTGACTCTAACTTTTGACTTGGCCAAACTAAGAGTTACATTGAGTTCTTTCTCTGATACCAGAGTTGCTAAGCCTTCTTCCACTGCTCTGTGAAAGGTCTAGTAATGTTTAAGCAGGCCCAACCAGGCTGCTTCAGGAACAGACACTAAATAGATTGTTAGATAAAAGTGCTACTCATGTTTACATTAGAAGACTTACTCCGCATATCTGATATTTGGAGAAAAATATGATAAGAATTCACAAGCTTAAGGATAGACTGCTTGGAAATGATTGGATCAAGCTAATGTGTTGAGTACTTTTCCAGAAATCATAGAATTGATGAAAAGAGTGGCAGTTTCTTATGAAAGAGTCACTTCTTAAATTGTGTCTATGATTTGTAGAATTGATTGTCATATCAGACAGTGAGCATCAACTGGAAGGAAAAGCACAATGCTCCATTGATGTCTGTAGAATAAATGGCAATATACATTTAAAAAGAGAAAATTAATTGCAGGATCAAAGAGTTAACACTGTCATTTCATCCAGCTTTTCTGGGACATATTCTGAGCTTTAGAAAGCTGGTAAATAAATTTATGGAACTGAGTAGGGAGGAAATGAGAATTTCTCCTCCTCTCTGCAATGAATTAGAGAATAGAATGACCACAGTGTAATGAACCTTAGTTTAGGAGCTGACACATGAGCTTCCAGAGAATAGAACCATCCTTTCTCCTCTGATCAATATTTTTTAGTAATGGCTTAATAAAATGATATACTCAGACCATAACTCACAACCATCTTAAGTCATGATCAGGGATGCTGAAGTGGACACATTTTCTGAAGATATGTTATTGAACCCCTGTAGCATCTTTCAGAAGAGCCTGGGGAAAGTCCAGCATGATGACAGCCTCCTACAGTTACACACTACATAGGTATTTTAAGCCTCTGAGTGTTCTTTTTTACTTATAAGATACAATAAGATCTACATGTCCCTTTTCCCAGAAGAGGAAGCATAACTTGAAAGAGAGGAAAGATAATGTGTAAAGTCAACATATCCTGGGTTAAAGCTCATGTGTGAGAAAGCATGTTTATATGCTTTCTTATGGCATTTAGAAAATGGAGATATTTTGCTCTTCAGGGTGCTAAATTCAGTAAAACTTGATTAACTATTACCAAGGCTCTGAAATTTCAATATGAAGAAACTAGTAAATCTATCGAAATACTCAACACTCCCCACCCCAAAATGATTGTTTGTTTTACACACTGCCTTATGATAATGACATTGTAAATATCTTTATTGTAATTAATTATGTCTGGAAACCTGCCCCAAAGTCCACTGACTTAATAAGTTTCAACATATACTGAAATCTCCAGTGCTCTCTGGTTTCTCTGTGCTGTATCATTTAAGCGAAATTTTTAAGACACTTTATCCAGTAATGGATACAGTTAGTGAAATAGTAAATTGTAAATTCAAAAATCAAACCTGAATCAAAAGGTCTTACGTTTGCTTTACAGAAGTAATTATTACTATATCTGTGTAATATTAGAGATGGGATGAATGATAAGTTGACAATAAAATTAAAAATGCACAAAATGCCAGGAATACTAGTATAGATTTGATTGAAATAGAATAGACCTATGAACTTATTCTACCATCCTGCAATTCAGCTATAGATTTAAAAATAATCAAGGCGATTAACCATGAGCCATCATTTGCAATCATCTATTTGTTGATTAAGTTTTACTGAAAGAGTCAGTCAAAAGTTATGTCAGTTCCAATACTCATTAGTTTGGTTTATTCTACTTGTATATTCAAAACATTGTGTTGAAATAAGAGCCATTCAAATTTATCTCTATATACCTGTCTTCTCTTAGTAAATATTTTCTTTCTGGCAAATATTTACCCTTTGGCTGTAGGGTGAAAAAACCGGGGAAGTATTTCACGAATTGTGATTAATATGATTTCTGCAGTAATGCTTGTCTACAGTGTGACGAGGCTCCATTTTATGCTGTTTTATTTCTGCAGCATGGCTATTCAACAGAACTTCCTGTAAGGAAGAAATATTCTCTTTGTACTTTACAATAAAGTAGCCGGTTCCCAAATGTGGCTACCAAATTGAGATTTCCATGAATAAGACCCTGAATTTTCAATTTTTTAATATAATTAATTTCATGGAAATGTGTGGCTAGTGACAATGGTTTTGGACAGTGTGATACTGTGGGAATAGAATGTTTACTGAACTGAAAGCTGTGAGGATTGAAGTAAGGATGTGAAGTAAGGATTGAAGAACATAATAAGGTGAATATTGAGAAGACAGCTCTGGATCTAACTTCTTCCACCAAGACCTGTTCTACAGCGAGTTGTTCACCTCTAGAAGTATCTAATGTGCTTTATTCTGATAAGGTGTTTTGATATTGATCAAAAATGAAAGTCTTTAGGAGTAGAAATTATCTTTTATCTCATTTCTGTGGTATAAATATCTAGTTAGAAGTGAGTCCTGCAATCTGTTTCTTTAAAAAAAAAAAAAAACCACATCTATTTAGTGTGTTTTTTGGGGAGGGAGGAACATAAGTTCATGCCATGGCATATGTGTAGAGGTCAGAAGACAATCTGTAGGGGTCAGTTGTCTGCTTCTACCATGTGGGATTTGGGACCCAGGGATCAAACTTAAGTGCCAGGCTTAACAACAAGCAGCCTTAACCATTGAACGATTCACCATTCCGCAAGGTCTGTTTCATAGGGAGTGTCATTGAAATATGAAAGTACTGTAAGATTATAATTATTATGATAACAGAAAAGTCACCTGGAACAATGTTCAGTCACCCCCACCCCCGCTTGCTGGTTAGCATTAACTGTCTCTTTGATAAAACCTACTATAACTTGGGAAGAGGGTCTTAATAAGGAGTTATTAAGCAAAGTTGGTCCTTATGCATATTTGTGGGGGATTGTCTTGGTTGTTAATTGATGTGGAAAGACCTAGTCCATAGTCTGTGTGAGGAGTACCCTTCCCTAAGGAGACCCTGAACAGTGAAAGAGAGGAGACATTTGAGAGCAAACAGGCCAGCACAAGGATGTGCCTGTTCTCTTTTGCTCTTGATTACAGATGTGATGTGACTAGATACTTGATTTCCTGCCTGGACTTCCCAGAAATGAGAGGCTATAACTTGGAATTGTAAAAAAAAATAAACCGTTTCTTCTCTAAGTTGCTTTTAGTCAGAAAATTTTATTACAACAGAAATGAAACTAGAACACCTTGTCTCTTCAGTTGTCTAGCTTATATCGAAAGGTTCCTTTCACAATATTTTTTTACTTAATATACACAATGACACAGAAGTCTCTCTAGAAAATATTTTCCCTGGTGGCTACTATATTCTATCAAATCAAATTTATCATCAGATGTACAAAGCTTATTTATTGCCTGGAATTCACACTAAATAGAAAAGGTAAAAATCCCATACAATTCTAAAATATTTTAGAATTTTAGGTTTAGTATTTTTATTTAGGTTTAGTATTTTAAAGAAAACATAACAAACATAAACAGTATATGTTTTAAAATACATACAGAGCAAATAAATTAATAAATATTTAAGGGAGAATAGAGAGATGGCTCAGTTGTTAAGAGCATTAACTTCTCTTGCAGAGACCTGGGCTCAATTCCCTGTTTCACATGTTGGCTAACAAATATCCTTAACTCCAGTTTCACGGGATCCCATGCCCTCTTTTCTGTCTCTGTAGGCATTGCATGATACAGATACACTTATATACATACAAGAAAAACACTCATATACATAAAATAAAAATAAATAATAAATTTATATATATAGAGAGAGAGAGTATAGCAATGTACAGAAAATAACAAAACTCTTATTATTTTTCCTGCTTAGCACAATAACTAACTTCTCTTGTAATAGTGAAGCTGTATACCATGGAAACTTATGAAACAGGCTAACAGGTTACCCTAAAAATGGCAGGCACTCCTTAATGAGAATTAAGCTTTCTATTACTATATCTGTCTAAAGAGGGACTGGGAAAATGAAAGTATGTATGACCTCATACTTTCTGAGCTTATATATGTTATGAATCAGGAAATTTACTTACTTTTCTGATGAAATGTAATTATTGATTTTATATATACAAGAAATATACAGTTCCAAGGTGGAAAAATCACTTATTCTAAAAATTCACTTTAAAAGATGTTCTCTGAGTAATTCACATCAACTGGGTCTGAACTCTGTGTACAGCAATCAGTAAGAAAGGGCATCTATCTTACAGCTTTGCTAGGAGTTAAAATAGTAATTATTATTTCCTGTAATACTTTATATTACCCAAATAGATAATCTTATTGTAAGTTAAATCATATTTCTTAACTTAATACATTATAGTAACTTTAAAAAATGTATTACATATTTTCAGAAAATATAAAGAATATTATTGATCTGTAATGTTTACTCTCTTCTAAAATCATTCAGATTTATTCAGTTTCATTTGTGCTTTGATGACAATTAAAGGTTTGACTTTTGTGGTTTTAGTAAGGTTGAGAAAGCTGATTCTTGAGCCAGAACTTTTGATTTTCAATTGACTGTGAAAGTAAAGAGTGTAAGCTTGAATTTGATTGTTTTTAAATGTCCAATTTCAAGATATTAGAGCAGCTATTATATCTGGTGAGATCCAAAAAAGAATCTAATTTTAAATATTAATTTTGTATTATTCTTATAACTAGAATTTTTAGGCTTCTTTCTAGAGTTCAATTTATTTATTTGAAGTAATTCTAATATGATTTGAGAAATTTCATATGCAATTTTAGTGTAATAAAACTATAAAATGAAAAAAATAATATGATATAGTAAAGCCTAGATTATGGATCTAATGTAAATCATAATGATAACATCCATCATGAATAAGAATTTAACAATGAGAAATAGTTTATAAACATTAGCTCTCTTTATCCTGAGAACTCCATAAATAACTGTTTTAAAATATAAATAATGTGCTGCAGTTGTACAATAATTTCTAGAATTCAGTTGTTGATCAAGATGATAAAATTTCAGATTTTTGGTTTTAGTCCATGCTATAGAAATCTGAGAATAAAGAGATCACATGACACTGAAATTTGATCTTACTCCACTGTGTATCAAGAGCTAAAGATGCATGCGATCATTCACAAGGGTATGGTGGTCATCTCTTCAATTAAGTTTATTTTTTTCAAATGATAGCAATCTTAGTGTAAGTAAGATTTCATCTGGGAGATCAAATGACTAAAAAAATGAAGACTGTTTCATATGACATTAAAAATTTAATAAACTTCTTAGATGTTTCATAGAAATGTCCAAACAGCACTGAATGTGTAACTGTTCCTTATCACTGAAAATAGAAAATAGGTAAATGATTATATTAGGGGCATATTTTAGTCTGTTAAGTTGTGACTTCTGCAAATCTTACTACTTCAATTTTTTTTATTTCTTTTATTATTTTTCACAGATGAGATGGCAGATAAGGAGCAAACCTGAAAAATATCTATGAGGTTACTGTAATTATTAATTATTTGAAAATCCAAATGTGTCCTGTTAGACGGTGGTAATAAAAATGGGCTTTTAATCAGATTAATGAATGTATTGAGAAGACATTCCACTCTCCTTTCTAGTCTTTAAATTATGACCAGCATAATAACTAAATTCATCTATTTGTCAATTAATAAAAAGATCAACTTTGAAATATCTAAAAGCATATGACTGGATGATTTACATCCTGTATTTTAAATAAAATGTAAATACCTTTCTTCTGCCAATGAAATAGCAGTTTTGTTTCCTTAAATTATACTAATATGTTTGATTATGTGTATCTGTGGAGTAGATTCTTTAGTTTATTTTACTTTATGTGTATGAGTGCTTTTCCTATATGTGTATAAGTTCACCCATGCATGCAATGCCCAAGGAGGTCAGAAAAGGGCATTGGATCCCCATGGAACTGATTTATGGATGGTTGTTAGCCACCATGTGGGTGCTGAGAACCACATTCCTTTCTTCTACAAAGCTATTCAGTGCTCTTAACCTCTGAGCCATTTCTCCAGGCCCTGTGTAGAAGAACTTAATGATCTTATCTAGTTTTGTAAAAGCTCTGTGTGTGTGTGTGTGTGTGTGTGTGTGTGTGTGTGTGTGTGTGTGTGAAGTTCAGGCACAGGTATTATGTCATTGTTCATGTGAACCATGGTATGTGTGTAGATCAGAGGACAACCCCAGGTGTCAGTTTGTTTCTATCTTATTTGAGATGGTCTCTTGTTTGCTGCTCTGTACACCAGGCTAGCTAGCCTGAAGCTTCCAAGAACAGTCCTATCTCCATTTCCCATTTTGTATTAGAAGCCGGGGGAGTACAGATGTGTGCTGCTGCACCTGGCTTTACACATATTCTGTGTATCTGAACTGAAGTTCTCATGCATTTGTAGACACTGATTTATGCATTGAGTCATCTCACCAGCTACATCTTCTAGTTTTAATAATCATTACACTCAATTTACTTTGGGAAGAAGCCTGATATTTGAGGGGGTCACTTTCGAAAAGAACAAACTATACTCTTTGTTTGTTTCTTTGTTTGTTTGTTTTTGAGACAGATCTCCCTGTAGCTCCAGCTGGTCTAGAACTCACTATGGAAAGCAAACTGTCCTTAATGTCATAGAGATCCATCTGTGTCTGCCTCCTGAGTGTTGGGATTAAAACTTATGTGCTACCATGCCTAGCTCAGCACTAAACAATGGAAAATTATTTCAAAATCATGAAATTTCTTATAGGTTTAAAAACTAGTTGGGAAGGTTTTATATATTTTTAAGTAAGTATATTCAATATTGTCTGAATTCACATTTACTGAAACAATTATGTTGCAAAAGTGTACATCAAAATAGTACACTACATTTATGCTCACTGTATAGTTGGGGATTAAATAGCAATGATGATCCAATTGTATTTCTTTGAAAAGGCAAATTTGCAGGGAATCATAAGATGCAGGGTCAAGAGGGAATCTGGAGGTTGTCTAATCCTCCTTCCGTGGTTGAAATTGAGTCCCAGAGAAGATAAATAATTTACAGAAGACGAATTGCACTTTATCATAGTCTTATTCAAGTGCACTTTCTGCTATATTGTTCTAAAATATTATTTGATTCATGACGTTAAGGAAAAGGTATAAAAATTATAAATGTGTTTACCTATTTATGTGTTCATTCTCATTTACCCATGGGAGAAACTGAAAAACATATATTTGTGTATCAGTTTATTCATGTATGATTCAAATGTAATCACATCTAATATCAAATTTAATATGAGCTTTATAATCTTACTCAGAGAATTGTTTTTTGTTTGTTTTTCAACATAAAAATAGAGCAGATAATGAAATGGTGTTTCACTTACCTATATGTAAATATTTTATGCATCTTAGGAACTGAAGTGAATTGGAAGGACCAGATTTTGTTGCTAATATCATTCCCTACATTCAGACCCCTGGGTGAACCTCACATTAGTGCACTGCCCTGTCATTTATTGTACTTAGAAATTAGATGTCATAATGATAAATTTTTGTAATTACAATTGTATCATACTTCAAAGACTACCTTATAGTGCTATGGGAAAAGGGATAGAACAAGAATTACTGTTTGACTCAAGTATCTCTTTAAAAATTAAGAAAACCTAATTATCACATGTAAAATAAATACATTTGAGGTCAAGATATTGGTTATCAATTCCACTGTGACTTTACTGATAATCATCAGTGCATAATTTAAGTAGCAATCAATTGTATTATGTATTTAATAGTCCTGCTAAGGGAAGAGTTTGCTTAAGTTAGGTTTCTTTGATCATTAAATATAAATTATGGGCAACAATGTAAAACAGTTGTATTCAATGAACCATTTTCAACTTAATGCCTAAATTAAATTTACAGGAGAGAGTAAATATAACTTTTTTATTTCATTTGCACATTAATATTTTTGAATTATATAAACTTAGAGTTTTAAAAAATAGATAAGCAATAATATAATTTTCATATCTCCAGAAATGGAAACTTGTAAACCAAAGTGCTTTTGTAAAAATCACGTGGATGCATAATGTACAATTGTGGTCCCAAATAGCTTCCTTTCTAAAATTATTTCTAATTATAACTGCAAATGATTATTTATGACAACCAGTTGCTAAAGTGGAAGGCTTTGGAAATCAATACATAAAATTAATGAGATACAAAAGACAAAAAACTAACAGTTTATACATATTTGTAATATCTGTGGAAGCCAGAGCCGTTGCTGAATGTTACCAGGTAGTTTCTGATTAAGACTTCTTCCATGCAAAGTAAAAGGGAAATGTGAGTGAATTAGGAAGCATTTAAGTCAAGACATACATTAAGTGGAGGCTCCAATGCCGGGAATGGTTATGAGGCAGCAAAGTGGTAACAAAAGAGCTCAGTGATCAAACAGATTAAGAATTCTTTATTTTTAGTTGTTATGCTACTTGCAGAAAGGTGTACATAACAATGAAATTTTCACAAGAGTATTTTTCAAATGTATACTTTGATCATAATCACCTTTTTAAACTTCTTTTGCCCCATTCCAAACCCCTGTGCATTCCCTTACTCTTTCCAAACTGTGACCTTATATTTCATGTTTATTTTTAAAATTTGTGTTTTACATTTGAACGGGAACATGCAATATTTTTGTTCTGAATCTTATTCTTCTTTCAGTAATGGTCTCCAGTTTCATCCATTTGACATAATTGTGCTCTTTTTGACTAAATAATAGTTTTGTATATGTGTATCCATTTATCTGTCAATGAGAACCCTACACTAAGAGAGCTGGAGAAAATATTTGCCACATATTTATATGATAATAAATAATTAATATCAAGAATATTTAGAGATTTTTTTTAAAAAATTAAGGAGTAAACCCACAAAGAATCCAATCAATAGAAAGTCTAATGAATTGAACAGATAGGTCTCAATGGAAATGGAGATGGAGGGCTGGAGAGATGGCTCAGTGGTTCAGAGCATAAGCTTCTCTTGCAGAGAACTCGGGTTTGATTTTCAACATCCACATGGCAGCTAACAACCATCCCTAACTCTGGTTCCAGAGAAATCCAACACCCTCTTCTGACTCTGCGGGCATTGCACAACATGAATGTATTTATACATATGCAAACATTACACTGGTATATATAAAATAAGAATAATTTTTAAAAATATATTTTAAAGAGAAATATAAATCATCAATAAATATATGAAACACGCTCAATATCCTCAGTGATGAGAGAAAGCTAATCAAAACCTTATCAAAAGTCTGTCTCAATATAATCAGAAAGACTATATAATCAGGAAAAGAAGCAACAACAAATTTTTGCAAGGATGCAGGCTAAAGAAACCTTTCTATTTTATTGATTAGAGTATAAATTAATGTGGTCATAGTGGAAATCTATATGAGATTTATCAAAAATAAAAACACAACTAACATATGAGCCTATATTACCAGTCCTGTGTATATTTGGTGAAATATGAGTTAGCACATAAAAGAGATACATATACACAGATATGAATTTCAGTATGGTTCTTAACAGCCAAGTTATTGGATCAGCATGCAGTCAAAAAACTCATACACAATTTTTAAAAAATAAATAAAATGTTTTAAAGGTTAAGTCAAATTGAGCAAGGACCTTAAATTTTGAGTACATTATAGGAAACACTGTAAGATTTGTACATAGGTAACAATTTAACTTTCTGAATAAGACACCAATGCATAGGAAATAATAACAAGAATAGAAAAATAGGAGCACATAAAATTCAAAATCTTCTGCCCATCAAAAGAAAAAAGATCCTTGCTCAATGCATTTAAATGCATTCATGCCGTCCAGTGCTGGAGGAGGCCAGTAAAGAATGTCAAATCTCCTGAAACTAGAGTTAAAAACGTTAGCTGCCATGTGTATCTTAAGAAGGAAACCCAGGTCCTCTAGAAGAGCCGTTAGTATTCTTAATCACTGAGTCACCTCCCCAGCTCCCTTGAATTAGCTTTTCTAGAAGGAGAGAAGAAGGGCTCTAGTATTCACCTGCATGTGGGATATTCTGCTTTCATAGGCATCCATAGATTTGTTGGCTTTTAGCCAATGTATTTTTTGACATCCTTGCCAAAAAACGGGTATCTGTCTACCATATATGTGTATGAGATCTAGTTCTAAAACAAGCATCCATCATGTTCTTTTCCAATCCTACTTTCATTAAATTCTAGACAGAATTTTTAAATTTTATTTATTTTAGGTTTTAGTTTTTGGTTTCCTGAGACTGGATCTCCCTGTAGCCTCAGCTGGTACAGCTTTGTGATAACATCAGTATCACAAAGATCTACCTGCCTCTGGCTCCTGAGTACTGGGAATGAAGTTGTACACCACCACACATAGCCTAATTAGAAATTAGATTCTTTTAGGTAATTAGATATTAATAATTAGAAATATCACTAGATATTGGATTTAAATAATTAGAAGTTTAATACTCTTTAATCAAGAAGGATATGCAGGAACTTGAAACATCGCATTGTGTCAACTGACTTTCACTCTCTGAAAATGAGACAAGAGCGAAAAGAATATGTGAAAGCATGGTGCTGAGGATAAGCTCGATGTCGCTTCCTGTCTTGATTCCGCCTGCCTTATACAATTCTCAATGCAATATTGGCATGCGAGTCATTTTATTTAATTCTTTCAAACTCCATGCCAGGCATGAGCTTCCCTGTTTCCTTTTGAGGAACAGAGTTAATAGAGTATAAGTCAATCAGGAACCAAAAGAATCATAGTCTCATCTCACAATTAGTTTTCTATTCTAAAGTTAAAAAAGTCTTAGTCCTCCCCTTCCTTTGATTATTTAATAATAAGTACCTGCTTACCTGTCTTCCTGGAACTTAAATGCAAAATGTGACTCACACTTACTTAGTACTCAACTTCTTTCCTTAGAAGTGGGATCATGACATGACTCCCTACAGTCCAGCAGAGAATGGCAGGGTATTTTTGCTTTCTGAGCACTTCAGAACTGAAGTTCAGGCACTTAATAAAACATGCTGCTCCATATGCATATCTGGGGACCTCCGCTAAGGTCTGACTGTTCAGTGTGTGTGTATTTCTGAGCACAGTGATGGCTCTGTGCTGTGCTAATAATAGCCTCATTTGTTTACATTCAGTGGACTGGCACTGAAGGGAAGCCTGTTGTTTTTTGATTAATGTTAGGTATTAAGATTAAAAAATATTGAACAAATATTATGGAGAAAATAACATAAGTTGAGCACCAAAACCAGTTTAGCTGCTTTTAACAACTAAGCTTAGGCCAGGGTTTCCCTGTGGTACCAAGAAAACTCTCTTCATTGTGCTATTCATTTCTTAATTTTCTGGTTCTCCTAGAAGAATTCAAATGCTCCTGCTGAGCAAGGCTACCAGTGTAGCTAAGAATTTGTATCCCCAGGGATTGCTTTCATACTGCATTTGAACTCACTAAAAACTGCTTTCTTTTAAGTAATCATTATACAAGAAAGAGTTGGATTTAAATGTCTGGATACAAAGCATATATTCACTCTTCCCCATGTGCTGAAATTGAAATTATGTGTGTGTATGCATATAGATATACACATATATGTATATTTTTCTAAGGTCTTTTGGCAGTAATTAAAATAGGTGGTTATTATTAGTTTGAGAACTTAACTTCTGAAATATTGGAAAACTGATGCTGCTAAAGTTTGGGGGAGCTCAGTTGAAATTGCAATGCTGGGTCTTTCTGTCAGTGCGGATAAAGGAAGTTAGCTATATGCTGTCAAAATAGTAGAGATGGAGACACCTGTGGAGTGGCAGCGTGCTTTCCAGACCAATAATCACACAAAGCCTGTGAGTCCCCTTCTGAAATAAGATTCTTTACTTCAAAGATTAAAGCTTAGGAATGGTGTCTTCACAGGAACAGGTCACACATATGCTTGGCTTGGTTCATATTTGTATGTGTTCTTTTTTTATAAAATTATGAACAAGATCACTGATGAATTATCCTCTGACTTTCATAGCTTTAATTGTAAGACTAAATGTTTCCTAATATGAAACAGTTATGACTAGAACGCTCTTGTATAAAATATTTAATAATTACAAACAATTAAATGTATATCCTTTAACTATTTGACTTTTGTTACTTCAAGAAATGGTATAATATCTAGACTAATATTCTTTATGTTAGAACACTAAAACAGTTTCTATAAACTAGTTCTAATAAAAAAAATCCATAAGATAGACTGGAGAGATGGCTTAGTGGTTAACAGCACTGGCTATTCTTGTACAAGTCCTGGGTTCGATCCCAGCACCCACATAATGGCTAATAACCATCTGTAACTCCAGTTCCAAGGGATCCAATGCCCCTTCTAGCCTCCTCGGGCACTGCATTACATCAGTGCACTTACATACATGTAGGCATAACACACACACACACACACATAAAATAAAGTTTAAAAAATAAGTTTTAAAAAATCCATAAGAACGATATGCTTTATAAATTTCAAAGATTTGAAAGAGAAAACAAACATGAAAATATTCCTAAAGCTAAGCAGAAAACAAGAGAATTAAAGACACACACAATAAAATAATCTGATAACAGAGGCCTAGGGAGATGTCTCAGCCAGTAACAAATTTGCCATGCTGGCATCAGGAGCTGAATACTGATCCACAGCACCCTTGTAAAACACTGGGTCCAGTGACACATGTCTGTAACCTCAAGGCTGGGAATACTCACTGGCTAGTCTAGCCAGTTGAATCATTGGGCTCCAGGTTCAGTAATAGATTCTGTCTCAAAATATAAGGTAGAGAGTGAGACTGAGGTAGATACCTGATATCCACATTAGGTCTCTATGTATACCCTAAAATATATTCATGAACACGCACATGTACACATGTAGATCTAGCTGACTCACATGCGTGCACACACATACACAAAGAAATAGAAGACAAGTATGTGTGTATACATAGTTCTTGATATTTACGTAGATTCATAAGTTTAACTGCCTAAATATTAATATTTGTGTAGGCTCTTAGTCTTTAAATATTGTGCATAACCAAGCTCACTGTGTGTGCTCTTGATCATGTCTAAGGAGCAATAACATCAGCCTATGGTCAAAAATTATATTTGACTTCCAAGCATTCATTTTCAAATAAGATTAGGTATATAGAAATCTGTATGAGACTTGGCATACAGAATGGCCAATGAGCAATCCCTATGTATTTATGTCTATCAACATGGCTCTGAAATCTTTTGTGTGTCATGGGAAATGTGCCCACAGGCTGAAATGAGTGTACAAAGGCACTGCATGGGGAGAACATGCTGGAGGGGTTTTATTTGATGTTGTCAAACTGCTCTAGGCTCTGTCTTGCAAGAAATTCTTTTGGTTTTCTTTTTCTGTTTTTTTTTTTATGTTTTAAAACACATGGCTTTTGTTTGAAACACACTGCCAAGAAGTATAAATAAGTAAATTACAAATGAACCATGAAATCTTCTCTCTCTCTCTCTCTCTCTCTCTCTCTCTCTCTCTCTCTCTCTCTCAACAAATACTTGCCTTCTTTACTTATGTCCATAGAGATATCTGACACAGTTAACAAATCTTAAAATTAAGGTCTGAAAATCACACACCCAGAATTGGAGAACACAAGCTATACAAATGAGGAACTAAAACAGAGCCTGAAGTGAATATCTACCGATTATGTGTCCCTAACTTTTTTTTTCATTTCATTTCTTTTTTTTTTTTTACTTTGATTTACTTTTTGTTTAATCATTTAAAACAAGTAGGGGATCTACACTACTCTCCCAATAAAAACAAATAACTAAGAATTCTTTCTGCTGTATTCACTAAAAAAACAGAGAAGGTTTTAGGTCACTCAAAATTTACACCACAAAATTTTCTTTCAAGAGCTTCAGATTAGGAAAATATATGCTACAAGATGTTTGTTTCCTCCAATGTTTCATATAAAACTAATTTTTGTTCTTAAAAATTGATAAATAAAATCTTTTAAAATCTCCATGTGACTTACCTATCTCAAAAGTCAGTCTTGATGCCATATTATTATTGTCAACTTGTCATGAGTAACATATGTTTTTCCTCAACTAAAGCTGAATCTTCCACAGCTTTATTCCTGGTGCTGAGACTGATGCCATGGCTCTATCTGAAACTGTTCTGGAAAAGGGAGT
Organism: Eospalax fontanierii; assembly: GCA_035773235.1. NCBI lineage: Eukaryota > Metazoa > Chordata > Mammalia > Rodentia > Spalacidae > Eospalax > Eospalax fontanierii. The sequence continues at coordinate 26,998,072 of CM069530.1, forward strand.
GCTCTGTCTTTCTCTTAGAAAGAAAACGAAATGCTCTATCTCTGTTTACACACAAAAACTTTTGGAGATTTCATGCTGCTGTGTGATTTAGCAGTCAGAGAGCACTCATTCAGGAGTCCCCTGGGCTGGCGTTTGAAAACAGTGACAAGCGCCCTCCTCCAGTATTCACACTGAACTCTTCTCCATGCAAAAGCTGGAGTTTTGTTCGCTGGAGTGAGTGGGTTGGGCAACAAGAAGGTTGACTCTTCTGAGTCAAACTGACTGGAGAAAAGGTAACAATTGTTATTCTCAGGTAAAACTCAAGGATATAATCCTACACAAAGATGAAGTGCAGAGAATGAAATTTATCAGTGTTTTGTTTGTTTGTTTTAAGTCATAGAAAGTTTCTCAGCAAAATCATCAGTGCCAGGTCTCTGTCCGTAGAGAATTGCTCTTGTTACGGCTGTTGGGATTATGTAATGATTGTGGGTATGTGCCCTAGTGATGGTCTTTAGTAGACTTCTTCCTAAATTTCAGGAGGATAAATGTACTTAAATTTCCTCCTTGTCTCTGTTAGAGTGCTTCAGACATATGTTAAGCATGAATGCCACTAAAGAAATCCTGTATGTATTAAAACAGAATGTGAAATTATTTTCAGGAACAGGGAGTTATATGGAAAGTCAGGCCTCATATAGGATTGTATTTTGCCAACACTTACACTAAGTGGTGTATACATGCCTTCTGAGTCTGAGTATAGTATTTTAGTCATGGAAACGACCAAATCTTTTCATTCCCAGCTATTAAAAAACCAACCAACCAGCCAACAAATTTTCTAGAGGGCAAGATGACTTTTCCAAAGGGCAGGATCCCATGTAGAACCTGACTCTGCTCATTCTGTCTCGGAATTTTATTTTTTCTCACACTACCTTTGTGTTTACCAGAGTTGAAAGCTTATATGGTTGTCATGGTGCTTTGCTTGCAGGCATTCTGTTGATGTGCTGCCTGACGGTTTTCTCTGTTTATTTTAGAATCTCATTATTCACATAAATAAAGCAAGGAAGGGAAGAATCATTCTTATTACTTCAGAGTCTATAACTGAAATATATGTTCCTTCCATCACTTCTGGTGTGGCTGCTTTATGTTTATCAAAAGGACTTCTCTTAATTAAGGCAATCAAGATAGAGAGATAGCTATACAAAGATACACACACAGACATATACACACATCTGTATGTATATAATTGTAAATGGACAGACTATATCCACATTCTATTAAACTTTCCACATTTAACCAAGTTTTAAATTTTTTTGGTAATATTGTATCTATAGGCTTAGTTACTTACTTTCAAAATGACTCTGTATATGTTTTACCAGTAGTCATTATCTCCTTGTCTGCTGTCACCCTGTCTTCCAAACCCAAATATATTCATAATTGCTGTGCTTAAGAGATGACATTTAATTAAGTAGGTCATGTATTCATTTATAATTTTATAAAAGAACAAAAAATCCCCTTTATTAAAAATTTATACCCATTTAGCTTAAAGGCCATGTCATTAAAAAAACATATTTTTAGCATGTGTGGCTTATAAAATTTTTCTCATTACATCAGTCTAATGCTTCCAGTTATGCACAGTTCTCATGTGTTAGTTAATACACAACGACCTTGACTAAATAGTATGTTACCTTGGTATAACCTAGGATAGGGGAGCTCCTGAGTAAATAGTGTGTAAAATGAATAAATAGTCACTGGAGGAAGGAGTTTGATGATGTCCAGAATGCTGGTTGAAGAGATGAGGATCAGCGTGTATGATGTTAAAGAATCTCATGGAGAATTATGAAGGAATAAAGTAGCCGCGTTGACTTGGAATCAACTGGATTGAGTTGGAAGAGTGTCCAAAATAGGGGCTGAAGAGATGGCTCAGCAGTTGAGAACTGTGACTTCTCTTGCAGAGGATCTGGATTTGATTCCAGCACCCACATGATGAGAATAACAATCATCTGTAACTCCAGTTCCAGTGTATCTGATACCCTCTTCTGACCTCCAGGGGCATTTTTTAACACATACACACATGCAGGCAATATATTCATAAACATAAAATAAACATAATAGTTAAAGTATTTTTAAAAAGAGTGTTCCAAAATAGAGATTTATACACAAGGAAATTGTAAGCACAAAGACAGGTTTTCCTGGTTCTTGCATTTGAAGTGTTTGGATGACCTGAGTGATGAAGAAGAGACTTCAAGGAACAAGCTCTGTAGCCCTTCTTGACTGTCTAGCACAACTTATGGAGCCTATATGTCATGTTAAGAAACAGATGCTCATGAGAAGATTTACTGATTTGAAATTAGTTAATGTGTGTGGAACATCACTCATGGTTCCTGCTAGTCATCATCCCTCTTCTTTGAATTATACTATACTTTATAGAGGAAGAATGACAGGGTTTTGGAAAGGTGTCATATAAAAGGACAATTGATGGTAAGTTGAAACTTGAGGAAATATCAGAGACTTGGCTAAATTGTTGCCAAATCAGAGAGGGAGAATTTGAAGTAGGTGTGTTAGAAATGGCAGGCTGCTCACCAGGGTATTTCTACTTCTTCCTGAGGATATAATAAGAAAAAAAATCCCTCAGTTTCTTTTGCCATTTATTACGGTTATTTAAATTTTTTCTGTAAGATATGAGTTGGGAAATTATGCCTCCTTTTAAAACCTAGCCTTTAAATGATTTCCAAATGAGATTCCCTCTTTCTTGAAAATTAGCCTTTGAAAATGTCAAGTGGAATACCACAGAGTGACCATCATCCTGAGTCCATTGTGATTGTGTGGAATATAGCACTGTGTCAGAAGCCTTTGCCCACTAATCAGTAATACCTCTTTCTTGCCTCTTATATAAGGGGAATGTAAAAGTCCCACTGATTTACACAAGTGAGGAATTTCTAACTCCATATGTTTGAGCCATTATAAAATTTTAAATCCTCATATGATAACACCTAATATTATGTTAACTAAATCTGTGATCATATAAGAAAGAAGGGGCTGGTGAGATGGATCAGTGATTAAGAACAGTGTCTGCTTTACCAGAGGATCCATGTTTAATTCCACATAGCTAACAGTCATCTGTAACCCCAGTTCCAAGGGACTTACCATCCTGGTCTGGCCTGTGTGCAATTTTCCATGAATGCACTTAACAGACATGCAGGCAAAACACTCATACACATATAAATAAATAAATAAATCCTTCAAAAATATAAGAGAAGATCTTTACTAATGAAAATCCTGACACTGCCAATATGGGCAGTGATCTGTCCATGGTGATTTCATGGATGTTGGACTTACAAGTAGGTGTAAGCACAAGGGAGGACATTGTGCAGAGGTCAAAGTGGTGAGAAATACCAGTCTTCTTTATCCTCATGTTCTGTGAGTGGTAAACAATGCCATATTTAAATTTTATGTTATGTTTGTTTATTTGTGTATGTTAGAGGGGGTGACCTCTCTGTGCCTATGTAGGTCAGATAATAATTTGTAGGTATTAGTTCTCTCCTTCTTCCATGTGTATCCTGGGGATCAAACTCAGGTCTTTAAGTTTGAAGAAAAGCACTTCTTTATTTTTTTAAATTACATTATAAGTCATATCACCAGCCCCATAATACCTCTTATTAAATATTTGTGTGCGAATACTTTTCTATTTTTGAGTCAGGGTCTCCCTGCAGTTCCAGCTGGCCTGGAACTGTATATATACACCAGGATCACCTTGATCTCACATAAATTTGCTTACATCTGCCTCTCTAGTGCAGGTAATAAAGGTATGTGCCCCTATGCCCAGAGGAAAATAATTTTTAATAATCAAACTTTCAAAAACCCTATAATGTTTTGGCCTTTGGAAATGTGTGTAAGCTTTAAATTAAAGCATTTGCAATATGTATCTCTTAATAAACATTGTTTTACATGGAAGTTAATTTGGCAAACTCAAAATTCTACAGCCAGTCCCTCTATAAAGAGACTTATTTCTACCCTTTTGTTTAGAACAGTGATTTAGAAGTGTTCTGAATACAGTTCGTGTGGCAAATGAGGAATTACATATCCCTGTGTTAATCTATGCATACCTATGATAGTATATATTTCTGAAATTTCAAACCAAAAATTTACAAACATTATAAAAACAGAATGATAGAACTTAGGTTATTTAAAATATTTTACTCTATGTGAATACATGGTAATTTAAATTATGAATTGGTGAAACTGTATAGACAGCGTGGTATACATTATATCAATAAGTAATTTTAGGTAAATGTGAAATAAGTTACTGGTTTTGAGTATCTTCAAGTTTATTCTTTCTATTGAATTTTGTGCATTTCACAAAATATATCTCAATCTCTTTATGTCCCATGCCCTGTCTGCACCCTCCACAGCCTCCTCACCCCCATCAAATTTCATACATCTGGTCATATATGCTAAGGCCTATCAATCAAGTTCTGTCTCCAGATATCCCTCAAGTGTGAGTTCATCTACTGGCACCTGGTTAGCCTGTCTAGTGTCATTCCTTTTAAGAAGATGAACTGTCCCTCATGCAGCAGTGATCAGTTCACGATAGTTCCTCACCTAAGTAAAGCTGAGGGTTTTTTACCCATTTTTCCATATCTCTGCTGTTTTTATTCTGAGTTTGCATGGGCTTTGTGTGTGTTGTCACCATTGCTGTAATTCATATGAGCAACTCCCCAGTCACCTAGAAAGTTATGTTTCCTTATGGTCATCCACCATCCCTGACTCTTACAGACTTTTTGTCCTCGCTTCCTCAAATTCCCTGAGTCCATGGCGGCATAGGTTTAATATAGGAATCCTATCCAGGGACACATACTCCGCAGTCTCGTAGTCTCTACATTTTGGCTATTTGTGGCTTTCTATGTTAATCATCATCTTTGTATGATGAAGCTTTACTGGTGAGATGCATTCATATTCTCTCTGACCCATGTTTCTGCTTTGTTGCCTGAGCCATAGGTTGCCTTGTAGGTATGTCATATAGGTCTGGGCATCTTATTCTCTGTGTTTGGTTAGTTGTGAAACTCTGTAATATACTCCATCTGTTTAAAAAAGAACCTTCTTTGATGGCTGGTGAGAGATATACATGTCTGTAAAATATAAGGATTTAGCATACAGTAAGTAATTACATTTGTCTAGGTTTGTGACTGGACTGTTTTTCTCTAGGATCTATGACCTATCCAGCCGTATGGATTTGGCTATGTTCACAGGGCCACACATGAGTTCCCTCCCATTGAGAAGGTCATAAGTCAAATTAGATAGCTGTTGATTACCCCCAAGATAAAGGTGCCACTGCTACACAAGCACTTATGGCATGCTGCACTGGACATCATTGTTACTATTAACATTACACCTCAGTGGACCATTGATTTCTTTTCTCCATTAACAGCTCACATAGTATCCTATGATGAAAGCTAGACTTTAAGGAAGAAGCTTTCAAGTCTGTTCCAGCTCCATAGCTCCAAATCCTGTGTCTGAAGTATGTCATTTTTCAGCAGTACGGTCTTACTTTCAAGTTCTGGGAGATAACCAAAGGCAGGTAATAGCTTGTGGTACTTTGGGAGTTTCCTGACCAAAATCTTAAAGAGAGGTTTCTACCGTCTGTCACTGTGTTTCTTGTCATATAGCCTTCAGAAATACACATGCTCTCATGTTCAATTATGTTTTAAAAAATTCAAGAATTTTTTTGCTACAGGAATATTACTGAAAATATCTTTACTTATTGAGGAGATATATACACAAGCTATCAGAGATTTTAGATACATACTGGCATGAAGAATATTCTCCCATTTGATGCATTCCTTGAGTTATACTATGAAATAAATATTATCAAATAGTTACAAAACCCAGAACCCAATATCAAAAGAAATATATTAAGTAATGACGTTATCCATTTGTGTCATTTAATTATACAGAGGTATATATGCATGTAGCTGTTTTAAATTTGTAGAAAATAAATGCAAATACCTGGACATTGACCTCTATTTTATTTTCAGTAATAAAATAAATAATAAAATATGCAGATAAATCATTGAATCAACTTCTTTTTTAATATTGTTTTATTATTTTTATTTTATGCATATGAATACATTGCCTGCAAGTGGATAGATAGGTCCACCCATATCCTGCAATGCCTGTGAAAGTCAGAAGAGGCCATCAGATCCCCTGGAACTGGAGTTAGTGATGGGTTTAAGTTGCTGTATGGGTGCTTGTAATCGAACCTGGATCCTCTTCAAGATTAGTCAGTGCTCTTAGCCCCTAAGCCATCTCTCTAACCCTAATATTTCAAGTTTGATTTTTCTCCCTTTTTTGATTTATTTATTTTATGTGTTTTTCTTGCATATATGTAAGTGCACCTGTTTCGTGTAGTGCCATGGAGGCCAAATGAGCATGTAGAATTCCCTGGAAATAGTTAAGGATAGTTGTTAGCTACCATGTGGGTGCTGAGAATCAAATCTAGGTCCTCTTCAAGAGCAAGCAGTGCTCTTGATTGCTGAGCCATCTCTCCAGCCCTTAACATCTAACATGGCTTTTAATATTACCAAATTTTACTGAAACTACATGATAAGAAAGAGCTGTTGCTTATTAAAATTTTAAAATATTTTTAATTTTTTAAAATTTATGTGTGAGTGCTATGACTGCATGGAAGTGCATCCATGTCATGCAGTGCCCATCAGGGCCAGAAGAGGGAGTCAAATTCCCTAGACCTGGAGTTATAGATGGTTATTAGTCATGAAGTGGGTGCTGGGAATTGAACTTCTAGTCTATGTTCCTTGTGTCTTAGGTGTGGCAATTGTACTGTAGATTTGACACTTGGTCTTGGGTAATTCCCAGACACTTTCTCTGTGTGATCAACTGTGGTACTCTGTAATAGTCTCTATCTGGTGCAAAAGTCATCATTGATGAGTGGTGACTGGGATATTTGTCAGTAAATATACTTTGCACATACTTTGCACGCAGCAAGGAATAGCATTACTCTAGGGATGTGACAGTCTTTTGGTTTTATATAAGATCTATGACTTCTCCAGACATGTGTTACTTGTTCATGTCGACTGTTCCATACGTGAGCCTCCTCCTCCGTTTAAGTGTGCTCTTAGTTCAGTTAGGTAGCCAGTGATTGCTCCCAAGACAAAAGCACCACGATTGCACCAATGCCAGGCGGTTTCCAGTTATTGACGTGGTCATTGCTGTGGTCAATTGGTCTTGAAGCTGGCGGTGGGCCATCAGTTGGTATCCTCCCCTAGCAGCTTGCATAATGTTCTCCAAAGCCATAGGAGCCAGCCTTCAGGGAAAGTAGTCTCCAGGTTAGTTCTAGCTACATTGTTCCAAAGCCTCTGTCTGAACTATATACTGCCTTCAGTAATAAGGTCTTACCTTCAAATTCTGGGAGGAAATCTAAGGCAATGGCAACAGCCTGTGTAATTTGGGGTGTCTCTTCTTGGACCACCCTTGTCAATAATTCAAAGGAAGATTTCCCTTGTCTGGCACTGTTTCCAGCTATGTAGCTTACAGCTATGTCCATGGATTCCTACAGAGACAGTGTTTGTGTAATTTGTCATTATGCTGTTGGACTAATATGATTCCCTCTGGTTTTATACACTGGCTAGACACCATCATTTTCTCCTCTCCAACCCTTCTTCCCATGCCCTTCCCACCTGAGGCATCCCCATTTTCCCCATCTGTCCCTTGACACTACCAGACTCCCATGGTCCCATCTCTCTCTCTCTCCGTTCATCCCCAAAGTTCCTTGCATAGTCCTCCCTCCCCTTCCCATTTAAATGCCTCCATTTTATCCACATCTTACCCGAGTCAAACTGGCCACAGTCAAGACAACAAATGATACAAAATGCTGGAGAGGTGTGGGGAAAGTGGAACACTCGTTCATTGCTAGTGGAAATGGTAATTCATTCAATCCTTATGGAAAGCAGTGAGGACAACTCTTAAAACCTAAAAATGAGCCTACTATTTGACTCAGTTATACCATTTCTTGGCACATACCCAAAGGACTCATTCTATTGCAGAGATATTTGTACATCCATGTTTGTTGCTGCTCGTTTCACAATATCTGAGGGATGGAAACTACCTAAGTCTCTCTCAACTAAGAAGTAGATAATGAAAATGTGGTAAATTTACACAATGGAGTCCTACTCAGCAGTAAAAAAAGAAAAGTCATAAAATTTGCAGGTAAATGAATGGAACTAGAAGCTGTTCTACTAAGTGAAGTAACACAAACTCGGACAAACATAAGACGTGTGTTCTCCCTCTTTTGGGGTTCCTAGCACCAAATCCTTATATGTGCATATGTAGGGGAGGAATTAGGAAAAAGGAAAGGAACAGGGGATGTAAAGAAGGAAGGAACCTGAGAGAGAGAAACAGCAGGAGATGGGTGTTACTAGGGGAGAGATATTCTATAAAATCAGTTGCTTTTGAAGAGAATGAACTGAAAAGTCAAATACTTTGTAATGCCCAATGTGACAATAAAGTATATATTTTCATTTTTATAATTTATGCAATTTTCTAGAAACTTTTTAAGTTCCTAAACTGTCTATGATTAAGAAATCTAAGAGTGGGGATGGAGGAATGTCTCAGCATTGACTGCTCTTGCAAAGGACCCATGTTCTGTACCCAGCACCCACATGGCAGCTAACTACAGTCTATAAGTTCAGTTCCAGGGGTTCCCACACCTTCTTCTGACCTCTGAGTGTATTGCATGACACAAGTGTACTCACATTCATGCAGACGATACACTAATACACATAAAATAAAATTATAAATGATATATTATTTTAAAATAAATCTAAGAATGAGAACAAATTTGCTGAGTGATTCAAGCCATGCTTGTTGGATAGTTCACTAAGAAAACTAAAAAATATTCTCTGTCTACAAGTTCAAGGCTGTATAACATCATAATGAGTTTCATTTTACACAATAGACAACTGCATTTAAAACATCTTATGAGGACTGATTTTTTTTCCAAGAAACTGTCAAACAAATAACAATGTCAAAATATTGACAATCATTGCATTAATTATAAGAATAAATAAATGATTTGTATTTAATCATTGGCATTATTTGAAGTCATTAGATAGAAATAACCAAGAACTTACTGTGTACATAGCAATTTGGGGTTCATTGAGGAAATAATGATCTTCCAAACCATATGTCAGTGATTCTAAAATCAAACTATAGTTTTCCTGATGAATATTCATATACTATATAAAAAGATGAGTCTTAGGGATACACAGTACTGTCTGACACTGTAATGATTTAGTATACTCCAGGACCTTCAGTCACCATTACCATAGAGGTTTATAGATATCTCTTTAAAAGGGGAAGGAAAAAGTAATATGCGTCCCTCCTGTTGATCACATAGATATGACATCAGTCTCTCCCAGACTGGCACTGAGGTAGTCCAGAGACAGTGCTAGTCACAGTCTACTGATTCAGTCACTTCCCCTCAGCTCTGCTCTGTCCTTCCCTCTACAATAGATCAGTTTTCTTTGGCCTTTCCTTTTCAGCTGTCTGTGAAGCTTGAAATTCTTTAGTGCTGCTTTTTAGTTTTATATGCTTTCAATGGAAACAAAAGGAGTTTAAGGTTAAATGCAGAATGTTGCAGGATCAGTTCTTCTAATTAAAAGTAAATTTATTACCTTCTCGTCTGAAAAGAATACCAAAGAAAAAATTTTAAAAGCAGGAAATGGGCATGTCTCCCTGCTCTCCTTTTCTCTATTTATTCATAAAGTTTATACATATTGTTAAAACAAAATGCACTTTAATCTCAGATGATGAGAAATATCCTTATGAATTCATTTATGGAATTTCACAAGGCAGGCTTATTTTTCATTTTTATCTTTATCTTTAGAAAATGCAGAAGCATTGGTGGTATTTACATATTTTATAAGAATAATCTTCCTAATGTTAATTTACTGATAAAATATAATCAGTAATAATGCCATTAGCACATGTAAAGTTTTTTATAGAGGGAAAATATTTTTCTCCCATGTGTGTGGCCCTTACAAGACACTATTTTCCCTGTGAGCTGTGTGAGCCAACAGTGTCTCCTAAATATGTGAGCTCTCTTATTTCATTTAACTTTGAGATTCTTGCTATTGATATGATGAAAGAGCAATGCTTTCTGAAATGCTTGTTATTTAATTAAATATTTATTACTGGTCACTTTCTTTAGCCACCCCCTCAACTCAGACCATAGTGTTTTTATGGGAGAGGGGAACCAAGATTTTCAAAATATTTAGAAACAGCAGTCTACAACCTCAGACAGGGCTATGGATGGACAGGGATGAAGATGAGTCCTTACTCCTTGGCCTCTGCCCTGCCTTGCCTCTCTCTGCCTCACGTTCTTTGCACTACAGGTCCTAAATGTTAGTTATGCCATTTTTAGCATTGCAAATATATGAATCAACTATTTAACCATATTTCTAAAAACACTGCCAACATTTTTCTGACTTAACCTTTGGATGCTCCTCACGGTGTTTTCTGCTTTTCATTACTGTTTCTTTCTATATTGCCTGATATGTATAAGCTTGGTTCCATTTCTGCTAATATAATCTACAATGTTATTCATTAGTTTACTATGTACCTAACATCCTTGATGAAACAAGTAAACAAGTATTATATAAGATATTCAGATGATACAATTTATCTCTTCTTTTACTCTGTTTCTTTTTTGATATCTACATTTTGCTGGATGGCAAATTACTTTTTTTCTTACTAAAGTTTTATCTCTCTTACCTCACACATTTAATAAGAGCCAGGACATAGAATAGTGTGACTTTTTTTTCTATGAGAGTAGCAAGCATGAAATACTCCATTTAAAATTGGTTATAGACAACCTGTCAAAAGTCAGGTGCACTTGCAGAAGCACAGAAAAGAATCTATCCGTGTATGCCACTTCCTATTCTCCTCTTGAAACCTAACATTTCCTCTTGCATGCCAGCCTGAGCCATATTTTCTACTTTAATGGCCTTAAGGTTCATTGCTCTAAGTCTTACCTGGTAGGATGGTTAGTTTAGTCAACGTGATGGAAGCTAGAAACACCTGGGAAGAAAGTATCAATGAGAGACTGTCTAGATCAGACTGGCCTATTGCCATATTTGTGGGGGATTACCTTGATTATGTGACTTGAGGTCAGAAGACCTATCTACCCTATGCAAGGGATCCCAAGTATAAAAGTGGAGAGAGGAAGCTGCACACAAGCACAGGTGCCTTAATTCTTTCGTTTCTGCTCTTGGACTGTGGATGCAATATGTCTAGCTATCTGGAACGTCCTTCTGTGGCGTCCTCAAAATGATGGGCTGTAACCTGGAACTGTGAGTTAAAATAAACCCTTTGTCCCCAAAGTTGTTTTAGTCTTTTTATCACAGAAACAAAACAAATGTAAAATGTCTGGCATCTGCACTTTACAGCTAATTGCATTAAATCTCCCCCCGCTTGTCAATTTCTTCACAACTAGGCTTCTTTTAAATGCGGTCTATATATGTTATTACTATTGTCTTGGATTCTATCTGACATTCATCTCATATCATTCTACCAACCTCATTTCTTTTACAGAGTCTGTGACTAACAAGTTGTTAAATCCAGTGTATAATGCCATATCTCAAAGTTACATCTTTGATTGGACAATTTTACCTCCTACTTCTTCATGATTGTATACCTCAGATATCCTTCTTCCCTCTCCAGATGTTTTAAGTTTCCAGACATTCTCATCTACTTTTTGTTAGAGTGACAATTATTATGGCAACTTGTCTGTTAAAGATCTACACTATTACTATCAGTACTATGAACTCCAGTTTCATAAATTCAAATATACCTAAAAATGTACATACATTACATATATATTCTACTTAACATCTATGCAAGCTGTTAAGAGAGATCATCCGTCAATGGCCCAATTCAAATAAAAACTTATTGACTCTCTTACCTGCATACCTACTTTATCTACCTTACCTAAGCACTAATTGCTCGTATAAGTCTAAGAATACTTTCTATATATTGGATTGCTTAAATGAGAAACCTTAGATCTATCTTTGATTTGTTGCCAATACCTAACTCATCCGTAGAAGAGCTATGAAGTTACTGGCAAGTTATATCAGGTACTCATGCGTATCTCTGTGTTTCTGTTGTCATTATCTAGTCAAAACCAGTACCTCTCATGTACTGTTGTTGATACCTTATAAGCAGTCTTACAGTACCCATTGTACATCTAGAATTCAATCTCCTTAATGAAGCCATAGTGACATTTATGAAACATAATTTCAATGATTTTTCTGCCATAATGAAATATAAATTCCTTAATAGAAATTATAATGCAGAATTTTCCTCCTATGAAATCCTCCTAGTACCCAGCCAACCCCTGCAGGAAATTCTCCCATTTTTCTTTGGCTAACCACAGTGTCTCAAATATTCCCATTCCTAGAACACAATGAGCATTTTATTTGTACATATATATTCTTTACCCAAAAATACTTTCACTATTACTCTTCAGGTGATTGATTCATCTTTTAAACTTTAATTTAAATGTTGGTCTTTGACAAGCTTTCTCTGACAATCCTTACCTACCCATAATCTAAATTGGATTTATCATCCCGCCCAATCTTCCTATCAACAGTAAAACAAACTGTGCATAATTGTTCTTCTTGTTGTCTGGTGATTCTCACAACCAATAATTACCAATTTGTTTCATTTACTCAATTGAATTATTTCTCCTTCCCCCGGAGTAAAGCTCTGTGGATGTTGGAAGAATGACTGCCTTATTCACTTCTGTGTTTTAGTGCCCTGGAATGAGCAGTGATCTCTTAATCTCAAGACACTATCAATTTTAAGATGACCTTATCTTTATGTGCATTAAATATAAAATGTTGAAAGTTAACTATAATACAATCTTGTTATACTACTTAGGACTTTTCTCTGCATGTTCCAGGAGTCTGGATAATATTAGACTTTGGGGGCAATAGCTTTCATGTTTTCATTCTTGTTCACACACTAAGAAAACACAAAACCCAACAAGACTGATTATGTAAAATATTCACACAACTTCTTTACATCATAGAGAATCTAACTCATTTCACTTTCTCAGCTCTATATTTTCCTTGACTGTGCTACCAAAAGTGTGGCTGAGAGGGCTATTATGAATAGAGCACTCCCATTAAGTTTCTCATACATTCTTCTATGATGATGACAATCATTCTTTCTGGTTATTTAGATTGTTTATTCATTCTCTCTCTCTCTCTCTCTCTCTCTCTCTCTCTCTCTCTCTCTCTCTCTGTATTGTTTGAGAAGGTCTCACTTTATCCCCTGAAGCTCGCTATGTAAACCAGCCTGGTTTCAATCTCACAGTCATTCACCCGTCTCTTCCCCAGTGCTGGAATTAAAGGTGTGCACCATCAGGCATGGTTTGTTGGTTGATCTTATTGATGATGTTAAGGCAATATTGTTCTGTCATAAACACCTATTAAATATGATTTATTCCTTAAGAAGTTCTTACATTTGTTGTTTGCTTTAAGAAATCAAGTTATTTATATGGTTCCCTTACATCATCAGATGTAATAATCCTCTACCTAGATGTGTAGCTACCTCCTCTATCTGATGACTGTCGACCGTCACTAAGAGACTAGAAATTAAAGCATACATCCCAATTATGGGGTAATTAAAATGTGAAAACATTCAATGACATTCATGCTTGCTACTCTCATAGAAAAAAAGTCACACTATTCTATGTCCTGGCTCTTATTAAATGTGTGAGATAAGAGAGATAAAACTTTAGTAAGAAAACATTCAAAGAAAATGGAATAGGGTGTCCGCTGACCAGTGACTGTGCGCTCTTCTCACTTTTCCCATGCTGACTCTGTGTCGGTAGGCAACGGTGATTTAAAAGATTGTGATTCACATTAGACTTTCCTTATAATCTTATACAGGTGGTACAGCACCACCCTCCTGCCATATGCTGGTCACTTGCTGTACACTTCATTCCCAATCATTTTCTCACATTTTATGTTTTTACAGGGATTTTTTCAGTTAAGAATAACATTTTAGAATGTGCTTATTGTCTTTCCAAACCTCCAGAATATTTGTCAGCAGAGAATAGGAACAATGTCTTTCTGTCTCTCTCACGCACTGAAGGATTGCAGATATGCTGATTGGCTAGCTGGCTGAGGAGATGAATGGTTTTCTTACTTTGTTCACAAACTTGCGTATCACTTTGGTAAGATGTCTGATTTTATTATTGGTTTTGATTCTTCCTGTTTATTTTCTATCTCAGAACAAGCCTAATTCTCTCCTTATACTTAGCCCCTGCTCTTGGATTGCCCCAAATACATCTAGTCAGCACTCCATGCCCCACTTTTATAGGATAATAGGGGATGAACACACCATGAGGATGAACATTCATGAAGACATAAGAAGATGATCTAATATTCCTATCTCTAACTGAATTGAAAAATATAGGTTATTTTTAAAACATATTTACATTTTTTCGGACTTAAAATATACATTTGGGTATGCTTTTGGCACATATGTGAAACACTTGCTACTATTGTTGGATATTGTATCAACTTGAAATGTTGAAACAATTCAAAATATGTTGTTTCAGTTTGCATTTTCAGCAGCTATATTATGTTCTGATGTCCAAAAGGATTTTCAGTGAGGTAATAAATAACATTCTAATCACATACTGCCTACAACACAGACAGACATAGAAGTCTACAGTCATATAAAAGTGCATGGTTCTGATTTAAAATTATAGCTACAACATTATAAAAGAAGTTATAGCATCCTGAAAACTGTTAGCAACTTGATAACAACAGCCTTTGGCTGTTTGTTTTATTCCAAGTGAGTATAAAATGACTACTACATAATATTTAGATGAAGAGTTTGTATACTGTGTTGGGAAATGTATCTTACAGTGTCATTGTGATTGAAATGTGTTATACTATTAATGTATTTATGTTAGAATACTAGAGTTTAAACTTTTCTGATTATGAAAATTGGTTGTGTTTTTGTAGCTATAAAGAGCTCAAAGTCTAATGTGTTGCTTTTCCCCATTTCTTTGCATGGATAGATGCTCTTGGCAAAATCCTGAGGTCTATCATGTGCTACAGTAAGTAGGATGATGATCATGAGTGAAAGCAAAAGCATTTGGTAGAGAATTCTTCATTTATCTGCTTATCAGCAGTACTGCCTTGTGGTAAATGTGAGGTTTTGGTGCCAGATCAGCCACATTCTCAGATGTGCAGAAAACCAAACAGACTGTTTTAAAGCTGGACATACTTGACTACATTCTTTATTAATTAGTTGCAAGTAATGTGAGCCTAAACTGAATGACATGTTTGTGTCACTGCTTTCATCAATTGCATTTATAAAGATAACATTAATTTTTGCCAAATTTTTCTCTTTTACCACAATGGATTAATTTACCATCAAGTTTTAACCCAATATTCTTATATATTAAACATGTATACACACTGCAGTACTAAGAGAAATAAAATAGTTCAAAGTGCAATTCAAAACAATAAAATGATAGTGGTTATTTACACTATCACATATTTTACAGGAAGATTTTGTAGAATGGGTGTTATTTACCTGAACTGCAATGAATGAATTTGACAGGATTCCTGGCTTTTCTTTGCAGCATAGGAAAGTCTGTCCACATATTGAGCGATTTACTTGGCCCTATTCCAGCTACTGTGTGGAATCTGTTTATCACAAATCATGTGTGGAAATGTGGCTAAAAATACCTTCCCACTCCTACGGAGGCAAAACACTAATCACCTTTATACTATGCTGATAAAATCATAAAACTAAATATTTTGAGTTAAAATATAAAATGTGTTAATCCTTCCCGTGGTCAATGACCATTTTAAACTTTTCCATTTCATGAGCTTCAAAGGATAAATAGCGTGGGATTAAGTTAGAACTCTGTGTGTTCATGCATATTTACTAGAGTTATTTTCCATTTCTTCTATCCATTCTATAGCCTTTACCCTGGTTTGATTTCAGATTTACACTTAAGAGATAGCATACATTTTATAATTTTGGAGAAGTTATTTATACTGAGTGTCATATGAAGTTTGAAACCCTGTTAAACATAACGTGTCCAATTAGCTGTAAATAATTTTAAATGTCAGGTTTAAAACGTATTAAATAAAACAACATATCTCTTTTATGTGCTGAACACTGTGTCAAATGTAATTCATATTTCAATTAAAATCATAAAACATTAGGGCATTTCAGGTTGTGCACATTTGACAGAGGAGTGTCTTGATATGTAGAGAAGTTATCAGCATGTTCAGTCTGCTCTGTGTAGTTTATATTTTAAACCCATGCAGAATATAATCCTGAGTGACTAAGTCCTTAACTATTCTGTTGCAAGTAAACATATAATAAAACCGAATGAGTAATTCAGTTTTTCTTTGCAGCCTGTGGCTTATGGCTGTGTCATATAGGCTTTGGGGAAGGAAGATGAGTTACACAGGAAAGGAGAACTGAGAGGGTTTCCTTCCATTTTCTCTTCACAAAGGAAAGCAATGTAGATAGGCCACAGAGAAATCTCAGCATAGGTGATTATATCAACCACTTGCTTTCACATTGAACCGTTTTCCTAAGTTCAGAGGAACAAACCTTGAGAAAGGAATTACCAGTGTCCATTCTAGAAACTGTTAAAACGTATTCATTACTCTGAAAATTGTCATATTAAAAACTTTTCTTAGAGTCAATAAATCACAAACCAGTTGAAATTCTTCCTGCTTGTTGACTGGTGATAAGGAAGCATCTGTGGAAGAAACTGGGGATTATATTGGTAAGCCTCCATGAAAGATATGAAAGATAATACCACAGACAGAAAAAAAAATGTGTCAAGTCAGCCAGTCTATAGTGCATCTAAGCAAGAAAGCCACAGTAGTTAGTAGGTATGGAAAGTAAAAGAGAAAAGAGTCTGTGTTTTATTTTAAACTTGAGATCAGAGCATCAATCAGGTTTCAATCATTTCTGAATATCATCTTGAATTCCAGTTGATACTTGAAAACTTACTTTGCACTTGACTAAATTTTTTCTTCATTTGTGCAAGACCATGGAGCCTCGTTTTCTTTCTTAAGTGATTTGTCCATGGACCCTAAGAGGAAAGGCTCCAATTTCTTTCCTCTCTAGTGATGATTAAAACCATTATCATAGTCACTATATAAACCATAGATTTAATTAAAGCATAGGTCTCATGATCTATAGTGACTTTTGATGTCAGTAGGAATCCATCAACCCATCAGCAAAATCAAATCTCTGAAATCTGACTCAGGTAGCTTGGATCTTCATCCCTTTATGATTATGTTGGAATAATTCTTCAAGTCATCGTTATACTATCATTTCTTCGCTTTAGCTTTATGTCTATTTTTGCCATTTTGGGCATGTGTGCTGTGTGGTTGGGTATGCATATGTCTGCCATATATGGGGAGTGTGCAATACTGAGTCCAATTATCTGTAATTGGACTTGAGAAATGTATTAGATATTTTCTTTTGTTACTTTTCACCTAATTCCCTGAGACACGATCTCTCTAAACCTGGATCGCACTGTTTCCTGGCTGACCAACAAGCCCCATTGATCCTCCTGTCAACCGCATGCAGGGCTTTTTTACATTAGTGATGGGGATATAAACTCAAGTCTTCATGCTTATAATACAACCACTTGTGCCAATGGGCCGTGTTCCCGACACTAATTTTTGTTTTTTTTGGACAGGGTCTCCCTAGTCCCAGCCCACCTGGAAGTCACTATGTAGACCAGGCTGGCTTCCATCTTGCAAATATCTGCCTGCCTCTGCCTTCCCCAGGATGAGATTAGGGCATCGCACCACCACATCCAGTGCCAATCCTATTTCTACACTATTCTTTATAAGCAAAAGTAGTGGTTAAGAGCCCTTCAGGCATATCTAACACCTGGCTTATGGGCCACATGAGGCCCAGAATAGCTGTGATTGTGACTGAGCCTAACATATAACGTTACTTAAAACAGGATGAGTGAATTCTTAAGTGAAGTTTGTCGGTGACCAAGCTGTGTAGCAATGTCAACCTTCCTCAGCGGTTGTGGTTAAGAAGAGAGAAGTTGCTATCACATTTTCTTGAATTCAGACCTTAGTTCTACCACTAAGTGGGATGATACAAACTCATAGTCCTACACCTGAGTTTCTTCATTTGCTTTGATGATTATGCAGACTAATGTTGGAAATCTATAACAGTGTTTATAATACCCAGTAATTCTGAGCAGTCTGAAGTAGTGGTTCCCTTTACCCAATTCTATTCTACACGCTATAAATTACGTACGTGAAGGAAACTTCTCCTTTATACCTTTATACCTATAACCTAGCACTGAGCTCCACACTTATTCAGTGGAATAAGTATACATTCTTGGAGAAATCATGTTAATTTTAGAGATAATACAAACTAATATTGCTCTAGTATTATTAGTAGGAAATGTACCATAATAGGCTTAGTTTTAAATCTTTCTGAAAGGAGCCATACACAGAAAATATGTTGGTTTTATGAAGCCTCTGGGTAGATATCAGCCCATTTTCATTATTCTTGTATCCTAATCTATCTTCTACATAATATTTACAGACTATCTTGACTGAAGAATTGTCCTGCAGAAGTAAAGCCCCTGTTTTTCAATTCTGGGCTCTTCCTGAGACGTACCAATTGAAACCAAGCTGCTAACTTTTATATTTATCCGTCTGTCTGTCTGTCTATCTATCATCTATCTATCTATCTATCTATCTATCTATCTATCATCTATCTATCTATCTATATTATTCATGCTACTTTATAACCAGAATTTAGCAATCCTTAAATGTTAGCAAAATAGGCTTTTCTATGTACATTCACCAATCTTTTATATGATTTATGAACTATGGAATGAATCAGTACTTTTGACAATAAAGTATGTACATTCAGTATCTTACAAGTTAAATATTGTGTGTCTTCTCAGGCATATAGCAGCATAGGCATTTTAAATAGTTATAGATATTTCCATATTACTCTTCAAAACTGCTAAACAAATTCATATATATACTCCACATACTTTTGCTAATAATTGGTTTATACCCTACAGTTATTAAACAATTTTTTGGAAAGTTACCATAATGTTTTTAATTAAGTACCTGATCATTAATTTTCTATAACATTTTTTAAAGTTTTGAAATTTTCTTCATACACAAATATGTAGATTAATATGAAGCATTAACATGAACATTAGTGTTTAAAGAAAATTTCATTCCCTGGCATAGACCATGTTTATTTCTTTTTGAGTTGCTTATCACTGAAGATATTTTAATTTACTAAAAATCACCTTAAATTTGACTTGATTACATTTGAATAATTAATAAATGAAATTATAGAGTCAAATAATGTGTCAAGATTTTAGTTTACTACTAAACACTTTGCTTATAACTTCTTCACAATTTTGGTTAAAAACCTTTACGCATTCCAAACTAATAAGTTAATGTTTTTCAAGCACTTCATACAAATCTTGGAATTTAGGAAATCTTCCAGATAATTTAGCTGATTGAATTTAACTGTTACTCTTACTTTCCTTTCATGATAATTACTTGTTAGGTAATTAAATTCATTGGTAATTTTATAGTATTTTATGCATGTGCAAATTAATTTGGGGAGTATGAAAATTTCATGGATGAAAGATCTTCAAAAATAATAATACATTTGTATTTCAATAACTACCTTCAATCTGTCAGTTTATCCATTATATACTATTTGATAACCAACATATAATCTAATGTAAAATAAAAGATTGATATAAAACTTTAATGTCTATATTGAGAGAAATAAGTGATTTCTCAGAGTTCATGAAAATTAAATTACCTGGAAGGATGCCAGATCAGAACCGCCATCATAATTTTTTAAATTTTTTTTAATTTTATTTTATGTGTATAAGTGTATTTCCTGCATGTGTATAAGTACACCTGTTTCTTGCAATGCCCACAAGGGTCAGAAGAGGTTGAATCCCCTGGAGCTGTAATTGGAGTTACAGACAGTTGCTAGACACTATGTGGGTGATGAAAACTTAAACGAACCTGGGTCCTCTGCAAGAGTAGCCTTTGCTCTTAACTACTGAACCACCTCTTCAACCACCTCCCTATCTTTTAATAAACTTTCTTAATCATAATTACTGGAAGCCTCCAGTATAAAGATAGACATTATCCGAAGAAATGTGACTAGAATTCTAAATCAAGGGTATATATCACAGAATATAAGCCTAAAACTCTACTTTTGACTGTATTCTGTCCTGTTACAAAAGTAAGTGTGGTAATATTATAGTCAGAAATAAGAATACTTAAAATAATGAAACCTACATTTTAAGAAATGAATTCATAACATCATTTTCTTTTGATTATAGTTATAGAAATGCGTTACTCTTACAGTATATTTGTATGTGATTTAAATTTTATGTACTTTCCTGCTGACAAATGTTTATTTATCTTTAGATGTTCATTTATTATTTCCTGTATAACTTAGTTTTATTAGTTATTAGTTAATTAGTTATTAGTTAATTTATTTAAAGCCTGTATAAAGACAGTCAACAGGCCTGATCTTTCATTGTTTCAGGAAATTATCTCTACTTTGTAATTGTTTGTTAAACATTATTAATTACTAAAAACCACAGAATTAAAACTTTAAATAATAATAAAATATAACACAAAAATATACTTATCAGCTTTGATTTATTATAAATGAATATAAATCAGGAGACTTATAGCTCATATATGGTGGTAATAGCAAATCCAGATTTCCATTTACTTTAATGACAATGTGCACAAAAATTCAATCGCAGGAGAATGGGTGAGATGTAGCAGGGGTTAAGAGCTCTGATTGTTCTTCCAGGGGACCCAGCACCTTCATGATGCCTATCAACCCTTCATGACTTCAGTTATAGGATCTCCAGGATCTTCTGGCTCAGTTGGGCATTGCATGAACACCTAGGTGCACTTACATACATGGAAGTACAGCATATATACATATAAAAATAAAATTAATTAAAGAGTAGAACTGTCCCATTCATCTACAGTTGGCAAAAGTTATTAGCCTTGTATATAAAACTTATGTCATATAAGGTCCCTTGTCCCAGCATCCAATTTTACACTTCCTTGTATTTTTGATTTTTGTTTGACACCAGTTTCGTGATTCAGCTTCCACTGTCAATTTGACACAGTGCAGATGTATGTGAGGGAGTCTCAGATGAAGGATGATAAGGGATTTCCCAGATCAAATTGATCTTTAGCTATATCTATGAGGAATTACCTTAATTTTTGATTGATGCTGGTGGATGTCTGCTTTCCTTGGAGAAAGCCAGGAAACAGTGTTCTAGTTCAGGTTTCTACTTGAGTTCCTGCTCTAGTTTCTGACTTAACTTCCCTCACTAATGGGCTGTGTCCTGAAAGTGTAAAGCCAGGTAGACCTTTTCTTCCCCAAGCTGATTTTTTTTTGTCAGAATTTTTATCATAGCAAATAAAGGAAACTTGAACAATCTTTCAGCATGGCTTACTTAGGCTCCATTATATAGTTTTGGTAAGTTGTGTGTTTGCTTGTATTATTGCATGGCCTTTGATATCTTTTGTATTCTGAAGTTTCAGTCCTTTTACTTACTTATATGACTTCACTTTTCTCTTTTTGACATGTTATGCTGTCAAATTATTTATCTCTTATTGTTTGATTTGAGCGAATATTATTTAAAAGTTTTCTAACTTTGTCTAAAATCAAAGCGAAATCTGTTAATTTTTATTTCTAACTTGTTTACTAAGAGATGTGAGAGATTATTCTGTTTAAATTTTTCATTTTGCACACAAGAATAAAGGCCCATGTATTAGAGACATTATACCAAATTGCTTGCTAGCTGCAGCATATAATGCCACATTATGGTTTGGATATAAAACGTCTCAAGGCTCAAGCAGGTGGTGCAATTCAAAGGTGGCTGGGTCATGACAGTGCTAATCTCATCAATGAACCCAATGAAATGTTCTCAGAGCATGATTTTCTGATGCACTTTGTCACTGAGACAGAAATTTGACTACCATATGCATGGTTCCCAATGTGATTCCATTTTTCAGTACTCTGTGATATTTTACTGATTACAGTATTTTCTCAAAAGCCCATATTGTTTGCTGGATATTTTATATAAATTTTCTCATCTATTCCTCATAATGATTTCATGAAGTTCTCTTTTTTCTCAGTTTTGTGGTGTTAGAGTTAGAGAATGAAGTATCATCTTAATACACTTTCTATTTTCTCTATTTGTTCTTAACTACCTGTTCTGATTTCATTTTATGCATTATTTCTTTTATTTTTCATTGACTCCTATAAGTCATTTAAACAAGTGTTTACTAAAACATTGGAGATTATACATAGTGGACAAGTGCTCTTGTCCACACTTACAGAGATGTTAAACCAAGCTTTAAAAATCTCTAAGTTCTTTAAACTGATGTTCACTTTTAGACTATTATACATTCCATGATGTTTGTGAAACACATTTGGTGATCTGTAAATATACCTTACTTATGTAAGATATGAGCATTTTTCCACTGAAAACAAGGGGCTGGAAATCTATAATAAAATGACTGTTGGTCTTGTAAACACTAACACTGTATGCTGTAAGATTCCCAAATAGCGATGACAGTTGTTATAAAGAAATCATTTAATTTTGACACTATTTTCTTTTGTCAAGTATGATAAAAATAAAAATAAAGCCACATGATTTTGAGTAAAACAGTTTACTTTGAGAAGGATGGAACATCTGATACTAAACAGCTATTTTTCCGTTCTGGAATTTTTTTTACTTTAATTATTCGTATCCAATGCTATTAATATCTGAATAATTAGGATTTTTAAGAGAATGTATGAAAGTGATATTATTTCATAACATGGTCATGATGCTAAAACTGTAATAATTTCTCAAGCTGAAAGGTAGTCATCTGCCAAAAGGACCATTTATCTTCACTAATGTAGATTTATATAAGATTATTTTCCAGAATTTAAAAATACATTCATTGGGAATTGCAATTTTTGTCTTACCTTCTTAAATATTCTCCTCATATATCATATTTAAACAAAGTAATGGGCATACACGTAGAAAAAAAATATATAATACATTATATAATACAAAATATAATACATATATATATACATCTATAATTATAACTTCATGAAAAAATGTTTAAGAAATTAAACATAGAAATACAACCAATGCTGTTGAATTTCTTTACCAGCAAGCATTATTTTTACTATAACATTGTACAAGATGTGCACTTTTCAAATACCTGGTAGATTTTTATTGCAGATATTATCACTCTTGTAAGTACATTAATATTATGATTTCAAAATAAGTAGATGTAAATATCAATACTGAAGATAAGCAGCTTGCTAGTATTTAGTTATTTGAATAATTCTGAGGGATAAAATTTTATATTTGTGAGGTTGGAGGGAAGGCATAGAGGTTAAGAGCACTGACTGCTCTTGCAGAGAATCCAGGTTAAATTACTAGAACTCACATGATGGTTAATAACCATCCTTACCTCCAATTCCAGGAGATTCTGATGCCCTCTTCTAACTCTGGGGCACTGCAAAACGTGTGCACTTACATACATTCAGGCAATACACTCATGCACATTAACTAAAAAAATAATAAAATATTCTTTAAAATGTCTCTTAAAACCTTTATATTTGCTAGTGAATATTCCACATTTTGTTATTCTTTTAGTTACAGTTAAGAAAATAATTAAAACAGTGTACAGTTCTAAATTAGAAAGGTAATCTTTTGTATCTTGTATGGTACATTAATTTTTGGCTTGTGATATAATTTTTCAAGACATGCTAAATAAAGAGAACATGGAAATTGTATTCATACAATTCTGGACATTACTGGTATACAAACAGAGAAATAGATGCCATCATGTTGGTGTTGAAATTGCCTCTGTATTTTTATCATTTGTTAATGCGAACTATTTGGTACAAAGAATAATAAAACGGAATGTAATCAAATGTCACTATGGTCTGTTATACTGCAATAATGTCAGATAAGAATAATAGGTTTCATAAAATACTGGGCGAATCTGGGAACAACCTGATTCTGTTCATGTTCAGATTCATGACTCGATAAAATGTATTCATAC
Organism: Eospalax fontanierii; assembly: GCA_035773235.1. Taxonomy (NCBI): domain Eukaryota; kingdom Metazoa; phylum Chordata; class Mammalia; order Rodentia; family Spalacidae; genus Eospalax; species Eospalax fontanierii. Next base: position 27,022,254 of record CM069530.1, read on the forward strand.
ACATTTGGTATACACACGTTGATATACAATAAGCTATATGTTTGATTTTATTTAATTATCTTGATTTTTCTCCAACAGTGGATTATTGAAAGTCTTTATTAAATAAGGTTTGGTGAGCCAAAAATTCTCAATAGAACTGAAATCTCAAATATAATAACAAAGAGAAAATCTATTTAATGTTTCTTCATTCTAGGACACTTTGCCACAGGAGAAAATGAACGAGTCACAAGTCCTGTCTGTGGCTCCAAGAAATAAGGTTTTTGAATGATACATTAATATCAGGAAAATTAACTCATTGCATAACATACGTTTTGAGCAAAGTATCCTGTAATCGTGGTCCCTTGACCTGTAATCAACAGTCAAGTTGTCTTTACTTCCCTTGATGATGGACAGTGAGCTGTGAGCCAAATAAACCCTTTCCTTCCCTACTTGGTTTTGGTCAGTGGTTTTATCACAACAATAGAAAGTAATTAGGACAGGTATAAATACTCTTTAAAAATACAGCTGGGGAGAGATTAAGATAAATTATTTAGAGTATTAAGATTCCCCTATTAAGTCTCCAGCTGAGATGAAAACTTAAATAAATCTCTGTGACATAAAGCATGCTGGACTACTTCTTGCATCTCTTCAAAGAAGAAACTACTTTTAAACTAAAATTTCCAAACTTAAATTCAGATAAAGCCATATCAGTGTTTGTATCTGACTTGGAAGGATATATAAAATCATAGAATTCCATGAGTTTTAGAAAGAAAACTATACCAAAGATGATAAAATTTTATTTTAAAATATTGTTATACCAAACAAAATTTTTTTCAATTCCTCAGTGTCTAATCTTTGATGACAGCATCATATAGTATTTAGTACAAGATTATAAACCTAAACCTTATGGTGAAAAGTAATTGTATCCAGCCTCTTGATAGTAAAATGCGGTAGTCTGCTATTCTAAAAAAAAAAAAATCTACTATATATTTGCTAAATTTAAATGACATCCAGGATTTTCACCGATATTATGAGTTAGAGTAATTGGAAAAAATTAAAGGCAAACATGTTACTCAATTTAACTATATTTTAATGGGTCCATGAATATGGTTAAACGTTATTTCTGTCTGAAGAAAATACATGAATACCAAGGGGTTCTTCTAGCAATCTCCCATTACATATCACCTAGTTGCTGAAAACCTCCATTTGTACTTCTCTATCCTATGACTGTCCACTGAATGAGATTCAGATCAGACTCAACTACACAGTCAATAACTTCCTCTTAGAAGTTGTATTTAGTGAAGTCACAAGCTAAGTTGCTATAAAAACATTCCAAATATACTGAATTAAGTAATGCCTCATTTAATCTCTTATCAAGGTTGTTTGGACAATTATGTTATCCTAGATGGGTCCAGAAAGTACAGAAAAGCACATACACAGTTCTTTTGTGAGCACCCTCTGAGCTATAGAGCTCCAATACCTTAAACTCCCATAGCTATTACTAGTCATATGGCTATTTCAAGCTTTGGGAGAGGCTAAGGATTGTGCCATGTCATTCAATGAAAGAGGAGGTAATAAATATTGAGGGATAGCTAATATTGACTGATAGCTGATATGCCAAATATACCCATAAGTTTAACATGTTCAAATTGACACTTTCCTTCTAAATAGACTTCCTTTGTCATTTACTCCATTTCCTCAGATTTAAACTGTAGTCTTCCAATATCTCATCATAAAAAATTTATGGTTTTCTAGATATTTCTCCATGTCAGTCTCTGAATTCAAACTTCTCTAATCAATAAATTTTGTCCTTCTTTCTTTCTAAATATGTCTAGACTCTCCTGTGCCCTCACATCTCCTACCAGTATTGACCAAGAGACTTGCTTCCCACCTGGATTATTAGATTCACCTCCAAATTTTCCTGCATTGCTTCATATATGTTATGGCCCCTCAAGTCAAGTTTATGTACCAAGATGTAGGAGCTTTTGAAGCTCTTCTCTTAAAATACTTCTCCTTAATCTCTGTTTCCGATTTTTTCTATCTTCAAACTGCTTTTCAAACACCATCAAATTATTTTTCCAAAAGATTTGGCATAGTATTCAAAAATAGTACACATTCATCACCATTCTTGTTCAAAATTCCTTAATTTGTTTTTCTCCACAAACAAAATGTATATTATTTTAAAATGTGTATTTATAAAATAACTCCAAATATCAAACCACATTGTACATAACAGGTGCCCTAAACTGACCATTTGCAAAGTCGATGGTAGTCAGAATAATGTCCAATCGCTGGATGAGAACATAAGAGTATTAAAGTTATAAATGGAAAACCTTGCTGATTAGCTTACCCGGAAGGGTCCAGGATAATCATAAGGCCCTTGATAATATCAAGACAGGCAAAAGTTACAATCATAGACATGACAGCACAAAAAGGATCTGGCTCATTTGATTGGCTTTGAAGGAGGAAGAAACCATAAGCCCGAAAATGATGGCAAGTGGAAAACGTGTCACCAAATTCTCCTCCAGAGATCCCAGAAGGAGTAAGTCCTTGATTTAGCCCAATGAAACCCCTTTCAGACTTGCAATCTTCAGAATTGTAAGAAACTGTATATGTGCCATCTCATTGCATAGAGTTTATGATGTTTGTTACGTCAACAATAAGAAACTAATACTAGACGTAACATCAACTGTGATTTCGATATCCCTTCAACTAAGAGGTTACTGCGTCTGTGATTTTACAATGTCTTTTGTTAACATTAGATAATAAAACCTTGCCTCACTTCATTCTTGTATAACATAAAAGAATGGCAGTCTTTCCATAAAATGCTAGTTGTGTATTTGTGAGGAAGTGCAATTGTTTATCTGTTGGTCATTGACAAGTATTTTACCCTACCATTGAAAAAAATAGGATAATTTTCTTATTCTAGAAGGGAATAGTTATATTTAAAGTTATTTCTTGTAAAGAAGTATAGTGAATAACTGGAATATAGTAGGAAAATATATTTTGAATTCAACTAAGATTTCTATTAAAATGAATATAGTTTTTTTTAAACTATTACCTATAAAATTAAAATATAAAAATTAGAATTCATTTAATGCCAATATTGTGTCAGGTGCTGGGCTAAGTATTTTATAGGCATAACATGTTTATTGAAAATGTTGGTAGTAAGCCAATAAAATATGTGATGCTTATATTTTATACTATGATAGAGCCAGAGGTTTATGTAAGTTGTTCAAAGCCCACAGGTAGTAAGTATGTTGGCTACAGAAGTTTATTTTAGAATCTCAGCCTCACTCTGTTCATGTAATAAATGCTTTAAAAGCTTAAATGGGTGTGAATTTCAAAATGACAAAATGATGGGGAGCTAGCGTTTAGGCATTTATATGAGCTTATTGCTTTTTGAGGTTTCTGTTATAGGTTCTTGGTCCCTATATTTCAACAAATCATGGGTTATATTGTACACTATAGACATATCCGTGAGAATGTGTATGTTTATGTGTTGTCTTTGCAGCTGCTAAATGTGCACCTGCCTCAGCCTGGATTTCACTCACCCCATTATTAATGCACATCATCTGGGACACTTGGAACATTCTTTGTTTGCCTTTGACATTAATGGCTGACCCTAGTGTTCCTTTATCTTTAAACAGCCAATCTTCTTTCAGAACATCCTTCCTATAGTGCTATATTTAAGAAATAATTTGATGTTTTGTTCCTCTATATTCCTTTGGGTTTAGGAATTTATAATCTCTTTTAGATCATGAAACTAAATATGCAGGAACATGTCTGTAGGATATAGGTGCAGGGTTTTTTTCCCCTATATTGTTAAGTTGGTAGTTCTTGAAACCCAAAAGATGGACTTTAAATAAAAGTGGTATTTTATTTTTTTCTATTTTGTATCATCAATACAAAATAAGCATTTAACAAAAATCAGGTTTTACTACATTGCTTAGGAGCCAAATTAAATTAACATCAACAAAGGAATTTAATATGATTTCTTGTTCAGCTTTTCTTTTGAAATATCATTGGTAAACTGTATATTTCCTGAACACTCATTTTAGTAGGAACCATGTGTTTGATTTAAAAGATTTAATTCAAGTACATGAAAATTATTAAGAAATTCAACTACACCTTCACATACAAATTGAAGGTACATAATTTAAAGTTTATTGTATATGACTCTCAACTGGTCTTATTCTCAAAATGGTATTACTCTCAAAATTTATTCATTTAATTTTTTAGGCTATTCTTTCTTACCCAAGAAATCTTCTTCTAATGGTTATGAAAATCTAATCAAATTACATAAATTCCTATTTTACTTTAAGATGTGACCCCCATATGATATTTAATTAACTATTTCAAGATAATATAAACATAATTTATTTTAATGTTTTTCCATTAATCAGATGATGGTTAATTGTTGAGATTAATGCTAATTATGAAAGTTGAGGTACATGTAGCTCAGTTTTAGAGCTCTATTTAAAATGTGCAATGTCCAAGCTCATTCCAGTGGATGCACAAATCTATGGATATATATGTATGACTATTCAATAATAGATTTGGAACTATGAAAGACAACATTTGTTTAACACTCAGAAATTTGATTGAACAGAATGAATGAAATAAACATTGTGGTTATTTTGAGAGAAAAAAGGCTATTTTCATTTCTTTCAATGAATAATAAAATAACAGAATAGAAAAGAATATAAAAATATACATGGATATTTGGGAAGAAAATCCAAAGGAATTAATTTTTATTATACTGTACTGAAGTATTGCCTATGTATTGTGGCTCAAGAAATAACTAATTTGACTGAGTGACTATTTTATATTCTCTGAAAAATGAGTGGTTAAGGTACATATTAAGTAATAAAAAGAGACTGAATTTTTAAAAATAGAGTTGTTTTTCTGGTATTCTTGTTTCTAACTGTTATTATATAACTATGTAATATATGGTTTTTACATTTATTTATTTGCATATATATACAACATATTCACATACACATATACACAGAGCACACATGTGTGTGCACATGTATGTGTATGTGTATGTGTGCAAATGAATGTAGAATTCAAAGGTCAACTTGTTGGGGTCAATATTTTTTCCCATGTGTGTTCCAGAGATCAAGCTCACAATACAGGTTTGAGGGCAAGAACCTTTACCCACTGAGCTTCACTCCTAAAATTAATTTTTATAGTATAAATCATTATAACAAGAAGGAAAAATATTCATTTTGAAACTTAATTAACTACTAACTTTTCATTTCAATATGAAATTACAATAACTGAACAAAATATATGTGGTGAGGTAAAGAAAGCAGAAAAAATCAAAATACTTGGTAGAAAGATAGTCTGGATTGTGATTTTTTTTTTGAGACAGCATCTCCCTGTAACCCCAGCCATTATGGAATGCACTATGTAAACAAAGTTAGCCTTGATCTCACTGAGATCTGCCTGCCTGTGTCTCCCAAGTTTTCAGACTAAAGGCATGAGCTACCACGATGGCTGAAAGATAGTTTCTTTTACCAGTTATTTTTTCTCTTGGATATCCAGAAGAAATATTTACTTTAATATCATGCTATAGTCAAGTGACTTATTATAATTTTACTAACTTTTATGCCTACACTGCCAATCAAACAGTATATTATATTATCTAAAATGAAACAGAGAATATTTTAGCATTATGTCATACAGAGTAAAAATAGATGTTCATTGTTTCATATATTTAAAAGTTTAATGTTATTAACTGGTTATGGTTGCATACACCATTAAATCTGAGCACTCAGGAATAAGATGTAGGAAGACCTCTTTGAGACTGAGGCCAGCCTCGTCTACATAGTGAGTTCCAAGCCAACTGGGGCTACAGGGAGACCTGTCAAAAGAAAAGTTTTTTTCTTAACTACAATTACTCCTAATTATTATTTTAGTTGTCTATGAGAAACATTATTTCTACTTTAATTGAAAAATTGTATCTGTTTTCCATAACAATAGTGGGAGCCAAGGAATGAATAAATTATCTCTATTCTCAAGAAAATATTAATAACAAAATAAAGAGATCAGATATTTACACCCTTCATAAAAATCAAGCAAAGTAATACAATCAAGGGATGGTGTATTGTCATGGATATGCATTAGGAAGATCGTGAAGCATAGTAATTGAGATTAATCATACATACACACAAGTACAGTGCACACCCCAATGTAACAAAATTATTAATACAAATTTAAGATACTGCATGATGCATAACAGAGCCAAATCAAAATCTGTGCCTTACAACCATGAAGAAATATTTGAATTTTTGAAAAACCAAGAAAATATAGTAAAATATTAGGACTATAATGTTCATATAAAAGCAAATCTATTTTCTCTCCCTATGAATTCCACCTCTTCCATCCCTTCCAGTGTCATTGCCGACTGTAGTTTTAATATCAAGGATGAGAGAATGCAGAGAAACTTATTAGACTGTCAGTTTACTTGACAGTTCCAAAAATATCAGTTGTGCATGCAGTCATAAATGCTTTATTTCTATGTTATGTCTCAGTGTCTGAGTTGATGATGTTGTAAAACACTATAGATAGCCTCTTGAAATGGGATAAATACATGCAACTGGTGAGGTAGCCCCAGCAACAAGCACAGTCATGGCAGAGTAGTAGTCAGTCATCAGATGAGAAATGTTCCCAGGAGGATAACACTTACAGAAGGACATTTGGAGTACTCGTTCAGGTGTCTTCCATGGACTCCAGTACCAGGTCTTTGACTCTTCCTTCCATCCTCATCACGTTCACAAAGAGCAATACCATACACCTGTCATGCTTCCCAGAAGCTGATGCATCCATTTACAAGACAGCCTTGCTTGTATCACAGAAAAATACTTATTCATCAAGTGTAGTCTGTATGTAAAAGGCAGCAAAGGCCATTCTGGGTGAAGAAAATGAACTTCAGAATGCTAACTGAATTATCCTAGTTATAGGACTAGTGAAAAGCAGAAATAAGGCACACACTCAAAGATCTGGAAGGAAACACATTCCCCTCCACTCTGTTAGAATATGCTACTGTTCATCGCCACATTCCTATGCCTGTCCAGATAACAGGGAAAAATATGAATTTCTTCCAAATGAAACATTTTATTGATGTAATATATATATATATATATATATATATATATATATATATATAAAGTCAAGCTTAACTGATTAACTCTGGATGTATTTTTCTTCACTTTAGACACAGTTAACAGGGTAAACAGGACCATGTTAGTCATAAAGTATCTTCATTGTTTAGCCATTACAGTTTAGATCTGAGATGATGGCTTGGAAATATTCCTCAATTTAATTCCTAATATATAATATGGAATTGAAAAAGACAGCAGACCCATGAATTTGAACTCTGTATAAAACATACTGTGACTGAACTTCAGTAGATAAGTATTTATATGTCTGAGGGCAGGAACTGCCTGTGTCTAGTAAATAAAGTGGGTTACTTTCAAAGAGTGAACATGTGATAAATCTTTGGGAGACAGTTATTCTTAGTGGTTAAGTTCATGTCCTCTATGGAGCCTCAGTAAGAGGCTAAATATAACAACAGAATTAGGAATATAATTATCCCTCAACATAAATAGTCACCGAACCTTTTGCTAAAGGGTAAGTGCTTAAAATAGAGTTACTCTGAAGAACTTTACTTTTAATAGAAAAGTATTTGAGTTTGAACAATCTGATGTATTTTAAAGTGTCTGCAAGCACGTTTTTCTCTGGGTTTCTAGATGTAAAAAGCATTGAGTTTCTTTTACTTTCCTCTATGCTATATTCTAAGAAATTTAGACTGCCTACTCTCTCTCTCTCTCTCTCTTCTCTCTCTCTCTCTTTCTCTCTCTCTCTCTCTCTCTCTCTCTCTCTCTCTCTCTGTGTATGTGTGTGTGTGGTGTTAACAAAGATTAGTAATTAGACTCTGGCTGAGAAACAGAAAGGTTAAATGTTCACTCTGTGCTATTTTAAGACACAAGAACAACTGTATTCTCTGTGCTGATATTCTCAGAAATCTCAGCTAGCATGAGAGAATTTCTAACTGAGAATACACGAGCCATTCCCTTTTTGAAGTTCTCCTTTAATGGGGTCATTTTACAGTTAAGGACACTCGTGCGTGTTTATATTTGGAATACCTTCTGTGGTTGGAAACTGAGACCTCAGGTTATCATTTGCAAAGCAGTCCCTTTTATGAGAACAGGCATAAAACACCTCAGATGCTGATCAAACAGTAGTGTTGAAAGTACACTCTGAGTGTAACAGGATTGCAAAAGAAAACACACTTGATAATAATAGTGTAAGTTTATAACTTCAGTTAAGCTTCCTTTCCAGTGTATCCCAATTTGACTTAGTAAGCTTTCCCTAAAATATGTCATTTGAGTGATTGTCAATCAAGAAAAATGTATTTGATTGACAAAAGACAGTTTCTGCTGTTTTGGTACTATTAAGGAACTATATGGGTAATATGGAATTCTGGTCTTAGAGCGTTCTTTTAAAATGTTTATGAACTATAACAACTCATATGAGCAGAGACAGGAATAAGTTTCAGATTAAACAATGCAAAACCCAAAGCTATACATTTCTACATATTTCTATGATAAGAAAGTATATTTTGGAAATTTCATATTGTTTTATGGTTTGCTTCATAATATCTGTCTAAAGGCCAGTTTCTGTGTACATGATTTTTGAATCAAATTTTATTAGAAATACATAATGCATATGATATAAAATATTACTGACCAATACATTTTCTGAACTGAAAATGTGATTTAGAAAATAAAATATCTTTAATAAGGATCTAAATGCTATCACGAAAATGAGTAAAGTGAACATAGTTTCAAAATATATAAACTGTGAATTCTACAGTAATTTTTTTAAAAAGAAATTGAATGTTAAAGAATAAATGCTTTGTGTGTTTAACGTATGAAATAAATTAAACTTATAATGTCTGATTATTAGAACTCACATGAGTCCTGAGCTTGTTGGATATATACTGAATAATTTTATTTATCATCTCTTTCAAATGCCTGTAATGAAGTATGAATGACCTTAATGAGGATTTCTTTTTATGATAGACCACTTCTGGCATAAACATGGCTGAAATCCATAGAACAGAACAGTATAATGGAAGCATAAGGGAAAAATGAGAATAATAACACATAATTTATATATAAAAATAGTCTGGAGGTATGCAGGTCTATAAATACAACTGTAAACTGCTGTAATCTAAGATCACTAGGTCATATACGTGGAATGATTTGAATGCTGTTTGGATATGTCACTGACTAAAGAATGTGAAACCAACAAAAATCATTAGCAATTCTGTTGTATTGGAAGAGAAATAAACTACTTAATGATTTTCTTTCTTTATAATTTTTTAATTTAATGATGCTAAAAATATTGGGTAGCTGTTTTCTTTAAGAAGTATAAAAGACTCCACTAGTGTTTTTTTTTTTTTTAAGCAAGTAAAAGGTGTTCAGTCATTATGCCATGAAAGGCCAGATATTTTCTATGGTAATTTTCATTTATGTATGAGAAGTGCCTTTTGATTAGATGTAACATGAATAGCTTTACAAATACTCCTATACAGATAATTCTTGTCAGATACACAGTAGCTTACATTTATAATGTGTATACATTTGAAGACCAATTATGCTTTTATGGTATCACTGTGGGCAATGAAGTTGAGGTAATTTCCTAATATTTCTGCACTAAAGACTCATAGAACAGAAAAGAATTACTGAACATGGCATGCTTTATCCATTTACTAGGTATTCTCTTAATGTGGCATCTTATCAAAATGACTGTATTACCTCAGACAAAAACTTTCATCCGAAAGACTCAGGATAGGCGATGGTCAGCAATATCACCTTAACAAAATAATGGCAATTTAGCCTGAAGGAGAGTAGAAATAAAATTTCTATCATCATTATTTTTCAGACATTTCCAAGATACTGAATAACTCTTTAAAAGGTGTCAATATGACCTCTCTACTGAAAGGTTTATTATACAATTTACAAAAAATTATAGATAAAGACAGTTTAAGGGGCATGGCTGGGTCACACAACTAAGGAGGAACATTTATCTCATCCATCTTTAATGAACATGGGACAATATGAAAAGTTCCTCAGTCTAACTTTGAGGTACAAATCCAACTAAATATCTTGACTTCTTTGTTCCTGATATTTATTTTTCAAATTAAAAATCCTGGATTTCATAAACTGTGATGCCTCTTTCCTAGAACCAGTATAGTCCTCCATGAATATAATTGTAAAAGTAAAACACAATTGCTTATTCTATCTGTAGTCTTTCCTACATAAATATCTGTGAATCTCTAGAAACCATGAATAATTAATTTTCAGAACATTTTAATGGGAAATAATTATGGCATACTTTCATGACATGATGTCCAATTTAATTAAAGCATTTGCCTGTATACATTTGAGCAAACACTTATGACAGAGCACACTGTAAAATACTTCTGATTATTTTTTCTTTACATTTCTGTTTCATTTTGTTAAGACAATCTTATGATTGTGAAAGGACAAGAGCTTCAAATGTGGATAATGTTTGTACAACAGCAAATATATTTTCCATATAAATTACTTATAATTCTTACAATATTAACATAGCTGTAGGCATGAAATGTATGTTAGTGAAGAATGATAATTATTGAAATTATTACTTAATCCAAAGTAGTATTATTACAGGATAGGAGATTGAACCATACAAAATAATTCTATGTATTCTGTAGAAAAGGGCAAATCAATAGGACTGGAATTTGTACTGACATATGTATTGTATGTACATATGTGTATGTAGTAAATAGAGAGAACAGATATCTGTGGCACATTGATTGTTGTTGAAAACACCTTTTCAAATATTTTAAAGAACAAGTAAGACCAGAGCTCTTTTCAAAGAAAGTAGCATGTTATTCTTTTTACATATTTTGAAAAGTTGATTATATTTTACATATGTGATTATTTTTCTATATATTATATATACATATATAAAGTTTAGTAAATAGATACCATTTTTTTCTCCATTTAACGAATCACTTGAGATATCATTATGATAATAAATAATCTTCATGATAGTAAAATGCTTAATATGACCTCACTGGCTGTTGTGTGAATTCATATTGACTGTCATGTGCATAACAGACTCCTGGAGACGAAAGAAAATAGAGTTTAGGAAGACATTTGGAAGCTTAGTACAGACAATAGATGAGTCATGAGTACAATGCAGACCAGAGAGCAACAGAAGTTCCTCTGTGAACTGTGAGCATATTTTGAATGGAGAGCATTTGCTCATATAGTAAACGTGACTTGGGAAAGAAAGAAGTATTGAACTCTCTCTGATTAGGTCTGTGTCTTATAATAGATTTAGAAGATCCAAGAAGCTTAATTTTAGAGAAGAGAATGAGCTCCGTATTGGACTTCATAAATTTAAGATGATAGTAGACCATAAAGAAATATTCAGGAGGCAGAAGCAGGCAGATCCCTGTAAGATCAAGGCCAACTTTCTCTCCATAGTGAGTGCCAGGTCAGCTGGGGCTACAGAGAGACCCTGTCTCAAAAAACCTAAATTAAATATAAATGAATAAACCAAAAAATTTAATAGCTTTTCTTACTCCTTTTCTGGGAATAGAAGCACAAAATTATAAGACGTTTTCCATTTTCAATAAGTTCCTCTGAATCGCCCCCAATACTGAATTCTCACTGGATAATATTATAAGTGTTCTGGGCTGTAATCCAGTCATGTTAAAGGACTAAATCTCCTTACGCAGTTATTTTCCAAATTTTTTGCATTACAAACTCATTACTTGTTCATAAAATGAAGTTAGTGAATGACTCCTGCTTAAATGGAATAAAATATAATAAAATAAAAATATAACTGATTGTATATAATATTATCCCACTGAAATTATAAATATGTACAAATGTATATAAACATACACATATTCTTAAAATTATGTTTTCACATTATATATATATTAATGGTATATATACAATATACAATGCACAATGTATTTCTGTAAAGGAAGATTGTAGATTTAGAGAGCTTCATGTTCTTTTACATATGTTCTCTCATCCTGAGTTTCTAGTCTTGTATTCCCCTCTATAAAATCTTTTTTTTTTCCTTTTTATTGACATGTGTTAATTTTGTACAGTATATTTTCATCATATTTAGGCCCTCTCTCCTGTCTGGTTCCATTTTTCCTAAACCCCTAATTTCATGTGCTCTATCTTTATATGTGCATATATAGGTCTAAAGAGTCAAGTTTGTGTTCTAAAATGTTCCTCGGTGTGGATCCATTCACTGAAGCCTGTTTAACCTACCAAATCACACCCATAAAAAAGATCGACTCTCCTCTTACCAGCAGCCATCATTTTTCAATAGTGCCTCAGACAAGGCTGGAGTTTTTTCACCATTTCCCCATCTCTATGATACAATTTTGTCTGGCTGGCGCTTACATGGAACTTTTGCAAGCTAATGCCAGTGCTGTATGTTCCACGTAGCTGACGAGCTGTCTGGAAAGCTCCATTTCCTGTGGTCATCCACCACTTCCGGCTCTTACACAATTCCCATCACATCTTCCAGAATGGTCTATGGGCATTTTAGAAATGTTGTTAGGTGACCTAAGCAGCCTGCATAAAACTGGGATCCCAGTTTATATATATGGTGATCCTGTCATTTCCTAAATTTACATCACCCATTAATTTTCTATTCCAAATGATACATGAAATTCAGCTTAGGTCTTAGAATAATTCTATTCCAAGACAGAATAAAGCAAAGCGAATTTGGACATCTGACATCACAATCTATTAAGTGACAGAAATTTTACAACCAAAACAACTATGTCCAAAAAAATATGAAGATTCCAAGCCAATAGGCTCCTAGTTACTACATGTGTAGACATGACAGGAAAACTGGAAGAAGTGAAGGAATTTTCCACTTCAAACATAGGTATTAAATGTCTACTTCAACTACATCACTTTTCAATTATTTAATTTCCTGTTTTGTGTGTGTGCCCAAGTGTGCAAGTGTGTGTCTGTGTGCGTGTGTGTGAGTGTGTGTGTTAGAGAAGGTAGACAGTATAGCAAATAAATGAAGTTTCTAGACATATAATAGTTCTGATTTAGACCTAATTTCCTCTATTTTGCTATATAAAAATTGAATTACTGTCCTCACCAAGGAATAAATTCCTCATAGATAGAAAGTTACAGAATTGTTACTATTTTTACTCCCCATACAGTCTATAAAGGAAGTCACATATAAATTTTCCATTATTTTTAAAGTATAGCATTTTTCTTAGCAAAAAATGGGGAGTGACTTATCAGTACATATTATAATCTAACACATATATAAGGAAGTAGATAAAAGATCAGGATTTGAGGGAAGTGATAGGAAATTACATAAAGATTGACTTGGTGCTGATTCAGTGCTTGTTAATAGGCTTCCATTGATAAGAACTAGCACATGACTTGGAGTCAAGTAGCTTCGAGTGAATAATTTCAAGTTAGTTGAAATTATTAGTCTGTTTGACAAGTATTGTCATTCTGGTATATTTTTAATGACATATAATGCTGTTACATTAGTACTAAATACATTTTTTCTGGGACATCATTTATCTCAAAATTGTTTAAATGTTAAGAGCATTGTTATTCCTCTTTGCTTTTTATATGAATAATTTTGATATCTACTTTCTCAGAGAAATAGGAATAAACCTTATTACAGATAAACCATGTTTCAGTAATTGATAATTACATTTATGATTCTTTCACTTATCAATAACATATCTATCTGTAAACTTTTTTTAGATATCAACTACTGCAAATAATCGGGGCTAGACAGAGAGGGTGGGACTTAGAAAAAACATCGCCTCTAAACATCCAAACTATCCAGTTTGGTGAGCACAGACATTCACATAGATTAGTGTAATGCATACAATATTGTACAAAACCCTCTACTACTTTTTAATTTAGAAAAACGGCAGAGGATAAGTAACATGGTAAATAATAAGTAATATAATACATATATAAAAGTTACTATGTAAGAAACAATTTTGAACAATACTTCCAATTAAAATATTTGATCGGTAGAATGAGAAAGATTAACATACTCGAAGGGAATAAGCAGAAAGTTGGGTTTAAAAAATTGAGTTTCCTGGTCCAAAACTATGAGCATCCCAGTGAGGTGCCACTGACTGATGAAGATCAAGAATGAAAAAGGTCCTCTGAGATTGGAAGGGAATTTCGTTCGTTTGTCTTTCTAGTGACAAGACTTTTATTATTTCGTGTAATGCACAGGAAGAAAGTATATATAAAAGCATGACAAAATAGGCATATAAGTAGGAGCATAACTACTCCAGGCAATCTTCCTTCTTACCTTCTTCCCAGCATCTCTCATCCTACCAGAGCAACTCAGTGCTATGACTTTCTTGAAAGATTCCTTAGCTTTCAAAAGTCAGGTATAAATGAAACCATTTAAGCTCCAGTCCTGTTTAACTAATTCTCTTTGTGTGTGTATCTGTAAACTAAGTGCCTCTAATTACTTTTTTAATTTTTTATTGAATTATTGTATATTTCAAACAGAAAGTCTTGATCAATCTTCACTTTGTGCCCCTTTTCCTGCTTGCACCACCCCACAGCCCCCTAACTGGGAGCCATTATCGTTTCATCTCTGTTAAGGTCTATTGTGTCAAGTTAGTGTCCCCAGGTGGCTTCAATGCAGGTTCATCTACTAAGGTCTAGTCAACCTACTCATAGTCCCCTACTTTAGGAAGACTAGCCCATTCTCAACCAACAGTAATCATTTGCCAATATTTCTTAAGCAAAGGTTGGGATCTGCTACCCATTTCCCCAATTCCATGCTGGATTTTTGTCTGCTTGGGTTTGCATGGACCTTGAGCATGCCAAAGTGATTGCTGTAGGTTCATGTGAGCAAAGTCCCAGGAGCTTGTTGGATTTTATTTCCATATGTTCTTGTCCATCCTCACTGACTCTTACAATCTTTCCAATCCTCTTCTGCAATGGTTCCTGAGCCCTGGGTAAGTGAGATTTAATATAAGAGTCCATTCAAGGAACCCACAGTCTACAGATTCCTAATCTCCATGATTTAGCCATTTGTGACCTTTTTTGTTAGTGGCCCTTTGTTGCATGTGGGAGCTTCATTACTGAGAATTGAGAGATTCATTAGTGTCTTCTTTATCCGTTGTTCTATATTCTGTGAGCCTTGGGTGTAGAGGCTGAACTGTAGATGTGCCCCTTAGGCATGGAGAGTTAACAGTCAATGTCTGTGTGTGACCATCTGTGATACTTCATGTTAGTAACCATCTGGTGCAAAAGAAGCTTCTTTGATGAGTAGTGACTGGGATATTTGACTGTAAGTATAAGGTTACATATTTTGCCCAAAGACAAAAGTGCCACTACTGGGCCAGTGTTGAATGCTGTGCCAGTCACTGATGTGATTATTTGGTCGTGAAGCTCGTATTGGATCAATGCAATTAATCAGTCACCTGTATTTGACAAAGGGGACAAGAACACCACTGGAAGAAAGATAGCATCTTCAGCAAATGATGCTGAAAAAACTAGATCTCCATCCACAGAAGAATGAAACTAGACTCTTATCTTTCACCTTGTACAGATGTCAACTCCAAATAGATCAAAGACCTCAGTATAAGAACTGAAACTCTGAAACTGTTAGAAGAAAATGTTAGCAGTAGCGTACAAGATATAGGTATAGGAAAGAACTTTCTAAATCAGATATCAGTTGCTCAAAAATTAAGGCCAGTAATCAACAAATGGGACCTCATTAAACTAAAAAGCTTCTGTACAGCAAAAGAAACAATGAAGGAAGTAAAGAGAAAATCTTCACCAGCAACACATCTGACAGAGATTTAACATCCAGAATCTATAAAGAACTCAAAAAACAAAGAATCCAGAAAGGAAGTGACACAATTAAAAGATGAATTAAGAATCTGAGCAGAGATTTCTCAAAAGAAGAAATAAAGGTGGCTGAGAAACATCTTAAAAATTGCTCAGCAGTATTAATAATTATGGAAATGCAAAGTAAAACCATTTTAGGATTTCATCTTACAGGCTATGATCAAGAGAATAAATGATACCAAATGTTGGAGAGAATATGGGGAAAGAGGAATGCACTCATTCACTGCTGGTGGGATTGTAATCCTATGGGAAACAGTGTGGAGAACTCGTTAAAGAACTGCACATGAAGCTATCATTTGACCCGGTTATATTACTTCTCGGCATATACCCACAGAACTAATCCTATTGCAGTGTTACTTGTACATCCATGTTTGTGGCTGCTCTTTTCACAATAGCTAAGGGATGGAAGCAACTTGTGTCCCTCAACTGACTAGTGAATAATGAAAATGTGATATATTTACACAATGGAGTTCTACTTAGCGGTATAAAGAAAGACAAAATCATGACTTTGCAGGTAAATGAATGGAACTGGAAGCTGTTATGCATAGTGAAGTAACACAGAACCAGAAAAAGATGACTCTGTGCTCTCTCATTTCTGGATCCTAGCACCAAACCGTTATATGTGAGTATGTATTCTGATGTAACTGCAGGAACCAGGAAAATATAAAGTAACCAGGCAGATAAAGGGAAATAAGGTATTTAAGAGAGAAGAATAATAGGAGACAAGTATTATTAAGAGAGAAACAGATAAAAAGGAGGTATTTAAATGAAAGAGGGGAGGGAGGGATATATAAGGTAATATGGGGACAGCTCATGGGAATAAGTCCTTAACACTTTCTGTTTTCATAGAACACTGAAACCAATGTTATTAGTTACATTAGGTCTCCCAGAATTCCATTAAATTGTTTCTCCAACCTCAGCACATAAGTTCTTTTGTAGGCTAATATGGCTGTTTTAACTCCAGCCACCCAAGCACAATTCTAGTTAAGAACAAAGAATAAAAGATAAATATACACCCTTTCTTAAATTATTCTCTTTCTAAATGTCATATGTATGTCATCTAACCTATATCATATTACCTAAGTTACTCACTTATGAACACATAGGTCTAGGGAAAATAAAATATATAATAGGCAGAGTTCCCATAATTAAGAAAAAAAAGAGTATAACACAAGCATTTGTTTTAGTATTCTGTACAGTGGTAAATACGGAGAATAAGTAGGGCTTGAACTTGATAATGATAAAGAACAGAATAAATAGAAAATATTAAACTTTATTTTTATTCAGACTTCATAAATATATTTAAATTATTGTCACCAAGAAAATATTTTTGAAACTGATTTAACTGATACAAAAGAAAATGAACCCATCTTTAGTGTAAACTCATATTTTTATATATGTGTATATGTTAAAATGGAAAGTACTTCTGTCAACCCCAAAGGAACACTTCCTGCTTCTTAACTAGCAGAAGGCATTTAATGAGTGTTGGTCCTCAGACACATGTCACCTGTTTATAACCTTCTTCTGAATATTCTTGCCAG
This sequence comes from Eospalax fontanierii, assembly GCA_035773235.1. Classification (NCBI taxonomy): domain Eukaryota; kingdom Metazoa; phylum Chordata; class Mammalia; order Rodentia; family Spalacidae; genus Eospalax; species Eospalax fontanierii. Next base: position 27,039,745 of record CM069530.1, read on the forward strand.
TGTACACTTCTGTGTCTATTTAAATTCCAGAGCACAGTTTTGCTGAGACTTACTCAGAAACACAACATATTTATGAGAAAACTGAATATGTTAACTAAAAGCCAGTAATTTCAATTGTTCTATGTTATCTGATAACATTTCCAAAAATATAGCTGTAAATATAGACCTGTAAATGGAGAAGGCATGATTCCTGCATTTGCTGTACATTAGAATTCCTTAAATGGATGTTTTATAATCTGACGAATGACCACTTGTGAAATAGCGTTAGAGAGATTAATTTCTTTGATACCTAAGTATGAAATATTCATTGTGCAAAGAATTTCTTTGAATGAAAAACATTGCTATTCTTAGACTGAGTGGGAGACTCAAGAATTTAAAGAAATGTGAAGACATTGGCAAGAAACAGTATCATTACATTGTTTCTTTAATATTTTGTTAAGTTTTTTATGTGTATGAGTTTATTGCCTGTGTGCACCCAGGCAATGTAGTGACCATGGTTATCAGATGGTGATGGATCCCCTGGAAATAGAGTTACACACAGTTGTTAGCCACTATTTGGGTGCTGGGAATCAAACTCAGGTCCTCTGCAAGAGCATCCAGTGCTCTTAACCATTGAGCCATCTCTCCAGCCACATTACCATTAATTTGTTAATTCCTTTCCTTAATTAAAAATTGCATATGCCATTCAGGAAAAGGAGGAGAAACATCTAGATATGAATTCTAAGTACTAATGCATTTGTTAATTCTTATACATACTTCATACTTTACTTCAGAAGTATTTGTGTATTCACTTGCTTTTTTCTGAGAATTTGCTCATTATTATTCTAAAAGAGCAAATAAAGGAATGTGTCTAAGTAGGGGAAGTGTAAGAAATAATTAAAATTACCAACAAAAGAGAAGAAACTGAAGATCTTTTGTAATCATTAAAGCATCTTATTATTCAGTTCTTTAAATTAAAACAAGTGATTAGCACTCTTAAAATTTCTAAGTAATAAGCTCTGTGGTTGGTTATTTTGACTATAATCTTGCTGATTTTGGATGGTATTTTATTAATGATATCTCAAGGGGAATTTGTGGTTGCTTGAAAATTAATGAAATATTAATAACTAACAACCAAAGAAATGCAGATATGTCTACTTAGGAGAAAACATGACCTGCATCTGACTCATGTTTAAACATTTTATTTACTTTTTTCTATTTGATTCATATTTTAAGCATGAGCATGTATGCCATACCTTAAAGAGTATCTTTGGTGAGAAGATATAATATGTGCATTGCATCTTCTTTAAAAATTTATCCAAAACATGTGTTGTTGGTTTTATATATTTGGAGGCTAGGAAAATATTTTTGAATAGTAAAATAGATTATTTCCATTTTCATCCAGTTATTACATTAAGACCACAGGGGAATAGCAGACTTCTCTGCTCCAGTGAGAAATAAATACCTCACCTAGAGAACTGGAGATGGCTAATCTGGCAAAGAGGGATTTATGTAGTGCTGTCTTACAGGTCATACAATTTTGTAGCAGCAAAAAGTCAAGTTTAAATTCATAAAAGGAAGTTACTCTGTATAACAAGACATTGCTATTGTCTGGCACAGAACAGTGTTCTATGAAGTGATTACATAAGTAAGGTTTTCTGAAAGTAGAAATTCAGAGATGATCTATAGTCAAATTTAAACTGTATTTAGTTTAGTGAAATATTGTTTTAAAGTAATTTTTTTATTCATTCTTGGAATGACATGACCAAGTTTTAAACAATTATATAGAAGTAAATGAGAGTTCATAATTAGAAACAACTCAAAAACTCTAGAAGTAAGTGGAGATGATGATGAAGGCAAGATAGGTTAGGAGAAGAATAAAGTTGAACATGAATCAAAAAAATTAGTGATAGATCACAAAACTTTAGTTAGATTATTAAATTTATTCCTATTTGTATCAGTAAAGACGATTTGTATACTTTAATCAAAATACCCAACTTAGTTCTAATTCCTCTGTAAATAGATAGCAATTAAGAACAGCTTTTTTTTCAAAGTATGGAATTATGTTTACCATAATGTCATAGCCTTTAATCACTCAACAGAATATCTGAGAATACTTAAGAAAGGAGATATTTGGATTCATGTTTTCATAGGTTTCAATTCATGTCACTGAGTTCCATTGCTTTTTGACTCACACACCATAAGTAGAGCATCATGGCAGTAGACAGGCTGTACAAAATAGGGGATCATCCCACAGCAATCAGGAGACAGAGAAAAGGCATCTGAGAATTCTGCCAGTGACCTGTTTTCTCCAGCTTACCTTACCTCCAACTTTCTACAACCTCCCAACAATACCATTAAATTGCAAATCAATCAAGGAATTCATGTACTGGTGATGTTAGAAGTGTCAAAATCCATGCACTCCCCACCATCACCCAGCCTTCAACACGTGTGCTTTGGGAACATCTTATTACCAAACCATAGCATATATTGAAATGATGCATATGCAATGTTCTAACGCATCTGGTGGCTACAGAAGCCAGTGAAAACCTGAATGCTGGTAAGACTACATTTGATACAGTTTTAGAGGTACAGTATCAGTGTTCATTTTTGAAATATTCCCTCAGTTATTCAAACCATCTACATAGGCTATAAAAACTTCACTGGGCAAAAACATTTGCGAGTAATATTTGTAATTGGATTAAAATGGAAATTTGGAAATAACCCACAATTCACCAGCCATTATATACATGGTTGAAAACATAATTTAGACTTACATGCTTTCATATTATATGGTTATATGAAAAATTAGCTACTTGTGTAATTACTGAAAAGGAAATGTTTCCTCTAAAATAGCTAGTTGTATAAGACTTGCAAATTTACTTTAGGAACATTGATTGAACATCTCTTTGGATTGGAATCTGAGCAATATTTTTCATGTTATGCATTTAATTTCTGTGATGTTAGCATAAATTAGACAAAAAATAAAACCAGCATAGAACTTGGAAAATGGTTAAGAAGCCCCAACCTTAGCTGAGGAACTATTTTTTTAAAAAGGTTTATGTGTGTTGAATGTATTGCCTACATGTGCGTAAGTACATCCGTGCCAGGCAAGGCTCTTAGAGGATTTTCCAGCTCTTAGTTGAGGAACTGCTGGCAACTGATCACTGCTGGGTGAAGGAGAGTTGATCTTTTTTAAGGAAGAGACACTAGATAGGCAGATAAGGATCCAGAGGATGAGCTTACTCTGAGGGACATCTGGGAATACAGAGTTGACTCAATAAGCCTTAACTTATATGACATAATGCATGAAATCCAGAAGGGTTGCTGTGTCGAGGATACAGATAGGGGAGGGTGTTAAATATGATTAAGATGTATTGCATTAAATACGTAGACATTCATTTAAGATATATAGTGTAGAAAAGAAAAAAAAATGAAAGTTATTCTTGGTATCTCTATTCGATTTATTTTGTTTTAAAGAATATTCTGAAATTGTAATGTCCATTGCTTTTTCACAAGCTATTGAAAATGTAGATGATCAAAAATGTTTACCATGTCCTAGAGGCATTTTTGGATTAACTTCTCTGGAGTCTTTTTACTTCTAAGAATTTGTGATGCTGAGAACTTGAAGAGATTGGGAAACCCACAGCGTAAAACATGTAACTAGAAAGGCTTGGCTTGCCTCTGGCACTTCAACTGCAATGAGAAGTACTCTTTCTTCTATCATTCCCTCACTCAGTCTTTCCTACCTCAACATATTTACCAGACATCATCAAGAAGTCAAAAAAATTGACTGACTTGGTGGCACAAATGTTTACTCCCATCAGCTGGAAGTCAGAGGCAGGAAGATCTCTGTGAGACAGAGAACAGTGATTTCTAGGCCATTTATGGCTACAGGAAGAATCTGTAAAACAAAATACCAAGAACTGGAGAGATGGCTTACTGGTTAAGAGCACTTGTTGCTCTTGCAGAGTACAGGGGTTTAATTCCGAGCATTCACAGAGCATCTAGAACTCCAGTTCCAGGTGATCTGACACCCTCTTCTGACCTCCATTGGCATTGTACAACAGGTATGCACCTATTTACATGCAGGCAATGCACTCACATCCATAAAATCAAAATGATAAGTAAAGAGAAGTAAAAACAAAAGACTCCAAACGAAACAAAAGATAAACAGAAGTCATTAAAGGAGTAACTTTCTTGCTGGTATCTTTCACCACAACCACCCCCACCCCCAAAGGATAAGGCCTTTGAACACACTGTTAAATGTTGATATGAGTCATTAAGCTCTGTAGCTAAGAAATATTTCCTAAACCACTGAATAAAGTGGGCATTATGCATTTCTTCTATTTTATAAAGTTTATCAGGAAAAACAGTAAAGTCCAGTAATTAACACACACACAAACTCTTTTCTTTCAAGAATAATAAATATGTAATGGGAAAACTGTAGTAAATAAACGCATAGAGCTTTTAATTCTTAGTGGTTTTCTATAATTAATTTTTGCTTTATCTTAAGGGAAGGAACAATTGACAAGATCTGTTTACCTTACCATATATTAACTGTATTGAACATGCTCTGGAATGACTCTAAATTAAATTTTTTGTTGAGGGCAGCTATTTCACATTACTAGAGAATCAATGTTCTCTACAAGCAAAGGGGTTTTGTAGTTATCACTAAGAACATCACAACAACAACCCAGACTTTTAGAATAAGTAGTATGTTCAAGAGACATTAAAAGAAAAACATTTCTTAGATTTGACATTTTCATGGATTTCCATGAAAAGCCATACATTGGTTCCCATATAATTCTATTATGGAGCTCACTGCAAATGATTCTCTGGCAATACTTTCTCTGTGTTAGCTACAACCATCCATAAACTTGAATGTTGTCCATTGTGACGTGGAAATGCTCTAACAAACTGAGCATTAATTACAACAAGATCAAATACTGAGATTATATCAGACAGTATTAAATGAGAAAGGATATATATATATATATATGAATATGTATTAATTTAAGGAAGTTTTCTTTAGTCAGCAAGCATGAAGTGATATTTTTAGTCTAGAGAATTAATAATTCATTCATGAATAATCTTTAAGAGCATTTATTAAAATGTATTTCCAACTTCACAAAGCATAATACTCAGCTTATTTAATCTACTGGTTTTATTTGCTGAACTCTCCTGTGTACTCTGCATTCTTTAATAACTTCTCTTTAGATATATCTTCTCTCCTTCATAGTCTCTCCTCTCTCTCTCTCTTTCTCCTCTTTCTTGAGCCCCTGTTGTTCTCCCTCTTTTCCTCGCTTCTCTCTTTATATGTTATCAATACAGTAGACACAGATAGTCTTGTGAATCTGTTTGCTAGGTTTAGCACTGTGTGTGAGAACAACAACAGAAAAATCAATCATTGCTATTGGTTGAAACTGTCTGCCATAATATAGCTGCTTTAGAAAGAATTTTAAAAGTGATTTGTAGTAGAAATATGCCTCCTTGTTTTATAAAGGAAAACGTGCTTTGAAAAATTTTGTTAGATTTCCTTTATGCTCTTGTGCAATAAGCTTGCAGAACTGCCCACAGGTCCGTGTGTTGAATGCCGGTTCATGTAGTGCATAAGAGCAGGTATGCTGTAAGATTTCACACTAGACTGACGGAGTGCCCCATTGTTAGCAATTCTTTGGTGTCAGGGTGTTAATTCTGGGAAAGTCTGTTTCTGAAGTATGATATAAAGGAAAGGTATAATCAATGAATCTAATGGCACAGATCAAATTGACTATCTTCTATGGGAAATGATGTTATAGAAAAGGATTTAAATAGCTCTAGTTAGCATAAGCTTGCCACTGGTTCAGAACTAGGCTATTGTACCTGTCAGATGCAGTGCTTTTCTCCTCTTTTCTAGCTTTATAAAAATCTACCTCTGTGCAGTTTCACCAAGGAAATTACTTATGTCCTGAATAATGGTACTAAAGTATTACACAACTTTGATTATAGGACTAATTGCACTATAGATGAACTATGACTTCATACTTCGATGTGAATTCTTAGAAGGTATTCAGTTCTTATTTAAATATATGTCAGGGCTTGACCCCATGCTTGCTCCATGGTAAATACTAATACCTGCTTGTTGAGTAAATGGATTACTAAATTTCCTGATAGTAACTGTGAGAAATAAACTAGTTGAGGCATTGTTTTCATTGAAAAGCAGCATACTTTGCTGCATGTGTATAGACTTGAAGGACCTCACTAAGCCTCCAAAATTCACCAAAATAGAAGCGAAAAATATGCGAGCATTTTGTTTTGGCAAGACAAACATTATCATAAAAATGGCTTACAACTTTTGAAGTGTCTCTTTGTGAGTATTTTGATGTGGACAATCCTCTTTTGCTTCCCTAACATATGCTTCAAATGTCCTATAAAATTTTACATATGCGCAGGTTATTGCATTATGACTAAAACTCTAATGATTTTGTATTAGAACATACTAATAATTACCATAGTATTTTTAGCTTTCTATTTCTTTATTTTACTGTTCTGTGTGTATATGTCTGTGCACGGTAAATATACAGTGTGAATGGATCACAGGATTCATGTGAGGAGTGGTTAAAATCAACTAAAACTGTTGGTAGGAAATTCAAAGATGATCCTGTTCTCCATGTAGAATATTGAAGACGTTACCATACTGAAATGGCAAATTATCAAACATTGTTATGTCAAGATCAACCCACTCCTATTTTAAGGGAGAAAATAAAATGATAAACATCAAAAATAGAATCTGTTGCAATGGACCCTTGAGTAGTGAGGGGAAAAAATGGAATTTCGACATGGTAAAGGTGATGAGCTTGAAGCATTATTTCAGAAATCAGTGGAAAATTGAGTGCAAAGAACTGTGGTAGAATGTTAACGCGTGAACCATGACAGCATATAATCTCCGTGAGCATCCATTTACCCCTTCAGTACATTCAGGTACCACAACATAAAGCAACACAGACACAAGCACCAGTAGCCTACAGAAAAGAATCCAATAGGGTGTCTTTCATGAAAGAGTAATCCTGTAGCTGAGCTCTTACGAAAAGGCAAAAATCATCACATCTGAATATTACCTACTATATATTAAATATAATTCTGTAATTATCATTCACACGCAGCATGTTCAACCTCCTTTATCTCCCATGTGCAATTTACATTACAAGAGAAAGATGAACTAGTTCTGTTCCATTTCAATAAATGAAACGAGTCAGAAAGTTTCTGGGAGATATTTAAAAAGGGGGTTGGGGCACTGCCTCAGCGGCTTGGTGAACTGGTTTCTCTCACAGCAGACCCAGATTTGATTCCCAGCATCCACATGGCAGCATCCATAACTCCAGTTCCAGGAGATTCAGATGCCCTCATCTGACCTCTGCATGAATGGGTGCACTTAAACACATGCAGACCATACATTTATACACCTAAAATAAAAATAATTTTGAAAAGATTCTGAGGAATAACAAAATGACACTGGACAGTAGTCATTATGGGAACAACAATACTGAATTCACAAAACCTAAAGAGAAGCATAGTTAAAGGCCCACAGAGCTTTATTCATTTCCCAGTTCTTATTGATGCAGCTATAAATTTCGTACGGAACCAAGATTTCTAATTTCCTAAATAGCCTGTCTCCCTCTTCCTCATTAACTTGGCCCTTTGTGGCTAAGGACCACTCTACAGGTGGGCATCTTCACTCGATAATACAAGAGGGATTTTTTTTCCCCTTTGTAAGATATTTGACTTGAAATCTGCAAAGATGGACATTTGTCAGAGGGAGAGCTGCTGCCTATGCAAATGCCTTGGAGTTTAGTTCTGGATGTCAGAGTAGCATCTGATAACTTCAGGGAGTGAAATGCATGATATACACTTCCTGAGCAGGTGCGGTGTCTGTAGGGAGGCACTTGTTCTGAAGGGAAAGTGAAGGATGCTAATAATTTCCAAAAGAGAACAGTTGATGTCTCAGTCATAGAGATTAATTACTATGGGATGGATTAACTGTTCAAAGTGCCAAGATGGAAACACTGGATTTTAGTGTGACTCTTTATAATGACTTTAAGTGATAATAAACATAGTATTTCAGTTGCTATAGAAAGTTCAGTCTAGTAACTGTCTTGATAAGAAGAATATTATATAAATGGATATACATATACGTAGAAGTGCTTTAGGTCCTGAAATTTTTTATATACATGGCTGTCATGTATAAAGTTTTATGTTGAAAATTATTACTCTTTTATGTTTATTTTATTCTTATTTTATTACTTAAATACTAGATATGCATGTTTATTATTATAACTTTCCCTTATACAACTCATATATGCAGAAATTCCCATTGTTGAAAAATTTTGCAAGATGATTCATTCCACTGGAGTGTTTATATGAATTTCATGCCCATTTGCTAATATTCTGCAAGAACTGGTGCTGAAGCAAACTCTTAAGAATAATCTGAATGGCTGATAAAGTAGCATTGCATTCTCCTACATTTTTATTGTCTTTTACATTTATTAACCAATGTTTTAGATGAGTGTCTGGATCAGCAAATGTGTGTATGGGCACAACATGGCACACATGTGAAAGTCAGAAGCCAGCTTCCAAGAGTAGGGTTCTCTTCTTCCAGCATGTGGGAATTCAGGTTGTAGGATTGGCATCAAGGGCTCTTACCAACTGAGCCATCTCACCAGCACTATAGGCTTATTCTTTATCCACACTGAAAAAAAAGAACAAATATATAAATATTGCATTAAATTAAATATACAAAAAATAGAATAATTTGCCAAAACTTATATTCCACAAGCTTTGATAGAATACTAGTATTCTTCACATCATGCATGTATTTTGAATCACTTAAAAAACAAAAACAAAAAACAAATAAAGGCTGGAGAGATGCCTCAGCAGTTTAGACCACTGGCTGCTTTTGCAGAGGGCCCGAGTTTAAATCCTAGCACACACATGGCAGCTAACAACTGTTTGTAATTAGAGTTCCAGGGGATCTGACTCCTTCTGGTCTCTGCAGGCACTGCAAATGGATACACTACTTACATGCAGTCATAACATTCACACAAATAAATAAATAAATAAGGTTTAAAAAAACTAAAATTCTAGGTAATTAGGTCATTGTGGTTTTAATCATAGTCATATTGACAAGCTGCTAAAATTATGTTTACTTATATTGGCAAATGATTGAAAATTTTTAAGGGAAGATAAATTTTGATAATACTTTTCAGAGACACTGTGATTAATATGCATTATAGAATTGACCAATGCTGCTCCACTGGAACATGTTTATATTCCTATAAAAATGTATTTATCTGATCGTCACTTAATCACACCACTTTAAGAAAACCAGTATATAACAACTTTAATTTTCAAAATCTAATCTGAACAATGCTTGCATTATCACAGATTTTGCTTTGATTGCCTCCCTCTAACAACTTCTCCCAAGGCCAGTGCTTATACTTCTACAGAAATATGATCTGATAGAGTTCTGATCAAATAATCGGGATCTTCAGGCATGACTTCTTGGTTTACTGATACAAGATTCTATGAAATATTTATTGAAGCAGTCATGGTGCAGATGCTCTTAGGTAGAAATAAGCTAGTCATAATCATGAAAGAGAAAACAGCTTAAAGAATGATAAACAAAAGGAGTGGCAGGAGAAAAGTTCAGAGAGGCGCCCAGGGGCGAGATCATAGAATACTTTTTATAAATCACAGTGTGAGCTTGCATTCAGTTCTAATTACAAGAGGAAGCAATTATAGGGCTTAAAAGGAACATAGTGTTATTTATTTAACATTTTAGAAAGAGTTAAGAGGCACTCACCCTTTTCCTAGGGAGTATCATATCAATGGAAGTTGAAATGCTCTGGTAATTCCTTAATCTATTCTGGAGATAAAACTGGCAAGACTTGGTTGAATTGGATAAGGAAAATGAATGAATTTGTCAGGTTTGTTCTGAGTAAATGGATGAATGATAATGCTAGTGATGCATGTTGGAAAAGCTGATGGAGGAATGTGTTTGGGTGGTGGGATGTTTCCAAGTACCTAGTAGATTTCCATGTAGTCTGAGACTACTGCAAATTCTTTATTGAGCTTTGATCTTGAATGACATCATAAATCCATACACTAATCACATTAATTACTTTTCTCACTGCTGCAACAACGTTCCTGACAAATGCATCTTAAGGAACACTTTAGTTGGGTTCAGTTCAAGGCTATCATAAATCATGGAACACATGGTACAAGATCTTGAGACAGCTGGTTACATTGCATTTGTGATCAGGAAGCAGAGAGAGGTGTATCCTGGAGCTCAGCTTATTTTCTCTCTTTTATTCAGTGAGGATAACTAGCACATGGTATGGAGCCACTCACCTCAAGTAGCCTAAGTCATGCCCAGATATTTGTTTCCATGGTGTTTCTAAATCCTATCAAGTTAAAAATTTAGATTTACTATCACCATTGTCTAATTAGATTTTGAGGTTTAGTTTGACATATTGCTTTCAGGTTGTATTATTGCACTTTTGTTATAACATATCACAGAAAAATATGTTTTCTTAGGAAGTAAATAAAATTATCAACCAACTTCACCTGTGAAGAGAAGTCATCATTTGTATATTCTAAATATAATAAATGAATTCATATCTAGGTATTTGAAGAAGAGAACTGGAAGGTAAATAAGTGCTTGCCATTTCAAAGTTAAGTTAGGAAGAACCAAAGACCTGTTCAGTAAAAACCTTAAATTTTTGAAGAAAAATACAGAGGAAGACACAGGGAGATTGAAAGCTCTCCAGTGCTCATGGGTTGGTAGAATTAATACAGTAAAAATGGTCATTTTACCAAAAGAAATTTACAGATTCAATGCAATCAAAACCAAAATCCTTGGGACATTATTCACAGAAACAGAAAAAAAAATTCATCCTAAAATTTAGAAGGAAAAGAAAAGACTGTGCATAGCCAAAATAATGCTCAACACAAAGAGCAATGCCAGGAGGATTGCTGTATTAAACCTCAATCTACATTTCAGGGCCACAGTCATAAAAACAGCATGGTTGGCACAAAAGCAGACTTACATATCAATGGAACAAAATAGAAGACTCAAACATCATTGAATACAACTACAGCCACCTGATATTTCGCAGTGGTGTCAAGAACACACACTGGGAGAAAGGCATCTTCTTCAACAAACGGTGCTGGCAAAACTGGAGCTCCACCTGTAAAGGAATGAAATTAGACCCATTCCTATCACCCTGCAAAACAGCCAACTCAGATGAATCAAAGACCTCAATGTGAAGCCCAGCTGAAATTCTTAAGAGAAAATATACCCAGTGCCCTGCAAGTTATAAGTGTAGGAAAGGACTTTCTAAATTGGACTCCAATCACTCACTCGGGAATTAAGGACAATGATCGACAAATGGGACTCCTTTAAACTAAAAAGCTTCCATACAGCAAAGGAAACAATTGAGTGAAGCCTACAGAGTGAGAGAAAATCTTCACCAGCTCTGCATCTGCCCGATGATTGATAACTAGAATATACAAAGAATTCCAAAATCAAAGAAGCAAGAAAGCAAATGAGTCAATTAAACATAGTCTATGGATCTGAATAGAGAACTCTCAAATAGAGAAATAAGAATGTCTAAGAAACTTCTTAAAAAGCATTAAACATCCCTAGTAATTAGGGAAATACAAATCAAAGCAACCTTAATATTTCATCTAACCACAGTCAGAATGGCTAAGATCAAGAGACAAATGATACCTGCTGTTAGCATAAATATGGTAAATGTGAACGCTTGTCCACTGTTGCCGGGATTGCAAATTGTTGCAACCACAGTGTAAATCAGTATGGAGAACTCTGAAAATACTAAAATAAAATCTACCGTATATTTTCGTGGTACCACTCCCTGGCATATACCCAATGGACACATTCTACTGCAGAGATATTTGCACAGCCATGTTTGCTGCTGTTCTTTTCACAGTCATTAAGAAAGAGAAACAACATACATGCCTGTCAACTTATGAATGAATAATGAAAATGCATCACATTTATGCAATGGAAGTCTACTCGGCATTGAAGGAAAATGAAGTCACAAAATCAGCAAGTAAATGGATCCAAGTAGAGTCTGTTATACTAAGTGAAGTAATGCAGACTCAGAAAAACAAGCCACATATTCTTTCTCTCTTCTGCTCCAAATCGGTATATGTGAGTTTATATTCTAATGTAACCACAGAAGTCATGGAAAGAAACCAAAGGGAAGAAGGGGCTCAAGAGGATGGGGGACTAGTAGGCCACAAGTGTTACTAAGTGGGGTCAGGGGAAATGGGAGTGCTTTTCCTGGGGTGGGAGTAGGAAAGATTATACAAAGGGGAGTAAGAGGAAAGAAAAATAATTCTCAGATGGCATGAAAAACTAGAGGAAAATGTATTAGTTCAAAGTATTACTGAAGAATACACATAAGATAAATATGGGAGTGCATGTGAGTAACTGAAGAGTACATAACACAAAACACATTGACAGACAGGAGAAACTACCTTCTCAGTCGTTGGTCAAGGTAGTCCAAGGGACTCCCAAAATAACACAGGTTATTACCACAGCCCCTGACAGCTTCCCATAACTTGAAGGTAAGACCCTACTGGTAGAGAACGGCCACACTTCAGACACAGTACTCAGAGCAATCAATCTAGAATTGACCTATAGGCCTCCTCCCTGAAGAACTGATGTCATGATATCAGAGGATACTATACAGCCTGAGAAGGGAGAAAACAAATAAATGATCCTACCTGCTATAAAGCCTTAAAAAACAAACAAAGACTGGCCCAGCAAACTATCTCTAATGTGAAGTAGTGGCACTTTTGGAAGTAATCAACAGTTGTCTAATTGAAAGTAAGGCCCGTCCTATGGGAGGGAATTCATGTATAGTACTACAAACATATTTAAATATACATGTCTGGGAGGTCATAGGTCCTAGAGGAAAAAAACTACTTTTGCTACATCCCTAGACCAATGTAAATTGTCACTTTATTCTAAATATGCATCCTCATATTTACAGAGAAGTGCACATTTCTTCCCTCATCAAAGAAGCTTCACTTTGAAAAGATGGAGACTATTACAGAGTTCCAGAACTTGTCAAGCACATAGAGTAAATGTGTGTGAGACAGTTAACCCTAAGCGACACATCTTCAATGCACGTAGGATGATACATCCCTCAATTCCATTTTCCTAATGAAAAAGATGGCGATTAACACAGAAACTTATAATTGGCTAGTGTGCAGAAAAGAGGTATTTGTCCCACTGAGTTTTCATTAGGTTGTTTGTGTGAACATGAGTTTAAGGTTATTTACTAGAGCATGGGCAACTTGCTAGTGGCTATGCCACTAAAGAAAATGACATCCAATGCCCAGGTAATCATTAACTGCTTATAGCTAGCTCCTCATGTATGCTGTCTGAATGATGGAATGCTGACAGGCTCTGCCTTCTGTATGTCTTATTCAGATAGTCATAGCTAATGTGTGTTCATGAATACAATGTTTATGTCATATCCAGAAGAGAATATTTATAGCTCTCATGCCCTATCTCATATATTATTTCCTTCCTCCTTTTCCATGTTGAGCCCTGTGCCTTGGAGGGGATGACATAGATAAACTCCTTAAGGCTGAGCAATCCATAGTTACTAATTCTCAGCACTTTGAGCAGATACGATGCTCCAGATTAACTGTCATCCACTGCATAAAGAGGCTTCTCTCACCAAGGCTTAGAACAGCACTAGACTATGGGTATAACCATAAATATTTACAGACATTTGACAAAATATCCATTTAGCAAAACAACAGTGGACTCCCTCTAAGACCTGTGACCTCCCCAGCTGTAGGGTTTTCAACCAAGTTTATAATACAAGACATATATTCCCACCCGTAGAGTGGGGCTAAAATTCAATTGGAAAGTTGGTGATTATGCTCCAGTCAAGCTACTATTGTACCATTGGGCATAATGTGTCTGCTACATTGGTTTGGATCCAGCAGAGTCCAAAGCTGGGAAACACCACTGATGACTCTTCTCGCACAGTAACTTCCACAGCACCTTCCTTCACTAACAATCTGTAGAGCCGCAAGACTGTGTCCAGCTCAGTTTCGGCCTGATTTCTCTGTGTTCTGGATTCAAAGAGTCCACTGTCTTCAATAAAAGAGCCTTTACCTATTTAATTCTGATGGGCAACCAAGATCAGTACAATAGCTTGTATTGCTTTGAGAGCTCCTGGACGTTCTCTGGCAAACAAGCTATAGGGAGGTATCTAGTAGCTGACAATGGAATTTTTGTGTAAAACCTATGATTTCTTTAGGCAGAACTATCCATCCATGTGAGGAACCTCCACTCAAACTATAACTTTTTAATTATAGTGTGAGTTAGCTTAAAAAGTAACATATCTTTATAAGGCTTTTTCATACATCCTTAGCTTTGGTTAACCCTGCTTCCATCCCAATGTTTTCCTCATTCTCCAGTCCTCTATTCCTATTTAAACCCTTCATCTGTGCATGATGGCATGCAACTTCACTCTCAGCATTCAGAAGGCAGATGCAGGCAGATCTTTGTGAGTTCAAAGTCAGCCTGGTCTACATACAAGGTTCAAGAACAATCTGAGCTGCATAGAGAGACCCTATCACAATAAGTGAGTCAATAAATAAACTACAACACCTAGTACCCTCAGATACTTTCATGTAACATGTATTCTACTGCCCCTTTTATGCCCCCCCCACACAATGCTTTTTTTTGTTCTAAATCTCTATAGATACTCCAACTTAGAAACAGAAATATAAAACTTTAAAGCTAGGATCTGTATATGAGAAAGATCAAAAAGCATTGTCTTTCTGAGCCTGGAAATCTTTCTTTAATATTATATTTCAAGAGTTTTCTGGAAGATGGATTTTTTTCCCTAATATACAAAACCAAAAGAAAAAAGAACCTTCCAAATAAAAATACCTTCCACAGAATTTAGAACATAACATAGTAATTACGGGTTTGCAAGATGACTCAGCAGGCTCTAACCTGATAAACTGACATAAATCCCTGGAATATACATGCTAGGAGAAAAATTAATACACACACACACAAAAAAAAAATCCCACTTCTCCCTGCTTCAAATATACTTAAATAATTATAGAATAAAGCTTTAAAAATATAATCTTACATTTAAGTGATAATAAATATGTCTTATTAATTTAGGTTTAAAATATTGCTACTGGGGCTGGATGGATGACCCGGTACTAGCTACTCTTACAGAAGACCCAAGTTCTTCTGTTCTCAGGACACACTAGGGCTAATAACTGCCCATGACTCCACTTCCATGGGGTCTCTCTTTCTGGCCTCTAGGGTTATTGCATAACTTGGGTGCACCTATATAAGTGCAGACAAATCATACACATAAATACAAATTAATAAGTTTTAAAAATTTAAAAAAATGACTGCCTGTGATTTTTACCATGACTTTTGTAAGCTTAAAATTTACTGTGTTTATATAAAATAAATATAAATCATGATCAAAATTAAATGGAAGTGTTCTTTGTTCTCACCTCAAAAGAACTCTTTATTTGGTCATTCTACTCACATAAGCAGAATCTTGAGTGAGGAACTAAAATGAAAAACACATGATCCTGAACGCTGCCTGGAATGTTTCAGTAACAGGATAGGAAATTAAACCATTATCAGATTATTCAATTACAATTTAAGATATTAAAAACATCTAAGGATGAAATAGAAAAGGATTTGGACTATGCACAACATTGTTTTCCATTTGTGCTTTCTAATAAAGTTCAATCCAGGAGTAATCAGAAGTTCACATTTCATTTTACAACCGTATTTATCAGTTCCAAGATGCTGGTTTCTTACTCTTTTCTGATTCACACACTCATTCTAGTGATAGAGTTGTTTCTTTGGTTATTTGTTTTTTTGGCACCAGGCCTCAAATTACAAATCTTCTACTGTAACCTTTTTTCCATAAATAATTTTGTGACATTTTAACTCATTAAAAATTTATTTCTTATTTGGGTTTTACGTGTATGAGAGTATTCTGCATGCCTGGAATTGCACCCATGTCTTGCAACGACCATGAAGGTCAGCAGATGGCATCTCATCTCCTGGAACTGGAATTATGGACAGTTGTTAGCTGCCCTGTGAATGCTGGGTCCTCTGCAAGAGCAATCAGTGCTCTTAAGCATCGAGCCATTTCTCCAGCCTGGTGACTTTTAAACTCTTAAAGATATCTGTCTTATTTTCTTTGGATCTCTTTTAGTGTCTTCTTAAAATTCGGGCCACTCTTTCGTTTGTCTGTTTATCTCATTTGGCTCACCTGAAATAGCAGCAAATCCTTCAGAGTCACACACAGAGAGACCGTCTTTCCAATGAAGTGGAATGATCCTGCATTCATAAATTTACAAATCATTAATTTATATCTGCTGGAAATCCTTGCATAAAGCTGAACAGTTAAGAGCTCCATAAATGTTTATATTGGAAATAAATAGCAAATTTATTTTACAAAGATATTTCCTTCTATGTATGTATTTTCATTTCATACAAATTTGGTTTCCCAATTTTAGGAATGTAAAAATTATATGCAAATATATACACATACATAAATGCACATAAAAACACATACAAATGCAAATATACGCATGCACACACGTAGTTTTGAATATATATACTATGATAGATGAGAATTATAAATGGAGATATTTGTCTGTAGCTATTAATAGTAAATTCTTCTTTATATTATTTGTTCTTAATGTCAATTTCAAACTACCTCTGTGCTCTATCAAGATCAGCTTTGGTTTTTCCTTAATTTAATTTTATACCAGATTAACTTTTCTTCTTGTACATTATTGATCTTTGCAGTTTAGTGTATTATAATATGCTAGTGTTAATGAGGTAATTAAAATTCCTATTTTTTGATAAATAAGAAATTATTTAGGTTGTATAATTTTTTTTTTTAAAAATAGCTCTCTGTGACTTCGACAGCACCAGTTTCTGTGGTAAGTTTATATTTGACAACATTTCCTGTCAATAATCTTTAATTGTACTAGCAATAAGACAGACATGTAGAAGATGACAGAATCTTACGTGTGAAGCGCACGCAAGCGGGAAGGCCTGAGTGATTGTTCATCTAAGATGGGCAGTGCACAATGAAATCCAGGGACAATGATAATTGAGGTGACTTCCTGCTTTAACTCTGTTATCACATAAAAGGAGCAATCTAGTTTTAATCTAAGAATGGACATGAATAAACTTGTTTTATTAGTTTCTTGGTGCTTGCTGAAACAAACAAACAGCAGTTTAAGAGTTAGGCTTCAGACAATCTTTTGAAGATCCAATAGCTGAAAGTTAGAATTAGGTTGAACTACTTATAAAGTAATTTGAGTAATTACAAAAGCACAAGCAAGTCAAATGATGAGTGAAAGGAATATTTTTTCCTATTACCAGCAATGTAACACATGGTACTTGTATTATGCATGATGTATGAACTAGCTCTTTACACATGTTTGTGACTTACAAATGCAATTGACCTTTGACTTTCTCACAAAAATTTCCAAAATAATTTTGACAAATATTTAGGATGAATATCAATAAAAACACTTGGATATACAATAACGGTCATTTATGTTTTTACACAATTACAAAAGCATGAGATAAATTTAATAATTGTGTTGTCAATTTTATTTCTTTTTGCTATTCACAATATCTTTGAAACAAATTGATAACTTGCCATTTATCTACCATAAATTTGAGAATTTAATGGAAGATTCATTTCATTCCCGGTTATGACTGCTTTATTGCACATTGGCATGATTGACACAGAATCATTCACAAGTGGGAAATGACTTGTACATGCTGTTTGCGTGGCCCTTGCCGTCAGCTTTCACACACATGAAATGATGAGCAGTACATTCTGAGCAGAGACGTTAGCCTCACAATGTTTTGAGCTGAAGCCATGAGGCTGTTTGGCTAGAAAGTCAAGAATTATTGTGTGATTTTTGTCAAAAAGGAGATATAACTATATATTTTGAAATTATTTTAAAATTCATTTGGGGACTTGTAATATTAGTGTAAGCACAGCATGGCTTTTTATAAAATAGGCGTTTATCTGAATGATTTTTGTCATCAGAGCTCATAAAATAAAAATATATATTTTTTATGATGTTCTTAAATATGAATCTAAATGCATTTTCAATATGAAAATGGTTATACAATACATATGAAGTGAAGACATTATGGTCAACCTATATCTATGAATTGCTCTCATCAAAATGCCTTCTAAAAATGTTTCACGGAGGCACATGAAGATTCAGGTAACAACAGTGAAATTGTCATTTAAAGTGAATTTATTGATGAATAGCTCCATTTATTTACAGTTTTGATGATATCTTTAAATTTAATTTTAGCAATACATCTGTAAAGAATAGATTGGATGTCATTACCATATCACACAAAAAGATGCGCTGCCAGCTTACAATAAGAAAACCCTTCACCATATAAAATTGCAACAGAAAAAAAATACTTTTTATTGAACTTTTGTACAATTCATGCAACAGTTCTTAATCAAATTTAGACCCCTTCCTCCATCCATGTTTCTGCCCACTCCCACCAGACCTCAAGCATTCTGCCATACAGGTTAATCGTCTATCCAGTAGAACGTTTGTGTCCTTCTGATACAGTTCACCCACTGGAATCTAGTCAGCCTATCTAGAGATCTTAAGGATGGTCTAGTCCCCCTCACCCAGAAGTAATCAGGCTTCAACAGTCTCCAAGGCCAGACTGCGACACATTTCCCTCACTCTACTCTGGGCCATTGTCAGACTTAGTTGGCATGCTTCTTGAGCTCAGTGCCATTGCTGTAAGTTCACATGAGCAATCTCCAAGTGGCTTGAAAGCCTCTGTTTCCCTGTATTCATGGACCAACCCTGACTCTTAGACTATTTCTGTCCCATCTTCCTCAATAGTCCCTGAGCTGTGGGTGAGTGAGGTTTAATATAGTAGTCCTATCGATGGGCACATACTCTCCAAAAAAAGGCAAAACATTTTATAACTAACATCCATTCAAAATGTTGTTTCTTCTTTCTAATGATTGCAGTCTTCAAAGGAAATGTTATCCAAAGTGCTCTGTATTTGTAGAAGAGTCTTTTGTGGATTCTGAATTGTTAACTGTTTCTAGTTCGAGCTCATTCTTTATTGAACTCAGGAAAGAATCTTGGTAAACTAGTAAAAAAATGGCCTTGAGTAGATTATGCTAAATCTTTCATTTTAATTAATCTCTAAAATTTACTTAATTTTCATTTCATAGATTCTGAATTTCATGGAAGTAAATTGGTTGACTAAATGCACTTTTACATGTTAATCACATTATAGTTTCAAAGTAAAGAATGATGCAGTTGGCAATGAGATCAGAAGAGCAGTGTACTGTTTGGTCCTGGGGTCATCTTCGTAGCTTTTTCTGTCTTTGGATCTGTAAGCTAATCTTCACTGGCCATTCCTCTACCTCTTGGTCTTTATCATTATATATTTGCAATATCTCTCTCCCTCCTGCCTTAACTCCCACACTCGTTCCTTTCACAGCTGTGCATATGAGTATAAGTCAACTCTACTTTTGCCTATGGGTAGAAATGTGTGATACTGAAAAAATATGCATTACCTCAAAGTTTAGAAGTATACTTACTCTCACAATGCCTTCTGCTAATAGCACCACCTTAGATCCCAGAGAACAAACTCAATTTTCCTTAGGCAAATAAAAGGACAGAGGATGTCAGATTCTTAACTGTGGATGTTATTCTTATAGTAAGAAATATATGTATTTCTCTAAAATAAAGATTTGAGGAGTTTCAGTGTTATCTTTTCACATAAATTCATTTTGCTTTTTAAACCGCTGTTCACTGCATTTAAACACAAAGCTTTAATCTCATGTATGCCTTTGTAATAGACTTTCACAAATGAAACCTTTCTGTTAACTACATTCAAATTTAGCAAATAACTTATTTGTAAAAAGTTTTAGCTAATTTCCAATCATGTGTTTATGCTTATAAAATTTCCATTTGTATTCCATGTTAGTTTTCCTTTATAACTTTTATTCTGCTTTTAGCTAAGATTAAAATTTAGAAACTAGTAAGGAAAAACGGGAGAAAATAAAATGAATTTTAAATTAATCTAGCAAGAACTTGTACTATGTAAAATGCATATTGTAGCTGCTCTTGTACACTGCTGTGGGACTGAGTGAGACTGAAGTTTTAGCAACAGAAAATCAGAAAAGGGCCAAATATTTTTATATCAACTTGTTAGAAATTTCAGTTCTGTGAACAGAAACTACTTTTGGATATTAATGAAAAGGCTGAAAGACTGACGTATGATTTTTTAAACTATTTACCAAGGAAAGACATTAATGTGAAAGTAAAGTGATAGAGCTTCTATAAAATAGAAGGAAGGGCTGAAGAGATGACTCAAAGGTTTTATCAGATAAACCTGTGAGCAAATACATTCATATACACAAATACTCATACATGTCAACTAAAAATAAAATAAATCTTTAAAAAAGAAAAAAAGAGAATATATTCATAGAGGATACACATGCATATATACAATACTAGACTAACTATAATGGAAAAGTTCGTTAAATCTAGTTATATTAAAACTGAAAATCTGTTCATCAAAGTGCATCATTTGACAGTGAGAGTTATTTTATGGGAAAATATTTTTGTGAAATGTATAACTGCCAAAGATTTGTTTCTAAAATACAAAAAGTTTTAAATTTCTATAAGACCAAAGAGACAGCATGCTGCAAAAACAAAATGCAAAATTCTGTGTCCAAAGTATGTCCTGTCTTCAACAATGGGGTCTTGCATTCAAGTTCTGGGAAGCAATCAAGGGCTGTACTGAAACCGACCTGGAGGCCACCACCTGAAGGCTAACTCTCAGTTAGTTGTGAAGCTGCTATGAGAGAACATCAATATACAATCAACCCCCACTTTAAGGCCTAACAACTACATCAGTGGCCAATGACTAGGACAGCAAAATACATTGGGGCAGTTGTGGCACTTTTATCTTGATGGGTACCAATAGCTATCTAATTAGACTTAAAACCCACTCAATAGGAGGAAACTCATGTATGGTACTATGAGCATAGCTAAATATACCTGATGGAAGAGGTTATAGATCTTAGAGAAAACCCCAACACTGTCACATCTAGAGATAAACGTAATTTCTTACTATATTCAAAATGTGAATCCTCATATTTACAGACAAGTATCCCAATCACCACTCATCAAAGAAGCTTCTTTTGCAATAGACAGAGATTATTACAAAATTCCACAACTGGTCATACACAGAGAATCGCATAAGCCTAAGTGACACACTGACAATGGAACCTCTACACCCGAAGCTCATGGACCATAGAACAAAGGGTTAGAGAGAACAGTGATGCATCTCTAAACTCTCATCACTGAAACTCCCTCATGCAGCAGAGGGCCATGAACACAAAAAAAGTGGCCAAAGCCTAGAGAATAGAGTTTGCAGAGTGTGGATCTGGACAGGACTCCTATATTAAACTACACCCCTCCCCAAGAGGTCAGGGACAGTTTTGGAAGAGGAGGCACAAAGATTGAATGAGACGGGGAGAAGGTGCATAACCATATGGTAATAGAATCCTACGGGCTCTTGAGACCTTGCTCATGTGAATCTACAGCAATGATGTAGCCTGCACAAGATCCACGCAAACTCAAGCAGACAAAAGCCCAACATAGAATTGTGGAAACAAGCAGCAGACCCCAATCTTAGCTGAAGAATTATTGGCAGCTCATTACTCCTGGGTGAGGAAGAGCTGACCTTTTTTAAGGGAGGAACTCTAGAGAGGCTGGCTGACTAGAACTCACTGGATGAGTTTGCATGAGTTTATAGTAGATATATATTCAATACATAAGTGCAATTACACATCCATACATGTTCCAGATAACAATTACAATACTGTTCATAGGTTATGTTAGCATTATTTGATAACAGGTAAATTTCAACCTGTCATTTCTCAGAATGATTAATTTTTGTATTGGCACAAACATGAATACTACATAGCAATGATAAGTGAATGATCTACAGTTTTCAGAACTGTAGAGTTAAATCTTATGAAGATAATGTTAACAGAACAGATACCAAATCATACATATTTTACTATTCCATTGGTAATTTTTATAAAGTGCTAAATCTTATTTTTTATAATTTCTGTTGATTTTATGCAATAATTTGATGGCATTTAGAGGTCCTCCCCTATCCAAACCTCCCCCACTGCTCCCACCAAGTTGAATGTGCTTTCATATATATTTAATTATATGACCTAAAGAGTCTGATTTTTGTCCCTAAATGTCATTCAGCATGGGTTCATCCACTGGACACACCAAGTGTCCCATCCATGTGAGACACTGTCTTCCCTCCTCCCATGAGCCATCAATTGCCAAAAGGTTCCTTACATTGGATTGTTTTTTGTTGTTTTGTTTTGTTTTGTTTTTCAAACTTTCCTATATGTATGCTGTGATTATTTTTCTAGTTTGAGCTTGCATGGGACTTGTACATGCTGTCACCATTGCTGTCAGTGAATATTAGTAACTGACTATCTGACTGTTCCTTTGGTTATCAAACCCTTCTGGCACTTATAATCTTTTGCCTCCTATTGTGCAAAGACTCCTAAGTCTTGGAACACAAATAATTGATATATGTGTTCTATTCAGGGATAAACACTCTTGCAGCCTCTTGTTCTCTGCAATTTGGCCAAATGTGGTTCTGTGTTAATCACCATCTGGTTCACATGGGAACTTCTCTCCTGTCAGTTGAGACATCCATTGATACTATGTGTAGAGGTTGCATTGAAGATTGGCCATGTAGGGTTAAGTGGCTCATAGACACATATTCTCTGCATTTAACCAGTTATGGAACTCTGTAGATGTCTCTATATGTTGCAAAAAGAAGCTTCTTTGATGAGTGGTGAAAGTTAAAGTTGTCTGTAAATATGAGAGTACATATTTAGATTAAAGTAAATTATATTGGTCTAGGAATGTGGCACAAGTAGGTTTTGCTCTGTGATCTATGACCATGTGCATATGTGTATATGGTTGTGTTTAACCATACACATGGGTTCCCTCCCTTTGAACAGGCATAATTCTAATTAGACAGCTGTTGATTGCCCACAAGATAAATGTGCCACTACAGCACCAATAGAGAAAGTTTTCAGAGCCAGTCATTGCTGTTTCTTAGGCTTTACAGTTGGGGAGGACCATTGATTGTTTTTCTCCTTGACAGGTTGTATAGTGTCCTCTGATACCATAAGAGCTAATCTTCATGGAGTAGACTTCCAGGATAATTCCAGTTTGATTGGGCCCACCAAATGGCTCAGACATAAAGGTACATATCACCAATCCTGCAGACCAGAGTTTGATCACAGAAACCACTGGTGGAAGGAAAGAACTGACTCCTACAAGTTTTCCTCTTACCTCTACACATGTATGTGGGAATGCTTCCCTCAAATGAAAAATCACACACACACACACACACACACACACACACACACACACCCATATATATATATATGGCTGTGTGTGTGTATAATAAATATATTTCCATTTTGTTAAACAATGAATTAGCCACCTCCCAACACATATCACACATAACTAAGGAGTACTTATTGATGGGACTTTGTTCAAGTTGTTATGATTAGATTTCCTTTTATTGACTGCTTAGAGTCTTCTCTCCCTATGTTAGCAAACGGTGATGAAATATAAACAAGTAAGCTAGCACCTGTCATTCAACATACACAACGTAATGTCCTAAACAGAAAAAACAGATTTTGATAGTCATAGGGGAGATTCTGTTGTACATGACTTGGCATGTGGTAGAGTAATAATTTGTTAATAATGATCATCTTACGGAACTTCTAGCCTTGAATCAAGGCAGGAGCTCAGACTATTGTTTCTGTGTACCTGGGAGTCTGTGGTTTTTGGTCAGAGAGAGAGACTAATAGTCTCTAGAGCAGAGCTGTCAAGAAGTAATGAGTACACCTAACAGAGTAATGGTCTGAATCTGACAGGGGTTACCAGTAGATTATGAACAGCCATGGGAGTTCTAATTTATATTTTAAGTCATTTAAGGGTTTTTCTAGCATCTATGACTGAAGTTATCTTATAATAAAGTCCTTGAACAAAATGAATATACAAGATACTCCTAAATCAGAAGAAGGAACTCACTGTGAACTCAACTCTTTAGTGATATATAGTTCAATGAAGGAAAAGAGAAATATCTATGGATTAATCAATCTCTTTTACACATTTATGCAAGAGTCTTTGTCTAAGAAATTGGTTGGTGAGTTAAAATTTGATAGTTTCTTCAAAAATGAGTCCTCGGTACCCTTTGGCAGATAAAAGGATGTCAGGACAATGTGATGACAGCAGAATAATTAAGGTAGACACCATTGGGGATAATGTCCTTCTTTTGTACTTGTTTATTTAATCATTTACTTTTGTCTCATAGTGAGGATCTCTAAATTCTACCCAAACATAGTAATATCTGGGAAAAGAGTATACAATTTATCTTTTCCTTGGATAGCACTGAGCTGAAAAAAAAAGCCATTTCTTTTGACACAAACACTAGAGCCAAAAGAAGAAAGAACAAAAAATATCTGTAATTCATTTATGGAAAAAAACACATAAATACGGGCTATCAGAGGGGCATAAAAAGCTTTTCCATTTAAGAGTATGTTAATCATGTAATAATGGCATATGCAAAAAATGTTAGCCATGCTCTGAAGTAGAATAAAATGGCAGCTACTGATCCCTACCTGCAATAGATAAAATGATGCCAAAGTCTTTAGATAAAATACTGGTCTCTAATGTAAGACCAGTGTCAATATAGATCACAAATCAGTCATGTTTAATAAAATAGATAATGCTGGCCCTAAAAAAGGGGGGCTTAATGTACTTAACATTTTCTATCATTTTCTGAAGTCAGATAACTTCCCTATGGTTTCAATATTGGGAAATATATGCAAAATGTCGATTTTTGTATAATTAATTTTCTAGTGATAATTTAATTCAAAGTTAAGAAATGGAAGCTTTCAAAACTCAAAAACTGATTTGTTGCTTATGAAGAGCAAGGACAGAGTGGAAGAAGTAGAGACAGACAGGAACAAATAGATAAAACATTGAAGAACAGTACTTTACTGTTACTGGTGTTTTACATCATTTGTGTGACTATTTCTTAGACTGTCCCCATGGCATAAAATATCAAGATAGAGCTTGTCAGGCTTGATAATAAAAATCAAATGCAGAATCCATTACCTCTGCCCATATCTGTTTGTTCAATAGAATATAATCCTTCAGAAACAATTATTTAGACCTCCAATGATGTATGTTACACATTGAAAACATATACAATTGCTTTGCTTTTTCACCATCTTCTCATTAAAAATCACTTGGAAAATTTGGACAGTCTTGGGCCCCTTTGTGCCAGTCCTTTTAATTAACATATACCATGTGGTTCTCAAAATTTTCTTTCACAGCTGCTATGTGATTCGACTCCTTTATATTTATTACCATATTTTAGAACTTGTGTTAAATCTCTGAGTGAAAACAGGGATTCCAGATCATCACAGGCAGAAACTGTGCTGGTGATTCCTGACAATATTCTACACAAGCAACTCTCCCTTCTATTGAGATTTAGTGATCATTTTAAAATTACTTTCTGATTTAATTAAACTAAAGTAACTTTAATTCTGAACATAATCTTAACATGTTTTTTTTTCATTTTAGATTGTATTAGGTCAAATTAATTATATTATGTAAGCTATTTTCCCTGGAATTCATATAGCAAGCATTAGAATTATTACTTCATATCGCCTGATGCTTTCTCTTTTGTGAAATTTTTATAGCTTTTATTTGATACTGAGTCCCTTTTTATAGGGTCAAATTTTGTACATCTACCAGTTCTTAGGCAAAAAAAAAAGCACTTTTGTTCTATGCTATTTTATCTGTTACTGTTTTCATTGTAAGCTGAGAATTTTTTAAAATCAGAATTTGCTCTAAATGATCCCTGAAACAACTTAAGATCATCTATAGTGTACTGATTCTATTGACTGTGAGGCAGAGCACGATCGGATCAATCTTTGAGTCTTTTCACCATGTCCACGTGTCCTGCCTCAAGTCTAACAGCTATTATTGTCTACACATCAGAATTTGAACAGTCCGGTTTCCTCAGATAAATCCTGTCTCACTTTTAGATGTCCTGCAATTCTAAAAGATAAAAATAACTGTGACTAGTAATGATCTACCCATCTGTAGATATTATTGGATTCTCAGCTAATGAGCTATTATCTGGCCGTGAATAGCCTCACGTGTGATACTCTCCCCTCCATATAAAGTAACTCCTGTCCATACAAATCAGTTCCAAATCCCCAAACACTGCACTTGCCTCTCTTTTTCCATGACAGTGTCACCATCCAAAATGAACCTGCCTGTCACGACGTACATTTGTCACCTGACTGATATGTCTTCCATCATTACTCCTGTAAGAAATCCTTTCTATCTTTTGAATGCTTGTAGAAAGCCAAACCTGTATTTATATAATAGCTAATACCTAAGATTATTTCTAAGTATCTTTATCCGCTGTTCAAATGTATGTTTGCTGATAGTACAAGTAAAATCTTATTTCTTAGCATTACTTATGATCCTTTGTGTAATTTATCACTTGTATTGAATAAATTAACACATACGACAAGTGAATAAATAATTGACTATTGTTTAGAGAACAAGTGAACCTAAAATGAAAGAACTTAAAACTAAACATCAACATGAGCAAAGTTTCAGCACAGCTGAAGTATTTTGGCCTGAATTTTTGGAGGATTGTGGCTACATAACAGCAAGAGTGCTTATAATCATAGTTTGCGTGGAAGGAAAGGTAATTAATAACTGACAAGTTGAGTATACAAATATATGATGCTGTGTAAAGTGTGTCAGTTCAGTAGTTTAGGTGAAATATATTAGATAAATGTCACTAGCATGTGCATTGCCCTGACAGAGAGGCTCAGAGATAATTTGGTCAACTCTAGATATGTCATCAAATAGCTCAGTAAGAAATTAATAAATAAGCCAAGCTATGGAAAAAACCATTAGAATATTTTATGGCTTTCAAAAGTAGTATTATTAAAAACAGTTCATGTTACTGGTGTATAAAATACACTGCTTTTATATTTTTATTTTATTTATACTTTTTTGTGACAAAGCATATTACATTTTCAGTTATATTTTTGGAATGCCTATGTAGAATGATGACTTTAATAAAAATGTAATGCTTGCTATATATGTTTTTATCTTTGTAATTTTGAATGTTGGGTATAAAAAAGATATTTTCTATGAAAACCATAACATAAAAATAAGAATTAGGCTATTTCATATTCAAAAATTTATAAGTAACTTTAAATATGTCTTTAAGATATATTTAGAGTATGTAACAGCTGGGAGCTAAAGAGTTGGCTCAGAAGTAAAGAGTGCTTGCTGCTCTTCTAGAGGACCTCAGTTCAGGTCCCAGCACCCACATTAGGCGGCTTGCAACTACAACCCCTGGGGATCTGATACCCTTTGATGGACTCTGTGGGTACCCACATGTATATACACATACATACACACAGACACATGTACATACCCACACATATATTTTACACGTATAATTTTTCAGTAAGAAAAGAAATCTAAAAAAGAACTCAATAGTTCCACTTGGCACCATTCTTTAGACAGGTGCTAGTTTTACAATTAATTGGCTAAAAATTATTCTTTGCTATTGCAGAAACAATGAAATATATTCCTGTTAAATGAAATTAATTTAACCTATGGTATACAAATTAGAAGTCAAATCTTAAACTTCATATTGCACAAAATAGTAGTGTAAATTTTTCTGTAGTACTTTGTCATTCTTGCAACACATTTCTGTTTGCTTAGAAGAGTTGCATTTTTTTTCCAGTACTACTGTTTCTTCCACAATTATAGCTGTTACAAATTGAAAAACACTAGGTGCATAGTATTTATAATGCATACAAATCTGGTGATTTTTTATTTATAAGGAAGATTTACCTTTCATATTCCTTCATACACACACAAAAAAAATTGGTTCAACTTTTGGTTTTTGGTTATATACACACGAATCAGTACTTTGTAGCCTAGGAATTAGCAGGAATTTAAAAACATTAATACGAGAGACATTAGGCTATACAAACCATTTTTTGCTGAGTAAAACCTGAACATTATAGTCGTGTTCGTTTCCTTCGTTCATCATTAGTTTCCTTCATGTCTCACCACTGGGGCAGCCCGAGGGGTTGGGGGTGAGTAGATGCAGTCAAGCCACAGACTCTGGGAGTTGGACAGGAAGCAGCCCAAGCACGCCAAGCACGTGGCACTGCAAACTGGTTTATTGAATAGGTGCACAAGCACTTATAGGTCCGGATAGCCAATGATCTTATGGGGTGGGGTCCCAAATACAGCCAATGGTAAGTTTGTTTCTAGGTAGGCAGGTTCTTTCCAGGTGCTGGTCTCACAATTAGCCAGAGCAGAACGCCACACCTACAGGAGCCCTTCCTCTATTCCTCCGAGTGGGTGGCCTTAGGCTAGGCCCACCTTACATTATGCCCAACAGAACATCATAATGCTTCATGTGATTTATAAATTAATTCATAGTGGTCATTCACAAATGAAGATCTCACTGGCAAGAGGCACACAGGTGGCCTCTCTTGCTTGCTTGTGCCCTTTCTGGAGCCTGTACACGGTCCATCTTTCGACATTATGGCGTGACATTGCCATCCACAAAACTCACACTTGTGAGCCACACAATGAAGTTGCAAAACTTGATAAAATGCATATTTTTAGTTAGTTAATGATTTTGTATTGGACTGTGCTCATTGCTGTCCTGGGCTACATGCGTTCCATGGGAAGCATTTTGAACACTCCTACCAGGGGAATGCATTGTGCCACGGAGATCCATGACTCTCCACGCTTGTCCTTACAGCGACTTCATGTGGGTTCACTTGGCAACCTGACAAGAAGTCTCTGAATTCGTATGTTCTGTTCTTTGAGACTGTATGCCAACAGTATTTAATAACCGCTGAGAGATAGAGTGTATGACTGTGATGCTGCATGAATCAGCTGCTTCTGCTTTCATTCAAAATGGAAAATTTTTAATTGAAAAGTATTCTAATTTGAAACTACAGGATCTTATTTTGGGGGGAAAATAGGATGAACTGTCTTGATACATAATTTGACTATTTATGAATTCTACAAACAATACATTAAAGGGAAGTTGAAGTCCCCTGAATGTGTATCTTCAAGATTTCCCTTATCCTGAGTACGGCATTTGTCAAAAGCAATCCCTGAACTCCTTCCTCTGCTCCTCTTAAATTCCGTATGTCTTACAAAATTCCAACTGCTGTGCTATAGCTGGAGTATAGACTTACAAGAAGCACCCAACTGTTTCAAATCATGCTGTGCTGGACAGTTCTTTATTTCAAAGTTATTGTTACAGTCGAATGCTATTAGATGTGAGATAGAGAACTGGAGAAATATAACCAAGATGGATTTTGTTCTTAACTTCTGATGTTACTACTTTGCTTTCATGAAGAAACCAGCATTGTCTTAAAACTTTGCAAACACTGGATTAGGAACAATAGCCCATTTTTTTCAAGTTCAAATTGCCGACACATTTGACTCAATTGAGGAGGTGTGTAGGAGGATATACATTTGACATTTAGACTGGTACAAAGATCCTGTACTGCTGTTTGAAGGCTTAACTTGAAAATCCTGGGTGGTCAAATCATCTGGTTACTTATGAGACAGATTTCAGGGAAAGCCTGATTTCAACTTTTCCCATTCAAATAAGAGAAATATTTATCCACCTCATTTTTCATAGTGCTTTTTCTTTTTAATATTTAGGCATAGAAGACATTAGCCTAGGGATCAGATGGTTTACAGAGTGGAAAAATATTGCTTTATAATAAAAGGAGGATATTGAATAAAGCCCAGATTTAATACCCAGACTAACAGAACACCCTGATGAATGTAATTGCATTTTAAGCATTCTGATTAAATTTTTTGATCCATATTGCATTTGTTTTGCTTGTGAATCTTTTATGAAAAAAAAAGTGTCTGGAGATTAAAGGATTAGTGAGTTCTTAAGAAGCTGGGCAGCTGCTAAAGCATTTGAATATTCTTGCTTGAATATGACTGAAAAGCTGTATTAATCTCCTCTGTTATAGTGAATGATATGGCTAAAATTCCCCATAGTTAGAGGGAAATGACCTGGGAATACTTTTTCCATAGTGGACAACAGAAATGATTATTCTCTACAATTGAGGAAAAGACTTGAAAACAATATTGCAGTGAAAAAAGTGTTTAACAGCTATGCCAATTTATTGGAAATAATGCATCCCCTCCCCCTTTTCACTTAAGGTTAATTTACAGTTCAGGGAATATATAGATAAAAATATAATTTGCATGCTCTCAAGTGCTAAGTGTCATTCATATCCTTTGATAATCAGATCACAAAAGGGCTAGCATATTAGCATAGTTCTTTTACCTTGGAGGAGTAATTTATGTTACCTCAACGTACAACAGATAAAGTTGAGCAAATTTGTAATCCAGTAGTCTGTTTTCTATAATACCCAATATTTTAAAATACAGGAGTCCCCTCTTGTGTTCAGAAAAGTATTCCTAAAACCTTTAGAAAAGTTGAATGTGTTAAAGTCAAATAGAAATTGCCATTTACAACGAGCTAATATGTATCTTAAATTCATAATTACGGCCCACACAGGCTGTGCAATCTTTGATCAAGGCAATCTGGTTAGAGAGTGAGAGATTTCTAGATCCCCCGGGAGAGGTGAAGTCCCCATTAGTTGAGTTAGCTGGCTCCTGGCACCTGCATCCATAGTGGAGAATAAAGATTGTCTAAAATTTCTGTTTGAGTGCTCTCAATGTGTTAATGACCTCCCAGGAGACTTTGCCCACCTTCTAAAGCATTACTGAACAGAGTTCCGTATCAGTAGTTCTTAACCTTGACTATCAAAATAATCTGGGGAAGAGTTTTACAGATTCTGATGGATGGCTTGGGATTTTCCTGGTATGAGAAGAAAATCAGGAATGGATTCTGACTTCATATGTTTGGGGTATTTGTGCTGTGATGTTAACTGCTCCAGTATACTTTGGAGTTCACACGCAGTGGCAGATATGTGGAGAACATCTACCTGGCACTCAAGAATGAACAGTCTGAGGGAGAAGTACTGACTATTGTTACAGCAATATTGTTACACCAGAGTATTGTCTTCTGCTCCCACAAGACCTGACAGTACCATCATTGCTTCTGTTGAGAACTATCCCTTTCTCCCATGATAGTGTCTTCCAGCTGCCCCTTCCATTCCCAAAGTGACTTAGCTAGAGGACCCCAAGAATGACGCATCCTAAAATTCTAGGTGAGGAGTCTCTCCATTGCTTGCATAATCTGAGATCATGGATATTCATAGTTAATAGTGCTCTACTGAATCTTGAGATTTCTGCATTTGTATTTAAAATTTAGTGACAGACTGAGTTCAAATCCCATATCACCTTCTTACTCTCCAAGGAAAACTGACAATTTGCTTAAGCCCTCTGAAACGTATCTTCTTTTTGAAAGCATCATCATTAAATTAAGTCTTCTTAGGCTATACATACATTTCCTCAGAAATGTTGTCAAGTCTGCTTAGAATTTGTATGTGTCATATTCATCAACTATTAATGAAATATACTATTGAATTATAAACTAGTCCATGCTTGCTTTTTTGTACTATTTATACAAAGCAGCTAACTACTCATTTCTTTTTAGGTAAAAACATTTAAATATATTAAATGAATTTTATGGAAATTAAGACTCCACATATTAAACATGAATTTAGAACAAAACTGAACTAAATAACATAAAACTAGCTTTGAGATGGCTAAGCTATAAAACAAGTCCAGTGATATCTAGAAAAATACTCTTTCATCTCGTTTGCTCCCCTCTACCAATATGTTTAAAAGCAAATCTGGTTATAGATGTCTGGGTGTGAATCAGCCTGGACATCCCAGGACTAAATATCCATGGGATATTTATATATTAGGACATATTTTTTTTGGTACCATTTTTCTGAGCCTGGTAATCTAGCTTTGAATTTTGTTTTAATTGATTTAAGAATATGTTTTAAAGTTCTAGGGATAAAAAGGCATTACAGTGAAAGCACAAATAGAGAGGCAAGTCAATAAAACTTAATATATTCAATATAACATAGAATAAAGTGAATAATATTATCTATCTCATGTTCTCTAAATTTTTCTTAATACTTTCACATATAAAAATCATTAAAGCTATATAATTTTTCACTGAAGGCTTTTATAGAGGAAAAGATAGGTAGATCAGAAAAGATATTGGTTGTCCAAGATCATACAACCAGTAGATTTCTTTATAGAAAAACTGTTCGTTCAGGGAATACATTGTCACTAAGAGCCAATGACCAGCCCAGAAGCACTTGTCATTAAAAATATAGCAATGAAAAAGACAGATAGGAACCATGTTTTCAAATAATCCAAATTTGATTTTCTTTTGGTTAAGCAACTTTTAAATTTAGGTCATTCAGAATGGAAATTAGACCCTGAAGATTAATATACCTAATAGAGTTAAAAAACTATTACTCTTAATTCAAGAGACAATCCTCAAATGATTTCATAATATAAAATAACTAGATAAGTTTTAGCTGAATGCAGTAATGTGAACTTGACAAAGACACAAAATCATTGTGTCTGTTGTCTTCTCAACATAAGCATTTTTGGTGGTGCAGGGCCCTGTTAATTGTGAGTGCTTGTAACTCGATGCAGAAATAAACAGAGCAAAATGAAGCAGAGAAAATAAAGGAAAAAAAAACTTTTAAAAGGACATTTTTTCAAAAAAATATTTTGTTAAGACGCACATTTCAAATGTCTGCTAGCTTTTGTATTCACTGATTTATGTCAGAATACTGAAAAACTTTTATCCAACATGTGAAACTCATTATACTCATGTGAAAAACTATTGATTGAAGTTCATTTTCTTACTTGTAACCAGAAATCATGAGAAAATATTAGCAAGCTCATCCACTTTTGTGTTGTGTTAAATGTGTTAAAAATGTAGAAATATCTATGTCTAACTAGGTATGGAGGCTCACCTCTTTAATCTCAGCACATAGGAGGCAGGAGAATCTGGAGTTCAAAGCCAGTCTCCATAACAAATTTGAAGCCTGGCTGGTCTAGATGAAATTGTCTCAAACAAAAGCATGCACACATACATTCATATATGTATACGCACAGAGACACACAAAATGTAATTGGTGCAGCAAGCAACATTCCCCAGCATTTTCAAAAACATGTGATTTAGGGGATAAAGAATTGACTCAGCTAAAAGCCCTTGCTGCTCTTGCAGAGGACCAGAGTTTGGCTCTTAGTACTCACTTTGGGCAGTTCACAACTGCTTGCAACTCCAGTACCAGGAGATCAGATGGCTCTTTTGTCCTCCAGATACCTGCATACATGTACATGCATACACACAGACATATACACATAAATGAATAATTAAATGCATATTTTAAAACAGTTGCTTTAAATGTTGAATTTAAGTGTACTCTGTTAGTAGGAACGTAATTCAGAAATTGTGAAATTGCTATTTTCTTCCATTTTGGCTTAAGGAACAGAGTATGTTTAGGATTTGGGGTAGCATTGCACATATCACATGTTGCCTTGAAAAATGTAATTCTGAATTATATTTCAGTCGTTGAAATATAAATTGGCAGGCAGTGTATTGTACCCATTACTTTGTAAAACTTATGATTAAAAAATAAAAATAGAAAAAAAGTCCCTTTGTAAATTTTAATGCTGAGGTAGTGATTGTCAACTCATATTAAAGATTTTATTTTATTTTAAATTATGTATTTATATGTGTGAATATGCATTTGTGCAAATGAGTGCATAACACAGGATCCATAACATAGAGTTCCAGAAACTGAATTGACAAGTAGTTGTGAACTGCTCAGAGTGATGCTGGAACTCAGGTACCCTGCAAGAATAGGACCTGCTCCTAAAGTCTAAGCCATCGCTTCAGCCCCACGTGTGTGTTTTCTGAACAGCTGCATCTTTAACTTGCCAGAATAATAATTTTAAGATTCATGATTTTAGTTTTTGAGGGGAATAGTATGTAAGTTTTCCTACATAAATTAAGTTAATATTTTATTATGCTAAATATTCAGTGCTCATGTTACTATAAAAGAACTGCACAAAATCAAGCAAGCTAAGAGTCCAACAGGCATAGGGGTGGACACACTCATGAGGCTTCTCCCCTAACCTCTAACTAACCAAGGAGTCATTGCAGTTGATAGGGGAAGCTTCAGGGGGTGAGGAAGGGAGGTGGGCTGAGGATGGGAGGTGGCTATGACAATATTTCATTGTGTATATGAATGAAATTCTCAAAGAATAAAAATTAAATTTAACTCATTTTATTTGGATTACACTTCTTCTACAGCATTGGCCGATCTACCAAAACATCAAAGGCTTATGACATGAGTCTAGGAATGCAGTGTATTCGTTACTTTTCTGATGCTGTGACAGAACACTGTGAGCAGAAGTGACTTATGGAAGAATTTCGGTTTCAACTTCCAGAGGCAGAGTCCATAATGGGAACGGAAACAGGGCATCAGGTGGCCAGAGCAGGAAGCTAAGAGCTCACATCTTCACAGCAAGCAGCAAGCAGAGTGCACACTGGAAGTGGAGGGAGGCCGTGAGCTCTCAGAGCTACACTACTGTTATTCTTCCTCCAGGAAGGCTACATCTTATAAAGTTTCCATGACCTCCCCTCCCACTGGTGACCAAGTGTTCAATACTCACCCTATAGAGACATTTCTCATTCAAACACCACATGCCAGGAAAGTAAATTTTGGTATTTAACATTATTAAATTGTTTCATTTAATTCAAAACATGTTCTGATTAACACTGAGTAATCCCCAAACTCTAAGTTGCATTCTTTATATAATAAAAAGTTTTCATATATTACATGAATGCAAATTTATTATTAGTTAATATCTCAAGTAGAAATACTTTCTGAGACAAGTTTAATGTTTAATAACAGTAACAGGATTGAACATAAATCTATATTGCATCATTTGATATTGTCAAATACTGAGTCAGAAATGATAAGACCATCTAGCACTCTACTATATACTGAGTATGAAAATCTAGCAATTCTCTTGCTTTTATCCCCTATACTTGGCCTATTTGTGTTTTACTAAGTTGTCTTGAACAGTTTAAAGCCCTTGTTCTTTTGGTGAAGAGTAATGTAATGAAAAATGATTATATAATCTGTAGATTCGGTAAGCAGGCCCATAATAACCTGCAGCAAGTTACAATGCAGAAAGTAAATAGGAAAGTAGAACGATGGCTCCTCACTGTTGTACATTGCTGTTGTACTCTGCTGTACATTAACTTTCCTCCCCAGGCCTTGGCCATTTCACTTTGCATCAAAAAGAACTATGCAACACACACAACCAGGTTCAGTACCCACATCAGTCATACTTTGCCTATTAGCAGTTATTTGATTTTTTTCTCACTTTTCTTAAGCTGAAGCAATGACTTACAAGGAAAACATTCAGTGTCTTCTTTCTTTAATTCTCTAAATATTTCTGTCCATACTCAACAGACTACATACTTTGTTGTAGAAAATATTGTTTTGGAGATCAATGTTAAATATGAGTGTTAAGCAATGGTAACAAATGTTTGAAACATTTTCACTCTTTTACCTTCAATCATGAAGGGACAATATATTTTCATGATATGTGTGTGGTAGGGAATTTATAGCAGTAGTTTTACTGAAGAGAAAATGATGCAATTATCTTTATTGTTGTGATGATGGTGATGATGATGAATGATGGCCAGAAACTTTATTTTCTACTATGTCTCCACTTTACTATGAGAAATAATTAGTATGTAGGGAAATAATGCTTTTGAAACCAGCTAGAATGCAGCTTGAGTGTATTTCACTGTAATGCATGCAACTTTCTCTGTATTCATCACATAAGTCCTGTCCTTTAAATGCCGTTTTATTTCTAGTATCCTTTCATTTCAGTTCTCCATGAAAAGCTATTTTTATGTGAACTAGGGCTCCAAGCTCAGAGAGATATATGTGAGTGAAAAGTCTCAATTATGCTTTTTTTCTGTTCTTTCTTTCCATATTTTGTTTCTTAGTTTGTGGGAACATTTCAGGTAAATGTCATCCTGAACTCCAAGCAAAGAAGTGGTTCATTATTATATTAAGCATTAAGCATATACATACAGTAAAATAGCTTCAGCTTACTCAGTTGATAAATCATTTCTGCTTTTCTTTTCCATTTTATAAGCAAATTTCACAGCAGAATGCTTAGAAAATAGCTTTTTCTTGGGTGAAAAATCAGAGTTCACTAGTTTCAATTCCAGCCAACACCTCTGAAGGTAGTTTAGTTTACACGACACCTTAAAACAGGGACTGTGGCCTCCAATGCAGTTGCAATGCCAACCATAGATTCACTGGGGTGTTTCTGTGCTGATTTGGTATATAAGACATATTTTAAATAGCAAAATGTTTATCACTAAGATAAATTTAATAATAGGGAATTTTGTTCACGCAGACTTATGACTAATTGAGAGGTGTAAGTTTTATTTGGTTGTGAGGACTGAAATCAGGAAGATGAAAGAACATTGAAAATATTTTACATTATACAATGACAGATATGCGTGCAAGTGCTACACTGGAACTCTTCACTTTGAATGGCAACTTAAAAAACTGACTAAAAACAAAGTCTGATCTATTCTGTCCTTGATGGCTGGAAATAAGATAGCACCTTTAGGTGTGCCTGTGGGGACTAGTCTAGCTCCACTCGCTTAACCACAGCCATTGGGGGTCTCCATGTCTTCCAACTCACTAGAAACTGGATTATTTTTCCCAGATGAAAATATCAGGTGGTCATAGTGTAGAAACTGCAGTGATCAAATTGAGGTTGACTCTGATTTCTCAAGCCTGCATAGAACTACCTGTACAAATTTTTACCATTCTAGAATGTTCTTCTCAATCCCATCCCCCTTGCCCCATTTGTTCCTTTCCAAATCGATTTCCATGTTTCGAGGAATGTTTGCTCTATATCTTATTTTATACCTTGGAGTGCTTGACAAGTCATGTGGTACTTTTGGTGACTTTAAGTGATCATTAAAAATAAATAAGA
The DNA here is from genome assembly GCA_035773235.1 of Eospalax fontanierii. NCBI lineage: Eukaryota > Metazoa > Chordata > Mammalia > Rodentia > Spalacidae > Eospalax > Eospalax fontanierii. The sequence continues at coordinate 27,077,056 of CM069530.1, forward strand.
TGGGGCTGGAGAGGTGGCTCAGTGGTTAAAAGCACTGGCTGCTCTTGCAGAGGACCCAGGTTCCATTTCCCAGCACCTGCATGGTGGCTCACAACCATCCTTAACTCTAGTTCCATGAGCATTCCAGTTCCAGGGGAGCTGATACCCTCTTCTAACTTCCATGGGTATTGCATGATACATGAGTACATCTATGTACATATAAACAATACATGAATACATATTAAATAAAATATTCAAATAAATAAGATCATAATCAGTACAAATACATTTTACTTTTAAAATAAGAATTTTTACAAAAATTATTTTATAGATCATAGATGTACCTGTTAATATCATGTTATACTTCATACTTTGGAGTTACCTCTTTAAGCAGAAAGTGTCCCATAGGGCTAGTGAGCTGGCTTAGCAGTTAAAAACACTGACTACTCTAGAAGAAAACCCAGATTTGATTCCCATCACCCACATAGCAGATAACAACCATCTGTAACTCCAGTTCCAGGGGCTCCGAGACCCTCTTCTGGCCTCCATTTACATTGCAAGGCATGAGTTTTCTTACATGCAGGCAAAATACTCATCCACATACAATAAAAATTAGCTAATTATTTTTTTAATTGTTCAAAACAGAAGTAGGAGAGTTGGTAGCCTATAGTAATTGTTGGAAGTAAATAGTGTAGATAACATTCATATTACAGAATCTGGTGCCTCTGCTCCACTGACACAGAAAATTTAGTCACAATCAAACTATAAAATTCCTCCAGCAGGTCTTTGTAAACTACACATTGTAGTTTACATTCAATAAATGTAGAACTTTCCACAGGCCTCTACTTGCCCTTTTTACTTCCTAGTCCTCCAAGTAAAACAGCATCACATAATTCACTCTATGAACGACGAGGCACCACACTAGATGCACTTTGATATTCAGCCAATTGAGCACACGGGCCTTCAGACCTCCATCCTTATGGCTACCTTCTCCATTTGTTTATAGATCTCCAAGAAGATGAACCACTTCTGATTCATTTCTATAACCTCATTGTTCTAAAATCTGCCGTCCTTCTTCATTCCCTGTGACCCCTGGGCACATGTATATTACACAGAGGAGATGACTCTCCCTGCCTAGTGAGAGGACTTGTCCTCTTCTGGGATTTGATATATTTGTCCTACACAAAACTCAATCGCTACATTATTTTTATAGAAAAGGAGCTACTGAGGCCTGGAGAAGTTAACTTAAGTTTTACAGTTCCTAAGAGGTAAATTAAAATCTAAACATTTTGAATTGGGAATCTGTGACTTTAAACATTTAGCTGCATAAGACTTTGGGTCTTTATGTGTTCAGAGGAGAATCTAGGATTTATGCCTATGTTAAATATCTGTCACTGTCCTTAAACTTACTCTTATCTAACCCAAATCCTCTACACTTTATATTAAGCCTCTGGAACTTGCCTTGGTACAGAGTCATTCAAAGGGCCCTTTATAAACTCACAGGTAGGTAGTTTTCGAGTTATTTGCCTTACTTCTAACTGGTTCAGTACCATGAATATTTTTTTAACCTTTCACTTAGATCTTACATCTGAATTTGGTAATCATTTTGTAAGTACCCTAGTAGAAACTCAAAGTTTTTCACCACCTACCTGAGCTGTGAACATCTTCAATGCCAAATATATTTGAATGAGGATGAGTCTACCAATTTTATGTGTGCAATATGATATATAGAATTTTAAATATGTGCAGCTAAAAGTATGCTGCTTTGGGGACATAACAACTAAAATGTGTTATCTTGCTGTACTGTATCTAGTGATACTGAGGACACAGGTGTCTCAAAGGTGACATGTCTTAGCTACATCTTTCCTAAATCTATATCTAAAACTGTCTTCCAGTTTAGAGAAGGAGTATATATTTTCTTTAACTTCAATTATTTATGCTCTCCTTTGTGCTTTCAATGATTCCTTGCCCCCAAACCAGAGCTTTCTTATTTAATTATGCTGTTTTACATGACCTTTTAAAATTGATACTAATATACAAATTTATACACCAAATGATTTTACAATGGCTAGTGTACAGAAAAGAGCTCCATAGCAGATCTAAAACTATGTCCATTGAGAGGCCTGCTTGCAATATTGGACCCTGGCAGTATCTGGAAGTTGAGTGTAAGGATCCTAGCATTCTTCAACAATAAGAACAGTTTATTGGGTTAGATGAAAGTGGTTTCTTAGTATGAATCTGGAAATTTAGTTAGTTCTAGGCAGAGTACCTGTGTAGCTACTCAGGTTCTAATTAAAGTTTTGTGTGCTAGGTCTCTAATAGGTTTCCGTAGGGAAATATCACATGTGATATATTAGAAAGACGGTTTACTGGGTAAAGGAGCTAGTCATCAAGCCTGATGACCTAAATTCAGTCCCTAGAGCTAATATGGTAGAAGAAGATAACTGACCCCCTCAGACTAGCCTAAACTTGTAATCCTCCTGCCTCTGGCTCATCATCATATCCTATCTTTGTCAATCACCACAACCAACAAGAGGGAAGTGGATGACCACAAGTTTTCCAGAAAGCTGAACGTTCAAGATAGTTTTCCAGATAGCTTGTCACTTATCCATATGAACTCACAGCAATGTGTCAAACACATGGACAAGTCACACATATGCTTAAGTCAGACAAAATCCCAGCATAGATGTGGATAAGTGGGTATATACCCCAGGCTTATCTGAGTAATTATTACCAACAAAAGACTGCTGGGAAGAGAGAGATTCAGTCTGGTTTAAGAGTGAGACTCTAGGATTGATGATACACACCTTTAGCCCCAGCACTGGAGAGGCAGAGGTAGGCAGATCTCTGTGATTTCAAGGTTAATCTGGTCTACATAGTCAGTTCCGTGCCAGCCAGGACTATAGGGAAATGCTGATTCAAAAAGATCAAAGGGAAAATAAAATGAGTGTAGGTTATCTAGACTCCAGTGAATGAACCCATACCAAAGGGCATCTGGAGACACAAACATGACTCTAAGGGACTTTATAAATAGATACAGAAATTTGGTGAGGGGTTCGTAAGTGCAGATATATAAATGTATCTAAATGTGATCAAAATATAATGTATTAAATTTGCAACATTCAATTATAATTAATAAAAAATAAAATAAACATCTCATGCATGTTGCTATGTGTTGAGAAAAGGATGCTGCTCTTTGTAAGCCTTTGTCCAGGTTAACCAACAAAAAGATTCCTGAGGATTCTCCTTATGACTATTTTATCATATTATCTCCGTGTAGTTCATAATTTGCTCACTATAATCAAATTACCCATCAAATACAACTATGAGCTAAGCACCACAAATTCAACCAGTGAAGTTCCAAATTTGGCCTTGTCATGAGACCCCGAATAGCCATTATATGTGAAATAACGATATTATTAATGCTTTCAACTTTATAAGTCCTGAATGGAAAAAACACAGTACACAGCTTATTCATGGCAAAAAAAGATTAAAGATATGATATGTACTTATCATTTTTAAAAAAGAAACACTGTATATATGTAATGTTACAAATTTTCTTTGTGTTTTGTGTTCTTTCAAATTTCAGTTCCATGTATATCTTACAAATCTTGCAGCTCAAAGTAACTGATTTCTTTAACCATGTTTTCCCACATTACCTTCATTAACTGGTTTTATTACTGTTGTTTCATTTGATATCAGTATTTCCTTGTACTATTATATAATAGCAAAGTCACTCCATTGCACTTAATGTATGTTGGCTAAGAAACCCATAGATTTGTCAGAATATCAAAGAAAGATGAGAGTGTCCACTCATGTAGGTATAGATGGGAATTTGAAGAAGTGGACAGATGGACAGAAATTATTTATATGAGATGTTTGAGAACTTTCCTCAATTTAATGATGAGTCAACTTGCTAAGTGTGTGTTTACTTTGATGACACATCATAAGATAAATTTTCAGATCTTCAAAATACAAAATTGATCAAGGATTGTCACATGCTATATTTTTCTAAAATCATCTAAAATTCTAAAATAATGCTTGTGTTTATTTCCTTATGATTTGTTATTCCTGAATTCATGTAACCTAAATGATTTTAGATGGAATTCTTATATCTAATTTATATCGAGCCCAGATGCGTTACATGGCAGAGGGCTGCAGAATCATAATGGAACCAGCATGTCAGTCTTTGTGATTTACTCCAACAATATTATAATATGTATTTTTAACTTTTCATAACCTCTTTCAGATCTATAGTGATTTGAAGTTGGGTAGAGATGGTTTATGAACTACAGCATGCAGTGCCATTTAATTCCACTAAAATGCCTCATGATTTAGTGTTCTAATAGCCATTGCAATTTTAATAGATTTAAACATCTTTCTTTGAAGAGATTAAGCAGATTCCATACTAGATCACTGTAGAATCTCTCAGAAGTGTTTGGTCTGGAAAACTTACAATTACCACTGAGTCTGTTTGTCTTTGTCTACATTCATTTGGTGAAATGGTTTTAAAATTGTTCTAGTCTGTTTTCAACTGCTGTGACAAAACACTCTGACCAATACCAACTTGGAGAGGAAAGGGTTTATTTAGCATACATTTTGCAGGCCACAGTTTATCACTTGGGGAGCCCAAGTTAGGAACTCAGGGCAGGAACTTAGAGGCAGGAGCTAAAGCACAGGCCATGGAGGAATGGTGTTTACTGGCTTGCCCACCTGGCCCATGCTCAGCCTGCTTTCTTATACAATACAGAACAACCTGGTCACATTGGTACTGTCACATTACTCAACAATCAAGAGAAAATCTTACAGACAAAGCCATAGACCAGTCTAATGGAGGCAATTTCCCATTTGAGGTTTCTTCAACCTAGGTGTGTCAAGTTGACAACTAAAGCTAGCCAGTATAAAAATATATTAATAAGAAAAGAAAATGCTGTTCTATGGCTACAAATTTGAAACTGAGGCCCCATCAGAAATATCGGATCATTTTATTAGCCTGAGTCTTTCATGACTTCTACAGATACTGTGTCAAGTAACCAACTACTATTCTCCAGTTTTTCATTTGACCTTATTATGAGTAATTAACCCTAACGTGCAGTTGTTCCAGGCTTCAGATACTCTAAGAAACTATGTTAGTGCTTATGGAGATGATTTTCCAGGCCATGAACTGTACCCTTCGTATTCATAGCATCAGATAAACTTTGTCTTTTAAGTTTTGCTGATGTTCTTAAAAAAGTAAAGCTTCTTCGTAGTTTGTGTTTGGTTCAATAATAATATGTTCTATTCTTTGAATATGGTATTGTATCTTTCCCATTTGAAGTTCATTCATTTGTTTTTGTTGACCTACTTCTGGATAAGATAAAAATGTACACAGAAATGACTTCGAGGGGTGGTTCTGGCTGCTGCCCTGTGCTTAGCAACCACAGTTAAGTACATTGTTACCACTGTGAGACCTGCAGTGAGTGTGACAGTTTGAACACTCATGGAGACTCTCATCTACCTTTCCAAGGAAACAGAATCCTCAAGCATCGCCTCCCCTTGCACTTCGGGATAAACTTAATGGCAATTTTGTTTGTTTTGTTAGAGTTTTTATTTCACATTTACTTTCACCTGTATATTTGATTGTTTTATAAGGCCGTTTATCTTTATGGCATCCCTCTGACTTATCATAAGAATATATTGCTCATCAAAGACATCTTGGAGCAAACTAATAAGGTAGCAAATGACTGCAGGATGACATTGGTAATTTCATGGATAGAAAACTGAAAGCTAGAAGGGACTGTGAGGGTATATGACAGTAGTTTCATAGCAAGTTTTTCACTTGCCTTGTTTCATTTGGAACAGTCAGATCTACTTTCATTTAAATTGAGATTTCTGTGAAAAGATATATATTTTTAAGTTTAAGAGAATTTCACACAATGAATTTTTATCACATTCACAACTCGTCCCCAATCCCCACCCTCATCCTAAGGAAACCTCATTCCCCTGTCTGGTTTTGTGTCTTCAATTTGCACATGAAAAACCCCATCCATTTTAATAACAGCTCTGGGCTGGGTAACAGAGAAATCATATCTCCTTAGAGGATCAGTGATCTATGATTCTTACACAGAGGTCTGCTAAAGTATGGACCCACTCCTTTCCTGTGTACATCGTTTGGGGTCACAATATGCCCAGGAACTTTAGAATGGGATTTTTCACTCGTAATTTCTGTTTCTCTTCCACACTGCTTAGGAATGTCAAGTAGGGATTTTTCTCTTTTCTCAGTGGTAGGAAATGGTTGGTTAATCTCATCCAAGTTATTTGTTCACAGCCCTAGCATGCAAATCACACTTTGGCCATTTCCTGGGTCTCAATTCTCCACTATGTCTTACTGTAGGTAAAAGCAGAAACTAGGTCCTCACAACAGGCAGCAATAAACTCAAAGGCCTTCAATCCAAGATTCTCTTAAGTGGCAGTTGGGAAGTTTTACAGCTTCACAGACAAATCTACAACAGTGTCCTCTAATTTATTTTCTGAAATCTATAGACTTCTCAGCTTCCTAATGTTGTTGAGGACTGCAGCCAGGTCTTGTCAGCCACCAGGTGATGATGACAGTTCGTCAACCATGGTTCCATCAGGACACTTGGGCAGGCAGGCCATGTTGGCCCTGCCATCTTGACTCTTCAATTACTTTCGATCTTACTTGCCAAGACTTGAGTTCAGAATTTGGGGATTAATATAGAAGAGGCCTGAAGTCATATTTTAAGTCATTGTGCAGAATTGTCTTTGCTGCCAGTGTTCCAGCTGAACCAAAGTCTTGGCTTCCCAATTATTTTCTTTCTTACTTTCCAAGTCCTGAGTTCGGAATTTTGAGATCAGTAGAAGCACCAAATATCAGGTAAATATTCATCTTGTGTGATAAGGTTCTTTACATGGTTCATCACATAGTCTCCTGGGAGTCAGTGTTTCCCTGGCCCAGAGGCAGGCTATCCAGGGCAAGCATCATTCCTACACCATCTTTTCTCTCAATACCAATATTTTGAGCTGTCTTGTCATATTGCTTTTTGTTTGTATCAAACTCACATTGAACAATGAGTTCTGAGGTGCAAAAAAGAATGTTTTGCACCTAACTTTCATGCCTTTGTTCAACAATTGAACAAATATACACACAAAATGTTGAAGATACACTTTTTAGAAGTGTTATGCTTTCAAGTAAAATAATTCAAAACTTAGTCAAATCCTATACATTATCCATTTAGAATAATTCAGAGTGAAAACATGAACTGCATTAGCCAAAAATAACTCTATACAAATTCTACTTCCAAGGCCTTGATTAGAATACATGACTGTTTCATGAGCAAGCCTAAGAGTTGCAAAATTAGGTCTGTTGAAGGACTCTGAAGGAAACTCCTCTCTGTAAGAAGGGAGATGTCAGAGGATCTTCTCTTCAGCTGAACATTGAGAATGGCAGGGAAGAAAAAATGAAAGTAATATAGGAAGAGAGTTCTTCACCACCAAGTTACCTTCCTTGAAACTGCACAGTGGAGTTACTCCCTATTTGGAAAGCTCTATGAAGCTTGTTTACTGTTGTTACACTGGTCGTCCTGACCGGCTGGCATCCTTGGGGAAAAGGGAAAGCCTTGTATCAGGTGTTTGCCTGGCATTGCACTAGACAGTTTTTATATCAATCTGATATATTATTTTCTTCACCTTAAGAGTTATTATCTCCACATGCATTATCTGCAAAAGAAAATACGATAAATTTATGAAGATGTCATGGCTGCCAACCTGAAATGTGAAGCCAGGTTTTTAGAATTCAGAAGTCATTATGCTGTGTGCAATCACATTCTTTAGCCAGTCTGCGGCATGCAGCTATTTCAGTGTCAACAGGTTTAGATAGGATATTGGATCTGCAGTTCTTCACACCTCTCCCTTCCCTGGATCTCACAGAAAGCTACACACATTTTTTATATGCCTAGTATCATTTTGAAATTGCACTTGCTGGACTCTAACCCATTCCTATATGAGGATACTAGATCTCTGTTTTTTAAGCCTGACTTTCAAGAAGAGTATATTTCAGAATTTGATAAAGATTATTTTTATCTACAATTCATTATACAAAAAATAGAATCTGAGATAAATCTGATCTTCAGAGACAAAAAATCATATAGATAGAGTCATATTTTATTTGTGACATTTCTTAATGTGAAGGAAGTAATGTTTACAGTTTTAATAATGTGTTTTAGAGAAGGGAGTTTGGTAAGTAGTTGATATTAATTTGTATTTTAAATTCCCCAGTCTCAGTCATGATATAATACTCAGGCATATGCATCACTTACAATAATCAACACTCCTTTCAAAGCTGTGACTTTTATTTCAAGTCTGTGGAGGTGTTATCAGTAGAGTGAGCCATAACGGTTAATATTTACTAAAAACTAACTCAAAGAAAGCTATTGTAGCAATGTGAGTCTTTGTATTGAAATACATATTTACTTACAATTTGTCATGCTTGAGTACAGAAAACTGAAGATGTTCTTAGGAAGAACAAAAATGAATGTGTCACCTTGACTTGACACCACATTTGTTCTGTGACTGCAGCGTGGCAGGACAGGTTTCTTATTATAAGGAAGCACAAGTCCATTATTTCCTTTGCTAAACACAGTGAAGACATTACTATTAAAGTAACTAAGTCATATTTCATATTTATGCTGGAATGCATGAAATTCCAATTATATCTTAGATTATACTTCCATTAGTATAGTCAATAAGAAACAGTCTTTACTGGGATATGTGACTCTTCAAAGCAAAATTTGTTTGGTGGTTTTGAAAATACTGATAATGAAACAGTATTACAATAAGATTGTGTGTGCATGTGTGTGTGTGTGTGTGTATGTGTGTGTGTGTATGTATGTCTCTGAATTTGTGCATGTGTCTGTCTGTCTTTGTGACTGTATATGTGTGTGACTGTGTGTATTTTTGTGATACTACAGAGAAAACCCAAAGCATTGTGCATAGCACTGATGTATCTCCAGTCCTTATGTTGTTAACAAGGCTCTGAAAACTCCTAGAATTTCCCAATTGATATAGAAAACTCAGTGGAGAGCAAATATATAGTGAGCCTTCCTGGGTGAAACAATTTCTTTCAGTATTAGATTGGGCTTATTTGAAGTAGACAGAGGGAATAGCTTGTCTGTTCGCTGTGCCATACACTTGTAATGCACCTATCTGCCACTAAACTCTTAACATTTAAAAGAAACATTTAAAAGTTAATTAAAACTGCATTTTCTTGTAATATTAAAAACTGAAGCATTAGGGGACTGGAGAGATGTCTTGGGGGTTAAGAGCACCGGTTATTCAAGCAAAAGATCAGGTTCAGTTCCTAGCATTCATGGTAGCTAATAACTGTCCAAAACTCCAGTTCCAGAGAAACCAATGCCCTTTTATGTCCTCTAAAGACATTGCATAACATGGATGCACTTGGTAATACACACACACATATATAAATAAACTAAAACATTAGAATTTGTTCAATTAGAGTATTTCTGCTATTTGGATCACTTTCTTCCTTGTGCTTTTTCATTAGCCAACTACCTTTGGTAAACTTCACTCTATCCATCTACATCCTGTTTAGGATAAGCTTATGTAACTCCTAAAATATGTGTATTCTAACTTCTTTCTTAATATATTCCATTTATTTTTATTTATTTATGTTTCATGGTGTAGTCATCCATCAGTGTTAGAGACTCACAGCCTTGGTGCTTTATAAAAGTGTTCAGTTTCAGGTTTTGTTTCATATTATCTCATCACCTTATTAGTTTATGGTACAATGAATAAAAATATAAATTAGGAGTCATGATAAAAATAAAAATTTCATTTTATGTTGTGAATATTTCTGGTGACTAGGTTCTATTGTATTTCATGTGACATGCATAAATAGCAAAACATCTTTGATGCCTTGATATTTGCACATATGAAGTACATGTATTGTAATTAAACTGTTCTGCTTAGGGTTGAGCTTCATGCCTGTTCAAATGTGTAGTGCTGATTAACATTAACTTGTAGAACCAAGTGTACAAATAATTGAAAAACTATTGTTAATAGTAAGGTCAAATTCCTGGAAACAAAGAAAGATGGATAAATAAGCATATCTCTAATTCAAAAATGTCAAGTCAAAGTGGTGTGAAATAAAGGGAGCACGATAGAAAAAGGGGGTATCCATTCTGTAGCTGACCAACAGGAGAAGCAGCCTCATATTTAGAACCTTATTTGAACTTCTTATCTCTAAGCAGAGTTGCTAGCACACAAATGAAGAAAGTTTATCAAGTCAAGATTGATTTACAGTGATGAGGAGTTAGATGAGCCATTTGAAGAATGTATGGTGAGCCTAGTGGCAGAAGAATTGAAATTAGCCATTCATTCACAAAGCAGGACATTTTTCCTAAGGAAGAGTTCATAGGCCTGTCCGTTGTCTAATGTGAGAGAGGAAGGAGATGCGTTAGCACATGGACAGCTAAGTGTGCTGATGTTGGACTGTGGTTCTATACAGGCAAAATGGAGGGACATTCTTTGAACTTTCCTAAAGAACTGGAAGCTGGACTGAGCTTTCATGAAAGGTAGTTACCCATATGATTGAAGGCTGTATTCACTGCAATGAAACTACTAGCTAATATAATAATATTAATACTTCTTATTTCTTGCTGCGTATTTAGTGTGTGGCATGTATTGTATATATATTTTCTCACTTAAATTTTCATAAAAACAATCTCATTATAATAATATTTTCTCCATTGTAAACAAATAAGTATATCAGCAGGAAAATAGAAGCTTGCATATATTAGGGTACTTAAAAAATCAGAGCAAATGGCTTTAAAAGTAAAAGAAAGCCTATAAGAAAACCAGAGCTGATAAGTGCCAGAGCTGTGGAAGCTCATGTCGCTAACAATAAGGCTATTTTATACAGCTATTACTTTATGGAAGCCATTTTTTACATATTATTTTCTGTGTCAATTTGTTTTTAATAACAGTTCATTGTTTATGGAAGAAAAATTGAAAAACTATCTTGGTTGAGTGTGCTCTCTTGTCCCAACTTGAGATTTGAGTCATCTGGGAATGATTATGATCACCCAAGAATGTTAGGACCCAAATATAGACTACAACACAGACTATACTCCCGAGGAATAGAAGTCAGTATTGAGGCCACCATATGCTCTGAGGAACATTTTACAGTAGTAGAAGAGATTACTACTTATTAAGAAAGGTTATGCCCCATCCATGTTTCCGTGGGCCTGTCTCAAATGGAAGACCTATAGGAAACCAATGGATTGGGAGAGTCATTTTTTTTCTCCAGGAACAAGCTACCTGAGAGGTTATCTAATCCCAGTTGGACAGCCCTAAATAGGACACACACTAGAACCACTTAATGGACTCAATACCTATAGATATATGGATAAGTGTATTTATACATGTATGTATATGTAACAATAATAGTCAAAGAAGAGAAAAAGAAATTAAGAGGAAGTGAGGGGACACAGGAGGAATTGTGGGAGACTGCGGCATATGGAAATAATGTAAAGACAATGATCACATACGACATTCTAAAAAATAAAAGGCAGTGCCCTACTTTTCTGGAGAATTTGTGTGTTTTTTTTTTCTAGAAAGAATGTTATAATTACATGACCATGTTTAATACTCCACAACAAAATTAATAATTGTGAAGTGTGTTTCAAAAATATTAGGAAGATATTCTTTCATGAATAAAATGTTGAAGAAAGGCTGACACTTAGCCGATGCTCTCTCCAGTGACACAGACTTGTCAGACTGCTATTAGAAAAATCACGAAGTTTCGATCCCAGTCACACTGAAGTTGTTCACATTTCCTAAGACTCTTTTCAGTCTCTAACTCACTGGTTTTCCTACAGAGTCGAGTCATTACTACATCCTGGAATAAACATATCACAGACAACGTGTCAAAAGAGGTGCACCTATGATGTCTCTGGGGGCATGCTGCTGTCTGTGCTCCTACATCCTTCCTTTAGAACAAGGATTGGCCCAAAAGAATTGCAAAAGTGTCACACAGTCACAGCCACCATCTTTTAACTCTGGGTGTGTATGTAGCTCTGAGATGGGAAAAGGACACATGCAGGCTGTGCAGATTGTCAACATGTTGTCAGCAGGAGATTTTCCTTATTCTCATAGCCTAGCTGGCCTGTAACTGTTTGTGTAACCCAGATGGACCTACACTTCAATCCTACCATAACTTCTGGAGTAATTGGTGTGCACCATCATGCCCAGTACAAGATTTTTCAGAAAACAAACAAACAAAAAACTTTAAATGATCTCTCATTTTTGTAATTAAACTAAACTGATTCAAAATTTGTAAATATTATGTGCAGAAGAAAAACACTTAACAAGTCTAAATTTATTGAGAGGTACAGATGTGTTGAAGAAATTTTTAACTTTACAACTGAGTTGAACAAATGTACTAGATGGTGAAATTTCATTAGCTTAGATATTTGGCAAGTTTTCTTCTTAAAAATAATCACACCAGCTGATTGAAAAGATACTTGTGGTATTAACAGATTAATCATCATCATCATCATCATCCAACATTTATACTTTCAATATTTTCATTTCACTCTGTCAAACTAGCTAATTGTAGGAATAAACTAAGCAGGGTGCTGATTGGCAGTAATAATTAACAAAAGTTGTAACATATATAAAAAGAACAAATGAGCAAAGAAAAAAATGTTAGCATATCTTAACATGGATAATCCTGTGCAACGGTAATTAAATGTAAAGAACTGAAGACTCAAGTTCCAAAGACATACTGATATGTTCCCTGTGAATGAATTAATGAACTGGATCTTGAGAGGGGGTATAGGATACACTCAACATAGATAATAAGAGAGTTTTAAAATTTTATCCCCAAACCTAACAATACTTAAAATGAGTGGTATATCTTCAAATTCTTACCACGATAAACTTTATATTATATGTACCAGTTTATATTTTATATTCCATAACAAGCATTCATGTGTTTGTGTTGCAATACAAACTGATCCAATGCCTACCTTCCATGCATTTACAGTACATATACAAAGGGTACATACAAGTTATATGTAGACATGTCGTTCAGAAAATATCTCTCTGAAGAATAGTTGAGGCAAGAAATTTAATTTATTCCTTAAGTAGCACTACTGCTTTAAGTAAAGTACATTATTAAGTTAGGATTCTTTGATGAGTGAAGAAAAGTTTGCACAGTATAACATGAATGTTATATGTATTTTCCTATAAAATTAATCAGTGCTATTTTATAATGACTTTTTTAGCTATCAGTGTAATGCTGGATAAGTTTACTAATTTTTAACTTTCAGCTGCATATTACTATAATAAGCAAAGCCAAGCCCATCTAATTTGGCAACAAATATTTACTGGATGGCAGGCAACTTTTAAGATGCTTGAGAAGACCCAGGGAATAAAACAGAATAGTCTCTGACCTCTTTACCGCTATATTTTAACAAGATCAAGTAAGCAGTCAGTGTAAACAATACTTAAGTAAATGATACATATATAGATGATAAAGGCCATAGAAAGAATCAACAAATGAATCAGGGGCAAAAATCATTTACATTCTGTATTGTACAACTCATTTTTCAATAAGCATATGAACACCTCTTAGAGATCATAGATTCAAGAGAGTACTAGCTATGCATGTTTTTACAAAATGTTCTCAGCCCATTGCACATTCCTTGGAATATACTAGGCATTCAATCATTTCTGTGAATAAAACAAGCAATGGAATGAGAGAATATTATGCAATTTATGATCTTGTGTGACTATATCACACTACTTCATTTTAAAATACTGTGAAATATATTGAAATGTTAAAGTTCAGGATTTGTTTATTTTGGTCATATTTTAGTGCATTTTCTTAAAATTTTATATGTCAGCTGTAAAGGTCATCACTGATCTTTGTGTTATTTTAAAGAGAGATTTATTCTAGGCAAGTTATATGTAGACAATACCTACAACAGCAATCTGATTTGGGGGTTCTGATCATTTTGTTAAAAACATCTCTAAATAAATGAGATATTTTTCCTATGCATTAAATAGATCTATCACATGTAACTATAGAAATATCATGACAAAAATATTATGTATCTCTCTTGATATTTTGATTCCTCTTTCGATATTACTCTTATTTAAGCTTCATTTACTTTCTTTCAGTCGTCATTATTTTTAGAGATTCCTTGGTGCTCTAGACTTAAATCTCCTATATATCTAAGCTAGAGTAAAAATTGTCTGTGAACACTTCAAGGCAGTAACACATAGTGGAAATTTACCAGAGTTAAATGAAATATGAAGTGTTCTAAACAATTAAATCTTCAGGTGAAGACTAGAAAATGTTGTTTTAAATAGAAACATTTGTAACAGCTCTTCAACAAAACCACAAAATTTAGTCAGCTATTGTTATGGAGTCAGGAGAGTCAAAAAGCTAATAATGCAAGATTGGAATCGTTTTTGCTATTTCTGTTGTGCCTTCTTTTAGTCTTTGCATTGAGTCTGCTCAGAGTTGCTCCATGAAGGAATTAATAAGTCTCCTATGTATGTGTTTTCAATTTTGTAGACTCATAAAAGCTTTAGAAGTGGGTGCACATTGCGTTAACTACATATTATGACAATGATAATAATAAATCTACATCCTTATTTTATGCAAACTATTCAGCAAATTTAACACTTCAAATCATACTTTTTATACTTTAAAAGAGTAGACATTTTTGATATCAAGTAATAGCTTGTCCCTTATCTCTCTTACAGAAAAATTTATATCCACTTTGGCATCTTGTAATGAGTTGCTGTATCTTTGTGGTTTGCTATGCTTAAACCAAGCACTCTTAATTTAATCTTAATCATTTTGTACACAGCATTAGAATATGACATGTGAGATACAGAAGTTTTACTAGACATACCCTAGAGTAGGTTGTAGAGATGTTAACAACAATGAAACAAATGGGTTTTGAACAACTGATGAAGTTCTCTGACCTCCACATGCATCTGCACAAATGTGTAACATACACACACTGTCACATACATACAAGCATGCATAGACATATACCATACCACACACATATGTATATACATACAAAGAAAACCTTGTAATTGAGAAGATAATGTATAATTATACCTTAGAGATAGTGTTCCCTTATTTTCCATTATTTGATCATATTTTACCCACCAAATAATGATTATTACATCTTTTTTCTATTAAGAGTACATATTATAAAGCATTCAGGTGCAATATGTTTATTCTTAATCATTTTTGCAAAAATATTACTTAGAACAGTGGATTAAAGTATGATTTCTTTTTTTTTGTCCAGAAAAATAAATGAATAGTATATGTTGAATTTAGCTTAAAAGAAAGTAATTTGGTTGCCAAGCGAATGACGTTAAATGAAACAGGCAAAGGTCTAAATAATATGACTTGGAAGTTGCTATAATATATTATTTCCTAAATTATTTCCTACCTTAGATTTCCGTATTGCCTTAGATAGCATTTAAACAAATTGCAGGAAGTACACTAACTATGCAGGTGTGAAGGTAGTGAAGAGTTGAGATGTGCAGGAATCATTTTCTAAATAGGTGTTTTAGGCATCACAACATCTCTATGGTAGCTTAGGTTCCTAGTGATGTTTTTCTAAAGCAAATGACTGAGGAGTAAGAATCGAGGCTGTTTAGAATGAAAGATATGGGTAAAATAACCCTAAGAAGTAGAGAAGATTTAGCAGTACTTGGAAAATATTTCAGTCGAGGGCCATCAGCAGCTGGAGAGCAATGTGAATGCTCTTGGAACTAACCAAGGTGGAGTGCACAGACTGGATGGGACCACTCCAACTATGAATTTGAGAAAGAACAGTAGAACCTAAATCACCATTCCATATGAAGATGGCCTTTGTCACAGTCCTTGTCACTCATCTTGACCTAGTGCTGCAGTTTCTCTTAGACACAGTGTTATACATTATAGTTCCATCTTCTACTTCTCTATCAATATAAGCACTGAGTATAAATTGGCCAAATAAAACCTTCAAAACGTAAATGAAAGAATATAGCAAGAAGCTTAGTATGTATTGGTTATTAACTATGAAACTGCCAAGGGACCAGGGGTGGGGGCATCACAGATTGATATAAATATCCTGTCTTTGACCATTATTACTCTTAAACTGTGAAATTGTTTTTAATTAGTATTCTTTTGACAAAACTTTCAAAATCAGACTCATATTGACACTGACTTCACAATTATACCATAATGGTGATATTTTGAATTAGATAAGACATTTTAAAGCTCCATAAATTCTTCACAATGCATTGAAGGTAGTAAAGTTGATTCTACTAGGAATTATGTTACAATACATTTAAGGGCAAAAATATTAGTGGAATTTTGAAAAAGAATAATAAACAATCTAAAGCAGTGTGATATCCATTATGTTTAATGAAATGTATGTTGTTCTTTTGGGGGGGTACATTTTGATGGTATTCAAGAGAGCACATCCCTCCAAGTCTGTACCCTTGACTCAGCTTTCAAAGTGTTCTTATTCTCATGTGAGAAATGTAGACATCCATGAAATTCTGCTTGCCTGTCTGCTCCATGTCCATCCATGCTCGCCACCTTCCTCTCACCCCCCCTCACAGCCACAGAACATTTAATGATTGCTGCTTATAACCTCTTTGCAACCCCTCCACTCTCTGTAAATGCTGACTGTCTTCCTAGAGGTCCCCTCCACCCACAAGTCATCCTGTACCAAACCTTACTCATTCTATACATTTTAGGATAAATCTATTCCTCCATCCTCTTGAAAGATTCCAGTACGTCTTTGATTCTTCCATTATACTTTGTAACATAGCTCCATGAAAAGATGTGTCTTTTCAAGTGATAAAGTTCTTCGATAATGTTTTCCTTATGATAGGAAACCATGATTTTTCATTTTTATATTTCTAGACTTTTAGCACCTGGTCTATCATATCCTGGGTAATCATAAAAGAATTCCTGAATTGCAAATCAGTGAATAATAATGGAATAGATGAATGAAAATGACTTCATCTAAATAACCATGCATATATTCAGAGCAAAATTTTTAGGTGAGATCAAAATAATATTATTTGAGTTTTGTCTTCTGGAATTCAGAAATAATGCTGAGATTAGGCTATCAGAAGCTCACGTTCTTCTGTAATAGCCAATATTATAAAACATGACAGAAAAACAATAATTTAAGCATTTACCCATTGAAAACTATATCACCTATTTATTTTATAGTAGACATATAATGGATACATTTGAGAAAATGTTCAATTAAGAGAAAAAAAAAATCCCACTCTTGCTCTTTTTCTTCACTAATAACTGACAAGATTTCTAGATTTGTGTATTAGTTACATTTCTGTTACTGTGATAAAACACAATGACCAAAGAAACTTATAAAAGGGTTTATTTGAGCTTATGGTTCCAGGTTCCAGAAGGATTAGAGTCCATCATGGTGGGGAGACATGATGTGGTGCCTGGAGCAGGAGCAGAAAGCTAAGAGCTCACATCTTCAAGTAGACAACACAGGAAACCTAGAGTTACTGGAAATCTAGCAAGTCTTAAGGACTCACAAATCCCACCCACAGTGACATTCTTTCTCTGGCAAAGCCACACCACCTAAAGCCTCCCAAAATAGCCACCAACTGGGGACAAAATGTCCAAATACTTGGAGCCCATGGGGGACATTTTCATTCAAGCAATCACATTCTATTCCCTGGCCCCATAGGCTCATGATCATATTAAAACACAAAATGCATTCAGTTCACCTTCAAAAGTTCTCATAGTTTTTACCAGTCTCAATGCTATTCCAAAGTCCTCTTCTGAGACTCAAGGCAAGGCAGTATCTTAACTGTAAATCCTTGTAAATTCAGAAGACAAATTGCATACTTCTAATATACAATGGAATTGAATACATAATTTGGTCCAAAGGAGAGGAATGGGAGCATACCAGACCAAAACAAGACCTAAACTCAACAGGGAAAACATCAAATCCTGCACATTCGTATATGAATGCGACATTACTTCCCAAAGGCTTGAATGGCTCAACCTCTCCAGTTTTGCTGTGTGCAACATACATCTCTCTCTCTTGGACTGGTAACACTCCCTGTATGCAGCTGTCCTTGGCAGATGTCTCATGGCTCCGACATCTCCAAGTCTTCTTGAAGTCTCCACTGCCGATCAGGCTTCATCTTCACAGCTTTGTGCAATGGCCCGTAAGGGATTTTTATATGCAGGGACACTCCTGCTGCATGCTGTCTGAGCTCAGCAGACTCTGGAAAAGGCACAGGAATAACAGAAGACCCCTTCTCTCTTGCCTCTTTCATGCCTCTATACTCACCACCGTGTGAACAATATCGCCTGATTTAGCTGCCAACCTGGGATGGACCCTGTTTTATTAAATTTATTTTCCACGCCTTGGCAGGCGGGTTTGGTCAATCCGGCAGAATAAAATGGAGACTCTTCTTCCACTTAGAGGGATTAATTTATTTAAGGTGACTCACAAAGTAATTGTTCAACCATAGCATCTGCAGAGTCCAGGCGCAGCACCAGGGTGCGCAGTTCCCGGCCTGAGTTCCATTTCCACTCACGCCATTCTGGGGCTGTGGGGACCTGGAATGCAGCCATCTGAGTTGCTGGCTACCCGTGTGCCTGGGGCCACAGCACTTTCCTTATGCATGGCTTTGAGTCCTCTCTGCCCTGCAGTTCAGTACCCATCCTGCTGCTGGCTGCCATGCAACCCCCTACCCACCTTCCTGCTCCCTTATTGGTCAGAGGGCGGGACTTGCCGCTGAATGAACCAATTGCAAAAATTCGGAGAGAAATAAAAGCCGCATTACTCTACAGACCCTGTTATGTTTCATCTACATTCACAGTTTTTGTAGGTTTCAGTTTTCTAGTAGAAAATGCCTTAGGATTTTTCCTTTCACAAGTTGAAGACTTATCTGGGTGTGGTCTGCCCTGAAGTAACACTTTCTATTGCTTAAGTAAAAATCCCTAGTCTGCTCTTTATATGCTTTAATCTCCTTATCAAAGGGAACTTCTTCAGCACACGCCTTGGCTCCAACTTTAAACTTTCTAGTGCTCTTTTTCAATCCAAGCTGTACATGTGCTTTTCTTTCTACCCCATTTACTCTTTCTCATTGTAGATCGCCATCATATTCACCATTAATAGGTACATCATCATTTCTACATTAGGCTGTCTTGAAATTTCCTTTGCCAAAAAAAATTAGACGATTATTTTTAAACTTAGCCTCAGGCAAGCTCTTAGGCTGGAGGCAGATTGCAGTCAGATGCTTTGCCAAAATATCCCAGTTGCTGTTTAAGTCCTTATTTTCCTCAGGAACTACTTTGCTATCAGCACTACTTGCTTCCTGACTCCTAATAAAATGACCCATTAAGCTCTGCTTACAATAGTCAACCACTTTTCTAGTTCAAATTTCCAGAGTCTTCCACTTTCCTCCAAACCCCACATGATCAGATTCTTCATAGCCAATAGCCCACTCTCTGGTATCAACTTCTGTATTGGCTACTTTCTGTTGCTGTGACAAAACACCATGACCACAGGAACTTATAGAAGGAAGAGTTTGAGTTTATGGTTCCAAAGGGTCCGTTGTCCATCATGACTGGAAGTATGGTTGGTGAGGTGGCTTGAGCAGGAGCAGAAATCTAAATGCTCACATCTTCAAGCAGGCACAGGAAGCAGAGCGACTGGATATTCAGCAATGCTTAAGAATGGCCCCACCTCCTAAAGCCTCCCAACTGTGCCACCAACGGGTGACACAATGTGGAAATACTTAGAGCCTATGAGAGACATTCTCATTCATTCTACTACAATCCCCTTAGGTAAAGAAAATAGAGGATTGTTCACCTCTAGTCTACTGAGTGGTCAAAAATGGAAAACAGTTTACTCAGAGATAAGAGTTGTGATCTCCAGTTGGCTGCAGATCCTGTGTACACACCTTTATAATTTGCATTTCCTGCTCAGTTGCTGTTGGTGTGTTGAATTAGGGCCCTTCTGACACTGTTTGAGGCAGTGTCTCAGATCTTATTTAAATGTAAGTGACCTTGGTCCCCTAACCTATTTTTTCATCCATGAATTGGACTATTACAACAGTATCCTGCTAATGGAATAGTTAAAGGGACTAAGTGAAAATAAGAGGCAAAAAACACTAAACAGAGTTCTTGATATACACTGAAAACAATGCAGATTTATGAAGGTCTCAATTTGTTAGTTGGTTAGAATATAAAGAATTTTTTTTAAGGCAAAGAAGCAAGTCATAATAAACGATTTTAATGGAAGGGATAAAAATAATGTGTAATGACACCGGTAAGGAATAAGAAATCAAATAAATGATACAAGTTTTAAATAGAGAGGTTTTCACCTGCCTTTCATACCAGCCTAAGGGCATTCTGCATAGAGAAACCTACAAGTTGTGGCTGACAATGTGGCTGGGTAGGTAAAGGCACAAGTCTGACAACCTGAACTCCATTTCAGGAACACACAAGGTAGAAAGAGAAAACTGACTCCACAAAGTTGCCTTTACCCTCCTCAGTAACAGTTATGCACACCCCAACATACCCACACAATAGAAAAACAAACATTAACAAGAAACAGAAGCTTCCACACGTGCAGCAACTGAATCTTCCATTATATCATCCTATAACCCCTTGAATCTTGCATTCTTACTCACAATTGGCAATGCATCTCCAACATGGGCCCTTAAGGAGGAAGGCCTTCCCATGTCTTTAAAGAAAACAGCAAGAAATGACTCACCTTGCTTCTTGACCACATCACTTCATCCAGGACTTAGCTGCAAGGAATACTGGGAAACACAGTCTTCAGTTTGTTAAGCATATGCTCAGCAAATCTCTATTGCTTTCAAATAGTGAAAGAGACAGCATTTAGGTAGATGTCAGTCCCTGAGACAGCATCAGAAGGCAAAGTGTGATGCTATAATTCTGTCCAAAGTTTTGTCCTGGAAAACAGATACTAGGAAAAATCTGCAAGTTGGTATATGTATATAGATTTGTTATTTGTTCTTGGGTAAGGAAAATAATCCAGTGTGTTTTAACTTCACCAAATAGAGGTTCACTAAAGGTATCCTGTAATTGCCTACCTATTTCAAGACACCATCTTTAACAAGAAAGTTCTTTGCTGTGTTGAGTTTCCAAATTACAAAGATTCCCTGTGTCTCCTTTGGGAACCTACAATATGGTGTATACCCACGAAACCAGTTTTCTTTCCTTTCCTTCCCTTTGCTTTCTTTCTTTCTCCCTTTCCTTTCTTTTTCAATACCAGTTCAGTTTCAAGACACAAGGTATTAATCTTAGGCAGATACTAACCAGGGCCACACCCTCATGTTTATTTTAAAGAAATGATTAATCACAAGAATCCCCTGCAAAAGTCTGTGAGGAAGGACTTTTCAAAGCAAGATCCAGACACTATAATCAAACAAGGAAACTGCCTTCTCACATAAAAACAATCTACAACTATGCAAGCAGTCTGGGCGTAGTTAGTTAGCTGGAATCAAGCCAGAATGTTGAAACACTACTACTTTCTTGAAAAGTGCCTTGGGATTTCTAACGGCCACTTAGGGTCAAGCCTGGAGTTTTGCATCTCATCTCGGAAGCAGGACCTCTGGGAGGTCAGCATTTCTAGGTCTATTACTTATTAACTATCAAAACATTTCCACAGACAGGGGAAGTGACTGTTAAATACTGAATCACAAGATTGTTTTCTTGTGTTTGTTTGTTTGTTTTACTCTATGAATCACTTCTTGTTTAATTGTTTGAGTTCTTGTGTGGATAACTATAGTGGCAACTGCGGTTGATACTAATTGGTTGATATAGCTATTTTGTTCAAAGTTGCCTAAGGAGCATGGCAGTTTTCAATATCGCAAACATTCTATAAGTCTTTCGGAGTCTTTAAGGTTTCAGAAATGGTTGTCAATGTTCATTCATTAATGATATATGGACTAAGATACCTCTATGTGAGACGAGTATTCTGTGAAGAGCAAATAAAGTTAGATATATATTTTTCAGCATCACATATCATAAAAATGCAGAAATTTAGCTATGTGTAGTGAATTAACTATTTCTAGGTAGAATTTATCACACTAATGAAAACTTTTGAAGATGGTATATTTGAAAGAGTATAAAATTCCTAAGGGAGAAAAACAATTTTCTTATTTTGAAAGAGTGATTTACATGTTTTACAGCATCTAAAGATTTGGAATATTGTTTTGACACTACTCTCTTGAACAGAAGGAAATCATTGATATATTTTTTTTTCAAATAAGAAAATGCAACACCTGAGGAAAATCCAACCTTTATTAAAATTATTTTACCGAAAATATATTATGAATTTTAAAAGACCATTCTACGTAACTGAAACACTCTGTTCCTTTTCGCTTACTATTTGCAGCCTCAAGCCTGTAGACACTACCATTTTACTGCTATTTTGTGGTATTGTTACAGTGATTTCATAAAACTCACGTTCTTTCTCATATTTGTGTTGTTTTGAAATTTACCAAGCATTTAAACTTTGACCTGAACATTTCCACCTGTGAAAGCTATTTGCACAACAATTTTCTAAACCTGTTATAAATGTTTAAGAAGTAAAAGTTTCAAATAATTTGTTGTAGAAGCCTGTTGGGAGGAAAAGAGACATCATGTATAATTGCTGTGGGATGAATGGCTCAGTCAGTCCTGAAAATCAGATGTATAACCACATTGCCTGTGGTGTGTTCATCACAGTTTGCAATTGTGTATTCAAGTGTGTAAATGTGTAATTGATGGAAGTCACATGCAATAGTGACCGTGAGCTGGACTTGGAACCTGTCATCATACAGTGAGACTCACTAGAATGCTAGAACCTATTTAGAAACTTTCAGATTGACGTTTTCATTTGTTGATTCAGAAGTATTAACTTTCAAATGAAACACTGCCATTCATCAGATGAGTGAGTTCTGCCTGATTTGAAATTTTTCTTCAGTGATTTGTTTCAGTGGTTTGTTAACTATTTCACTACAATAAATAGTTTGTTCTTTATCAGTTAAAGTGAGTAAGCTCTTTCACAAGATTACATTTGTGCCTTTATTGTCATTGTAATTTGGACATTATTGATTTAAGTTTTTCAACTTGATAACTCTATATTAGACTATTTATTTTCTGTGTGATTACCTATAATGCTGAAGATTTAATTTTAACATTTTCATCTCTGTGTTCTGGTTGAATCATAGTTGCTATAGCCATGTTACTGAGACCAATGTCAGGTGCTTATAGTAAATTCACACATAATTCATTACCCAACTACCTGCTACATTTTCATGTGTGTTATCACATCTGTGCTAATACAAAGCATGACATACTTTCTCTTATGAAGAAACTGAAAAGCAGAACCATGCTGTCATCATGTAGATGATAAGTAGAGTACTTTGTTCCATTATGACATCATCACACATTGTGCATAAATGCCCAAGATTTATTTTTTTAAATTATGACTATATTTGTATTTAGACTTGTATTCTCATTTTTTTCTGTTTATGAATTCATGAAATTATTCACCTATTTAAAAGATATTTTAAAACATATTCATCATAGTGACATTAGTAGTTAGAATGTATATGTGCCATCTTTAAATATTTAGTCAACTATTATACTGCTAGACCTTTTATAATTTACAATATTTTGCTTCTGTATACTCCTACAAATACATATTTACATGACTTATTTCAAATTCTCTGAAAAAAAAGAAGGACTACTGATTTTAGGTTAAATTTGCTTACTGATGTTTAAGTTTGAAAGTTTAAACCATTATTATTATTTATTAGATTAGATCAAAATAGTTAAGATAATATATTTGTAATATTTCTCAAAGGAATTAAGGTGACTTTGTTGATTTTTCTATCATTTTTGAAGTTGTCAACTCACTTCTGCATAACTTGTATTTCAAAATTTTAGGATTGGGACATTAATACAATGTCACCATGAACAGATTTTCAGAAAAATTATTCAAAATATTGATTTTATTAAAGTAATTCACTGAATGCTAAGGTAAAGGGGATAAAGGCTTCAGGGAAGCTTCCTGGAGTACTTTAAATGCAGGTGTTATACACAGTAGAAGGTACGTAGGATTCTGCCTGTGAAGGCTGAAACACTGCATAATGTGTGCTAGAATTAGTCTCTATTGGATTTATTTTCTTACTTTTACTTGTCAAGAATCTACTTCAGGATTGTCAAAGGCCACAATCTCAGTTCTAGATCCTGCAACTGTGGCAGATCCTTATCCCAGCCTCCGTGAACCATTACAACCTGCATTGCTTCAAGTGGCTTTTTCCTTTCTGTACTTTTAAAGAGAAATAATACATTCACGACTAAAATTAAGAAAAAAAGTTCACTGCTTTGCCTGCCCTGTAGTTCACCAAGTTATTCATTCTGGTGCTTATCAAGTATCTCTGAGTCTGTATCTTAAATACACTTATTTCTTCATTTAGCTGTTTTAGATATCATCTGTTGAATGGATTGGCAACATCCTAGAAGATTTTGTTCTTTAATTCTTCTAATTTAATAACAAAAATTTATCTGATAAAAATCACATTGTGGCATTTTTGTAATAATTTTAAAAACTCTTCATGACACAGACCAAAAAAAAAAAAAAAAGCTACACTATAATCTTATTCATTTTCCTCTGAAAAGTTTTTGTGAACAGTTAGCTTTCATTATAGTCTCGGGAGCTGGAGAGATGGCTCAGCTGCTCAGAGTACTGACTGCTCTTACAGAGGACCCAGTTTCCATTGCCAGTACCCCAACAGAGGCTAACAATCCTCTGTAACTCCAGTTCCATGGGAACTGACACCCTCTTTTGACATCCCCAGGGACTGCACAATACAGGTGCATTTACATATATATAGACAATACACTCATATATATGAAATAAAAATAATAAAATGTTTTAATTAGAGTCTCATTATCACCAGCATATTCCTGACAGCATGCATTCTATCAGTGCCCCTTTGTCCTGGGAACCATTGTCTCTACCTACTTTCCTTCACTCTGCCCCCTTCCTTTCTCTCTCTGCTGCAGTTGGCTCTTTCTCTTCACTGAGTTCCTGGGTTGGATCTTCACCACATATCTTCTAACATTACCCTTGTTGTCACCTCATTCTCTTAATTGAGATTTCTTTATGAATCTCCTCCAAAACAATGAAAGAAAAAAGATGAAGAGTAAACTTCCTGTGTTTGAAAATGATTCTTTCCTTCTGTGCTACTCACAGTTGATGAATGATTTTGATGAATGGTTTGACTGTTGTTTTGAGTGCTAAGCTGAGAAGAATGTCTCAATATTTGATGCTCACCTTATATCACAGTGTCCCTGCAACAAACCTCATGGATTTCAATCCCCTCTTTATTTCCCTAGCTCTCTCAGCCCTTGGCAGTCTCATTGACTCCTGGATACACTTTGATAACTTTGTCAGCACTTCACAACTGAAGAGAGTCTCAGTGAGGAATGGTGCAGAAAGGATTTGCCCGTGGGCATTCCTGTAAGGAATTGCCTTATTAAGTTAATTGATGGGATAAGCCACATCATTCCTAGGCAGGGGGTTCAGAAGTGTATGACTAGAGAAATCCAGCTGGGCATAAGCAATCAAGGAAGCAAAGAAGGATAAATGCATTTATTGCCCTCTGCTTTTGATTGTAGATGTAATGTGACCAGCTAGTGGTAGTTTTTTCCTTGATTTCTCCCCCAACAATGGACTATAATCTGGCATTGTAAGCCAAACATGCCTTTCCTAATCTGTTACTTTTTTCTGTCAGGGTATTTTAAAAATATTTTTTTATTTATTTTATTTTTATTGTTTATGCCTATGAGTGTATTGCCTACACTTGGGTTGTGCAATGCCCTCAGGGGTTAGAAGGCATCGGATAACCTGGATCTAGAGTTATGGAAGGTTGTTAGCTGCCATGTGGGTGTTGTGAATTGAACCTGGGTCCTCTTGTAAGAGCACTCAGTGTTCTTAACCACTGAGCTATCTCTCCCATCTCAACTGTCACGGTATTTTATCCCAGCAACAGAAATGAAACTAGAAATCCCCTAATCCATTCTTTTAATTGTTGTGTTTGTTCATTTATTTATGGAGGGTCTTGTATTGGTTACTATTCTGTTGTGTGATAAAAACATCATGGCCCAAAGCAGCTTGTAGAAGAAGGAATTTATTTTAGCTTACTGTTCCAGAGCAATAAGAGTCCATCATGGCTGGGCAGGGAGGCAGTATGTGGAAGGTTTGGTGGAAGGAGGAAGAGCTGAGCCATACTATCTTCAACCACAAACATGAGCAGAAGGAGACAACCGGAGATGGGGTGGAACTGTGAACGCTCCGAATGGCCCCCAGGAACATGCTTCCTTCCAGAAGGCCACACCCCCTACACCTCCCAACCAGTGTCATCAGCTGGGGACCAAGTATTCAAGTGTGAGAGACTATGGGGGACACTTCTCATTCAGACCACCACTATCTCATTCTATAGTCAAGGCTGCTCTGGACTCCTCTAGAACAGTCTGGCCTCAAACCTCCATCAGTCTTCTGATCTTTTCCTCAACTTTCCCCCATAAGCTATTCTTAAACAATGTTTAGAATGATTCCTAGAGTACTGTCATTTCAAATAGATGCTTATATTTATTTTTTTATCATTTTGCTTCTAAATGCTATTTTTAAAAGGATTTAATTTATGGGGCTGGAGAGGTGGCCCAGTAGTGAAGAGCACCAGCTGCTCTTGTAGAAGACCTGGGTTTGGCTCCTAGCACCCACAAACCAGCTAACAACTGTCTGTTACTCCAGATCCAGGGGATCCAACTCCCTCTTCTGACATCCGTGGGTACTGCACGACACAGGTACACTTATGTACAAGCAATTGATCTATTCATACACAAAAAAATAAAAAGCAATACAGTATTTCTAAATAAATAAAAGATTTAATCTAGTTTTAATTTTGCATATATGTGTATGTATTCATGTGGGTTTGTTTGTGCACCTGTGAGTGCAGGTGCCTGTGGAACTCAGAAAGGTCAGTGGATCCCCTGGAGCTTTAGTCAGAGGCAGCTGTGGGCCACCCACTATGGTTGCTAAGAATCAAACTCTGGCCTTCTGCACCAGCAGTATGTGATCTTAACCTCTGAACCATATCTCCAGCCCTAAAAATTAACTCAAAAGTTATCCTTAGGTTAAGAAAAAAGACAAGTGACCATAAGAGAGTATTTTAATACAGGGGGCTGGAGATATGTAGTCTTCATTTCCCCTTTCTGGAACTCCTAATGTTGGACTTCCTGGATATACCTTCTGCTCATTTTGTCATTTTCATTTTTCAATTTTAATCTCCTCTCTAAGTTCCCTATTTCAATTAAAAGTACTCATCCACACAATATTTGTTATTTCCAAGAATATTTGTTTTCCTGTTTATAAGATGCTGCTTTTTATGTGTAATAGCCCACAAACACACAAACTAGATATGTTTTTTAAATGTTTACATTCTGAGTCACATGTTAGTTTTTATATTAATTTTCCCACTTAGTAAACTTTGATCTATCATGTTACAACAATTATATTTCAATTATGAAAACACACTGCCAGAATGTGGTTAAATGTGTTATAACAAGGGAAGATACAAAGAGGCCAGATATAAAGATACAAAAGTGGCGCACACCTTACTCCCAGCACTCATGAGGCAGGCACAGATGGATCTCTGTGAGATGGAGATCAGCCTGGTCTATATAGTGAGTTCCAGGCCAGCTGGGGCGAAAAGGAGACTCTGTCAAAACAAAAAACAGGCTAAATAAATACTAAATAAATAAAACAAGAAGAAAATGCAAGGAGATTCAATGCAGTTTTGTAGGTTTAAAATGATATACTTCGCAAAAAGACCACCCATTGTTAAAAAACATAGAAAAATATCAATAAAAGTAATATAATAGACAAGATACTTCAGATGATCAAAATGCTCCTTGACCATTATGTATCTCCATCCTCATACTTTCCTTATGTGTTTTCTTCCATTCTTGCTTGATATAGTCATTTTTGACATACATACCACCCCTCCTCTGAGGCTCAGGGAACATTGTAGAACAAAGGCGGGGAAGAGAAGTTAAGGTGTCTTCCCCAGGAAATAGCAAAGATCCCAAAGTCCTCACTTCCTGGGGAAGACACATCGTAATCAGAAACTCTGAGCAACTGGACATCTGCTCTGGATCTGCACATGAATGGGCCCAAAACAGTTAGGCATGCATGAAGGAGGGACTCCTATGTCTCACTACTGAACTATTTGCTATTTACTGTTTACCCATTCTGAACCCCACCAGGCTCCAGGGCATAGTTCTGATTCAAAGCTTATGCAGATGGCTTAAACTACATAGGTAACAAAACATCAGGGATAGGGACTGAAATAGGGACTGATTGGGTGGAGTGGGGGGGTATTAGGGATGAGAGGAAGGTAAGAAAGACTGTGGAGAGAACAATAAGAATGCATTTACACATGCGTGAAATTGTCTAAGAACAAAATTCATCAATAAAACAATCACATACACACACACACACACACACACACACACACACCCTCAAAGACTTCACAAGTAATACTTTCAGGAATTACATTAGGTAAGTTTTTGTTCTCCAAGTCTTCATAGTCAAGAAGAAAGTATGTATTTAAGGATCATAGACAAATTATAGCCTTATTCTTAAGGAAGCTAATAAGAGCCCTTAAATGCTTCTAGCGTGCTCAGAAGTAGAGAAAATATTCACTTGTAGGACGGAGAGGACTTAATATAACCAAATCATTCCAAAGTGGGCAGATAAGAGGTGAAGACTAAGCAATCTGAGAGATGGTAATAAGAAAAAGAGTGAGGTTTCTTAAGAGTCCTGTGTCCTGAGTACAAAGAAACAATAACTTTTAGTTATTAGCTCACTCTGGTTCCACAAGTCTTCTGAGTGAAAGTTTTAAAAAGTTCAGATATATTTCCCTTCCATCCACTCCTGAGCACTTCCTAACTGTATAATGTCAATTTCTGAGATTTTAAAATTTGCCTTTGAAATTCTTAACTGTTGTGGAAACTTCCGAGAGCTAAGAGACCAGTAGCTAAGCCAGGTGAAGGAAAGGGAGTTTATTTATCCCAGGTGCAAACACCTGTTATTTCAAAATGGCAGCAGCTCTGAGCTTAAGTTTGTAAGGAAATTCACAGTAAACAAGCAAGGTGGATGTTTCAGAACTGTATAGAGGTTAGAGTAGTAAATAGCCCCAGAAGATTAATTGGTCAAGAATATAAAATCTCTAGTCTATCTGTTAGAAAGCCCATCTTTCCAGTTTCACTGGTCAATCATTTATTCATAGGACCACCCCTAGCAAGGCAGGTCCAGCTTAAGTTATGCTAAATAGATTGGTAGAATACATCACGCTTTATTGATAGTGAACTCCTGCCTGGAATCCTGCCTCTCAGGGCAGTGCTTCAGTATCTGGCACCACAGACATGTAGGGCTCTGTAAGTCTACCCTCTTTTCTGAATTCTTCATAAAGGCCTAACCTCTCCTTTACTTCTTTATATCCCTTTTCTAAATATGTTTTCCCCAACACTTTACGCTGCCCTAGAATTTTGTATTTCTTTACTATTTCTTTAAAATTTTCTTCTGCCAGACCTGTGGCTGCTGGTCATCCGTGTGTCTGACATCTATGCAGACTCTAAACCTACATGGCTTCATGGCTTTCTTTTTTCTCTCCTCCATTCTCCTCCTCTGGGCAGCTAATGAGATTGTCAGCTCACCTGTCCTGAGGATTTTCCATAAAATTCTAATAAAATTGTACAGAAGTTTATGTTTGGGCCCATTCTTTTTTTTTTTTTTTTTTTTTTAATGAGTGACACTAAGAATCCTCTAGGGGACACTCTTTCTCCCATTTCATAAATAAGTAATAGTTAAGCAAGTGTTTACAAGAATGCCTCAGTTTGGCAAACAAAGATTTCCATGGTGGGTAGACTGGTAAAAACCACAGGGATTGGAACAGACTCTTGTTTACCTTCCTCATTCTTTTTCTACTTACTATTTCATCTTGAGTTCTTAGCAACCATCTTATTATTTGTAAATTTTACTCCCATCACTTGACCAAAAAAAATGACAACTTCAGAATTTTCTTGCACTTCGGTAAGTGTCGGTGGGAGTGGGAGCTGAAATTCTTCCATTTATCAGCAACTCAGGAACGAGTACATATTGTGGAAAAATCAGACTTTGTTTAGCAGTGTGCTGTTCAGACTTACAGAATACAGAAGTGAAAATGTTCCTCTTCTCTTCCACCTCTACTCTTTCAGAATAAAGCATGTCTTCTCACTTGACTGATTAATGCAGAACTAACAAATCTAGGACTCTCTCTCTCTCTCTCTCTCTCTCTCTCTCTCTCTCTCTCTCTCTCGTGTGTGTGTAGGCCAGAAGTCTATGTCTGTAGTCCTCCTCCAGTGCTTTACCCCCTCATTCTTGAGCTTACGACTCTCACTGAACCTGAACCTCACTGATTGACTAGACCAGCTTGTTAGGGAGCATGATAGATTTGCCTACCTCTACCCACCCAGTGGGTGCTAGGACTACAGCCCTGGTCTCCCATGCCCATGGGTACTGGGGATCTGAACTCATATCCTTAGGCCCTTCACTGGCTGAGCCATCTCCCCAGACCCTAGGAGTACCTCCTAACTACAGCTTTTTTCTTCCTGCCTTTAGTCCCATTTTCTAAATTATAGTTTGTTTCCACGTCCTCTAAACTTTGTGTGTGTGTGTGTGTATGTTGAAGTTAGTGCTGTAAAAATGTCCATATACACATGACAGCCGGTTATTGGATTTTGTCTCTCAAGACACGTGTAAACCTTTACCTATTTGAAGTTACAATATAATTTCCATGGTGGGGACCGATGTCTTTTGGTGATGTGTGAACAACACACTTTTGAGGCATGACCACCAGAGACATATTCCACCTCCATTGCAATGCTGGAGATCATAATGGATATCGAATCTTCTCTCCTAGAACTTCATGGCTGTTGTAACTGTAGGCCTTGACACTTTTTTTGGATTCTCACATATGATATAATTGTCGGGATTTCTCTTTCTGTGGATCTATGTGCTGAGATGAATATGTCATGGGAGTCCATTTCATTGTAGCTGCTGGTAGAAGGTCTTGGTCATTATTGAGAAATTCATAGATTTAGTTAACAAACCAGATTTGGTGAATGGATGGTTAAATGGACGACTACTTTGACTGGGGGTATTTACCTGTAAATTGTAGATTCTGAGTCTTCTAAGCAAGAACTGAGCTCAAGCTGTCACTGGATGAGTCTCCCCAAGAACAAGGCAGTCATTACTCATTTTAGTTGTATAGCTGCTTCCTGAGTTGCCAGAGATATTCTCTCTCTCTCTCTCTCTCTCTCTCTCTCTCTCTCTCTCTCTCTCTCTCCCTCTCTCTCTCTCCTTCACACCCCATCGTCTCAATAATTTAAGGCCAAGCATCAGGAATCAGTTAAGACAGAACTTTCTTTCGGTAAATCAGTGTACTTGAAGGAAGATGTATTGGAGAATTCTTTTTTTTTTTTTCTGGATGCTTTAGCAATAACAAATACAATAGATGCAGATAAAATTATCAAAAGTTTTCTGATTTTCGCATTCTCATTTTCTATCCATATAGTCTCTTTTAAATCTCTTAAATTAATATGATAGACATTGGAAGGAGTTTTCTTTCACCATTCTGAAACATTTTAAATAGAAATCTTAATATGATTCATTTTATTATTATTAATATTCATTTGCCACCTGTTAGCCAAATAGATTCTAAATTGCTTATTAGCAAACTGGAATGAATAATG
The DNA here is from genome assembly GCA_035773235.1 of Eospalax fontanierii. Taxonomy (NCBI): domain Eukaryota; kingdom Metazoa; phylum Chordata; class Mammalia; order Rodentia; family Spalacidae; genus Eospalax; species Eospalax fontanierii. The sequence continues at coordinate 27,108,959 of CM069530.1, forward strand.
GAGAAAGTGTATCAATAAATGAATTTCCACACGTTAGAATGTCTACATTGTATAGAAGGATTTTCCTTGAAAGTATGCCAACTTTTTTTTTTCAACTTTTGGATCACATCTTATTATCCTAGCTGTAATTAGAAATCTTGTGAAATTAAGAACCATTAAATTCAATGAGTTTTCAGCATAGGAAATTTGCCCAGAGGCGCCCAGCCGATGGGTCTGCTAGGATGGGGCTTTCACAGAGTTTTCCCTCCTCTCCTCCTCTTCACTCTAAAAGGATCCGTCTTTTCCACTTAGCTAATTAATTACACCTGCCAACAAGCAGATGGTTCTGAAAGCTTTGAAGCATGGAAATAACTAGGTGCATATCAGCTAGCTTAAACTTCCTTTAGAGGCAGCTTGGATTATAACTCTTGAAGCTCCAGAGAAAATGAAATATTAAATGATCACAAAGAAAAAAAAATTGTAAAATATATTCTTTAAAAAATATAGTTTCATGTATAAATGCATAGCCCTTTTCTGATCTTAGTCTGCAGGTACTTTGGAAGCTTATTTTCATATCTACCTTGGAATAATACTGACCAGATGCTGACAGATAATTGTTTTGAGTCTCAAATAAAAAGAAAACAGGAGAGCAGAGCTATCTAGTACTACTAAGTCTCAAATTATGAGAGCTTTTCAGTAAATGGTATGTTTGTGGTTTGATGTGATGTTTAATTTAAAGGAAGAACAGTAACAAATGTTGAAATTAAAATTTCAGCTCTGTAGTACCCTTGATTTGAATCTTAACATTTCCTAGTATTCTAAATTCTCATGCTAATCTGCCTAGTCGGTATTATTTTTAATTTTGTTTCCAACTCAAGGTAAGTAACTTAAAATAGAGCTAATCACTGGATCTTAATTTTGGATGTAAAACTCTTTAAACAATGACCTAACTATATAAAAAACATGGTCTATAAAATTAAATTGACTATAGAATATAAGTATATATAAGATTTTACAATATGATCTATTATGAGATCTCTGTAAAATATGTAGATCATACCCATTCGATTTGACAAATAGTAAGCTTTATAAGACATCTAAATTATTCACTCTGAATCTACTTTATATGTGAAAAGCTATTACAGCTTTCCTATTTTAAAAGATAATGATGTTTTTAACACTGAACATAACATTTTGTTAGTTGTAAAATAAAAATTCCTCTATATTTTTACCATTTATCTCAATACATCTATGTAAATAAAATCACTAAAAGTTCTGAAACTCCAAAAGAAAAAAAAAAAGACACCTCTCTTTACTATCATGAATAAAAAACTATATAATAGACATACCTAGCAATCAGTATCACTAACTCTATCAAGCATGGGATTATAATATTTAACATGCAAGTCCTAAGGAAACTTTCGTCCTTCTTTTATTTCCAGGAGTTACAGAATATAGTTAAGTTTTCCTATACAAAGGTACTTTGGCAGTCTAAAATACATGGCCTTTAGTATTTAATATGTCATTCACCTATTCATATATGCTTTACCTCATTTGGCTTTTAAGTGATTAAAATATTAAGCTGAATGTGAATGCAAGCTTTCACTGATTTGGATCTATTGATTCATATTGCATGCAGTTTTCATTCTTTGTCTTAATTAATCAACTAAAGTTAATAAGATAACAACACCCTGAGTAAAATTGTGGTTTTGTAGGGAAACAGAATATGGGACACATCTAAACCATCCCATTTTCCTACTTTTAGAAATGAACTTGCAAGGAGTGTAGAGGCAGGTTCTTCAAAGGCTTATGACTTTGAATGTGGTAATTAGAAACCATTTTACCTTATTTATAAGACAGAGCTCCAAGGACTCAGCATAGTTCCCGCAGTATTTGAAAATAATAAAATTGCCTTTTAAAAATCCATCTTTTTCCTGAATGGAAAGACTTTTCCTTAAATATGCTGAATCTTTTAAGGTTTATTGTGCCGCCTTTTCCTCTCTGCCTGCTTCTGACAGAGGCAAAGGGAATGCACCTCCGGGGATGAGGTTGGGACAGAGTCCAGACACTTTTGCAGAGCCAAGATTTTTTTTTTTTAGTGCAGTTCTTCTCATGTAGAAATAATCCCTTAAAAGCATAATTTTACCTTTCAGCTCAATAAAATATATATATATTTTTAAAAGACCGGGGAAATTGCTGAGTTCTTAATTATACTTGGAAGTTGACTGTTTAAGACAGAGTGTGCCTCAGCTCTGCATCTTCTAGGTTTTCTTTCTATTTCGGAGTGATTTCTTTCTATGGTAGATAGAATGCAGAATAAGAGTTTGCCATTAGAATCCCAGCTCAGCACTGGGCCTGAGTTGGAATTCCAGTTCTCTAACCCTTCTTGAAAGTTAGCACTCTAAATTTCAGTTCTCAACTATGAAATGTGATCAGTAAAAATTACCTTACAAGGTTTTCTTAATAATTAAGAGAAATGCTACTTTTTGAATGTTCAAGTATATGCAACATTGCCAGGAGATGTGACAGTGAAGAGATTCGCACAGGCCACTTAGGCCTGAAATGCTGGCTGGAGCCTTATGTGAGGGGCAACTTACAGCTTGTTGATCATTGTCTCTCACTTCACATGCCACTGGGGGATAGGATCCCCCCAGAAAATGCTGATTTAAAGACCAGTAATGTTTGAGTCCCAAGAACCCATAATATTCTCCTAAAAGAGAGCCCAGGAGTCAGATAAATAGCTTAAAAATGTTTTACTTTTTAAATAAGTGTACAAATGCACATGTTCCAGTTTTAGTTTTTATTCAAAGGGATAATTATGAGTAGGAGCCGAGAAAATTACTGTTCAGGGTAGAAAAAAAAAAAAGCTATTCATCTCTTCCCTTTACCAGTGACCACAGCATACCAGCGGGATGTGTGCTGAGTGTCACACACTGTAGTGAGCATTTACAGGTAACTAATTTGGGGATTATTATCATGCTGTGACTATGGTACTGTGATGCATATGCTATCTTCATTTTATATAAAAGAGGAAAGATAATTGGGGAGGGCAAACAATGTTATATGTTATATGATAACATATATATCAACATATGATATAAGGCAGAATCATGATTACCTAGCCTTGCTTCATACCCAGGAAGATGTCTATGTCTCAGTAGCTTTTTTCTCAGGTTGGCCCCTGAGTGCTCTGATCTCTCTAGTCTTGTTAGACCTTTAGCACTTGTTGTTTTCTCTAGGTCTAGGCTCACAAAATAGTCATATAGCCCTAAAATAAATTTTAGTGCTATTCATTAACTCTGGGAAAGCGAAATCATTCTAAAATGAGGGATGTTTATTTACTTAATTTGGAAGACTCGAGTACAGATAGTATTGCCCTATTCTGCTATGACAGCAAAGGTTAACTATATGGATGTAGCCTTTTCAATTGGGGCAATTGTATTTGTAGTTTTGGGGGGTCATGAAATATAATGATCCATTAGACAATTCTAGCAAAGTTTTATTTCTTTTTTTTTTCAACAAAATAATTTAAGTACGTAACCTTAACTCTGAGCAAATTGAACGCTGAGTTCCATCCAGCCTTATTCAAGTGTATTTACCTTTCTTCCCATAGGCCATCAGTACTATTATAGCAATGCTTGTTGCACATCTATTTAGTGTTCATTTTAGTGATTAATTAATAAAAACGTCAATAAATGTAAGCAATTTGTAGAACAATCTCATTGCTCCACAACCCTGAACTGCCCAGCTGTTTGAAGTATTGTTCTGCATTTTCCTACGGAATCCAGTAGGAAACATGCTAGGCCATGAACATGGAAGGCAAGAACTCAGGGTATGTGTCCTAGGCCTTTGTAATTGATCCTGATTTTAGAAGCTATGTAGAACTGACACTGCAGGAAAAGGTCACAGGGAGATTTGAAAGGGAAGCCTTATAACCTTTGAGATACATAACAAACTGTCCTGAGAGAGGACAGGTAGATCAAAATGCCATCACAGAACGTGAGTCAGAAAAGAAGGAATGACTGAAAGCATTAGCTCATGTAGGTATTCAAGATTACTCAGTGCAGGAGTGGTAATAAATTACAGAATTTGTCATCTGACCCTCAGGAACAACTAGATTGTTAGAGGCAGAGTGTTCTAAATTGTGTAAATCACCTGTTTTGAAGTATCTACAGTTTTTAAATATCTAGACATTTTACGTATGTTTTTAATTCTCATTGTAATATAATATTAAATATTATCATTTCTAAATTACAGGTGGTAGAAAAGAAACCTAAAGTAATTTGCCTATAATAAATCACACAGTTGAACAGTAGCTGTGATGGATAAACTTGGTTGTCAACTTGACACACTTGAGAAAAGAGAACCACAGTTGAAGAATTACCGCCATCAAATTGGCATGGCTGGGGGAATTTAATCAATTAAAAATTGATATAGGAGGGCCCAGCCCACTGTGGGCAGTGTGGTCCCTAGGTGGATATGTCCAGGCTGTATGGGAAAGGTAACTGATGAGGTAATCCCACCCATTGCTTTTTTATTAATTTTTAAGATTTTATTGAAAATTTTGACTTTCACGTAATATTTTTGATATTTAGGATCCCCTTATCTCTGCCTCCCCCTGCAGTTTCATGTATTCCTAACCGTGTGTTTATCACGGCAGCAGAAAAACAAACTAGAGTACTGACAGAGCTGCTTTGAACTAATCTATACAAAGTCTGATAAATGAAGAAAACACTAATATAGGAAAAGACATGAAAAAATCTGAAAATATCATTTTAAATTAATAGAAGGCAATGAAAAGAGAATGCACATGCTGTATGGGTTTATAAAAATAAAGCTAACCAACAAGCAAAACTAATCTGTGGCAATGGAAATCAAAATTGTGCCTTTGGGGGATGCTGACTAAGAAGAAAAATTAAAAAAAAAAATTCTGAGGTGATAGGAATTCTATTCTGTACCTTCATGTAATGATCAAGCTCTTATTTAAGCATCCACTCCTTGGTTTTCTCCAAGTTAAAGCATTATTTAAAGATATTTGAAATAGTCCTGATTCTTGTGAGTTTTAAAAGTGTTCCAGAACTAGTTTCTTTGTATTTTATCTCATGAATTCTTTAATTTCTTATTTTATAAAATGTTTCTTACTATTTTTAACATTAGCAATACTGTCATTTTTCTGAATATCAGGTTCCCAATTCCAATTTTTATATTCTTAATACTATCTTCTCTACGTTTTTAAAAATCTTGATGCATTTTCAACCCTATAATCATTTTACAAGATTAAATTGTTCTTCATTTCTTGCTTTCTCTTTTATTTGCAAGTTTTATCTTGCCAACAATAACATACACAGCAAAGTTATTTATTGTTACTGTCATCGGGGAAAAATCATCCTTTATAAATATTCTAAAGAAGTGAGGAAATCACACATTGTGAGAAGAGTTATTAAAACTATACAAACCAATATAGTAGGTGAGATATTTGAAAGTGACCTTGCCATATATCCTGGGCTTATTGTATTAAAGCTTGTAAATAAAAGGGACAAATCATTTCTGGCTACTAATATGACTTCTTCCCTTTATTGGAAATGAAGACATTGAACTCTGCTGATTTGTTCTACTGAAGCAATTACATTTTCTCGAAACTTGGAACAGTTATTTAAGAGGATTGTTGACTGTAATGAGGGCTTTGTGGTGGTTAGAAAAAAAAAAAAAACAGAACAACAACAACATAAAAAACTTTGAGCTTTATGTAACAACACATTCTATTTCAGTTTCAAGAAGACATTGAATCTCTCATTTTATTCTGTTTATATACCTTTAGTTGTGTTTATCCCTATTATCAAAGTAGTGTTTACCTAATACAAGGTTCAGCATAAATCCTCAAATATTAATATTTTAATTACTTTATTGTTGTTAATATAGTTTAATCTGTTTTGAAAACTTTTTTGCAGTGTAGTTTATAAAATGTGATGCCAGACCCCTGTATCAGACGAATTGTCATGAATAACATTTGATATACCAATTTACTCAATTGCTAATAATATCAAATAAATATTTTTCACAGTTCATTATAACTGTCTTGCACATAGTAAAACTTCTTCCCAAGAAAGTAGAAATGAACCACCTTAGAACTAAATCCCTGCTTCGAAGATGGTGTTTAATGGACTTAATTCAGTTCATTCAAGAGAAGTGAAAATTAAAACGATAGCACTACATGCCAGCCAGAATGATGATCAGGAAGTAGAAAAACAGAGCTAAAAATGCAAAGATTGTCATGGCTCAGAAGTGAAAATATTGCTTACTCTCATGGGGATGTAAATTGTTAAAATTACATTGGAAAAGTTAATCACTATATCTTATCACTGCCACCTCCAAGTATGCACGCAACACACGTGTGCAGAGCTTTTAACCAGCAGGCATATTCCACAACATTCACAGAGCATTTTTTACAATATATATTATATATATGAGGAAAGTGTCTTGTTACTCATCAGGGCAGAACTGGCAAAACATCTCACAGCAATGCATGTGAACACTGGGGACACATTTAACAAACATACTATTAAGCAAGGTGTCAAAAATAAAAGGATATGTACCATATTAGTACATATGTAAACAAAAAGGGATTTGATATTGAGTAGAGTGAAAAAGAATGTGTTCTGGTATTTTGTATTTCTTGATTTGAATGCTGTTGCTTAAGTATGTGCAGTTTGTAAAAGTCCATTGCATGTAATTTATACATATCAGTGTTATCTTCATACAAAATGTTTGGGAAAAGCATCATAGATTTTGTTCAAATCATAGATTTATGTTTCTTGAATACTCAGGGAATGCAAGATTTCTTGTGAGCCATGATGACAGACAACTAATTGTCTCTCAATATCGTTACCACCTGAGTCATAATGATAAGCCAGAGAAGTTTGAATCCCTTACTTCCTTGTATCTGACTGAAACTTTGTGACCAAGTTCTGATTAATTGGATATCTTCTCTATGGAATGCAAAGGCTATGTCTTGTTTTTTAAGAGACAGCACGTATTCATGCGTTCAAACTCATGACTTCCTCTAAAGCAAACATGGATTTTTCCAGTTTTACCATCTAATTATATTAAAGGTGGAGCAGAAATAAGATGACCTGGAAAGTAGGACCCTGATAATTATGGACATATTCATAGTCCTACATCACTTAGCCAGATATATGTGAAATAAATATAAAAATCTATCTTCTTGAAGTTGCACTCTAATTTGTTACTGAGTAATAGAAACTTAATGTAAATATATAACAATATAAACCTTGCTTATACCAATTAGTAAACCCTATTTAAGGAATTGGCAATCTTAAAATATATAGAAGCAACAATTGTTTGCTAAATATTATGACTATAGAGTTGAGGACTGAACCTCAAAATAATAGGCAAGGTGACACATCTAATAATTCAAAATTTATTAGATTTGATTTTGAAATGTTTTATGTCATTAAATAGATTCAATATTACTGCCTTTGTAACTCAAATGCTGATATTAGAGAATATATCTATTTATCATCTGCCTATCTACCTCTTGCCAACCTACCAATTCTGTGGGCTACCAACCTACTCAGGATTATATTATGATGCTAATATGCAAAGTGAATTAATGTGGATGGTGTATTTTAGTTTAAAAAATTATATCTGGAATAAAATGATTGAATTCAGGCATATCAGTGTATATAAAATAAAACACTAGGAGAAACTTTCCTTAGGTTGTTATGAAGATTAAGTATGAAGAAATGAAGGAACTAATGATATATTTTACTTTTGCATATATGTGTCTTATCACAGCATATTATTAAGATGAGTCTTAGAAAAATAATTAAATATATAAATAGAATGCATTTAAGAGATGTGATTAGAAATAAAATACCAGATATGCACATAAACAATGAAAATACAAAACATTTGACAAAATAGCTATATTCACAATGTGAAATCACTATATTATGTGCTCTTTAAAAAATTTCCAGGTAATATCAGTGAGTTCAAATAGATTATTTTTTTCCTAAAAGAAAGGAACTATTAATGCATTATGATCACATTAAATATATTCAATATTTAACATGATCTATACCATAAACATATACCAATGTTTATTATTGGTATTATTAAAAACTCAGAAATATTAGCCATATTCTATAGATGTTATCATAATTATCAAAAGTATTTGAATTTGTATTGCATTACTTATTTTTTAATTTGCATTTATTTATTTGTTGTATACATGTGTGTGGGAAACATGTGCCATTCTATGCATGTGAAGATCAGAGGACAATTTATAGGAGTCCTCCATTCCATCACCTGGGTTCCATGAATCCGTGGAATATCATCAGGTTTGGCAGGAAACATCTTTATCCACTGATCTATCTTACTATCCTAGATTTTCTACTTTATTCTTAATACTTTGTTGGAACGAAGAACACAGAAAGATGTGACTCCTGGGTCTTATTCTTGAGGGATCCATAAAAATATAGGGAAGATAAAAGAAGTGCTCAAAAGAATAGAGATGTGGCTGCAGTTGCTCTGTGCCAGATGGTGGCACAAATACACTGAGCTCTAAGGGATGCAAAACCTCTGTATAAATTCGTTATTCATAACACATCCTTCCAAATAACGAGGAGTTAAGCTAAAGCACTGAAAGCTAAGAATTGTACCCTGACGTATAATCGATATAGTAGGACACTGTAGCAAATTATTACTGAGCTCTTGTTCATCTAGACCAAGGTGGTTTTGCTTTTATTTTATACCATGAGCTTATTTTTACCAAATTGGTCTATTAATTTTTCCGTAAGTTGTCTTGCTTTGCTTGAAAAACTGTCCACTGTTACTTCCTGACATTTGGTATTCGCATCCATGAGCTTTTGACTCTGATCACTGAGCTGAAAGATAGAGGGTTACATCACTCATTTACATTATCACCCTCTACCCCCTCCCAATACAAATGTGACATTTCAATTTTGCACACTTCGACTCTCCTTAAATCATCTGTATAAAAACTTCAAAGCTTGATTGATGATGAATGAGCCATTGTCTCCTCAAGCACCCGGTTCTCATTAGCCTTTAGAGTCTCAGCTTATTAATAATGAACCTTGAGGGCCGAGCCAGTGGGGTAGCTGCAATTCATTGTGCTACCAGCTGAAAAGTCTGGGCTTTGGAAAGATTCAGGAATCCCTGGACTAAGTCCATCCCAGAATGATGTATTAAGTATCACAGGTGGATGATGTGATCTATATTACTTTTGTATCATTATCTGTGAACAGACTTGTGTGGCTTTAGGTGATGGCAGTGAAAAAGATATATTGCCTTATATCAGAGAAAGTCCTGTAACTGCTTGTGTAACTTCATTGTAAAAATAGCCTTGGTGTAACTTTGGGTTGACTTCTTGGTTGTACCCTTTCACTTGGATAGGTAATATAAGACTGTTATATACAGTTTTTAGATGGCCCCACTATAATTAGACAAGTGTGGCTAACCTTTCTTTGCTTTTATTGTCATTTTCATTCTGTGGTTGACCAATATAGATGAATTCCTGCACAACCAGACACTGGATAATATAATCAGAGGTTGATGTCAACTATTTCATCCCTGTTTATTAGATTTTATTATAACAGTATAGTTGATCTTTGAGATGTGTATGGTGCCGATACAAGTCATGGAGACCAAACTGTCATATGGCTTATTTTGGAAAAAGAGAACCAATCGTTTTTATGTAGGTTAGGAACAGTACATGGGTTCAGAGTACTTCTGTCAAATTTCCTAAACCTGCTAGGGAGGGTTATATTCACTGGCATTCTTAGAAAGGAAGTCATATTAGGTTGTTATGTATAGGAAAGAGGAAAAAATATGATTTAGTATTTTACCATATGTTCTTTTGAGAGAAGATATATTAGCAAAATTTCAATGGTTGTATTACTAGGAAGTATGCCATAATAATTAATATTTGAAAAAAAATGGAGAACAAAAGAAGTCATTTGAATAACAAAGCATTACCTTTTTTCACCAGACTCATGAAAATGCCATTCAAACAAGGAAATGGTCAAATAACAACCATTTCAGGATTCAAAGACACAAGTAGTTCATGTTCAATTTCAAATGTCATATTGACATTTTACACCATCCTAAAACTAATTTAAGAAGCAATGTGAGCTAGACTTACAATTATTATAGTAAAATTTTAGATTTTTCCATAGCATATGCTAGATATTTTATATAAGTTTAGGGAAATTTGGTCTAAATAGAATACTCAAATCATCATTATTTACCTAGTAACAAATTGAGTTTGATGCATAAAACTGACTTTTGTAAGGCAGGAAAAAGTTAAATGTGATATATGCCTACAGTAAATTTCTATAATATCAATTGTAAGCATCAATTGTAAGCATTTTTTATAATAAAATCTATTTCATTTTAGTTTTCAAGAACTCTGACTATAAAATTGCATATGTCTGTGTGTTTAGTTTTTCTTACATTGAATCAAGTATATTACAGGTAGAATTTAAATTTAATAAATGTATATGCATATTTCCTGGTGTATAATAGCAGATTAATGTTGGCATCAAATTCTGTGGCTCATGTTTGTTAAAATATACCTAAGTAGTCTGCCTGATATTTGACTCAACAGAGTTAGGCACATCATTCTTTACCTTCATTAAACTTAGTCTATTATGTTTAAGTTTCCTGTTTTAGTGTAATGTAGATCATAACTTAACAACAAAAAAATTTCATGACAACTTCTACTTGATTTCTGCATTTTTACATAATGGGAAATACTGGAGAAACAAATATATTTAAGCTCATAATGGGATTTTTCAGTAATGAAATGATGCTTTTGTTTTTCCAGAATATCATATCTAATATACTTTATTTAAGTATGACATTTATTAAGAAGAGACAGTTCTGAGAACTTGCCAAAAATATTTTTATACAATATGATAAGAAAATTCATAATGGATTTGTCCCTATTGATTAAATGACCAATAATATATTTGTGTCTTTCCTAATTTATTCTGATATATTTTTACAGTAGTACTTGGATTTCTTTAATGAGATTACCTTGAGCTCATTCACATATTAGACATTTTATTCTCTGCACTCATCCCAACTTCATATACTTTTGTTTGACTGTCAATTAAATTTATGCTTCATTTTATCTCTCTTCCTTTTCATTAGAAATTATATCTTTGTCCTGGTCTTCAAATTTAATCACTGGTCATTTTACTTCATATTAGGGTAAAGGAAAGTATGGTTATAAGTCGGGTTATTCCTTCAAGTACATCTTCAAAACACTATAAAAAACACTACTGTTCTTGTTAAGTTACCACACATAGATCTAAAGACAGACAGAATCATTTTGGTATGTTACCAGATTAATTATTTATGAAGTTTTATTTTTTTACTATTTCTCATCTGTCTTATATAAAAATAAATTCAAACTTATATAGTGATCCATGGCACAAACATTTGGTTACTCTTCTGCAAAGAAAGTAATTTGTGTCTCTTAAAACTTTATTAATCAGATAACCTATTCCATGAAATTTCTTATTTGGAAAATACACCTAATGAAATATTTTCTCACAATGCTTATTTTTATGAAATTATAAAATCAAATGAATCTTTAATACACATATAAAGGTAGTTATAACATTATTTCTGAAAAAATATTTAGGTACTCACTATGTTCATTAACACATTCCTATAAAAGTCATGAAAACTAATTTTCTCTGATTGTGGAGTTTGGCATTCAACAATATAATAAGGCATATACCAAAAACTTACCAAGGCTATTCTATGGGGAAACAAAGACATACAAATAAAGCATTCAACATTCAAAGCTAAAAGTATATACATTCTCCTGATTAGAATTGCTAGCAGATGCTGACTTTAAAATTTGTGTTGGTAAAATTATCCTCTAGATTGATCATGACAGTATCTTAATTTGAAATTTTTATCTATAAGCCTGTTTTTAATTTATTACCATCTTTTGTCCAATTCCCTTTTCCAAGTACAAGTCAATCTCTACAACATATTTCTAAGTAACAAATGTCAACAATAGCAGTGGATTAATATTGTAGAAGAAAGAGATTTGATGAGATTATTATTCAGCAAAATATAATCTGATTCCATTTGAAAATTCTCTGATAGGAAGTTGGAGATGGATACTGTGTTTCTTTGATGTGCACAATTTGATTTAAGATGTGACTCCTGAAAAATAGTTTCTTTTCATAATGTTTGAGTTATTACTTCTCTCTTCACATCTTTATTTTACAGTAAGAACTTTCCAAATGTAGACTGAAAAATAACCTCCATTTCCTGGATAGCATTCAGAGTTCCCTTTCTTTGACACCTAATGAAGAATTATTCCGAGAGCTGAAGAGCATCGCCCAGTGTCTCATGAGAAAGCTATTAGGTATTCGATCTGCACACATTTCAGATCAAAACTTACTGCCAAATATTAACACAGAAATACTTTTTTCAGAATCATTCTTACATCTCCCTTCTGCATTGATGAAGGACGCATGGTCAGGTCATGAAAAATAATGAACTAGTTTTAGAAGTAGAAAGATGATATAATTTCTTTCAGTTTCTTTTATTCTCCTCTCCCAAGAAACTGGAGCTGATATTCAGTGAAAAGACTGATGAGAATGGGACTAAGCTTGAGTGGGACCATTTCTACAACATGTACATAGATACTGGGGGTTTTATACTTACAAAGCAGTGAGGTTCTTTGGATGTACCCACCAACTTTGCAGCTGCAATTATCAATCTGTTGTTACATATTCCTTTTATTCATTTATCTCACAGTGGTTTTAGAGGACTCTTAACAGATTAACATGGACCTAGCATCACAAAGAAAGAAATAATAGCATTTTAAAACATGGGTTAGATTATTGTACAAGACAGACTCAGCACTACCACAGGACCACTGTCCTTTTTTACTGGTGTACCCTCGCTGGCTGCGATTGTAGAGAACCAGGGTTTGATTCCCAGTACCAACATGATGACTAAGAACCCTCTGTAACTACCTTTCCAGAGCATCCAATGCCTTCTTTAGGCCTCTGTGTGCATTGCACACACGTGGTAATACACATACACAAGCATATAAAACATTCATACACATGAAATATAAATAAACTTAAAAGAATTGGTAACTTTAAATAATATTAGTTTCAGAAGTACTATTAATTTTTCAGGATAACTTAACAAAGAAGATCTTTGTGTGTGAGCAGACACAGAAGATGGGGAGCACTTTAGCTAATCAGGAGTAGTATAAAAGAGAATTAGGTGTTGGTGTACTTTATCACATAATCCTCTTCTGTGTTCAAGTGAGCCACAGGAATGTTATTACATTTTACTTTGGGTTATTCTTAATAAATAATTTTCAAATCTTATTGATTCTATTTCAGATGGAAGAGAATATTTTTGTAGTAAAACAATTCTACCTTTTACATAATGTTAATTACTTATCTATGGACCCCAACCAATGCCACATTGTCTAAAATAGTTTTCATAAAGAGAAATTTCATAATGTGTATCAAAAACTATGAGACTTCATACTCTATGGCTGTGGACTGACATTTGTTAAATTTTATTTTAAGGACTAAACAAAGATAAATTAACACCAAACAGGAAGGTTTTATTAAATAATAAGAATTATTTTATAATTTGGCATAGTTTATTCTCATTAAAGGTACATAAAATAACAGCTAATTATCATTCAATGCTTATTAATTTTAAACAAAAGGAGCAGGTTATGAAATATAACATGTAATATTCTAATTTCAGGGTTAAAAACAAAAATAACTGATAATATCTGTATCAAAATATTGTGTTTTTCTCTGAATTTAAGAAATATTTATTTTTATCACCTGTACTTTTCAACCTTTTCAAAATTTTGAAAGCAAGGAAATCACTCAATGAAAAATGTATTTTGCAGTATTTTATTACTTTTGTTATGATGCTACTATTAAGAATAATTTGAATAGCTCATTTTTATTGCCTACCTTTTCTTTAATGAATAAATCGATGTTCATTTTTGTTTCCAACACAGAAATTCTAAATGGTGGAGTCTATGTTGACCAGAACAAATTCCTGTGTTATGCAGACACCATTCACTGGCAAGACATTGTTCGGAATCCATGGCCTTCCAACCTGACGCTGGTGTCAACAAATGGAAGCTCGGGATGTGAGTAGAATATATATGTCCTGTGTGTGTCTGTTTCTGTGTGTCCTTGTGCCATAGTACATCTGTGGATGTCAGGGGACAATGTATAGGAGTCATTTTTATCCTTGCACCACTCTGTGCCCGGGATTGAAATCATCATCAAATCAGGTGCAAATATCTTTACTCTCTGAGCCATTTCCTCAGTTCACATTATCCTTGTTAATGTTTTACAATATTCTGTTCCCCTATTTAAAGTGAATGACTTGTTTATCATGCACTTAATAGTATTTTGGCATTTGATTACAACCGTCAAAACTGATCATTTGTTTTCCTTTGGTTGTACTACATATAACAAATAGCTGGCCATCCTTTGTCTTCCAATTATTTTCTTTTTAGAAGCAATGTTTTCTCTTTAAAAATTCTCATTTTCTTTACATGGTTTCTCTTAGCTTAGTTCAAACCACTGTATCTTATTTTACTGTTCAAATAACTTGTAGCCACTGTGTAGTTACTACTTCCATGTGTATTACTCATAAAAAAGTGGTAGAAATGTGCTATTCACTGTTTTCAAACGCACAAACAAAACTAGTGGAGCATATTAGAATTCTCAAAATTTGATTTGTCCCTGTGGCCTTCGTGCTAATACTTTATGACAATCCAAAATAGTACAAGAGTGATTATATATATTTCATATACAAGAAGTGTATTTACCTTCTTAATTTTATCATCAGTAATAAATGCTTGAATTCACCATTTCTTAAGCATTTACAGTTTCAATCAGAGGTGATGGACCCCGTGTGTGTGTGTGAAACACAGTACAATAAATTTGTCAGGGGTCAGTAAAAGGAGTAAAGGGAGGTGTGCACAGAGGAGGGGATCTCAATATCATCAAAGTATATTCTATGAAAACTACAAAAATTGAATAATTTTTTAAAAGATTCATTGTTTCTGCCACAGAGGGTTTATCTGACTAATGATGTTTAATACAATGAAGTAATAGGCAAATAATACCTGAAATATCATTAAGACCTCTGAAAATTATTCTGTCAGGAAGCTTTTTCATTTTCTAAAGCAGGCTATGTTGTCATATATTATTTCTGACATTTGTACGAGAACAAATCTTTATCAAGTATTAACCTGGGTTTTAAATTTCTCATCTACTGTTATATATTTCCCACCTGAAATCATAACTGTCTCCACATACTTCAATAATTATTTGCTGTATTCCTGATTGTATTATGACGCTTTTGAAGGAAATCAAACTCCAAGGGACAATTATTAAATTTCATGATGGCCATAATAACATAATGGGAAAATATGAATGTATTTGATCAAAACTGACAGCTGTATTTTTAATAAAAACCTAAAATCATTTTTTTAAAAGTAATGTAGCATAATTTTCTTGTCATCTTTATCAGAATTTTGTGTAAGGTTCTGCCTTTGTAGTATTCAGGTTACCTACCAGGTAAAATTAAACATGCAAAAAATAATTTGAATCTGCTTGTGCCAATGTAAATGATGTGGTTCAGAAACAGCTTCTGTTTTCTGTGTGCCTGTATTATAGGCATATTATATGGGGCAGGAGTTGCATTGGTTGCATAGGAGGAAAGCCTGCTGACTCTCAGCTTCTCAGAATTACTAGCCTGTAAGGCATAAACGAGATCAGACAGAAATAAAGTCCGAGACAGAAGTCAAAAGGGAAATCTTCCCACCAGTCTTACAGAATTTGAAGCAGGATGGGTCTGGGGGGTTTGCTGTGTTTTCACAGATGGTATCTCTTTGTGCTGTTCTCTTTGAGGGCTAATTTGGATGGTTGTGCCTATAATTAAGCAATTGTGTCTGCACTTATTTTGCGTGCAAATAATTTTTGCAGGTGCAAAAATTACAAATACAGAATGGGTTTATAACCAATGGTCCTTTACAAATTAACCATTAATTGTCAAAGTTTTATTCTTTATATAAACTTCTTTATATGGTAACATCATAATCTACTGTATGATACCTTATCTGACAATAATGAATTATTTGAATTGATTGTTTGAATTCATTGAATAATGCATTTTTGGCTATTGTTTGAATATTAGTGTCCTGATATTGTATTATGCTAAGGTAAAAAGAGAGTCACAAAAGATAAACACTGTATAATTCCACTGATATTGACACATTTAAAATATCTTTAAAGAAACAAAATGTAGGCATATGCATGAGCAGAGGAGATACAGAGGGTGGCTATTTAATGGGTTTACACCTTCAGTTTCACTCGATGAAAAAGTCTGTAGCTATCACACAAAAATATGAACTTACTCAATACCACTAAACAACAAAATTTAAATGGCTAAAATGATAATTTTGTTGTGTCTGTTTTTATCAGCATTAAAATTAAATTAATGAATGAAGAATATTTTAAGAGGGTTGTAAAAACCCAACTTCCATGCGAATATAATCTGTGTTTTCCAGTTTTCAAAGGATAGCTGATATTACTGTATAGTCTTGTTCTAATATTTGTAACTGATGAAAACAATAATTTTAGTTTGTGATTAATAGTAACATATAATGTCCCTCTTTTCTCATTTAACACCATAAGGACTAGAGATAAAAAAGTCCATTATTTTAAAATGGAAACTCATTTGTGGACAAGGTCTAACTCAGCCCTCCCTCATGTTAGTAATATGCATTAGATGGATCACTGATTCTGAGTGAAGTAAAAATAAGTAAATGAAATAGATAATTTCATGTATTAGAACCTTTGTTTGACTACTCAGAATATCCAAGACTGGGAGACACAAAAAAGAGAATGTGCTCAAAGTTCTGAAATCTAGAAAGCCCAAGTCCCATTTGTTGAGAGTTGATTCTGTATTTCCTAAAATCTTAGTCTTCGCTCCATAATGGGGTCCTTGAACATTGTTTCATGCAGAGGAAAAGAATGATGTTTCTCACACAGCAGAAGTGAGGCCAGCTTGAAACCATTGCCATAAGTCCTTTCTATAGTTTCATTACTTCATGACCACAGAAGCTTCATGACTTAGCATTTCTCATTAAGCCCTCAGTCTCAACACTATTTTATTGGGGATGAAATTTGAACATGAATTTTAATGGGAGACCAAATTATTCAAATCATAAAAATTCATGAAGAATAGGAAAATTGGATGGACTTGAACTACATTCTCTTTTACTTGTAGTTTATGTTATGAGCATGAGAATAAAGTAAAAGTTGCAGTCAGAGGCAGCATATCCAATTCCGGAAAAATGCAGCAATATCTCTGTGCTTAATCTCTACTGATGCTATAAAGTTTCAATTATATTATTACACTTGTATTCTATGTGTAATAATGATAGGGTAGCATAAAAATAACCAATTACTGTAAGACTCTAGAATATTTGAAAATCATAGTTTTTTTTTTCTTATATTTCAATGTTTCATTAATCCTTTAAGAGAAAATTAGCTTTTAATTTATTATTTGAAAATGTCTTACTTTATACAATGTAGCTTAATCATATCCACCACCACTTCTTCCCTTCAACTCCTAGCATGTCTCCCAACCTCACTAAGTCCAATCTTTGTTTATAACCTACTAACTCCAAGCCTGTTATATATGCATGGGTATAGGGTCATTCAATAGATTATAGGCAGCCCTCTAGTACCTCCTCCAAGAACCACCAGTTTCCAGTAACTCCTCAACTAGAAGCTTCAGGAACAACCCCTCCATGATGACTTGATCTTGTGTAGGTCTTGTGCATATAATCAGAGCTGCTATAAATTCATCTGTACAACAGACTTGTTATATCAAGGGGACAGCAATTCACATCATTCTTCCCTGTCCTCTGGCTCGTTGATTCTTTCCACTCCCAAACCTTGTGGGGAAGGTTATAATATAGATGTCCCATCTATAGCTGAGCACTCAGAGTGGCTTATTCTCAGCACGTGGAACAATTTATGAGTCTCCATGTTAAGCAATATCCACTGTAATAAGAAGATTCTCTGATCAAGGTGACGAGAACACAAATTTATGGATATAATCATAAATCTTTAAAAGGCAGTTTAATAACATGATCTTTAAGTAAAAAACTTCCCTAGTCATGGACTTTGACTATTTTTAAAGTACTCAGTATGAGATCATTCCTGTGACCTCAAATCCAGTCAAGAGAGCACTTTATTACGCCCATAAACACTCTAGTCACTATTGCAGCAGTGGGAACATGTTTCCTGGATTACTGATATTGTAGATACCAAGTCCAGTACTGGATGAGACCATGGTTGTCTTTGGTCTCTCAGCAGCCTGTATAGGACCTTCCAGCACTATGAAACCCTGTCAGCAGGGAAAGGATTTCCTTGTGAGTTCAAGATTAATTTTTCTAGCTCATGAAATCAAAGTGTGGCATTTTCAACAAGAGAATCTTTTCAGCTGGCTATTGTGGGAAACCAAAAGCACTGGCAATAATCTGTATTGCTTCAAGTGTCTCTAAGGGTTCCCTGAACAACAGCCTGTGGGAAGGAAACTGGTGCCTGGCACTAAGAGTTTCCTTTAATAATTCATGTCTTCTGGGAGCAGCAATGTTCACCCATTGGTAAACTTCTCAAAATCCTTTAAAAATTATATTTTTAATTAGCTTAAAAACTAGTGAGGTTTCATAATGCTTTCTTATACACCCATGGTTTTGATGCAAAATCCTTAATATAATATTATTATAATTACTTTGGTTTCATTCCAGAGAGCCATGGATGGTTCAACATATGTAATTCACTATATACTGTCTATCAGAATCATAGAAAAAAACCAAATTCAAATGATCATATCATTATGGAAAACGTCTTTGAGAAAATCTGGCATCCCTCCCTGATAAAAACTTTAGAGAGGCTAGGGATAAAGGTAGCATACCTTAAGATAAAGGCTATTTATAGCCAACATCATGTTAAATGTAGAAAAAAACTCACAGCATCCCCATTAAGATTTAGACTAAGACAAGGGTGACCACTCTGTCCACTCCTTGTGGAGAAGTCTTCGTTCCTGAAATCTTAGCTAGAGCAATAAGACAAGACAAGGAAATAAAAGGCATACAAATAGGAAAATGAGCCAAGTATCTTCTTTTGTAGATGATGATTCTCACTATAAAAGACCCTCAAGACTGCATCAAGACTTCTTAAAGTTGGTAAATACGTTCATCAATGAACAAGATAGAAAATTAACTCATAAAAATTAACAATTTCCTATATACCATGAAGATCACAGTGAAAAAATATACTGTAAACTATCCATTCATGACAGAACAAAACAAAATAAAAAACAAACCCAAAACCAAAAACCTGGGAATGAACCTAAATATCGAGGCCTCTACGAAGAAAACTTTCAAAGATGTTGAATTAAAGAAATTGAGGGTAATACCAGAAGAGAGAAAGAACCCTCATGCTCCTGGCACAATGGGTCGTATGAAAACGGGCATCTGACTGTAAAGCAATCTACAGATTCAGCGCAATTCCAGTCAAAATACCAGGGCTTTTCTCCCCAGAAACAGAAAAAAAAATTACAGAATTTATATGGAGGCACAAGGATATCGAATCCATCCTGAACAAAAAGTTTAAGAAATATTTTACAAAATGTCCCCTCTGTATATTTTACATAGCACTAAATCCTTAATGCAAATATGCCAAACTCTTTTAAAATACAATTTATTGACATTTACTTGGTCTATGCCTGGAGGTTGAAGCAAAGGTTTATATTACCTACAAAAAACAACTTAAAATGATAAAATTCTTTTTAAAATGTTTTAGAAATAATAGCATAGTTGTATGCTCCACAATGTATCTCTTATTAAAACTTCAGGAAGGGAAGAGATTTTCTTTTCTTCATATATCCTTAGCAGGATTTTCAGTTTAATGTCTAACATTCTTAGGTGTATAAGTACAGTATTCAGCAAGCTAACCAACCCCAAATAGGGCCAGATTCTTATACTGAGTGATGTTCCATTTACTTGAAGCACTATAATAACAATCTATTACTATAATAGAAAAAATCATGTACATTGACCTTTAAAAATTAAGTAAATAGGGAATATGTCAGAAAAATTAATATGGAAAAAATATGTTTGGGGACTAGGTAGCTTGTTTTAAACCTGGAACTGTTATGGACTTGGTGTCTGAATTTAGCAAGTCATTCATGTTCCCATTACCTCCATTTCTTCTTATATAAGAGGAGAGTGTGGCGAGCTGAGGACAGCAGAGGACTGATCTGCTAGGCTAGGGGACAGGGTACTAGTTCAGACAGCAAGCTAAACTGAAGGCATTTTGATTCTGTACTGGGCGAATTTAGGCAACGAGCTCACTAGGGACAACACCCGCTTTTCACAGTCTTCTGTTTCCCATGGTTTGTTTCCAGGCAAGGAAGAATCAGATGAGCCCAGTGTGCCTTCACAGGCTTCAAGAATCATCTCGTTCCTGTGGGAGCCCCAAATGAAGGCTCTGGACATTCTGTAGACCTGGAGACTTGAGGAAGGGAAAAGAAGTAAAAGTGAGAAAGCACTAACTACTAAGTCAGACTGGAGAAAAAAAATATCTTTGGAGTCCGTCCTGTCACTTTTAAGGAGCAAGGGTACCTGGGGAGGGTCACTGGGGAAGGCCAAAAACAACAGACTGGTACTAGGAAGAGGACCTGCGTGAGACTGGCTGGACAGCATCCACTGCCTCACCTTTGACAGTAGTGGCCTTCTGAAACCTCAGTAGACTTGCTGTGCGCCACTTCTGACTGCCCTAGAGAATAGCTTTCCCCTTGAACTGCCAAGTAAAACCATAGCCTTTAGCCAGATCTCAGGAGATTGCCATAGTTTTTTTGTTCAGACACTGTTAAATCAACTTCCTAGAGTTATTAGGAGCAATAAATGACTTAATGTGTACCAAAATGTGAGAATGATTTTTATGATAAAGGAATAAAAGGCCATATAATGATGATTTTTTTTGTTATAAATTATCCTCAGTTGGGAAGAAGAAGGTTTCGGACAGTTCTGTTTTCACTACATATTCAATAAGTAGTCAACATTTTATGTTCCTGTCTCATGTATTTTTAACCAAGATTTGGCCTTTTCATATACTTATCTCACTTAGACACTGTAAAGAACAAACCTCAAATCATCTATATTCCTCAACCTTCTTCGTAGGTTCTACCAGGCATATCACACATCTAAACTGTTTTCTTGAACTAAATGCCAGCCTACTTAGAGGTGGAATGGAAGTTTGACAGATGTATATAGAACATCAAATTCATAAACAGAATTCCAAAATGAATTATTTCTTTAAAGAAGCTGCTCTGTTACTATTAATTCACAAAATTTTTAAAATTGCTGTTGTTTAGGGATGACCACTTGAGATTGGATAACTTATCAGGTGGCTCACCCATGGAGAAAACTCTTCCTCTCTCCATCGCTATTGATAACCTGTAGCCTTCATATAGAGACTGGGACTTTCTGAAATTTAGGCTAATCTATATTGGCAAGTCCACTGACATCACTATGCAGGTCTTCTTTAGGCAACCATACTGTTCAGATTTTGTGCGTTCGTCTTCCTGGTCATGTCCCGAAGATGTAATCAAGCACCAGGAGTCTTTGTCTTCTTATAGGCTTTCTGACTTCACATCTGTGATGTTCTCTGAGGCTTGCAATGTAAATGTATCAGTTGGGGGGCACTCCCCAGAGTTGTTGGGGTCCCTCTGCTTGGTGCCTCCGAGTGGTATGCAGGGTCTCCACCAGGAGGGGTTTAGAGGCGTGGGAAGCATGCAGAGTGCAAGCTGCAGCAACCTAGTTTATTTAAGGAAGTGCAGGGGATTTTATGAGTTTGGTCAACCAACCCCCTATGGGCTGGTTCCCAACTGTGGCCAATAGTATTCTGTCTCTGGATGGATCATCTTGGTGCAGGTTCTCTCCAGACACAGGGCGAAAGATGGTGTCACGCCTAGCTGGAGTGGAGGGCCAAGCCCACAGGAGCCACTCCCTTAATCC
The DNA here is from genome assembly GCA_035773235.1 of Eospalax fontanierii. Taxonomy (NCBI): domain Eukaryota; kingdom Metazoa; phylum Chordata; class Mammalia; order Rodentia; family Spalacidae; genus Eospalax; species Eospalax fontanierii. The sequence goes on from CM069530.1 coordinate 27,131,109, forward strand.
TCATAGCAGGTGTCCTGGCTAAGGCACATTTGCATTATGCCATTCATACACAGGAGCCACTCCCTTAATCCTCAGAGCAGGTGTCCTGGCTAAGGCACATTTGCATTATGCCCTACACATGGTCACTTATGCCATGCATTGTGAATATCTATAATGATCTCCATATGCTGCATAAAGAAACTTCTTTGATGAGGACTGAGAGTTACTCTTCTCTTTAGGTTTAAGAATCATTCTTATAGTTAGAATAATATATTGGTTTAGAAAATAGTAGTAGTAGATCTTCCCCCTGGGGTCTCTGACTTCTCCAGTCACCAGTATTTGGCTAGATTTACAGTGCCAGGCATGAATTCCTTCCAACTAAGTGAATTTGTCATCTAATTAGACAGTCGTTAGTTACCTCCAAAATAAAAATGTCACTATCGCACCATTGGGAGTATCTCGTCTGGCTGGTCATTTTTGTAGTTCATAGACTATATAGCTAGAGAGGATTACTGTTGCTTTTCTCCCTTGGCAGCTTGGATAGCACTTTCTGATACTATGAGAGACAGTTCTTAGGGAGGAGGCTCCCTGGTCACTTCCAGCATGATTCTTTCAATTCTTGTGTCCAAAATGTGTGATGTCTTCAGCAATGAGATTTTACCTTCAAGTTCTAGGAGGGAACTAAGGACTATGACAATAGTCTGTATTATTATTATTAGTAATAGTAGTAATAGTAGTTGTTGTAGTAGTGTATGGATGCATTGTATCCATGTATGTAAGTGTACCTGTGTGGTGTACAGTGCCCATAGAAGTCAGAAGTGGGCATTGGATCCTCTGGAACTGGAGTTACAGGTGATTGCTAGCCACTGTGTGGGTGATGGGAATTGAACCCAGGTCCTCTGCAAGAGCAGCTAGTGCTCTTAGCCCCTGAGCCATCTCTCCAGCCCTTTAGTCTGTGGAAGGGGCAGAAGAGAAGAATTTGCTCATCCTTTAGTACAGACCTGCCTTAGCTCATATATGTTAGTGTCTATATTTGTCATGTGTTATATGTTATTTATTACAAGTAACATACATAAATATGTAATCATATAAAGTATAAAAATGCATTTGCATGTAATTAATACATGCAAAGTGAATGTATATCTAAATGTATGTAGATTGATGAATTCTTTGTTCTCAATGATGTGATTATGTGAATTAGCTTCATCTTCCTTTTACATATAATTCATCTAAATGTGGAATAAACTCAATGCTTTCACACTCTTGCCTTATATTCTTATTGCCAAAGCCCTAACTTCTGCCACCCATAACTTCAGTAAGTAACCTCACAGTTACATTAGACATATCCTAAACTGCTCTATGACCATAGTACTGAATGCTCTCAAAGCACAGATGAGAGAAGTTCTTAACCATTGTTTTATTTTATTAATAATGGCAATGATTAGTTGGTGGACATATAGGTTCAAATTTGAATTCCTTGTTATTCTTCATTTCTCTCAGGAAAGATACCCCTTACTACTGAATTTCTCTCTTGTTTAGTCACCTTAAAGAATAACTCTTTATTTTCCCTGAGATCTTTTTGCTCCTTCTTTAAGATAAAGTGTACTTCCTAATCTGTTTCTTTATTAGTGGGAACATCAGTTGTTACATTAGAAATTCTCCATTCTAGATGCAGAATGTCAACGGCTCCCTTAGACAAGTTTCATACTGCATTTCATAAAGCATGATTTCCTCAGCCTTAGACGATGACAATGGTAGCAAATTTTTAGAAACTACTCACCAAAAAAATAAGGAGATTCCAAGTTTAATGCATTGATTTTGATTGGAAACAATGTACTATCATAATACTTTAAAAGATGTAACTTTTGGAAGAGATGCCCACTTAGCACAGAATTATGTAGTATTTCCACTACACAGACTCATGAAGTATAAATAAATTCAGTTGCATAAATAATAGTAAAAGGTAGCAAAGTAATTACCAGAGAGTGAATTTGGGGTATGTATTACATTTGTTTTAATAAAATTTAACTGTGGGCTTATATAACTTAATATCGAATAGTTGCTGTTTAACAACCAGTTCTCAACATTATAGAAAAATCTGAGATTTGACTTTATGCAATTTTAGCTATGTTTTCCAATGGCCCTGTAGGAAAATAATAAGATAGTGCAGTTTTTATCACTTTCTTCTATAATGATATAGAGAAGTTTAGGCATACATATCATGCATAGCATGAATTGATTGCCATCCTTCATCTCCTGTAAGAAATTGCTGAATAGAACATTCCTCCCAATACACACACACACACACACAAAAAAAAAAAAACACACACACACACACACACACACACAACCCATTGAGAAATGCAACCTCTTAAAACCTCTATGAAGCCAGATGGAGCAGCACATGCCTTTAATCCTAGCACTCTGGAGGCAAAGGCAAGCAGATCTCTCTGAAATTAAGACCAGCCTGGTCTACATAGAGAATTCCAGTCCAGTTAGGTTACAGAAAATGCTCATCTCAGAAACCCCCCGCCCAAAAAAAAGCAACCAGAAAAAAAAAAAGTCTCTGTTAGACAGGGAAGTAGGGAAGTTAAGCTCAGAATTTATATAAGAGAAATATATGACTCTTTGGGGTCATGTTCCAAGAACATTTTTTTCATTGAAATTACTAAAAAGCATACATAGCTTCTGAATTTATATTAACTTTTGCATCCAAGTTTTCTTTAAGAATAATTAGTAGACTTTGCTTCTATTTCACATAAAAGATTTACAGAAATGGTTGCTTTCAAATTTTTCTGCCTCAAAGATCAAGTTTTCTGTGCTTCACAGATGTACTGTTGTGTCTCTTAACACTGAAACTTTTTACCTTTCAGTATATTTTAGATTCCACTTTTACCCAATAAACATTGAGTTTTCTAATGATTGTAGCTTGCTGGAGGAGAAATCATTTTTACATAAAATCAGCAGTGGAGATGTTTAACAGCATCAGTCTAGCATCTCAGAACGGCCAGGTTCTTTATGCCTACAGATAACTAGTGAAGATTGATGCTTTTCCAACTTGAATACACATCACAATCCACTCCAGCAGATTTTGAATTAAGTCTGCTTAAAGATGGAAATCTAACAGTGTTCAAAGTTCTCTTGTGGATTCTAGGCACAGGTTTAAGTAACCCTGGCCTACTATAATATTCCTTTGCTGAAAAATGATTATGAAATCCTATTATGAGGCATATATTTCAAGCTGAGTACTTATTTGCATTCAACATTTTATATTTCCTTTGATAATGAACATAAAATGGGATTAACTATTTGTAATTTAACCTTTTTGTTTGTTTGCTCTGTTTTGCCACAGGATGTCATAGAGCAGGCTAACCTAAAATCTGTGATCTTCCTGTCTAGGGTTGCAATGCCAGACTTAATTATTTTGAAACAAGTTCTCACTACATAGCTTTGGCTGGACTTGAGTGTCTGGCTAAACAAGGCTGGCATTGCACTCATAGAGATTTGCCTGTTTCTGTCCTGAGTGTTGGGATTAGAGGCATGAAGAACAAGGTCCAGCCATGATTTCAATTTTTAATTTTTAAAGTATTTTCATTATTTTAATGTCTTAGAATAGCAAAATATAAAACAAATAATACTAGGTGACTCAATTAAAAGCGAAACATCTTTTGTGATATTCCAACAAAATCCCACATAAATTATAAATTTTCCTGCTATTTGTGAATTTGCAGGATTATAAACATAATAATTTTACAAGTTGAAATACTAAGTTAATGATAAAGGAGTTAAATTTCCGTAAGATAAGATCGTTGTCTTGATTGAATTAAAAAATAACATGACTATTCAATTAATGTTATTAATGTAAAAGAGATTTACAAGGTGTCATAATGCTGGTTTTCTTTAAGCACAGAGCCCAGATCGCATGTGGCTAGCTGTTTAGTGTTTGAAAGCAACTGTGTGCAATTGGATGACAGGAACACTGTATCTATTCATCATTTCTCATTGCTGGCAGAGAGTGAGATTAACTCTGTCCTCTGCACCCATCATTCTCTGGATCCACTACCATGAACATGATCACCACTGTTTACTGTAGAAGTGATTCGTGGAACTCACTTTCACAAGGTCGGTAGACTTTCTGGAGTTTTCTATCTCTCCTCCCTTTTTCTTCTAATTTGTTATCACCTAAGCGAGGGGGGAGGCAAAGAAAGTTGCTTACAAACAACTGGAATTTTGTATAGGCATTCAAAATTTCCTTTTCACTGCTCTTGCAAAGAAGTTATACAAGTACATTTTCTTGCATATTTTTGTCCTCTCTCACAGCTACTTTCTGCCCAGTTTTCAGCAGAGATTGGGTGAGAGTATAGACTACAGTGGAGGGTAAGAAGGGCTGGCCCATCTCCACAGGGACCAGAAACAAGATGAGCAAGGAGATCAAGCTGTTAGCCCACTTAGCAATCTTTCTACCTAGGCTGTTGTGAGTAGCTCTATGCAGCTCTTATTTAATTCTCTACTGCTTGGCAAGAACAAATTATGTTCTATTTAGGGGTGATTCTTTTGCCAATTGTAGGTACTCTTTTTAACTAGGGAAGAAAAATGGAGAGGAAATTATGCAGTGACATTTCTCCTAAAGTTCTCTTTAAATACATGTAAGGGAAATATACAAAAGAAATAAAAAAGCACAAATGAAATACACAAAAGCCATCTCAAAACTAGGTCCTCTGATCTCCCACTTTTATTTTCTACAATCCTCTTGCAGTATTAAACAGGATTTTGATCTGGGTGCATTTTTTTTTTCAAAATTATTTTCTGTAGAATCAATACAGCATTAAACAGGTGTTATCTAAATCATATGACAAATTATGCTTTCTATTGTAAGGAAATTGACTTTACAAAGAAAGCAACCACAATAAATCTCAAGGTTTTTAAAACAAGACAACTTTGGATAACCATCACTTCTACATTTCTGAATTTCATTAAGTAACACAATTTAAAACATCACATATTCTGTTGAAAATACTTGCTATTCATCTTCACTGGAATAAACAGTATCTAAGGATCCCTATACTTTTGTAGACAAAAATTTGCCTACTTTGACTCAGTAGAAAATATTAATATTAATTGATATCATAAAGATTTATATCATTTTTCTGAAACAGGAAATCTTTTATAATATATATAGTAGACATATAGTATATGGTATATATAGTAGACACAGATATTTTCCCTGGGTGCGGAATATCAAACCATTGTCTCCTCAGAAGTAAATTAATGAAATACTATCTGAATAATTTTCAAATCTTCAAAAAAATAATCATGAAGACCAAAAATTAGAAACCATTGTGCATCTTCCCTTTACTCTTTTGCCTCCCTGCCAAAGTATCTGACCTGACTTTATACCATGGCAAAGCCCCCTGATTCTTCATTCTTTTACCGTGGCTATTTCTCTGATTCATTGTGGTGAAATAGGGTCTATTTACTGAGATCAGCCCCTGGATTCTATATTTTTCCCATATGAATGAATTGGGTTAAAAAAGTATTAAAAATGTGCATGCATCATATGAAGTGTGCACAGTTAACTAGTAAATGTTGTTTTTATTAACCATTTTTATTCATGATTGGCATCACTCTCCTATGTCTTACCTGGTGCACTAGTTATCCTCTTAGCTACCACCATTTTTCATAACCAAGCACACATGAAGCTTGGTTAGGTGCGGGAGTGGGAAGGACAGAGACACATTTTCTAATGTCTGTCATGTACATGTGACACCTTTGTTCTTATTCATTATCATCTCACTCATCATGTACATCAAAGACTTCTCACAAGAGACCCTAGGCCATCCCTAACTCCCTGTAAATCATTCCCTAAGTGATGTTGAATAATCATCCTTGTTAATGATCTCATTTAAATCCTTATCTAAGAATGATCTCTTGGCCTTCTGAAGCCCATTGAACTTCACAAATCCCATCAGAAAGCAAATCTTTCATAATCTAAAGCTTGTTATCCTAGGTGTGTTCAAATTTTGGTGAGAGCAACTATACATTCACAATTCATTACACATGGCTGTTCTGTTCTTGGTGCTAACATTTATTAGATACTTGGTTGAGAGTATGAGCTTTGGAGAATAAATTCCTGAGACTAACCCCAAGCTTATCACTTTCTATTTGATGCAAATTTTTAAAATTTTATGACCTCATCTTTCCACTCTGCAGTAGGTCTTTCCTGTTTTTTGTTTGTTTATTTGTTTGTTTGTTTGCATGTGTTTGTGTGTGTGTGTGTGTGTGTGTGTGTGTGTGTGTGGCCTAGAACCATGCCTTTGCTTTGCACAGTGAAACCAGTGTATCTAAGCTGTGACCATTCTGATAAGCATTTTGATTGTATCAAAAGAATTTGTATTTCACATCAACACAAAGTCAAATTTCCTTCTTCTTGGAAAACAGGTATTTTGGTTGATATTAGGCTTAAATAACCTGTAATAAAATATAGTAAATATGTAGTCAATGGTTTGTAAATCATTTATCTTTTTTTTAAATAAATAATAACTCAGTTTCCAGATCTTTTTAGCAGACTATCAAGAAGGAAGTCCACTGAAATAGCTTGTTGATGGAATCATATTTTTAAAATATATTATAAATCCATTATCCCTCAATTTTAGTTTTTTTTTTAATATGAACCTCAAAGATGAATTAAAAAAACATTCCACACCAAGACATTTTAGGTTTATTACCTACTGTAATGCCTCTTGGGTTGCTTTCTTTTAACCTCCATCATTTTTTAAATCACATTTTCATTCCTCAGGCTCACAATGACATTTTAGAAATTGTGTGTGTTTGTGAAATGTGGGCTGGTTTTACTTTAGGTATGTGGACTTGGTGATATATACTGAGTGAGAATAAGAACATGAGCAAGAAATTAGGAAAGAGAGAGAGGGGGGAATAGAGTGAGGGGAAACAATCCTTTAACAGCGAGTCTCTGTGGCAGCTGAAAAAATGGAAGTAAGGTAGGATGAGACTTCTGAGTGCTGTAGCCCAGAAGAGCTTGTCTAATATGGTGCGATTGTGCCACCTAATCTTTTCCAATTTGCGACCCATTTTTCTTTGTTATCTGTCTCAAGAATGTCTCATCTCCCCAACTGACTGCTACAGGCTAGCAATCTGTAACAAAAACTCTCTCTCAATCTCAGAGATAATAAAAAAAAAAGGGAAGCTATAAGATTAATGACCCAATCCATAATTACAAAGCCCCAAACCACAGGCATTCTAAGAGTTTTCAGAATTTACTCAGTGTTAGTGCTGCAGTGTGAAAATGTTGCCCTCTTAGTGACAGAGCTGTTTGTTCAATCAGAGAAGTCCGATGTGCTTTGAGAACTACTAGAAATAGCAGAGAAAAAATGGTCTCTTCCCTGAAGGGACTATAGTCATTTTGTTCATCTCAGTTTCTGAGTTATAATTCTGACTTCTTATTAATCTACAGAAGAGCTATATCTATTCTTGGAACCATATGAAAACAGGCTGCTCATGAAGAACACAAGGGTTGTTCCCGATACAAGAGTAACATCTACTTTGATGCTCAAGATCTGATTACTCTGTAGGATAATTAGAAATATTCCAAAATTCTCTTCCTGACCTCAAACATTCTGCCTTCCAAACCTTTCATCCTATCAGATCAAAAAGTCTTCTACCTACACACACACACACACACACACACACACACACACACACTTATACATATACACACAAGTATTAGTAGGGTGCCAAAGTGCACATTCATGATGAGTAGACAAAATGTAGGGAAAGAGTTATTAGTTCAGAAATCTGGAAGAAATTTAAAAACATATTGATAAGGCTGTTTCCATGAGTCACATAATAATGGGTTAATAGGGACACAGTAGGAAAAGTGAATCTTTGTTATAAGAAAAGAGACAGCTGGGGATGGCTTGTGGTGAGAGACATTAGATTTAAGAGGTGTTATGAGTTAACAACTATTAACATAGGAAATTGTTAGGATTCCCACATAATGTCCTTCCAATTGAATTTGGGATGTAATGCCATTTTTTCAAATGTAATGCTACTCTTGACCTAAACATGTAGGGATTTATGGTTCCATAGAGATCTACAAATGTGGATTGGAAACCTAACAAATAAAAGCCAATCTTTTGATTAGGACTCTAGAATCTGTGACTTCCAGTCCTTTTCATTTATCTTAACATTTGCTCCATCTGTGGGTTTCTGTGTCCCTTCTAGTAACACATCTTGAAATATCCCCTGTCCTTTTTCTCTCCCACTATGTAACTGTTATTCAGTATACATAAGTATAGAGTTCCAGGATCAGAGACTTTTTTCATGGACTTGAACTACAAAGAGCAATTTTGCTAAGATTCTGGATTTTCACTTATCTCAAAGTGACTTGAGCTAGCCCTTATTTGTCATCCCCCTCCTTCCTACCTTTGAGACATTATCTATCATTTCCAGCCTGTCATAAATACTTATGTCTCCAGATTACTTCATTTATATGCTTTATTTCTTTTTGCATTGTTATAATATATTTGTGTACAGTGCTATGATGTTGGGAGAAGGGAGCTAATATCAGTGCTTATTACATATCTGGCATTTAAACTATTATTCTACTTTAGCATACCTAAAATGTGTTTGAGGTAGTTGTCACCACCTATATTCTGTTTTGAGGGAAGCTATTAGGTAGCTCCTTGCCCAAGATCCCAATAATAGTAAATTGTGGAGACTCGAGACAGACAATAATTTCAAAGCTGTTGTTTTCCCTTTCACCACCATTTAATGAAAGATTCATTTTTTAAAATGTTTTACAAGCACTCACTACTCTAAGTGTTTCATTTATAGGAACACTTAGGAAAGTAGATGATAATGTTGTAAACTGGTTACGTATTCAACAGAGTGTGTGTTTATTTTAGCTTCCTTCAACATGGACTTGTTTCTTAGCACATTCTTCTTTAGAAATAAATGCCATACTAAAGTGTATTTGCTTAATTGACATTTATTTTCACTTTCATTTACTGTGTAACTTCAAAAACCTTCAAAAACCGAGTAGTAGAAACAAAGTAATTTCCAATTAGAAATGAAAAATGGACAAAACCAAAAATTTTTGATAACTAAACATGCTATGTGTGAAAAGAGTTGATGTGTCATAAAAGAGAAATCTCTGGCTTCACAGGGCAGTGTCTACTTTTTAACCTATAAATTTATAAATAAACTGTGATGTGCATGTTGTAATTTGAACAAATTCAATGAGGTATGAGCTAAACAATCCACAGTATAGAATATAGAAAGTGACCAATAAATTGTAGCCTTATGACGTGGCAAGGTTGATGATACCGATGATATCTAGAATAGATTATGAAGCCTGATATAAATGTTGTGTTCGTAATGAGGACTGAAGTGAAGTGCAAGAGAAAAGCTGAGTGAGAGAGGTTAATTAACTACCTGAGGAATCACAGCCAATGAGAGAGTGAAGACTGAAACGCTGACAAGTCTCATGCCAGATGACTTTGTGTGTGATCATTTATCTCTGAGTACACACCTGAAATGCTGATTTAAAACCAACGATGTAGGCATTTTACATCAGTCCTATTTGATATTTGATAATTTTTGTTTGGGTTCATTGGTCTATCTACCAAATTCTTTCAAAATCTGAATTGTTCACTTTCATTAGAGATTTGCTAACCCTCCTAAGTCCACGCCATTTGCAAACATGGAAAGTGTATTTCAAATATTTTATACAACTTGGTGACTAAAAGGTCAAATAAGATAGATATTTGCAGAGATCTTTGGCACATTGCTGGATCTAGTCCTAGTCCATCAATCCAGGCCAGCCAGCACATCAGTCCTTTCATTAATGTTCAGATATATGTGCTAGTCATCCACAGATCCTACATCTCTTCTAGATCCCATAAGTGTTTTCAAGTAATAAATGATGAATGGTCAAGTTCTTTCTGACATTCAACTCATCTTTCTGTACACTCTAAATCTTCTGAAAAATATGACTTAAAATTAGTAATATTTTCTGACTGTGCATTTCCATTAATAATATGTATTAATTTCCTACATACATCAGCAAAATTATTCCACAAGACAAAAAAAAAACCTGAATTGAATTATTTTATATATAATGGAAGATACATTGACCCCAAATAAAAAGATTTAAATTTATGCAATATCACTCAAAAATATTTAGGATAAAATGTAAAGCAAAATACCAAGTCACAAAAGTAGATAAATTTCCATATTTTCAAATGACAATTTATATTTTAAAGGAAGAAAACTTTCTATTGAATAGTTTATATTTTTTCTTTTGCATTTTCCCCCTGCATTTTACAGTGTTTGTAGCTTGAACATGTATCAGAAGTAGGCTAGAAAATACATTTGGAACAGTTAACTAATAGAAATGAGTCATAAAAGTTATTGAAAGATGGTACCTAAGAAAAGTAAGTGTGAAAGTCATTGGCAATTGAGAAAGGTTAGTGAAATGAATTGTAAGAGTCTTTGAGTAAGGGGTACACCTCACATGTCCCAGGACCAGCAGAAGATATAAGAGAGAGAAACAAGCCTGGTGAAGAGTAGAAGATACATCTGTGGAAGCACGGAGTATAAAGCTGAGTACGACAGAACCCTGAAGACCTCAAGAAGGACTTGGTTATTATTTAAGACACAGGAGGGGCTGGAGAGGAAGTTAACAGATTTTACATGGTCTGAATATGATTGCTATGACTATAATGAAAAGAAATCATGAGTAGGTCAAGGTTGAGGATAGCTTTTGATTGGGTTATTGACATAATGTAAGCAAGAAATGATGCCGGTTCATTTTTTATTGATAACTATTGCTAAAACTCTTTTCCTGGGAAGCAGATATAAACAATATCCTCCCCTTCTCCCTTAGTACCAGTGACAAATGGAGATGTGCTTCTGCAAGGGTAAAATCAGGGAAACCAATGAGCTTCTTGGATTTACTTACAGAGCAATAGATGAGTGGGGAATATGGCTCATAGAGACCCACTCCCTTGGTCTTCTCCAGCCCGTGTGCTCTAGTCCTTCCCTGAGGCCTGAACTGCCTATCATGATTTGAGAGGTGTGACTGGATACTCAGGTGAGGGTCCAGAGACTCTCCCTGCCCCCTCTAACATGCATGGGTGCCAACAGTCAACAAATCCAGCTTTGAAGACAAGCATAGCTGAACACAGGAAGATGCTGTCTGTTGTAATCAGAAGACAGTCCTGTTCAACAGTAACTTTGGTGGAGTGAAAGACAAATAAAATATCAAATGCCTGTGAATCATAGAAGTATTTTGTAAGCCACTGGAGTATAAGTGAACATTACACATATTTTGGGCTGTAAATAAAAACTTCAGATAGCATCAGCCTATTATGATGTAGTTTGCGTAGGTAGATTCCTTGGTATATTCTGGGAGAACCTTGTCAATTTAGTACTCAAAGGAAAAGGTCTTGATAAGTATACTATGAAAGATGTCCTTGCATGTTCTTGGTGGCACCATGGGGTTCATAACAAGTGCTAATTATTGTTATTGTTCATGATGGGGAGCTGCAACATCTCCATGTACCCTCAGAGCTTGCTTTGAGGTTTCTCAACATATTCAGAATTGAAGCATACTTTATGTGTGGTTTGTATGTTTGGAAATGCATTTGACAGTGATTGACATTAATTCTACTCCACATTAAGCAGAGTTCCTATTTCCTCCTCTATGCTAGCAGCTATAAAAAGTGCTAATTAATGCTTTCTAATTGCTTTATTTAGAACAAAAATTTGACAGTATTAGATTTGAGGGGTTTTATTTTTTTGGGTGGAAAATGGTTCTTTTTTATAACTTTTAGTAACCGTATGCTATTTAATAGTGTGGTTTATCGAAAGGCATTTGGACTCTAATAGCATTCTCTGTGATGCTCAATTCTTTTAAAATTTTTTTATTTATTATTTTTATTTTTAATTTTGTGTGTATAATGTATTGCCTGCATATAGGTAAGTGCACCCATATCATGCAGTGCCCACAGAGGGTCAAAAGAGGATGTCACATGCCCTGGAACTGGAGTTACAGGTGGTTGTTAGTCACTATGTAGGTGCTGGGAACTGAACTCAGATTCTCTGCAAGAGCAGCCTGTGCTTTTAACTACTGAGTCATCTTTGCTGCCCTGTGTGATGTCCAGTTCTATTGGCCATAATAGCTCAATGGATTTTGAAGGTGTATTGGGAGGAGCATAAAAAACATAGGACAGTATTTTCACTGATGGCTTATCTTTTGGACTATTCATGTTCATTTTATTTTTGTTATAGCTTCAGAGTATTGATCACACTTGTTGCAAAGGGAAAATGTGTGATAAAAGCAACTTAATGAAGGAAGGGTTTACAGTTTGAGGGCACTGTCTATTAGGTGGAAAGACCCACTGTGGCATGATTGTGAGGCAGCTGGTCAGATTGTATCCATGGTCCAAAAGCAAAGAGAAATAAATGAATGCTGGTGCTCAGCTTGCTGTCTGGTCTTGATTTAGTCAGTGACCCCAGCCCATGGAATGGTGCTGTCCATATTTAGAGTGGGTTTTCCTACTTCAGTTAACCAGTCTAGAAGCTTCCTCACAGACATGTCCAGACGCTTGAGATTTGTTTCCACCATGAGTCTATCTCTCATAGGTTAACAATCAAGATTAATCATCACAGATTACATCCAGCTGTTAATGTTATAAGTATATGAGCCTATTGATATAAGCTGTAATTGTCAATTTTATATTCGAAGTGATTTATTATCAACCTGTGGAATTTGTGCTGTTTTGATCATTCATTTATTCTATTTGTGATACAGGTAAACATAGATCTATATTCAACATGCCAGTGAAGTGAGGGGTTGCCTCTATTTTTGACTGAAGACAATTGTTTGTTTTGTCTTTTGAGACAGGGTCTATGCATCTTAGGCTGGTCTTGAATGTGTTACCCTCTTGTCTCAGTCTGTTGAGGACTGAGAATACAGGTATGGAGCACAATTCACAGGCAAGTGTAAGAGGTTTTGAAAAACAGTATAATGCTAGATTTCCCTAATTTACTCTGTCCAGCCTTCCATCTATACCTCCAATTTCTGCCATTGCCATTTCTCTTCTGGATCAATTTCTATTCACAGTGATGCTCAGGAGAAATAAAAAATTGCAAAGAGTTCAGCAACTCCAAGGCTTTGTTCAACTCCTTGTACCAGATAAACTGGCCATAGAATTAGCCCTCCCATTTGAAATCTAGCCTGTAATTATGCTGGGGAGGAATTTGTGTGCTGTAGCAACCACTGATGGACACTAGAGCTTTCAACCCCTGTAGAAGGGGTGGATAAAGAATTGCAAGATATATTTGAAGTATTTCCAACTTTTGTTCAAAGTTCATCTTCATCATATGAATGTATATGTTATTCTAAATCCTTTTGCCAAGGATTATTTGAGTAAATAACACAAAGATATCTAGTCTTAAAGGCCTAGTTTAAGTTTGGCATTATCTTTTAAGTATAGTGAATACTCAAAATAATTTGAATGACTAAATCTTAATTTATTGTGACATGAAAGCACTACTAACTGTACATTTTAATACATGTTAAATTAATCTTCTTACCAAGTGAAAATACCTATCTATTCTGACTGTATGAATGCATGAAAGATAAAGTTACTATTTAATGTTTAATTTTATAATTAAGAGGAAAGATGGGAAATTTTGAAAGAAGAAACTTAATTCCAAAAATCTGAATGGCTGGTCAAAGAACAGAGAATTATTGTATGTGGAGTTCTCAAGCGATAAATGAGGCGTCTGTCCTCTCCTCTCTGCCCAAGGCTCAAAGAATATCACAGAAGAGGAAACAGGATTGTAAGAGTGAGAGGTTGGGAAGGACTGTGATGAAATGATATCTTCATGAAATGACATCACCACACTCATGAATTAAGAACAGCTGTGGTTACTGTACAAGACCTGTATAGGATCAAGCCAGTCAACATTCCAACATGGTAAGGGAGGGACTCTGGAGTCCACAGCCCCTAGCTGAGGAGCCACTGGCAGTTGACGGTTGTTGCTAAAGGAGGAGATTTGGTTTTCTTTAAGGGTGTGGATTCTGGTTCGTCAATCATACCTCAGTGGTTAATCCTATACCATGAGTATTTGGGCAGCACCAATTAGATGCATTAAATTCTCTAAGAATTAACAAAAAAAAATGTTTGTTGAAAAATTGAAAAAAAATTCTATACCAAAAACATGGGTATGATGAAGCACCGGAGAACCCAGAAGTAGCAGATCAGAATAGAAGTAACTTCTGACATAGGAGCAACTTAACATTTCATGCCATTAATTCCCAGAAATACATAATTTGTTGAGAACATACATGGATAGTTTATGAAAATTTACATTTGATATTTTTTTACTGAAGGGATAAACAGAATTCCATGGAAACATGCCCATAAAGCCTATTCACACAGGAACACCGAAAAGACTGCTATATTTTTCCATTGTTTAAATATGAAAGATGAATATCCAGCATCTGGTCAGATTCTAACACTTAAATACCATTGAAAAAAGCTAAGATGCTAAGAGACTGTGGAAGAATGTGTCAAGTCATAAACTCTCTTGTACTCTGTCACTCTGGAACCAAAAAGAGGTACAAGGATCCCTAGGATTGTTTGTGAAATCATTTGCTGTGCCTCTTCTCACACTGAAATCAGCATCTTGCCCAAACTGCTCAAGGGCCAGCAGTTACTTTCAGGAGCCATGGCTTGAAATCATTTTCATACTGAAAATTAAACAGCATCGTTTCAGTTCTCCCCAATCCTTGACCAACTGCATGATGTCTATGCAGAGTCTGGGCTGTTTGAAGCCTGTTAAAAATTCCTGTTCGACTCTAATATTCAAGCTAACCCTTCTCAAGATACCCTATGCTTTGTGACACCAAAGAGCTTTGTCACTTCAGGCCTCTGTGCTATGGCTTAGGTCAATCCTTCTCTATCCATCTGCACTGGAAAATTAGGTATTCAACTTCAAGTGACAAGCACATTCTCTGTGAGTGCTTCTCAAATCCTCCCTCTATACTTTATGTATACTATATTTTATTAATAACAATTATGTGTGTGATAATAACTATGTGTGATAATAGTTATGTATGTGATACCTGTTTTTATGCCTATTTCTTGGCTATCAAAATCTCCTAGAGGGAAAGACATTGGGTTATTTATCTTTACTCTCACCAAAACTAGAGATTGGTGTACCATAGACTTTCAATAAATGTTCCACTTCCCTGTTTGAATTATATGGTCATGAAAAATATAGCATTCTCTCTTTTCAGCAGTAAAAGTCTTTTTAAGAGGTCAAGACTGCTAGTTTTTAAAAGGACTAAAAGAAGAACCGAAGCATGTGCCTGCATTGCCTTTAGCTGATGGCAGTTTGAAGATATAATCTTTTATGGCTTTCAGTGACTTCATATTTTGTAACTCTTCAGCTGTCCTGCCATATTATTTGCAGAGAGCATTACAGAGGTAGATATTGAATCCCATCGTGCGAGGCAGTCACACAAACAAGTCACACTCCTAGCATGAATTTATGGCACTTAAAAATACAAAAGCTGTTCAAGGACTCGAGTTCCCTGAAAAGGAATGCAAAAGCTACATTTTTCTTATCATCTTTTGGACAAGCATGAAAGACAAACTTCCTTGGTCGTATTTGTGAATTTCCATGATGGATCATCAAAGCAGATAGATTGTTTCTGAATTAAAATGATGTTGCTGTAGCATAATCAGCACTTATTTTAAACTATTAATATAGTGACTGAAGAAATAGAAATAGAATTTTGTTTTATTTTTATTTCATTTCTTTGGTTGATTTAAATGACAGAAAATATTAAGGAACTGTTATCACCAAGTCATTAGAATATGTTAGATTTCTCAATATATGTGAAAGGGTGATATATTTTTCACCTAGCTTTAAAGAAATTATTAAAATAAACAATGGAGAATAATCATGTAACTGGAAGAGACAGGTATAGACAGATATGGATAGATTTGGACAAAGCCATAAAATATTATTTCTGTTTATACATTTTAATATCTCATGAAGTTTTCTCTTTATAGTCCTTATTTGAAAAAAAATACTTCTGGGAGTAGTTTATGAAACTGACAATAAAATACTAGTGATATATATGATCTTTTTGCACCTGAAATCAGGAACACTGAAAATACCATGTATTGAGAGCAGAGTCAAAGAATCACATCCCCAGTGAGATATGGCATTTCTCTGGGAGACAAACCAGAACCTTTTAGAGTGAATACCTTTTCTCCCACTGAAATGCTCCTGGGTGATCTCCTTTAAAAGTTGTGAGGACAAAGCATTATGTAAGGAATTTAGCAGAGTTCCATGACCCCAGGCAGTACAGGAACTTGCACATAATCTCTCTCACTCTTCTCTAGGTTCTGCAAACGTCAGGAGCAGCACTCAAGAATTTAAATGTACTGGCTTTTCCTCTTAAGTGATAGAAGGAAAATTCTGGATAGAGTATTATTCCCATCAGAATAATCTTAATTGTAAACTCCACGAAGAGGATACTCCTGTCTGTTCCTACTCAATTATTCATATTCAATACCTAATATAGCACCTAATATACAGGACTAGAAAGTGCTTATGTAATAGCTATGAATAGGTATGAATAGCAGGTAAGAAGGAAAGCTGGTAGGAAGGTGAATTCGTTACTTTTCTGTTGCAGTGATAAAATACCATGACCAAGGGAATTTATAGGACAAGAGTTTATTTACCTTACTGTTCCAGAGGGATCAGAGTTCATCCTGGCAGGAGGTGGCCAGAGCAGAAAGAGGAGCGCTCACATCTTCAAGCAGGCTCAGAAAGCAGAGATCAACTGGAAATGCAGCAAGATCTAAGAACCTTCAATTGTGCACCTAGTGAGGTGCTTCCCCCAGCAGGAGCACACCTTCTAAGACCTCCCGAAACAGCGCCACCAACTGGGGACAAAATGTCCAAATACCTGAATTCTCTGGGAGGCATTCTCATTCAAACCACCACAGAAGAATTTTTTTTTTTCATTTTTTTCCCCATGGTTAACCAAGATTATTTTGAAAGCCCTTTAGCACATTATCTTACTGATAGTTTTGTGTAATGATGAAAACTAAAGGCTAAAAATCTTGGGACTTTTGTTTGCTTTGGGTGTTATTGGTTTTTTGAGACAGGATTTCACATAGCCCAGGCTGGTCCTGAACTTACAATGGAGCCAAGGATAACCTTGAACTCCTCATTCTACTGTACCTCCTAAGTGCTGGTACTATAGATGTGTACCACAATATCCAACCTTAAAATGTATTTAAAAACATTTAACAGCTCTCTGCAACATACTGTCCAATTGTTTGAAAGAATAAAATCAGGTGGGAGGTATAAATATTTTATTACAAAATATTTTTTGGCAGAAACTTTGATCATATATCCTGATATTGAATTTAGTTCATCCATTCCATGGAAATAATGCTGATATTGCGCCTTTAAAATATAACAATGGAGTTTGTTGGACAGATTCTTAGTCAAACCTCCACAGACACAGGAAATCAAGGTAGGGCAAGATGAGTCTCCATCTGTAGAAACATACACTATTCAAGCCCCTCTAGGGCACTGGTAATGATAGACTTCTCTAATGTGTGGGCCAAGCAATCTTAAATGTGTAGACACCAACTTCTTAAGCTTCTCAAAAGATATAAAATATCTGAAGAATTGAGTAGTCCTGGAGAAGCTGCTGGTGTCATAGGATAATAGATGGTTCTGCTTAAATACAGATGAACAAAGTGTAAACTTCCAAACAAAATTTAACAATAGTAAGTAGGCAGTTGAGATTGAATTATTGAAACATTTTTTGTGTGAATACTATATAACTAATTTCCAAGTAGGTAAGCCTTGCCCTGATAGTGTGACAAGAGCCATACAGAATATTTTCAGTGATATTCTACTTTTAAAACTTAAATGTGTTTTGAACAGATACAAGAATATCCATTTGTATATGACTAATATACTGAATCTAGGAGGACATCTCAAGGTGGTAACTGAGACTTTAAAAATAAATATATTTCAGTCTAACCAAAAGGGAATAGAATATTAAACACCTGTTATTAATGCTAAATTTGTTTGTTTTCTTTTTCCTTTTACCTTTTTTTTTAAAACCATCGTTCTAGAGAGGATTCAGGCCATGAAGAATAGAGCTAAATATTTTATTAACTCCAAATGCAATTAAAGACACCATAGACTAAATGGTAGATTATTCTCTGATTTAGATATCTTCAAAGAACAAGCCATATTGTGGGATTGATATAAAAGATGTTAACGCTTCTACAAAAGCACTTGAACTGTTTTTTCACAAAAAAGTTTCTCCTCCAAAAGTTTTCTCTGCTTCCCATTTTGCCTCACAGTCTTTTCTAATTTCAGCTGATCAAATCAATTTAGATTTATTAATTTGGTTCAAAGGAACCTCAGTAAGTTTTTGATAATAATTATCATTATCACTGATTAAAGTTATATTGTTCAGGCCAGATGGAGTCCTTTTCCTGTCAGCTAGAATGAGCTTGTATTGTGTGGTGATAATATGTTTAGATCTAAACATGCAGATGGCAGAGTGATAGGATGTTACATACCCATGATGTCAGGAGCAGTATTTCACCAACAATTGCTATAAATAAACTCTCTTGTCATGATGATCCCCATAATTTTTAAAGGATACCTAGAGTTGATATTCTAAGCATTGCATGAACTTGGACATTACACTATTCACTTCCAAGTGTACATTGTATGGATGGTCTGAGGTTCAGCCTGAGACAACATCAGCTGAATGTATTTTAGCACTGAGAGCCTCGACCTTTGTAGAACTTCTCATGCATTTTTATTAAAGGTGGAAAACCACTATCCTTAGCAAGAGGTCTCAGTTAAGGATTTAAAAACAGTGGCTCAAGGGAGGCAGAAATGTGGTGCATTTATTTAATATTTTAAAAGATATATTGAAATTGGCTAAGCACTTTGAATGTGTAATTAGTATGAGAAAATTAACAGAGTATTTAATAAGAAATCTGTTATAAAAAGCTTTATACTTTAATAGCTTTTCATATCTATTTTCCATTCTAAAGAGAAGTCAGGGCCCACAGAGATTTTGAGTGAAATTAAGAAGGAATTTTCTGAAAAAGTCCTTTATGTGGTTTCTGCCATCTAAAGTTCTTATTATCAAGTCCTTCTGGGAATGTCTCCATGGGATAGTAATGCTCACTGAGGACAAAATTCATATAGATAAAATTGTGATTATAGGACTTAAAGGATGACCTTAGATTGCAGTTATGAGCAAAAAAAATTTAAATTATATATTAAATAACTGAAATTAAGGTTCCCCAAATATTTATTCCTCTTGCTGGTTGATTTTACCTCTTCCTGTGATTGTTTCTTATGAGTTTGAGATAATATAATCTTGATTTCATGTATTTGAACTCCTTCTGAACTATTCCTGTATTTAGAGATCATTTTGTAGGAGGAAACTGTGAAACATGGAAATTATGTCAAGTAGAATGAGTCTGTGGAATAGTAGTGCTCAACAGTCAAAGTAAAACTTAAATATACCTATTTTCTTCTTTTTGAAAAAAAATCAGTTCACCTATTTCTCTTTTGGATAAAATGTGGGAGGATTTTGCATCTCAGGACATTGTACTTCAAGTTCTCAGATTTTCCCACTTACACGACATTTTATGGGCTATATCTCAGTTCTAACATGACATAAAAATTTTCCTGGCCTAGCCAGACTATTTACTTTGAGAAATTCAAGAATGAGGAGCAATAGTAGGCATGACCTTTTTTCTCTCCTTTTTTTCTTTTTCTACAGGTGGACGTTGCCATAAGTCCTGTACTGGCCGTTGCTGGGGACCCACAGAAAATCATTGCCAGACTTGTAAGTGTTCCACAGTGAAAACTCGAAGGTTTAAAATGGTCAGTGACTTTAATAATCAATTTTTCTCACAATTCTGATCATCTGAAACTTGATTTGTCCCTTTATAAATAACTTGCCTAACTTCATTGTTTTCAAAGGGGAAAATGCATAATTGCTTATATATCTTTGTGTTTTCTGGGCTTATGATTACCATAGCACATTTATCATGACATTCTCTATGACTTTGAAGTCTACATATGAGTAAAATTGCATACAAGAAATACAAATGTGTTTACAGTAATAATTTAATTTCAAGTAAACTGGATATTTCAAGAACTTTCTGAAGTAATTAAATTGTCATTTATTGATTCAAAAACAAAACAATATACAAATAGTACCATGTACCTGCTATGTTCCAAATACTGAGCGAGGCACAGAACCATAAAATGCATAATTATAAATGTAGAGTCACGGGGATGGAGAGATGCCTCAGCAGTTAAGATGGCTGCTCTTGCAGAGGACCTAGGTTTGATTTCCAACACCCACATGGCAGCTAACAACCTTCTGTAATTCCAGTTCCCAGGTTATCCATCACCCTCTTCTGCCTTCTGTATGCACTGCATGCAATGCACATGTATACATATATACCTACATGCAAACCATGAATAAAATAAAATATAGAATACAAATTATAACTAATATATATTTTTTAGAAATGTAGACTCAAAATTGTAAGCAGTTAACATTAGTCTTAGAGTGCCTTTCTTGAATCAATCATTAATTAATACAAGAATGAACTTGTTCTTATGTTAAAGGCATTGAAAACAAAGCAGATCAGATATAAAGGTAAAGGACTAAGAACAGAACACTGTCATTAGTCTTTACTGTCCATGTGCCCATTCTGGTTTGATATTTTCAACATCCTTAAAGTTGTGGAATAAACCAGACAGTCTTATTTGCTGCCTTAGGTGACTTACAACTTAGTAATTATTTTTGTTAATTTCTTTATTGAAGCGTATCATGAAGTGAAGCATATTTAAAATCTCTGAACTTGGATCCAACACCCTAACAACTATCCCATGTAGTTCCCACCATGCCTGGTTCAAACTCACTTTTTAAATTCAAGCATATTCTCATATTCAAAATTCAAGAAATATAAAAAAGAAAAACATAAAACTGTCTCCTTTGTTCCGCTACCCATTGGTAACAGATATTGTATTTTTTGTGCAAATGAAGGAAATACGATTTTATGCTTTGCTCATTTCCTTTAGAATACCACTTGAATGTTATACTATGCGTAACTTAGTGTTCTGTTATTGGAAGAAATACATGAGATGAGAGCTAATGAATTTATAAAGATAAAAGGTTTTTTTGGGCTTATAGTTTTGAACATTTAAGCTCATAGGTAACTGGATTCAGTGGTTTTGGATCCATTGCTTGGCAGCACATCATGGCATGAAAAAATGTGATACAGAATGACTAATGACTACATGAAAAGGAAGCTATATAGAGAAAGAGACCAGGGTTCCATAATCCCCTTTGAAAGCACACATCCAATGCTGTTAAACTACTCAGAAGTCCTCACCTTTTACTGGGTCCACTATCTCCAAATAGCACCATGGGTGGAAGACCAAACCATCAATTAATACACAGGCATTTAGAAACATTCTTTATATAAACTGTACCATATTTCAGTCCTTTTCAATCCATGCGTATGTGTGTGGATTATTTGTAGCATTAATTCTTATATTAATTGTTAGAAGTGCCACTTGTAGAATCTCAGACTTTTATAATTACAGCTTGATTGAGATCACCAATATTGATCATATTCTCTGTGAGAATTAGTGCCATGAGGACTGTGTCTGAATAGCCATTTCCCTATTAAACTAAGCAGCACATCAGTCAGACTTTAGGGTCTTGGTCAAAGGGTTAGATGAAAAACAAACTGGGTCTGGATTTAAATTAACTGACTTAATAGCAGAAATGTTTTGACAAGAATTTTAAGCAGGTTTCTAAAAGTAAGACTGGATTGCAACATGAAATCTATTCACTATTTTACTACATTGTTTAGAGACAGTTTTTTTAATAGCAAAGAATTCCAGACCAAGATTCACGTGATGCTGAGTGGACATTGATGTGGCCATGTACACTAACTCAATATCTTTAAATTAGTGAAGAATTACCACCACATTCAGTGTTATGACAAGGAAACATGGGAGTTTTCAAAGTACACAGACACCCAAGGGATTTTCATGGAAAAAAAAAAATCTTCTTACTTGTCAAAGCCTAAAGATAAGTTAATTGATGGGGATGAGAAGATAACTCGGAAGTTAAGAGTACTTGTTTCTCTTGCAGAGGGCACAAGTTAAGTTCCCAGCACTCACATTTGGTGGCTTACAGCTGCCAGTGACTCCAGTTCTAGGGGATCCCACACAGTCTTCTGGTCTCCATGGGCACCCCCACTTACAAGTACATATACACATGTGTATACATGAAAAATAAAAAATGAATCTTATAAAAGCTGTTACACAGAAATTTTCCTACTTGCTTCATCCTTTTATCCGTATGAGCTTAGCAGGGGAGAGAACATTGTAAAGCTCCTTCCAGCTTCTTATTGCAGCTGGACATCTGCTACAGGACAGCTCACCTGTTGATTGACAAATACAGGTTTCAAATGCCTGGCCTTGTGATGGTCTTCTACTTTATTCAACTATATCAAATTATGCTGCTGAAAACTCAGCAAAATTCTTAATTACCACTAGCATTCCTCATATTTCTAGTAGATATCATTCAACGTAGCTGGCAAGCAAACATTTTGCCTCTCTGAGAACTCCCTCCCCCCATTTTTAGAGCCTGTCAGTGTGTTTATTCTGTGTAATTCTCTGCATTTGTTCACAGAACAGTGTGTCTCAATGGATGTAATTTTACCCCGGGCCCCCAGAGGACATTTGGTAATGTGTTTTGGTTGCCACAGAAGGGGAAAACATCAGCTGGCACTAGTTCTTAGAGGCCAAGGGTGATGCTAAATATTCTGCAATGTACAGGAAGGGCTTTCTAATCCCCACCAACAAAGGAGAATTATCTTAGCAATACTGAAACCAAGGAAAGCTCACAATAAGAATAAATACTTACTAGACCCAGGGTGATCACATAAGATTCTTTCCCTGTGAGAATTTAGACTTTGGATCCAGATAAATTGGTTATGTTGCTTTCGAATTCTGGAGAGACAGTATTGAATTTTTCTGCCTTTGACCCATGTGTGTTAATGAGAAAGAGAAAACTAATTGTCAGCCACATAGCACAAGAAAACAAGCAAGGTGTGATTTGGGGCGGGGGCGGGGTGACGAGTAACAGTTTTAGTATCATACTTGACCAAAATTTCTAATCTTCCTTTAGATTTTCAAAGGGTTCTTTTAAGGTGAATGAGTTACCATACATTCTACTGAATCATAGGACATTGAGAGGACTCACTACACTGGAATCTCTAGTTCATTAAGAGACACAATATTTTACAAGCACATTTTCATTTGTGTATGTGATTGTGTATAGTATGAATGCTTTGTGTGTGTGTGTGTGTGTGTGTGTGTGAATGGAGGCATGTGTCCATGTATGTGTGAATGCAGAGGCAGAGGAAGGTGTTGAATATCTTCTTTATGGATTTCTGTCTATTCTCTGAGACAAGACATTTCACTGTACTTTATGCTCACCATTTAGACTAGGCTGGCTGGCCCACCAGTGAGTTCTCAGGATCTGCCTGCTTCGTTCACTGCGTACTAGTTTACAGGCATCATGGTCACACACTGTGTGTTTAGGTGAGGAGTCAAACTGAGGTCCTCATACTTGCACCCATGGATACATCTCTCCAGTCCTACACGTACCTTTTCAGTGGCTTTTACAGCTTTCCTCAAAGTAGAATGGGAGAGAGACTTAAATAACAAAATCACCAAGCCACAGTTTATATAGGACTCATGAGACACAAAAATTGTAGTTCTTCCAATAATTCAACATAGAAATTAAGCTAATTATAGTCCAAAATTTGTCATCCCACTTGTGAAACAGTCTATCAAATTTAAAGTAAATGTATACATGTATCTAACATATACAAGAACAAATTTTTAGTGTTATGTTAACATGGGGCATTATATTTTATACATTTTCATTTTTAGCCTTGTTAAAGAGGGCAGTGGTCTTCTAGTATAAGTTAAGAACTGATTAAAGTGGCTGTCATAGTTATACAGCTAATAGAAGGGTTTCAGCCTCAATGTTTTGAATCTAAAGACGGCTATGTTTCTTGCACACATCATTGCGGAGCACACTGTAGTATGCAAGTGTGTTAGATTTAAAAGTGGTCAGGTGATAGAAATCCCAGTTGTTTCTACTTTCTGCCAAGGGTAAGTGACTCCAATCTTTCTAAACATCACTTACCACATTTATATAATAAAAAAATGATTATACATGTTCTCAGCGGGTTGATTCCTTTTTGGAATGAAATTCGATACAATAATAAGGTTGAAATACTGGTGTATGTTGGCACATACTAAGGACCCAGTAAGCTAGAGGTAATAGTATAGTGAATTGAAGGATGTATGTTGGAATTTACTTTTTCATTGTAAGGGATGAATGAATGAGGGAGACAAAGTCATAGCTCAGCTCCACGTTGTGACGTCTACTGACACCCGGTGTCCAGGAACGGTAGAGAAGCGGGGCTGGAGGAAGTGGGGGCTGCACTTCGCCCTGCACTTCTTTTTTCCTGCTCTGAACTATTTAAGGGATACATCACTTATCTATATCTAAAGGCACAGCATCATAGTGCAGAATGTACTTTGTAACTACTCAGACAGACACAATACTGTAAAATCTGAACTTTCTAGAAATAGAACTCACAAAAGATTCTAGAGGGATAAGACACCTCCCCAGAATTCACAGGGGTGTATCATATTAACCAGAATTTCTAATCTTCCTTTAGCTTTTTAAAGGGTTCTTTTAAGGTATATGAGTTACCATGCAATCTACTGAATCATAAAAATATGCCATGAAACTTTCAGCGATATACTATTCTACTTTTGTTGGTTAGCCATATAAATGTACATTTAGGAATCTTAAAGATAGAGTCTCATAATTTACAAATAATTTCTTGCCCTATGACTGAAATAAATTTCTTTTAGTGAGAGCTTTTGTGAGGGCAATCAACTTTGTATTTGGTCAAAGATTTCCTTTTTTTTTTTAGAGAGAACTTTAAGACTAGTATAATAAATTTTATTAGGGAAGGCGGGAAAAAATATCCATCAATTCTCTTAAGCAAATAGAAGCTAGGATTATAGCTCATTCTCCCACCTTACCAGTACTGACATTATCCCCTAGAAGGTCCTCCTGGGTGGTGTGCGTGGAGTTGTCCTGTTATGTGACTGAATGGGGAGAAGTCACAGTGAAGACAAATGGCTCAGACTCTGGAAGAGCAAGCTCATGGTAATAACGGGCTTGTTAGGGTGAAATGAAGCGGAGGGGTGATGTGAGCTGACAACTCTTCTGAATGAAGACGTGGGGAATGGACATGCCAGCTGCTCAATGGTGCCTTAAAGGGAAGGGCTGCAGGAGTTTTCCAAACTAGAGAAACAGCTTCAGTACTTTCTTTGTTGTTCTTTTTGTAAAATGCAGAATTAGAGAAACAGAGAGCCAGGGAGACTATAGTACGAGCTGATTGTGGACAAAGAGTTGTTTTTTTGTTTTTGTTTTTGTTTTTTTACAGAAAAATTTGAATTTGATGAGTTTTAGTCCAACTTACTAACATTCTACAACCTATTTTGTGCAGAAGTCAGGATGTCACAGTTGGTTCGAATGCATGTTGAATGACCTAGGTATGTCATTATTCCTCAGGAGCATTTCCTAATGCTCAGACTATAAACTGGAACCAGGAACTATAAACATTTTATAAACATTCTTTGTGAGAATAGATTTTTCTAAACAAATTCTTTTTAAAACTCTTAAACAACCTAAGAAACTTTATAAATATGAATGTAAATAAATGATGCTTGTGGAATCTTTACAAGTGTTCTCTTCTGGCTGCTTTGCTCATGAGCCTAGTTTTCTGAAACAACGACAATTCCTTCTTCTTAAATCCTTTTTAATGCTACAGCATGCTGACCCTATAAACTTAACATCTCTCATCGCTGTAAAGGGTCAAACAGAACTTAGGCTGGGATACTGAGAGCTGCCTTACCTGTGGAGCAGAAACTCCAGCTTAAAACTACTTTTAAGCTCAGTTAAATCTTGGCTGCATTGCTCCACAGCACAGCTTAAGTAAATTGATTCAGTGGATTAATGTAGTCATGTCAGGGGAGACAAATTTATCTTCTATGTGAAGGCTGAAGCTTATAGAAGTATTATTTAGCTGGCTTACTGGTAAGAACAACTCTCTCTTTTCATGAGAACTGAACCTAAGGTCTGAGCTGTAGACATGTAGGTGTGAAGGAGACTAAGTTTTAAAAAATAAATAATAATGATTAAAGGAACAAAGTTATCTCTGTCCCTGCAAGATATATGAAGTGTACTTATCTCATTTAAAATAGATACTGCATGTCCTTTTCTATCTTTCAGCACTGTATCAGGCCAGCTCTTTCTAGTCACCTATTATCAGGAATGGTAGTGGTTTCATTTTACATTTCCCCTTTGTCCTCCCAGCCCCAATGTCAACTATCTTAGTCAACTGCATTTTGAATGAGAACAGACAAAAAAGCCCATATTAAAATATTATCTTTGATTTCCCCCTTAGCATATGTTTTACTTTAAACTAGTCATAATCATCCTTTGCAGATTTTATAATTAGAATTTTCCAGATTTGTAGCCTTCCAAAGATACATTTTTCCACCTTCTAAGTTCTTTTCAGATGCCGTCTCTTACCTAGAAATAGATAGAAGAACTGTAAATGTATTTGACAGTAGAATGAAAAAGATATTTGTCTGCAGAATTGGAATATTACACCACAAACAGTTAAGGAAAAATACACATTACAGGCTGGAAAGATTGGACTTCTGTCCATATTTCTTCAGTTTATTCAGTCCAAGACATTATTTTAGCCAAATGAAAGCTTTTAAAGGTGGAATTCCCTTCTTGTTGTTTATGTACACTGTTCTTTGAAGCTAGATTCTCTCAAATTTTTTAAATTAAAAAAAAAGTAAAAAAGATATGAGTGGTAGGCTTGTTATAGATAATTGTGATTGGAGCATTTAGTGTGTTGAGAAGAGAAAACTTCATCTCAAGTAATATATTATTTATTTTTTCTACTAGACTATACTAAGAATTGTACCAAGTAATATCTTTTTAAAGATATTTTATTTATTATTTTTATTTTGTGTGTGTGAAAGTGTTGCCTGCATATGTGTAAGTGCACCCGTGTCAGAAGAAGGCATCGGATTCCCCTGGAACTAGAGTTATGGACAATTTTAGCCTCCAAGTGGGTGTTGGGAATTGAATCCAGGTCCTCTGCAAGAGCAGTCAGTGCTCTTAAACACTGAGGCATCACTCCAGTCCCCTGAGTAATTTCTTATGCTTAGACATGAGAACATCACTTTCAATCAAGGTAATGTATTGAAAGTTTTGATTTAATAACAAGACAGGAAAGAAAACCTAAGCCTTAGCTTGTTCTATTCATTCTGTTTATTTTTAAGGAAAATGTTAGAAATGTGTGTGTGTGCATCTTCATACATTTCTTCTAAAATATACTTGGAAGAGTTCAAATGTAATATTAACATCTAAAAAACGAAACTATACTTTTATCTCTTCAAAAATCAAGAAAAAACTGGCAGCTCAGAATTAAGTTTTACTTTTCTGTCGATGAAAATCTAAAGATGCCGATAGTTTGTGAAACTCAAACGGCAGATAATGAAGATAATAAACTCATTATACTTGCACACATGCATTTTCATTTAATTAATCAAAGTTTGAGTGTATTTGCAATCTTTGTGGAACAAACGTTGTTTTAAGGAAAGGTGCCAATGTGGTAAATATTCAATTAGAGAAGAGAAAAGCAAGTAAGAGCTAATGTGGATTAGTGAAAGAGCTGAGCCAGCACCCTTGATCAATCAGGGCAATAGCAAGTCTTTGTTAGAAGCCAACATTGTTAATTAAAACTCTTGTATTTTACTAATAACTTTGCATGTCCATAAACCTTCTTATTGATTTCAATTAGTTTCTATTTCCTCCTTTTTTGATTTATCCTTTCCATAGACATTGTAAAATTAAGGGAAACATTACAGTGAACTCATTACTTGCATTCACTTAACATTGTAAACATCAACCCAATAATTCACTTGAAGAAAATGTAAGTAAATATGCAGTTCGTTCTGACACAAATTGGTTGTATTTATGGTATCATCATGACTTTACCAAATATTTGGAAAAATAGAACAGTTTCCATTTTAAATTCAGCAGGTACTTTTATATGAAATATGATATAAATTATAAGAAGATATTGCTGAATGTCATGCTAAGGGCTCATGGGACACAAAATATGTGAAATTGCACCTCTTCGGTGGACATGCAGTATACAACACAAAAATGAAGAGTATTTATGGATAAAAAGACTATTGAACTGGCATGCGGGAAGACTGGAAATGTAGTCCTGACTCAGAACTAGCTCGTTTCAACAACTACACTTTCATTAAATTTGTTCTACAATGAAAAAAAAAAAAGATGATTTATCTACTTGAGTCTTTGTATGGTCAAGATAAATATAATATGGGGCTAGAAAGATGGCTCAATGGTTAGGAACACTGACTGCTCTTGCAGAGAACCCAGATTCAATTCTCAGAACCATGTGGCAGCTAACAGCCATGTGTAACTCCAGTTTCAGGGGTATCTGACACCCTATTCTAACCTCTATGGGCATTGCATGATACGGGTACACTTACACACATGCAGGCAATGTGTGTATATGAGGATGTACATAGTGATTATTGATTAATGTGTGTATGTAGTATAAATATATAGTCATAGATTATCTAGAGAGGAATGACAAGCACACATACAAATAATTTAAGGAGAATGCAAACTGTGGGATGCAATAGATGTAGAAAGTCTAAGCAGAGACAGCAGACAGCCTTAGGAAGACAATGAGAAAGACAGAATTGCATGCGCATATTGCCTTAAAATGATTTGTTATCTGATAGTGTGAACTATTTATTCCATATTATATCTTTGCAGAAAAATCAATGTCTATCTTTGAATATCAGAATGAACTTTTGAAAATATGTATATGTGACATACCTCTCATAAGTAAGACTCCCATGATCACGCTTTGCTGCAGAAATAAAAAGTGTGTTATTTACATAACAATTTATGGTTAGGGAATTTTGTAGTAAATGTGTCTTTTGAGATAAGTATATATTTAAATAGATGCACTTGAATTAATGTGAGATGTATTGACTTCTATTTCAAATTAAATTATTTTTGGCCACAGAATTCATCTTCTAGCTTGGAAACAAAGGAAAAATGAAACAGTGTCTGGATGAAGGTCAAATTTTCCATGTCCAGTCACAATTTTTGTGCATTATACTATACAAGGAATTTCAAAATATAATTACATTGCTATCATGCCTGTATTTCTCAAACACTGCAGTCATTTTCAAAAGACAGTTTCTATATTAATTTATTGTACAGGTATAAAAGCTATTGTCTGAGGTATTTTTAGAGAATCATTTTCACCTATTATTGCCTTACTGACAAAAGATAAAACACTTTGCTACATATTCCATGTATATAGTTTTCATTTTATAAAACTGTTTTCAAAATAACAAAGAACATACAGTGTTGCAATTTTGTTTAGTCTGGTTTTATACCCTAATGTGTATTTCTGGTTGGTCTGTATTCCTTTGGCCTATGAATTTGGTTGTGCTAGAGCTGACAGAGCTTTGTGACCACAGGATATCTAAGTTTTGTCTCATTTCATGCATGAGGTCAAATACTTATTAACCAAAACAACCGTTCTACTCTAAAGTAAGGATGTTGTACAAAATAAAGATGTATAGATTCACTTACTAGAGCACACAGCAGAGGAAGGGGCATACAGAATGACATTCACAGATGTTTACTGATAATATAAAATAGAAAGCAAGTAACAATATTTCACAAAGACATATAGAAATTTAATAAGCATTGCACACTAAGACATAAAGCATACTAGGAAAAGATTGCAACATGGGACATAGGTAGTACTTTGAAATAGTTTTATAAAATGAAAAAAAATTCTATACATGGAATCTATAATAAAATGTTTCATCTTGCTTAAAATTAAAGACATAATTTTTAACATTATTTCTGGAATTTTGTAAGTTTCATATACTATATTTTTATCATAATTGGTACCCCTCCTGTATCTGCATACTCTTAGTATCCCCTGCCAGATTTCAAGTATTTTATTATATATATATACATATATATATATATATATATATATATATTACCATCAAGTCAAATTTGTGTCCTCAAAAGCCTTTTAGTGTATGTTTGTTGTTCATTCACTGAAGCATGGTTCACCTACTCAGAATCATATAATTTTTAAAGACTACAAACATTCAATAAATCCTAAAAATCTAAATTATAGCAATTGGAATAATTTCACTTTATTTAAGTATATCACAAATAGTAAACATTATTGTCTAGATTACTTGATCAATGATGTCAAAGATTTGAAATGCACAATTTTCTAAACCAAACAATTTATTGTTTCAACATATTTTGAATTATCCCAAATTCAAAGTGCATGTTAAACATTCTATATAGTAACAAATATTTATAATAGTAATATAGAAATGCATTTAAGTTAGAATAATATAACTCAGAGCTTTGAATGCTAACACAGCAGAATCATGTGTATGTTTCTAAAAATTAAAATTATCATATAATATTGAACTGTACATAGTTGCTTCCACCTATAATCTCAAAACTTAGAAGGCTGGGTTAGGTGGATTCCTGTAAGTTTCAGGTCAGTTTTGGCTATAGAGTAAGACATTTTCTCACAATAAAACTATCAAAAGAGCATTATTTCTATTTTAACAATATTAACATCAAATATTCAAATACTATTCACTATGGTATAGTAAGCAATAAACAACTAGACCAGGGTTAATGATTTCCCACTATATATATAAAATATATACACATACTATATATATACTATATATATACACACACTATATATCCATATATATATATATATATATATTCTCAGAAAGTAAAGCTTAAAAGGCTAAGTAATTTTAATATATATATTATTGAGTTTTGGTGAATTTCATGTTATATATCTTAATCATATTTGGCCCCCTTTCCTTATCTACAGCCCCCAGGAACCTATCCACATGACTTCGTATATTTTGTTATATATGTGTACAAAGCTGTCGCTCAGTGTGAGTGAGAGTTCATCCACTGATGCCTGTTCATCCTATTTAACACCATTCCCTTAAGGAAGATAAATTCTCCATCACCCAGCAGTGATCAGCTGCCAGTAGTGCCTCACCAAAGTTGTAGTCTCCAGCCCATTTCTAGAGTTCTATGTTGGTTTTTGTCTGATTTAGTTTTCTTGCGTCTTGGGCATGCTATTACCATTGCTGTGAGTTCATATGAGTTCGGTCCCAGAAGTCTGGTAGATTCTGTTTCCTTACAGTCTTGCACCAACCCTGGCTCTCATAATCTTTCTGTTTCCTGAGCCCTGGGTGGGTGAGGTTTAACATAGGAATCCTGTCGAAGGACCCACACTTTGTAGTCTCTTATTACCTATACTTTGGCCCATTGTGGCCTTTGTGATCATCATCTTCTGTTGCAGGAGGAAGCTTCACTGGTGAGTTGAAAGATGCATTAGTATTCTCTCTACCTTTTGTTTCACTATGTTACAGGAACCTTAGGTGTAGAGGTTAAGTAATTTAATTTAGGCCCAGGCATTACATAAAGTCAAAACGGGAGTGAGAAATTATGTGCAGAGGCTTTCCTATAGCCATCCACGGTGTTGCCTGTCACTCAGTCATTCTGACTTTTTGCTAACAGTTACCCATGTGTTACCTCCTTCTATCTTCATAGATCCTTCCAATATAGCATCGTGGGAAGGAGGTGGGAGAGATAAGATGCAGTGAGTGTGAGAGAGAGTTCTGAGATACAGAATGGGAGAATGCCAAGGGTCTAGATAAGTGTAGAGCGATAGGCAACATGAAGTGGGAGATAAGTTTCCTTCATGGAATTTGAAAAATGCACTTTAATGTGTGAGTTGTTTTGAGTTACTTTTGCTCATGTATCTTGTATTCTTTTAGCAGTTGTACAACTGTGGAAGCATGCAGAGAGGTCAAAGATTCATGTGTTCCAAAAATTACTGCAGATTTGATTTTCAGAATAATGATTAATACAGATAAATCATATTCTATAATTATAACGATATTTTTAAAATGTTTAAGATTTCCAATTTTACCCAGATCAGAGAAATAGAATTTTTAAATAAATTATAATGTATAAAATCCTTAGTTAAATATCTGCTGCTACACTATTTTCTATCAGCAAGCACTGCCTGGGAAGATGATAATGACTCTTTTGTATTAGCCCCCAGGTTAACATGGTGACAAGGCCATTCTGAATTCTCAATGATGGTGAGAATCAAAAGCTCACACCTCTCAGAGCTACCAGTCTCCATGTCTCAGTCCTGAAGGAAAGCACTGTTGTCCAAAGGATCC
This sequence comes from Eospalax fontanierii, assembly GCA_035773235.1. Taxonomy (NCBI): domain Eukaryota; kingdom Metazoa; phylum Chordata; class Mammalia; order Rodentia; family Spalacidae; genus Eospalax; species Eospalax fontanierii. Next base: position 27,163,728 of record CM069530.1, read on the forward strand.
TATGTTGTCCAATTATTTGTGGTTTCTGGGATCCTAAGATGGAAAATTTCTCTCCAACAGTTTTAAATTTTTGAAATCATTATGAGGATAATTTGCTGGACAACATATGTAAAAGCAATTCTCAGATTTTTTTTAATTTCCTAATTTGATCTTTGTTCATGTAATTGAATACTGCTTTCAGACTACTAATTACAGTTTGTTAGTGAATTATAAAGTACTTCACTAGACCCTGACTAACATTAAATTTTTATGATGTAGGATATGTTAGTAAGGAAGACTACATTAGAATGGAAAAGAAAAGAGTATTAAAATGTTTTGTACATATTTAAGTTAATATTGTTCTTCACAGCATTTCATCCTACATATGAGTGCTAAGCTGAGCCACGTTATACAATGTTATTTGTGCAAAAAAATTGTTATTTAAAAAAAATATTTGAAGGACACTCTAAAAAGGCATCAGTCAGTCTGTAGGCAGGTACAATTTATCTTGACAAGATAATCCCAAAAATATTCTGTGAGTATAAAAGCAATATTTTGAAAGCATGTTACTTTATATCCTCAAACATGCAGTTTTAAGTTTTATAAGTGCTTACCTGTAAATTTGTTATCACTGGGATTGAAACATAGATTTACATATTAGCCATAAAGCTCCTGTGTTCCCTCTGTAAAATTCACAAGTTAGCTTCACTAATATGTAAGATTCCATGACATTATATGGGTGTATATGTAAGGAAAAAGAAAAATATTTCTAATCTTTAGCAACACATATGAAGGGGATTTGGGTAATACTTTGGGTTCCAGTATTATCATGCAGAACCTTGTATATTAACATTGTTTTGGAATGAAGAATTTTTCAGAAGTGAAAGTAGATACATGCTGGATTATTCGGCTGTAAATGTTACATTTAAAATAGTTCTTGGGACCTTGTTCTTCCATGCTCTGAGTCCCTTTGCCCTTCAGCTTTATGCACTTGATTTTTTGTGGCCCCTAATGTGACACCAACAGATCAGTGAAGATATACACAATTTAAGAAAGCATTTTAAAGCCCTACTTTGATAAAAACTTATCATGTAACCTGGGATAAGCTAGTTAAATATTTTTAAATGTTAACATCTTCATCTATGACCCTCAGATAATTAACTTTCTCTACTAAACGCTTAGGATATTTCATTACAGTTTGTATTTGTCGTTAAAATTTTACATAGTACTCAGGGGCAACTAGATAAAAGTAATGATGTGTCACTGTCTGTGAATACAATTTCCGCCCTTGCCTTTTTATCTAAAAGTGAGTACTTTATGGTAAAATTATGTGATGCAGGTGAGTGTGTTCTTACTTATATGCAGCTACAAAAGCACAAGTGTTCTGATTTTGTTTTTCTTTATTTATAGACATTAACATAGTATATCCTTCTCTCATTCAATAGTATTTCATCTACATTGTGTTTTAAAAATATTTTCATTTCAACACATACAGCACACAAAAATCACCTTTACTTTTCCTATTCTCTAGCAGTTTTGCTACAATTTATTTAGCAAATGTTTGAGAAATAAATCTTAAGTTTATCATAAATAGTCATATTATAACCAACATGTATTCCAAAATACATAAATATATACAAGTGTACATTCTTCTGTAAGTCATCTGTCTCTAGACAAAGCTGTGTAATCACATCACTTTAAAATACACAAATTATATGGATGAGACAAATTGCTAATAAAAATCCACATATCACCTTATATACTCATTAAGAGTTCACACATGTTTTTTTCCTAACCAAAGCCAGTATCTATTTTGAATACCATGAAGACAATAACATTAACACACATATATGAGACTGATTTTATATTTGTCCATGAACAAGTAAACATATTTGTTTCATTTTATTATCAGTAAAATGAAATTTTGTGGTTAAATTTTATTTTCATTCCTTACCCTATATAATTCCCTGTCATTGGAATATTTCTTGTTGAGCCGCATCACTATTTGAGAAAAAGTTCGATATGCATTGAATGGGAGAGAGGCTTCCTCCCTTCTTTTCTAAAAACAAAAACAGAACTAGAATAAGAAAAGCTAATAGGGTGCATTATTGTTTTATTCTTTGTTTTTTTTACATTAAGGCAGGGTGTAGAGATGTGTGATCTACCCTAAATCAAAATGTTCTCAGAATGTTCAATGCACTTTTTTTCTTCCTTATGTTTTTTTGAAACAGGGTCTCAAAAGGTAACTTAGGCTTCACTGAACTCTAAATCCTCCTGTCTCTGCCTTTTCAGTGCCCCAGTTAAAGGTATGAACCACCATACCTGGCTCAACATTTCCTGCTTTGTGACAAATCCATGAAGATATAGCCCCAGCTGACTTGGAATCAGCTATATAGACCAGACTGGACTTGTTCTCACAGAGATCCACCTGCCTCTACTTCCAAAGGTGTTGGGATTAAAACATGTGCCTCCACATTCAACCAAAAATAAAATAATAAAACGCTCATCAGGGGAGATGGCTCAGTTGGTAAAGTCCTTGACATGTAAGCATGATGACATAAACTTGTCCCCCAGCGCCCATGTCATGATGTAAGGACAGCGGCACACTACTAACATCCTAATGTGAGCAGGAACAGATAGGAGAATCAGAGGTCCAGTCTAGCTGAGTTCACAAGGTCGGTCCAGGTTCAGTGAAGAATTTGTCTCAAAAACTGAGGGAGAGAGCCACTGAGGAAGAATCCTGGTATCTACTTCTGGCTTCCATGCACAAGCAGGTGCCCTGGCAATCACATGCACACACACTTGCATAGATACATGTACACATACAAATTTATATGCCACACAGATACAATCACACACCTGCACAAAGACTCAGAAATTCATTATTATTTCTTCATGCAACTTCACACTCTGCCTTTATTGTCCTGAAATCCCTGTCTACTGCTCTGTAGGAGATATGTAGAGAAACTCATACTCACTGCTAAGGAAATTTTTATAGCTAACATAATAGGATAATATTGTTTTTCCTTTTATTTCTGACTCACAAACTCTGTAGATGTTAATAACCTGTTAATGAGAGAGAATTTCCCTTGTGGGTAAGGGTGTAGTTTAAAATCAACTCTAAAGTCCCTCAATGAATCACTGAGCATGTCTTTATAAAATAGGTTAAATAAACCTCATTAAATAAATGAATAAAGTAGGTGATGATGAAGAATAGATTAGACAAGATCTCTGTCCTCCCTGTCACAACTAACAATATTATGTCATACCTCATGGGCCACCAGAGATTTGTCTGGGACAAGGGTCAAACTTGATTAGCACCTGCTAAAATCTGGACATGGTTTTATTAACTGATTCTGAATGTCAATCTCAGTAAAGCCTGTGAAGCAAGGGCCATGTTTTGTAGATGGACTACAGCAGCTATCACATTTAGGATTGAATAGTTATGTTACCTGTAGGTCTGTAAACTTCATGTACTAGCCAGGTTACTCACTTAAAGCAGTTATCATCAGATCAATACAAAATCATTATTGAAAGAATATTAGTGGAAATTTATTCCATGATATAGATAATTATGGTGGAAAAGGCAATCATATACATTGGGAAGGCCTAGGCAACTTCATAATTCCATTTGTGATGAATAACTATTAATAGATTTTAAGTCAGATTTGAGAGTTGCCTTCAACATGTTAATATTCCTATTGCTAGTCAAGTAATCTAAGTATTCTTAGAATACCTAATTGGCTCCATGTCCAAATCAGGATACAGAGTCAAGGTACATTCTTACTCTGCTGCCAAAAATGTTTGGCTTCATTTGTGTATGACACAGGATGCAATAAGACAGAGCATTTCAGTTAAGACCCCAGTGATGAAGGTGCAATGATGCCTTTTTGTATAAATCCCTCTCTCAAGAATGTTTCCTTGGAGAAAAAGAAAACATCTTAGAGCAGAAATTTCCAGCACCCTCCCTTTTATTGGGTCAGAATAAGAACGATGACCTAACACCTTCATTTTAAATTTTCCTCATTTATTACAGGAGCCTGCCTAACTCGGGACCCTCAGATGCATCCAGCTCTTCTCAGTTCGGAGAATGAGCTGTACCGTAGTTGGGTGGTACTTTCTCAAGCCTGGTTCTTTATACACTGCAGCGTGCTTTACACATAATGCTGGTTTCACTATAAAAATACCAAAAACAGGCTACATAGCCCAAAGTCTTCGTGTTTTAGGCACAGTTGTGCCTTTCCTAAGAGTAAATGCTGAATTCTAACGCTAGAGGAGAGCTCCAGACACATTTCAGCTGCTTTACTTACCAAAGAAATTCCCCTTAAAATACCGTCAAATAAATGCTGGAGAGCTCATTGATTTGCTTTAATCAATGTAAAAGTCAAGAACTTCTTTCTTTTTTAAATATTGTATTTATTGCCTTATTTTATGTGTTTAAGTACATTGTCTGCCTGTATGTAAGTGCACCTGTGTCGTGCAATGCACACAGAGGTCAGAAGAGGACATCAGATTCCCTGGAATTAGAGTTATGTATAGTTGTTAGCTACCATGTGGATGCTGGAAATTGAACCTGGGTCCTCTGCAAGAGCAAGTGCTTTTAACAGCTGAGCAACTCTCCAGCCAAACAACTTCTTTCTTACATCCAACCAAGATCTGCTTTATTTAAACTGAGTGTTTTTCTTCTTGCTCAAATCTCCAAAAATATAAATAAAACACTTTAACTTCTATTAAAGTTCGATCTAGGACATAGACATCATGTACTTTATGGACACAATTTGTTGAAAATTTATCATTAAAATTGAAATAAAAAGGAGGCGGAGAGATCACAAGTCACTGCATATTAACTAATTAATAGGTGACCTATTAACTAATTGACTATTAACTAAGAGGTGTGACTTATTAACTAATTAATAGGTCACAAAAATTAACTAATATGCATTAAAATGTTTAGCAATTAACTGGGGATTGCCTTAGAATATTTTCCTTACAGACAGTAATTTTCTGATGCTAACCCCCTTTTTTGAAGTTTTGTCTTCAGAATGAGCAATGAATAATTTTCTTTATAGTCTACATTTTCTTCCACAATCTTGCTGTGTGCCTACTCATCGATTTTTGTTTGTTTGATTCCCAATTAGTGATAGAGAGCTTAGCAGTGCAAATGGGAAATTATGGTGAAAGGGCATTGGGATTAAGTTTCAGGAAACGCATAATTAGTCTGTCAATCAATCAAATGTTGTAAATGACTTAGAGATATTTTTCCATTCTGACTAGGTAGACTAATGGCTCTCAACTCCAGACTATACATTGGAGTAACCAACAGAGCCTATTAAAATTCCCAAGATTAGTAAAGCATTGTCAGTCATTTTAATTGAATAGGAATTAGGTGCTTCCCAGGATATGTGTGTGTGTGTGTGTGTGTGTGTGTGTGTGTGTGTGTGTGTGTGCTTATATGCATGATGCTTTAAGAAAAGAGTTTTGTGAACTAGAGATAGTGACATTACTTTTGTAACAAAGGGACATCAGTCCACATTGATACTAACAGAATCAAAATTTCATTTACATAAGAATCTCTGTATTCAATTTGAAAAGTTCTGTTAGATAATGTAATGTATTACTCAGTTCACAGAAATTGGTTTTAGAATGTAAAAACTGTAAGAATGCAGTGAGAGAAAAGAAGATATAGGCATGGAGCAGAAAAGAAAGAGATGTGAGAAAAGTGAAGGAACAAGAGAAAGTCTCAGGAATAAATGCTCTGAACAGCAGTGCCTAAATTAAACCTTATTTATTTCATTTTATAAATAGATATTATTTCTGGTGCCATTTTGATGTCCACTTTCCTGCTCCAAATTAAGAGCAATAAGTATTTAATTTGTAAATTGTCAGTCACCTTCAAATAAAGTAAATGTTTTCTAAGGGAATAACTTTAATATCATATTAGTTATCAATACATTTAAATTTGTGATTAAACTATAATTTTTAGGGAGATACTAAAAAGTAAAAGCCTCTTACAAATATGCTAATTATTGAAGGTTTGTCTCTCAGCAGGATCCCTTGCCATGAAACACTTAGATCTTTAAATTTGCCCATCTGGTTCTCATGGATATATTGAAATAATCACCATTCTCAATTTCAAGTTACTGAGTTTAACATCTTAAGAAATTAGCATCCAAGCTTTTACCTTTTATATTAATCACATTTGATGACATGTACCAGTGAATAAGCTAGTTAAAACTGTGCCCATATATTTTAATACACTCATTAAATCAATTCAGGAAAATACAAAATACACGGGGGTATTCTAATGAAATATTTAAACAAAGATAGAAATTAATAAAACTAAAGCAATAATATATTAATGTACTTGTGGAGGCTGTGTTATTGATTTCAGGAACAGATTATTTTGTGTGTTTCCATCATTATAATTGGTAAGTATAGTTTGGGTGTACCCATATTAAGTAAATAATGCTTGCTAATCAACAAATGCTGTTACATAAATGTACATTATTCTGGTCTTCCATCCTTCCTTCATCAGTTTTGACATGTCCAAAGAGAATGTTTTGTTCCTAAAAATAAGTCCCATGAAACAATGTGAAGTACTATTTGCCAGATCACTGACTAGTAATTATGCTTGTTATTTTATCCTTTGTGATTTGTAACCCATCAGACAAACAATTGCAGGTATGGCTCATGCTTACTGAGTTTACATTTAGAATTAGAGGCATAAAAATTTTGTTAGTGAGAAATGCTATTTTTTAAAAAATTTAGCTTACACAAAAATCAACTGTAGACTATCTTTTGAGAAAATAATTTCAGTAATTCCTTATACATAATGCAGTAAATTTAAGAATTGTGTTGATAAAGATTTAGATGGATGCTTTTCTATATGCCTCTGAAAAGTAACAGAATATGAGACATCCAAATGTTCTAGAAAAGATGAGATGTCTGGCACACTGTGGAAGTCTTTACGATTTAGAAAAATTTAAAGTTCATTTGATATATATAATAAAATAATTTTAAAAACATGCTTAAATGTTTTATAGAGTATCAGTTGTTATGAAGTCTGCCATTTGTAACATGTCCTTTTCACATGTAAATATTGTACTTGGTGAAAGAAAGGATTTTAATATAAATATTAATAAATTCTATTTAAATAAATGTTAATTCATAATTTTAGCTTATTAATACTTTCAACATTAAATCCTCATCTTGGCAGGGAAGTCTAAAGTAAATTTCAGGAAACTGAAATGTTTTATATATTTACTATGATACAAGACAGATTTAAAAATAGAAATTAACCTTCAGATAAATATGTCTAGAATTAAAGTATGATGTGTCTTCTAGTATATGATTGCTGATTCAGGTCTAGACTCTGTTTTGCATCTGAGCAATGCTTGTTACTAGGAAGTAAATTAATACACTGTGCTGTGATGACACTAATTTGAAATGTAGTAATTTGTTTATTTAATATATGCCTACTAGTATAATTAGTTATTCTTTGTCCATGAAAAGAGCTTTACTTTATCTGGGAGAGGAAAAGTATATTTGGATATATCATTTTAAAATCTGTGCACTAAAATTACTTATGTAGTATAAATTACTAATTTGTGTGCATAAGAAAACAGTATTTGATTGAATAATGAAAATATTATAATCACAATACATGATTATGAAGTTAGAAAATACAGTCCATTTTGAACATATCATGCATGCATATATATGTGATATATATGGTATTCATTTTATATAGACATATATTATGTAAATTAAAATTATATGAATGTTAATGGTAGTTCTAAACACTGGAATATACCACAATATGGGAATGTTAAAAGTTGGAATATATTTATATTAATTTCTTTTCTACAGCTATGCTAAAACACCATGACCAAGACAATTTCTAGAAAAAAGTTTATTTTGGGTCATGGCTTCAGAGGGATAAGGTTCCATCACAGCAGGGAAGCATGACAGAGGACAGCCAAAGCAAGCTGAGCTCACATCTTCAAGCATGTGTAGAAAACAGAGAAGGAAACCAGATGTGGGGCAAGGCTATGAACTCTCATAGTGATACACTTCCTCCATTAAGGCCACACTTCCTAAAGATTCTATGACCTCCCAATCAGCACCAACAAATGAGGAGAAAGTGTTCAAATACTTGTGCCTATGGGGGACATTTCTCATTGAAACCACAGCAGTATGACAGATGGCAGTTGATGCCGCAACAAAAATATGCAAGGAAGAGAAGAATTTGAAAGAATGTAAGAAAGGAACTAGGAAGAGAAAGAGACTAGAGAAAGAGAGAAAGAAAGAACAGAAAGCCTTCAGGAATTGGTTATTTGAGAAAGATTCAATAGGGGTAGACACCACAGAGAAATGAGCTTTGAGCAAAACCCAAAGGTACACAAGCATGAAGAATGAGTGTATACCTGAAAACAGGCAAAAATGTCTTAGTATTGAAATTTAGTATAATTTCAATTGCAAATGCAAAATATGCTCTCACAAATCCAGATGTATTCTGTTTTCAAAATCTGGGCCAGGGATGTAGCTGGGTGGCAGAGCATTTGCCTAACATCTGCCAGGCATGGATTCAATCCCAAGGACTGCCAAGGAAAACAAACTCTTCTGTAAGCTTATGATAACAAATATGCTATTACATTTTCCAAAGTAAAATCAAGACAAATGATGAGTCCTACCACTACTTCAGTTCAAATTCTGTCTGATATTTGTAATGATTGTGCTCTACAGGGAGTACACGATCATGCTCAATAGAAACATACTTCACTTTTCAACATGATATGAATATCATCCTCAGAATAAATGGAAGCAGAGCCAAGTAAAAATATAACATCATGAATAAATTAACAGCAGAATTTATAAGATAATTTTTATTGAATTTCCATACATTTCATACAATATATTTAGATTCTCTCCCCTATCTATACCCCCTTACCACCCACAACCCAATTTCCTGTGGTCTAACATATGTAAATGTATATAGATATACCAATAGAATCATTTTTGTGTCTCCAGTATGCTTCAGTGTGAGTTCATCCACTGGAGTCTGGTCAGCCTACAAAAAGTCTCCATTAAATGAAACCGGCTCTTCTCCATTCCAGCAACCATAGGTTGCCAATATCTCCTCATTTAGGCTTGGGGATTTTACCCACTTCTGTAGGTTTATGCTGGAACTTTTTCTGAATCAAGATTTTGTGGGAGTTTTCCGTGCTGTCAGTATCGCTGTGAGTTCATATGTGGAACTGGCCATCAATCTGGAAAACTCTGACTCCTTGTGAACATCCACTACCATTGGCTCTTACAATCTTTCGCCACCTCTTCCACAATGATCCCTGAGCCTTGAAAGGCAGAGGTTTGATATAGGTGTCCTGTTCAGGGATGAGCAATCTACAGTCTCTTATTCTCTGAAAGTTGGCCAGTTGTGGTTCTCTGTGTTAATTATTATTTTATTAGCAGAATTTAAAAATCTTTGAAATCTAATAATAGATACTAACAACAAATTACTATTCTTTGAACTTTAATATACTCTAATTTCTGATGCATTAATAACTGTCTTTTTACTCTTCTCCTTGATAGTTTCCTACTTCATCCCTCTAAGAAGTGTGCTATCATTCAGCACTTTCTTTAGATTAGTCATTTCTTACATCTTACCAAATAAAGAGAATGTTTCTTGTGTGCTAAGTGCAAAGTATCGCCCTTATGATTCAATATAAAAACTTCAATGATATTATAAATTTCAATAAACTCACTATTGGATGGGGAAAACACAAGTAGCATGCTAAATGTAATAACAGAATTGATCTACTATTCTGCTTGTGTATCTATTTGTCCTCAATCCTGTTAGAGGGATAGTTATCTTGGCCCTATCTTTGAAATGATAATATGAAATACAGGATGGGCAGATAACTTGTCTGTATCACATGATGGAGTTTGGGCATGAGCTTAGGTTTGAGGCAACCTGAATGCCATATAAAGTTTATCTTCTTATACAGAAGCAAGAGTAATACAATCATTAAGCTTCAAGACTTGTCTAGATATGTTTCAAAGTCAGAGTCTGCTAGGCAGAGAAGATAGGAGGCAATTTTGAAATGAAGAAATGCCTTGTGAAAAGGTAAACAAAGTTAGATCAGCACTGGAGCAGTGTGGGAGGAAGTGCTAGGGGAGCTTCTGCTTTGTCAGATGTGAGAAACACTAGGTTTTCCAAAAAACTTGGTGTGGTAAGAGACTCCAGTAGAGATAGAGATGGTCATTAATTCATGAAGGATTGTCAACACTAATTAGGGACACTGGCTTCTATTTCCAAACCATCTCAGAGTACCATGGAGGACTGGTTGGAAGAAGAGACAGGATAAGAAAACTTTTATGAAGCTATGTGCTAATTTATAATTTTCTGAAGAAGACTAGCATCAAGAGGCGAGGTAATGACATTTTGGAAAAATAAAATTATATTATCTGATTTTTTCCCAGGTAATAGAAATCTTGGGGAAAGAAAGGTTAGAAGAAATTCACATTAAATTTCTAGCTGAGCTCTTGGCTAGATGATGCTTTCATTGATAAAAACAAAAAGGAATGCAGTCCGCTGTGAAGTGGGGGTGAATTGCCTTCTGTTATGTGTACCTCAGTGTTTCTAAATGAGGGTATCTTTAGATAGCTGAGAATGTGTGGCATAACTCCATAAAGAATTCAGTTTGAACCAAAATGTCATCGGCTGTAGGTAGCAAAGAACTAAAGGGATGTATGTCTTATTAGAGAATGAGCCAATAGTCAAAGGAATTAACCAGACCAATATTTGGATGACTAATACTTAATTGGCAGAGTCATGATAAAGTAGTAATGGAAGCAACTGAGCTGAACAGGATCAAGATAGAAATATAAATACAGAATCCATGGAGCAGATATGCTCTGTATCCTCTGTTGACTTAGTACATAAAAGTATTTTGAAAATGCATATTTGTAATATGGGAAATAAACAGAGTATGTTGTCTGTTGTTACTAAACTTTCATGACCCATCTATACATAGCTGTTAAAAGTATACAATGATATGATGTTGCCAAATTGAACCGATTAATGAGAAGACTCATGAAATGTTTTATTATGGTTATCTTCTATCCCTTCCAACCCCTCTTCCTTATTTTCTTTCTTCCTTCCCTCTTATTCTTCATGTAAAATATGATATGAATCAAGTGAAAATTTGTTTCTCTATTTCTCTTGCATATTAAAAGCCTTAAATATCTAAAGACACTTTTCCGTATTGTAGTTTGTGTGAACCATCTCATTACTGACTCCATCTTTTCCAACATACTAAATGTGTTCTTTATGATTTTAGTATTATGAATGATCTTGTAATTCATTATACCTACTTGCTTAAGCCAGAAAGAATGTAACATCTACATCATTTGGTTGCAGACTTCATATATGTTTATTGAATTAACCAATAGTAGATTGAGTAAATTATTGATCCAGAACTCACGTTTTACCCATTGTTGAAAATAAAGTTTCTGTTGATTGATGAATTTGACTGAGGCCCACCTCTGTCTTCTACAGTAACAAGGACTGTGTGTGCAGAGCAGTGCGATGGCAGATGCTATGGACCCTACGTCAGTGACTGCTGCCACCGAGAATGTGCTGGAGGATGCTCAGGACCCAAGGACACTGACTGCTTTGTATGTCTATGTCTTCTTCCTTCTCCTAGGCCTGAATCTGAGGCATAATAAATATTGACCATTAGGTTAGAGTAAGATTAAGTTTATTCATTTTAGTGTTTCAAACGTGGTACCTTCCTAGAAGACATACCATCACTGTGTTAGCTATTGATTAAACAATTATTTTATTCTACTTCAATGGACTGTGTTTATCTGATATAATTTATGATAAAATAAGATGTTTTTGAGAAAATGAATAAGCACATGTTGGACAGATCTTTCAAAGCTTCACAGAATCCTTTTCAAAGATTCAGCACTTACCAATTCATGTTACTGTAAAACTGAACCAAGAGTGAGGGCAATTTGTTTCCTAAAAACAAATTACATGGTTATAACTGATGAATTTATGAATTTAATTATTTATTAATTTAATTTATATTGTTCTCAAATATTTATTACAAATTTAAAATTATCAAAATACGTATTTATAATAGTTTATATTCTAATCTGTTAAGTTTTTTTCCAAAGGGAAATTTTTATTTCTATAAAAGTCACATTTATACTTTGTAAGGACACTTCAAATTGCATTTTACTATTGTACACTTGATTTCTTTTTGTTGTTTTATATATACAAGCAACTCTGTGAAAGATAATTAGCTCATTCATAAACATGAATAGTGATTTAGTCTTAATAAAAATATACATTGCTCTATTTTTGAAAATGACCACCACCATTTAATTTTTTATCAGCTTCTTAAAAATGCACCACATAAACACATATTATTAGAAATAATTTTTTCAATGAATATTTTTAACTGAATTTTTGTGGATTTCACACAATACATATATTCCAAAATCATATCATATTCCAAAATTCCATATGCCCTATCTGTGCCCCCACCAGAATGTAGAATGAAAAATGTTTTAAATTGATATTTCATTCAATAAACAAAATAAAAATTAAAGCTCTTTTGCCATGACTAGTTATTTCTTAAATTTTAACATCCTAAGAAACCTAATTTGTCTACTATAATTCTATAATAAAATAAAAATAAACATTATGGAAGTGGGTGAAGAAGATGAAAATGGAGTTAAGATATTAAATATCTAAGAAAGAGACTCAGCAGCTCTTGAACTGAGCACTTTGACTCATCTGTCTTCAGTGTAGACAGGAGATGACACAAGCTTGAGTCTGAAGAAACTGCACATTGCATGTGTTGCATTAGTGATTCAAAAACAAGAGCAGCGGTGAACATCAGTAGGCAAACCTCACCCTTTGAAATGTGCCTCACTCTCCTGGTTGCATCATCATGATAAGCAGTGCCCATGCTCTTCAGAGCTCTCCGGGTTCATTACTTTTATGGAATGGTCCAGTGATTCCACTTTCACATCTAAAACAAATGCTCGTGAATGCCAGACTGAGGCCTTGGACTAAGATATGTTGTACTTGTGTTCTGTTTGAAAGGTAAATTTGTTTTATTCTTCTGACTTATGTCCCCTTGCTCCAAAGCTGTCTATGTACAACATTGCATATCAGTGCTGAAAGTGGATTGTAATGCAATTGTAAGAACACATGACATTTCATTGCCATAAATTAAAACTTACTGAGATTTCTAGATTGGTTTTTAATAGAGTCTTTCTACAAAGTGTCATCTTAGTGACTAATGTGTCATCAGTGAGCCTCATTCTGCTTATGCATTAGCTAGACCATCATTGGGGATTTGTCATGTTTGTGATAAAGTGTTTGCTAAAAAAACAATTAATGAAGCAAATGTTTTGAGGAAACAGAATAAATTATTGCTTATTAGTAACCATATGACAATTTATGATGAAATTTAAAACAGAGCTTCGCTTTACATTAGTTGACTTTCTGAGGCCTAAATTATTCCTAGTGAGATTTAATTTCTTAATTAAAAATAATGTTAGTTCATTCACACTCCTGTTAGCCACGTGTTTGTTTAGACTGTGAGCTTGAGCCTTTAATGGTAAGACATACATTTAGCCCAGTCACATTTAAATATACTTACACATGTGCTTTCTTTTGATATAAAAATTCTAACTCTTATGTAGTAAAATAGCTTCTACTTATTCTTCAGTGAAATTGAAAGTATTAATAAATTGAGATATGAAGACAAATGTAGGCTAGTAAAACTCAGCTGCCTTTTTTGAAAATGGTGGCTACAGTAGATGGTCTCCAGTTATGGAGAGAGCCATGCAGGAAATGGCATCATATTGTTATTGTTATTGCCATCACTATTACTATTATAAATTTATTTTGTGGTTAATAGTGTGAGTGTTTTGCCAGTATGTACCTAAGTGCACCCATGCGTGCAATGCCCACGGAGGATATAAGAGAGTGTTGGATTTCCTGAAACTGGAGTCAAGAGAGTATTTTTAGCTGTGTAGGGTGGTGGGAAACAAACCCTGGTTCTGTGCAAGAGCAGCCAGTGTTCTCAACCACTGAGCCATTTCTCCAACCCCAGCCACTTTGTTATTTTAGTACAGACTAAATAGCCTCCTCTTCACCTTTTCTCATTATATTTATGGCACTCAATGAATCGTCTGACGCAGCTTTCCTTAAGTCCAATTAAGTGATCATTACTATGTTTCCTACAACAGAGTGATGATTCTTGCACTTAACGTGCCACCGAAGGCACAAAACTCTCAAGTCAACTCTCCAAAAAATTATTCCCTTGATTTGAGTATTATTACTAAACATGTAATTATTTACTACCATCTAAACTCAACATTTCACATTAGTTCTCAGACATGAATTGATAGATAATACTCAATGTGAACACCAATAATTATATATGGTACATTTTCTGACATGACAGGGAACAAAGGTTGTGGACAAGACTAGAGGGAGGATGCTTTGCAGGGGACCAGGGTCACTTCCCAGGATCCACACAGGGTCACAACCTGTTGTAATTCCAGTTCCAGGGGATCCAGTGTTCACTTTTGGTGCCTGTGGGTATGTATGTATAGATAGATAGATAGATAGATAGATAGATAGATAGATAGATAGATAGATGGATAGATGGATAGATATAGATAGATAGATCAGGAAAAGCACTCGTAAATATTAAAATAAAATAAGTAACTTTTTAAAGTTTGGTGAAAATTCTAAGATGCAATGACTTCAAAACGATCAGCTTTGTCAAGATTTATATAATTGAAATCTAATAAAGTACACCACCTTTCACAAAATCATAATAGCAGTGTTTTATTAAAAGTACGTGTGAAAGCTACTTGTAAATGAAAGTAATATATTTTGTGTTACAGGCCTGCATGAATTTCAATGACAGTGGAGCATGTGTTACTCAGTGTCCTCAGACCTTTGTCTACAATCCAACCACATTTCAACTGGAGCACAACTTCAATGCCAAGTATACATATGGAGCATTCTGTGTGAAGAAATGCCCACGTAAGAGACACACTAAGAACTGTCAAATAATTAGATATAAGGCCATCTTCATTTTAAACCTCAGTTATAAAATGATAAATTATTTTATATTGAATATGGGTCCTGCCATTCATATTTCATAGTAAAATAAAACCTAAAATGTATAAGTAACTGTTCTGAAATTCATAAAGAAATCCTTAAACACTTGATATTTTCATTCTGCCTTGGCTCTCCCAGATATTATAAACTTATGGTTCCAAAAGAATATGATGCAGGACTGGAGAGATGGCTTGGAGGTTGAAAACACTGTCTTCTTTTGCAGAGGACCCAGATTTAATTCCTAGAGCCCACATGGCAGTAGTACCAGTTACATGGAATCTTCTTCTGGCCTCTGTGGGCTTTGCATGAAATGGTGCACACATGCAATGCAAACAATACACTCAAACACAGAAATTTAAAGAAAAGCAAATAAAATATTTAAAAGAATATGTTGTTCATAATGACAATGCTGGCCATAGGTCAACCACAAACACTTAGTTCTCTGTCTCTCTCAGAATCTAGAAGCATTTCAGAAACTGCTTATTAAATGGTGTACAATTCTTTGTCATAGATGACATGGTGTAACTCTCAAAACCAAATGGTTGTCTCCATTAGGTTTTCTCATGTATGATTCACTAAAACTCTACATGGGATGCAATTAGAAATAATATCATAAAAACACTGGAATTTTATGGGCGAAGAAGCAGAATAACTGAGAACACATGCCTTTTCTGTTTTAGACACACCTCATGTGTAGAACCTTCTGTAGCATTGCAGATAGGACTAGAGCAGTATTCTGGGATGAATGCTGCCTTACAAATCAGAATGCTCTAGTAGTGATAATGTTCTGCCACTCTCCTGGAAGGCTCTAGGTACTGTCATTTATCCTTCATTTTGAAGAGAAAGTGCTGTCACATGAAGGATCAGTGGTTTCCAAACATTTCACCAAGTATAAGTGATAAGAGGTTCCTTGTCTACATGATACACATATCCCAATGTAGTACCATTTCATATTTACATTTTTAAATGAGAGAGAGATATCTTTTATAGTACTCCACTGAGACACTGGAAGCATTTTAAACATTTCCTCTTGAATCTGAAGTGCATTCTCTAGGTACAAGGCAGTTTAACTTAATCTTCGTTTGTGCTTCATAAACTTGAAATATTTTCTGACTTTCAACTTGCATTGTGACATGAAATGAAGTGGAACTGTTGAGAAACACAACAAATGCCATGTAGTTTCTTAAGTCTATAAAAGAAATCTGCTCTGTCTTGGGGGCAATTCAAGATGAGGAGTGTTAGCCAAGCAAGTAGGAGTTGATGGCACACACTGCTCTTGAATTGGAATGTAGGCTATGCAGAAACTATTTCAGGTTGAGGTATTTAGCCAAACAATTGTTTTAGAAAAAAAGAAACATATATACTATTAATGATGCTAGCTATTTTTAAACCCTAAACTATCTTCTTTTAAGCTTGTTGGTTCAGCATTACATTATGGCTTATTTTCCTTTTTTTAAATTAGATAACTTCGTGGTAGATTCCAGTTCTTGTGTTCGTGCTTGTCCTAGTTCCAAGATGGAAGTAGAAGAAAATGGGATTAAAATGTGTAAACCATGCACTGATATTTGCCCCAAAGGTGAGTAATGCCACAGGACATATAGACTAGAACAGACGCACTGACCAAGATTTTTCATGTACTTTTTAATAGGCCAAGGAAGTTAACGTCTCAGAATAAACCCCTCAGAATGGACAACCCTCCTGCCCCTGATCTTGGTAGTTCTAAAAAATACTGGCTAACAGTGTGCGTTATTGATTTTGAATTATATGAACAAATGAGTCCATATAAAACTGAAAGGCTCAGAAATAAAGGGGCATTTAATTTCTTTTCCTGTTTGTTAAGAGATTGAACCCAGGGCTTCAGGCATGCTAGGCAAGTACTCCACTACTGTACACTACACCCAACCAGGAACAGAAATTATCTGAAATTTTTCACAAAACCAGTTTCACTGTTTTTTTTTATTACAGGCATTTTAGTTTCACACAAAGTGATCTGCTAAGCATAAACCAGGACACAGAGTCACAGGCCACACAGCATTTGCTCTCCAGACCTTAGAACGGATTTTAAAAGATTTTGTGCAGTGATAAAGCTTATACCACAAGTGTTGAACAAATGTTGCAGATCGTACATGCTGTAGAATTTTAGGGGAGGAAGACACCCTTTCTAGGTCTGGATTCTCAAATTCTTCAGCTGAATGAAGCCTAAATTAAACATGGAAAAAGTATAGTTCAAATCTCTCAGATGTTAAGCTTGGAAAGGGGAACCTCATACTTACTTTTAGACTACATTCTCTCTCTCTCTCTCTCTTTCTTTTATTTCCAAATAAGTGACTTAAGACGGCAAAGGTAATGTATTTGGCTTAAGTATAAATATTTGAATGACCCTAATATCAGTTAATATCATAAGCTAATATTATAATTTTTGTATAATATTTATTCTTTATTATATCAGTGTTTTTCAAATTGTAGACTGTAGGCCATTAGTAGATAAGTAAATCATTAATAGTTTTACCCAAGTGATCAACATTTTAAATATATTAAAAGTCATGCTTTTTTGAGGGTAACTCTCTTTAATCTGCAATGTTTATTATGGAAGTGAAAAAAATTAAATACAAAAAAAGAATCTTCTATCCGAAAAGCACAGTTAACATAGACAATATGTATTTCATGATATCTTTTTCTGTTGATTAATGTAACAATACATGCAAAGAAAATGGAGGCAAAACTCATTCTGAATTTTGCTTTCACTTTGAAAATGTTCACTCTCCTTTATTAACTTCAAAGGTGTAATCAAAAAATTTTTTGCATGTAACACATTAATGTTGAACAGGAAGGATTCATTTATTGAAATACACCAGTCAAAATGAATTTTTAGTAAGACTCAATAAGTTTTGAGAAGTTGGTCCCAACCTCGAAAAGTCTTATTTTGAAACAGACTTGATAATAAGAAATTCTACCTAGTCATTTAGAGTATTAATTGATAACATTTTTATTTATTCTGGCTAAGTGGTATGGCTGTGTTGGCTCTTAATTTTAAACACAGTTCTTAACCATGAGTTGTGGTCACTAGGCTGTGCTAGAAAGGCAATTTCACTTCAGGCTCAGTAGTAAATACTGAAAAAACTTTAAAGAACCCTCTCTTCCCAAGGCTCAGGGATCACTGTGGAGGGGAAAGAAAGACTGTAAGAGCGAGAAGTGGTAGATGACCACAAGGAAACTGTGTTGACTGAATTCCACAAGGTAATAGTACACGTGAACCCACAGCCCTTATGGCACATGCACAAGACCCACACAAGCCCAACCTAGTCAGGACTCATGCTGGGAAAGGTAGGTAGGAAGCCTCAACCCAGTTGCCTATCTATTAGCAACCGATAGGTGCTGGGAGAAGGAGATTCAGTTTCGCTTATTGATGTGACCAGACTCCAGGGGAGAGAACTACTCCCAAGAGCATTTGAGAAACAGACTAGACTTGATAGGCCTTATTAACCAAAAATCAAATAATAATAAGAGAGGAGGTGAACTTGGGGTGGTAGTAAGGTGGAGATAGGGAGGGGTTCTGAATATGATCAAAACTCATTGTATGAAATTCTTAAATCAATTAAAAATTAACAAATAAAAAGTAAAATGAAGAGAAAATGAACTGGACAGCCCTTGAAAGAAGGAGTACAAAAAATTAGTAAATACTTAAAAAGTGTTTAGCATCCTTAGACCTCAGAGAAATGTCTATTAAATTTCCCCAAGGTGCTATCCCACACAAAATAGGACAGCTATTGTCAAAAAACTAAGTGGCAAATGCTGGCAAGTGTGTTAGAGAAAGGAAACCTGTACCCTGTTGGTGAGAGTGTAACTGGCACAATCACTATGTCCATTCAGTTTGGGTGCTGGTTTCTCAAAATACTAAAATGGAACTACCATATGACCTAGCCATTCCAATCTGCTCTGTATACCAGAGATCTCTTAACATACCACAGAGACAGTTACATATCCATGCTCCTTATAACTAGGTGTAGAACCAGGCTAGTAGTCAAGTAAGTGGATAAAAACATGTGAACTAAATACATAGATAACAAAGTTTAATTAAACCCTAAATAAAAATGAAATTATGATATTTGCTGGAAATGAAACTGGAAATCATTATGTTAAGCACAGTAAGCCAGACTTAGAAAAATAAATGCTGCATACTTTTTTCCGATACCAGGAACCTAGATTTAAAAGTCTTTGTTGCCATGTGTGGTGGTACACACCCTTAATCCTTGCATGGCAGGGGCAGGTGGGTCTCTCTAGGTTCAAGGCCATCCTGGTCTACATAGAGTTCCATGCCAGCCAGGGCCCCACAGCAACACCCTGTCAAAAGGGGATCATGCGACCAGAGGAAGAAATACTAAGAGAACGGGAAGAGAAAGTCATAAAATTGATGTAATGAAAAAGCAGAAGGGAACCAGCTAGAAAGGTTAAGAGGTACAAAGAGGGCAGTGGGGGGAGGGTGATATTTTAGAGTCATTGGGCTGTAAGATCAGTGCTGGAGCACTTGCTTACCATGTATAAGACCTTGTAGCACCACAAAAGAAAAAAAAATAGAATTTTAGAAATAATAGCTACATAAAATTTCATAGTAGATTCCATTATCTTATAGAAATGCAATAATTTATTAGCAAAAAGAAAGTTTTTCAGCTGCTTACTCTGAGTCTTGTTTCTACAGCTTGTGATGGCATTGGCACTGGATCATTGATGTCAGCCCAGACTGTGGATTCCAGTAATATTGACAAATTCATAAACTGTACCAAGATCAATGGGAATTTGATCTTCCTTGTCACTGGTATTCATGGGTCAGTATTCAGTTTTTGTACAAATATTTTACAGAGTGAATGTATTACTTAGCCTTGCCTAGTTGATTCCTTTTGACCCAGAAAAGTTTGCCTTTCTTTAATTTAACTCTTTACAAACAAATGCAGTAGCCAGATCCCCCACAGTCATAGTAAACACATTTGGGATGCATCTATAATTAGGGTTTGGTGGGTATGAAAATACAAATTTGTGATTAAGTTAAAAGGTACTTGCAGGCCAATCTTACAAATTCCACAGTCAGCCGTCCAGAGTTTTTGTTTGTTTATTATTGATTTTAAAAGAAGCAGTGCTACTGTATAAAATGAGAAATGTCATTTTAATCTTCAATTAATTAGTTGGAGACAACATCAATTATATTCCTTACAAAAATCACATGAGGTAATTCAAATAATCTGATAGAAAATTAGGCTGAAATTCTGAGTTTCTTTCAAAAATGTGTTTTGTTTTGATGTATTCTTTTCTTTCTCCCTTTTTTCTTATACTAAGAAATTAGTGGTACTATAAAAGTTCAGTTAAATGCATTCTGTTTTGGAAATAAAATTGTACTTATTAATTTATTATGTGATATGAGGGATTTTCCTGCATGTATGTAAATTCATCCATGTCATGCAGTGCTCAGAGAGGTCAGAATAGAGAACTTGATCCTCTGGAACTGGAGGTTGTTAGCCACCACATGGACGCTGGGAGCTGAGCCCAGGTCCTCTGCAAAAGCAGCCAGTGCTCTTAAACTCTGAGCTATCTCTCCTGCCCTTGGTAATAAAAAGTTAACGTTATCTGGGATCCTTCATTACAGAACCACCTGCTGATTTTAACTGGGAAAATAACCAAGTTTGTATTGTTTGTGCAATAAAAATGTCATTAGTGTACTTTCTATTCTATCAATTTATCTACATTACTACTTAATCCCTAAATATTAGTACTACAGGCTACAAATAAAGACAATCATTCACATAGTTTAATTCAAACTCTTAAACTACAAATACATCATTTCTGGAAGCAAAATTGCTTCACAAATTATGAACAAATATGCCTATATAAGAACAATGGGATAAATTATTTCTTTTCATTCAAATAAATTATTATTTGTGTTTTTACATGCAATGTCTTTATTTTAAAGTACAGTTTTTAATGTCCCATGTCAGATACTATAAAAATATTTTTGTATCATCTTTCCAGTTTGGTATATGTGGCCAAAATAATGTTTTGGTTATTTTTTTGTAAAATTAAGATTTCTAACTTCAATTTAAAATTAGAAAATTCTCAGCCCACATATTGAATGGCAGTAATACATTAGGGCTAAGTAGCAGCTGCCATTCAGATGGGACCCACTGAGCTGACTTTACTGAGTTGACTTTACTGAAGTCTGCTCTGGTCCTCTGAAGACACCTGCAATGTTGACTTTGCTTTCTAAGCCCTTTGGGTAAAGACTCGGGTGAATATTTCAGTACATTTTTAATAACCTAATGAATATGTGATATCCAGAAAATAATATTTATACATCAATTGTTTTTAAAATCACATATCACCATGACAAAAAGGTCATCTGTTATGGCTCAGTAATTAAAAACTCTGGCTGCTTTTGTGGAAGACCCAGGTTTAGTTCCCAGTACCCCTGGTGATTAACAACCATTCATAACTTCAGTTCCAGGGGATCTGATACCCTTTTCTGACATAGGTGCACTTACATACATGCATTCAATACACTCATACACATAAAATAGAAATAAATATTTTAAAAAGAGACATTAGATGGAGCCACTTAACTCCCATTACTGATCCCAGGTGGGCATTGCATTAGTTACTTTTGCTGTTGCCGTGATAAAATATCCTGACAAAAGCAGCTCAAGAGAGAAGTGGTTGGCTTTGGCTCACAGTTCCAGGGCATAGCCCAACATGGCAAGGAAGTTCTGGAGACAGGAGCTTGAAGCAAATGGTTACATGACAGCCCTAGTCAGAACACGAAGCGGGGTGAATGCCAGGGCACAGCTTTCCTTTTCATTCAGTCCAGATGGTGCCAGCCACACCTAGGTGCTTCTTCCTACCTCAGTTAACCAGTCAAGCGACTCCCTCACAGACATGCCTAGAAGGTAACCTAATATAGACGATTCCTCACAGGTGTCCTCAGTGGCATATCACTTGGGTGATTCTAGATCCTCTAAAATTGACTGTAGTAGCTCCAAGTCCATTAGTGTCTGTGTGTGGAGTGAGGTGTATTAGTTACTTCTCTCTTGATGTGATAAATTAAACATGACCGAGTGAACTCATAAAGGAAGAGTTTATCTGAGCTTATGGTTCTAGAGGACCCGGAATGTATCATATTGGGGAGGCATGGTGGAAGGAAGTGGCCACATCTTGAAACAAACACAGGAAGCAGAAGAACTGGAATTCCCTCAAGTTTTAAGATCTCTCAGAGGCTGCCCCCAAAACACACTTCCTCCAGCAAGGCCAAATCCTTCTAAAACCTACCAAAACATCGCCACCAAGTGGGGAAAATGGGTCCAAATGCTTGGAGACTATGCGGTCATTCTCATTCAGACCACCCCGCAGGGGGTAATTCGAAAGTATATTCTCATGAATTACTTAAGTGATTTTTCAAACTAATCAGATCCAGCCTTTAACATGAATATATAGATAGAGAGAGAGAGAATTTGACACATCTTTTAAATTCCAAAATAATATCTAGAGACAATGCATTCTTCCAAATATATAATTTTTAAAAATCATTATAATTTTCTAATTACACTTTAGAGAAAAAAAATGAAAGACATATAAAATAAGTATTGCTTTGAATATCTTCAGCTTCTGCTTAAAATAAAATTTTAGATTCATGAGAAATCATACTAGAAGTCATGAGAACAGTATAAGAACTGGGAAATAAAAATCAAAAGAACAACTGGCCACTGCAATAGAAAATAACTAAGCAAAGATGTTGTTTAAGAAGTGTCACAGGGAAACAGTTTTTGAAATTCAGGCAACATGACTAGGGAACTGCACAAAAATTGTGACTCAGTATAAAGTTGCACATCTGAGTTTGTGAGTCTCTGGTAATGAATTTAAGGTTTCATGAGACAATAGGAAATACTTTGCTATACTATACTTTTAACACCATTGTCCTTAGGTTATTATTAAAATATCAATTACTGTTACAATGAAACACCCCTTTAAACAGCCCAACTTCCCTTTAATGGATTAGTAATACTATACTTCAAATCATGGCAAAACTTGTATAACAGTACAATAATTGTGAAAAGTGACCTCCTACAGGTTAACATTATTCCAATTAAAACAGGACTGAGAAATTCTGAAAAAAGTTATTTACTGAGGATTATATCATTATATATCATACCTATTTTTGTTTGGGTTCAGCAGAGAATATTTTGGGGGAAGGATTTTTGCTAGTAATAGAGATTTTATGTATTCATATTTGCTTCAGAGTGGGGTAATACTTAATAGATATTTGCTAAAGAAGTAGAAACACTCATTTAATGAAATAAAAATGGATCAAAATGTACCTTAAAAACAATGCAGAAAATGTTACAGCACTTGAAACTCCCCAGTCCTCTTAAGAGTGTAATCTTGCTAATTCATCCAGATGAAAAACTGGCAAAGAAAAATCCACATGCTTGGATTAGAAGTACAAAGGTAAAAGCTTGTTTTAAAACTAAACTCAGAAAAGACAAATGAGACATTGATGTCTGTAACTCAAATCAGAACAGCCAAGAGATTGAATGGCAGCTGAATGATGAAGAGTTAGCATGTGGCGGGAGAATCTCCTTGCATGTTACACACTCACTCTCTTCCAATACAGGAACGAGAAACAGATTAGCAATAAGTATCGTCTCTGGTTTTTGTGGTGAATAAAAGCAAAATGCTTTTATTGCTCAGCTCCACACCAGTAAAATCTTGCTGAATGGTGTGAAAGAACGGAGGATGGGGAAGGATGGGGAGAAGGAGAGCAGAAGGTACTGAAACAAAGCAGTTAGAAAGAACAGAAGAAGAAAAATCTCAATGATAATGTCTAATTTACAGCACCTAAAAGTATACAAATATTTTATAGACCAAACCACACTTTTATAATATCTTGGAAAAGAAAGAAGGGCAAAATTTTCTTTCAGAGAAGTCATGCTTCTTAGTTCAGATGATTATCTACCCTTAATCATAACACTGAAACCTGGAATACTTGGAAGTTAGAATTGATACTATTGTGTCTCAAGTAAAATATATATGATATTTTCCAAGACAAATATATGTGAAATTTGATATATTTCTTATTCTCAGTCTCATGGCAGCCTGAGACATATATTCTGAGATCGTTTTATTTCATATTTTGAAACTAAATTATAAAGGTAATTCAATGGATCTAAGACACCTTGTTTATGGATAAAAATGTAGGAATGTTGGTTTTTACAGTGAGTGTCCAAGTGTTTGTGTGTTTAAAGAGAGAGAGAGTCAGAGGAATGCAGGGGAACTGTAATGGAGATAAATACAAATACTCTAAATAGAAAATGTCTGATAAATAGATAGCTTTATATTTTGCCATTGCTCTCAACCTATTACTAATCAGTATTGTTAGGATGGTATTGTTATTAATATAGCTGAGATAATTCTTTATAAGAAAGTCAAAAGTCATAATTAAATGACATTCTATTCAGAAACAAATGTCTTACAGAAAATATATTCTTGGCAATATATCAATTAAAAATTAATATCTGAAAGACCCAAAGAAAGTTAAGTGGCATTCTCATTGCAAACCACAATTATGCCTTTGTCAAAAATAACATTTCCTATTTACAGTGACAACTATACATCAGCTAAGTGTGTTGAATTTTCAGAAGAAATATTCCTTTTGTGGTTTTTAGGACATTGTTCATGTCCACGGTGTTAGAGCGCCAAGATAATCACCAAATAATCATGTTGGTATTGTATCATAGTATGGACTAGTCAGAAAAGATTTTCATGGTGGATTACAATAAAAAGGATAGTGGAAGGCACACTGTGGGTTTTGCAGTAAAATAAAATGATTCAGTGGAATTGTGAACATATAATTATTTGGTTCTCACTTTTTATCCTGAACACTATTTGGGATCACCAAACACAATGAAAGGATAGACTTAATGTTCTTTGCATGGGTCTGTATTTAGGTAGGCGATTTTAAGGCACTATGGATTTCACATGGCTTTAAGATGAGACTCCCAAGAGGTACTTTGAAGTTGGTACATGCAAGTCTGTCAACTTATTTTATGAGAGTCTTGAATCTCTAAAATCAAGTATATAAAATTTCTGTGGTTCATTGACCTGCATGTTAACAGTGCAGAATTCATTGTATTCCTGACAGACTGGAACTGTTCAGCCACAGCTTGGGTTGACCCCATTATTGTCTGTTGGCTCTGAATCATGAGTTCTTCTCAGTGAAGCCAGAATATTTTCTTCTATGATAAGAATTGTTATATAATGCTTTTCTTCAAAGAACAAAGATTGTGATCCCATCCCTCTACTTCATAGTTGATATTTCCTCCATGTACAAAAGTTTTGCAGTTCTGTGAAATGTGGACATCTTGTCATAGTACAGCTATTGCACTCATATACTCACAGTAGCTGAGGTTACTAGCACAACATCAAGCCAAATGTGGTCTGTGGACAGGTTACCAAGGCATGCTGCATATCAGTTGTCAACTTTAACACCTGGGTGTAGGACCCTGAATTAAAGAATTGTCTCCATGGGATCTGCATGTGCCTTGTAGATGGGGCATTTCCTTGATTGTTGTGTGATATGGAAGAGCCCAGCCCACTGTGGTTGGTACCACTCCTGGGCAGTTGTTCCTGTATTGTTTAAGAAAGCTGGCTGAGAACGTGCCAGGGTAGTAAACCATTAAGCAGTGTTCCTCCATGGTCTGTACTTCAATTTCTGCCTCCGGGTCTCAGTCCTGAGTACCTATCCTGACTACCCTCAGTGATGAACTATGATGTGAGAGATGTAAGATAACATAACCCCTTTCTTCCCCAAGTTGATTTTTGTTCTGTGTTTTTAGCACAGAAATAGAAAGTAATATATTAAGCCCCATAATTACTGGGGAGCTAATGGCAGTTGATTGGGAGAAGAAAAGTCACTTTGGGTGGGGGAGGGAGTAACCATTAGTAGATTGCACATGCCCCAGTGGATGACCCTCCACACACACATGCACCTAAGGTCAAGGATAATTGTGGCTCAATAATAGCAATAATGATGATTAATAATAATTATTATTATTTTTTGAAATAATTTAATTTTTTGAAAAAATAATTTAATCAAGCAGAGATTGTTTTTTTTTTTAAGATATTGAGATATAGGAGTGTATGCTGATGAAGCAAGTTCAGAAAGTCAGTGTCAGGTGGTTTCAGACATCAGCCTGGAACTTGGCTGAATATCTAATATCAGAAACTCTAATATCAGAATGAATAGATGCCAGTCGATCAGGCTCAATTTCCAGCAAATACGCCATGCACCTATCTGTTTGTCAGGGAACTGCAACATATGCTGGTTGGTAGGGCTATTAATAGTTCATTCAAAGAATTCACTGCATTCTTATGTTTATTCCCCACACAAAGCAGAAGACGTTTGCAAATTGGTACAAAGAATAAATGACCAGAAGAATAAAATTCATTTAATTAGTACAAGTAGAAAGTTTAATACCTCCTGGAAAAGTGGCCAGTACATAGTATTTAATATTTCCATGAAGGTATGAAGTCTTTGAATTAAGATTTTAATAAATACTATATGTTCCTCATATCAGTGAAAGTATTACTTTAATTACCAAGAAAGATTTGTATTATGTGTTTAATCTTAATCATCTTTATAGCCCCTTCCTCACTGGCACCCCCTCCCCCATAGGCCCCAAACTGGAATCCATACATTCCTTCATCTGTGTTAAGTTCTATTGTGTCAAGTTAGTGTTCCCGGATGACTTCAGTGCAGGTTCATCCACTGAGGAACAGGCAGTCTACTCAGAGTCCCTTGCTTTAGGAAGACTAGCCCATCCTTACCCAACAGTAATCAGTTGCCAATATTTCTTAAGCAAAGGTTGGGGTCTGCCACCCATTTCCCAAGTGCTATACGGGGTTTTTGTCTGCTTAAGTTTGCATGGGTCTTGAGCATGCCAAAACCATTGCTGTAGGTCCTAGGAGCATGTAGGATTCTATTTCCATATGGTCCCACACCTCCTCACTGCCCCTTACAATTTTTCCACCTCCTCTTCCACAATGGTCCCGGAGCCCTGCGTCAGTGCTACTTAATACAAAAGTCCTATACAGGGACCCATACTACTGCAGATTCCTACTCTCTATGATTTAGCCACGTGTGATCCTTTGTGTTATTGGCCATTTGTTGCATGCAGAGGCTTCATTAATGAGAGGTGAGAGAGCCGAGAGTTATTTGTGTCTTTTTTTATACCTTGTTCTAAACTGCTTTTTCAATTTCCCTATATGTTATGGGTCTGTTTAAATTATTGATCTCTTCTTGGTTTGCATTTAGTGAGTAGCCTGATTTTAAATATGTATTCATTTCTTTTAAGGTTTTCAAATTTAATAGCACACTGTTTTTTTTATGTATTCACTTTGTAGCCGTGCCTTTGCCTAGAAAACATTACATAGACCAGGCTGGCCTGAAACTCATGGAGATCCATCCCCTGCCTCTCAATAGCTGGGATCAAAGGCATGTGCTACCATACTAGGCAACTTTGTCTATTTAAAAAATATCTATTTTTACCTGTTTGTCTTGTACTTTTGTACAACAGTGGAATTAGTGGTTTAGACTTCTTTGGGGGCTCAAATGCCATTGCTTATAACATGATATAATTTATTCCCTGATTGAGCTCTTCCTACTAAAGAATAAATGTTTAGAAGTAAAATAAATTTATTGGTACAGAGAATTTTTATCACTGGAACTGTCTTTAGGATAGCTGAAATGGAATCATTACTGTAGATATATTAATAAAGTATTCTTTAATGAGGAACTTATGTGTCATTAAAATTTTCCTGGCTTCATCTATTATCCTTACTTCTAGGTTAGAAAATTTTAAACAACACATCATTAGCCTCCCTAGTTCAAATTAAAATTCAACGTGAATGGTGTTAACTGCTGTCATTTTCTTATGTTTTTTTATTTCATGATAATTGAAATTTGACTACATTTTTGCTTGATTTTCTAGGGACCCTTACAATGCAATTGAAGCCATGGATCCAGAGAAATTGAATGTCTTTCGGACAGTCAGAGAAATAACAGGTACTTTTAAAAAGTGAGATTATTATGTAACAAGCTATGTAAACTGGTATTTTCTTGAAATAATTATTGTTAACAAGTTTCATTTTCAAAATTCTAGGTTGTAAAATCTTACATAATTTTGAACATTGATTGTCTTAATCCTTACCTTCTGTACATATTAAAAAGCCCCAGAATTACAAAAATTCAACACCTTTGAAATTTTGTTATTACTGCTTGTCAAATGATCTATGATCTCTGAGCACATGTTTTAAATTTACTCATTAAAAACAGTACTGCTAAATGTGGGGGAATATGTAGCATTCATTCAACATATTTTCTGAGTGCCTACAGTTATCAAATCTAAGTGTTATGGGCCCATAAATGAGAATAAAACTTGGATTTAACATCACAAAATGTAAAACTTAATGAGGAAAGTTATAGATGTATATATATATATATATATATATATATACATACATATAGATGTATATATAATATATATATATTAGAATGTAAGGTAAATATAGATATAATAAGTATATAAAGTGGTAAAGGTTTTCACAGAAATGGAAACTGTATATTTCTCTTTAATTAGACTACATTTCTTTGAATCCATTTCAATAAGTCACATTTCACCATTTAAATATTTTATGATTCCTTATGTCTAAAAACATGCATTCCTGATGCTCATAATTTTGGTATCAATTATTTACATTTATTCCAGAAATGCAGTTATTTATACTCAGACATTTTTAATAAAAACTTTTATGTGTGTGGGTGTTTTGCCTGCATGTATGTGTATGTGCATTACATGCATGTTTAGTGCCTTAAGAGGCCAAAAGAGTTCTTCAGAAGCCATGGAACTGGAGACACTGGTGGTTGCTGGTTGCCACGCAGGTGCTAAGAACCAAATCTGAGTCCTCTGTGAGAGCAGCTAGTGTTCCTAACCACTGAGCCATCTTTCCAGCCGCTTTTGCCCTCAGTTCTCCATGAGTAAACGTGATGGAATGCTTTCTTTGGCCTTGTGTCCCTCCCTACGTTCAACGCCTTGTCACTGTGTTTAAAGGATAATTGACACTTATTGGAAAAATAGTATTCTAAATTATTTATCTTCTTACTACTTATAGGTTTCCTGAACATACAGTCATGGCCACCAAACATGACGGACTTCAGTGTTTTCTCCAACCTTGTCACCATTGGAGGACGAGTGCTCTACAGGTAGGTGAATGTCTTCTATGCTGTGTAAGTTGTAAAAGTTTAAAAGGTGCATCATGAATTATAATTAAAAACATCAATGTAATTGATTTTCTGATTAATTCCAAAGATATGCTTCATGAAGTTATCACCAATGATGATATAACACACAAAAAATTTGTAGTTTGATCCTCGACTTCTTATCACCTTGGTTAATATGAATGCTTTCAGGTATGAAGCATGTGATGTGTACCTTTAAACTGAATTTTATTTTTTATTTTATGTGATCATGAATAAAGAAATATTTACATGACTTGATAGTGACTAGAATGTATATGATTGAACAGATGCAACTGCATCAGGAGGCCCGAGTTTTGTCTCTGATGGGTCACATGTCATAGAATCAGTGGTACTGACAGAGTTTCTCTGCATGTAGTGATGACCAATAAATAGTTACAGGTTGGAAGCACCTTGTTACCAACTATTGCCAATATTTTTAATTTGTATGATTAAAGTATCTGTTATAAGTCATTACTTTTTAAATGATTTGTCTCAAATTGTTCCTGTGTAAATTTGACTTTTAAAACAGAAAACACACATGGCTCTGAGAAATTTCTAAAAGAAGTGGAAATGTTCAGTAAGCATGAAAAATGCTCAACATCTCAGACCAATAGAGAAAGGAAAATCAGTGACATCTCAGACGAGTCAGAAGCCAAGCTCCACGGAAACAATGAGTCAGGCAATGAAGCAGCCATAGAAAGACTAGTCACTATACTAGCACAAGAGAGGGGAATCACTAAGGAGGTGTTCTCCCAAGAAAAAAAATAGAACTACCATATGATCCAGAAAATCCTTCTTAAGATATACCCAAAGGAATCTAAGTTAGCACACAACAGAGACATCAGCACTAGTCACAACAGCCTGGTTAAGGAATATCCTAGAAGTGTCAGTGGATGAATGGATAAATAGAATGTGTATATACATACCACAACATGTTATTCTACCATAAAGAAGAGAAAGCACCGTGCCATCTGAAGGAAAATGGTTGGGAGTTGAGATCATTAACTTAAAGAAAGTAAAAAATTCTCAGAAAGACGGTGTTATATTTTCACTTATTCAGAACCTAATTGTGTGTATAAAAAGACACGGAAGTAGAAAAGGGACAATTTGCGAATTGCAGGGAGGCCAGTGAGTACAAGGAAGGAAGACAAGAGTGGGCCAAGTGAGCTTAAATATCGAGGTATACTCTATGCGTGAATGAAGTAGTCACGATGAGACCCTTGATTTTGTATATTCCATATATGATAATAAAAATAAATATGCCACAACATGATCAAGGAAAAGGGCTTAATAAAAAAAAATAATTAAGAGGTAAAATTTATTTACTGACCATTGAATAAAATACTAATCAGTCCAGGATTTATGTGGATATTATAATCCATTCAACATTGTTAGGAAAGGGGAAAAATAGGAAAGAATTATATCTTAGTCTTCAGCATCATGTGTTTTTGTTATTAAGAACACTTCTAAATGTTAAAATCCAAGTGTATTTAATGTCATTAGTGAAAAGTTTAGTTTTTATCTGCCAAAGGAGAATTAATGTCTTTTATTTGACTGAGATATGGAAATGTTTATTCTTTAAAAAATAAAAAGATTACACAAATGTTGACTGTGTTGAAATAAACACAATATCATTGAAACTGAAATGATCCTTCATCCAACTGTCCGAGCCTTTTAAGTATTTATTTAATTTAATTTAATTTCAGCTTGTATTTCTTTCTTTTTTTCAGTATCTACAAATCTTATTTATGCATTCTTCAACTGCTACTTTTTTTTTTTTGGTTTCTGGAATATATAAATTAAAATATCTAGCCCATGAAAGCATGTCTAAATCTTTTATGTAGTTATAGTAGAATTCATCTGTTATATGGTTTTCTATTAATATTTATTTATATTTATATTCTATAAATACTTATTCTCAACCTAAGACTTCATTGTTGAGGAACAGAAAATTTATTCTGGCAAGGAAAGGCAGTAGATATTTCAGTTGTGCATATGCAGATGGAGATAGATAAACTTTGCCAATGTTCATAATTCTAATAAACTGACATTTTCTTTTGGGCAGATAATTGATTCATTTCTTAATTTTTTGGATTTATTTTATGTTTATGAGTATTATGCCTACATACATGTAAGTGCACCTATGTCCTGAAATACCCATGGAGGACAGATTAGGGCAATGAATCCTCTAGAACTGGAGTTATAACAGTTATTGCCTGCCATGTGGGTGCTGGGAATAGAACCCAGAGCCTCTGCAAGAGCAGCCAGTGCTCTTAACCACTGAACCATCTCTCCAGCCCCCAAATGATTTTCTTTTTAGAATTGCTCATATGTAGCATGAACAGAAAGGTTATTCTGAGCACAACTTGATTGTTCATTCCCTCTCTGTTTATGTTCCACTGTGCTTTTTGTAGTGAGATGTTAAATTCTTACTGTATTGCATTTCATGACCAGAAGCATTCCTCTCTGTTCCCCCTTTCTCCTTAGTGGTCTCTCACTGCTTATTCTCAAGCAACAAGGCATCACCTCCCTGCAGTTTCAGTCACTGAAGGAGATCAGTGCTGGCAACATCTACATCACTGACAACAGCAACCTATGTTATTATCATACCATTAATTGGACAACCCTCTTCAGCACCATCAACCAGAGAATAGTGATCCGAGATAACAGAAAAGCTGAAAACTGTAGTAAGTATATTACCACTCAACTTACTGGAAGAACTTTGAGCCCAGTGTGTTGGTGCACACCTTTAATCTCAGCGGGGCAGAGGCAGGCAGATCTCTATGAAGTGAAGGCCAATTGGAGCTATAGGTAGACCAAATATATATGGCAACAACAAAAAAGAAGAAGAACTTAATATTTCTGTTTTATATTGAATTGAACAGTTGGAAATAACAATGAATCAGAATTATTGCTTTTAATCCAAACCTGAAAAAGAGAAATATTTTTATTTATTAGCAAGCGTGTCATAAAATAATCAGAAATGGTGCTTTATGAGATATTGCCTACTATACATTCTGCCCAGTGTTAGGAATCTACCTCAGGAATTTTAGATTACAAATATCTGCTAGAACCTGGGCATTTAAATGCTTGATAAGCATCCCAGGAATTCCACAGGTCCAGCTATGCTGTTTGAGGATGGTGGAAAACCTGAAGCTGTATTCTTCTGAAATGTGGAAAAATATTGTTCTAGTTTATTTTTAGAGAAGAAAGTTCATTTTTGAATGTATTTATATAAGGATATCATTTTTTGTTTTTCAATATGTTTTGATCCTTTTTGATCCATACCATCATTTCTTTGTTACATAAAGGAAACAAGGTTTTCCTAGGCAGACTATTTCCTATTCATATCTGATCTATTGATGCCCCAATGATTAACACCTAATTCCTGTTTTCCTACTGAGGCTTATGTCCTCTGTATCCTGAGTGTCAATACTGTTCATATAAGTGTCTGATTTATTCATGATAATTAATAAACACAATGACTCTGAATTCAAATGATTTGTTTGCAAATGCAAACTTTTATTGAAGTTTCCATGTCAGGTATTTATAAAATGTGTATTCCCAAAGAAAACTTTGCTCAGACTGGTATCTTATTTATTTGTTCTTATCATCAGAACAATCAACCAGGTGTATACATAAAGAATGATTCAGTTCATTTGTATCTGAGTGCAAATGAAGAGAGGAGGATGTTTTAAATTATAGTCTTAGGAGGCCAAAAAGTTTTAAGTTTATTGAGATAATTACTCAATAAATTAAGCTATTTATTTACAACCCATTTTGTTTCAGAAATGGTCTACAAGATCTCAAGCTGGTGACTTCTATAAAATATAATTTGTAAGAAGTTCATATATATTTTATCTGCTTTGAACTTCAAAATTATTTTCTAGAAATAGCAGAACTATAGCAAGATGAAACTATGGTTTTAAGTGAACTCACACTCATATATTCTGCCTGGATACTTGAAATTAGTAAATAGACCTAATTATATATTAACATATGAATGGTCATGCTAAATGAATCCACGCTCTCCTGCAGGGTAGATTGTTGTCTTTGTTTTAAGCATTGTAGATTCTTGACAGGGAACTGGCTTTGGTTTCTCTCCATTATGAAGTTTCTATTATCATATTTGCGTCTGTGTGCATCCATGCCCCATAACAGAATATCCATGGCATTAAAATAGGAAACTTTCCTACTTCCATATTATAGTCTCTTTCTCCTATTTCATTCCTTCAAAATGAAATAAAAGAATGACCCTTCATATGCAATTGTTTAGTAATAATGAATGTAAAATATCTACAGGAAAATAAAAGAGAATCAGTAGCAACCTAGTCTTTCTGATACACTTTGTGATTCCTGAAAATATTTTTTTTTCATTTTTGTACTTGAATAAAGAAGCAAATGGGAGGGAAAATTAAATATGCAAAAGGAGTTTTCAGTAAGTCAGTTGTGAACATTCTGGGTGAGCAAAGGAAAAGTGCCTCCTGGTAGTAATGGGGACATACTGAAAGTCTGAAACCTTAAAGTTTCAGAATTGTTCATGTTGGCCTAAGTTTAGCTATTTTTCAGATCATAAGTACACAATTTTTTCACTGTACACTTAGATTGATTTTGTAGTTATGGAAGAAAAAAGCAGTTGAAAAACAGATTTGTTTGTTGTTCTATAGTATAAAATAAAGCATATCAGTTTTCATTTCATACTTCTTAGCATAAGCTTTTCGTGCATCAAATAAATGTATAAAAATTTGAGCTTCATACTCAGAGCACATTGGATCAATGGAAATCTCACAGGCACACATCTTCAGAAATGAATTGCCTTGAAGGACTGGAGGAGCTCAGAGGTTAAGAGCACTGGCTGCTCTTACAGAGGACCTTGTTACCATTTCCAGCACCAACACGGCATCTAACAACCCTCTGTAACTCTAGTTCCAAGGGAATCCAACTCCCTCTTCTGACATCTGTGGGCATTGCGTGACATGGGTGTACTTACAAATATTCAGACAATATACTCTGACATGTAAAATGAAAGTAATACATTTTTAAAAAGTTTTTAAAAGGAAATAAATGTAATTACCTTGAGAATTGACTTCAGAAATGATCTACAGAGGATTATTGTGAGCGTACAGATGGGAATCCACACGTGATTATACTCTTCCCATTATTCATAGTACTGTGTGCAGATAAGTCTAAATATTTGCCTCCTTTTGAAAGAGAGAGGCATTTTGCAGTTTTAGATCTCCTTTTTTTTGTACACGAAGAAATATCTGAATGTTTTTGTGTGCATATGTGAATTTGTATGTGTATATATATATATATACATATATATATACACACATATATATTGACTACAACACATAAACATACACAGACACAGAATGCATGTGTTGACACATATGAACACTCAGAGACACGCACTTAGCTTTCAGCACTATAGACACTTCTCTCTCCACCACAGTCACCAAAAACACTATGTTCTATATCTGGGAGTTGATTTTTCAATTTTAAACAACAGTTGATTTGAATATGATTTAAAATAATAAAAATGCTAAAAAGATATCACTTCATCTATAAAAGATGATGCTGGCTTCACAAAACTTCTATTAAGTCAAAAGTTTCACAGCAGAAATTATAGTTCGAAGAGAATGAAATTGAGAGTAACTGTAGGACAGGCGTAAAAGTCTGGTGCATTCCCTGCCTCCCTCACCATTATGGTCACAGTGCCAGCAGAATGACAATCCTAGGTGGGAGAAGTTCTAGAGAGGTTTTATACGTCTTTGGACATTTCTCAAAATATTTAAAAAGAAATTCAATCTTAAATATAAAAAGTATCTTCCCCTAACTCACCAACTTCATGTCCTCTATTATTTTTGTCAGTCTATTGCGCATAATTTGTATCCCCAAGTGCTCAGCCGTGTGGGTCCATCCCCTGGATCCTGGTAGACCTACCCAGAATCACATCCTTAAAGAAAATTAATTCTCTCTTTCTGAGCAGGTGTCAGTTGTCAACAATTCCTTAGTTAGGACTGAGGCTTCTTGCTCACCTCCCCCAGGCATGCTGGGTTTGTGTCTGGCTTGAGCCTACCTAGGTTTTGCACATATGTCATAAGTACTGTGGGTTCTTCTGTACAACAGCACTGCTGTTTGGAAAATACTGCATCTCTAAAGTCATCTACTACATCTGGCTCTTACAATCAATCCATCCCTCTTCCGAATGATTCCCAGGCCTTGGGAGTAGAGGGTGTGATATAAGTGTTGCAATTAGAGCTGAGCAGGGTGCTCTCTATTATTCTCTACAAATTGATCAGATGTTGGTCTCTGTGTGAATTACCACAAATTTTTATGATTGACATTTCAAAATAATTTTTTTTCTAATTATAGCACTACTTTTCTCATTATTAGATATAGTCAATTAAACATTGATCCACTGGATCCTGGTCAATCTGCTAAGAATCTTACCCTTAAATGAGAGAGAATCTGCCCTTCCCAGCAGTTAGTGGTTGCTAGTTGTTCCTCAGATAGGATTGGGGTTTCTTACCTACTTCTCCATGTATATGATGGAATAATGTGATTTTGTCTAACTTGTCCTTACCTTGGACTCACTTGTGCTGTCATGATTGCTGAGTTTACATGAATTACTGACCAACTGTCTGAAAAACTCTGCTTTGACCTGGAGAGATGGCTCAGTGGATAAGAGCACGGCTGTCCTTGCAGAGGACCTGTGTTTGATTCCCAGCACCTATATGGTGGCTAACACCCATCTGTAACTCCACTTCCAGGGGATCTGACACCCTTTTCTGACCTTTGCGGGCTTCGTAGGAGATGGGTAACCTACCTACAAGCAGCCAAAACACTCATACACATAAAATAAAAATTTTTTAAAAGTAAAACCAACAACAACAACAACAAAAAAAAAACATTTTCTTGTGGACATCCACCTCCTCCGGCTCTCACCTTGTTCCTGTCTCCTCCTTCATAATGATACCTGAACTTCTGGAGGCAGAATTTTGATATACATGTCCTCTTCAGGGATAAGCAGTCTGAAACCTCTAATCCTCTCCACATTGTCCAGTTGTAGTTCACCATCTGCTGTAGGAATTGTCTCTTCTGAGAGTTGAGAGATGCATGAGTAAAACAATAAGTCGTTAGAAATAAGTTTAATAATAGATCTACTTAACAGAATAGTTGTATTAGGGTTTCTCCCATAGTCTGTACACTGTCTCGGGCTCCTAAACCTGATGATATCAGTTAGGTATGGGCTCCATCCTCTAAAGTGAACCTTAAATCCAATTACAAAGCCAGCGTTATTTCTATAATATTCGTGCCACTATTGCACCAGTGGGCATATCTTCCAGGAATAGCCCAGTTTTCTTTTTCAATTATTACTTTAATTTTCTTTATATGTACGAGTGTATCTGATGTATGTAAGGACACCTATGTTGTGCAAGTGGGTGTCAGAAGAGGGTGTCAGATACCCTAGAACTGGAGTTATGGACCAGTGTTACCTGCCATCTCAGTGCTGGAAATCAAACTCAGGTCTTCTGCAGATTAGCCAGTGCTGTTAAATACTGATCAATCTCTCCAGGCCCCAGGCTTTAATCTCAGCAAAATTCTTCCCTATTTTACTCTTGGCAAATGTATGTCTGTGTACTCATTTTTCTCATTTATAAAATAGAATTATTAGTAGTGTTTCTCACTGAATGCCTGACCAAAAGAAATAAACATATAATATGATTATTATAGTTATTAGTTTTATTATGTGGCTATTTAGTGTAATGCATATATACCTATATATGCATACACTGTATATAGAGAGAGTATAATGACATAGTATTTAACTTTTATTAATGAAAACGTTCATTTGGGGGAATGGAAAAAGAAAGAGAAATGTCAAGAGCTTTCTTCTTTGAGCAGAGGCAAACTTCACTTTATTAAATGGTGAACCATAAATTTTCAAAAAGCACATTAGCCAGTGGCAGAAATGAAAGGAAAGAGTAGTTATTAATAGGAAGCTGGAAATTTTAAAATAATCTCTTGAGATCTTGAGTGAATAAAAGTCTGTACATGAAAATCTCTTCAAAAACAGGCTTTTGCCTTTTCACTTCTAATTAAAATATTCTAAAACTGACATTATGATAACTGAAAGTCTCAGTGATTTAAAAATTTCATAATATATAAAGCTTAAATAATGGTTTAGGAGAAAAAAAAAGTGTGGTGATGTGGAATATATTACCTTTTTTGCCTAAAATACAAAAGAAATGGAATAATCTATTACTGTCCATGGAGAAAGTTCCAGAACTCTAGAACAACTCTAAAATTTTTAATCTTATATAAAATTACATATTATCATAAAACCTATGCATATCTTCTCTATGTTTCAGATTATATTTCTGGATTATTTATAATTCATAGTTTAATATAAATACTTTGTAAATAGGTGTGATACTATTTTATATAGGGGATGCTACTAACAAAATATCTGTTCATGCTCAAGAAAAATGTAGTTGTTATTATTTTGATCTGAGTTTGATTCCATTTACAGGAGCATAACCCACAGATACAAAGGGAATTCTATACATTTTGATATTTGCTCATGTCTTCTGGAATACCAAAACAGGAAATTTATCTTACTGAGCACTAATCTAGCAGAAAGAATTAAAAAACTACAGTTAATTTCAAATCACCAAATTATTTGGATAAGCAAAGATCCCATTTTATATTGAGTGACCATGCATTTAGAATTCAAACCAGGAGTTGGTAAGAAACAGAAGACGTAGGACAGGAACAGGGGGAAGCAATGTTCCTTAATGCATTTAAATTTTTTTTCCCTCTGGTAACCATGGCAATGGCAACCAAAGAATAAATATTTTACTTTTTAGACTATCACAAAGAATTCTGGCTCCCTATAAAATTGTTATGTAAATGTTTTTATGATCACTCTTATAATATCTTATATGTTACAGAGAATAAATTTTTATTATAATTTAAGATTTACCTTTACAGAAACTATTTCTCAGATAGGTTCTCATGATTTCAGTTCTGTATTCTCATCTTTGATTTGTGAACTCCTATCCCAGTGCACACTGTCTCAGGTAAATATATATTTAATAACAAGATAGAGCCTAACAGACTAGAAACAATCTTTCTTTGGACTTGGTAGCCTATGTTCACTGAGAATTAATGGACTTTACTACACTTTTCATTAAGCCATGGCTTGATATGAAACATGCACAAGTATGTAAAGCAGGATCTAGTGTAAAAATTCTTCCTTGAAGCAATCAGAGGAGAGGAAATACTAATTATACTTCTATAATTTCCTTCCTCACATTACCAAAGTAATTCATCAATGCATTGTTCTTTTAAAAAATGTTTTATTGTATTTGAAATAGTATAGTGCCTAGATACTAAATATGCCTTAAATGTTCTCTCTGTTCTAATCAAAAGTCTAATAAGGAATACTGTTGCTTATTAGTTTCAGAAATGATGTCCCTTCTCCTTTAACCTAGAAATTCTTAAAGCATCAAGAATCACTTAACAATAAAAGCCAGCATTACTGCAGGGTTCAGTTTTTAATTCCTACAACGATACTTTCCACCCTTCCTACAATGATTCCTGAGACTCTTACTATCCTGTAGATCCGTGGTTGTAGACTTTTAAAACTAAAGCTCTTAATTATTAAGAATGCAGAAGCTTGGGCTTCAGCTTCTAAAGACTCTTATTTATACTTCTGTGCATTGTATTGTTTCCTCCAAAAAGGCATTCTACAGTCTTAGCCACAACTACCTGGGAATATGACTTCAAATATTTGAAGGTGTAATAAAAATATAAGTTGAAATGAATTGATTCGTGTCCTTAGAGGAAGAGAAGTGACAGAGACAGTGAAAACACAATTTCCAGAGTAGGCAACAGCACAGTAACAGAGGAAAAAATTGGTGTTATACCTGACAGATCAACTGAAACCAAGAATGGCTGCCTGCCACAAGAAGCTAGGGCAAAGGCCTAAAACGTTTCTTTGTCCAATCCCCCAAGAAAGAAACATGCCAAGACCCTGATTTTTGTGTGGTTCTGACTTTGAAAATAATGAACTAATACTTTTCTATTGTTTAGAGCCAACCAATTGGCTCCAGTCTATCATACAAACCCTTTGAAACTAACACAAGCTTTTGTGATGCATGACCCATATATAATTCTACATTCTTCACCCAGACCACATCATTCTGAGATAAGTGCCTGTGCAAATGCCTTTGGGAAGCTCCACTCTGACCCTTCCCCTGTTACTGTCCCTCTCATGATTACAGAGAGAAATATGTATATTCCCGAGCAATTTATTTCTCCTAGTAAAGGCTTGCACACTCAAAGAAGGTTCATCTTAGGAAATATTGAGTTGAGCCAGGAACAATTAAGAGTAAACATAAAACAGCATACAAAAATGGTACTTTTTAAAGTTGTACTTACTAAAAGTAAACCATTCAAAGAAAATGATATTTACTAATAGTGTACGTATTAATTGTCAATTAAACTACATGTATAACATATACATTATTCTATAAAATTTTACTCTTGTGACTGGACAGATGGCTCATCAGTTAAGAGCACTGACTGCTTTTATGCAGGACCTGGATTTGACTCCCAGGACCCATATGGCAGCTAACAACCATTCATAACTCCAGTTCCAAGGGAATTACACCCTCTTCTGACCTCCATGGGCATTGAATGACATGCCCTAACACATGCAGGCAATACACTTATACTTTTAAATTTGCTCTTAAATTTTAATAACATATTCATAAATTTATTTTAATTTTTATAGCCACTTTTCCTTCTGAGAGGTGCTTTACAATATACTCAGTATTATAAGCAAATATCTGAAGCCTTTCTAAGATTATTACTGTTGGAATGATACCTTTCAACTCCTACATTCAGAATTTCCAACCCCGGTCATATCTCAGTCACAGCAATGTTATATGACACTATTCCTGGGGAGATTTGAACAAACAGTTCCTCACTCCAGATAGGAAACCAATAACAGAGCAAACTAAGGACACCACCAAAGTCCGCATGGTAAACCAATGAGAGAATCAATGGGGTTACTCACAGGAGCAGAAATGACTCAAAGACAGTTGTATCACCAAAGTCCTCCCAGCATGGGTGACACCTCGTGGAAGTCAGAAACCTGGAATGCAGTTCACCATGTGCAGGCAGCTCAACAGGTTGAAGAATAACTTTTCCATTTTGCTCTATTGGTCTGGTGTGACCCTGGTTGGAAATTCTGAATGTACGAGTTGAGAGGAAGGTATCAGTAATAACAGCAATGATCCAAGAAAGTCTTCAGATATTTATTGGCCAATTAGAGGCAAATTGACTGGTCTCTGCTTATTCTAGGCAGATCATCTCACCTGAGAGTATCTCTCAGGCATTCTTTGGGCTTACTATGCTTGAGGAAGGAGACACTAAGTGAACTTAGATGGTTTTAGGGATTACCTAAAATATTGAGTTGTTTACTTCTTTTTAGAACATTATGAACTTTACCTCCTTTTAGAACTGTTAGGGAGCTTCCCTTTAAAATGGAAGGTTTTGCTAGACTGTCGCTCTCTCTCGTGGTGAAGTGACAGACACCGGCCAGCGTACTCCCTCTCTCCAAACCCCCAGTTTCCCAACCAGCAGGAGAGGGCGGTGAGGGAGAGATCTGGCACTCAGATCATGTTCCTCCTCCCTTGGATTTCCCTGACTCTTGCCCCCGGAAGACAAGAGTCCGTGAGGGGATCAAGGGGAAGTCGGGTGCGCGCTCGCCTGTTCCCAGCCTCCTGGCCCGTCCCAGGAAACAATCAGACTCTGCCAGGGTTCCCGTCCAACTACAGAAGTCCACAGCCAGCCGGCTTCACAGGTGTTAGAGCTCTTTAATGTTACAGCTCTTTCAGTGTGTTACAGCTCTTCTAACAGTGCAGCAGGAAGCTGTTTAGTGAACAAAGCAGGCACATTATAAAGGCTCAGAGCCACAGGTATT
Source organism: Eospalax fontanierii (assembly GCA_035773235.1). Classification (NCBI taxonomy): domain Eukaryota; kingdom Metazoa; phylum Chordata; class Mammalia; order Rodentia; family Spalacidae; genus Eospalax; species Eospalax fontanierii. The sequence goes on from CM069530.1 coordinate 27,205,203, forward strand.
AGCATACAGTGCTTTACATAGCCCTCCCTCCTCTAGGAATAGTAGGTCTAGGCCTCTTCTATTTTGCAGTTGGCTAGGGATGATAAGGATTGCTGCATTAACCTTATGGAGGCCTCTAATTTGTCCACCTGTGAGTCCATTGTAGCTTGGAGAGCTTGTAATCCAATTTGTGAGGTTGCCAAAGAGCTAGCTCCCAACTCTGCCCCTGTTAATCCTAATAACACAATCCAAATTAACACAACTCCCGCACATCGTCACTTCTAAATCTCTTTTTTTCACCCATAGTTGCTGCTTGCATCTCCTGTTCTGAAACATAGTTTAACTTTGGTAGGACTATTACTAACACACAGGAATCATTTTCTCTCTGAACAAGGTTTGCATTAATACACGGTGTAAGGCCTGTTTTTGCACATAACCACCAGTGGCCCACGGATGGTATTGTCCATCCAGTTACAGCGGATATTCATTGTGTTTGGTTGCAAGGTAGGGGCTGCCTGGTCACATGATGTTTGCCAATTACACAAGTTCCAGAGGGTCCTCACATTTGAACAATTTGGCCCTGGGAAGTTTGATCCCAACGGCAGCTGGTATAATCTGTGGAAAGGTTATAAGACCCGATAATAGGAAAGGCTTCGAGAAGGGGGCCCCTTGTCTTTGGCACACAGCCAGCAACATCGCCCTTGGGTGCTATTTGGTGCATTTAGCAGCCTGTACCATGTTAAGGATAGCCCTTGTAGAGCCCTCCCACCATAGGTCAGGTTTAAAAGATACATTTGGCTCATTAGTTTCTCTGGTGCTGGGTCGGGTGGCTTTATGGTAATGTTTGGCTGGGCCTGAGGCTATAAGTGAACAACCTTTGGCATAGTGGGCCCCACTACTGGACCAACCTCTGGGTTGGAATAGTCAACCTTTTGAGTAATAGTAAATAATAGCCCTTTATTATATCCTGATTGGTACATTCTAATTCCCCACATTAATCCTATACCCCAATCCTTGCACTGTTTCCCAGCGTTAGTGAAGGAAATGCACAGGTTGTTGCAATTGAAGTTATTGTTGCAGGGGTGACCAAGTGACCTCGCCAGGAGACTCCAGTTACCTTGATAGGGGAGGTCGGAGTAGGATTTAGTCTCCAATAGACTGTACCTGTTTGTTCACAGCCCCAACTAGCACAAAAGAAGTCTGTAACTCCCCCTGCAAGATCTTATTTGACCGGTTGTCTTGTTGAACCCTGGGCATACATAGAAGGGGGTATGATATAAGTTATATCTGCCCATGGCATGTCCACAGCCACCGTTCTCAATGTCATAAACACCTTCTGGGGCCCGCCTACAGACCTGCACCATCGAGGCAGGGTCCGCGCACTCTGGGCATCCATCCTGAGTGGTCCAGTCTCCCAGGTCCCAGGATCCACGGGCCAAGTCTCACAGGTCCACTGTCAAGTCTGGCCACCAGGTGAAGGGTGTGGTGTGGTTGGTTACCCGAGCGGCCGGCTTGTGGTGGCAGGTTTCACCTCCCATATCACGTTGGCGGGTGCATGTGGGGATTGATCTGCAGAGCCCAGAAGTCTTCCCAGCCGGCAAAGCAGGTATAATAGCCAACGTATCCTGTCCATAATCCTCCGTCAAGCAAAAATCTAAAAGGCGAGAACAAAGCATAGAACTCAGGGGGTGCTTCCCCCTGGGTTAAGGGATAACAGCCTCTTATATTTTTTCAAACACCCTTTTATTTTTGTTCTTTTTTATCACTCTACCCAAACTGTTTTATAAACAGGGCCTATAAATTTTCTAAATAGAAGGTTGTTGCAAGTTAAACTTATGATTCCTGGCCGGAACCCATAGAGGTTGTTGTTCATCTGTGGGGAACACACAACCAAATCCCCTTCCCAGGGTAAGTAAAGGATCTGGACCTTTCCATTGGCATGTTAAGGGATCTTTCCAGAGTACCTGTACCTCAAGTAGCTGCTCTTGCTTGCTCCAATGTATTACAAATTTAGGCTCTGTTTCAGATTTTTGAAAGTTTAAAATATTAATGGTAAACAATGCTAATTGGAGCTGAACATGGGGTCCCAGGCTCTCTATTCTCCCTTTCTGTTTTTGTAATTGCACCTTAATGTTTTGGTGATTGTGTTCCACAATTGCTTGTCCCTGTGGATTGTGAGGGACACCAGTATTATGTTGAATCCCCCAGAGGGAAACGAAGTCTTGTAGGCTTTTACCAATAAAACGTGGTCCATTGTCTGTTTTTACTTTTTGAGGTAGGCCCAATGTTGCAAAGCATTGGAGAAAGTGGGATTGAGCATGTCTGGCCTTTTCTCTTGAGTGGGCAGTAGCCCAACAGGATTTGGAAAATGTGTCAATGGACACAAAAATATACTTTAATTTACCAAAAGGTGCATAATGTATAGCATTTGTTTGCCACAAAACATTGGGTTTCAAGTCCCGGGGATTTACCCCTGGTTGTTTTAGTGGTGGGACTTGTAGAAAAGGCTAAGATTTGCAAGTGTGTACAATTTTCTTTAAGTCTTTAATAGGGATTTGGGGAAGTTTTTTATGAATTCCTCTCCAGTTAACATGAGTAAGATCATGTAGACTTTGGGCACTCTCTAGTCCAGTTACTAGGACTTGGGCGGAGGCCATTTTATCAGCCTCAGCATTTCCTTGGGATAGAAATCTGGAAAGGTTTTGATGCCTTCTAAGATGCTGTAAAAAATGGGGTTTTCCCTTTCCAATAGAAGAGTTCTCGCCTGGATCATCAGGGGTCTAATAGAATTGGTATTCAAGCGGATGTGAGAGTCTGGGGGCCCTGGAAGAAGATTCACTACATATAGGCTATCAGAAAAAAAGATTCATAGGCTGATTTACTTTAGTTAGAGCCAATACGACAGCCATGAGTTCTTCAAATGGAGCTGAGCCCTCACAAGCATGTACAAATCATCTCGGCTCCTGTTTCCTTAGTGTACAATATTACAGCGGAGCCAGATTTTCCTCCATCAGTGAATACTGTGGGTGCCGATGGCAGGGAGTCTTTAACAAATATTTTCAGGGCCTTCCATGACAATGTTTGGAAGAGAGTCACCCATTTGTGAGGGACAAAATGACAGTCTAGATCTCCCCAAAATCCTTCCAGTGCCAATGCCACATGGCTATTATGCCTCCGGACCCATTCTAGGTCTTTAAGCCTGTAAGGGATGACAAGTCTATCTGGGTCTTTTCCATAATGCCTGACTGCTAAATCCCTACACTTTTGGATCAAGTCTGCTAGTTGTTCCATTGGTGAATAAACCCTGGGAGTTCCTCCTAGAGAAGCATGAACCCATTGTACTGGTTGGCTCACCTGCACTAAGGTAGCTGTCATAAATGTCTCTCCAGGGAGGGCCCATAACTCTAGAGGTACCTGGGGGTCATATTTGGCTAATTTGGACTGGTCCAGTGCCTTCTGAACCTGCTGAAGCACCTGGAGATGTTGGGGGTCAAGCTTGATTAAATTTGTTGGCTGACTCCCTACTAATAATTGGAACAGGGGCTCGAGTTTTTCCATGGAGATTGGTATCCAGGCTCTCACCCAATTTATTTCTCCTAGTATCTCCTGGAGATCTACAAGTCTTAGGGGATTATGGAAGCTTAATTGAGGTTTTAGCAGGCTCACTCCATCCAAAATGAACAGGGCGCCCAATATCTTTATGGGAGGTACCAATTGAATTTTATTTGGGGCTACCTTAAACCCCTTATCTTCTAACTGTTGTAATATAATTTTAAGTAACTGTTTTAATTCAAAAGATGTGGGCATCCCCATAATAATATCCATATAAACATACATCATAGAGTTAAACTCATTAGTAATGGGCTGCAACAGGGCCTTGAGATAGGTTTGACAAATAGCAGGGCTATTGGCCATGCCCTGGAGAGAACCATCCACTCATATCTATCGCAGGACCCTGAAAGTTGCAAGAAGGCACAGAAAAGGCAAATTTCTCACAATCAGACTCTTGTAATGGTATTGAAAAAGAGCAGTCCTTTAAGTCAACAGTTGCCAAGTGTAAATTAGATGGGATGGCTGGTATCCAGGGCATTCCCCTAAGGAGGGCACCTAAAAAAATCATTCTCTCATTAACTTTCCTCAAATCTTGTATCAGTCTCCATTTTCCTGAAGCCTTTCTTACTACAAACATCAGGGTGTTCCAAGGGCTGGTGGAGGGTCGAATATGCCCTTGTTCAAGCTGTTCCTCCACTAAGTGTCATAACGCCTGGAGTTTTTCAAGAGGAAGAGGCTATTGCTCCACCCATCCTGGTGGGCCAGGCGCTCATCTGAGAGCTGGAACTTGGGGGGCAGTGACCTTAGGATTGGGGGTGAACCCGAGGTACCTTCTGTGGCTCTCCCCGATAATTATGGAGGTTGAAAAACTGATCTTTACCTGCCCCTCCCCGGGGCTCTGGGAGCCGACTGGACTCCTCATCCAAGATGTCATCATTAAAGGCCTTATTGTCTGTGGTTAAGACAGCTTGCATCTGTCCTAGTACATCCTGCCGAAAATTGGAGGTCAGTCCAGAGAGTATAAGGGAGCGAACTTCTCCCCAGGCTGCATCTACATCTTCCCACTCGAGCCAGCCTATGACTTCCTCTGATGGGGTTTTCCCCCCAAATCCCAGCACCCCCAGCCCTGGTACCAGGCACCACCTTGGGGGTACTTCCTCTTTCCTCAGCACAGTGCGGTCTTCCCCAGTGTCTAGCAGACACCGGAACCATTTTCCCTGGATAAAAATGTCCATATTTTGTCTGAGCCCCTTGTGTAGGGGGACTGTCCACCCAACCTCGACTTGGGGGCGCCCATGGGCCCTCGGGTGGGCAACCTCCCTTTCTTTTTGTCTTGGACCCTCTTTTTCTGACAGGGCTGAGGGTTGCCCCCTGCCTAGTTTAAAGGTTTCCCATCCTTATCGAATTTAGACAGGCAGTCTTTCTTCCAGTGATATCCCTTTCTGCAGCGTGGGCACAAGGTGGTGGGTTTTGGGGGCCCACCTTGGTCCTGTTGTCCCTGAGGGCAATCCCTCTTGAAATGGCCCTGTTTCCCACACCAATAGCAGGTACCTTTGCTAGTCCCCTTGTTTCTTGGCCCTAACCCCAGTTGCTCTAACGCTGCCACTATCACTTGCGAAACAGTTCCCCCTAGGGAGGCCGTCTGTGCAGTGGTTTGTGCGGCCGTAGCCTGTGCCATGGTTTGGGTTTGGGAACTCAGAGTCCCAACGTCCCTGGATGCAACTATCCACTGCCCCATTGAATGTTCCTTGAATGGTACACAAGCCATTTTATGGTCTTTATTCATGCCTTCCCAAATCATCAGTCTTGTAAAACCATCTTTCAACCAGCCATGGGGTAGCTTCTTATTAAGGCTAGTCTGTACCCTGTCTATAAATTCCGGCAGGGACTCTCCTGGCTTTTGCTAGGACCTCAGTAGGTCCCTCCTTTAGCTTGGACCATGTATCCAGGCCAGCTTGACGCACCTGGTCTCTGTATGGTGCTTCCGGGAGAGCCGCCTGTTGAATTCCTGCGCTATGTTGTTCTCCCAACCCAGTGAGCATAGAGAATGTAATATTTATAGGTGGGTCTGCGGCTGCATTAGCTTCTGCCCTCTTACTACATTCACCTTGGTAATGAGCACTCCATTTCAAAAACGCTGGCCTGAGGAGAACAGCCAGAGCCAGGTCATTCCAGTCCTTAGGGACACATGGATGACAGGCTACCTCCTGTAGTAGGGCCAAAGCCCATGGGGAGTTCGGGCCATTTTCCTTAACAGCTTTCTTAAGTTCTTGAAGATCTTTAGCCTGCCATGGGTACCATGCTACGGGTCTGTTTCCACCCGGGACCAAATTAACAGGGAAGGCCTGTACCGAAGGCCTCCCACTAGGGGGCAACACTTCCCCTGGTTCGGTGTCACTGCCCATACAAGCTCTAGCCCACGTGGAATATTAGTCCCTTTGCTTCCCTCCACAGCCATCTTGAGGGAGGTTGTGCAGTTCCTTAAGAAGGTGTCTGCCCCCAGGCTGTATAGTGGGAGTTCGCAGGCAAGGGCAATCTTTTCCTGGGGCTACTTCTCCCTCCTCAGCAGTCACCTTCTCCTCTTTCGTGTGGGCACTTGCCCGCGTGGAAACACTAACATCCGCTGTAGTCACAGCCTGTCCCGACTTCCCCACTCACAGAGATTACTGAAGTACTATTTATTGCCTGCTGTGTGATAAATAATATGTCCCCGACCCCAAGATAGAGACTCCTAGTTCACAAAACCTGTGTTACCTTAAAAGACACAGAGCATCCAGTAGGTGTTACGGATTTAAAGATGATGGGACCTTTACCCTGGGTTATCTAGAGGAGCCACAAATGTAATCATTGGTATCATCGTAAGACTGAGATTTGGCTAGAGTAAAGGAAAAGTTGAAATTATAGAAGCAGATAAAACTGTGGTTGCAACCAAAAAAAGTCAAAGGTGCCTCTAAAAGAGTCAAAGAACAAATTCTCTCATGAATGTTTCATCCTTATTGTTACCTTGAGACTCATGAGTCTTTGAGACTCTTGTTGACTTTTGACTTCCAGCTCTTTGTTGTTTTTAGCGACTCACTTTGTCAGGCTCTATTGAATCCAAATCTCACCACCAGGACTTTATACTTTCAGTTGTTTAATACTGCCTTTTTCTTAGAGAAACTCCCAGTCATCCTGAAAGAAGCTGGTTGATACTGACAGGATAGGCTAAAAGTATCCTTATAGATTTGAATACAAGTAAGGAAGTACCACCTTCTGTCTTCCAACATTTGTGTTGTAGAATGACCTGATTCATATAAGTCCTGCTATTGTACTGTTATCTCTTACCACCAGCTGTTAAAACACATTTTCAAGTCTCAACAAGAAAATCAGAGAGGTGGGTTTACACGTGAATTAGTTGCCTTTTTCTTTTGCTTAAAAACTTCCAACAGTTTCATAGCTCTTTGAACCTTAAAGAAATCCTGAAAATGGAAAGCCCAACTCGTGTCTACCTCAGTAGCTTATCAGGAACAATTGCCCATGCCCAGCCTAGTCTCTGCAAACACTAATAGAATTCCTTCTCTGGAATCTCTTAATTAGTATTATGACTTCTAGTTCTTCCTATTATCTGACTAATTGCAGGAGACATATTGCTGCTATGGTACATTGTCTAATCCTGTCTTCTCAATAGCCAGGATATTGCTGAATGAATTCTATCATCACCCTGTAGAGCATTAAATGTCTATCACCTCTCTAATAATACTTACTTGATAATTCATCTCTTATCCATGCTAAGATCTTACACGATATGGTGATTTTGTTCCGTCCTATTACAGTATTCTATGTAAAAGTAGTTTCTCTGCAAATACTTTTTAAAAGTAATCAAATGAGTAATATTCATGCTTTAAAAGTTCTCTTCAGTAAATATGCTGTTTATTGAATATGTTCAACTCTCCATTAAATATCATACTCATATTATACACAGTTTCTGTCTCTTGATGAAAGATTCCCTTCATAGGGTTATAACATGTAAGTGATTGCCCAGGACTATATGAATCCTGAAGCTATGTAAACTTGAACTTATATCTGTCTTATCAGTGAACCTTAACTTTTGTATATTAAACAAACTTTTCATCATTAAAACAGAACAATGATTCCTGTATAAATCAATTAGAAGTAAAATCCATGCCTAAACGTATGATAAAGAATACCAACAAAGTAGCTAAATTTTCCCTCGAATGAAACTGTTCTCTACTTTTGTGTCCATAGACCAGTACTCCATTTCAATATTTTTGAACTAATCCATTTACTTTCACTCATGCAGCAATGCAACAAAATCCATTATTTTAAGCTCATCTCATTTTAATGGAAGCAAGTTCAATATTCTCTATAAAGGTCGACATACTAAGCACATTATTATCTCTCCAAATTTTTAACAGACAGGTACAATTCAGATGAAATAAAGGAAAATCTATTTTACAGCTTCCAGAGAAAACACAGAGGAAGTTAAAGGTTTCCTAGTAACTACATTGCTAAAGTTTCTTTAGAGAGGCTTTGATGGCCTTATGACCTGTAAGCCATTGAGCAGACCTTCTGTTATACACATGATGATCACTCTGGGAGGTCAGATATGTGTTGACTTCCTGGTGATAATCAAAAACTTTTCTCTTAAGTATTTCAAAGAAGTAGCTTCCTTGGCCTTTTGTTTTATGCCATGTGGAGGCAGTTTCCTGGGTTTCACTTTCAAAATAAAAATCCACTCTTCAAATTCACTTAGGTATTTAGAAAGAAGGAGCAGAAAGTGGCTATTATGATTTCTTGTTTATTATTGATTTTCCTTCAGTAAACTCTTTGCCTTGGTTCAAAACAGCTGTTATATCAGACACATGAATAAAGAATCAAGGTTAGAAAACCCAGAAATGGAGATGAGATCTAGTGAAACTAAAACATCCAGTCCAAATAATGTCAAAGAATAACAAAAAATCCCAGAAGTTTTACCTCTCCACATATTGTAGACTTCTGTCACTTTTGAAAGCAGCAAAGAATAAATTAAAGTGTGAAAGGGTATTATTAAAATTGAAAAATGAAATTATGTGAATTGATAAAACTGAGGGGCCAAAGAGTTGATGATTTATTGTGAAATCGACAGTGTTAAACATTCTGGTAACTTTGGCAACTTCCTCAAGAAGGAAAGCAAGAAGCAGGTGATGCATTAGAATTTAGATTTAATGCATTGGTTATGTTGTTAGAGAGACTCAAAGATAGTAAGTAAAAAGACTCAGCAATTCAGGACAATATGTAGTATTATTTTAAATGGCCCAAATTGTCTTCACAAGTCATTCTCTTAATACATGGGGTTTGTCTTCATAATTTCTTCTGATAACAGTGTTTATCCTACAAGAGAGTATATATAAATATTATATCTATATAGAAATCCAAATATGAAACTCAACAACTTTATAGTAGTTGAATATTTAACTATTGAGTCATGAAATCCATTCAGTCTTGTTTTATATATAATCAAACCCTAGGTATTCTACTTACAAAGGATTCATCCCTGAGGGAAGAAACAGAAATTTTGTATTGCTGAGCCAGCATTTTGATCAGAAGTCCCCTGAACCTCTGGCACACACACCCAAGTTGGAGACCCAAGGCGCCGTTCCCACGTTCCCACCTCTTCTTCCCAGCTTTCCCTGCTTTTCCGCTATACTCCCCCTTAAGTCATTGGTTAGTTGGCTGTCAATCACATTTGGAGGCAGAGAGAGAAGCTCTGTAGATTTATCCTACAATTCCCCAGGTTTTCTTTTCATATTTCCTGAATATGGAGGTATAGAAACTGTATCTCAAGAACACCAACAGGTTCAGACAAAATTTCTCCCACAAAGTCACTTCGTTCCACCCTAAAAGATAGGAAAAAGGGTAATCTAATAAGACAGACACCTTTTAGACAGTAACTGCTGTATTCTGGCCAGACATGAGAAATTCTGGTCCAAAGTTGATCCCAGCCAGCAAAGGGTAAGACTGTGTAGATTTTTACTCTAAATGAATTAGCAAGAAGTCTCAACATCCCACTGCATGATGCTAGAGAAATTGCAAGACTAGGAATCTGATTCAGTGATAAGACCACTTGACTAGTATCTGAAAGGTTCTAGAATATGGTCCCAAGAAGGCAAAAAAGGAAAGGAAAAAACTGAGTGTGGTATTATACTCAGGTGATCTCAGCACTGAGAAGGCTGAGGCAGGAAGATCATAAACCCAAGGCATGGACAATATAGTGAGAAATAGTCCAAGCATGTTTGTAAAACATTTCTACAGTAAAATTTCCCGTAATCCAGGGAGAGGTGAGTCAGTAGTTAGGCGCACTGGCTGCATTACAGACAACCTTGGTTTGGTTCCCAGCACCCACACGCTGACGTGTCAACTGTCTATAATTCTTGTTCCAGGGAATCCAATGCCCTATTCTGGCTACCATAAGCATCACACACATGGGTATGTGTATTGGAAGGCAAAACACTCATACACACATAAAAATAAATAAAATTAAAAATAAATTCCCATTAAAAGTATGAAAGTGAGCAAACACATTAAATAAAATATTTTTAATTACATAAGTAGATAACTGATAAACATACATGATAACAGATAGATATAACTATATAAGCAGATGGAATATTTAAATAGTTTTCGATACTAGCAAAAATTCTGAATTGGAAAAACACGAAGAAACATTATCTGAAAAGTATGTTCAAACTGAAATTAAGAATTGTTATTTATTTTATGGCACAATGTAATATCAGAGTACTTATAACAGTGGAAAAGATAAGGCTGGAGAGATGGCTCAGTAGCTAAGAGCACTGGCTTCTCTTGCAAAGGACCTGGGCCCAATTCCTAGCACCCACATGGCAGCTAACAATTATCTGTAACTCCCATTCCGGGAGAATCTCATGCCTTTTTCTGACATCTGTGGGCATTTCTTGACATGGGTGCATTTACATACATTCAGGCAATACATTCATACATGTAAAATAATAATCAAAAGAATGGAAAAAATTCAGAACATTAAAATCATGAATGCATTGTGTTGAGGTCGTACGGTGATAAAAACCATTATGAAAACATTTTCATAGTTTAAGAAAGAAAAATTTACTTAAAATGATACTACCGTATGACCTATATGGTTTGAATTGAAGGAAGAAAAGATGTTTTCCCAGAAAAAGTTTATAATTGTATTCACATAAACACTTATACACAGATGTTTACAGCAGCCATAAATTATAATACCCCTGTGATGGTCAGTGTTAATTGTCAAATTGACAGAATCTAGAATCACCTAGGAAGCAAGTCTACACGCATACCTCTGAGATGTTATCTACATTACAGTTAGTGTCTGATAATGTCTCTGGGACATTATCTTGATTACATTGATTGATGTGTAAAACATACCCACTGTGGGTGACAATATTCCTTAACTGGGAGACAAGGAACTGAACAGCATCAGCATGCAGAATTACTCTTTGCTTTCTAGAAAGTGATGTCATGTGAGCAGTTATGGTCTGGCCACTGTGATTGCTCTGCTGTGAAACACTGTAACCACCAGTGAGCTGTGAACCAGAATAAACCCTTTCTTCATTTTGTTTTTTGTGGAAGTTTTTCAGCATAGCAATAGGGAAAAGCAACTAAAACTATCCCCAAACTGGAAAGAAGACAAATCTCCTCTATGGGTGAGCAGTTAAGCGAAGAAGGACAATCCATTCCATAAAAGCTTATTAGCACTATAGTAAAGGTTACTATATATATAGCAACCTGGATGAATCTTTGGAGATCTTGGTGAAAATATTTTGATGCTGAAACTTCATACACTACATGAATTTAGGTAACCCGTTAAATAACCAAATTATAAAGAATAGACTAGTGATTGCAGGAGATGGAGAATAAGATCCACATGAAAGTGGGATGGAGTCAATGGGAAGAAGGTGTAACAATAGTACAGATTCTTAAGGAAAAAGTATCTTTTATATTAACTATATCAATGCCAATTTCCTGGTTGCTATTGTGCTACATTTCTTTAAGATTTTGTGACTAGGTAATACAATATGTAATCCCTGTATTATTACTTAATATACTAAATACAAAATTACTTCAGAATAAAAAGTTTAGTTAAATAGAGATAGTATTAGTCAAAAAATGATCCTAAAGTCATGCAGCCTACATGTACAAAATTAAAGAACACTATAGACAAATGAAATCATAAAAAATTAGTTAATCCAAAATGTGATAAAAAATTGGAAATAGAAAGAAAACAGATTGGACAAAGAGTAAAAATGTCAAATGTGTTTTATTTTTTTCAGCCTAATTGTATCAATTATCACATTAAATACAATTGGTTATTTTTCTAATTCAAAGGTAGAAAAAAGTTGATTGAATTTTAAAAATAGTACCCAATTATATATTGCCTAGAAGTTATAAAATTAAACTATAAAAACATACTAGATTAAAGTGAAAGGACAGATTATGTACATTTTTATATCATTTTCAGAGACCTTTGTGCATTAAAAGTAGAGCAGGGAAATCATGAACTATAAATCAATCCACACATATATGAGGGACTGGTTCTTCACAAACATACAAAGGAAAATTGATAGGGAAATGAGACAATTTTAAAGCAAATACTACTAGAATTATGGTGACATATATATATATATATATATATATACACACACACACACATATATACTGGAAATATGCTAATATGTTTATGTGTCTGTAATTGTTCATTTCATGTGTGATATCAATTTGCCCAAAATATTTTGTTATTAAAGTTCTTTGGGTATGTCATTGAGGATGTTCCTTCATGAGATTATATGAACTGACAGATTCCATATAGCAGATTGCTCTCCTTAAATGGAGGAGAAGTCTCCAGTCTTTTCAAGGTCTCAAAAGACAGCATCAGAGAAAGAAGACAAGTTTGAGAAAAATGGAGATATGTAAGATCACTGTTGATACTTTAATCTCTTCATCTCCTCATAAATAAGTCCTTCAAATTGCTAAATATTCCTTATAAACTTTTTCCACACATGATAAGGTTAATAATATGTAGGTATGCTTATTTACATCATGGAAGAAGTCTAAAAAACTCCTTTGTTTTTCAATTTTTATTTAAATGTATCTATTTGTGTGTGAGTGTGTGACATGTTTCGGTGCATGTGGAAGTCAGAGGACAACTTGTGGGACAACATCACTTCTTGATGTGCCCCAAGGATGAAAATCAGTTCATCAGGCTTGACACTCAAAGCTGCACTATTTCTATTATTTACCCTCTTTTTAATATAGATGATAGATAGATGGATAGATAGATAGATAGATAGATGATAGCTAGATAAATAATAGGTTGATAGATGATAAATAAATAGATGATAGATTACATATAAATAAATATATAGATAGATGGTAGATTATAGATAGATGATAGATATGTATAAATAGATGGTAAATAGATAGAAGATAGATAGATAGATAGATAGATAATAGATATAGGTAACTAGCTAGATAATAGATAGATATATAAATAGATAGATGATAGATGTATAGGTAGATAAATATATGCTAGATAGATAGATAGATGGTAGATAGGTGATAGGTAGATAGATAGATAGATATATATGATAGATTTCCCATCCTTTAAAAATTTATTTTCTAATGATAGTATTCTTTCTTCTGTTTCTTTATAAACCTCTCATATAGAATTGAATAAAAACATTTGGTGGTGTTAGTGAAACAAAACTTTGGCTTAGGAAAGGTGTGGTTTGCTCTTCACTTTGGATGGTTTATGTCAATCATCTTGACTCCTGTAGTGTTTGTACAGATAATGATATTTTGTCCAGTGTTATGGAGAAGACTATGTAGCTGTACAAACCTCAGAAATAGAACACAACTATATGGATTTAGTTGAGAGAACAGAGCGCAGCAATTTGGTATGCACCCTCAGTAGTTTCACACTGATCTCTTTTAAGGGAACTTCGTTAAAGCTATTCAGCTATTCTGTGGAAGACGGTAAGTTTCACTGTGTTCTCTGTCTTATTTCCTGCCCACTTCTTTGTATCCTGTAGCTGCTGAAGGGATGGTTTGCAACCACCTGTGTTCAAGTGATGGCTGTTGGGGACCTGGGCCAGATCAGTGCCTGTCATGCCGGCGCTTCAGCCGCGGAAGGATCTGCATAGAGTCCTGCAATCTTTACGATGGGTAAGAGGCCACGAAGCCACCTTCACCTCACGAGCCCTGAGCTACTCCTTAAAGCAATTCTAACATTCTAGGAAAATGGTAAGATTTCAGAATGTGTGCCTATCAAGGTTTGTCAAGATCACCTGTGATGCAAGAAAAGCGATAAGCTGTTTTAAGAGAAAATCATTTTTGCTTGAAACAGTAAGTCTAATATTGACTTATGAACATTTTAAAGATGTCTAAGAAGATAGACGAATCCTAATGAATTATACAAATTTATACTAAGCAAAACTTTTTAAAATTTAAATTTACCTTAGGAGGGAGGTTGTTACCAGCAAGCTCTCTCCTTCTATGCCTCTCAACGGGCTGGTAGAATTTTTTTCCCCCTCAAATCTTCATACTATTCACCTGGAGTTACTTAAGCATATAGCTTTGGTTTTTTTCATACTCTGTCAAATCATTTTATCATAACACCATTTTGTGAATCATAGTTTCCCTTCATTTTTGATATAATACATTTCTTAGGACTGCCAAATTTTTCTTATATAATTTCATTGAAAGTATTTGGGGGAATTCTGTAAATTATAATTTTGAAGAACTTCATTTGTTTTTGTGCCTCATGAACTATCGCATTTTGACAACTAATGTCATGACCCTTGAAAACATTTATAGTTTTGCTTTTCATGTTGAAAGCATTAAAATATATTTATTGTAGTAATAGTGATATATATCTTTGAAAGATGACCTAAAAATTTCCCTCTATGAATTTTAGGTTACAAAAATTAAATTTAAATACTAAAGTAATTTCAGTAATAATACAATTTTTTTAGTAAAAGCTCAGCTTGTAATTTGATCAGGTGCATCTGCATGTACATTTGGTAGCAAATACAACAGCTCTTCTGAGAACTGTATTCATGCCTCTTCATATTATTAAGAAAGGACATTTTCTCTACATAAAATACCTTGTGTGTGTGCAGTAACTATGCCATTAAAATGAATTATAATAGAATTTAGTTTCATTAAGCAAATGTTAGAGTCAGAGTTTATTGTACATATATGCATTTCTAAGGAGGGAACAGATTCTAGAAATCATTTTATCTAACAGCAGCATATTATGAACAGCAAGGGCTGGTGTGATTAAGTATAAGCTAAATTCATAAAATGGTTGAACAAAGTAGCAGTAGAATACAGGGTTTCTGAATTTGATTCTTTCTAGAATGACATTGTTCTCCTTAAGTATTTCTGTTTTAAACTCATCTAGAATACAAAATTAATAAATATGTCTGTGTATATATCATTCTGAGTCAGATTTCTAAAAATTGATGGATACAAATCAAAAGGAAAAATGCTGTTTTTTTAAAATAAATGGATCTCACCAGACCTTTTTGTTGATATTAAACACTCTTTATGTTTACAACATTAAGTATAATATGTAAAGCAATTAAAAATTTTAAAGTCTATATCAAATTAGAAGAAAAGGTGGAAGATTAAAAAAATTAAAATACAATTTAGGCTCAAATTTGCCTGCCCAGTGAAAGAATCTCACCTCATATCTTGTAACATCAGCTAGTTTCTTTAGAACAGCATGGACGAAAGTCACCTTGGGGGAAGAATTAATCAAACTTTTAGCCTTATACTAAACTGTCCCTCCTTTCCTCTCTTCCTTCCCATTTTCTTTCCCTCTCTCCCATTTCTCCTTCCAGGGGGTCTAATTAGTTTGCCCAAGCCTGCTTAAATTCCTAGACCAGTGATCCTCTTACCTCAGCCTCCTCAGTTAGTGGCTTAATCTACAAGACATATGCCATCACACTGAGCTAAAGTCGGTTTTATTATATGAAAAATGAAAATAAGATGGTGTCAATTTTGGGATTATGGAAAGTGAAAGGGAGCCCCTAAGGTCTTGTTTAAATTTCCTGCCATGAATATTATTGTCATTATTTCCCTTTTATATATTAATATATCCTTATTAAAAGTTTGAATAAATAATTTATATTTAAAACTCTGAAGGTCCAATCAAATAAATATACATATATCACAATAAGATGTTCATCTTAAAATACATATTTACTAATATAGATTTTGTGTGTGTATATACACTCAAAGAAGTCACAGAAGACCTTTTGAAAAAAAAGGAAAGCCAACTGATTCCTTTCTTATTTGCACTAAAATTCATGTGGAATAAGCCAGTGTATGTCTCTAGACCTTAATTTCAGTGAACAATCAATCAAAATGAATGAGAAAGGTAACTGAAATAGAACCTTAAAACTTTAAACTTTGGGACTGGAGAGATGACTCAGATTGTAGGAGTAATTCCTGCTTTTCCAGTGGACCTAAGTTCAGTTCCCAGCACTCACATAGAGCAACTTCTGATAACCTTAAGCCCAGGTCCATCCAGAAGATCCAGTGTCTTCCACTGGACACTTACACATACATGGTGTACACTCACACAGGCACATATATATAAATAAAAAGAAATGAAAAAGAAACATTTTAAAATTTTAAAATTTTTCCTATCTAATAACTATTCTGAAACTTTAAGACCAATGCAAAAATTTTAGAGACTGACTGCCAAAGATCTTTGATGGAAGATTCATAGTAAGAATCATATCTCAATAAGACATTGTTTTCCTCTTTTATGGAGGATATTTCAGAAACTTAAGTTCACATATTTAAGTCCTAGAAATATTAGTGTTGGTGCTGAGATTTAAATGTTTTAGACTGAATGGTACTTACTACTGCTCTTAGGAATGGCTAAGTTAAAACACAAGTATCACCTCATAAAAAAGTAAAACAGGCCTCATCAGGTGGAGCTCAGCTTCAATAGACTATTAATTTGGCAGACTAGATCCAAGTTCAGGGAACATTGCAAAGTCACAGTTCAGTCATTAAGGGATGTGGATCAAGACCAATAATGGTATAGATATAGCAAAGAACAAAGACCAAATAAGTAGCCAATACGGCAAAGAGCTTTGACAAAAGCAAGAAAAAAGCCAGGTGCCCCAGATATAGAAGTTGTAGAAGGGAAGGCAATGGATGGTCTCCGTGGTTTTTCATGACATGCATTTTACTTCTCAGCTTTTGTGTGGAGCAGTGGGCACTGGGGCAAAGGACTGAGGATCATATGGTTTATGTTTAGAAGCATTTATGTTTAGGGTCTTCATTTCTCACTGTGACACTTTTATCACCAAAGGCTCTGTTATCCCAAACCAA
Organism: Eospalax fontanierii; assembly: GCA_035773235.1. Taxonomy (NCBI): domain Eukaryota; kingdom Metazoa; phylum Chordata; class Mammalia; order Rodentia; family Spalacidae; genus Eospalax; species Eospalax fontanierii. The sequence goes on from CM069530.1 coordinate 27,222,138, forward strand.
TAATTATCAGATAATCCTAGGCATCATTACAACAATCATACAATTTCATTATACTTAATTTGTAAGATTTTTTTAGACATTTCCTTGCATGTTTAAAGTCTCACCCAAAATAAATGTAATAGTCTTGGAATTTGAAGGACAAGTTTGAGAACATTTTTTAGCACAGCAACAAGAAAAATATAATAGTTCTTTTGGAGCTTAGAAATTAAAGCTTCAATCAAGAGTATAATTTTATATAGAAACAAACATACATTGCCTTATTCCGAGAGGTAAAAGTATTCTGCTGTGTCATCAAAAGGATTTACTTTTAGTTTTAGAAAGGGCTCAAATATTTCTCACAGGAGAGAGGTTTCCAAATTGTTGAATCTGATGGAGGGCAAGGAGAGCCATCTGGCTGCCATTTATCTTTTCTTTTAATGGGATGCTTCCCTCTTAATGCTCAGGGAAATGTGTCTGTAGCTCCTGGCACATTAGAGAAACAAACTCAAGAATTTGCTCTGCCAATAGGACTCTTAGCAGATGTTGCTTCATTTGTTAAGTTGATGACTTGTTTGTGTACACCCCCTCACTCAGCTGATATTTTCACAGTGAATTTCGAGAGTTTGAAAACGGCTCTATCTGTGTAGAGTGTGACTCCCAGTGTGAGAAGATGGAAGATGGTCTCCTCACATGCCATGGACCGGTAAGCCTGAAGATTTTTGTGGGTGTGCTGTCTTAGTTAGTACTACGTATAAGTGTTATGTCATTGTCTTACAGTCTACCAATCCATTCAATAGATCTTACTGGGATGCTAAGGGGGAACCTGTTAATAATTGAAATTTGAGAGACTTACATTGAATATTAGAGATAAAATATCAAGAAAACCAATGTCATAATCAGTTATACCTCAGATACTATATTTGAACCAAAGTATAAGGACTTAATGTTATCTTGAGAGATGACACATTATTGAAAAGAAAGATATAAAATAGAGTGAAGGAAAATAATTAATATAATGTAAATCTGTACACATTGTTTAAAAAAATGAATGAAGGAAAAAATATACAAGTGTGAAAGTCCACAGTATTTTGATGAAAATAGTAACTTACTGCCATTTAATCTCCTACCTATAATGGCAGTATGAAGGTGCTAGACAAAGGAGGAGGTGAGTATCATGAACTAAAATCTAAAGCAATATAACAAATGCTGTGTCAGAGAGAATTGATTACAGAATACCAGGAGAAGCCGTGGGATCCAAAAGCCTTCATGGATGAGGTGCAATTTACAAAACTGAAATTTATATTAGGGAGAAAAAGAAAGTTTTCAGTCTTCCTTTGGGTTTCTACCCTTTGGATCCTTAATAATATCAATCTTTTTTTCAATCCACATGTTATATTCATCCTTCTTTGGGCAAAGTTCTTGTTTATCTTTTATTGAGTCATTTCTCAGTAGATAATTTGGGGTTCAAGTATTTGAGTGTATCCAAGCACTTAACCAAACTCTGTAAAATTCAAACTTAAATGGTGTTCATTTTTCTTCTAGAGTGCTTATTTATCAATAGCTACCTTAGTCAAAGGTATCCCTGAGTACTTTCAACTTCCCTTGTGCCTCAAATAGTCATTCTAGAACTTCCTCTACAGAAGCACGTGGAAAACTTGAGCGGTTCTGAAGACTACTATATGATAACTAAGCTTGAACAGTCAGGCCAGAAAAATAAGTGATGAAGAATCAAAGTCTGAAAGATAACTCACTATGTAGAAATCTCTAACTGTATAGGGGAAAGAAATGGCACTTGCATCTGCTTTGTTCCTCCACTGTGAAGAGCCATCATGAACCATTCACCTGCCTCAAGCAGCATTGAATTCCAAGAAAAATGCTCCATCACAAAGAGAAGATTTCCACAATGGGTTGTTGGAGCATGTTGAGTGGTCAAGAGTTTTTCAAAAGTAACACATTTAGGTGACTATTTAGCTATAGGTCATACAGTGAAAACAAGATCTCTTCACAGAGTTAAAACTTTGAAGGAGAATAATTATAACCATCAGGATTTATCCATTTCCTCTGATTAAAGATGATATTTCTAGACCTAGTTGCTGTGCAATGGATACAGAATTATAGAAATGCTTTTAACAATAATCGGCTGCCAAAGTTGCCCATCATTTTTATAAATGGGGCTATCACATCACAGTGACATTTTCTGTAGATTTCTTGTGATTTTTTTTTCTAGCCCAATTTTTTGACACATATTTCTTTTTCCTTTTTCTATTAGGTAATTTATCCTGAACAAATCTCAAAGAAATAGATTCTTATTTTGTTCAGTTAGTGCTATTGCTGCTTAGTACTTGCTAATTATATATATATATATATATATATATATATATGCACATATGTACAGAGTCATTCAAGAATTTTTCAAATCTTCTATAAGGGAGAGACTCTAGATGGTCTGACTAGAGTCTAGTGGATGAACTTGTGACATCTGGTTACACAAACTTTGTTTGATTGGCATTGACATATATGACAGAATGCATAAGATCTGGAGGGGAAATATGCGGGAGATGCAGATGGGACAGGGCTATAAAGATGATTGAAGTGTTTTGTATGAAATGCACACACTTCAATAAAAATATAATAAATTTGTTATAATATTTTCAGCTCAACTAATTCGTATGGATAGAATTTACTTTGCTTAGATATAATCTAACTATATTCATTTAACATACCTAACATACCATATTTTTGCTAGAATAATTCCATTAGAAATATCTACGTGAAATTTGATGTTTCCTGGGAAAGACCTCAATCTCTGACTCCCCAATGTAACTAATTTAGTTTTCAAGTGTAAACATTTTCAATGATAACTTTACCTAATAATGGAAATCAAAATTATTATAGTCAATGTAAATCATTTTTCTAGTCGTGACAATCTCGATCACGATTTTGTGAGCTGGATTTTATACTGATTATGTAACCATATATTTCCTTTCATTGTCTTCTGGGTGTTTTTTTTCCCATTTTTGCACTGAAAAAATAACCTTAGAATAGTTACACGAATTAATCAGTATATCAGTAGGTGTACAGAAGTACAACTCCAGACTCCATGTTTAGGGCTTAGAGTGATTGACTGCCTCCATGTTCTTTCTGTTCCTCATGCTGTGCCCTGCTGCACAAAATTATATTAGTGGATAACCAGTTTACTAATTTTTCTCAATATGTTTTTATAGTCAACCTACTAATTTGTTCTTCAAGTGAATTAAACATTATATTTTTTTAAGTTTTTAAGTAAAGATCACATCAAGAGACTAGCATAGATGGCTCAGAGGTTAAGAGTACTAACTGCTCTTGTAGAGGACCCAGATTCAAATTCCAGCACTGAAATGGCAGCTAACAACAATTTATAACTCCAGATCCAAGGGATCCGATGCCTCTTCTGTCCTCCATGGGCACTGCATAACATTTACATACAGGCAACACACTCATACACATAAAATAAATAAAAATTTTAAGAAAGATCACGTTGGGGCTGAGATGATAATTATTCTAAAGTCATACATGAGACTCTACATTCAATCCCAGTAATTAATGCCCTTGATGTTTTCAGAATAACTGATAACTAAAAGGAAGTGAAAATGAATTTATCATAAACACATTTGCTTTCATGGTAGCATTTGTTGTCCCAGATAATTAAGATAGCCACATAGCAACATAATTGTGAATTGATATATTTAGAGATCAAAGAAGGCAATAAGTGAAAAGATTAGAGGTTTGGGAAGTGAAAAGACAATATTCATTATACACGCCCCTTACTTTCACTCCCTGAATTGAGAGAGAGAATGGAAAAGCAGTGTGAAAAAAGAGAAGTAAGAAAAATCAAAGTTGCAAGAAACCAAAATATAGGCAGGAGAGACAGCAGTAGAAGAGAAGTGCCTGGAAAAGTGGACTAGTGTTTAAATGTTTTACAAAATGTAGCTGTGAAAGTAAGGCTCATAATAATTATGCTGAAATAACAAACAACTCTAACCTTGTAGTAGCCCTCAGGAAACAAATTTAGTTTGTTTTGTTTGTTGTTTTATTTTCTTTTGTTTTGTTTTCTACTGCATGATCTTCTGAAAGTCTTAGTATTCAAAAAGAGCTGCCTCCTGTTATGACCTGTAAGTAAAGGCTCTTTGAATTCATAGCATCCCAATTCCTACAGGAAGCCTCTGAATCATGGCAGCATGGAGGGTAAAGGATGGGGAGTTCAGCCATCACCATCTTAAAGTCCTTTTTATGGCTTCCATTTACGTGCCATTCAAAGTAAGCTGTATCTTACCTCCACTGGTAGGTTAATTACATACTTCCCAGAGGGCTGAAAGAAAACACAGTTGGATACTGGAGAATAGTAGTTTTGTTTTCTATAGTTACCACCAGGAAAACTCTTCAACTGTCACTGAGGAAAAAAATATGTGTACATCAGGATTTAGTCTGTCAGTTTTCTCTCCAGATTATTGAGTCCAAGGGAACTTAGAACCAGGATAAGGAAGAATGCTCTGGCACATCTCTATTCTTTATGTCATTGTTCATCCACTGGACCTAGACTCTTAAAAGCTTTGAAGTACAATATAGAAGAATCAGCTTTAGACATGTGTATATTTTCTGTCTCTTTGTTATGAAATGAAATAAGCAGTCGGTATAATTAATTTCTTTAGAGATTTGGCAGGATGCTTTTAACCATCTCAGTTAAGGATATTTTGTTGTTTTTGTGTTTTTAATTTTATGTGTGTGAGTGAATTGCTTGCATGTGCATGCATGGTGTACAATGCCCGTAGAGGCCAGAAGATCGTGTCAGATGCTCTGAAACTGGGATTCAGGACAGATGTTATTGTTATGTGGGTGCTGGGATTTGAACCCATGTCCTCTGCAAGAGCAGCCAGTGCTCTTAACCATTGAATCATCTCTCCAGCCCCAGATATTTTGTTTTATACCACACACACACAAACACACATACACACAAAATAGTCAGGATTCTTAATAGAACAAAGAACACAAAGTAATTGATTCCACTAAATAACATTTCAATATTAAATGTGAACTTTTTCTTTTTTGTTCATGGCATTGTTACATCTTAGAATTTTTGCCTAAATATAATTGTATACTATAAGAACCTAATAGAAAAAATAACAACTAATTCAGACTCTGCCTAATTTAGCTTTATTATGTGTTCTGCAAGAAACATGTCTCATATCTTTTACAATAAGTCATGCCAGTGACCATACTTACACAGTAAATGATTCTATATAATAGATAGTATTACATGCCTAAGTACCCATAAGCAGGTGTTAAAATTGAAAGCATGTAAAGTATTCTTTTGGGGAGGAAATGAGAATTTACCATTAAAAAATTCTTCAACAAGAATTGGGGTTAGGCTCATAGGCTAATTTAAGTTTTTCTTTTAGCTCTGAACCTCACATTAACATAGTAGAATAGATATCTGCTTGATCAAAGCTTCTTAGTCTTTCTGATTAGTTTTTTACATCATAATTATTTATTAGACAATTTCATCCTTAAATATTAATATTATATGTTATTTCTGTTGCTTTGTAGTACCAACATATAAATTCTGGCTGATTTTAGGTTTCCATTTACAGGAAAGTTTGCATCCTATGCATATGAAATCCAGTGTATCCTAATTTATATTATACACTATTTCTTATTAACTATTTTATGAATTTATGTATTCTCCGTAAGTTATAAAGCATTCCCAAGAAAAATCTGCTACTTAAAAATTGTATCATTATATAATATCACCAAGAACACACCAGAAGGTGAAAATGTTGGCTTCCTTTGGAAAAAGTCACTGAACAGTGTCAATGATAAAATTAACATCTCACTAGACAAACAGCATGGAGAAGAGTTGAATGAGGAACTGCGGTGGGATGTTTCCAGAGCATATATGATAGTGCAATGCTTTCTACATACACAGCATATCAAAGAGTGACTTGAAGACCCCGTTAGTGTTATTTGCATTACTGTAGCAATATCCACATTATCATCGCTGCAAATTCTCCCTAAAGGAAGATTTATTAGGCGCTCAGAAAAGTCTCAGAATCTAAACCACATGAGTACACCGCAGAGGGAATGAAAGTCAGTTTCTTTCTTCACATTCTTTGTCTTTTTCACATTTCAGGGACCTGACAACTGTACAAAGTGCTCTCACTTTAAGGATGGTCCAAACTGTGTGGAAAAATGTCCAGATGGCCTACAGGGGGCAAACAGTTTTATTTTCAAGTATGCTGATCAGGATCGAGAGTGCCACCCATGCCATCCAAACTGCACTCAAGGGTAAGCATCCTTCTCGTCAGGGACCAAGCCATCTGTGTGTTTCTGATTAAAGTATTACTGATTAAAGTAATTCTGATTAAAGTATCTATATCCCTGATATTGTATCTAAAGTTAGAACAGTCTCATAAAACTGTATTCATCTGTATAGTCATCTGTTGACATTAAAAGCCATGCAAAATGAAGTGAAGTTGTAGCTTGTATAAGTGCCCTACTAACACTTGCATGAATTTAGTGTACTTTGGATGCAATATAAAAGTTCTTCCTACTGGTAGGTTGGAGATATTAGGAAAGATAATATTGCACTCATACTTTACATATTTGCTTGTACTAAATGTTCATCAGGTTTTCATTTCTTTGCTGTTCTCATCAGTTTAAAAATAAGAATATATCTCTTTTTATAAATACTCCTTTAATTTGTTCCTTCAACTGAATCTTAGCCACAGCAACCATGACAGAGGAAACGGGGAACCTAGTGATATGTATATTCAAAAAATAACTAGTTGGCTTGTAAAAGTAATTTTGTTGTTTGTTATCCTATAATCTACACTCTCTTTGACAATAATAGAAGTTAAAACAAATATTTTCCAGTTCAGAAGGATTTGTTATGCAGCATCACCCATGACAGACTATGATATTAATGACAGTTGGATAACAGAAATCAGGTATATTCAAAGTGTTACAGCCATGGACATATTAGGCAAAGAAGAAGAATACTAAACTCTAAAAGAAATAATGGCACTTATCTGGCAAATTCCAACAACTATTTCTTAAAACCAATCTTCCCTGGGTAGGGATTTTTCTTTCTTTCCTCTAAAGATGGGTTAGTGTTGAACTACTGTGAAGGGCGCTTTTACTTACTCTAAGCTGGTCATAAACCCTCCTTTACTGTTAGTGTACATGAGTATACATACATGCACACATACAGACATGCTCACATCCACCCCCAGCACACACACACACACACATACACACACACACACACACACACACACACACACACACTTGTTGAGCATAATCTTGGAAGCTTTATATGTGGCAGGTTCCAAAAGGAGATTTCTCTGCCAGGTTAAGGCCTCGCTGTTAGAGGACATTGAATGAGTTAAGCAAACAGCATTATTTTCTGCCAAGAAAACAACAATTTCCAGATGCTGCTGCAGTTTCTTGCGGGTCAAGAAACCAGTTTAAGTCCCTCTGTGAAGTGGCAGATCCTCAGTAGGTAAAGCAGTATTCTGCCATTCAAATTTAAATGCAGCTTAGAAGAGCTAACTGCCAACTTCTGCGTTTCTACATAAGCAGGCAGGTTGAGGGTGCTGAAACAGTCACCTAGACACTTTGCTTCAAGGAAATTCACAGTAATAAACTGTTCCCCTTGTGGGTTTTTGGCACACTTAAGTTAAGAGCATTTCATGAAGAAAACAACTGATATTGCTAGAGCGAAAGAGTCAGCAACAGAAAGAGAAAACTTTGCCTGCTAAAATCATCCACAAGAGGGTTTTATTGTTTTGCAGCTAAAATTAAACCAGTAAATTATTCAATATAATGTTGATGTCAACAGCTGTTGCCATTCAAAATGAGACCTTTTGCTGTTTTTGCAAATCTAATTACAATGAAGCCATTAGGGAAATGAAAGTGAGTTCACACAGCCCCAGTCTGGATGTGTGGCTGCTGTGTCTTCCTCTCCTCTCTTTTAAATCTTGATTATATAATACAGGCAAGCATATAGGGTAGAGAGAAATAAGAGTGCGGGCCAATGGAAAGCGCTCAAATGGCTGTAGCAGCAAAATTTGAATCTCACCCAAAGGGAGGCAGAGGTGTCATGGGGAACAAATCTCACCAGTTCACTTGGGAACTTCAGATAAATAGAAAAATGCCCTTAGCAGCTCTTGGCTGAGGAATCAGGTTGAGAGAGAAATGGAATATTGGATTCCATGGCATCTTCCAGGGCAATGTGTTCTCTGGCGGTTGACATTGTCCTGAGGGGTTTTGGTTACTCTTATGTAGCTTCCTCTTTTCATCATCTCCATACTGTTCATGTTCACTCACTTCATAAACATACAATGATTCCAGCCCCTGATGAGAATTCAGGAATTCTTCCAGAGTAGAAATGTTTAATTCTCCTATCTCACATGCACTATACCGTTACACAAGTACTGTGCTTTGAGATCTTAAACTGAAGCAGGGAGGTGTTCTGGGCAGTTCATTCTGTCTTTTCAAACTGAGTAAGAAGCAAGCATGAAGAAGCAAGGTATTTCCAATGAAAGATCACACGACAGAGGAGATGCTGGGATCAGTGACTGCTTCCATCCCTAAACACACACATGAATTAACTGACCTATCCATGTGAGTACACCAGGTCAGCTCCACTTCAGAAATCAGCTTTCTTTCACATGCCAATGTTAGGTCAGAATATTCAAGAACAAAGGTATTTCTTACTTTGAATGGAGTGTAATGATTTTTCTGAAAATAAAATTATCTAATACCTTGAAAGTGCTTTTACTGCTCTAAAGGCACATTAGCCATATTGGTTCTAAGACCTAATTCTTTAGGTACTTTTAAGGAAGGTTATGACCCCCATCAAAAACTTCTCACCATTGTCCCTAGAGGATGAGGGTGGGATAAAATATTTCCCTGCCTTGAATAGAGGTCACATTTTAGCAGCATGATCTTTTTCATTCATTCTTCAACTTTTTTCTATGGAATCCTTGCTGTTCTAGATTCCTTTCTCACTGTGAAAAATACTAAGACAGAAAGCAACTTAGAGGAGGAAAAAGCTTGTTTCCCTGTAAACGTCCATGTCACAGTCTACCATTGATGGGAGTAGAGGCAAGAACCCTAGCAGGAACTTGAAGTAGAAACTGAAGGAACTCTGCTTCCTGATTTTCTCACAGACTCCTCTTTAATCAACTCTCTGTATATCACAGGGGCATCTGCCTAAGGACAGTGTCACTTAGAGTGGGTTGAGCCCTCCTGCATCAGTTAATAAACAAGACAGTCTCCCACAGACATGTCCATAGGCCAATCTGATCTAGAAAATTCCTTAACCAGGCTTTCCTCTCAGATGACTCTAGGCTATGGCAATTAAAGCTTGCTAGGACACCTGTTTTACATCAAGACAGTTGAGAGGCTAGTTCAGAAATGAGGCATATCTCTTAACCTGTGTGGACTCACATTAATGTTCTTCAATTTATATGGTAAACCAGATCATTCCCTACTGTGTTTTTGAAATGATCATTAAGAATTTGAACAACAAAGGCCAATCATAGTGGTGATTCCATTTAATCCCAACAGAGGCAGAGGCAGGAAGATCTCTATGAGTTCTATACCAGTCTTTTATATTATAGCAAATTTCTCCATAGTGAGACCCTATGTCAAAAAAAAACCAAGAAATTAATTTGAATCATAGGAATAATATTTGTAATTATAATTAGCAATACATGCGTATTTTAAAAACTTATCTAAATTCATTATAAAATATCAGTGAGTACAGAGATTATACTTTCTTCAACGACATTGCTTGACTCTGTGATAATTTAATATATTTTATCATTTTGCTTTATTTTCAACCAAACTTGCATTTTACGCATAGATTGGAATGTTTATTTCATTTAGCATGGTTGTAAAAAAATCTCATGAGAGGCTTTGCTGAAAAGAAGAAGCTTGGTTATAATTCCTCAAAAGTTCACATGGAGGTCATGAAAACGGTTACCAGGAATATCATTAACAGCAATTTAAAAATCTAGGAAGGTGTAGGCAAAAGTGTGGTCTTCCCTGTTGTACAATAAAACCAAACGTTCACTGCCAAGGGAGTATTGAATCCTTGAAAACTGGTACCTTAGACATTTACAAGACTCCTGGCTTGGAACGTGGGGACTGGGACCCCCATGTCACGATAGTGCAGCAAGTACTCTTGACTTCTCAGCCATCTCTCCAGTCCAAGTTTTACTCAGTTGTGTTTTTCCATGCTTCAGATACAAAAGATTGTCTAATCACATGTGCTCTTAAGGTTTCAAACTAAAACTGTTGCTTTTCTCATTCCATGCGTTCTTCAGCCATCTTTCTGCTTTTATGGCTTCAACTCTCTCCTGTGTTCTTTTTCAAAAGCAAACCTAGTATCTTGTTTTTCCTTACTGTCATGTCTCCAGACTTGTCTTCCTACCTCATGGGGAACCTAAATGTAGGATAAACACTAAATTCTAGATACCAAGAACTGAAAGTTTCACCTGCTGTTCATAAAATGCCCACATGAGCACACTTGTCAGTCCTGTCCTTTGCACTCTCTCCTGGGCACACTCACTCTCCTCAGGACAAGAATCGGCCACTTGTTCTTCCTGCAGACTATCTGGTTTCTGCTCTCAATACTCACGTGATGGTAAACAACTGCTGTAACTCCAGTTGCAGGATCTGATGTTCTCTTCAGGCTTCTGTAGGCATTGTACACCATATGGGCAAAGACTCATATACATTAAATCAAAATAAAGACAAACAAGGCTTTTTTAAGTTTAAAAATATGTGATGCATCCTAGGCTCTTTGATCTTTTCCATTTAGCATCATTATATCACTCATCAACTTTGCTCTTCCCCCAATTCCTTTTATGGAAGTGCTTGAGTCTTTGCCTCTGCCTGTAGGCTTCCAACATTTCATTAGTTCAGTCCATTGTCTGACATGTGAACTAGCTGATGTGTATGTTAAAATGTTCTAGTTTTTTCCCAGCTGAGTAGTCTTCACACACATAGCGAGGATTGAAATGCAAATCGAGCAATGTCATGGCTTCCTCTTGAGATTAGATTTCCTTCATTTTTGTCAGTTCAGCTTTTCAAAGTTTAATTCTTGTAGAGGTTCATAGAAATATACATTGTACCTTTAATATGTCTGTCCATATCCCTCGGGCCTCCATGTTCTTCCTACTCCCCGCCTGTTATTCCACTCCATTCCCCTAGGTATATGTATACAATCTAGGACCCACCAACGAGAGAGAAAAACAATACTCATCTTTCTGAACCTGACTTGATTCATTTAATAAGATGATCTGAGGCTACTTAGATTTTTCCTACAAAACTTTGTTGTCTGTACCTGAAAAAAAAAAAAAAAAAAAAAAAAAAAAAAAAAGGTACATATTTATCACATTTTTTAAAATTCATTCCTGTGAAGAGAAAACCCACAAAACAATATGCTGGTTTTTCATTAAGTTATCTAGTAAGCAAAACTGCATCGAATCTGGCTCCTGTGTAACATCCCTCCATGCTCTGTGTCCTCTCCCTTTCATCTGATATTTTGCTCCATCTACTCACAACTGTTTGTTCATATACACTGTGTATTACTCTAGATCTATTTTCATAACACCTGCTATTGTGTGCCCCTAACGATCACTGTCACACCAGTCATAGCTCTCAGCATTTCAGACTGCAGCCTCTGGACTCCTCTAGGATGGCAAGCAAGCTCTTCCAAAGCTCGAGTTTGGGGTGTCCTCTCCATACTGCACTTACAGAATTGTGCCATGCACATCTGTTTTTGCATCTGCCGCCTTCAAATTGTGAGCTCCATGAAAATACATGGAAAAGCATCTAATTCAGCTCGCTTCTCCCTGCAGCTTCTGAAGAGTAGTACAAGCACTTTAGTAGGCACTGGGTTTCCCAACTGAATGAAGATGTTATTCACACTCTCACACCAAGCTGAATTTCACTATTGAAAGTTTTTATCTTCAAGGGTCATTATAAAGATTGCAAACTAACCATGGCTTTTCAGACTCTCACTAGGAAATAAGAAGTAGACTGTTAATTTTCCAAAATGGCTAGCCTGTAATAAAAAGTATTTTGAAGGAGCTCCCTAAGGATCGTAGGGAGGGAAAACAATTTTTAAGACTGGAATAAAAGAAAATCACAGAAGACAATCCTGGAAACATTTAGTAGTTTATTTTCTATTTTTAAATATTTTATTTATTATTTTTATTTTACATTTACGAACGTATTGCCTGAGTGTATGTGAGTGTACCTGTGTCATACAATACGCATGGAGGTAACAAGAGGACATCAGATTTCCCTGGAATTGGAGTGACAGATGGTTGTTAGCCTCTGTGTGGATGTTGGGAATCAAACCTGGGTCCTCTCCCTGGGCATCCCATGCTCTAAGCCTCTGAGTCATCTCTCCATCCAATATTTTCTATCTTTAAGAATAATTTTGATAACAGTTTGTGCAGTTGTGCAGTACATCAAGTAAGTGGTGTGTTCTCTTGTTATTTCTTATCTATTTATCTTCACATACTATCATTACATGGTTTTTGTAGGTTAAAGTGTGTTTTTTTTTTTACTATTTTGCTGCTCAAAATAATTCTCTAAACAAAAATACAGCAAATTAATTTTCTAATTAGTAGGAACTTCCAACATATGTAGTTATTAGACAAATACATTAATTCACTAGCATTTGTGGTCAATTAAAGATATAATGTATCATCTGGCTTTATGGACATTTGAGGTCCTTTTTCAGTTTTTAGAGTTTGGACAAATATTTATAATCTTTCTTAAACCCATATTAGGTTGTTCTATAAATCATGGCCATAGGAGCTTTATGTCTTTGAAGAGAAGAAAGAGAAATAAGAACAATTCAAAGACAGTGAAAGGTAGAAGAACTATGTCCATAATGGCTCAAAATTAAGGTAGAATTCCATGTTTTTAAATAAAGATTTTCAAATATTCATCTTGGTGGATTCCTTAGTTATCTCCATGTGAACTAGTTCATTTGCTTATGAAGTAGTCATCTGTTTTTATTTGAATTCAATAATGTGACAGTTGAAAACTATGTTTTTATTTACATGTCATAACATTGCTGTTTTAAAAGAGGTCATCAAGATAAACTTCATTATGACCAAATAAGTCAATTTGATTTCTGAATAAATTTTCTTAGTGTTAAATGTGTTTTAATGATAGTTACAGCTAATGATTGAACTAATCTGATTATGTAAAATACCCATGGAAATTGCACTAAAGTATGTTAACTTATTTGCTGCCAACATACGTCTTCAATGAAAATTAAACATAATAAGGCTATTATAACGAATTGCTCATTGTCTTTTTTGTTGCATTTAGAATTTTTACCAAGGCTTATGGTGCTTTAAGAGAGACGGTTTACCAGAGAACATTTATTGCCATTGAAATATCATTGTTTTTCCTTCTAGTTCCCCATAATGGTGAATGATGCAAGTAGGTTGAAAGTTCCAGAAACTCTCTATGTGTGTAAAATTATCCATAGGAGGAGGGTAAAAGTACCCTTGCTGTCTACGTAGTTCTTGGCATTATACTTGGGTGATAATTTCATTCCACTTCTGTGCATTACCAAGAAAAAAAAAATCTTCTTTAAAGTTTTAAATTTTTGCTGTTCCAGAAACTGTTTTATGAATAAAAGTAAGAATTTGGCACAGTCGATATTATCTCACTGACTCTTTTAAAAATGACTAATATTTCTTTCCTTGTATGTCTTTTAAATTTGCCTCTCCACAGGTGCATAGGGTCAAGTATTGAAGACTGCATCGGCCTGATGGATAGGTACTTGGTGTGCTTGCTCCCCATGTTCTCCTCCAAGGCTCCATGTGTGAGCACTGGTGCATGTGTGTGCATGCCACTGTGGATGGAGAGTGATGTTTTCTGTTCTGTAATTGCCTGCAGGTGTAACGGTCCCACTAGTTATGACTGCATTTACTACCCATGGACGGGCCATTCCACCATACCGCAGCATGCTAGGTAACATCCACCATGCTTCCGTGTTATCACTCAAACCCTTTCCCAGACACCACAGACAAGAGAGACTAACCATTCGGGGTTCTGATACATTAGACAGTGACAACAGAACTGAAAACACTTTTCTTAACTTTTTTCTTCATTTACTATGATTTCAAAGTTCCAACGAGTAATACTATTGATTTAAAATTTTATAACTTTGAAGCATGTTTGTAGCTAACATAGAGATTTACTAGAATATGGTCATTCTTAAGTATATGAATAACTTCCAAAAGCAGGATTTTTAAGGGATAACTTTGGAAAATTGATCTTTGCTTATGGTTGCTATGGTTTGATTTCAGCTTCTGATTTTGTCTTATTTTGAATTTATTTGTATATTCTCCAGACAGCAAAATTATGCTGGATTCAGGGTAATATAGAAAATAATTCATACAGGTAAAAATGTAAGTTGGAATATAAAAACACAATATATTATTCAAATTCACACAGTGAACTGTACACAAAGTTTGTAATGACTTTAATCATAACGACCTCAAACTGTAAACAACTCAGACATTCCCCACTTGAGTTACACTCACGCACCCTAACACTCTTGAGTAATAAAAGCAGGAAACTTCTGCTAAATGCACCATGGATGGATCCCAAATGCATTATGCTGAAAGAAAGAAGCCAGGCTGTAAAGAATGCTAGGCAAATCTGCAGTGACAGATCAGTCAGGCTGCCCAGTTCCAGAGTGTGAACAATTAAGTTCACAATAAAGATGTAGGAAGGAATCTGAAGGATAACGAATGTTCTCTACCTTGATTGTGGTACTCAGTGCACAAATAAAAGTACTTCTCTCAAACTATAGAGATATACATTTTACTGAATATAAATTATATGTGTTCTATTTTACTGTTTATAAATCATGAAACATAACTCTTAAATTATTTTATGAAACATTTTTCTAAATGGGAAAATAGTAGCTCCAAATTTTATATGGAAATATTGCCAACTTTATAAAACAAATTAATTTGATTTTTTTGGAAGAAAGTAATCTTAAACTATAATTAGCAAATGACAATTTAAGTGAAGTATTGATTTTTAATGCAAATGCTTTGTGTTGTCCTATGACATGAAATTTTAAAAGACATAAGTGTATAGCTCAGTGAAGTTCCCCAAATGAAGCTTTTATGTAAACATCAGAAGTCAAATAAAAGGCACAGCAGTAGAAGATTCTGAGGAGTGCCTTAGAAACTATGCCAAGCAATCATTATCTTGAATTCTAACACCATAAATCAATTTGTCTAATATTTCCATCTGATTTAAATTTAGTATTTATTTTATGTACCTGGCTACTTTCACTAAATATTATATTAATGAGATTCATCTACATCACTGAATCCATCCATAGCTTTTCCATTCACATGCCTTTAAATGTGTTCAGAATTTAAAGGGATCAAATGAGTGATGTGTTGTCTTCATAAGTTGTTTGGTAATGAAATAAAGAGAATCAATATTCTAAAACAAATTATGCGATAGAGTAAATTGGTTTACACAACAGTGGCACTTTGATACTTGGGCATAATTAGATTAGTTAATATAGTTCTCTAGAGCTAGCTTAAAACTAGTAGCAAACTGGAGGTGGAGAGATGCCTTGGCGATTAAAAACACTTGCTGCTCTTTTGGAAGACATGTGTTCAGTTCTCAGCATCCATGGCAGATGACACCATGTGTAACTCCAGTTTTAAGAAATCCAATGCAATCTTCTGGCCTCAGTGGGCACCAGGAACACGCACTGTGCATATACATATGTGAAGGCAAACATCCATACACATAAAAAAAGATTATTAGCAAATTAAAGAAACGATGAAAGGAAATAGAGAAAATAATGGGGAAGGAGTCAGACAGAAATTGTAAGTCCTGTTTTTGTCTTAGATTTTTGCTTATGTATGAAACAATCTTTCATCATTAAGACATTAATTGAATTGCTGAAATATCCTTATGAGGAGTGTTGTTCTTAGGTTTGTTTTTATTATTTTCCTTAAAATTATTCTTTTAGGTTTGTAAGAAAGAATTCAGAATGGTGATAAAAGCATGCCATCTTTGAAATAAGATTTTCAGGATCAAAGTGAAACTGTCCCATTTTTAGGTGTGTGACTCTAAAGATCCTTAAATTATCTGGGCCTCAGTCTTCTTCATGTTTAAAAGGAATTACTAAATATAGTTCCTAAACTGGTTTTGAAAATTGTGTGTTTATTTAACAACAGTGCCTGACTCATAAAAGTCATTCAATAGAAGTTACTGTTTTTCCGTATAACAAGGATTCTCCGACTTCAGGTATGGGAAAGCATACTACCAAGGGGAAGGAAGGGGTGATGTCTCTCATCACTCTGGGAGTGGTAATGTGTACGAATGACTTCCTGATGGCTTCCTGGAGATATCTCTGAGATATCTCTGTCACTTTGACTTGAGAGTCAGGGTCATGACGAAGGTCACTGGTACTGAGGGTAAATAGATCACAGACTGGCATGTAGAGTGACAAATCACTTGTAGGAGGGAATGCTTGGAACTGATGTTAAATAACTCGGTAGCATAAAATGTCTTATAGATTTAATAGTTTCCAAGGTTAAATGAAAGCAGTGTTACATTTGCAATCCTATAGCCTGCCTGTGTTCCTAGGAGATGCTCTATACTGTCAGAGTAAGATACCTAACTGAAAACAGCCTTGCCAACAGTAGATATCCATGGCCAGAAGTAGCCAATGGACAATACAACACAGCCTGCCAGTTCTAAGAAAATAACCCGTAGCCCACTGTCTATGTAACAAGAAGAGTGCTTGATTGTGAAAGCATGGGGTCAAATATTGGCTCATATTTCTTATTATTGAAACCAAAGTAATAATAATATGTGTTTTTAAATATTTTTATTGAATCATTGTGTGTTTCATATAGAACTCCTCAATCAATCTTAATCATCTTTGTACCCCCTTTCTCCATCAGCACACCCATAGCCCACCCCCTAGATGGGATCCATACATTTGTTCATCTGTGTTAAGGTCTATTGTGTCGTTAGTGTTCCCAAATAGTCTCAGTGCAGGTTCATCTACTGAGATCTAGTCAGCCTACCCAGAGTCCTAAGTGGCACATGTACAATGTAGTCTCAATATCCAAGGCTCACACAACATAAAACAAGGGGTAAAGAAGACAAAAATGAGTCTCTCAACTCTCATTAACGAAGCTTCCTATACAAGGATACATTTTTAAGATGACAATTTTTATTCATAAAAAAGGTCTGTGAGGATTAAGTGAGACAACATACAGGAGCCATGCGGGAATAAACACTCAGTGATGGCAGTTGAAGCTTTCATTTGTATACCATTCTGAAAAATCTTGTTGCATTGTCTCCTATTAATATTTTACATATAAACAGTACATTAATCCAGGAAGTTGGGCACTACAGAATTAACATATTGAAATGCCTCAGATTTTAAGCATTTAAATTTCATATCAAACCACTACTCAGTAGAATGATTTAAAGAGTAGCTAGCTGGCAAAAGATTTTTCCTTATAGGAAACTCCAAATGTATTTAATTAATACTAGTTTTCTTTTTAAGTTTCAAGCTTTTATTTTTGTCAATTGAATTGACTTACCAGAATTAAATGATCTGTCAGGGACTTTTATACCATAGCTTAGAACTTATATAAAAATTTAGATTTTTACTCTATGGGTAAAACATGACTGTGACACATTTTTGACTCAGATGGATGACAAGTGTGAGTAACAAAGGTCTTCCTGTTCAGGTCTCACTTTTCTGCACTGGGCTAGGTATGCATTTGGAAGGCAGGACACTGATTATTAAATGTCAAGTCTTTTTTCTTAAGTTCTATAGAGGATTTTGAAAGCTTCTGTCTTGATTGATTTAAGTGAATATTATATAATGGGAAACCAGCACAGCAAAATAGGAAATAATTGTTTTAAGATTCATAATCGGCCTTTTAACTAGATTATCTAGATATTCACTTTTCTTTGAGTCACAGAAAATTACACTGAGCATGTCAATGAGGTTGTTTCAAAATATTTAGAGTTTGAACTTCGCACTGTCTCATTCTGCTGTATATTCTTTCCTAACCAGCAGGATAAGGTATTGAAGAATTAAATGAAAGTAGGTGAAATTTTTCCAATCTTGATCAACTTCCATTTTCTAAGCAGTGCTATTTTTCCTGGGTCTGCAATTTGTGAATTGGTCTTCCACACCCCACCACCTCACACGCCACTATGGGGATTTCTTCCTGGATGATTGGGTGGGACAAGAGAGAAAAGAATTTAAGATTTCCAGTTTTTTGCTTTTGTTTTTGTTTTTTGTATCCTAGAATATCTGACTACTGGGAAAATAATACTGGATACTTCAGATTCTTTCCTTACTCTATAATCATTTGCTTTGAACAATCTTTTCTCAAATCTCTCCACCTTCCATATTTGTTTTTTCCGAAAACACTATGAAGAAACTGTTCATCAAGACGTTTTCATTGTTCTTTTGTATGGCATTTACCTCTGCATCCTCATGTACTACTTTCATATAGATTCATTCATTCATTCACTTTCTACATTCATTCATAGAATCACTAGATTCATATAGATCTCTGTCGACAGACCAATCTGTTGGAGAAAATGCCTCGACTTAGGTTTCCTTCCCTAAGTATTTCTAGTTTATGTCATGTTGACGAAAACTCACCAGCACAGTTAACAAAGCAAAATGTAAACTGACTAAACATTCCTTTTCAATTTATGAGAGAAACATTAAAGTATATTTGATAAATATGTACCAGATATCTATCCAGACATTTTTTCTGGCCCCTTGCTCTAATTCATTACTCTATGTGCTTCACAATATGAAGTAAAGTCACTGAACTTAGTCTCTCTAAATCTCCAGTTGACAACTCTTTGAAACAGTTCCTATTTTCATGCCCATGTAACACTTTTACTTTATGGTATAGTGGGTTTTGCCCATGAGGTCAGATAACAGTTTATTCTTTATCAGAGTGACCTGTGCCTGAGAGATGAAAAGATGATGTGCTATTCTTGGTACCACTTTCTCCAATGGCACTTCATTTTTCTTTGTTTATTTGGCCCCCAAGGAAGTTAGTTCATAATTTATGTCCAAAGCAAATGGACCAAATGACCCATAAACGGTTACCTTATATGAGTGGCAGTTATATTATGATCCCTAAGTCCAATAAATAAAAGTACACAGCCTTTTTATTATAAGTCTATCCCCAGCCATCACATTCTGTATATTAAATTTACTTTTGAATTAAAGCTAGTTCAAGAATTGAAGGAGAGTGTGTGAATCTCTTTTCTAGCAGGCGATTTGTACCTTACTTCCCAAGACCTGTGAAATATCAAAATCATCTGAGAATTAACAGGGATGAGTAAAGCCTCTCAACTTGGTTGTTAATTATTGCTCATACTGCTGAAGTGGCTACTTTAAAACAAAAGAATTTAGCAGCCTGGGATGCTCAAGTGTTTTCACATTGATATCAAAATGTTCAGAATATCACATCAAAGCTTTCCCAGACTCTAGAAACATTGATATGTTCAAGATTATCAAGTATAATGATGTGACCAATATACTCCGTTTTATGACTAAATGTCAAGGATTCCATTATTCAATTAAAGTGTTTAGTACAATGTATAAGGATCAAAGCAAAGCATTATACATAGAGGAAAGTGTTCAAATACTGAGTTTTCTCCCACCAAGAGCACCATTTTTATGGTAAAGAAATAGCATTATTTTACAATCATTTATTTCTGACCTTGTAAGATGTTAGAACTGCCACTTATCTCATGATTGTCTTAAGCTACAGTCATTACTGATGATCTGATGTATGTTATTGAGCGCAAGAGCAAAATAGTGTAAGGTAATCCGGGAAGCTTGAATTTTCTTAGGACAAACTTCTGTTTTTAATATACTCTGTCCAGGCTATTCCACGATTTGACTATTGGAATTTTTATGAAGCCCACTCCAGAAGTATTAGTAAGCCATCAAGATTACTCTTATTTATAAATTGTAATCTCTAACAATTCCTTTTGTAAGTAATATCAATGTAAATTATTATCAAATAAAAATACAAACTCTTTGATATACAGCAATGCCTTGACAGAATGCAAAGGAAGTAGAACCTAACAGATACAGCCAAATAATTAAGGCAATGTTTAATGGAGAGAAACCTCACTGATTTCTCCCCCTTCATTAGTACTCACTTTGTTAAAACATGTGTAGAGTATGTATGAAATTATTTTAGTTCTCTCTATAAAAAAAAGAATAATTGTATAGCAGTAAATGTACGAAAGTCAATTTTGTTAGTGTGATAGTAGAGAGTTAACACCTTTGCTGTCTCAGTGAAGTTCCTATGTATGTTTCAAACTTCAAAATACTATGCTAGAATATGTATTTGATGATTAATATAGTAATGGTTAGATCTTGAGACTTTATGATTCGGTAAACCAAAAGAATCACTTAATTATAATGTAAAACTTCTGCTCCTGTGTAATTATCACAAGTTTATCAGCTTAACAAAAACCATAATTCTACAGGGAAAACTGTATGGCATGAAGATCTTTACCTAGGGTTTTACTTGGCTGACATCTATGTCCTCAGCTGAAACACAGTCCCTTCCAAACACACGTAGGTTCTCTTTATTTATGAATGAAAAATGCTCACAGCCAGAAATAAAACTAAGTTCCCAGAACAGTTCAGCAAGGACTGTGGCCCTGTGTGTTCATGAACCTGTGTACATTTTCAAATCCAGCAATAATGAAGAATCTTTTTCATCCTTGAATTTCTGATTTTTGTTTCCTTTGTGACTTCTAGATTCAGATTTGAGTACTCATGTAATTAGGTCAAACACACACATATTGTCTCTTAAGAGATTTGGAACCAAGATTATATTGGTAAATTAATTTCAAATTCACATCTAAAGTAATTGCACAATAGGAGTAGGAATATGCTTGTAATAATTCCCAAAGTCCTAGAGTGCCTATCTCCTGTGTCTGCCATGGTATCCCAAACATCATTCCATAAAGCAAACATTATGATATTGTCTTAGAACTAAAACCAGAATTCTTTCATATAGGCATACACTATAACTTAGGTGTTCAATTGTCCTTCACTGTACTGTGACTCACAAATAAAATTCTGTTTAAAGTACCTCAATTTAACATCAGATTTCTAACCTTCAGGTTAAGTTGCCAAGCTGGTGAGACTCCTTCATGATTGCTTTTGGCCTGCCTTGCCCCATATAGTAACAGCAGCCACATGCAATCAGTGAACACTTTCAAGGTATTTAAAACAGATAAGCTCTGAAATCATCAGACAGATCCTAGTTTCTGAAGACGTTGTAAAAACTGAGGTAATAAAAGTTACATTAATAATTTAATCAAATTTTGGTATTCATTTTATATATATATATATATATAATATTATATATATTATATATATATATATATATATATATATTGTTCCAGCTAAACCATTTTAAGTTTCTATTTAGCTTGCATTATATATCTGTTAGAAAGTGATTCAATCATCATGAAACCATAATTGAATACTCAGTCTGGGTAATGGTTTTACCCACAATAAGAACAGAAGAGGGAATGCTTTTTCACAGAAGGGTGTTTATTTCATCAGCCTCAGTAGGTTACAGATGGGATGAGTCAGACAGATCCAAAAGAAACATCTGTTTCCCTGAACCAATTGTGTATACCTAGATATTTGTCTGTGAACCAAACTTTTATAAATGTTTGCAAGAAGACTAAAATATGTTATTTTGAGTATGCATTTAAAGTCTCAATTTTATTTACTTTTAAAGTGGAGAATTAGTCAGTTTTATGAGTATACTGTATATACATATATATAATATATGTATATATATATATATATATAAAATCTTCCTACAGTTATACTTTATAGCTAACACTGCTAATACAGTATTGTTTCACTTTTATTATCTCATAAATGAACAATAATTAAGTAGATATATTCCTGACATATAGGTCAAAGTTTCTGTTTTTATGCCCACTTTGTTCTAGGAAAGGAATCAAAATTATTCTCCCACATAATATAGACATAGAGTGCAATAGATCCCGAGAAAACATCTTTCTTTTTTTTTCAAATTTTCTGTTTAACTAAAGGAATCTAATTAACTAGGACCCCCTTCTGTGATGTGGTTACATAAAATGATGTGTAGATATTAGAGCAAATTGCAATGCTCGTGCTTTTTTTATCTTATTACCTCAGCACATTCCCTAGCTAATCATTCCTTCATAAACATACAATTATTTTGCATACTATGTATGTAAGCAGGAACTAATTAACAGGGAGCATTTTGATTTACCCAGGAAATTCCTCCAGAGTGTTTTTCTATTCTCAGCTACCATCCACTTTCGGACCCAAAGTAGCCTAACGAGTAACTCAGTAGTAAAGAATGAATAGCCAGGAAAGGAGCTCACCTCTAATAAACTCTGGGTGCCTGTTGTCAGTGAAATTATATCGCATTCTGTTCTTCTGCTCAGAAAAGCATTCCATATGCTTGAGTCATTTATAGAATAATTATAGTTACTTTAAGCAAAGTAAATATAAACCAACAAAAACCTTTTACCATAAAAACTTTACTTGTTGAGTAAATAAGTCTTTTTCTAATGAACAAAGCATTTTTTTTCAGTTAGATCTTCTGGACACAAAATACTAGATTTGAAATCCAAAGTTCAAATCTCAGAGTGAATGTTTAAATTGTTCTAGACACCAGGAAAGAAAAGATTGAGGGGAAAAAAATTAAAACTGTGTTTTATTTTTCCCAGATGTTGCTGTTTTATTTGCAAAAAGCTTCTTGTATTTAAATCGGACCTTGCCTTCATATTCTAAAATTCAATCCTAATATATTTCTCAGTTGTATCACAATACATTTAATTTTCAGAATAAGTACACAATAATAGTTATCACTTATTACCACTTTACAAATGAGGAGAAAGAAGCAGAAAAATAATTTTCAAAGTATCACCTATCTGGTAGAAAATGGATTTGAATTTGGCTGTACCTGACTCGAACAAGAGAATTCACTCTATTAATTTGCGTCTGATGCCAGGTCTATTTTATGATGAAGATTGAATATTTTATAACCTTCTTAATTTTGCCCATTGCCTCTCAATCTTGATATTACCTTAATATGATCTATAATGCTTTGAAGCTTATTAGAGATTGAATCATGAGTCATATTTCAATCAATATCATGAGATGATACTTCACATGCAAAAAGTGAGCCTTAAACTTCTATGTCACCTAAAGAGCAAAAGAGCATTATAGTATTCCCAAGGAGATGAGATGAATGGGGTAAAGGGAGAGAGAAAGCAGATAAGGGCAAAGTCCTGGAGCCCAAATAGAGAATATGTCATGGACTTGTCATAAAGGTGCTTGCCTTTAATCCCAGCACTCAGGAGGAAGAAGCTGAAGGATCTGTAGGAGATCAAAGCCAACCTGTCTACTTAGTGAGTTCCAGGCCAGTCAGGTCTACATAGTAAAAAGAAAAGAAAAAAATATGTTCACGAACAGAAAATGAACCATTTAATGACTTGGAACCACATATTGACAATGCTATTTGAGAATTTTGAGATTCTGTAAAATTTCAAAAATTGAATTGTTTGCAGGTGGTGAAGATAAAGTTAGCACATGCTGAGAAAAAGATGGACGTGGAGAGCACGTGCACAAAGCTGGCTGCAAATGAAGAGGACACTGAATCAAGAAATTAGGATTTTTGTATTTAAATTTGGGGACTATGACCATATATAGTAAAGCTACTGGAATTATTAGAAGGAAAAGGAATTCCTGTATTTCAGGAGCTCATGAGCATCCACAGGCAATTATTTACTTTGTTGTTTGTTTGTGGTTTTTTTTTTTTTTTTTGAGGGGGATTATTTATTTAGTTAGCATATAGATGGGAATTCTCATTTCCAAGTGGAGAATTTGGCTGCAGAAGAGATTGGAAATTCTGCCTTCACTGTGACTGGAAGAAATTCACCATAGAACAAGGGGCAAATAAATGATGGGTTTGATGAGGAGGAAAAAGGGCAGATCCATAACGTCTTTTAGAATGAATTTTTAAATAAAGTGATCATCTTGGGATAGAATGGAAGATTTAGTATTAGAAATTCAAAGAGAAGTCCATTGAAGACCTCTGGAGAGACACAATACCCTAGATACATAGTCCTATTGCTGTGCAGTGCTAATAGTCTATTTGAAAAGTGTACTCATAAGTCAAAAGGATCCCAGTAAGCATTATGTTGGAATCAGCCATATTATGGTTGTTTAGAGACAGACATGGGCACTTGGAAATGTGGGTTTTCCCATATTGACGTTTTGGACGATGAGTACTAAAGAAAGGACACTGAGACAAAAGTATATAATATGGCCTAAATGATGGGTATGAATGAGAGCAAAGGGTCATGGAAAATCGAGAAATGGAGAAAGTTGGCAGGCAAGGGAGGCCGGTACCCAATAACAACACAATAATGTTATGCAGGAAGGACTGCAGAAGTAGAAATGCCAGAGTAGGTGAAGTGAAAGGAATATTCTAGACTGAAAGAGAAGTACGTGAAGTCAGCATCCTAAATGATGCCCAGTACAGTTAGAATTCTCAATCAGACTAGATAGATGAACCACTGGAAATAAGTGAACTTGGACCCAGCAAGCCAGGAAGGTCGATGGATGGGGACAAATGGAGATCAACATTTATAACTTAAAACTTGCTGCCAGACTCGGTGGTTAACTGATTTTGAAAGAATTAAGAGAACCAAATGTGAACAATTTCTGGTTTTCAGGCTTTGAATTGAAATTTCATGAAGTGAAAATTACATAAATGGAGTAGCAGTCACCAAGATGTGGCACGGTCGAGGCTGTCAAATTACGGTTCCTGAGTTTAGTTTGAATATGTTCACTTTCCAGTGACTTTGACACCTCCAAGTGATGTAAGTGGAAAATGCGACATATAGATGAAATAGACATTTTTTTCCATATTTAGATATGGAACAGGAATAAGCAATTGAAAATAAGAGTCAAGTGTTCATATAGTCTGAGAAATTTGAGTGCAAAGAAAAAGAGTTAGATAGCTTCAGAGAGAGGAGTATTAAAGAAAATACATTTGAAGATGCATAAAATTTAAGTGTGCTTTAGAAGATCATAGAGACTTGTGAAGGTTTTTTAGTATAGAAGAGAGGAAATCATGGATTGTAAACATCTATGGATAAAGCCGGAAGAATGAAGGGCCTAAGCTGATGTGAGATGAGCAGATGCTTCATTGCTTCACGAGGAGAAAACAAAGAAAGAAGAAAGATGGTCTAAATAGATACAGGGCTTTTGTAAGCAAAAGTTGTGGGTGGTTTTATTTTATGTTCTATGTTCTGTCTGATGTTATAGTTATATAGTTATCAGCTATAATTGTCTGAGAAAAAGGGTGTGTGTGTTTGTGTGTGTGTGTGTGTACATGCATATAAAGGAGAGAGAGGTTGTCTGGAAATTAAATTCGAATATAAATTGTGCTAATTTCTGTATTTGAAAGTATTCTGGCATTAATTTACAAATTATCAAGAATTTTCAACGTGTTTCTTTACATGACCCTAACTTGAAGGTCACCTCTTTTTTATTTTAAATGGAAAATGACAGCTGCGGTTTGCTATCACAGACTCTGAACTCATTACTTTAGAAGGCTGTTAAATATATAATTCGGATCTAACAGCACCCTTGTATGTGTTCTGAGAAATTAGTAGATTTCAATACCTGTCACATTATTGCAAAATGATGATATGTACCAATCACTCCAAATTATATTACTACTAGGAACATCAGCAATTGTATGATTGTGCGGGTACAGAATATTAGCAAATAAGCTGCAAAGTATTTTTCTTGTTTCCATTAATGCTCACACATAAAAAATTACAACTTTCTCATAAATAAAATGTATTTGACTTCAGATTGCACTGATATAATTAACTTATCTTGTCAAAGCAATAGTTCCTTTATGCCTTCCATTTAAAACTTTGGCAAATAAAGTGTATTTTATCCTCCTGGCAATTAAAGGCCATCAATCACATATTTATCCTCAAATTTTGAAAAAATATAATTATCTTTATTAAGGTAATTGCAAATGAAATTCAAATGTCAGGAATAAAAATTGATCAGTACCTTAAATATATATGCCTATGTCTTAATTTTATTTATGTCTTAATTTATGTCTTAATTTAATTCCCACATTTATCCAAATACTGATATGTGTATCTAGTAGTAAGCTTTGTTAAAGATTTAGAGAATTACCTTATTCATTATTTGGCTTTGTACTCTCATGAATGTGCTTCTGCCCTGCCTGCGCTCCAGATCAATAGCAGGTACACCTTGTTATGGTGGCACAGCATTCTCAAGTATCAGTGAACAACCAAATCACTCTTGATGAATATTCGTCCCCCCTATTATATATCTCCAAATTCTAAAATAACTAATGCATGCACAAATATATATATATATATATATATATATGTGTGTGTGTGTGTGTGTGTGTGTACCTGATACTATATACAGTATGTTTAGTTATATAAAGATGTACATCAGTCTATATTATTATTCAAGTTTACATATTACCATTTAAAAAGTAAAATAGAAAACACATTTTTTTGTTTTTGTTTTGTTTTATGTTTTATTCTGAGACAGGGTCTTTTTGTAACCCCAGCTGTTAGGGAACTGCCTATTACACCAGGCTGGCTTTTATCTCACAGAGATCTGCCTGCCTCTGCCTCTCAAGTTCTGAGAACAAAGAAATGTGAAACCATGTCCAGCAGAAAAACTATTTTAAATTCTATAAGTTACATTTAGTTTCAAACCATTTGAGGAACATTTTCATTCTAAATCATGTACTTTCATAATAGATCATTTTATTTTCAAAAAATACAAGTGCAATTTTTTTCACAAATATCCTAAAATGGTATGATTTTGAAATTTATTTTAATAATTTGGTAGCACCATGTATGGTGTTAAACATGTTTAAAAGAAGATAAAGGAAAAAAAGAGGTTTAATTTACCCTCTTCAAATGAAAGCCTGCTGTTCTATTATTTGGTTTTAGGTAACACTAGGTAGAGTAGTTCACTTACAGAATCTTAGCTCCTTCAACTGACCAAATAGATTAATCCTATGGCTTTTGAAATAATAGGTAAAACAGGTAAATTAGTGAGCTATAGCACAGCCTTTGTAGTGAAATGTTAAGTCCAGACTGCGTGGAACTTCAGCTTCTGTCCTCGATCCTTATCTGTCCGGGTCTCTGTCTTTCTCTCTCTCTCTCTCTCTCTCTCTCTCTCTCTCTCTCTCTCTCTCTCTCTCTCTCTCTTTCTCTCTCTCAGAGAGAGAGTATATCTCTTTCTCTCTTTCTCTCTCACTCTCTTCCCCCCACCTCCTTTTCCCTCCCTCCCCTTCCTCCCTTCCCCTTTCTTCTCTCTTTTCCCCTCTAGCTTTCTCTCTCTTTTGAAATTATTGTACTATCATTACTGGTGATAAAAAAAAAAAACAAATTTTACAACATGGGCCTATGGCATGACAGCTAAAATTTATAGCTGTGTTCTTTAGATTTCCTTGTTTAGGGCTATTTTCAAATAGCTACATAGGAATCTACTTAGTAATCTTAAAATGCACCTAAGTAGAGCTATTATTGTTCTTTAACAATGAACTCAGTCCAGAGGGTAAAGGGAGAGCCCATCAACTGCTGCATCTGCTCTTCTCTCTATTTGCTCTAAGAAAAACTAAAACTTAGGATAAACTCAGCTGCTGTGATAAGTACAGATGAACCATTTAACCAGATAATGTTCCAGATGGAAGCATAAAGACATATAATCTGAAAAATCAAGAAGCTGAGAAGAAAATATAAACATGTACACTGCTAGAAAATTTAAAATAAGTACTGATGCTACTTCTTATTACATTTAGATTATTTCCTTAATGACCATTTATTAACAAAAATTTTAAACATCATCGCCTGGAAGCCCATAAGCAATCCATAGATTTACACAAGCTAGCTGTTAATGGTATACATAATTTCAATAATAGAAAAATAGTAGACAAAGAACAGATTGAAAAATTAATATTCTAGCTAGGAAGAGAATGCTTCATGCATGTGGATGTAGAGTTTTCTTTCATAGAAATGATTTCTTTTGCATGTAAATGAAATGGTTTCAGGCAAAGTGTAAAGTTGTCTTGATATTATATTATTTCACTGTTGTTTAATTAGTTTAGGTTTGATTTTTTTTTCTTCTTTTACATTATCTGGAGGCTGTGAATCTGTATTCAGAGCAGCTGCAGAATCATAACATCTTCTAGGCAATCGTTTTTGGAAAAAAAAATAGGTTTCTCCTTAATTAGAAATGTGTTCTAATTAGTAGTTGGGTATTCATATAAGTTTAAAAAGCATTGTCATTAAATGCTTTAAGATGTGTTTTTGTGAAGCCAGTCATAATAAACCTCCCCTAAAAATATACAGAGTAATTTATTGTAGAATAAAAACATTATTTAAAGTTAGGCATGATGACCAAAAGCCTTTGTGAGGAGGGCTTGTTTGTCTTTGCTCCAAGTCCTCAGTGGGAGGTTTTCAGACATTGTAAGGAGATACAGCCTCACCCTCTCATTTCCTCCTTGGGCGATTTCCAATCCACTATGGACCCACATTAGGGAAACTGGATATTTGTATCGTGCCAGGTTAGATACTTACAGAGAGCTCTGATGTGTTTTAATTCTCGCTCTTGGTCGAGTGTGCATTTGCCTGAGGTCTACAAGTTAGGAAACTATTTTATGTTTTTAATTTTATCGCTGTTTGAAATGGTAACATGCTAGCTCCTAGATTTCAGCACTCACATCAAGGAAGCTTTGAAGAGTTTTACTTAGTGTTACTTATAAAAGCACTGAGCATTTCCTGCCCTCTCTCTGTCCTCATTCCTAGTGTTTAATAAATGCTGTTAGAGATAAGCCTCAATCAGTCACCAAGAGGTCCTGACAAATGATATAAAGAAGCACCCAGGCTCACAGTGTTTACTAGAACGAGAAGGACCATGGTTTTATGATCTATGTTCACAAGCTCAAATATCTGAAGGAAAACTTAGAAATCTGGAAATAATTCCCGCTGCAGTTAGCTTCTTACGTGTCTACACATAAAGCAAACCTGATAGAAACAGCTCAGTAAACTTCCTTCTGTTACTCTTCCCGTTGCGGAAATCTCAAAGTAGGACAGCTATTGCTGCTTGTTCCTTAGTTCTATAGCATCAGCCAACCTTGCCTGAGCCACTTCCTTGATCTTCTCTTTGGAAGTAAGATGGCTGCCACTACAAGTCCAAATTTGACGTCCAAAGACAGAATGGAACCACCATTAACCCTCTCTTAATTTCCTAGAATGCCTAACATTCTTTTTCCTACCCATACTGGAAATTTGTTGTTCATTCAAAGCAAAATGCTGTGACTCAGGTATTTATGCTTTCAAGTGAAAGGTGCCGTTAAGAGAGGACTAAGGAAAACTGTCGGGTTAATCAACAAGAAACTTTGGTATTGCATGGTTGCCTGGGAATGAGAGATACACTAAGCTACAATAAGCAAGCCAAAAATAACCGTAATCATCAATTTCACTCCTTTTAAAAGAAAAGACTATCTAGCTAACCAATTACTGGTATATCAGAAATAGAAACCTGATAAACATTTATTAGCCTTAGTTCAGAAGAGAGGCACTGCATAAATTCTAATTTTCTTGTCTTTATAGATATGCTAGAATTATATTTGGTTAAGTTCAAAATACATAGGAAGCTCAAACTTTTGCATGATTAGTGATTTATGGGTTGATTTAAAATAAAAATGAAGTAAATATTTATAGAAGTAAAGCATTCAGTTATTTATTACTATAACAATTATTTAGTGCTTGTCATGAGGTGATAAACTATGCTTCAGAGAAATGTAAAGGTGTCCGTTATACAATTCCAGCACTTAGGAGACTAACATTTGAATATTTAAAATACAGATACTTTTATCTTTTTAGCTCCAAATATGTTTGCTTATGATTACATAAGGAGAAGGATGGGAAATCCTATTTAGAGAATCTTAGTAGATAGGGAAGAAATGTGATAATTGAGTCCTGATGTCCCTCTACATTTAACTTGTAAATAAATACAGGAGAAACTACAAAATAAATAACAGGTTCACCAGAGAGATGAGCATCTAAAGGCAGGGATGGAACAGATCTCAAGATGAAGTTTTAAGAAAGAGAGAAGGGATCACTTGCATGAACACTTATATCTCCTCCCAGACTGATTAAGATTTGCCATAGAGAATATCTGCTTGATCTGACAGTGGAGGGACACTGGCAACACTGCTCAGGAGAGATTTCATGAGGATCGTACCAATAATGTGAGGAAAGCTGACCCAAGAATCGAGAAAATGTAAGTGAAGTATACAAGGTGCTCATTTAAAGAGAAAGACAGAAATATTGGAGACATTCAAGTGGAGGAACTGAATTTTTTAGAAATATGTTATCAGCTAAAATATATTCTTTATTCACTTAATAATAATTTTTGTGAGTTATCAAAATTAATGTTATGAGGGATAAAGCATTAAAGGAGAAATGATGGCCTCTAACCTCATGTAACTCAAAAATAATATAGAAATGGGGCCACATTCAAGAATAAATTATAAATCTCTAAAGCAAGTTTAATTATTAAAAAAAAAACACATAAATGCTAAGGAGAGACACTCTTGTAAATATCACAGTAAAAGTGAGTTGGGTCACAAAAATGGCAATAAAATAGAAAACACTAAATGATACTTTTTATTTTACAGAGTGTACCCAATGTTGTTCCTCTAGCAATTACCAAATCATTTTGAAATTTGATGTATTTTTCAAACTAGCAATATTTAACACAGAAGGGCATAACTGGTGAAACTGTAGAGAATAAGAGACTTCAGATTGTATGTTTCTGTACAGTACTTTGATATTAAACTTTGCCCACCCAGGACTCAGGGACCATTGTGCAAGAGGTGGTGGAAAGATTATAATAGCTAGGGTTGGTGCATGATCATAAGGAAATGGAGTCTTCCAGGTTAGCCACGATGAAACAGTGAGACTGTCTGAAAGAAAACAAAATTAATTTTAAAAGTTAAAAAATAGAAGTATACAAAAAAGTTTGGAAATGGAGGAATGATAAGTAGATTTTCGATGACACCCAGCACCTCAAATTCATAGACTCCAACTAACTCAGGTTCTGCTTCCAAACAGTGTCCTGATTTCTGCAGGTTGCTGAAATGGCGCTCACTCCGGCTTATAAATCCATCCATCTTTGCTCCCTCCTTTGTCCTTCTTCATTACTGAGTATATACTTCCCTCAATTCTGCAGTAAAGGGGGAAACTTTGTTTTGATAGATTAAGGTATAGACAACTTACCACTAGAAAATGACCTTACAGCAACATGGATACCAGAAGTTACGATAGATAGAATAAATAGGAATTGTAAGGTAAAGAATAAATGGAACAAAAAGTGGGATTTACAATCATGCATCCCACTTTCTCTTACAGAGCAATGTTTATGTAACATATATGCACATGTGTAATATATATACATATATATTATAGAGTTCATGAATTCCTTAGCAGCATGGTAGGCAATGTAACTAAAGTTTCCAACTGTAAAGTCATCATTTCTTTGGGGTATCTTGCCCAAGTAATGAGTTCAGAAATATGATACTGTGATACTGAGTACTTAAGTTTTTTTGTAATTAAATGTTTATAATACCCATTTTTTGCAACTAGAGGCATTCTGAAGATGTCATCTAGGTAACAGAATATAGGCTCGTGATATTTCCCATAAACTTGAAGCTAAATATAGAAAATCACATTCTTGCTCAGATATATAAGGAAGAAACACCCATATGAATAGGTGTAAACACTGCCTATTAAAAGCAGGAGATAACTACTATGAAACTATTGGGGTTTATCTAAGAAACTGAATCCTAGAAATGAAAGACTCAGGTTACATTTACATATTAACCTAATTGTAGTTTCTTGTCTGAAACATGTTAGTGACCCCGTTACTAAATGAAATATGATACTCATATATTTTTAAAAATATATGAATGAAAATTATTTCAACAACATGAAGACAATCAAAAAAACATTCAGAGATGCTTGGAAGGAGGAAGAGAATATAGTGCAATGTTTTTGCTTAAGTACCTACATTTTATATTTCAAATGTACTAGAGAATTTGAGCCTTAATCAAAGGACAGATACATGTTGTAATACGGACCTTTCATCAAGTACAGACTGTAACTGTCAACTGATGTCAGCCTTGGAGTCTGACCCAGATCATTTTCATTTGCTCAAAGATAAAAAATGTGTCATTTTTGTAGAACAGTTGAAATTCTAGGTCAGAATAAGCACAATTTGCAAAAAAGAGAGAGAAAGAGAAAACACTGTCCTAATGCAGCTCTCCTTGCCCTAGGCAGTAACCCTTAAAGTGTCTTCTGGGGAATTTCAGTTTTTCCTGGTGTTTCAAGGTCTCTTGTTTCAAATCTGAACTATTTTAGCAAAAATTGAACACAGTAGTGATATAGTAGGCACTGTGTTATATTACTTATGTTCCTTGTTGCTTTGACCTTACAAGAAAGAACTTACATGGGGAAAGATTCATTTTGACTCATAGTTTTAAGGAACCAGTCACCATGGCAGGCAGAGAGAGTGGCTCATATCTAGGCAGACCAAGAAGCAGAGGAAAGGAGACAGTGCGTTCTGCAGACTGGGCTTTCTTTTATCCTTTTTGATTTAGTCTGAGACCCCAGTTCAAAGCATGGTGAAGCCTGCATTCAGAGACAGTGTTCTTTTCCCAGTTAATCTTTCTGGAAAGATTAACCCTTCAGACACCCCCATTAATATCCAAGCTGTTTCCTAATCTAATCAAGTTGATCACTGAAATTAGCAATCATGCTGTGTGTGTTTGACTCTCTTAAGTGAAATCCACTTACATTTAAAAAAAATCCTCTTAATCCTTGCTGAGAAATTTAAATGAAGATAAAAGAATAATTCTGCTTTCAAATTTTATATCCAACATTATAAGGGACTTACTAAACTCAAACAGTAATACAGTTGCATAACTATGGATAGTTGGAAAAGATTTAAAGTGATAATACATTATTAAATATAAATCAAAGTTTTTATGAAAGCTACTAAATATATGTGTGTCTCTACTATGTAACATATATGTATTGAAGAGTGATCTGACCTATGGTGCTTTATATCTATAATAACAATTATATCCTAATATATTGCCTTTAGAAATGCAAAGGGATGAAAAAAGAATGAACTAGAGAATCCCAAACAAGAATTTTTGAAGTCCTACTTACATTTGACCTTGTCAATGGCCTTGATTTTACTGAGTGAATTCCTCAGTATTTATAAAGGGCATTAGAGGTTCTATGTTCCACAACTGGAAACTATGCAGTATATGAAGGAAAAAAAAAGTTTTAATTATAACAAGTACAACCTGAGTTAGAATGGAAAGTCTGTAATTTACCAAAATCATTTCATTATAACAGTAGTACACAGGACCAAATGAAGATTTGGATTATCCCTGTGAAAGGAAACTGTTTTTTCAAGAGATCTTTAGGATGCCAAGGTTTTATTTGAATTATCTACTCTCATTATTTGTAATCTATCTTTAAGCAACATTTATTTTATAAGTATGAGAAATTTTTACAGAATTAGCTATTTAGAATGAGATTTGAAAATGGAAATATATGATATATAAAATGCTTTACTGTCGAATCTATGAACTTAAGAAGAATTCTTTGTGTTGTTGTCTATCACGACTTTAGCGTCAAGTACAGCATCTATATAGCATTTGTTCCAGTCCAGGTTATTTGTTATGCTATATGAAATTAATGCATTTCCAAACTCTGACCACTGAAGGTTCATAGATAACGCTTTACTCTAAAATGAAAAGAAAAGAAA
Organism: Eospalax fontanierii; assembly: GCA_035773235.1. Taxonomy (NCBI): domain Eukaryota; kingdom Metazoa; phylum Chordata; class Mammalia; order Rodentia; family Spalacidae; genus Eospalax; species Eospalax fontanierii. The sequence goes on from CM069530.1 coordinate 27,256,204, forward strand.
AACCAAGCCTGGAGTGACATCTCGGAGGTTAAGAGCCCTTGTTGCTCTTCCTCATGAATTGAGGTCAATTCCTCACAACCACATCTGGCAGCTCACAACCAAGGATCTGTACTCCAGCTCCTGGGGAATTTGACACCTCTAGCCTCCAATGGTACCTGCACTCATGTGCACTCCTACACACACACACACACACCTTAAGTAGCAAATCTTTTAAAAAGGAAATAAGCACAAACAGTACTCTTCTTACTAAGAAAAATCATAGAAAACAATAAGAATTCATTGGTTTCAAGGTCCTATCTTTACTAAAAATATGTTAGAAGAATATTTAAAGAGTAAAAATCTCTAACTTCCTTTCATCTCTTCTTGGCATTATTTACATCATTTGATGCAATATTTAATGTACAGAAATTTCATGGGCATGTGATGATTAAACATAATTTTGATTATAATATGTACCCATGTCAGCAACACTCTGAAAATACTTGACCCAACTTTTTTCTCCTATCTATAACTCTACCAGCATTGTCCTTATCAGAGTTTCAAAAGGCACTTTTGACCACTAACAGCCCATTACTGGTATCGTTGTGCTCATGTGGTATGGTCGTTTGAATCTCCGCAGAATACACCTTTTCAGTTCAGATCAGTGGTTTTCTTCCAAGGGTGAAGCTGATGGATCTGTGGCAACATCTCAAGATGTTGCTGTGCCTGAAGGGTGGGATGTTGCCCATATGAACAGAAATGAGGGATGTTACTAAGATCTGAAAATAGAATGATCCTCCATAACAAACTAGTAAATAGCCCAAAAGGTCAATAGTGCCACTGTTGAGGTAGCCTGCTTTAGAGAAAATGCTGAGACTAAAATTATACCTGAGTATTATTAGGGTGAATTTTCCATGTACTTGTGGACAGTATTAAAATTCAAGTCATTTAAAAACATCCCCCTTCCATCTTACCATTTGTTCTTCATTCTGTTGCTAAGTGTTCCGTGGTTTTCATCAAATAACATGTTGTATTGTTCACCCCCAAATATTAATTGTATGCTCATGGTTTACAAAACAAGCAATATCAAAACTGCCATTGACAATGAAAATGCCTGTATAAAGACCTGGTGGCATTTTGTTTCTTCTAAAATCCTAGATTCATGAAGTGTGTATTGTTCTTTCCTCTGTGTCTGCCTCTTCTCTCTTCATATTTATTTTCCATTTTGTTTGGCAGAACTCCACTGATTGCAGCTGGAGTCATTGGTGGCCTCTTCATCCTGGTCATCATGGCTCTGACATTTGCAGTTTATGTTAGAAGGAAAAGCATCAAAAAGAAAAGAGCCTTGAGGAGATTTTTGGAAACAGAGGTGAGGTTTTAGAGATTTTTCATTTTTACAGAACTGGATGATAGTCCCTTTGAAAATATGACTTAATTTCTGATGAACCTATATTTTGTGCTATTTTTATACAAAGTTGGTAAAAATATTAAAATGTGTAAAAGTGGTCAAGGCAATAGGGTCAGGACTTGAAGAGAGTGGGTTGTAGGGGACCCAGGAAATATAATATTGCAGAAAAGACAGATCTGTTTTTGGATGGAGACTTCCAGTGGCATCTTCCCGGAGAGGATGCCTCAGTAGGAGAATATCCAGGAAGTATTTGAGTGGAGGACATTTCACTGGGAGAACTAGGAATATGACTAAGAAAGAAGCATCCTGATTAAAAATATGATAAGATAAGCAAGCTGTGTATCCTTCAGTCAGGACCATTAAATTGGCAGCCAGTGATCTTATTGTACCAGCAGCAAAACACTGAGTTTACAAGATATGGCTTAGTGTTGTAATTACACGGAACTTACAACACAATTTATGAGATGTAGTTAATACTGCATATTGCATATTGTGAATATGTAAATTACTCATAAATTATCACAACTTGTTTTCCATTGCCACATGGGGGCTCTAGCATGTGAGTTGATAGATTCCATTGTACAGGAAACTGAAAAACAGTACAAAAGGCTGTGCAGATGTGGACTTTTCCCAGTTCCCATTCTACCTTTTCATACTGATCTTCACATCTGGGCTTCCTGAACAATTAAGAGCAACTCTATGCAGATAGATTTATTATTCCAGATTTAATTTCATTCTTGTAATTGTGGCAATATGGCTTTTCCTCTTACCACCATCAGAAATGGGTGCATTAATCCTTTCATAAATATTGCACAGTAATATGAATTGGATTTTACTACTTCCTTCATAGATTTCCAAATATGAAATTATTGCTTGGTATATACCAAAGCACATATATTTTATATATACTTTTAAGTATATCTTACCCACAGTGCTGAAACCTCCTCAACAGTTTTACAGGTGAGGTTATATAATTTCTTTGAGTAATTCTTAAAAAGGATTCATGAAAATTACTCACCATAAGGCTGGAAAAAAATGCTCAGTGGATAAAGTACTTACTTTGCAAGCATCAGAAGTTGAGTTCAGTCCCTGCATAAAACATGCTAGAAAGGTGGTTAGCGTGTATTATAACAGCATTGGGAAGGTAGGAATAAAGAGAACTCTGGGGCTTAATGGCCAGCCATCCTAGCCTACTTGGCAAGTTCCAAGCGAGTAAGAGACCCTGTACATACACACACACACACACACACACACACACACACACACACACACAAATAATAATAATAATAATTAAAAGAAGAAGTCATGAATTTGAGAGGGAATCTTGGAGACAATAATTAGAAGGGGAGGAAAGGAGGTAGAAGGTTACGAACACAGTGCTTGCATATTAAATTCTCAAAAAAGGTAAAAAGTTTTAAGTAAAAATTATTAAATTTGCAAATAGAAACAAAAAGATTTGCTGTCAAACTATTAGAAAGCAGTCTGTTTACTCATGATTTTTAACATGCTGTTCCTGAAGTCCCTGCTAGCTCTGTAGCGCCTACACTCAAATGTGTTCCACTAGTAAAGTAAGCCATGAAGTCCACAGAAGCCTGGCAATAACACTCAGACAGGGCAGCCACAGTGCACTTCGCCTTGTAAATAGATGAAACACTGTGTTAGTTTCAAGACAATTTGGAAGGCAATAGCCCTTAATTATTTCCTTATGCAGAGAAAGAGCAGACTATTTGTCTTTTGCTTAAAGTTCAGTTTCTTTTTAACTTAAAAATGATTTTTTAAAAAATTCTTACTACTTCTTTTACTTGAGCCTGCATTAAAAGGTAAAATTTTATCAAGCAATGTAGGCCTTCGAGTAACCCAGACTCTCCGACGCACAATAAGTGGACTCACAGAACATCTGCAACTGTAGATCATGTTGAACTCTGTATATACTGTGCTTTACCTACACTTACACAACTCTGATAAATTTTGATTTACATATTGTACACAGTAAAAGAATGATGGTTACTAATAATATAAATAATTAATAACAGTTGTTTAGAATTTATAAATTATTTATTTTTGGAATTTTCCATTCAATTATTTCTAAGTACAGTTGAGTATAGGTAGCTGAAACTTCAGAAAGTGGGTAAGGAGTGACTTTTATAAAGATTATCTCACTATTTATAGTATGCTCCTGCAGAGCATCCAAGTTCAATTCCTAGCATCACATGGCAACTAACAGATGTCTGTAACCTCAGTTCCAGAGCATCCGAAGTCCTCTTCTGATCTCTGTGGGACATTGCATGACACAAGTGCACTTATATACCTGCAGACAATACACTCATACACATAAAATAAAATAAATATAATAAATAAAATATTTTTAAAGTACTGATTGTCAGACAAAAGTATACCAGTGTATTTTTTTCTCATAGGTTAGAAAAGAACCAGAGAGAGTGAGACCACAGAATTGAATTTGGATTGAAAGTTGCATAACCTTACATCATTGTTTTGCAGTTGGTAGAACCTTTAACTCCCAGTGGCACAGCACCCAATCAAGCACAACTTCGTATTTTGAAAGAAACTGAACTCAAGAGGGTAAAAGTCCTTGGCTCAGGAGCTTTTGGAACCGTCTATAAAGTAAGTAAAGACAAATAACAAAAAAAACAACAAGCAAGAAATCCCCACATACCATTAGTTATTTAAGTCTTGTTTCAGGCTTTAAAAAAAAATAGCCGAAGTTATTACTTCAGCCAACCTAATTTCCTTTTAATATTCAGAGAGGAGGACCTTTGTAATATTGAGAAGTTCCCGTACAAATGAACTCATTAATTTTTATTGAACAAGCTGGGATAAATACAATTTTGCAAGCAGGGGAGGAAGTGCTGGCTCGCAGCCACGTGTAGCTGTCTTTCAGTGTCCTTATGAGCCTCTTTCTATATTGTCTGTTATATGGCAAATTTCCATCTGTTTCCCAAGTACCTAGCCCCAGTCCACTTCCCTTTCCTCCTCAACATGTCTCTAGGGACTCCCACTAAGTCTGTTGCAGTGTCCCACAATCCTTTGCTCTTCTTTCTACTCTTATCTAAAATAGCACTTATGGGTATCCTATTAAATGATCTCAGAATCCATATGAGTATGCTGATATGTTAATAGAAGAAGATAACCTTTTTTGCCTGATTACACATACGATTTAGTTCCTAAACGTAGATACTTTTGATGCCCTGCTTTATGTTCAAGTAACAAAGTTGATTTTCTATGAGAAATGCAGGTCAAATAAGACCAAAGGATAACACTGTTGATTAAGAGATATTTCTGGAAAGGGAAATTTCAAAGGGTGTCATTTGTATGTTTTCACACTTAATTACAAAATCAATCCAGAGGCCAGTCCTAAGCTATAGTTTATTTTAACAGTTAATAACAAGAACAAGAATCTCGTCTGAGCTCACAGCATCCTGGACCATCCAATATCTCCTTACAGAATTTACCCTGGCAGCTCTCTACATACCTAGGAGATATGATAATCCTTTATTTTTACAAACACTCTATTGAGGTATATCGGATTTTAAGAGTTTGACCATTTAAAATGCTTGCTGTTTTTCTTCTCTTTTTTTCTATTTAAAGCAATGATTGAAGGTGGTTTGATTGAACATACATGTAAACCCAATACTTAGGAGTGTGAGCCAGAAGAATCATTTGAGCTGAGAAGTTTCTGATCAACATAAACAATACAGTGAAGCCCTATAAAAATTTAAATAATTTATTTAATAGAAAATATTAATACTCAGAATAGAGGCTAAATTTTTTTTCCTGAGTGTTTGAAAATATTCTTATCATAGGGCTGGATAGACGGCTCGGCAGTTAAAAGCACTGACTGCACTTTCAAAAGACCTCGGTTTGAATTCCAGCACCCAAATGGTGACTAACAACTGTCTATAACTCCAGTTCCACAGGATCCAATCCCCTCTAATGACCTCCACGGGTGTAGTGACATGCATGCAGACAATACATTCATACACTCAAAATAAAAATAATAAATTAATTTTTAAAGAAATATTCTTATCATTAAACTACCGTTATCTTCTAAAATCAAATTGTGAAAGCTTTTCAAATCTTTTTATTCTGTATATTTTGTTCAGTTAAATATGAAATCCTCATTAACAGAGAACCCAATTTGCACAGATATTATTCTAGACTGACTTGAAGACTAAATCTTTACAAGTTCAAAATAAACAAAGTTATCCCATTTCTCTACTAATGCTAGAAAAGACAGACACAAATTATATGTTTAAAATTTAATCTAATTTTTTCATATATTTTATTATTTCAATGATAGATGTCAATATTTTGGAATAAAATGTGTAGCATCCTAAATTGAACCTTACATGTAAAAACTGGAACATAGTAACTGGATCAGGACCTTCCATTTCTCTGAATCACGTCTTTACCATAAGTTGCCTTCCCAACATCTATAGACAGATTTTCTAACCACTCTGCCCCCCATAGCTTATCTGATAATTGCTTGAATGCTCATACCATAGATATGACTGAGCTCTGTGATAAAACGTGGGAAAGTCAATAGAGTTGTTAAACCTTCCTTCCCTTATGCTTCATGTCTATGATCAATTTTACACGTCACATTGACAACATTTAATGCAAGTAAGCAAACATGAAAGTTAGAAAGAAGAGAGATCAGAAGGACAGGGAGATAAAGACAAATGGCCAATTTAAAATTACCATAAAAATCTATTTTAAAGATAACTCAATTTTAGATTGTTCCTAAAGTATCACCCCCTTATACATTTTTAAAATAATATAGTCTGGAAATTAAATTTTATTTTAAACTATGGAGACCCTATATTCACGATTAAGTACCATCTGATGACCTTAGCGGGGAATAAGGTAAACATTTCAATATAATTAACATGCTTATGCAAAACAAATTTTTATCTTTTGTCCATGGGCATTTTACTTTTATTTAAATTATGTGCAATGAAAGTTTATTAGATGTTCCATAATTTTAACTATGTACCTTAAATGTGGTTTTACATAGGTTTCAATAAATAAGTTGTTGTGAAACATACTGTCTTAAGTTATGGATAATTATTGATGCCTATACAATACAATTGCTCAGGTAATTATTTGGGTTATTTTTGCTCTTAATTGGAGCTCTGTTGTGTTTCAACATAAAAGATTAGAACTAATACAGGTATCAGCATAGTCAAATTTTAAATTATCAGATATATAAAGTAATGTCTACACTTACTTCACGGCAATACAGATTAATTCACACTGCATTTGTATTCTTATTTTAAAACCACACTTTAGGAATATTTTAATATTGATGCTGTATCTTTATAAAGTAACCCCCTGTGTGGTTATTTTATTGAATAATAATAAGTATATTTTTTGCCCTAGATAATATCTCCGAGAAAATATAGCCTGTAAGTTTGGGGTGCTTAGGGCTTTTGTCTCCCTACTTCTGCTTTTAGTCTCTTTTAAAAATTATACCCCAAATCTCTTAGGTTATTTTTCCATTCAACACATGCATTTCCCTACTGACCCTGCTTAAGACACATACAATCATAACTCTGATTCTGAAGGTTTAAGGCACTTTACTTCATTGTTATTACTGATCAACAGTTCTCATGTTTATGTCTCCTTACCTTACTCCAAGGCACTACAAGAACCTATGTTCAAAGTGAAAATATATTTTCTATGAAAATATTTTTTCTATGTCTACAACCAGCCTCAAGACCAAAGTTGAACATGTTTTATTTGGGTAGTCAGTATTTTTCCTTCATTTCATTTTAATGTTAAAGTAGTCATGCGTGGTCTTGACTCTTACCTACCTCATGTTTTTTGTGTTCTTTTCAGATAATGTGCTTTTAGAAAATAGTCTCATATTATCCATGCATATGTATATGCCCTATGAAAATCATTGCCCTCATTTAAGGCAAGTGCTTTGTGGACTGAGTGATCTCCCAGCTCCACACAGCACTCATTACCCAGAAATACTATTATTTTGTTTAATATTTTACCTTAAAAATCTACTACATTAATGTTTTCCCAATATCTAAATTCTTCATGTATGCTGTTAAAAAGACAGAATTATCAATGTAATATGTAAATATACTATAAATATAAGCCCAGAGAGAAAAATCATTAATGCACAGAGTTTAATAATATGGACAAAGTAATATGTGTTCAGTGTATCCTAGATATTGCCCTTGAAATTTATTTCTAAAATAATCACCTTTGAAAATTAATTCTTAAATCAGAAGCAAGAGGATATGTATTTTATTATTTTTCATTCAGTTGAAGAAAAGTCAGATAATGCTTAAGCTGAAAAGAATTCCCCAATTTTATCTATTCAAATCTTATAAATTATAGTTCAACCATATGTGGTGTTTTTTCATACATTGTTGTTAAATATAACTATAAGTTCTTTAATGCATGATTTGTGTTGAAAAGTTAGTGATATTATCCAAATAAGATTTACATAGTCTATCCTATTTAAGTGCTTTCTTCACTCTGCATATCCTTTTTCATGAAACAAACAAGTTAATCCTTCAGGATTGTGAAGACCTGGAAAATAGAGAGCATATCTGCAATGAAAGTAGACAACAAAAATGTCTAACATATAACAGATATAAGTAAATATTTGTTGATTAACTAAAATAACATAAGACTTCCCATTTACAAGAAAACAGTAGTTTGAAACACAATCTCAAATTATATTTTTAGTATAAATACTGGATACATACTAATATAGAACTGACGTCAATTTGTTTTTTTTCCTGAAAGGGTATTTGGGTACCTGAAGGAGAAACAGTGAAAATTCCGGTGGCTATTAAGATTCTCAATGAGACAACTGGTCCCAAGGCCAATGTGGAGTTCATGGATGTAAGTCTGTAGACACATATCAAACTTGTATCTATTATCTACAAAACTGCTTAAAATTTTTAGAAACAGCCATGCAACTTTCAGATCTTCTTCTCTGAAAGTGGTAAAATCTTATACCTAAATTACTTATTTTTTAGAACTTCATACATGAATACTTTCATCATTTCTGCTCACCCTTTCTTTCACTGCTCCAAATCTTTCTCAAACCCACTCCTCAATTTCCTATCTTCCTCTTTGATTATTATCTTCCATTTAGGGGTGGGACCTTGTGAAATTTCTCTTGTCCACATTAGTATGTCAGCTGTTATTGTTATTATGCAAATCTCATATAGGCAACCATATTCATTTTTTAATTTTTAAAAAAATGTTATATGAATGAGTGATTCATCTGCATATATGTAAGTGTATCACATGTGTGCATTGCCCATGGAAGCCAGAAGAGAGCATTTGATCCCCGTACTTGGAGTTAGCTGCCATGTGGGTACTGGGAACCAAACCCTGGTCTTCCAAAAGAACAGCCAGTGTTCTGAACTGCTGAGTCATCTTTCCAACCCCATACTGAAATTTTATGATCACTGCACATTGTATTATACATTCAAGGTCATCTCTGGTTTGCAGTTGTCTGCCAAAATTATTTAAACCAGGACTTGTTTTGGGAATTTAAAGATATTTACTCATTATGTTGTATTACCTTCTAATCATATACGTGATGGTCTGATATATTGTTGTAGTGTAATTTGGATTAAATCACAAGTTATATAGTAATCAAGTACCATAAATGTATTAGTCAGATTCAGTTACAATGAGCAGTATTAGTACTGCATGATGGCGATAATAGCAAACTACTCATATTTACAAAGTGTTTATAAAGTGCCCAAACTGTTCCAGGTGATAAATATTATTGATAAAGTGTTTAATAAGTTCCAATCCTGTTATAAATAATTTACTTGCATCTCATTTGGAAGACACAACAGTCTTAATTAACCTAAAGTTAACCCAATTGTGCAAAGAAGAAAGATATCAGGTCACCCAACCAAGACTGAGCAGGAATATTTTCTTCAGGAGCCAAAGAATCATCAGGGTTTACTTGACTTCTTTGGCACCTTCTCAACTCAGCTTTTTGAAAATTTTTTTGGTGGAAAAGCAGCCATGAGTAATTAAGGCAAAGCAAAATGTGAGTGTTCCCATCTTCCAGTAAAACTTCATTTATACATACAAGATTCAGAACAGGACCAGACCCTGCTTTGAAGGACTGCAAGACCAGTTACTATGATGAACTGCATTTGGGGAGTCATGATGGTGATTTGAAAAATTAATTTATTGTTTTCCTATGTGTAGTTAAAATTTATTTAGATAAAATAAGCAAAATTAGTGTCTGATGTCTGTCTCTCTCTTCTTTACTTAAGTGAGAATCTATTAAAAATTGATTCTCAGCTGAAATTTATTTTTTTCAAATTTGAATTCAGAAGACAAGATTGTCATACAAAGTTCCCACTACAGAATAATGGAAAAGTTCTAAAGAATGAAAGTACTTCATAAGGTCAATCAGAGCTTAAGATTTCCCCTAAGAAAAAATTGTAGATTGAGCTGTTCAGTAAATTTTAGAGGGTAGGATAGAATAAAATTATATATGTAGCCTGCTGTTATTTTTTTTTCACACTGAACATAAGGTATCTATCCAGGGGTTTCTGGAAAGATCCATACACATTCTTTCTCTGTCTTTTAGAATAATGTCTTTAATAATAGGAATGATTCTGATTTCTGAATGACCTTTATATGAAGGACGATGCTCATATATGCACTCTTTAAAAGACAGATTGCTACAAATTCTTAGCCATTCCTTCTTGAAAACTCCTTTGCAAATTTTATAGGAGTTCAGTGGGTGACCTTGAAAAATCTGTGTATAATGCTAACCACTTTTTATATGGCTGTTGTTAGCCTATTTTATTAATGGTTATCACATATTAGAGTTGATAACGGTACAAATGTGTTGCTCTGAAGAGTGGATTCTGGCTCTTATAGGTTATAAACAGTTAAAATACTATCTCACTGAATATATAACAACACTTGTCTAATAAATATTAAGTTTGGGATCTAAATAATGTTGTTTTCTGTAGTTCTCTAAGTGTCATGACACGACACTCTCTCCAGTTAAATATTTTGCTCATATGTCAATATTTTGAACTGAACAATTTTTTAACAATGTTTGAATCACAATTAGAACTCATAAACAGATTTTTAAAATAAAGTAGAAATTACAAAGAAAAATTACAGTAACTAAAAAGTATAGATGCATATAAAAAAGCTGATAGAAGATAAAGCTTGCCTAACTTGGACTACAACCAAAACTGTAATTCATAAGGATGCTAATAATCTCTGCTGGAGACTTGGACAGCCATTTTTGTCACATTTCCATGGAAACAGACTGGCAAAAGGGGGTTAAGAGGCTACAAATAATCACCTAAAAAGAAGCTCTAAAAACCTCATCATGATTTCAAATGATTATTTGAAAGCTCCTAACCCCATCCATCCACTCCCTCCCTCTTGATCTGAGCCTATTCCCATGGAAACGGGAGTGGGACGGTAGCTTGAAGTCTTAGCTTTCTGCTGAATTTTAGATGAACCTCTGATTGAGCCATGAAAGGAGTCATTTTCCTAGATGAATGATGGATTTGGTAACCAACAGACCCAAAAATGTCTGTTCTTTTTTCAAAGATACAAAAAATTAAGAAAAATCTTTGTGTGTGCTTCTCTCACTTTGGGCTAGCTGTTAGAAAATTAAAGAATCACTGGGGTGCTACTGGTAGGGTTTGGTAAGTAGAAGGCAGAAACACTTCTCATTGCCTTGGTTATTTGTTTTAAAACGCTGGAAGGATTGCATCATACTGATTAAAACAATCTAATAAGTAGCATTGGTGGTGAACATATATTTAAGTAAGTTAGCATAATTTCCGTACCTTCATTGGTAGCTTGTCTAATATGTATGCAGAACATTGTAATATTGAATAACATTTCAAACCACAAAGAAAGGTCTGGATAAGCAAAATTATATGGATTTGATCCAGAAGACAGGGTTAAATTTACCACTCATCTGGTAGTAGGTAAAATAATATGTTTGATATATTGGTTCTTCCAGAAGCACATGATTAAAACAGTGATTTGATTAAAAGTAATGTATGCTTGTGTTGAATGACTCATCAATAGGAAAAGGTAGAAATAAGACAGAAAAACCAGTGACTCCTGCAACAGTGACTAGTCTCTTTCTATTGAAGAAACCCCACTATCTAGAGCTAGTTACCTTCCTAGAACTAAGTGACCCAAAGCCATTGTATCATCTCCTATGCTCCATTGGTTGACAATTATTGGGAGAGTAAGAGATCTAGAGACCTTATACCAGCTCCCTTATAGGTCATTAGTTGATGGTTCCTGGTAGAGGTGATTACTTAACACCTTCACATCTTACCTGTTAAGGATGGCAGAAATAGGCTCTAGTGACAAAAGAAAAATAATCAGGCAAACCTAAGTGCATAAACATCAGGTGGTACAGCATTATGGAAAAGTGTTCCAAGGAGAGTTTGCAACTAAAATAAGATCCACTGAAAACATAGTGAATCATTTTTGCAATGCATATGTATATTTGTATTTATATGTGTGTATTTGTTTTATACTGTTTCATAGGAAAAACAAGGCTTCCAAAGACAATGGAAACAACATGATCCTATGAAGTATTGTCCTATTTATACTTATGCAAAATTTATGAGTTCATAACTCTGCTAACTTATGATTTATTCCTTATTATTGCAATGATACAAATACTGTAGCTTAATACTCAAACTCATCACCAGCAACTGATATCTTATTGATATCCAAGGGTAAAGGGAAAAACTTTTCCATTCTCATTGTATTTATTCTCTTTGTATTTTTACCATAAGCAAAACATAAATCAGGAGCAGACTATATTCCACCAAATGTTTCTCTAAAAGCAGCAGAAGGAGAATTTGGTCACAGGGCTGTTACTTAGATCGACTGAACATATCTAATGGATTCATAATGACAATAATAACATGATGCTAGTGAATGCCCAGTCATTCTTTATGCCCATAAAGGAAGATCACATTGAATGACATTAAGAAAATTACTTTAAAGGTCTTTCTTCATCAGAGGAATGCCCGCATTGAAGCTGCTGCTAATTCTTGTTTCAAATAGCACGCTTTCACTGGGGAAATAAAGGCTTTTGAGGGGTTTCTTTGTTTCTTATGTGTTTTTTTTTAATCCGTTAAATGGTGTAGAATACATTCCTAAGTAAAGTTGTATTGAGAAAGATTCCTGGAATTGGAGACAAGGGATCGGTAGAATCAAACACATCATTGTCTTTAGTTTTTCTGAGTTTCCAATTCTTCTGTTTGTTTTTCCTCTCATGACATTTCAGCTTATTATCAGTGGACTTGTTCTTAAAGGTTTTATCTCAATTGTTTTCTTAAAAAATAAGCCTGAAATGTAAGAAATCAAATGTAAGAAATTGTGTAATTAGTCTAAATTCCAGTGGCCTTTCTCCAGTAGTGGCTCCATGCTTATGTGAATCTGCTTGGCTTCCACTTCAGCTTCCCCACACTGCAGTCACATAAGGTCAGGTGATTCAAGAAAATAGGCTTCATGTGACCTGATTACAGTCTGCAAATGGCAGGATTTCTTGGTCAGGATAAGGCCTTTTCCGTTTTCTAGAGCGCAAGGAATCGTATCTATCTTATCGAACTGTCGCTTTGCTTCTTTACTGAAAATATGCACTTGATTTGTACTTCCCTCCCCCATCTTGTGATATTCAGGACCTTGTAAAATCTTCCAGTTCTAGCTGATGTCACTATATGAGCAGGGTCAGAGGCACACAGTTTCTCACAGTTTATATTTATCTCTATTATAGCAGATTTGAGAAGCAATGTGAAAAGTTTTGTCTCTGTATTTCCACATTAAAAACTTTCATGTGTGACTACATATGGTCAATGATAACTTATAGATTGTCTGTCACATCAGCAATGGGTTTTTAAAAATTCACATAATTTAACTAATTGCATATTGGACTTTTACAAATTATTAATATAATTTGTTTCAGAAGTGAAATTTTTCAGAATTTAGTTTTCAAGTTCTGTTATTTAAGTTTCTGCTATACTTCCAGATCTTCCAGAATCAGTTAATTATTGTTATTTTTCTTGGGAAAATTTATAGTGTCAGCCATTTTTAAAAGTTCTTGAAATTCACTTTATTCTTAACGGTAAAATGATTTCTTCTTGAAATGAATCTATAAACTCTATGTGAAGCAGAACTTAGTCTTTCAACAATCTATTCATAAGCCAAAAGGAAATAGAAATTTCCAAGTAACTAAAGTAATCATTTCTGTTATTGTTTATTTTATTGACTGTTGTTCAGCAGAAACAACACATCAACAATCTTTATTTTACAGTCGTTCTCCAAACATAGTCTCCTGACCTAATGTACATTTTACTTAGATTGTCTTTCCTGTGTCTCTGTAGTTATGGCTGTCACCTAGCCTCACATCCCTCTGCATCTTTAAGAGACATACTCCTTCATTATAACCACCTTCCTACAAAAATCTTCAGCCTTTCTGATTTTAAAATCATACCACAGTAAGAAATACTGAAAATATTGAAACTCAGTGGACATTTTTTGAACATACACATTTCCTCCCAGATCATCGGCCTAGATGATCAAATACCAGCTCATCTCTGTGATGAATCTGACTTGATCCTGTTTTGATATGGCCCTTTCAGAAATATTAAGAACATCTCAATTTTGACACACCCAGAATGGATCTCTTCATGTTTTCTACCAATTCTTCTTATTTGTTATTTGTATTTTATATGTGTGAGTGTATTGCCTGTATGTGTGTAAATGCATCCATGTCATTCAATACCAGCAGAATTCAGAAGAGGGCATCAAATTCTCCTGAAACTAAAGTTATGGACAGCTGTTAGCCATCATGTTGGGGCTCAAACCCAGGTCCTATGCAAGAGCAGCCAGTGCTCTTAAACCCTGAGCCATCTTTCTGGTTTCCTAACTCTTCTTTCTTCAATTTTACCTGTTTAAATTCTTTGCCTCTCCATCTACCCAATTTTCTTCACCAGAATTTTAGAATTTATCATTTAAAGCTATAAACCTTCATACCTAATGATAAGTAAATACTTTTGAGTCTTTGTCAAAAGTTCACTGGGTTAGCCTACTCTTTTTTCTACAATTTGCCCCCCTCCGACTATTGAAAGCCTTTTTAATGTTAGTTTGATTTATGAAAGTAAATCATCCAATTAAGTCTTTCTACATCGTGCATATGTATGTGTGTACTCACACCCACAAGTGCGTGGGAATATGCGTATTTGAGTGTGCATGGACATGTGTGAACATTCATTCAATACCAGCAGAATTCAGAAGAGGGTATCAAATTCCCCTGAAACCAAAGTTATGGACAGTTGTTAGCCATCATGTTGGGACCCAAACCCAGGTCCTATGCAAGAGCAGCCAGTGCTCTTAATCCCTGAGCCATCTCTCTGGCCAGAAGTTGATGTCTGGTGTTGTACTTAATCTCTCCCCATTTTGCTTCTTGAGCCAGTGTGTCTCCTTGAATCTGGACCTCATCGTTTTGGCTACACTGGATGGACATCAGCAGGCTGCTCAATCTTCCTTTCTTTACCTTCCCAGCACTGGGGTTATATGTGTGCTTGGAATCTGCACTGAACTCAGGCTCTCATTCTGGTTCAGCAAGCACCTTGGTGAAAGAGCTTTGTACTAGCCCCACTCCCAACTTTTTAAATCCAAAGCTCAGATAACGCCATTCGCAAGTTTCCAGCGTTTTCATCACAGTGGAATAGCAGATCCGTGATTACTCTCCCAGCACTCTTCCACTTCACTAACATTGTTCCCAGTCCTCTCAGAAGGGAGTTGCTGCTTCCATGGGAAGGTTATAACCTATGTATTTGCATTATCCTTATTTTTTTCAGCTAAGATATACTCTAAAGTGCTGGTTTCTGGCATCTTAGTCTAAATTGTAACTTATGATCTGCACTTGGATCTTCCTTTCTAGAATTTACCAACAAGTTACTATATATATTAGCATTATTTGTCTTAGTATTAATTGTTGAATCTCACTCTTTACTACTAGACTCTAAAACTCTTTGATGTTAAGAGCTGTGTCTCCTGATTCTTTTCCTTCCTGTCTAACCTCAAGCACCAACAGGAACATGATTAGGAAATATAACCTCTATATAGATGGGTATCTAAATGGAATTTTTTCTATATTTTAGAGACTTGGATTATTCCTCCTCTATTCCCACATAATTGATTTTTTATGATATTTCACTCCAATTTGTCTTTTCTTTGTTTGACATAATATACTTGGATCATTTTCTTTGGTATTCTGATTGCTTACCCTTGATCTATTTCTATAAATTCAATTTACTAGTGATATGGAATCCAGACCATGAGCCTGATCACTGAAAAGGAGGCTCCTCCTTAAGTCTGTGAGGAGGACTCAGTGTTCTCTCTAAAAGCATTTTAAGGAAGAAGACCTAGGGAGGACTTTCTCTCCAGTGTGTGGGAGGCTGGTAACCTGCCCTGGTTCTCACTAAAACACTCTGGTATAGGGAACATTTAAAAAGCTCACATGAGTGTTTCTCTTATATAAGATCAGGTGGTAGGTGCTTATTTTCATTTTTATCATTTCTGGAATTACTAGAAACATCTGTCTTAATTTTGCATACTGTTTGTGACTCCACTGAAATCTTTTATTGTAGTCCTTTCCTGTTTCCTTCTGTTCTGATAGCAATAAAGATGCAAGGATGAGGTGCTGTTTAAAAAAAAAACAAGTCTATTTTATTGCAGATTTTGATAAAAATAAATTTGAAAATTTATAACAGTATAGTCATACTATATTTTATTACAAGTAGCAGTTAACTGAATTCAGTAACTCCTCAAACCTGAGCTTTAAAGATTGCCATAAGGGGTACTACAGAGTTTAAAACTAGACCAAATGCTTGACAAGTTTTGGATTCCAACTGGCTTGATTTATCCCTTGAAACACCTGAAAGAAGCTCACTAAATTAAAAAAGAGTTGATCTCTGCAAATCTCAGCATGTTGCTTCGTAAGTCTTCAAATCTTGAAAACATTTATTGAGTTTGTGTAAATGAAAGGAAATTTCTCTAGAGCGTATTATCTACTATATCAGCTTTTGACTTGGTCAACTAGAAATCAGTAGTTTATAGAATGTATAGTTTTCAGCTCTCCAAATCCTAAGACTTGGCGAATTTCATATCTGATTGAGAGTATTGATTTTGTTGTAGAGAAAATAAAGAGAATTGGACTGCTTGTATACAGTTTCTGATTCTAATCTGAACAGTATTTGATAATAATGATACCTAGTAAAATTAATGCAGTTTGATTGTACCACCAGAAGATACCATTCATTATATTGTTTGCTTGCCAAAACAAAACAAGCAGATGAGTTGGGGTGATGGCTCATGGCTCAGTTGGCAAACCAGTTGTCTTGTAAGCATGAATAACTGAGTTTGATGTCAGGCACATACTTATAATACTATCATTAAAGAGCTAGAGATAGGTAGGTCCCTGGGGCTTGCTGGCCAGCCAGTCTGTACCATTTGGTGAGCTCCAAACCAATAATAGACTCTGGTCTCTTAAAACAAAACAAGGTGGAAATCAATTGAGGACTAACACCTGAGGTCGATGTGTGGAATTCATATGCATGTGTTCCCACACATGAATACAAAAGCATTTATACACATGTGCACACACACACACACACACAGAAATATTCTGTTCCTGGGGAAAACTAAGTCCAGGATATGAAATTTCTGGTGAATGATTTATCAAATCAAGTTAATGATCTGTTTATAGATTTAAGAATGTGAAATATTGTTTTTTCAGGAGAGAGGGGACTTTGCAAAGATCTTTGTATGCATTATGTGCATACAATTATTCTTATTCATAGGAAATTATGATGTGATATAGGCAATGGGATATACATAAACACACCAACACCATATGTGTATGTGTGTTAACTAACAAAGAGGGATGGATATATATTTATATGTGTGTGTGTTTGTATGTACATATCTATATTCACTGTGATGTGTTTATAACTGATAACTATATTCCCTATCATATTTTTAAAAAGTGACTTTGCAAATGTAATGACATCACTGAATAATTATTTATTAGAATAGTTATGTTGTGGGTGTTGCTAGGAATGTTACCACAAAAGTGAGTTCTTCACAAGGATGTATCAAACTATTTGTTAGGATAGTTTTCTCAAAATTATCAGAAGAATTCTTTATTCTACTTCACACTTCTGTGATGTATCTTACCAGAAATTTGTGTCTACTCTTTCCTAAGCACAGACCATCAGAATCCCTAGCCAGTTTGCAGTAGGGTTGTTTTCACCTGGTTACATGGGAACTTTTCAGCAGAAGCCTGATTGACATGATATCTTTAGCACCACCCACCTTCTCTCAGGAGTAGGCTCAAAGAAGAGTCTCTGAAGTATTTGGATAGAGATCAAGAGGTACATCTTAATGATTAGAGTTCACTATCAGTATCAGTACTCAGTGATCCTGGATCATTCATGAAGTGAATCCCCAGATGCTATGTAGACAGGGATGAAATCACGTACAG
Source organism: Eospalax fontanierii (assembly GCA_035773235.1). Lineage (NCBI taxonomy): Eukaryota > Metazoa > Chordata > Mammalia > Rodentia > Spalacidae > Eospalax > Eospalax fontanierii. The sequence goes on from CM069530.1 coordinate 27,274,170, forward strand.
ACCTCTTTATACTCTAATTCCTCCGCACATTTTAACTGTCAGGGCTAATCCTTCCAATCGAGCTTTGCTGGAGAGGTGCATCTGCCTCTCAAAGCACTATTGGTGGCCCTGTTTCCTGATTTATTATTGCTCCATATGACAGTTTATGTCACTCTCTCTTCTCCTCAGATTAGAAAACCAGTAGGCATGTAACTGTTTAAAACATTAAAACAAAAATTCTCTAAATCGATACTAAAAATTATCTGCTGCATAGTATTCCCTAAACATTTCATTTCCATCTTATCCACTTTTCACACAATCATTACCCTGGATTCCAAACTTATTTGAGCTGTTAAAACAATAACCTTTCTATATATACTATATCAATAGTTCTATTTTTTCTTTGCCAGGAAAAACTAGGCATCAAGATTCTTTTAAAAACATGTCTACATACCATTGCAGCTCCCGGGAAGCCATCACTGAGGAGCCTGTCATGTACCTACTGTTTACAGTTGACATATGGGCAGGCAAATAGGCATATGGTGTAAATAGGGAGGAAATATTTCTGAAGCAGTAAAATAACGAAACTGGCTTGTCACAGAGGAATATACAATCAGTGATGGCCCTTTTTCTCAAAACTAAAACCTTAGTCTCTATGGTGATCTCCACCCCTGTAATTTTATCTAGTGTTTTGATCCACTTACAAATTTAATCTAACCCCTCTGAACTTAAATGTTTCATTATCTGTTAAAAGTAATTAGAGGCCATAGGCAGCAGTCTGCATACATGCAGCTCCTTGGGAGTCCCCAGGCTCATTGAAAAAGAAGTCTGACAGATTCTGATCAGCTGATATTGGTCCATGTCTAATACTAGCAGAAAATGCTGCTTAGCTAGGTGAAAAAGTTAATGGGGAAAACGGAAATGAATCATTTGAGATTTATGGTCAAGGATATGTTTCCCTTTTGCATTTGTTTAAAGAAGTAGTTAGGGGAGCCAGTTACTTTGTTATTTTTATTTTTTCCTCTATTATTTTTGACAATTTATAATTAAAATCTAAGGCCCAATTGATTTCAGCTCTGTTGACTATAAATTTCTCATATCTTCACAAAGAAATTAGTGAATCAGGAATACTTTTTGTTGCAATGCATACAAACAATAAGTAAATCACACTAGTCTATTAAAATTTGTCATGGTGTGAAAAATTAACCATAGAAAACATGCAAGCTTTTGAGGAAGGTTGCAAACACAAGGTGTTTGAGTATAAACTCAAAAACTTGTCATCACCTTGTGATTAAAACAGCGAGTCAAGATCCTTTAAAATAAATCTATTTCAAATTGTAGCACATTCATTCATTCAATAAACACATTACTATACTCTTAGCAAAGAAAAGTATCTTATTACTGTGTAGAGAGATGCTTCAAAATATAGTGTTCTATGGTTTTCATATATTGGTAATTTAAAAAGAAAATATACTTCATTCTATATTACTCTTTTCTCTCATTTTCTAATAAAATTATAATGTGTGTGCTGGACTACAAACATAATATTTAATCTTTCTTTAATTATAGGTAGATTATTTTTGTATCCTAAAAAAGTTTATACATGGTTTTCAGTTAATAGCTACTTCATACTTTCTAACTGTACACTAAATAGTAAATCGTCAGTAAAGGTTTGTTTTGAGTTTGGAAGGATAAAATATATTTACTTTACTTTTTCAGTATACTGATGTTCCTACTATATGCAAAGTTCTGTTCTCTGAATGTAAATCAAAGCCTTGTAAAGATTACTTGTGTGGCATTGTTCTAACCTTAAAGAAGTTAGAGTTTAATAATTATGGATAATAGCAGATATAGTGTTTCATCGGGATGGCACTAATAAATTGTAATGATATATTAGCTAATAATGGGCTTCATGGGCCCAATGAAACAGGACTATATTCTAGCTACTTTGGGAGTTGAGGCAGCAGAATCATAACTTCAAACCTGTATATACCACAAAGTGAGTTCAAGGCCAGACTGAACAACTTACTGAGGCCCTGTCTCAAAATAAAAGGTAAAAGAAGGACTTAAGATGTAGCTCAGTGATAGGTGCACTTGGGTTCAATCCTCAGGACCATATTAGAATAAAATAGAAAAGACCTTCAGGTCTCATCGCCAATGCAGGAATACTAAAATTATGTGTCCTTTTCAGTTATTTGTTTTCCACTCTGTGATATTACTCACCCCATTTTATATTACAACTAGGGCAATACTTAATTTTTCCTCTCATACATATTACTAAAAAGCTTAGTATTTATATATTAAAATACATGCCACTTGGGAAATGGAACTGACCTCTTGTTCAGTTTTTAATTCTTACTTTTGCTAGGAATATCTCTATTTTTATCATTCTTTGTGTTTTATGATCTGCTATAAGGGGAGATTAAGAATATAAGTGTTTCACTATGACTTTCTGTAAAAATTTATAAGAGTATGAAGTGAAAGTCTAATATCATTCTTGACTGTATTTGCAATATACTTATTTTAAATCTTTTATTATCCTATTTTGAATATATGTCCTTAAAACTTAAATTTAGCTATATTTCTATGATATTTTTCAAAAACATCTTGCTAATTTCTATTTTAATGTAATGGTAACTTATGGGTTAAGTTTTTTAAGAATTTCTGGAAGTATACTCATTCAAGGAAGGCCATGAATTTGCTTGTAGTTTATTGCACCTAAGTGTTTGAACATATCTTTATTTTATTTTTATTTGGACTTTCCCATATGTATGTGTGCCTGTGTGAGTATATAGCATATTGGTGCATGCACGTTTACATGGGTGTGGGTACTACTGTGTGTGTAGGTGAGCTGCTTTTGGGCATGTGAATGGAGGCCCAAAGTTGACACTGGAAGTCTTTCTTGATGACTGTTTATTGAGGCACCATCTTGCTGAACCTAGAACTTGCCAATTACATCTAGTTTGATGAGCCATCTTGTTTTGGACAATCCCCTGTTTTTGTTTCCTGAGTGCCAGAGGTATAGGTATTTAACAGGCCTGCTAGGTTTTTATGTGTTCTGGAGATCCAAATTCTGGTCCTCATCCTGGGTGGCAAGCATTTTATACACTGAGTCATCTCCCAGACCCAGTGTGAAGATATTTTAATACTCCTGTTGTTTCATTTTTGTATATAACTATCTCTCATAATTATATTTTTCATTTATAGTTTTAAAAGGTAGAGGTATAATCCACATATTTAGAGAAAAATCACATATTCTGCTTGACAATCCAGTTGTCATTGACAATAATTACCTGCAGGTAACCAGTGGTTTGAAAAACATTCATTTATTTTTCATCGGTCTGGTTATAGTCTCTTATTACATCTACACAACATCAGTGATCTTCTGTGTTAGCACATTTGTATTTATGTGTTTTATGCATATGTACAACTGTTAAGGAAAGAGCATTCTTATTTACAAATGGGAACTGAAATATTTATAAACAGTTCTGATACAGTTCTGCTGGCAGAGTTTTCTCACTGAAATCTACCAAAAGACTTTCCTAATGAGGCATAACATCTTCCTTCTGCTTCTAAAGTGAGTGAAATTGTTAGTATAGATTAGCATTCCTTTATTTAATGCTTCATTCATTGTCCAGAGAAATTTACCCACTATCTGTAACTAAAATCTAATTAAATTAATTAGACTTCTAGGTGACTTCAGAAAGATTTCTCAAAGCAAGTAACTGCATTTTTTTATTTTCATATTTTAATAACAATTTTATAGATACTGAAATGAAGACCCTCTGTGTAGACATACTTAGGGTCCTAGTTTAGAGGTTACAGTTTAAATTCTGTTTCTGCAGCCTGTAATGTGGAAATCAAATGCGTAGCCCAGCCCAGTTTGAGAAGCCAAATAATGAGGTAATTAATCCAAAGCTCTTAGGATGTCAAAAACTTTACAGTATGTTAAGTGTTATAAGAAGATAAAATATTATTCTTTATAATTTTACACATTCTAGTAAGTATCTGTTGGGGGTCCCAGGACTCAGGGCCAGCCGGAGGGGTACAAAAGGATCTCCACCGTGGAGGAGGGGGCGAGTAGGCACAGAGTCAACACACAGACTCCGGGAGTTGAGCAGAAAGCCAGCAGTGGTGGTCTGCTGCAAACTCATTTATTCAAGAAAGAGTAGAGTGTCTTATAGATCTTGTTAGCCAATAGCCTTATGGGGTGGGGTCCTGATTGCAGCCAATTAGGTTCTCTAATCCTGCAGTCAGGATTAGGTTCTCTCCAGGTGCTGGACAGAAACTGGCTTCACAACCAACTGGTATGAATCACCACACCCTCTAGAGCCATTCCTTCATTCCTCCTGGCAGGAGGCTAGCTAGGCCCACCCTTTATTATGCCCAACAGTATCCTTATATGATATTTGAATAATAAAATATAATTAATTGTTTATATGAAAATATATATCCACTTTGTTAAATTGCACAGCAAAATAGCATGCGTTAATTCTCTATCTTTGAGTCATGTTCCTTTCAGGATGGTACATTATTGGGCAGGGAGTAACCAAGGCATGTTGAAATCTGCTTCAATATCTGTAAAACTCTCTGAAGAGGAAATAAGTTCAAGAAGTTGAGCCATGAGCTCGACTGACTTCATGAAGTGTTCTAGTTCTAAACTATAACTCTGAACTTGGCACAGCCTAGAAGAATCTAGAAGGAAACCTTCTACTAAGGAATTACCTAGGTCAAACTGGCACATTTACGGGGGATTATCCTGGCTGCTGATTGATGTAAGAGAGTATAGTTCACTATGGGAAACACTATGCCCTATGTAGGTAAGTGGTCCTAGGCTACAGAGGAAGCTAGGTGAGCATGAACCTGAACAGCAACAGAGCAAGCCTGCCAGCAATCTTCCTCCATGGTTTTGGCTTCAAGTTCCTGCTTCAGGAATTTCCCTGACTTCCCTCTGTGTTGGACTGTGACCTGGAATTCCTTCCTCTTCTAAGCTTCTTTAGATCAGATTGTTTTATCATAGGAACGGAACAGAAAGTAAAACAGGGAGTTAAGACTGCAGCCCAGCATATTTGCAATAAAGTGGGTCATCTAAAATCCTTCATTTAAAAGAGACCCTCAACACCTATTCTCCTATTGTCATCCCATAGTTTAACAATCATCCTAGGAGTGGTGAGCGTGGCATACAGGACATTCCTCAAATCAATTTAGAATGTATTTCATTACACGGTTTATATGCAAGTGCTAATTTCTAATCAATAATTTATATTCTTCTGTCTCCTTTTTTGATTATTTTGAATTTCTTAAAATGAATCAAAGAAACAGAGAACCAGATTTTGAGATGTCTGTTCACTGTGATCCAGGTGTGTTAAATGAGTTTACTTCCATTCATTATGCTAATCAAGCAACAAAGACCATCCAGCTTTTAAAGTATAAAGTACCAGAAAGACTTGAATATTTAATGCCAACTTTTCACAACAAGAAAATAAAAGCCTTTGCTTAAGAACTTCCTATTATTTAGGAATTTTCTCAGCATGACTCTTTTTTATATTAGCAATTCAAATAGATAGAGCACCGCTTCCATTTCAGAAGGCGATCATATATGCCAACTCGTACTATGTGGCTAGTAAATGAGACATTTAAGGCATTTTTACTAATAATTCAAGACATTATTTTCACCTCCTTAATGAAATACATTCCAAACAAGACAGTAAGAATACAGTGTTAACAGTCAGCCTATCAAGAACTGATGAAAGACAGTTCTGATATTTAAGTCAACCCAGAAATTTGTTTAAAGATACATATTTGCCATGATGACATTGGAAGCACATTCTCTGCTATCTAATGGGCATTTTAGTGATGAAATAGTACATTACAAGGTCTCTGTGCCATGAAATTGCTAAGACTGGATGTGAATATTGGTGAACACCCACTCTGTTTGACTTGCAAATCAGCACTGGAGCAGCAAGTATGCAGAGATGAGGGGCCTTGGAGGGTAACAGAGATATTTATCATTTGGGTTTGTCCTTCTCGCATGTGTAAATTTAGCCACACACCAGTATTTACTGAAGAACAGTGGCATAATTTGAAGGTAAAATTTATGGAAATAAGAATAAATTCTTTATCACCATTCAAAGAAAAATATAAAAGAAAATAAAAAAGTTCAATTAGGAGAAATTTTATTGACCCCTATGTGAGAATAAACTAACTCTCAAATCATGTTTCTCTCTAGGTGTTGATTACTATGATAACACCTCAGAAAAAGTAATAATACATTTACATTTCATCTGGGATAAGTGGCATTTTTAATTTGCCATGGCAAGATCAATTGACCCACATGTATTAGAACATCGGACATGGTCTGTAGTGTGTCAAGAAGACAGTATAAAATGTCATAAACTGAAGTACAGTTTCAGAAAGTAGAATTCCTTTGTAAATATGATAGTTGAATAAAAGTTGGATTTAAAACACACATTTGAACAACTGAAAGAAACCAAATGACCCACATGACAGGAATACAATATGTGACCTGGAAGAGAACTCTGTCCCTTCAGCATCTGTCCAGCATATGTAAAAACTCTCCCGTTGCTGGAGAACAGGCTTTATGAAAAGGATGCTCTTTGGATATCTTAGAATTGTTCCAATTCCTAGATCAACTGAAGAGGCATCCTATACGTTTCAAGACTTAGATACTAGTAGTTCAACAGTTTTATCCTGGCGTTCACTGAATGTGGATGAAGAATCACCTAAAGGGAAGGGTGGGACAAGAAAGGCCACTCAACAGGTAATTACTAAAAGCACTATTTCCTACACAACACAAAATGCCAGAGGCCCGTTCATCTTTGCTCTGTTTTTCTTCCTCTAGTTCACTTGTATCCTTTTTTTCAACCTTGCATAATGGAATTTTTTAAATAAGAGTTCCCCAGTTGATTTTATCAGAGTACTGTCTCTACAAAGAGAGATATTTTATTAGTATGCGTACGCTCACTCACTGTATAGAAAGGGCATGTTACTCTTAAGTTTTTTATAACAATGATCTTTTGCTCTGAGTTGTCTCTTGGGCTCTGCTTCTTAGAAATCATTTCCTAAGCTTTTATTTCTGAAACTAAACTTTACATTGCTAAAATTATAATTACATTGCCATTTCCTACTTTTTTTCAATTTAGATTTGATCTATTGTATATCTAAGATGTAAAATTTAAATTCAGGATTCTAGATCTTTTCCTGTGACTTTTCACTTATGCTACATATAATGTTTGTATTATAATTTAAACTAGCAGAGATAATTTGCTCTTGGATATTAATGCTATATAAGCATTGTACCCTGAAGATAATTATTTCATTAGAAAATTTATTTCTGTGTTGTATGACCATTCATATATGTACTTCCAAGACATACAAATAGTCACTCTCTCCTCTGGCATCAACTACCCTAGGAAAGCTGTGAATTACTTTCCTCTTCTTTTGCTTGGAAAAAAAATCTTCCCTTAAGCATTCAACTCACATTATCTCCCCACTTTTGAGCTCCCTTTTTCCACTTTACCACCATGGTTACTTGTAAAATTCTTTTTGCTCCCTTCCTAGTTAAATGCCTTCATTCTTCCCATTTCACCCTTGGTAACATCTGTCTCCTACGATCCCTCTCTCAGCCTCTTTTTCTCCCTTTATATCCATGGTTTCTTTCCATCTTTTCTGGCTCGTGTGGTTACATCAGTATATATACTCACATATAAGGATTTGGTGCCAAGATCCACAAATGACCGTATGGTGAGAGAGAGTTGGTCTTCATTAAGGGAGTGATGCTAGATAGTTTGACCAAGCTCTAGTGGATGAACAAGAGTCACCTGGGGACACATATTTGACTCAATAGACCTTAAAATGTATGATATAATGTATAAAATTCAGTGGGAGGTCTACGGCTGGGGTGCAGATAGGGAAGTAGATCTAAATATGATTTAGAAAATTCACACAAAAAATTCAATCATCTATCTATCTATCTATCATCTATCTATCTATCTATCTATCTATCTATCTATCTATCTATCTAAAAGTACCAGGGGCAGGAGAGATGGTTCAGTGATTAAGAACACTGGCTTCTCTTGCACAGGACTTTGATTCAGTTCCCACCAACCATGTGGCAGCTAACTGCCATCCATAATTCTAGTTCCAGGGAATCTGAAGTCCTCTATTGACCTCCGTGGGCATTGCACAACATGGGTGCACTTACACACATACAAGCAATATATTCATACACATAAAATAAGATTAATACATAGAATATTTTTTAAACTATCAGAAGGAAAAAAGAATTCATTCATGCTATAATCAGTGTCTAAGTATAAGGTCAGCCTGTGATTCTGGACCCTCTCTTCCCCATGATCCAGAATTAGGCCTTGCCTCACAGCTGACTCAATCCTTAGTTCTTTCCCCTTATTTAGGATTCTGATTTGGATGAAGCATATCTGTGATTATGGTCTAGTTAAGATAGAGCAAGAACACTGTGCATTAAATAAGTGAAGTTTAATGTAAAAAATATGGCAAAAGAGTCACTTCAAGAAGCATGGAAGCTCTGTGGATGTCTAAGTAGAGAGGAAGGATGTATAGGAAGGGATAAATACGGTCTTTTTAGCTTTTCATTGGGGAGATATGAAATGAATAATATATTTTTCATTTATTAAGCCGTTCACACAAATTTTTCAGTTTTTATCGTTTTATTATTTTTTTGATGTATTCAGTTTCAAATTAGTGGTATTTAGGGAAGGAACAGAGGAAATGTGCGTTTAACCTATAACAAATTCAAAATTTTAAAAGTCCTAGAAGAACTCCTTTTGACCTTGTCTTTCCCCTATTATGTTTTATGAATAAAATTAAAAATATATGCTCCGTAATTTTAGTAATGATATGATCTTATGATATTGAGGAAAGTTTCACTCATAAGGATATCATTTTAAAAACTAGTGATTTATTGTTTATTAGAAGCTACAGAAATTCTTAAGTTTATAATAATTTCATCCAATCCCAGAGTCAAGATGGGTCAGAAATGCCCATGTTAGGAAATGGTGCCTCATAATTGTGCTTAAGGAATTTACCACTAAACATATCTTTGAAAAGCTTAAACTAGTCACCTGCAAGTTATCCTCTTTTACTTCAACATGAAAAAAAGCTTTATAGGAAGCATTTCTAATCTAAACTGTGATAGAGATTGGCATTGCCAACACTTGTATTAAGAGATCCCCAAATCATTACCATTGTTTTCATTGAGCCGACACTCTATGCCTATTGGCAGAAATAATTTAAATGTCAACATAAGAACTCTAACTTGAGAGTTGGAAGAAAAAGAACAAGAATTTGTTTTTTTGTGAACTTAGTAACTCAAAAGATATTTCTTCAAACAGGACTGAAGGTAACTGTCACAATTAGCATGGCTAGCCCTGTTTCATGCCAATATTATTTCTTTTGTTGGCAGAAATAAAAAAGGCCTAAGGCGAGGTTTCTTATCATCTTTGCAGTTCAGAGATTCCTTTGAAAATTTCGATGAAAGCTGTCGACCCTTTGTTCAGAAAACATTCAACCATGATTTCAGCAGCCTGAAGATTTGTAAGGTCTCTGAAGTGTGTACACAGTTAAGAATCACTGGCTACTCTTTTCCTAAACCACAGTGTTCATAGAACATGGAAGGAATCAAGTAGTCAGTATCTGTGCTGAGACTCCCCCAGAATACTCAGTCATTTAGGTATTGCAACAGTAACATGTATTTCAATCATGACAGTTTAGGACTCCTGACAGAATTGTTGTATATTTCATCTTATTTAATCTCACAACAATGTATGGAGTAGGTAAAGGCCCAAAGCCCCACAGCTAGTGAGTGACAGAATCCGATTCAAAGCCATGACTTAACTTGAAAATATCCCCTTCTGCCAAGTTATGGAATTCAAATTGTTCTGTATATTTCTTTAAAATAATAAATCACATGAATTATAATATATTATGTTTCTCAGCATTAGGTATCTGAATAGAGGGTTTTTAATTATTTCATTGGTAATAGGTATAATCTAATAACTAGTGGGTATCATGAAACTGTAGAAAAAGAATGTATAATTTATCTTTCAGAAGCACATGGCATACACACACACACACACACACACACACACACACAAACAAATGTATGTGTGAACCAAGTCTCTTGGGGCACGCCTTTAGTCCCAGCATTCAGAAAACAGAGGCAGGTGGATCTCTGTGAGTTCTAAATAGTGAATTCCAGGTCTGTTGGTACTACAGAAAGATCATGTCTCAAAAGACTAAATAAATAATATTTATTCAAAAATTTGCTAGAAGTATTTTGAAAATAAAACATATACAGTTAATCTAAATATTAAAGAAATGAAACTATTTAAAAAGATGATTTTTTTTTTTTTGCTAAAAAAACAAAGTAACTTTCCTAATGGCTTGTCAAGTCCTTTCTCCTGAAAGCCTTTCCTCTGAAACCTGCACCATAAAATCCACCCTTGTTGAAACAACAAACAGATTTACAGGCCTTTGTGTTCACATGGCTCAAACTGTTATTTTCTCTCATAAACTTGTTTTCCTTTGTGCCTTTTCATTTAAAAAATTAGTTATTCCATCTACTGAATCATCCAAATCATCCACACTGTTTCTACATTTCAACCCAACAGATCATAAAGCTATTCTAATCTGATTTCCCCAGGGTTTTCTTGTCTTCAAGCTCAGTCATATCCAGAGACTTCCTTGGAAGTCATTTAGCTGATGATCTAGCTGCAGAGGCATTGTCTAGCATTGTGGTATAAAGGAACTCAGATGTATCAGTATCAGTCTTGATGGAAGGATAAATAAGGAAGAGCAGGACACAGAGATGATTGACTAAGATCTCCAGTCCTTTAATACCTGCTCTACAATACACAGGTCCCCTTGACTCTCACAGCAGTGCTGGTGGCTTATACTCAGAAACCAAAGGCTGTCATGGACCCAGCACTGAGCTTTAGCCAAGTCTGTCTCTTATCACCACAGGCAAACAAAACTCCCACTTTCATTGAATTAGATTTTTCTCTGTTTTAAGCATTCTGAGTATGGTCTAACATTCAGATTAAAGTGATTTTTCTCTTCAGATAATGATATTCTAAGGCATGGTTTAATATTTTGATAATTTCCATTAAATACTAAGGAGGGAAGATGTTGAGTTGTGAAATCCATTGGTGAAATTCATTGAGCTACTGATCATTTTGGGAAGAAGGTTTTGCTATCATTTGAAAGTGCAAAACAGTAAGTTTAAAGGATTATTTGTGAGAAGTAGCTTAATATCTTTACTTAAATATGTAAATGGTAATTTTGGAAAATATTATGTAATAATTTGAATTGACTGTATACAAGTTTTCTCATACTCCACAAAAATCATCCTACGAATTGTTATATTACTGCATTCTTTAACTCTCAATTTTTAATGTTTATATTGGATAGTTACTTCAACATAAAAAACATTATTCATCATATATTTTTATAGAGATTTCAGAAGATACTAACAGTTCTTTTACAAACATCATTTATTATATTCTGACTATAAACTAAGAAGTACCTGTCAATGCAGAATACTGGAAGTGAATTTTGACAAATAACCCTGATTATTTCCTCAGTGGTCATCCTTCTGACTATGATGTGAAGTACCCTGGGAAATATATAAACTTGACTGAAGTAGCTCTCTCTACATCTGAGAAACCCTTGAGGGATGGGTGTGTTATTAGGTGGATTTGCCATAAGAGCTCTTCAGTGTTGGGGCAGGAGGTCTTTCCTTGAAAGGGCAGCTGAGCTTTGTTCCTTCTATGTCAAAATGTCAATAAATGAAGCTGTCCCCTGTCAACACCAGAAGTAAATCTTTTTGTTTCAAATTAAACACCAATGTGAGTAAACACAGCTAACTCTGTATGTAATAGAAAAAATAAATACAGAAGACCCTAAAATTGAAATGATGAATTTGGTCTACATAGGTGTACAGACAGTGAATTCATTAGGTTTTGTATGTCCTTAGGTAAGATAGATGTCCCTTGGCTCTTTAAACACTCTTTTACTTCTGAGCACTTAAACTCTACTTTTCTACTTTATGATCATAATACCCTTTTGGACATGTATCTTATTTTTATACTACACTAAATCTCTTGCCCTGACTCAGAGTCCCTGAGCCTTCTCTCTTCTCCAAATTTGTAAACTATGACAACCTGTATTACTTTCTTAAACCATAGTCAGTAATTTCTATCTCAACTACTTTCTTGCTATTATCAAGCCTGTTACTTTGTCCTGTTGACTCTTCCGGGAGGTCCCTTTGCAATCAGCCACCAGCAGAATAGTGAGTCTCAGTCTGCTTTACTCAGCTAAGATGAAGCATCGCCCATCATTGTGTCATCATTATGTCTATCACACTGTCGGGATCCCTCTATTTTTATTGACCCTTGTCCTGCTCTTTTAATGAGCTTCCCAGGGATCTTTCCTTTCTTATTTCTTTTCACCCCTTTCTTCCATTTAAATGTTCTAGAAGTCTGCAGTCTCTCTTGACTCTATCACTCCCATTTGTGTGTCTTCTGATGCCATCAATCGATGCTCAGTAGATTCCAGACATTATGTTTCAGGATATCACTAACTCAGATGCTTTGCATACCGCCTTGGCAAAATAGATATTGTATTTTCTGACCTCAAAACGGGACTCTGTTTAAATAGTTTCAATTAAGGTTATACAGTATGGATATTTCAAGTAGAATTTTCAGTGAGTCTCATGGAACTCAAACACCTAGGACCTTTGAACAAAAGAATTGCAAGCACTACTCTGAATGAACATTTGTAGAACTGTGATGGTCTTGCTTAGAGGAGTTGTATGAAGGAAGCATTAAGAACCGTGACAGAGAGAGACAAAGGAAAGGCTCTGTGAACCTGAGAACACAGTGTGCACTCTGCCTAGAGGGCTTGAAGATCACAGACTCAAGCGGATGAATCAGGTTCTGTCTGAGGAAGATCAAGTAAATGAGGGTGGATCCTGTGCATCTTGCGTGGCGATGTGAAAAGGCTTGGTCTGGTTTGGTCTAGCTTTGAAAAGTCTGTCTGCAAGGGTTGCTACTGGGTGAAGTGACTTATGAAAGAGCGAGAAAAGATGTTAAAGGGAAACAAATGTAGAACTCCTCTCTTTAACTAAAGCGTCCTTTCTTCCCTAATGTCTGCCATTCTTTTGGCAGATAAGTGAGTGTTTAATGTCAAATTTACAAGCTGAAACTGGTGACTTTCCACATCCTTCTGATTAAAATCAAGTAGCTTCTTTGAATAATTAAATAATGAGGCTGCAATTATGCCAAGGGCTGTAATTATATATGAGATGAATCAATGTCTTTAGTCATCGGCCAAGTAGCCTAAAAAAATTGTATTTTGATTTTCATACCATGATAACAGACCTAGAAGTGATCTTTCTGAGGAAAGTGAAGTCAATTACACTACATAAGTGTTTTAGGTTCATAGCAGACAAAATAATTATATCGTCAGGATTATCAGTACTGTACAAAAAGTTTGAAAAACTCTTGTTTTTTCCTCCTGTCTGAAGGCTAGACAACAAGTTTCCTTCCCATGAGCAATTCTCACTAAAGGTGTTTTTTTGTGTAAGTCACTTTGAAAATGTGTTTATCTCAAGCGTGTAAATTCTCTATTCTGAGTACTTACTATTCAAATTATATATCTCTCCCGTTTTTTGAAAACTTTTTTTCTGGAAACAGTGTACTCATACATAAAATATATAAGATTAGAGCTATAACTCAGTAGTAGGGTGCTTATCTAACATATAGAAAGACCTAGGTTCAATTCCTAATACTGGTAGGGAATAAAAAAAGAGAGAGAAGGAATGAATGAATAACATTATTAACATCTCACAGTCATAAATCAATAATGAATTGCATTTAATTACCTGATTGCTTGTTTTTATAATGATAAGTCAAATGAATATAAATCATAGTAATTACAAATTGATCCTATGTTCTTTTCTGATAACTGAACACAAGTGTCTTATAAAAAGCTAAATTTAAAATGAACCTTTTAACATTGTTACCCAATAGTAATCAGCTTTATGATGGATATTTTCATTTAATGATCAATTTTGTATTCAGTTTGGACAAATATTTCTGAATAGGTTCTTTCAGATTATTGACTAACAGAATTATTTCGTTTTAAAGTAATCACAAGGTCATTTTGATATATAATCTCAGTTATGACTCATTCAGCCATACCAGTACTTAGTCAGGTTACTGCTTATGGAATTAATATTTGGAGGTGACTGACATATCTTTGTGTGACAGCAGATGCTATGAAAGGAAAAGAATGGGCAAGAAACCCCAACCACATCTGTCCGCTGCTGGGTGAGGGAGAGTTAGTATTCTTTAAGGGAGTGATGCTAGATTGGATGAACTCATAATGAGAGACATTTGGGTACACAAACTTGACCTGATATTAGACCTTAACATATATGACAGAATGCATGAAATCTGATGGGAGACTATACGGAAGATCAGGTACAGAGAGGGGAAGGGTGTCTAAATATAATTAAGATGTATTATATGAAATAGACAAAAATTATATATAATTTTCTCTGTGAGTTCAAGGCCAGCCTGGTCTACATAGGGAGTTCCAGGCCACTGGGGGCTACAGGGAGACCCTGTTGCAAAAAAGACCAAAAAAAAACCTTTCTAAATCTAATTCTACTTTCAAGTCTTCTATGGCTAAAATTTAAATATTAATATGATCATGTGATTTACTGACTGACTCAGTTCATATTGATTAAGAGAAAGCTATATAAAGACAAAAATGCCAACTTACAATTTTAGCTCCCATTGCTGCCTTTGCTGAGCTATTTAATTTTTCTGTTGTCTCTAAAGTACCATAGCAGCACCTTTCTTTTTCATTTGTTTTAAGAGTTTAAATTTGCATATGAAAAGTATTTCCAAGTGTGATGATTATAGTATAATCATTGCTAATACTGGCTTACTTATTAAGAGAAAACAACTTTATCAAACATTTAACTTTATTGCCATTACCTTTTGTTTTCATTTCATCTTTGAAGTGGTAATCCTTTCAAAGCCCCAACACAAAGCAATATAACTTACATGATGAATTTTCACACATACCACATTCCACCTCCAAATACTCAGGGTTCTCCTGTCAAATCTTCACAAGCACCATGTTGTTAGTTTCCGTCAATTTCTTTATGAAAATTTAAGTAAATATGAACAAATATTTTAATTTTTCTTCTCCATAAAAGAAAAATATGCTCAAATGATTCTACATCTTGTTTTTAATAAGTTCTGGAGACCTTTCTTTAACGATTCTTTAGGAACTTCTCCATTCTTCACATCAGCTGCAGGCCTTTAGCCAAAGATTAAAGTGATTGATATATTTCTTGAAGAGTTCAAAGGATTTCACTTCCCAAACATTAGACTTAAGTTCATATAAGATGTTAGACAATTTCTCATTAATGCTTTTATTATTAGTAAGAACATACTTCTCAGATACCAGATTTCAAATCTTGGAATCTTGGCCTAATTCAACAGTTCAGTGCCTGCCTGAAGCCAGGAGAGACAAGCCCACTAAAGTTTTAATCTACATATTAAAGAATGGCTAAATTTCTTTTCTCTCCTTGACTAGAAGCCATTTGGGAGGGAACTCACTCTGATTCTAGTCACTCCAGCAGCTATGAAAGTTCCCGAAAGCATATCCTGGGTTTTTCACTCTTGAATACAGCCTTTGAGACCAAAAGAAAAACGAGGAGAAACCCAATAAATGGTTCTCTTGGAAGCCCTCAGGAGCCAATTCTAATGGACTTTAATTTAGACATTTAAAAGTATTCTCTGCTCTGACTCCTGGTTCCCCCCAAACTTGGAATGCTGAACTTGCCTTTACTTCACATCTTCTCTCAGGCAGCAGTCAAAAGCTTCCTTTCCTCCCCCACAGTCACTTTCGGGGTCTTTTAGATAGACCTGCTAAGGGGGTACACCAACCACACCTGCACTCTTATTCAGCATGGAAAAATTCAGAATGGTCATATCCCCAATTCTCATGGACAGGTAAAAAAAAACATTTTCACAGTGGGACATGCTAAGAATAGGAGGTAGAAACTGGCTAGGCCCTTTATGTTAAAAGAACCCAAGGAAAAGTAACCAGTTTCTGTCTTGGCTAAAAACCAAAATGCTGTGGAGCCTCTTGACAGCCTAATCTGTGTCAAAGGTATTTTGTAAATGCCTAAAGTATTTGGGAGCTCTTGTCTAATTCCTAAAAGATTTTAGGATTCCTCTTCAGAGAGGAATGTTAGAGTAGCAAAAAAATGCCCTGTAATATTAACTGGTTAAGACTATAGAATCTCTGGTCTGGATAAAGCCTCAACTTTCCAGTTTCACTGACTAATCACCTGCTTATAGGACCACCCCTAGGAGGGCAGGGTCACCTTAAGTTATGCAAAAGAAATGGGCAGAAGACCTAGTGCATCCATGAGATGGTGAACTTTTCCTGCTTGGATTCCCTGCCTCCTCGTGCAGTTCTTGTGGATCTGGCTGGAAGACTTGTAACACTTGATAATCTCTCCTTTCATCTTCATATCCCTTTTCTAACAATGTTTTTTTTTCCTAACGCTAAAGCTTCCTTCATTGCACCATGTGGCTGGAGGCCAATCTGCCATGTGTCTGATCTCCATGCACGCTGTAAAACCATGTTATATGTAATAGAGGATAGGACATTACAAAATCTTAGAAATGTATTTTTCCAAATTTCACAGTGGCAAATGTTTTTAGCTTGACTAATGACCTTATTTTGAAATAGCTGCATTCTAAGAAGGAATTAAAGCTTAGGGTAGCTGTTTTTGGAGGGGTGCACAATATAAGCTTAACACCTGACTCAATAATTAATAGTTGAATGAGTAAAGATGACCAGCAAACTGACATTTCTTGTAAAAGCAGGAATGACTGTAACATATATGGAAGACCAAAGCTAAATCCAAGGCCAAGGTAAAACATGTGTCTCAGCACCACTAACTATTTCCACTGCTTCAAATGTATGAGGTTGTATTCAACAAGTAAAAGGAAACAGGAATAGTAAGTGTCCTTACTTTTCTAGGTAACACAGTTTGTGTAGGGAATGTGTTAAAGGAAAAGGAAGATTCCAGCTTGCATTCTCTAGAGTCAAATATGAGCAAAGTAAGGATCTGCTTCATGATATCAGGGCACAAAAGTGACATTCTGACCACATCAGTATCCTTCATTTTTTAAAATTGCCTGAGCCTTTTAATACGCATTTCTCTTACTGCACAAAAGGCTGTATAAATCAGTATTTATTTTTCTTCAAATTATCTTTTGAAGATCTACATTTTTAATAGGGTTCATTGAATTCTTCTTCTTAAACTGTATGCATCTTTCTGTGTAAGATTAACTTGCAAATGCTTTTTTTGTTTATCATTTGTTTTCGGAGGCCTTTGTGTGACTTATAATGTGCATACTATTTTTAAATTAAGCTCATCAATTTCTGTGTTAGGTTTTGTATTTTTTTACATTAAAAAACAGCTGTTTCATATTTTAGATTTTTAAAAATAGTTTATTTATTATTTTTATTTTATATGTATGAATTACTGCCTGCTTGTATATAAGTGCACCCATGTCATGCCATTTACCCACAGAGGTCAGAGTTGGACATCAGTTGTTATGTACAATAGCAGCAGATGTGGCGAAAGGCAGTCTGACTTCTAAAGAGTCTCAACAATGCCCATCCTAATCATAGCACAGCGGAGCTATCTGGACCACAGGAAGTTTGTTATCGAACTTGGTGCAGTATCCTGATGGACAGCACAAAAAAACCCAGTGCCTTTGTCTTCAAGCCTAATAGGGGACACAGGTGAAGAGAACAATGTCTTCTGCATTTTACACCGGGGCTTCTGTCAAAATATAGATGTAGTACAGTTGATTGTC
The DNA here is from genome assembly GCA_035773235.1 of Eospalax fontanierii. Classification (NCBI taxonomy): domain Eukaryota; kingdom Metazoa; phylum Chordata; class Mammalia; order Rodentia; family Spalacidae; genus Eospalax; species Eospalax fontanierii. The sequence continues at coordinate 27,292,127 of CM069530.1, forward strand.
TTTCCCCAGAACATAAATTCAAATGAAGATAGTCCTCTAAGAGTATTTATATGAAACAAAACATGCAGAAAAAGATGGAAGAGGGAGGGAATTTCAAACCGGAGGAGAGATACACTTCAGCAGTTGTACAAAACAGAACAGAGAAACTTAAACAAAAACACCACTGAGATATTCAAAAAATCATGAGATGGAAATCCATCATGGTACCCCCACTTGCTGAGAGCATCTCAAAATGGTAAACAAAGATGACCAGGAAACTGAAATAACATGTAAAGAGTTCAGAGTCATAATTCTAGAAGAGATGGACAAGGACAGATACTGATAAAGCAGTTAAGATACTTAGAAATAAGTTACTACATTAATTATGATGTAAGAAAGCTACAATGGGAATGCAAGAATCAGTAACTTGGAAGGGAAAAAGTAATTGTTCTATTTATTATTTTAATCTTTTTATTGAATTTTTGAGCATTTTATACAATGTATTTTGATCATATTCAGACTCCCCTATTTGTCCCCCTTACTCCTCCTCTGTCTGATTCATATCCTGCATTGTTATTACTTTTAAAAAGGCCTATGGAATCTTAATCTGTGTCCCAAATGCCCTTTTATGAGGGTCAGTCACCTGGTGCTGGTCAGCCTACTCAGAGACATATACTTAAAGAAAACTGGCTCTCCCTCTCCCTGCAGTTCTCGGTTGCCAATAGTTCCTCAGCTAGCATTGGGGATTCTTCCCCTCCCCCTCACATCTATGGAGGGACTTTGTCTGGCTTGAGCTTATGTAGGTCTGTGCATGCTGTTTACATGACTATGAGTTCATATGAGTAATTGATTACTCTGCTGTCTGGAAAACACTGTTTCCTTGCCATCCACCACTTCTGGTTCTTAAAATCCCCTACTCTTCTCTTGTAATGATCCCTGAGCCTTGGGAGGCAAGGTTTTGATATAGGTGACCCATTCAGTCTCTTAATCTCTGCACATTGACCAGTTCTGGGTCTTCATGTTAATCACCATCTGCTACAAGAAGAAGCTTCTCTGATGAGAGATGAGTGATAATTATTCACGGGTAAAGCAATAGTCATAAATAGATAATGAAAATAGTATGGTACATTTACATATGGGAATGCAGCAGCTAACAAAAAAAAAGCAAACTATGAAATTCACAGGTAAATGGGTAGAACTAGAAGCAATCATCCTAAGTGCAGGTAACACTGACACAGAAGGACAAATGTCATACATTCTGTCTCTTAAGTAGATGGCCCAGCTGTGAATCTTTAGATATGCATGTTTCAAATGTAAAATTCATGCAGGACAGGAAAATGTAAGAGGCCCCAGAGGGAAAGCTTCATGGGAAGGGAGACAGAATGCAGTGACATAATGGGGACCTGGGTAAAAATGGAGTAGAAAACATCAAATGGGGTGCGAATTAGAAGGACAGGGCAGAGAAGAAAGTATGGGGAGGTATAACTAACACTAACGGCCTTTTTAAAACGTAATGTGGAAATCTAACATACAGAAGCCTATAAAAAGCCCAAAGTCAAGAATGAACTCCATCTACTGAAGATGTTGATCAGGGGTCCCACAGGTCCTGAAAAAAAAATTGGCTATTGTTCTTACTCTTGGTTATCCACAAGAACTTTAAGATCCTATTGCTGAAGATACAAGTCCTAGAACAAACAAGGAGAAATCAAGCTGGCACTGCCCTCAGAGCTTCATCTGTCTCTACTGGATACCAGTCATGCTGCTGCAAGGTGCAGTGCTTGCTACCTGAGGGGAAAAGAACCATCAATTTTGCTCAGCTGCAAATCCTGTGAACTACAATAATGGCTGCTCTGGCAAAATGTACCCACTGATGCAATAGTGGAATGAATATTCTGTGAAGTATCAACCACCTTCTACCAAGTAGCCCTCTAGACCCCACCAGAAAACTTTGGAATCTGATAAGCACCTTTAGTAGAGCTGCAGGATACAGAGTAAATATGCACAAACCAGTGTCTTTAATATAGATCAATAACTTACTAAGAAAAATAAAAGTAAAATATCACATTCATAATAGCTTCAAAAAGCTAATCTATGAATAAACCTAACCAGAAGTGGAAACCCTCTAAACAGAAAATTTTAAGACAATGAAAAAGGAAATTGAAGAAGACACTGGAAAATGAAAAGAACTATAATATCCATTGGTATTTTTCATGTAACTAGAAAAAAATTCTAAAATATATATGGGAAAAAAATGACTATGGAGGCCAAAGTATCCTAAGGAGAAAGAAGACACATCACAGTTTTGACTTCAAAGTACTGAAAGTTTTCTGTACAGCCATGGTGACAAAGACACAAACCATTACAGCATAATAGAAGACCCAGAGATAAACCTACCGAGCCATGGGCACCTGGTTTTTGACAAGATGTCAGAAGCATATACTGGGAAATTGTCAACCTATTCACTAAATAGCACTGACAAAAGAAGTTATTCAGTGCTGAGCACTTAAATTAAACCATTTCCCTCATTATACACAAGACAGATCAAGTCAAACTAAATCAAGGACCTTAACTTAAAACCTCAAATGCTAGAAATGCTAAAGGAAAAATTAAGCAAAATATTGCAAGATATAGTTATAGGCATAAACTTTCTGAATAGGTCCTTGGTAACCCAAGACATGGCCCCCAGAATTGACAAACGCGATGACATGAAATTGAGTTCAGTGGGGAAAGGTGTTTGCTGCCAACTCTGTTGACTTAAGTTCAATCTCTGGAACGTACATTGTGGAAGGAGAAAAACTACTCCTCTTCTCTGAACTCCTGTAGCTAAAATTCCTTCTGAGAGGTGCAAATGACATCTGCCCCCCTCCTCTCTTGGTCCCTAGGACAAACAGAGGCACAATTTCACCAAATTGCAATCTGGGAAATCAGTGATCTTACTGGGCTTATTTACAGAGCCTTGGGTGAGGATTTACTTACATGAGTGTGAGTCCTCCCATCTAAGACTGCACTAGAAAGTCTCCATCCAGGCAAAGATAGTGACTTTCCCACAGCTGGGCAAACTGGCGGGGAGCCTCCCTGTCTCCCTCTGCTTATATGCCCTTAGTGCCCCCACCCCATGCAACTAGAGCCAGCTGGTTGGTTGGGAGGTGTGGCTGAGTCCCCTTGCCCCTCCTTTCCTGTGGAGCATTATCAGTCAACAGTTTGTGATGATCCTAGGCAGGCAGGTTCAACCAAACTTGGGAAGAAGGTGTCTGTCCATAGCTTGCTGGTTGGAGGACAGTCCTATGCAACACTTGCACATGTGTACCACAGCATATGCGTGCATGCATGCACACACACACACACACACACACACACACACACTATACACAGCACACAATAAATAAATGTAAAACATTTGAAAGCTTCTGCACAGCCAAAGTAGTTATCAACAGAACAAACAGACATGCTATAAACTGGGAAAATATCTTATACTATACTTTATACTTTATACCTATACTTTAGAAAAGGGATTTAATGTCTAGAATATATAAAGTACCAAAAAATCAAACTCTGGAAAAAATAAATCTGCCATGCAGCAAAATCACCAATAAACTGAACAGACATCTTTCAATAGAAGAAATAAGAATTGCCAACTGAATCCCTTTAAGACTCCATCTCACTTCAGTCAAAATGAGTGTGGTCTGTAAAACAAGTGACAGTAAATGGTGATGAGGATGTAGAGAAAAAGAATAATCATAATTGGTAGGAATCTAAACTGTTGTAGCTCCTATAGAAATCAGTGTTGGGTCTTCATTAAAACAACAACAACAAAAAAAAACTAAGATTGGAATCATCATAGCTCTCAGCTATACCAGTCCTGGATATATAGCAAACACCCTACTCTAGAGATACCTGCACATCCATAGCAAGGAAATGGAATCAGTCTAGTTATTAATCAGCAAAGGAATACGTAATGAAAATGTAGTACTTATACACAATGGAGTTTTACTCAACCATCAAAGACAAGGAAATTTCCATGAAAATGGATGGAATTAAAATTAAGTAAAGTAACGTAATATTTGTCAGAAAGATAAATATTTCATGTACCCTCTGGTAAAGATCCTAACTTCTATTTGTTATAGATGTGCATTTTATATAGGGGTAAATGTCGGTAGAGGCCAGAAAACTAAAACAGCCTCTAAGAAGGGAAAAATAAAAAAGAGACTTTAAAGGAGGGGTTAGGGGCTGGAGAGATGGCTCAGCAGTTAGGAGCACTGATAGTTCTTGCAGAGGACCTAGGTTCAAATCCCAACACCCACGTGGAAGCTAACAACTGTCTGCAACTCCAGTTTTAGAAGATCTCATGCCCACTTCTGACCTCTGTGGGCATTGTAGTACAGAGGTGAACTTACATTCATGTAGATAATAAATGCATACACATAAAATAAAAATAATAAGTATGATATTTAAAGGGGGGATTTCGAAAGGAAATAAAATGTATGTGAAATGAATCTGGAAAAGAGAAGGCACGAAATGTAAGAGAGGAGCAGAAGAGGGCAAGGCATATTCAACAAAAGCTAAGTACATGCAAACATGCCAACTCTGTTACTCCATATGTCAATTAGATCATTGTTAGATCACTAGAGACCCCCACTCTCAAGTTGTTCTAATTTCTGCAGAACACCCCTTCTCTTAACCTTCTTGCTTAAACCTACATTAAAATATCTTTATTAAGGCCAGGTGTGGTGGCATAAGCCTTTAATCCCAGAACTCCAGAAGAAGAGGTAGGGGGAATCTCTATGATTTCGAGACCAGCCTGGCCTTCATAGTGAGTCTTCAAGACAGCTGAGGCTACAGTGAGACATTGTCTCAAAAAGACAAAAAAGAACAAAATCTGTATTAAACCCCACCTCTGCTTCATAAGCAAAGTAATTTAAAAGAAACAGGGAGTGGTGGCTGTCTGTAGGGCACAACGCAGGATGGGCCTTAGCCAGGTCACCTGCTATGAGAAATAGAGGAATGGCTTCCGTGGGCATGGTGCTCTGTTCTGGTTAGATGTGAGGCCAGCTTCTGCTGAGCATCTGGAAAGACCTGCACCAAGATGATCTACTTGGGGACAGATTACTATTGGCTGTGGCCGGGACACCCCCCCCGCCCCCGCATAAAGCCATTGGCTAATCAGACCTATAAGACCCCTTGCATTTCCGTGAATAAACGAGTTTGCAGCAGCTTGCCATCACATGCTTCTCACTCAGCTCCCAGGGTCTGTGTGTGTTTTGACTCCATGCCTACTCACCACCCCCATGGCGGAGACCCTTTGTCCCCTCTGGCTGGCCCCAAGCACAGGGACCCCCAACATCTGGCATCTGAACAGGGACTCTGCCCTCTGCCACTGCATTGGCGAGATGCCCCCAGTCTGATTGTTGGTGAAGTAGGCTCTTCTGTGTTCTGTGTGCTGATGGTCCTCCACAGTGAGTGAGCGACCGTCTCCCTTTCTCCCTTTTTCCTGTGTTCCTCTCCCTACCCCAAAGGAAGTACACATCCTCACACAGTCCCTGAGATCCGTGCTGGCCCCTCCCTGCTTGGTTCATCCCAGCGAAATCATATGAGGGCCTGAACCCCTCCCAATTTCGGAACCCTTCAGAACCGAGGTAGGCTATAGCCAAGCCTTTCTGGAGACACTGTGTGGGCAATCGGCCATGGGGAAGACTGATTTTTCCATCTTTAATTTAAAAACCTCCTTCCTGCCAGCAAGCAGGCTCACACTTTTTCAGTGTTAATTGCCCCTGCACAGCTTCAGTGAGCATTCTGGCACCAAGGCAAGTTCCCATGTAACGCAGGCAGGCTCAGAACTCTTAAGTTTTATTTGCCCAGCCCTGCTATGCTAATGTTTCAGGGAGCATTCTGGTGTCAAGCCAAGCTCCCATGGATGACTAGGGCTGAGTAGTCCAATGCAAATACTCCCTGTGGGACAGACAGGTTCCAGATTCTAACATTTACTAGAGAGCAGAGCTGTGCAACTGCAGAACTTTTAAAAGCTGGCATGCACGTCCTTCACTGCTTCTTGGGTGCAACTGCAGAACTTTTAGAAGCTGGTGCATACCTTCTGAGAGGCTTCTTGGGTGCTTCCCTGGGGTACTCCCACAGAGGCTGGAATGGAGACCCGCAGAGGTCCCCCACTGGGACATGGGACAGTGGAGCCCTCAGCATCCTGGCTGCATGTCTCAGTGGGCCCCAGTGTTGGCCATTTTGGTTTGTGTAGTGATGAGCAATCTCCCCTCCCACCAGGAAGCACAGGCTCTTAAAGGCCTTCTTCTGTTGCTTGGCTTTAAGGGGAAAAAAAGGATAAAATGAGATGGCTCCTCCCCCAATGGGGGCTGGAAAACCAGCACAGCTGTTACAGGCTCAGGATTTTCTTAGCCCTTGCTCAGAGTTTCACCTGCCTTTCCCACTCTGCCCTGGACACTCCATGCCACAAGTTCCTCCCACCCCACCATGCCGTGGGCATTTCTGTAGTTACAGAACAGTAGCCTGCACTTGTTCCTAGGGTGAATCTCCGGCATTGAAATAGAATCATACTAAAGACAGTTGAAAACTCAGTTTTTAAAAATGTCTGAACACGTAAATCTCCAATTTTGGAGATTAACTCCTGAGTGAGTCCATTTCTTTTCCAGGCAGCATGTGAAAGTTTACAGACCTAACTTACTGACTATAACCTTTGAAAAAATTTTAAATGTTTTTGAAATGGAGTTTCATTACATAGCCATGGCTGGCCTGAAACTCTATGTGTGTCTCTCTAGTCTTGAACTTCCAGAGATATGCCTACCCATATGTCCTGAGTTCTGGGATTTTAGGCATACACCACCATGTTTGACTCTGATGATAATCTTTTAAAGATACATTATGTTGATGTAGAATATATTAGCCAATTTTTTTTACATCATAGAATAAAAGCAAGACATATGAATACAAATAAATAAAATACAACTTAAACCCTTAGGGATAAAGTGTTCTTAGATCTCTGTATATGTTATCTTAGGAGAAGAAAAACCATATTACATTATGATAAGTAGCTCTCTTTATGTATTATTCATATGTATATACATAAAATATTTATATGTACATATACATAAATATATTTAAATATTTATGTACATATACAGTCAGGATACAATGTCTACTTTTCATACATGAAGGCTGATGCATGAAATATGTTTTCATATTTTTCATATTTATTCTAAATTCTAAACCTTCAGACAAAGGTTCAAGATTCAGTAATACAGAAAGATGAGACTGACACTCAAATTTCTCTGTTTTGGCTTTTTAAGCCAAAATGCATCACAGGCATTCAGAGATAGCAAAGACCTTGTTAAATTAAAATTGTGCCATTTATTTTATAAAGACAAAACATTTGGGTTGGCAAGCATTAACCATGAGACCTAGGATTATGGTATATGTTATTGTAATGATCATGATATTCTACTATACTACACCTGGAGAATAGTCTTATTTTTTAAATATATAGCTGATGATTTCTCAAGATACTATCTGGAATACCTGGTATTTTATATATTCACTCATGAAGTATAAACAACAACCAAAAAATAAAGAGTCAAAAATTAATCCTCAGATACATGAAAACTACTGATTAATGGGAAGGAACTGTGGCTCTAAGGAGCCAAAAAGGTGTTTTGTATTGGAGGTGTGCCTGAATTAAATATGCAAGCTGTGTGCCTGAAATATATCAGTTTATAACTAAATCTTCCCTCAGGCAGTTCAGACATGCTTAATGGACATAGCATCTCCTTTTGTAACTAACTACTTTTAAATTAATGGAGAAGGAAGAATATCTGGCATACTACATGTTATCATAATACACATTTCTTTTCATTTCTTCTGTAAGAAAAGCCTAACAAAATGAAAAGCAGAAGTTCAAATTGCCTTTTAATTGTTTGAATTTCACTATTAAGCTAAGCCTATGGGGCAAAGGCAAACAATATATTTTTCCTGGTGAACCTTTTTAGAATCAAACAGGCAACATAAATTGTTGATAATTAGCACAAATGACAAGACATAACGTCTGTGGCCCTTTTGTAATCTCTCTGTTCATTAATTGCATGGTTTATATCAATGTCATGCCCACAGAAAATACTTTTCTAGATTTGCTTTTCTTAATCCTATTGCTTAAAAAATGTCAAAATGTAGCAATATGTATTTTTTATGAATAATTGTAATACCCTACATGTTTACAAGACACATCATTGAGTACAGTTCATTTAAAATTTACTTTAGGAAAAATATCCCTTCTAAAAAATATATATTAGCCATCGCTATTGCTCAGCAGGTAAAGTATTTGGCTTCACAAACCTGATGGCCTGAGTCTTATGCCCAGAACCCAGGGAAAGCTGGAAGCAAAGAATTGACTCCATAAAATTGTCCTCTGACCTCCACACATGCACAGTCTCTCTCTCTCTCACATACACACACACACACACACACACACACACATACACACACACACCATGCATGTACACAATAGCAATGAATAAAGTTTTCTAAATGTGAAAGTAGTTTATCCAGGGATAAACTATACTATAGTATACTTTATACTATAGTATAAAGTATACTATATGTCCAAAAATCTTGGAAAAGTAAATAATTTTAAAATTATATTTGAATAAGTAGCTGTTATTTTACTAATATTTCAATATGATATATGAATATATTGTTTTATGAATATATTATTTTAGAATATATACAACCATATTTCAATAGTTATGATTTTATTAATAGATTTGGCGTTCACCTTTACTTATATAACTTGTTCCAAAATTTACAAAAAATAATCCAAATTGATTCCTTTCAATCATTCTACCACCCAAAGGCTCTATCTGAAAATACTTCTTCATCATACACACTACAAATTAATTTTTTTTACTGTTGAATATTTTTAATGTCATATGACTTGAAATTTCCTAATTTTTAGAATATGACTGGTGCTGAGTACACACGTGTGTTTCTTTTTGATATTTGGAATTCTGTCTTTTTTATTTTTTCCAAAAAATTTTGAGAATTTCCTACACGCCTATAGTGAAATAAGGACAAATCAACCCCTTTCACCTCCAGCTCCTCCTGCATCTCCTCCCACACATTCCCTCCCAACTTCATGCCTTTCTCCTCCTTCTCCTTCTCTTCTTCCTCCTCATCTTTCTCTTCTTCTGCTTCTGTTGCTTCTTTGTAAAAATAACCCAATAAATCCATTCAGTGCTACCCGTATGTAATGTGGCTGAGAGACATCCGCTGCAATATGGGAAACCTACCTGTGGTGAAGCCTCCAAAGAAGGATGATCTCTCTCCTCCAGTACCTATGACTGCCCAGAGCAGCTCAGTGAGGGTTGGGACCTCCTAATGCCCCGTCCCTTTATGCTGTCATTTTGACGAGCTTGATCTTGAGCAGGCCTTGTACGTAAATCACAGCTGCTTTGAGTTTTTGAGTGTGATAGCTGCGTCATGCTCAGGAGACAACATTTCAGAGCACTCCTCCAATCCTCCATCTCTTACATTCTTATTGGTTCCTCTTCTACAGTGTTTCCTGAGCTCTGGCAGAAGTTGATAAAGTTGTCTGAGTTAGGACTAAGTACACCCTCCATCATGTATCCTCATCATGTTGGCCAGTTATAAGTCTCTACATTGACTACTGCCCACTGCAAAAAAAAGCTTTACTTACCAAGGTTAGAAGTAGGCCAGGTCTTTGGTTATATTAGAAAGCACTTTAAAAAAAATGATTATTTAGCAAATTACGATCTTAGATTCTACTACAGGACCTACGACCTCTGTAGCCATAGATTTTTTGACCAAGCTAATTCCTTTCTGTGACAGATCTCTAATATCAGAAAGTGGTTGGTTATGCTCTAATAGTTGTCTATTATTGCACTACTGGGCACATCTTGCCTGTCAGGTTGGTATTATAGCATGAAGGTCCAACACTGGATTTTTGTGTTTCTTGATCAAATAAACTCTTCCATTTGATATTTTCTCTGAAAACAATACTGTTAAGTGTGTAAGCAGAATATAGGCAGATATATGTTTTTAAAGCCATCCATGTCAGACAGTACCTACTAAATGAAGTATTTAAATATTTCCACCGTATATTTAAAAAGAAAATATATTTATCACGTAAAAGTACCCTAATGTTAAAAAGCTATATAATTCTGAGCTGATAGTGTAGATATTCTCAAGCACATTGCTTCTTTAATCACCTTAAAATTGATTTGCATAGTTCGTGCTTTAAAATCATGGAAATTAGTTAGAAGAACTTTCAAATACCAGCTTTCTCTTTGGTGTACATTTGAAAATTGGAATAAATTTCAAGTTGTGATGTTCCAGTGCATGTTTTAACACAGCTGTGAATTTTAATTTATATACATTTTAATTAAAATTCTAAAAAGTGAAAATTTTATTTTCTATAAGTGGGTTTTCATGTCATTTGAAGATTTGATGAAGGATTACTCTAAATATATGACTTAATTTACTTTTAATGTAGGTAACTTATGTCAGTATATCATAAATAATTTTCTGTTTCATCTGATCAACCTGACAAGCAACTCTTAAAAGTTGGAGCAACACTGGAACATTACTAATAATTCATTTTTTAAAGATTTTATGTCCTGAATAATACTTAGTCCTCTAGTAATGACTTAAAAAAAACTCTCTCTGGTTCTTAAAGGAAAGATTTAGATTGTGGCTAGTAGATGCTTACAGATAGATAAAATTTTACCTGCTCTTTCAGAAATTCTTGAAGTTATAACTCTGCAAAGGGCCTCAAGTAGCAAAGATCAGCAAAATCACCTAGAATTTGTTACATCCCACACACAGATTGAAGAACTTTAAGGCAGCTAAGATAGACTACAGCAAAGAGCTTTCTCTGGAAAGCTTGTATCTACACAGCATTTAGAAATTAGACATCGAGAATTCAATATCTTTTCTTTTGCCCATGGCAGAATGGTGTAGAACAGATAATTTGAGTATTTAATGAATACTCTAACTTCTTTTGCTCTTTCAGGAACTATGTAGAAGAGTGGTCAAAGAGCAAATGACATACTGTCATGGGCAAAACATATGTGTAATCAAATCAATGGTTCTTGATAGACAGTTCTAATATATGATTTGGTGGGGAAAAGATTGTGGACACTAAGGTAATGTAGACTAAGAAGAAAATACGGCAGTTATTGCAATGATATTGGAGGGGAAATAGGGATTCTTAGGAGCAAAATTGTAATCACGCTGAAGGTCAATCATTTTATACCTAGAGACGAGGGAATCAAAGAACAGGAAAGTTTTTAATCTTTATATGTAGATGAAGTTTACCTCATTCTTAAAAAAAAATAACTGACAATTTTCTGTGGAAAGTCCATCTAGCAACTACAAGAGTCAAGCATAGGTTCATTAAAATTTCCAAGGCCAGCATTGCATGATGTATTTTGTGAGCAAGAATATTTAATTGATTCTCATTTGTTTAAATGACAAAAAAACAGCAAATAACTTAATTCCCACCAAGTCCCGATATCATATGTGCCTTTCCACCTTCAGTCCTTATGTTCCCCACATAAGGTATCATGTGCCACATAGAAGCTAATCCATGTATGTTCCCCAAGCATGTCACGCTTCCTTTCTTTATTAGTTGCAGAAGCTTCTATTAGATGGTGGTTATATATCAGTCCTCTACTAGATTTTTTCCATATTAATCTAGTTATTGACACAGATTCTATTACACAAATGAATAACCTGAAGTTTTCATCGGGAGAATAACATGCATTCCTATCATCCAACTAGAAGGACACACTTAGGCTTTTGCTTCTCAACAAGACTTTCTTTTTGTTTCTACATTCACTGTTGTCAGTAAAAACATTAATTTTCTCTTCAATGACTGTAGGAAAATTACAACCAAATTTTTATTATCATTGTTAATATTCATGATCTTTTTAGTGAATTTTAAAGACTTTTACTGCGATAAAAACTGCTTAATATTAAAACATATGTCTTCTTAGTTCTCGTATTTTGTACAGTATATCAAGCATCTTTCAGTCAATGTCAGGAGCAAAATAATAAATGTCTGAGAGAATGGCTATTTCCTGTGAACGTTCTTAAACTCTATAATTGGCAATGAGATAGAATACAGCATCATTAGTAGGACTTTGCATTATTAGTTCCAGTTGGTCCTGATAAATATAACGACCATAAACTGACCTTTACAATTGTAAGGAAAATGAATGGAAGATACCGTTAACATTTGTAAATCATTGGCTAATATTTAATGGTTGTTTTCAAATACCCCAACACAATTTGAATACCCTCATGCAGAAATTCTTTATAAAGCAGTCCTTTCCACTGTCACTTTCTCATCCTGCACAACGTGTATCTAAACATACAGTCACATAATCTTTTAACTTGTGGCCACCTAAAGGAAAGACATTACTAGTATGGGGCTTTGTGATTTATTTCCCTTCATGGTTTATTATGATTGCCCTTGCTGAGTGGGTAATGATACTATGTACTTATATTGTATTAAAAACATAAATGCAAATAACATTAGCACAAGTTTATACTCATTGAAATTGGCTCTGAGTGGATACTCTTGATATCAAAAACAGTGTTTAATATTAAAGTAACATTAACATGAATATGTAATATAAGAACATGCATATAAATCATTTTAATGTAATATACCTGATAGCAATAATTAATTATAAAATAAGTGATTAGAAATAAATGAGTAACAAGATAAGATTTCTATTTATGAATTATTCTATATGAATATGAAACTAGTCAGTAAACAATTGAAGACTTAATTAAAGTCAACTTTTACTTTCATCTTGGATGAATGGTAAATAATACAACCATCCTGCTATATTACCAAAGGTATACTTGACATGTCTCATTAAAAATAGAGGCAGGAGGCTAGAGATATAGCTCAGCAGTTACGAGCACTGGCTGCCCTTGCAGAGGACCAGGGTTCAAATTTCAGCACCCACATGACAGTCAACAACCTCTTGTAACTCCAATTCCAGGGGAATCTGATTCCCTCTTCTGACCTTCGTGGGCATAGGATGACACACTTACATACCTGCAGGCAATATATTTATACACATAAAATAAAAACAGAGGAAGAATTTCCCTAAATTTTTTGTCATGTCTTTAATATAGATGTTATTGATTAACTGTAGCTATTACTGCAAATTAAAAAAAAAAATAGATATCTTCCTTGGATCAAGAAAGTATATAGGAGAATAATTTTGTATATTAATTCTCCAAGTTACACAATGTAACAAACAGAGTTCTAAATAATTAAATAAAAACACTTACCTGAATTACTAGATTCTCATCTAAGTAAAAATTAAGTTTGAATATTATTCATTGATTAGAGCCAATGTCTTCTTTGCACCAGTATATGTATGTATGATGGAGTAGTCTTAGTCTCTTCTACAAAGGCTTTTTGGCACTTTATTATTTGGGGACTGATTTCAAGTAATTGAAAATGAATTTTACTCATTTTATTTAGCAAAAAAGAACAGTTAATACCTGTTTGAATACTGTTCTTTAAGGATTCAATTAGCTGGTTCATCTGCTCATGATCTTTCTGCCTAGAGTGCAGTAATGATATCTTTACAGTCCACTCAGTCTTCCAGGTTTCCCCGTTGCTCCTAATACCTACCAACTACACAATGAAAAAGTGCTGGGTGTGCCTGCAGTGCAAAGCAGGTTCAAATCCCAGCTTGGCTATCTGTGAGCTTTAGGATCATAGCAAGTGCTTTCCTTTCTTAACTTTGTCATTTAGCCAGTAATTGGCATAATAATAGCTATTGGATTTGCTTGACACAGTAGCTAAATGTGTTCATGTGTACAATGAATAGCATTGTTCATCACAATTCAATAAAAGTGGAGAATGTTATTATATGTGGCCTTAAAACCACAGGGAAGTTTATTAAGAACTAGAAATCTATAAAGTTAAATACAGAGTTCATCTAAGAAGTATAACGTAACGCCTTAGAAAGTGATTTTTATATAAAGAAAAAAAATTGAAAGTTAAATACATTATTCAGATGTTAATTGTTTCTTCCTCCCTTGTCCTTGAATCTACATCCTGGAGAGATTTATTCTAATCAGGATCTTTGTGCTTCCTTCTTTATGGCACACTGAGACCCCTCTTCACAAGATGTATATTGTTTGCTGATCTTGTTCTGCACCAGTCCTATAATGGTAGGAGCCAGGATCTCTGTTTCTTTCGATAGTACTGCTGCAGTTAATCTGTAGGCGATAAACTGTCTCTGTCCTAAACTAACCACAAGATCTTATCACTGTCTCTTGATCTTCATTATCTACTTTAACTTCTCTTGGTATTGACTATTACTGCTGCGCCTGAGGTTAGTCTTTGAAAAAGAATAATTCTGTGTTCTCCTTAAAGTTCTCTTTTTAGTCTAAAATCTACTCTTGGCTAACTCCCAATTTCTCTTGATTACATGAGGTTGAGGATAGGAAGAGATATTTCTGTTCTCTCTTGGCCTAAATAGACCTAAAGTACTGACAAGACAAGAGATTGTTGAGGAATTGTAGACTTTCTTTACCTTGAATTCTTAACAACCTATTAGACTTTAACCGCTCAAGTAGCTGTTCCACACATAGCTTCTGTTTCTTCCAGAGTCTCAGCTACACTTAGCTGCTCATCAACTTCACTCCCTTTAGTTATGACCAGCTTAATAAACCAGTGCAATAGTTTCTAACATTATGGGTTTTTTTCTTTTTTTTTTTGCTATGTTTTGTTTTTGTTTTTACACAAGGTCTCCCTGTAGCCTCGGCTGACATAGAACTCATTATGTAAACCAGGCTACTTGGATCTCAGAGAAATCCACTGGCCTCTCCCTCCCTAATGTGGGGATTAAAGACATGCACCATACCTGGCTAGATTCTGACATTTTAAGTGTCAACTGTGTTGTGATATGCTTTTTGGCCTTTATCATTTAGTTGGTATATACCCCACGGTAATTTCTAACTGAATTAAAAGGGTCTGCATCATTTAGATTAGACTCTAAACAGTATAACAAGTCAAACAAGATTCATTAGTATCACTTATATTTAAAATATGTACAAAATCAAGACAACAGCACTCAGTCTCCATGTTTACGTCCCACATTAGTTCTTAATTACCTGGAGTATTGAGTGAAGAAGAATTCAGATTCTTCCTGCAGTTCCAGAGATAAGGAAAAGTGCTTGTATTAGTTTTCCATGTAACAAATTACCACAGTCTTAGTGGCTTCAAGTAACATAAATGAATCATATCATCATTCTAGAAACAAGACCACAAGCTTTCAAGGGGGTGGTAGGACTACCTGCCCTTTGAAAGCTCTACTGGTGTTAGCTTCTTGCCTCTCCCATCTTCAAGTGGCAGAAGGTATTCTATAGTTTGTGGTTTTATCTTCCTTCTTCACATTATCTTCTGTTTGTGTCTGTCCATCTGATTTTCCTTTCCCTCTCTTCTTTATGCATCCTCATGTTGGCATTTTAAATACACCCGTATAATTAGATGGTCTGTTTGATGTCAAAATCTCCAATTTAATCCCATTTGCACAGAGCTTTTTCCAAATAGTAGGTAATGTTTATGGGTGGCTGGGATTAGTATGTGGTCATATTTGGGGGCCATTTTCACAGTGATTGATGAAATGCAGCTACCATGGGAAGAAGTGTATCTTGGACACAGTAAGGCATAAATTTGCTTTCAGTGACAATCTCTCATTTTACAAAAAAAGTGATTTTATGCAGAGAATGTTCTCTGACCTAAAAATCCCACCTTGAATACATTTCATAGTAAGTTGGAGAAGCAAGATAATTTCCTCAAAGAATTTTTTTTAATAAATATGTTTGCAAACTTAAGGTACATGAACAATGTTTGTGGGAGTACAGCAAGACATCATAGCTAGGCTTGAAAGAGCAAGGGGAAGACTGACTGAAGGACAACAGGTAGGACCTTTGCTAGAAAGCTGAAGAAAAGACAGTGGAGTATTGAAACTCTTCTCTACTATAGCCTTCCCCTGGTTTATTTTCAGTGGCTGAACCCAGATGAACATCAGAGGACAAGATACCTTTGATCATCCATTTATGTCAGTCTTTCAGCCATATGGCTGGATAAGAAATGTTGGAGATGGAGCTAGAAGGACAAATGGTGAGGACCAGCTCACCATTTTTACCACATTAAACTCTGTAATTCAATACAAGAAATATGAAGGCTTTCTGTGCAACTTTCCAGGACAGTCAAGGGATTTATTTTTTTGGTAGGGATAGCAAAAACAGACTAATTAAAGAGAAAAGTCAAGC
Organism: Eospalax fontanierii; assembly: GCA_035773235.1. Classification (NCBI taxonomy): domain Eukaryota; kingdom Metazoa; phylum Chordata; class Mammalia; order Rodentia; family Spalacidae; genus Eospalax; species Eospalax fontanierii. The sequence continues at coordinate 27,308,453 of CM069530.1, forward strand.
AAAAGTCTATGATTATGATGTGAGCCTGAATTTAAGGAGCATTTGAATAAAAATACATGGAAAGTTAATATTTGAACTACCCTGGGACAAAAATTATTAGAGTAGAGTAGAAAACAGAAATGTTAATGCCAAATACAAACAAACATAGGATCCAAAAGCTGAATGCCAAATATAAAGCAAAGATATTGAAGTGGAATTAGAAAGTGTTTCTGCTATTTGCAAAATGAGTAAAGGGTATCAAGCAAGCTCCCATTGAGAAATTGTTGGTGCATTACATTTGATATCCAGTAATATCAATGCCAAGAGGAACAAAATCATCTGACATATGGGTTGATTCTTAAATTGGACTAGAAAATGACATAAAGATTCTGTTCATTTATTTATGAATCTGCATTGCATCTTTTTCGTAAACCATGAATTATGAAAGGGCTTATTTTTAAGCTGATGAAAATGGGGACATGATATTGCTGTTTTCAAAGTAACCATTAGTAATTACAAACATTTACAGATAGTTGAACTGAAGAGAACAAGATATTGTATGAGAGGTGTAAGTGTTTCGGTACCTGCCAGTTCCTGCTCAGTAATGACAGGTGAAATTATAGGATTAGAGAAGGCTCAGAATATGGTTGCAGCATAATACTCAGGTTTAGAAAGGCAGACATATAGGATGTAATAGGAATGAATTTTGTTCCCTATCTTGGGGGAAGTATTGTGATGATTATATATTGCTGCAAATTAATTAAAGCATGCTTAGCCTGAGTCAGTTTCATATGTTTTGACAATTCCACTGTATTTCTTTTAATTTTTGAGTATTTTCATCTCTGTGAGGTTGAAAAACGAATACACATGAAATCAGGTGATGGAAAAGCTGATGCCCACACTACTATAGAAAAGCCACGGTAGCATTTCCACATTTAAGGCATGAGAGGGAAAAGTAGGTGCCAATGCTTATAATAGAAATAATCAGAGTGAAGAGGACTAATGAAATATATAGAATTAGCTAGATACCAATAATAATCAGAGAAGGGAGAGTTAATGAAAGAGACAGAATCAGATATAGAATTAACAAAATGTGCTCATCCCCATTCATGAGCTAGAAATATAATGAAACAGTCAAAGTCTAACATTGTTTTTAAACCAAATAGCCCATATATTTCACTGACTATATGCTCTTTTCCATCTCTCTTTCTCTCTCTCTCTCTTTTTATCTCTCTCTCTTTTGTGACACTATACAATGTGGGGGAATAAACAAGTGTGACTACTGTGTGGTAGCTGGAACACATAGGGCCTTGATGTGAAAACAGTACCGCTCACTTTTACTCTTGTAAATCAACATCTTCCCTTCAGAGGAGAATAGAGACACAAAAAGCATATGGCTGGAGACTAGTGCTGCACATGCCTTAGAGCTCCTTGTGTGTATCCTGTTGTCCCACAGGGCTTTAAAAAAAATGTTCTTATTGAAACCAGACCTCATTATCAAGAAAAATACTCTTGGTTTGGAATTTTCAGTGGCGTACATGTTACATTCTTCCCTTCTGTCCAACAAGAATACTCTTTAATTTACCTCCAAGAAAAACAAAAAGTGTACAGAGCAAAAGGCAAAACAAAGACACCGAACAATTTTATTTCTTGAAAACGCAATGTACCTATCACGTTCTATTTATCCCATTGGTTTTTGGTGGCCTTTTCCAGTGACAACAGGAAAGATTCAAAATTGCTTTCATAGGCCGCACACAGAGATAAGGAACTGAGGACATTATTAATTTTTTAAACAGAGTAATCTATTGAAACTAAACACTTTGTGATTAAACTATTGGGATTTTTCTCCCCTTTTCGTCCCCACTCATCACTCTAAAACAATTCACATTCCCTTCCCTTTATCTGTTCCCTGTCTTCCAAAAAGCCATCTGCTATTTCCTTTATGAAAAAATAAAACCTACAATTAGTGTCTTGTTCATCTTTTCTTTCTCAAAAAAAAAGAGAACTATTATGCAAATACTCTGCAATTTGGTTTCAAATATTCTTTGTGGTGTGATGAGCAATTTTCCTTAATACAAACCCAGCTTTTTTGCCAGAACTTGCTAATAGATTTTTAAAAAGAGAACTTTCAATTTTCAAATGAAAAGCCCTCCAATGTAAACTTTTCAAATGCATGGAGGATGGAATTAACATTAATCTTTGAATTTTAGAGGAAAAAAATCGCTTTATATATTTCATGCATTAAGGAAACAGGCTGAAATAATATTTTTTTCTACCTTAAATGTCACCATTTTCTCCACATTAAAATGCCTGTAATAAATACTACTTTTAGTAAACTCGAGAGAACATTTTCCTTTGTCATACTTTTCTGAAAGTATATTGTATATTATGGCAGTTTACTTGGAAAGACAAATTTATTGTTTGATTTTATTTCTTCCTCAGTAGCACATTTGTAATTTGTCCCTGTTCATTCATCCATGGTTAACCTGAGCTATTTGAGGCTCTATGGTTAACAAAATAAATGTCTACAGTGTGAAGTGTTGAGACAATTAAAAAAAGAAAATTACAAAGCTTTTACTATCATAAGAAATAACATTGTCACAGAGCTTGGTGGCATTCAAACTTAATTCCAACGCTCACAAGGCAGAGGCAGGCAGATTTCTACTCTAATCTACATAGTGAGTTCCAGGCCGGCTACAAGGAGACTTTATCAGAAAAATAAAAGTAAAAACTATATTAATAATAAGATATTCTATCTTAAAACTGATTTTGCTACTGACTGGGCTAATCAGGTGGGAGAAGAAGGCACTGAGACTTAGTTTCTTGGGTTTAGGGCTAAGAATATCCATATCTACCCCTTTGATTATTGATACGGTTTCAATGTGGACCAAATACCTATTGTCTATTATTACTTTTGTAATGGATTAGAAAGATACAACTCAATTCAAATATTCATGCTTTCTGTCAGCCTCATGCACGTAGTATGGGGCCAGGAACACATTACATATGCTAAGCCTAAGTGATTCTAACATATAATGAAGAAAACAAGTTCTACCAAGAAATTCATGGGCAGTGTACAATCAGTATAAACATAATTTAATTAGAGATCTAATATTTACATAATTAAACACCTAATTTAATGCATAATTAATTATTACATTTAATGACTAGATGTTTTCCTCATTTGTTGGTGTATGTGTTTATTTTATACATGTACATATTATAATTCGGTGAGGGAATCTTGTAGTTTAAACTATGAATACAACCAATTGACTAAATTATGATTCAATTTGGATAACAGTCACATATGTAAAATTTTTATAGCTACATGCTTTTATTTCAAATGTTAGCTGAAATATACAGTAGTGAAGTTTTCTGTGAATCATCGCTTCCTGAGGACAACTGGGAACAGAGAAATTGAAGGTCTTCTCTTGGATGCTGTATGGGAAACAGTGATTTGGGCTTTGGCCACAGAGGCTCAAAATCAAGCAATTCTTTGAGACAGGGTGACACCATAGTTCTAGCTCTTGTCTTCTGCTGGGTGTGTGTCCAGTCTCCCCTTCACCCAAAGTCCAAAAGTTAAAAGTGTTAGACCTCACTGGGAACTCTGACTGGATACCTTATATAGCATTTAGGCTCAGATGAACACAGTTCCACCAGAATACTAGTGGAGGCTATGGTGGATATTGTCCTCCAAAATAGCTCTTAAGGTAGTATTAATATAAAAGTGAAATACTTTTAAGTGGCTGATGGTGAAAACAGTGTGCTGCCGGCCCTTCCATCCTTCCCTGCCAGCTTTCCACTTTCCTAAACAGTCATTTGCAATGTTTTGGAAATAGTTTCTGTTGTTAAACTCTGTGAATCTGAACTATTTACTTGTACTGTTATGACTTTGTCATTTTGTTGAGATATATGAAATTTTCGTTTGTATGGAAATGGGCTTTTCACACATTTCCTATCACCTCCGTGAAGATATAAGCTCCTCACCCCCTCATCAACCAGTACAGTCCCATAATGTCTGTTTTTATTGTTATTTTGTGTTGACATTATAATAAATAGATAATTATTCTCAGATGTGCTATGCGGTGATTATGTTTTCTTTCCTTGGGCATTTCTTTGTTTTACCACAAATTATTATTTTTCTTTTTATTTAAGCTTTGTGTTCTGAATATTTATCAGCAATTTAACCATCAACTCCTACTAGAAAAACAAATAAAATGTATTTTAAACACATTCAATATTTTATCAATTCAATATTCTCTGGCTACCTTTTGCAATGTGATATCATATGGCTGACTACTATCTGTCCTAGGTTCAGGTTCTGTTCTTTAGTATTAATTCACTACCATGTGGATTTCTACATATCATATTATGTCTCCCCGTTTAATAGGGTTTTTATACTCCCTCCCTTTTATGAGCACATCTAGAGAAAATAATCAGGGCATTTACCTTTTTAAAGATCATATATATATATATATATATATATATATATATATATGTATATATATATATATGATCATATCTGTTATGTTTGCTCATTTGACAGAATTCTGTGGGTATAGAATTCCAAGTTTAAACAGTTATCTCAGATGTTTCAAGTCACCGAGTTATTTAGATGAAGGAATTTGAAAGTGGCCCATGTTTCAATCATGGACAAATTTATGTACTTCATGTTTTCTTAGAACATTTTCTTTCTATTGTGGTGATAGTCACATAGTAAGAACTTTTCATTTAGGAACTACAAAGGGTGGAGAAAGATCCCTGCTCTTAGTGTTGCTAGGGGGCTTGGAAGCAGTTCTGCTAAGTTCATTCCCGTCCAGTGAGAGGTTTATTTGTGGTGATGCTTACACATTGGCAATGTTCATCATCAGAAGGTCCTCATTTCCTTCTCCTTTGAAATTATTTGTTTGTAAATTCAATCACCTTGCATATGCTGATTTCTACACTACTGTTCCTTCTATTGCCTCTGTTATGCCTGTCTTCTTAAGTCCTTCACCACTGACATAGGACTCCTGAGAGGAGATGGAAGACATGTGTGCATTCACTCTGCCGTGGCATCATAATCAGAAAACTCAGTACAGATTTCCAGCTTTAAATTTTGGTTCTGAAAAATTTTAGAACAGCATAAAATGATAAAGAATAATATAATCATTCTGTGCCTTTGTATCAATAAAATATTAGCAATTTGCCATGAGTGCCTCCCCATATATGTATGTGTCTTTATCATATGTGTACATGCAAACATAGAACATATGCATATGCTCCGTCTTTTTTTTCTCTACCCTCATAAACATATTAAAAGACAGTTGCAGGCACAAAATATTTACTCATAAATATTTCACTATCTCTTAAGATAAAAATTCTTATATGTGACCACTATACCAAAACTACTCTTAAATATTTAACATCAGCAGGACATTATATAATATCATGTTTCCTATCTTATTTTATCTATTATCCCAATAAAATTCTAAGTAGTTCATGTTTTTTTCTAATCTATGAATTAGTCAAAGACTCAGCCTTGATCTTTCTTTAATAAATTTTAGTTTGAATAAATTTTCTCATAATATTAACATTTTTAATGATTTCAGGCCAGTTTCTTTTCATAATTTCCTAAAATGTGGACTCATTCGATTGATACTTTATGATTAAAGCCAAATATTATTGATAAGAATATAATGTGGATGATATTACGTGACTTTGTCAAATCAAATCTTGCTATTGTTTTCATAGGAGTAAAGCATTTATAGTACTTTTGTACTATAAAAGCACACACCTACCCATAGCAAGAATCATAAACATATTTTTTTATCTTTTAAAAATATTTATATTATCTTCAGAGGTTACCTTCTGTATGTATTAAGTACCATCATATGTTTATTTTTTATTTTCAGTTTTTAATTCTTTAATTAAGGGTGTCTTTATGATAAAGAAACGGAACTCAGTTTTCTCATTTCTTCAAATGATGAAGTTGGCATACTTATAGTCTCAATTAGTTCGCAGACTCTATGGGTCTATGACTAAGATATGTCCTTCAACTTTAAAAATGAAATAAACTTAACTAAAGAAAATAGAGCAAAAATATCTTTTAATGTGTTCATTCTACACAAATCAGAAGTAGATAAATTGACTAAAATTATTTGTTTATAATTTATACATTTTACTTAAATATGCTAACTCTACATGAATAATGAATAAGTTAGGGCCATCTTATTCTTCTTCATAATAATTGTATTTATACAGTTATTGTACTCTAGGGTCAAAATCAAAAATTAAAAGTCCGTGGTACAGTTTGATATGCATTTTAATATGCTTTTCGGGAAATAAAATATTATATTGTCCATGCTATAAAAGATTAAATATAGGTTTTTATTTTTAGGTAGCAATCCTATAATTGCATTCATTTTGATCAAATAGAGGTTTTTTTACTTTTCAGTATTAATTCTATAATTCCACTTAGTTATCATAGCTATTTCTTGATTAATTTCATTGAATTAAATCAGTGTAAGCATAAAATAGTTGCAAAAATATATTTTCATTTTTAATTGATTTCACTGAGTACATTTTAAAACCACTATACACCTTTCATGTAATGCAAATAGGCATGATATTAAGGAACATGGAGTTAAAATGGTGAACATATTTTTTTTTCTTTTCTTATAGGAAGCTCTGATCATGGCAAGTATGGACCATCCACACCTGGTTCGCTTACTGGGTGTGTGTCTGAGCCCCACCATCCAGCTGGTCACTCAACTTATGCCTCATGGCTGCCTGCTGGACTATGTCCATGAACACAAGGACAACATTGGATCACAGCTGCTGCTGAACTGGTGTGTCCAGATAGCCAAGGTAAGCTGTATCATCTCCTATAAAAGTGATACTTCTGGACTTTTTCTCCTGATCTGGAATAGTCTGTCATTTGGAAATGTGTCAGCTCTTCTAAACTATTAATATAAAATGAATAATATTTGATATGTTGAATGGCACATTATGTGAAAGTACTTAATTACAGACCACCGATGAAACACATAGTCTATTTATATAAGCTTTATGGATTATTATACTATGGAATTCATATTAGATAGACCAGGTAACTATCACATATTAGGAGAGAATAATTGCTCTCCTAGATTTGTTCGACTTCTTGTGTATTTTAATGGAGTCAAGTTTGCAAACAGAATCAAGAAAGAAAAGATTGAATGTCAAAAATGTTTCATTTTAAATGATTTAAATAGCCTTTATAAATTTATCAAAATCTAAATTTCTTTCTAAGTATTTTGGTTGTTCCTTGTTGATCTTTTGTGAGTTTTGTGTTTCATATGTGGGGGGAGGGGCAGGTTTTGATACAAGGGCTCAGGTCTGTTTTCCTGTGGGTGGCAACCCTGATGACTGTGTGGAGAAAAGGAAGAGACCACTAGTGGCTGGAGAGATTGTGGTTTGGAAACTATGACCAGTTATCGAAATTCTCATATTTCCTGAAAGGTCTTGATTTTAGATTTTTATCTAAATTCTCCCAATTTAAATCTCAGTTCAAACTTTTGAAGCACGAGAGAAGCTGAACAGAGCATTGTGTAGCCATCAAAATGCAATTTCCAACATTCATTGTATTCAGAGAACCATATTGACTATTTATACCAAGTATGTTTCTTAATTTTTTTTTTTTTGGAAAAATAAGCCTGTGGCAAATTTTGATGTGCATTGTCAGTTTTTAGTGAAATCAAGATAGGCCTTGATAGATATTACATCTATATATTATAGATTTTCAACATTCATTCATTTTACATTTGCATAACATAAATCCCAAAATGTTTAGTTGTTTTCCCTATTTATTTTAAAACCTAATAATGAATAAGGATACATTAATAAAAAGAAGAAATGTGACATCATTTTTAAAACTAACACCCAATAAATCATTTAAAGGAAAAGTATAGTACAATTCTATAAATTTGACATTATCATTATGTGATATATTATCATTATGTGATAAGCTGAGGTTCTAATTTCTCTTTACTGGGAGTGGGGAGTGAAGCCCCCCAACAACAAAGCTTATGTCTGTATGCACAGGCCTGACCTGGATGGTTTGGTTTCCTGCTGGTTCTGCTGTGAGGGCTTCCTTAGCACAAAGCAACCCACAAGGTCACTAGCAGATTCATAGCTCTCTCTACAGTGGCCTCCAGGATCAGCTTATCCTCCTCCTCCTCAAGGCCAAACTGATTCCTGGGTGTGACCTCTCCTCTTCCTGGAGGGAAGTAGGAGCCTGTTTGAGACAAGGATGAAAGGGAAAATGTCCCACGTCCAATTCCTCATAGACTCAAGTAGTAGTCAGAGTTCATTAGCTGGATAAACCTCTACTATGGTGGACTATAATCGGAATGCATCTTTCCCCCAAGAAGTAATTGTCAGTACTGAGACAAAACTCTGGTAGATTGCACCTTCTCTTGGAAACCTCAAATGCTCTGGCCACAAGGACTTGCAGTAGAGGCCAGAGTGAATGCAGGGCATGACTTTCTTTAGAGGCAGGGTGCCTGAATCTTATACAGGTCAATGATTCTCCTGGCTCAGCGTCTTCACTGATATTCCTCCTTGGCACCAGGTACTTTGAGGTGTGGAGTTCTGTGGATAAGGAATTTGAGATCCGGAGAAGGTTCGGGACTTGACAGTGTCCACACAGCAGGCAGGAGTGTTAGAGGAGTGGGTCAGAATCCACAGTTGTCAGGAAGCAGAGACAGGGCTGGGGTGTAACTCAATTCACAATATTTGAGTAACAGAACTGAAACCATGGATTGGTAGGGGAAACGGGATGATAATTAGAAAGCAAAGGAAGGCAGAGTGAAGGTCTTTTTTGCAGGAGAAAATTGAGTGACTCAAGCTTCAAATCTCTTAGTTTTCTTTGCATTTCCTGCTGTGTTTGCAACAATTTAGGTTTTGTCCTTGGGGATAGATGACATGAATATGTAATTTTTACAGCACAATGAACTCTTAATAACAGAAATGACCAAGTTTTCCTGGATAATAACGTAGCTTTATATAAGGTATATTTATAGATAGATTGGTGATAGATGATGATGATGATGATAGATAGATAGATAGATAGATAGATAGATAGATAGATAGATGATAGGAGATAGATAGATAGATATCTTTTTACCTCTGAAATGCAACCCTTTCAGCTCAGAGACCTGCATATCTTCTGAGCCACTCACATGTACCCATGAGCTTCATTTTTACTCTCCTTCACAAAGCCTTCCCAGTGCAGCTCTCCTCCTCAGGATGGAACTCCCACCCTTTCCTCTGTTCATTTTATTTCGAACATATTTCTACTAGACCGATGTTTGGAGAATTTGGTCATTACATTTAACTGTCATTTGTGCTTACTTACCATGTGCTGACTGGAATAGATAAGGGTAAATATACACGGACTTTTTTTTTTTTTCTCTGTATGTAATAGATTGGGTATTAAACACAGATTCAGTGAAGTATAGGATTAAATATTATAGTTCAGATCTGGGATGTTTCTGCTAGTGCTTATAATGAATCGGAGGTGTTCCTGGCAGTGGAGAAAGTTTAAGAATCCAAGTCTAAGAAGTACTGATAAGAAATACTGCACATCTTCACCACAGATAGACTTTTCAAAACAAATACTTGATTTGGCACTGGTTGAAAGCATGGCTGATTACATGATAAGTTGGATAACATTCTGCTTCCAAAGAACATCTTGTTCCCAGAACTCACTGAAGTGGAATTTTACATATTAAAAGGCACTTTGCAAGTGTGATTAAATTAGAGACCTTCAGTTGAGGAGGATATCCTGGGTTGTCCAGGCATGCCCAGTATAGTTACAAGGTTCCTAATAAAGGGAGGAAGGGTCAGAATTTCAGATCAGAAATGAAGGATGGAAGCAAGGCCAGAGTGATGCCACATAGAGGCAGAGACAGGACTCAGGCTGACAGATGCAGTCTGTTTCCAGAGGCTGAAAATGTCAAGGAGACTCTGTCCTGGAACTTCCAGAAGGACCTCAGGTCTGCCTAGTTTTTAACTTTAGTCTGGTCAAATTGGTTTTGTATTCTAGTCTTCAGATCATTAAAGCATCTAAATCTGTGTGACTTTAAACCATTATTTTTTGGTAATTACAGCAATAATAAAACAAATGGTGATTCTCAAATGTTAAGTAAAATGCTGATATAAGTTCCTTGGCACAGCTTCTAGAACATTAACATCCTACTTAGCTATCACTTGAAAGCCATGGAACAAAATTGTTTAGAAATACCTGTAGTATACCAGTAATACAGTCTGAGTGAAAATGAATGCTTTTCAAGTATTTGTTTCAGTAACTTAGAGCTTCCTTTTCTTTGCTTTCAAGTCTCACCAAGACAGACTTGTGAAGCCTGTGTTACACATCATGATTGCCTCAGTACATGCTGATACTTGGTCTGTACCTCTTATTTTGTTGACAGTGTTGGAGCCAGAGGGAGGTGTGGTATCATGAAATAAATGGTCTGTGTTTGTGCTACATTATACTTCTCGAAGTTTAACAGCATGCAGAAGAAATGACACTAAAGCTAACATCACACACTTCATTGTGGGACATTACCTTGTGTACTTTGAATCATTGGTTAGCATATCTCATCACCAATGCATGAGGAAGGTATCTTTATTATGTACAGTTGACAGATAAAGTGCGATGCAGAGGATTGAAGTAACCTAATTAAATACATTGCTAGTAAATAAACACTGGAACCACTAGTCTATGTTATCATTATATATAAGGAAGTATTTGAAGCTTAGTCCAAGTTTTTTTTCAATTCTTTCATTATTTGACAAGTCTACAAAATTCTGTGTAAACAGAAGATGTCCATTCATTTAAACATTAAAATCATTTGCTTCTTAGAGACAGTCAGAGTCACTCAGCCTTTGCTGCATCTGGAACTTAATCTTGTGAACAAGGTAGAACTTGCTATGAAATGTTCATACAAAGCCATATCCTTTCCCAGTGCTTTAGGAAAACAGGAGAGAAGATAATAATGAGAATTTCTTCCGTTACACTTGTTGCTAAAAGGTTGAGCAGATGGTTTGTTTTAGAAAACTTAGAGTCTCTGAAGTGTCTTATGGATTTAAAGTTAAGGAGCTTCATGGAGACTAACACTGATAATGAGGGAACCCTGTAGTGTACACAAATCAGCTGTTACCTGAAACACCTAACATAAGCAGCCTATGTGATATTGGTCCACGGTTTCAGAAGTACCATTTGTAGTTGGCTAGCCCCATTGTTGCCGCATGCCTACAGAGAGTGTGTACTGAGGAAAAAAAATATATCTATTTACCTTAAAACATATGTGAAAGAGAAAGAAAAGGGCCAGAGTCAGAGTATTACTCCAAAGGCACAACCTCAGTGTTGGAAAGACTTCCCACTAAGTCCCATCCCTAAGGAATTACACCTCCCAGGATGTTAGGCAGAGTCAGGACTAAGCCTTTTAATACATGGATCAAGCATGTGATGAACATTTGGCATCTGTTTCATGCTTTTTGCAAGCTGTGTTATTTAGTCTACTGAAATTCCATCATATGTGGGCCATTATTTTCCCCAGGAAATATGTTTGGAAAATGGGACATTTATATCTCTATATATCTATATCTATATCTATATCTATATCTATCTATCTATCTATCTATCTATCTATCTATATGCTGAGTTCTGCAAAGTTTGAAAGGCCATGCCTGTGTACTATATGCCGGCTTCTGCAGCACCAGATCCTAAGCCAGGTTCCAGCATTACACACCACTTCCTCTCTTTTGCCGTGTAGATCACTGCACTTTAGAGTGACTTCCTTCCTTTGTGTGGCACCTGTGATTGTAGACTGGGGAAGAGTGCACCATTTTATCTGTAGTTATGTCTCATCACAATTTTACAAAATCCAGACCAGTACTTTGCATTGTCTTCGTGAAAATGTGTCATTGGCTCTATGTCACATTCTCTAGTCTACAATGTCATTATGTACGAGGAAGGATTTTAAGAAAATCTTCCAGACTTTCTTTCCATTCTTTTGTCAGCTGATTTGTCTATAAAATTTTGTATACTAATAGAGGATGTTAAAATTTATGGGTCACCATTTTAGCCATCACAATAAAACAATCTAAAAACTATTCTATGAACTACTATGGGTCAAAAATTCTAACCATAAATGATACACTATAAGTGAAAATTTTAAATGTGTTATCTGGTACACTAAGTTCACAGACTACACAAGCAAATTGCCTGGAATCTGGCCCTGGCAAAATCTTTCCACCCATTTTTGTTTTCAAACTGGTTCCTCCCGTTTCAATTAAGGAAGTACAAGCTTGCCTCCACACTTACCTTAACAGATCATCCTGTCTTTTTACCCCTAGTTCTAGAATATCTCATTCACACAAGGTCACGTGTCCTTCCCAGTCTTCACTGTGTGCAGTGGAGATGCACAGCCTCAGTGCATTGATATGTTAATTATCAAGCATACCCACATTCATTCATTCCTTATCTTTTTGAATAATGTACCAAACTAAGGTTTTCAGGAAATAAGATCAGGAGCTCTGGTCACAAGACACAAGAGCACATTGTTTTGCTGGGGTCAATTAAAGCTCATTTGTCTAGATTATGTTTATTTTATCCCTACACTTACAATACTCCAGCCTGTTTTGGAAGTGCCAACAGTTATTTCTCTTTGCTCTTCAATCCCCAAAATGACCTAATCATCATTGAAGTTGTTGAGTCCAGCCTCCCCTTTGAGGATAAGGTTCCACCCTTAACTCCACTGCTGGAAAAAATAAAAGTCAGATTTTCAAGCAACAGAACTTAACTGAGATTTATCTCTTGGGTGCTAAAGCTTTGGAGGAGGGTTTTAAGACTTCCCCAGGAGCTCACAGTATAAAATCCCTTTTAAGATATAGAACTCAGGCTAGGAACACAAGAAGTTTCCTATTTATCTGTCACACAACAGAATACATAGTACACCAGCTAATAGAGTATTGATATCATTTTCTTGGTTTACTAAAGAAAAGGAATGCAACAGAAAAGTGAGACACAAAGAATATACCCAGAAAAGAGCTTTGTGGAGCCTGTGATTCTTTGCAAAGGCACATGGAAGTCTATTGAAATGTTGGTGCAGAAAGCAGCCTGAAAAGACCATCTAGTACAGAGATTTTGAATTTTCTTAAGAGATAGATCTGTTTCATATAAAATCTTTATTGAACAAATAGAAGTGTTCATTCTATGTGCAGCAACAGAGTGTGTTGGGAAGGGTTCATGGAAATTGAGGTCTTCCTCCCTTGCTTTGCTTGGAGACCACCATTAAGATGATTGGCTGTGCCTGTGTTTGAGATAAGAGTCTAAACAGATGGCAGAATCCATTTAATGCCACTTTCTTGTTAGTGACAGAACAGGTACCTGATCATTTCCTACACCACAAATCCCAGGCATCCTATTTAGATGAACTGAGTGTCACTCCCATTCCATGGACTTCAGCAAGATGTGTGAGCTCCTGGTTTCTATCGAATTTTGATAAAAACAATTACCACAATATTAAATTTTAAATATGAACCCTAAAATATGAAACCATATGCTTTCAGAGACAATTTTGAATATGTACTGAACTTTTTCACCTATAGAGTTTTAAATGAAGGAGATGGTTATGCTTTGTTTTACAAGTCTTTTTAAATGTTTCCCCCACTGCAATGACATTGTTCTCTCTTGATCTTTGTATCAGAATGCCTAGTAACATTACAACCGCCCAAAGTGACAATGAAGCTTCTGGCTAAATTTGAGTCATGTTTATCCCTTCCCTGAAACAATCTCCTGATTTTATTTATGTGTCAAATTCTCGTTGCCTTAAGGGAGGATGATATATGAAGGTAATAAGGAACGAGGGAGAATCTCAATACTATCAATGAAAGTAAAGTTTATGGAAGCAGTTTCTAGAGCACAGGTCCCAGAACTGCACTGAAGGCTTGATTATCTCCCGCGGTTGCATGAAATAAGAGGTTCTCTCACAGAGAAAAGTCATTTGGGCTTTTCCAGAATGTCTAGCCTTCGGGATGGCCAGCATCCTCCTTGCTTTGCTTTGCCTGTGGCTTTGTTTGACATGCTGGGCAAGTTTAATTCAGCTTAGAGTTCACCCCTGCCTATGAACAGCAAAGGCTTCCATTTCACCGCCATTCACATTCAGAAACTAAAGAACTTCCTTCCTTCCTCTGAAGTTATTCTTTAGCAAGTAGTCTGGAGTTTTTTTTAACCTGCATGAATGTAAGTGCAGCTGTGCATACAATGCCTCAGAGGCCAGGGGAGGGTACTGAAACCGCTAGAACAAATGGTTGTTAGCTGCCATGTGGGTGCTGGGAATCAAACTTGGGTCTTCTGCAAGAGTAGCCAGTGCTCTTACTTCCTGAACCATCTCTCCAGCCCCTAGACAGTAGTTTTAAAAGACATTTATTGTTGTTGTTGTTTTATGGAAAGTGAAAGTTATTCCATCCAAATGGAGCAAATTGTGCTGCATCTGTAATGTGTGTATGGTTTTCCCAATTACGTCTATTAGTTTGACAGATTTGAGGAGAACAGTGATTGTTTTCAAATGCTGAATCAAAGTAGCATGACTGGCATGTATGGCTTACTGCTACTCTATGGCTTCTATTGCCATGACTGTGGAGGTAGATGGGAGATGGGTGTTATGATATTACTCTCAGGAAGTTGTGAAATATAATCATTATCATTCAGATGTGTGTATGCCATGCTGCGCTGTTTCTTTCACAGATTTCAAGATGTTTACTGCAATTTGGAGAGAGGATACTAGCTAGCATTTACCACAGATAAGAGAAACAAAGGCTGAAGCTCAATGATTTGTCTGGAAACAAAAACCTCATATTGCGACTAAGGACATAACATAGGTTTACTTCTTTGTACACTTGACCATGCACAGGTCTTTCTCAAAACAACTCTTGCGTATTTTGATTGCTTTGTTTGTTTTGTTTTTGTTTTCTTGAGACAAGGTCTTGCTCTGTAGTCCAGGCTGGCCTCTAGCTCAGAGAGCTTCTCCTGCCTTTGCCTCCAGAATGCAGAGATTAAAGTCATGGGTCACCACACCTAGCTTGAAATGGCTCTTTTATGAAGAAGGTTAAATGAACACTTTTCAAAAAAAAATTTAAATAACTGTATATTAAAAACAAGCTGCAAAAATAGAAATTCTGTTTGCTTTTCAGTTGGTGTCTTGATGATAACATTTTCCAAAGCTATAGAGTGTTTTATGAATCAGAAACTGACAAAGATGAGCACTTTCTCAGATCTCATTCATTTTTTAAAAAAATTCATTTGTGTGTGTATGTTGTTGTGTGAAAGTAGATCATGTATGTACATTCATATAAGCCCCACTATAGTCAGGATATAAACTATCTTGCAACCTCGTGCTATTCTAATATCTTTTAGGATTTTATTTTGTTTTGTTTTGTTGTTTATTTTTTTTAGAAAAGGTTTTATGCAACTGAGACTTGCCTTGTACTGTGTCGATCCTCTGGTCTCTCTGTCTCCTCAGTTCTGTGATTTCAGGTACACACAGTTGTTCCAGCCCACTTCCTTGTTTTTAATGGCTCCTAAATTTTGTGCTGTTTTCTTTCAAATGCTTCATCAAATAGCAAGAGTGACCTAAAGGATCAATATTTGAATAACGACTTTAAAAATTGTCTTCTGAACTTGTGTATATTAAAATGGACACATGATACTCTAAACGCTAAATTTCATTCTAGCAATAAGAATTTTTCAGTGTTACCTCAAAGAATATCCTCTTATCAATTTGAACAAAAATATTCTATCGTGGCGCCTGTGCAGAAAGGAACCTGTGCATGCTTACTTAGGTGTCCTGGAATGGATACAGTAATGAAAATGGTTGTATTAGATCCTCTTATTGGAGTGAGGGGAGTATCTTAGTGATCATATTTGCACTCCATCTCTACCCTCTAATTACAGCAGCAACATGGCTTATCAGATCAGTGGCAGGACAAGTGGTACCAAAGGGGCAAGAGGCCAGGCAGGGAGAAGATCAGGCTGCTAATGATGACAAGAATGAGAGCAAGTAGGAAGTCTCTAGACCAGTCTTCTCCTTCCTGGGAAGACTTGGGAATTTAGACTAAATGCATTCAGTTTCTTGATATGCAGATGTTAGGACATGTGTGTTCACGTATGTGCATGTGCATGCATATCAAAGTATACTAATATACATACACATGTGTTATTTTATGTCTCTTGAATGCCAATGTATGTAGGAACAATTTATGTATTTGAACATAGACTCTTTATTGCGCTCAGTAGTCTACAACATCCAGTTTACTATGTAAATGTGAAAAGGGATATAGCATATTGAGAACCACGGTGTTATAACAAGAAGTCTTAGGCCACACAGTATTTGTACATTTCACGTTCCATCATCTAAATGTGATGGACTAGAAAGAGCAGTGTGGCCACAGTCCATTACTTTTCATCAGGCTAAGGTGAGAGATGCACAGAATACACGTACTGTGGAAAGGAAAGGTGAGCTGAGTGATTATGTATACATGAAGTGCGGCCATGGGTCAAGGCTTTTATCCTTCACTAAGGAGCCTTTGCCTAAACTCAGAATCTCCTCATCCCACAGAGAACAAAGGACGAGCTTAATGATAGTCATCTATCAGCCAGCCACATTTTAAGCTTCAAGATTTCCCATGTTCCATGCCTTGACAAAGCTAATTGTATAATTGCAATACTACATCACCCACTGGCAAGACCAGAATCAGGGTTTCTGATGATCATTGCCCCAAGCAAGCACATTAGCATGGGACAGTTTACTAATGAGGCTACTCTGTTGTAAGTTGCAATATATAAGATGGAAGCAAAGATTTTGTTATGAGCGCCTTTGTAGTTTAAATTCTAAACACTGAGTCCTCAAAATAGAATGATTTTATTTCTTAAAATAAAATGAATGATTCCTCCCTTATATCTTTTTCAGTATGTTTAAAGATTTTCCAACTACAAAGAAGTGGAAATTATTCAGCAAGAAATTATTCAATATGAAATAAAAGAACATATTTAAGCCAATTTATGTATGATTATCTAAGATTCAATATTTCCATCAAAATATAACTAATATATATTGGTGCCTCCTCTGATATGAGTCCTTTCTTAATATGGTAGCTAGTTGAAAGGAAGTATTCTGTGACATATCATTGAGGTGTAAGCCTGATGTGTGTGCTTTTCTACTGTATCAAAAACATATATTGAATGCAGTTATTCACATTCTGTGTTAAACTTCTGTATGGTCATATCTTTTAAGGCTTAATATGTCAGTTTAGGACATTCACTTGAAAATAACTTTGTGTCTGCTTTAAACTGGAACAAAATAGAGCTAATAGAGAATACAAACAAATACCTAGTCAAAAGTGCACAACTGCAGATCCTCCCTGCTCAAGTTGAGACAATTTCAACCCAGCCCCTGGGATGAATTTGCATCAGCTTCTGATGCATTGCCAACCTTGACCAGTGCTGACTGGGACTTTTGTTGAACAGGTTTCCCTATCTTAGATTGGTTTTATATAGATCCAGGTAAAGAACTGATACTAATAACTCTGGTGGACATTAGTTATCCTCATATCTATTTAATCTAAGTATTGGTTATGAAACAAGAATAATATTGTAGTAATGAAAGTAGCCATTATTTTCTTGAAATTTATGCATCACATTGTGCTATGGAAATTCTTTGGATATGTCCACTTCTAATACTCACCACAGAGCTACAAGATCTATTAAATTTTTAATTAATATATGTATATATAACTATCAGAGTACCTACCTAATATAG
Source organism: Eospalax fontanierii (assembly GCA_035773235.1). Taxonomy (NCBI): domain Eukaryota; kingdom Metazoa; phylum Chordata; class Mammalia; order Rodentia; family Spalacidae; genus Eospalax; species Eospalax fontanierii. Next base: position 27,326,278 of record CM069530.1, read on the forward strand.
TCTATCAGTCAATAATGTTACTAATTATCACTCTTACCTTTGTTCATATTCTTTACACTTAAGAAAAACACTGACACTTCAGGAGACCAAGTCACACAGTTAATAATCACGGAGGTATGATTTTGCCAACTAGAGGCTTTTCCCAGCTTCCCCTAAGAATCACACTCATTTCCTATCTCGGGGTCAGTAGATTGCATACACTATGGATGGGACAGAAGAGCAACTTCAGATTGATAGTTTTCATGCCTAACTGACTTTTTACCTAAGTAAGATTACTGGAGGACATAGTGCTTGTTTCTTATCATAATCAGTTAAACTTGAATTATAAAATTTGACCTATACCAGGTATCTTGTACCACAATTTTATGGAGAATGAGGGACAGTACTGCTTATGTGTGTCAATAGAATGGTTTGGGAATTTCTAGAACCACTGCTTTCATGACAGCTGGTCTGGCTATTGTTCCTCTGTACAAAACTTCCATAGAGCATGACTAAGTGAGGGCTACTTACTCCCTACCTGAGATCACACCAACAATCTGTGATGCCTGTGGACTCTGATCACATGAAATGAGACTTTTAACTGGGTAGCTTTCTTAAAAGACAGAAATTTCTGCAAGTTTACTCTCCTCTTACAGGTGCCTGTGATCTTATTTACAGGGGCCCTGAGGTATCTGGTCATAAATACCTCACATTTCCATCAATCATTGAGGTGAATGTCATGGAAAACCTTTCTTTTGAACTTAAATTCCCCAGAAGACTGGCTTGGAGAAACATTATTGGAAACTTGTTCTAAAGCAGATTCCAGATGTTACAGCAGCACCTGGTAGAATCTGTCAGCGTTTCCATTGTGAGCCCATATTTCCCAGGTCTATTACTTGGCTGTGAATTTTTTTTTTCCTGAGGACTGTGATACAAAACCCAGTAGTTCAGCCCAGAGCAATTTTTATTATCATCGCTCAAATATTGAGATTTTTCCAAGTTATGATTGCTTTTTAAAAAATACCACATAAGTCATGTGCTTTGAGGGACACCCACACATTCTATGTGTTTTATAAAATGCAACATTAAAAACAATTTATTCCTCATAAGGAACAAAGAAACAAATAACTAGAATCTCAAGGCCTGAAGGGAAAATTTTGTGAGCCCACATAGATTTATTTCCTATGATTTGGGTGCTAGTTTGATATTTAGATTGAGATTTTTAATATTACTACAATGAGCTT